>JABWTJ010000089.1:23546-1430528 GCA_016801875.1 Solanum sitiens | reverse complement strand
CGTAATTCTGCCGGAGCCATTCTATATGGAGGAATTGAGATAGGTTGAGTATCTGAAAGAACATCAATACCGAACTCTACTTCTCGTTCTGGAGGTAAACCTGGAAGATCTTCAGGAAACACATCTGGAAATTCATTTACCACCGGAATGGATTGAAGGGTTGGTGGCTCTGCATCTACATTTTTCACTCTAACCAGATGGCATATGTATCCTTTGGAAATCATCTTCTTTGCCTTAAGATAAGAAATGAATTTACCTCTTGGCATCCCAATATTACCTTTCCATTCGAGGACTACCTCTTTTGGAAATTGGAAATGCACTATCTTAGTTCGGCAATCTACCGTGGCATAACAAGAAGCTAACCAATCCATACCCATTATAACATCAAAATCTACCATGTCTAGCTCAACAAGGTCAGCCAATGTATCGCGATCACAAACAGTTACAATGCAATTACGATAAACTCTCCTAGCTATAATAGATTCACCAATCGGTGTAGACACTTCAAATGGCTTCGCTAATAATTCTGGTGTTCTTTTGAACTTTCCAGCAATCAATGGTGTAACATATGATAGTGTAGACCCCGGATCTATTAATGCATATACAATATGTGAAAAGATGGACAATGTACCTGTAACCACATCCGGCGACGCTTCTAAATTTTGTCGATCCCCTAGTGCATATGTGCGATTCTGACCTCCACTGGAACTAGCTGCTCCCCTAGCTCCTCTACCACGACCTGTAGGCATATGTAGTCCCCTACCTAAAGAAGGGGTTGATGAGGTCGACGCAACAACTGATCTAGTTGGTTGGACAACGCCACCCACTCCCCTATGAGGACAGTTTCTCATCATATACCCTGGTGTGCCACACCAAAAACAAACATCCATCCCAAACCTGCATGCACCTAGATGATTCCTCCCACACTATTTACAAGGCTGTCGTGGAGGCCTTGAGTGGCTCGTACTTCCTTGCTCTTGATGACTGCCTTGACTTTCACTTCTTTGCCCAAACTGATTGCCCCTAAACCCTTGGAACCGTGGTGGAGCACTAGCTGTAGAGTAGAAAGCTGATGGCCTAGGTAATCTGTTAGAGAACCGAGGCCTAAACTCACCTGGGGATGGTGTAAACTGCCCCATGGATCTGGCCCTCTTAGAATGCCCTGTTTCCAACTCTTGTGTTCTTCTTCTTTGCCTTTGATCCTCCAATTTTTGTGCAAAAGCCTGCATCCTTGCTATATCCATATCTTTATTTAATGAAGCAATTGTACAGTCTCTAACCAGATATGAATCTAATCTATCCACAAAACGATGAACTCTATCCTCCATAGTAGCTACTACATTAGAGAGCATTACCGGGCCAAGGAATTAAAATTTGAAGACTATTACTCCGTCACATCATATTTCCTTGGTGAGATTTAAGAACTGATCCGCACGGGCCTCTCGGATCTCCAATGCAGATAATGATCAAGGAAGCCGTTTTGAACTCTTTTCCACATAGCTGAAGGGCATTTGTCCCTAGATTGCTTCAAGCTTCATACCACATATAGCCACACCCTTTAATCTGTATGCAGCTGATCAGTGGGCTTACCCACTTAATGCATTAATATCCAAAGTGCGTTGGATGTTAGATCTTATAAAGTCTGGGGATCTTCAATTAGGATCTGACCCGGTAAATGATTGGAGGGTCCAAGTTAGAAAATCACGTATCCGTGTTCCAGCTTGATCTAACTACACCACAAGTACCTGAAACTGGACCTTCTTGCCTTTGGCCATGACCAGCAACTATACGAGTCAATAATTGGACTGCATTCCTCAAATCTTGCTCGGTAGCATTAATAGGGGGTTCCTGAGGTTCATCTTCCCTCCTTATTTCTTCAGGAGATGGAGGCATCGAGGAAGTCTGCGATAGAGACTCATCTTGAGCCCCACTTTGAACAGCTTGACTTGGTGGTGGTTGGCTGGTCCCTTCTTGGGCAGCCACTTCTACTCGTTTACCAGTACTTTTACTCCTTCTCGTAATCGGCATCTTTGCTATAATAAAACAATTGAGGAATTAGATATGATTCACCTACAACACTCGCACGATCTAAGAAATGAAAGAAATGAGACAACTCCTATATGTCCCGTAGCCTCCTGTTTATAAATGTGGTGCACAACACATCCATAAGCAAGACTCTACACAGACACGGCTTTGTAGACTCCCTAGGATGACCTGCTCTGATACCACTTTTGTCACGCCTCAAAAACCCTTATGGACGGACTAGGCAACCCGATGGCCCTAAAAAAAGGCCGAGAGAACCAACCTACAACCGTGTTCTTGACTGGGCATTATACTATAACAATTGAGACAAATGTAAACTTTGGATGCAGCGATACAAACCAACGTAAGTAGATCCAAAAGTTATATACAAGACTTGGCCGTTTAGGCCACAACTCCTTAAGACACAACTGAACTATGTACATACGTCTACAAAGCCTCTAAAAGATAGAAGACTAGAGTAGGTCGGGACAGACCCCGCCTTACCCTTAACTACGATACAATCCAAACGAATTTACCAAGGACTTAATAAAGCTCCGAATCAACTTGGAGCTCACCAAAAGTAGCAGAATTTCGAGTGCTCCTACTGAGGAGGTCTACTAGCTGGAGTACCTGAGCCTGCAGCATGAAATGCAGCGTCCCCAATATGGGACGTCAGTACGAAAAATGTACTGAATATGTAAGGCAAAAAGTATATGTAATACAAGGCACAAATGAAATCAAGTAGCAACATATGAGTGCATAGATTAGGAGAGAAGACCACCTTTGCTTACTCTTGTGGAATCAAGTAAGCTACATTCTTTTCTTTACCTTTTTGTATGTTATAATCTTTGTTGGGCATGTGATACAAGTGACCAGCTGATCAGTGGTAGAAGAGGATGACCCATACTAGGCGTATTAACCCCTGGGATGCGGTCCTCATAATTACACAACCTGGGATCGGCCCATGCTAGGCTTTCGCCCCTGAGCTGCCACCCTTCTATACCAATAGAGATCGGCCCATGCTAGGCTTTCGCCCCTGAGCTGCCACCCTTAATTATATAGATTTCTTCACTTAGATTCTTTAATCTTTGAGATTATTGTTAATCAGTTCATAACTCTTTTGAGATGTTATTTTGGATAATCGTAACATTTTGAGATGTTGATTTCGTTGGTCATAATCATCTTGGAGACATGAAATTACGGAACAGTAGTGGAATACATGAAAACAATACTTTGAGGCAGTAACAATGACATAAGGAGCTAAGAAACATCAACACCTTATTTTAAGACCTTAATGGGCACAATTGACTTCAATTGGCTTAGGAGAAGGATTCATCAAACTTTCTTTTGCAAATACCATTTCTATAACAGCACAAGGGGAAATTACACAAGTATAGAGTAGTGAACATATAATGAAGTAGTTCCATGTACTTAGAATGGGGAAAGAAATATTGTTAGCTATTTGGAGATAGTACGCTGCCACCATGCTTTCTTTTCTAGAAATAGAACTTATGAGAATCACTTCATTGATATTAATTGCAGGTGGCAGATTTCATGCCAAAAGGATATAGAATCGAATAGCCTTACATACCTTATATTTATGACCAATACCACTATCACGATTCAGCCTTCCTTATTGGGTGCTAATCTACAACATAAGTCATGATTAAGCTAACATCAGCAGCTAATCACAATAAGGTTCTCCAAAATAGTAGCTAAAAATATTTGATGGAAATCAGGCCCATACAACCCTTACATAAATGGTGAACCACCACACCCTTCCTCTACACATTAATACAACTTCAAACATCATTTCCAGAGATACCCAAACAGCCCTCAACAACAATATTCATAAGGCAGCCACTAACAATCTCAAATCTTTCAGCATAATAGGAGAATATTGACTCAAAGATTTATCACAATCCATGAATTCTTGATAAACATATACAAAATTCTCCACTCCAAACATTATCAAAGAGAGGAAAACAAATGGGTTGAAGTCTTACCTTAATTCTGAAAATTTATCCTCTAAACTTGTACTTCAAGAATTCAAACTCTCCTTCAAACTCTTACTTGAAAAATTAGACAGCACTCAAGAACTCTAAGGTGTTTTAGGGCTGCTAATTGAAGCCAAGAGAGACTAAGAAAGAACTTAGGAAATTTGAAATGTTTGCAAGTTCAAAATGGAGAATAAGACTTGATCCTTATCCTTTGAAAAAGGAGGTGTTATGGCCGACACTCTTGACCAATTTTGGGACATATAATGTCAAGTAGGTGCCCCACCTGCTTGTCCTTTTAACTTGGGCCCTTTTGGACTTAATATTATTGGACCTTGGCTGTCCATTTTTTTCCTTTGTTCTTTTAATCAGCTTGGGACAGATTAGTGCAAGTAGGTGGTAACACTTGGCCCAATAACATGGTAAAACAAATCTTAGGAGGTCATGTACTTACTTAGTTTCACTTGGGCTTTATCCATAATGGCCAATTGGCAGATTTGGCTATTGGGCCTTCTTTCATTCACATTTTCTTTAATAGGTTTGGGCTTCAAATGAGCCCCTAAATATAAGCCTAAATCTGATCAATCAAACTTGGGCCCTTTAGCTATAATATAGATCAAGTAGGTGATGCAGCTGCTAGCTCAATTACCACCTTACTATAATTACTTAAATACTTCCATCGGAGTTAACTTGCAATACCTATGCTAAAACATGCAAGGTATTACATCACCTTCCAAGCTAGTTTAAACCAACACTAATCATGTAAGAAACATGATCCCTCACCTACACTATAAGTATATGTCAAGTATAACATGAATAGAACTACCACATACAAAAATACAGGCCGTTACAAGAGAATATCCAAGCCTCCTTCAAGTCGCCTCGAATGAACCCTTAACGACCGGAACCCAAAATGTTTGGGAAAAAGGGAGAAAATGGGGTTAGTACGCCACATGTACTAAGTATGAGGCCATATGCACATATAAGAACAAAGCATGCTAAAAAGGGACATTTAGTTAAATCATATCATTTTACCTATTTAAAGGTTTATGCACCATCAAAGAAACCAAACCAATCATTTAGACATGTTCAATAAGTCAAAGCAAGCTATATGCATATCAACATAGTTGAACCCATAATCTCAAATAACTCTATCACCAAGCAATAACATCACAAGTATGAATAAGAGTTCATCATGTAAATAGCAAAGCAAGACAACTAATCATAAATCCTCATCAAGTCAACAAGTGCAATGACCAGGCAAAGCCCCATAACCTTTACTCAATCAAGTAACCCAACAAGAACCATAAATAGTAACCCACTTCACATAACATAGCTTTCAAGTACACATAAGTTCATAGTTTAGCAATAAAGACCAATTACATGTTCATAAGCATCATAATCATCATATAAGATCATTTACATTTATCATCATATACATGCATAATATTAACCTCCTAAATCTCCCATCAAGGCAAAATAGTGCAAGGCATAGGTAGAGTCCCATACCCCTACCTAAGCTAAGTCAAACCCCTCAAGTCACTTTAGTTAGTTTATACATCTGGCGAAATGGTCTGATGGACCCTTACGCTTGTATCAGTTTGTATTCTGGACCCTTTCACTTAATCATTTGTCAACTGAACCCTTAGACTCAATTAAAATGAGACTTTTAAACCCCCCAAACATGTGTGTAACTCACTCTCCTTTACTTATATGACATGTCATATCTACGTCATATATACTAATGCCATGTCATAGTTATTTCATAACTATTTTTTTAGATTATTAACAAAAATTATTTAATAAAAGATAAAACAATAAAATTTTAATTTATTCTTTAAATTAAAACTCCCCGATAAAATGGTGGAGAAGACGAGCAATCCGACAGCAATGTGGTGGAGAAGAACATCACCCTCCAGTGAAATAGAGGAGAAAATAAATAAATTAAAACTCCATACATTTGATTCCTTTATTTTCACTGTTCATAGCCTAACATCTACCGGCAAACCCATTGTCTCCGCAGTCAGCATCACTCAAAATTGTTTAATAAAATGTAAGATTAAAAAATTAATTAAAGTAGGCTGCCTTTAAAGTCAACCCATTACAGTTTCTCCCCTTCCCAACCCAAATCGTCACCGATGTCGCCATTGCTATCGACGAAACCACTCATATTCCTTTACCTGCCTTCATCTCCGTCACACGTCACGACAATTTTTCTTTCCTTCTCCAACCTCACAAAACTAACAATCTAAGCCATCACAATAGATCTAGCCAAACACATCACCATTTTTGCTGTCATGATTAGATCCTCGCACCCACCCACCTCCTCTTCCTCTCTGCTGACCAGCCGCACCTCTCTCTCACTCCACGATGTATAAATGGTGTCCGACGATCGCACCATCAATGCCGCTCTCCCTCCGTCGACGAATTAGTTGACTCAAGGAGGTGCCCAAGATAATCTATATAAATAAATATAGATTGTGGTGAATAAAAGAAAAAATGGGTTGTGCAGGGGATGAATATGGCTGAAAAGGAAGTGTAATGGGTGAAGAAGGAGAATAGGTGAGGAAGAAGGAGATTTTTAATTAATGGGTTTTAAAAAAATAAAAATGTTTTTTTAAAGTAAAAATATTCCTCACTCGCCTTAATAGGCGTGTGGTTACACACTTTTATCAACTCAAACATCCTAATGCCACATAGGTCTGGTCAACGGTCAGAAGGGTTTATTAAATTGTGTTTTATTGAGTTCAATGGTTCAGTTGACAAATGATTAGGTAGAAGGGTTCACAATACAAATGCATACAAGTATAACGGTCTATCAGACCATTTTGCCTATACATTTTTACTTCATTTTAGTTTATGGAAAACTTGTCTTAACCGACATAGACCACATGAACTAATGTGGAATCCGGTGTTGTAAAACCTTACACCGATGGAAGGTGGTCTACCGGCCAAAGTAAAACCAAACATAAACGTAGCTTTCTAGGTGGATCCACTAGCTAGTCTTCCTATGGGGGCAGCATAGTTCAAAAACTAAGAGATAGATATCTCCCTCTACATACCGTTGGTAATTGGGGCCTCATCTCATGGGAATCAATGAAATGAGTATCCCTCAAAGGGGAGTCAACATCACATATAGAACTATAGGGTAACTCTTCCTCTATTGGAAAGTCATTACCTCCCATTGTCAAGTTCACTCGGTGCTAAGCTAAGTCTCTTATTGAAATGTCTTTAATATCTTCATTTATGAATCATAGCTTAGTTTAGGTCATAGGGTCTAGCCCTTGTATAATCATCATCATAATAGCTCAATAGGAATTGCATGAGTATAATCCTTTCATCACAATTCACATAAGTAAGGTTAACATATTACATATTCTTTCATAAGAAGGCACATTGGTAATCACCATCATCCTTATAACTTTACATATTAATCAACCTCACAACCATAAGCAAGACATTTCAATACAACATCATACCACCCTATCAATCCTAAATAAGGCATACATCCAACACAATCATCATGACTTAATCACAATTAGCCATAATTGAAGCAAAGTATAGGGATCACAAGACTTTCCAAGTCTCCTTCATAGTTCATCATCAAGGTCTTACCAGCAACCCTTAGTTCGACTCAATTAGGTCATCAAATCACCATAATTCAATAACCAACATATTCACAAGGCTAGAAGAATCACTATATCAAAATTCGATAATAGATCAAAGCTTAAGATTAAGTCAATTCATCATACACTAGGTCACTTCTCAAGAACTAGCATGATAGACTACACATCATCATAATTCATTCATAATTAGCATAACAACATCATCTAGTAGTAATTCAACCCATAACCAAGTCGATTGAATGAACATTATACAATATAAGTCAAGATCACAACCTAGGGTTAGGGATTTAGGATCATGTTCTTCAATTTAGGCAAGACAACCAACAATTACCATAATCAAGTTAAAATACATGTTAATCTATTCAATATAACCTAAAGAAATCATCTACAACTCAATTTATTTTCGATTTCGAAACTGGATGAAACCCACTTTAAAACTCAAGTTTTGAAAACTTTTTGAATGAACCCTTTGAGGAAAGAGGTCTCAAAGGTGAAGAGATCTCATAAATCAATGTTTTGTGAAGATTTGGAGATGAAATCGCCCCTTTACAGCCCCCAAAACCCTTCCTTGACTTAGTCTTCAATGGTGTCTTCCAATAGAGAGAGAAGGTAGATGAATTGTTTTATGAGTTCTAATTAGTTTAATGGGGTTGGGGCCTTTACATGGGAGGTTAACTAACTTAATTAGACCCCTTAATCCCCTAACTAACCACCTTACCCCTTAATTAATTTAATTGGCCAACTTAAAAATGTGCAGGAAAACTTGATCCTCATAGACGAGACCCCGATCGACGGTCTGTGAGTCGACGACTTGCCACCCCTCCGTCTTGAACATCCTTAGTTTTGGTCAGAGACTTGTGCAGGTGAGGGATCCAACAATTTGGCTAAGTGTTGGACGACGGTTGGCATTGACGCCCCGTTTGTCACATCCCGAAATCACACCCTAGAGTTTAGGGTGCAATCTTTGATTGCGACCGGCGTATTCGACTTCTTAGAGGTCTTACAAGCCTATCATATCATTCATCGCATATACATAATGACAAGTAGTGCGGAATTAAAACTTTTCGTAAAACAATATAGAAATCTTCAAACTCTTTCATATATGGAAATAGGAAAACACTAAGCCTCGATCATCATCTTAAGACACGATAATACTTGGGACACGACCCATACGAATTGAAAACATACTACTAATAGTCTTTTACAAACTTCATAAAAGAAACACAAAAGGACATATATGCCCTCGAGTCAAGTGAGGACATACTTCAACTCTTCTTGAACGATCTCCTTGTCCAAGCCTTCTTACCAAAGCTCTTCACCTACCAAGAACTAATAGATAGAAAATAAAGCATGGAATTAGTACAACCACATGTACTAAGTATGGCATTATGCATAAAATCATGAAAACGGACTTTATTGGAAATATGCATCTTTTCTTTAAAACATCATAATATCAACATTTATCAATTTAAAAACACATAAGAAAACGATTAAACAAAATATCACATTTTTAGAGAACACTTTCCAGTGAACTCGAATCACTGTACAGTGAATTCCTTCACTGTTACAGTGAATCACTTTACCTTCCATTAACCAACTTCTAGCGTGTAATTCCCTCACTAAAAGCTATCCTAAGATCATTTAAGTCACACAAAGAGAGACCGTCCATACACCCTCTCTAGATGTGCCTAGACGACCCTTAATATTACTTATAATGAGTCACATACACACTTACAAAGTATCTTAAACATCAAGGTAAGATTCTTATACCAAAGGTGACTCTAAGTCTCACTTGAGTGAGTTGTGAAGCAACCGCCCATACAATCCCTTACACACACACTCAAGAGATCCTATAGACTCCCTAGGATAGAATCATTCTCACTAAACACACCAACACATAGACGATATGACATTCTCCATCCAAAGGCTACCAAAAGACCTACTTAAGTCAATCAAGAAGATAACGTCCATGATTGACCTCTTCAAGATTACCTAAATAGTCCATAAGACTACCTAAGGCTTAGATCATGTCCACAACACCAAACCTTTTCCCTAAATAGAGTCATTCTCAAGACTTCCATAGATAAGTCATGAAGAGATCATCCTTTATGCCCTCTTCACAATTTAACTAAAGAATCCCTAAGGCACTCTAGATTAGGTACTTATTCACTTACATACTTCATAACGTAAGTCATTAGTTCATTAGTTCATTTAGAAGACATACATCACATAAAGGACTTTCAAATAATGGTCTTAGACAAGACCTAGGGACTCTTACTAACATCTTCAAAGTTTATTGTGCAATGTCTAGATAGCGTCCCATACCACCACCTAAACCTCATAGAACTTCTCTAGTGCTAATAGGTATTCCATATGATGAGAATAGGCAATAACCGACATAGACCATGGTAGCAAGTCATTGAATCCGAAGTTCTATCCTACTTCGATGAGGTGTTCTACTTGCCAATGGTAGAACATAAAGATCCCACGTAGGCACATGGTTAAGGAATATGAAGGGCATACTAAGCATTCTAGTCTCTTTCTTAACTAGAAATACTTCCCCCTTGCTCATACTCACTCGGTGCTAGCCTTAGTTCTCACAGATCAATTCACATTAGGGTTCATATAAATAGGTCCCATATCTAGTTCATGACCCAATTACATTCACCCTACCAAAGCAAGGTCCACTAGGGCATATCTCACTATGGCGACAAGAAGATCATCGCGACTTTCCTAAGGTATGATATGATGCCGTTCCAGTCAATCAACCTTAAGTCCATCACTCATTACATGAAGGATACCATTATGGCTAACTACTTCACGATTTATAACCTTACCACTTGGTTCAAGGTACCACATAAATGACATTCGTATCATCCTTCAAGGTCTCACCTATATTCATTTATTCAAGACTAATACCCTTTAGGTTCCTAAGTCAAGACACCACATATTCACATAAGCATCAAGTAAGGGACACAAGTCTACCTAAACAAGACACAACATACTTCTATTTAACACATATATACTATCTTTCTTTAGATACTTAGGAATGACCCTTAACCTTATTTAGTCAACCTATTCATTTAACATTATCAACTTAACCATTTTAGACTCATCTAACCAATTTAGGAACAACCATGCATCAACTCTAAGACTACACATTTAACACATAGTCAAAGCATAACATGATTACCTAGTTAGTATCAATAGTCTAACACATACTTTCACATATAGATAGATATGATTATACACCATCAAATCAACTACACAAATAGACATATAAGTTCAAGTAGTGCCGACAAGGCCATGATCATCAATGTACTTAAAATAACGCCAACAAGGCCACATCAATTCACATAGCACCGCCACCAAAGGTGGACCAAACCAATCATAACATAATTAAAGTATAATTAACATTGAATAAGAAGAAATAGGGCAGCGTACCACCACTTCATCATCAACACTTCAAGCCAATACCAAATCACCCAATTCAACATCATAAGGCCCTTACCCATGGCCATGAACACCAATTCAATACACAATTATAGAAATCAATGAAATCTAACCCAATTCAATATAGATTCAACAATCCAATACCAATTTGATAACAATTGAACACAATTCTTACATCAATAGAAAGCCCATAAGAAACTACACATTAATTCATCAACATTAAGTTAATATCATGTAACCCATAATTTAGTCAAAATCTTAGGTTCATCAACTTCATGGGTTCATAGGTAATTTAGGTGAAAATCATCAATACAACATCAATCTAATCCATAATATACGTTTGAAAACCATTAATGCAAGAACCAATGGTAGAATCATGAAATTGGACAATTCCTCTTTGAAAACTTTGAAAACATCTTTGAATTTGGGCTCCTTGTTGAAACGAGTTTCAAGGATAAAAAGCCATACCTAAATGAAGCTAATTCTTCACTTTTATGAAGAATCTCCACTCAACACGTCACACCAAGCTCTTCCTTGATTTTGGACTTCAATAGAGTCTTGGGGAATTTCTAAGGTATTTATGGTTTTGATTTTTGAAGAATGAAATATTGTAAGTGTTAAACACTTATATACATGCTTAAAATACCCAATAGACCCTTAATAAACCGCCAATACATATATTTGGAAGTGGGGTGAAATTCCCATTTCACTCCTCACTTAGCAGTGAACTGCACGCAGGCACAGGCTCACAAACGACGGACCTATCGACGGGGCGTAAGCTCACTTACGGACCGTGCTGTCCATCATCGATTGGGTCAGAGCCTAGAAAATAGAAGCTTGGCCTCCTAGGCTAAGGATCCAATGACGCCCACCACCTACGGGGCGTTGACCAGGCCATTAGCCGTCGATTGCCCTCCGTAGTTGGACTGCTTTTTGGCAGTTTTGGCCACCAACTTGGGTCCTTCCTCAAGGACCCTTGGATGGTCCTTGGGGATAATTTCCCAGACGTTTCCAACCCAAATACAATTGTATATGAGTTTAACACCTCTCACATAAATTTCATCCAAAACAAACACTTAAAACCCGACGAAACATGCCCAGACACACAAGGTCGATTCAAGGCATATCTTTCGAACGTCATGGACGTTCTTGGACGTTTGACCTCCAAACTCCACGAAACTTGACACACTGCCTATACATGCTATAATAACTCATTTAAGGACCTTAAAACCTCATGAATCACACATATACACATAAAACCACATATGAGGCATTTAGGTGACTTAGTCGTCGAACGTCTTAGTCATCCCTTGACGTTTGACTTCCAATACACCTAATACTTTAGCTACTGCCTCTACACAACATTATAGACCACTTTAGGACCTTAGACCACCATTTATAACATGTTAGACTCTAGATAACCTAAATCATTTTTGAGGTCTTACACCGTTGATCCACACACGCGTCGTTGTTTGCCTCTCGTTGATGCACACTGCCCAGGCAGTGTTGCCTCCAACCTGCAAGGGTCCTCCTCAAGGGCCCTTGGTTGGTCCTTGGGTAATCGTACCTGGACGTTTTGACCATGAAACATCTTTAACACGTGTCACACATATTTTCCCTAAATTTCATTAATTTCTGACTCTTAAAAACTAGTCAAATATGCTAAGGCACGCTAGTACCTCTTTGAACCAACTTCCGGACGTCTTGGACGTTTTGGTTTCTAAACTTCCTAAATGACCTATATTCATTAAAATAGAGTAAAAACAGTGTTCAGATCTCATGATACCTAGGTTAGTCTTTACAACGCGTCTTGAATTTTCGAAGTATTACACTAATCAACATGGACTTCATTAAAGGTTTACCTCGTACTCGCAGACAATATGACTCAATTTGGGTGATTGTAGATAGAGTTACTAAGTATTCGCGCCTTTGAAAAGTAAAGACTATAGATTCGGCAGAGGACTACACTATTATTTTCATTAATGAGGCAGTTAGGTTGCATGGGTTCCTTTGTCTATCATCTTTGATAGAGGTCCTCAGTTTACCTCTCATTTGTGGAAGTCATTTCAAAAAGATCTTGGTACTCATGTTAATCTTAGCACAGCATTCCATCCATTGACGAATGGGCAGGCAGAGTGTACCATTCAGAATGTAGAGGACATTTTGAGAGCTTGTGTGATCGACTTCAAGGGTAGTTGAGATGATCACCTTCCTCTTATAGAGTTAGCCTTAAGTAATAGTTATCATTCCAATATCCATATGGCCCCTTATAGAGTTAGCCTTAAGTAACAGTTTTCCACATTTCGTTTTCAAAGAAGTGTGTTTGTGAAAGATGTTCTCACTTATGAAGATGCACCAGTTGAAATCCTTGATCGTCTGGTTCAAATGTTGAGGAACAAAAAATTCGCTTCAGTCAAGGTTTTATGAAGGAGTTAGTCGTAGAAGGAGCTACTTGGGAAGCAGAAGCTGCCATGAAAGCCAAGTAACCTCACCTCTTATCTTCCGATTCAACTCCTTCCTGAGGTAATAGTTCATCTTCCGTTTTTCAGTCATTCATGTGTAAATTCGGTCCTAACACCATGTTCCTTTTGTTTGTACTTGCTTTATCAGCGTATTTGCATAATCTTATAACTCAATTCAGTCAGAAATCAATCTTCACTGCTTAGTGGTAGGGTTGCATCTCTTTTCATCCAATTAAGGTAATTTAGTCTTCTTTTGAGGACGTATGTTCCCAAGGGGGAGATATTGTAACACCTGGAAAACAAAACCTAGAAATTTTTTCAAGAAAACTACCTGAAGAAGTGAACCACGACAGGGTTCATGGACCGTTTCATGGTTCAGGGAACGTAACAGGGTCCATGGACTGTTGACCTACCTGTGGTCCTCAGTGGGACTCCACCAAGACTAGGCATCAGACCAGGGTACTCTTCATGGGCCGTGGTCTTTGATGACTGACCGTGGTGGCATCCTTTAGGAGTTAGGCAGTAACCCCAAAACCTAGGCCTCAAAACCCCCACACCTAAGTGAGGACCACGAGGACCTTTATTATCCGTAGTCCTCATGATGGATCATGGGGGCGTCCGTAGAAGTTGAACCGGTGAGCCCTCTTGTCACTCCCCTCCATACCATAGCCCAAGTGAAGACCACAGACACCTTCACGGTTCATGGTCCTTCACATGGGCCATGATAGCACCTGTGAACTTAGACCCTCATGCCTTCAGTCCAAAGGAAAACCACGACCGACTTCACGGTCTGTGGTCCCTTTCACGGTCCGTGAAGGTGGTAGTGGTCAGCCTGTCTACCGTTTTATGTCATGGGCTTTTCTGTCTTTTTTGACTTCGTTGGACACCTAACCAATGTCGTTTTAACCCTAAACGACGTAGTTTTAGTTGGTTTAATCATATAAACATAACTAGAATTTAACTAAGTCAAATCATTAACTAAAACATAGAAAATTAGAAGCAAAAGAGGAGGAAGAGACGACGCAACCCTAGGTCAAGAATAAAACTAGTTTTCAGCAGTTTTAGCTCCGAAATCAAAAGATTTCTTCCTTTTTTTTTGTTTGCACGTCTCATTTTTTTACGTTTAGTTTTTTTATTTTATTTATATATGTATTTTAATTTTTTGTTTCTATCTTTTTATTTTATTTTTTGTTACTTATTTTTCACCTTTTTTCTCGTTATGTTTCTTCGTTTTTTTTCCTCTTTTTGTTTGTCTGTTTTTTTTTAACGTTATGTTTTACCCATTTTTTATTATTATGTTGTAGGTTATTCTTTTTCCTTTTTTCTTTTACTTTTCAACGTTCCGTTCTTTTCTTTTCTATTTTTTTTCTTGTTTTCAATTTATTTTTTTATTTTTTTATTATTATTATTTTAATTCTTAACTTTCTGTTTTTCTTCTTCCTTTTTTTTTAGTTTCTGTTTTTTTTTTCTTTTTTACGCTTATCTTTTTTTGTCTATCTGCTATTTTTTTTCTAACAATTTATTGATGATTTTTTTTCTATTTCTCTTTTTGTTTCTTTATTTCTTTACAATTTTGTATTATTTTTTTTAATAATAAATTTCAAAATAAAGTTCACATCCTCTCATAATTATATACCTTAATAATTCGAATCAAATCGATAATTATGTTGCTCTTAATCTAAAAGTAATTTTTTTATCAAATAATATATTAAAAAGACTAAAACGTATTCAACAAAACTCTTCAAAATCAACTAATCAATTAAACTTTAGTTATATCCTAATCTAACAAGTACACAATAAATTCAATAAGATTTTTTTCAGTGAAAATTAGACTGGAAAAGAAATACTTATCTTGTTCAAATTTAACAATTCAATATCATGGAAACGATTCAATATAAATTGTAAATTGCATCTAAAGAGCATAATAATAATAATAATAATAATAATAATAATAATAATAATAATAATAATAATAATAATTTTCATACAAACAATCCATTTAAATCATGCGAGAATTTAGAGTTACCTCGTTGCGAAAATTGATAACACAAAAACAACTGCTACGATCTACAAATTTTCAAAGTTAATAATTATGTATTAACTTCAAAGAACCACGAATCCAAAACCTTGAGTGAATCCTCGAACGCTGAATTAACTCTTAAAACCAAAAACTCACTTTTTGTTATCTTTTCTCTCTGTGTTTTTTCCCTCTATATCTGTGTATTCTCTATGGGTTGTTTTTCTTTGTGTATCCTTGTGTGTGTTTTTATAATATTTTTTTTGTGAGTCTGGTGCCACTTAAGAGGAACATAAGAGATTGGGGAGTTTAGTTTAAAATTTAGTTGAGAACTTAGGGAGATAAGGGATTAAAATTAAGTAAATACATAAATGATAATAATAATATTAGTAAACAACAATTAATAAATAAAAATAAAATAAAAATATAAAGAAGAAGATAGGAAAACGTGTGATGTTAACTTTTTATTGTTTCAATTATTATATTTATTTATTTTTGGAAAGGGTCATGCAAGAAGAAGAAAAAAATCAAAAAAAGAATAAAAATGAAATAAACTTGATGGAATTAGGATTTTTAGGTATTAAGTTAGGAAAGTTGGGGATAATTATGATAAAAGGGTTAGTAATTTGAAAATTTTATGAGTCTTTTTTTTCTACTTTTTCATAGTATATACTATTATTATTTTTAAACTAGATAAAAGTTGAAGAACTATAACAAATTCCTTAAATTCACAACTTCTTTTTATTCATTTTTTTTATTAAACTTTAAATATAAATGAGCTTATAATTTGTAATAATTTATAATTTATTTTTTTATTTATTTTAAATATAATCCTTTTGATATAATAATATTTAAGTATTAAAATTGGTGTAAAATCTTTATGTTTTGATAAACAATTAGGTGTTCACAGTATGTCCCTCTTTGCTTGGAAACATGAAACAGTTTTCATGCAAAGATGTGAACAATGTGACTAATTTTTTACTGAAACATTTATCACAAAATGTGAAAGATAAGTAAAATAGAAGAGTTTTGACTGCGTCATAACTTTTCAAAAACTACCTATCCTGAGTTGATGATAAGGAGTCAGGTGCGGTTCAAATAAGTTAGGTAGTCGAGTGAGGTTTTGTCGAGGTCCCATTTTGTATCTCTAGCTATTATATTAAAAGGCGAAATACATAAAGAGAGAAAGGAAAGATACAAAATCATATCTACTCCAATAGTGCTAAGTCTTCATTTTGAATCTTCGGTTATCACTTGACACTCTTTGGTAGGTACATCAATTCTGAACTTTGATCTGGACATCTGAGTTTAAGACGTGTGTAACATCTCGTATTATAGAATAAACTAAGGTTAAACTAAGAAAAACAAGAAAAATCAAATTTGGAAATAAGTAAGGAAATCTGGAAAATTTCCAGATTTCAAATGTGAGTTTTAGTCATTTTCAAACGGCCATAACTTCCAACTCATGAAGTGAGTTATCTATATGGATGGAAACCTCGTCATAAGATCTTTCCAGCGACGCCCAGTATGTGAAATTTTGAGGTCGTATGAGGGAGATATGACTTCTGGAAGTTGGAATGTCGGGCAGAGGAAAAATAAAATCCGGATTTTAGTAAGGGCAAAGTTGACTTTTCACCCTATTAATTCCTAATCCGTTTTAAGGTTATTTAGGGGTAAAGAAAGTCCCAAATCGGTTTTTACAAGTTTTGGAAACGCTTAAGGCTTGGGAGAAAAAGAAAGAAGAAGAGAAGACCAAGAATCGTCCAAGAACGCCAAGAACGTTGTGTGGATTTCGTCGGGGGTGATCCCTAACAGGTATGTGAGATCACTCGGTGTTGGGATCTTTCACCCACCCTCCAACATGATTCAATACAGCATTTTAGAGTTAATTGAAAGTAAATCTTGATGTTCTTGATGAAAAGTTTGAAGTTCTTGTTGGTTGATTTGTAGTTGATCTCTAGTACTTTGGGTTCTTGTTTCTGAACTATTTTTGGGTCTAAACTATTAGGTAATGAGTTAATTACCTAATAGTTGGGTCTAAACTATTGGGATCCTAAGTGTTTGGGGTTGAATCCTTGGGAGTTTGGAAAGGTTTAGATATGAAAAACGAAGAAGAAATTCGGAAAAATCCGTCTGATCAGCACTAGGGCGCCGCACCTCCGAAGCACCTCAGGACACAGTCTGTCCGTCAGGCTCTGGCACACCGCGCCTGCAAAAGCGCAGGACAGCCTCTGTTCGTCAGGCTCTGGCGCTCCGCGCCTCTCAGAGCTCCCCAATCCCCTGGAGACCCCGTTCTTTCCTTATCTTTCCGTACTAGTTCCTAAGTGATAACCATTCATTCCTAGTCGATTCCAACACTCTAGAGTACATCTAAACATCATGAAATCATCCATAAACATGAGATCATGATCCTTAAATCCATAATTCAATTCAAGGGAAGCTAAGATCAAAGTCAAGGAAGTTAAGAGCCAAGTCTTGAAGTTAAGAAGCAAGTCAAATTAAAGTTATAAAGTTTTCTTTCACAAACATTTTCACTTTGTTTTAAAAGACTTAAAGTTCATGTTAAGAAAGATTAAAGAATTGAGTTCATTTCTCAAAAGCTATAACGAAACTAAGTATTCCCTAAGAGTTAAGTTTCAAGTAAGCAAAGAGTATCAAGTTGTGTTCACTTCTCAAGAGTTACAAGGGAACTAAGTAGTCCCTAAGAGTTTAAACAAAATGTTTTCAAACTTTTGAGAAGGAAGGGAAGCTAGACTTCCACAGATCCTATGGCTAGTTTTAATAGAAGAAAGAGGAAACTATGATTTCCAAGAGAGATTTTTGAAAAGCTAAGTTTTGAGCACTAATCTCAAATCAC
The DNA here is from genome assembly GCA_016801875.1 of Solanum sitiens. Taxonomy (NCBI): domain Eukaryota; kingdom Viridiplantae; phylum Streptophyta; class Magnoliopsida; order Solanales; family Solanaceae; genus Solanum; species Solanum sitiens. The sequence goes on along the minus strand of JABWTJ010000089.1, from coordinate 1,412,094 downwards.
AGAATCGGTATGTTTTAAAAACATAAGAGCCAGTATATATATATTGTTGGGAGTAGTATTGAGCATCGATGTGGGGATGTGAGTTCAGATAACTCAAGTCTCCATGTAAACCATGTAGCCATCATAGGTAGAAAAGGGTCATAATTTTAAAATAAACCATCTTCGTAGTCTACTAGTGGATCCATTAGGCACTGTAGGTCCTATACTCTTGCAAGCTTAGGATGGCCGGGCAGTGTGGTCCCAGTAACACTCTACTATCACCGTAGCTCTTAAGTGATGGTTGTCAGTTAGAGAATCTTCCACAGTGTAATGTATTTTCATATACATTAGTCATTGTATTTTCATACACGACAGTATTGTATTCTCATATGCATCAGTATTGTATTTTATATACATCTTAGATATTATTGTATATGTGTGTATAGATGTATATATATATACTCAGAGATTTAAGCATGTTTTCAGTCAATATTTCTTTATATGACATTTATTTTTAACTACGTATATTGAATAAGAGCTAGTAAATCACGAGTTGAGAAGAGCCAAGGTAAGTATTCATTTTTACTCTCTTTCAAGCCTATGTTTTTCTAGTTCTCCAACTCGCATACTCGTACATTCAAGATATTGATATCAGTTGGCCTACATCGTTTTGTGATGCAGACGCAGGTAACAAGGATCAGCACGCGGCATTTCGTTGATCCAGATTGATCTCCAGAGTCAGTGGTGAGCCTCTTTGCTTTCCAGAGGACATCCATTTCATTTACTTTTAGTAATTTAATTTTGGTATGTTGTGGGGTTTGTCCCAGCATCCTTTTTCAGTCAGTTTAAAGGCTTCGTGGACAATAGAAATTCTGTTTAGAGTTTGTTTTCAGTTATTGAGACTTAAGTGCCATTTTTGCCAGATTTATGATATGAAGTATTTCTATTAATTATGTTTCATTCTTAATTAAGTTGAGTTTTAGTCTTCCACTGAGTTAAGTAAGCCAGGATAAGGGTTCACTTGGGTACCAGCAATGGTCTTCGAGTGTCGGTCCTGCCCATGGTGTAGGATCGGGACGTGACAAACTTGGTATCAGAGAACAGAATTCAAGAGTCCTAGCGAGTCTATGAAGTCGTGTCTGTACAGTCTTAGTCATCGGTGTGAAACGCGCCACATCTATGATTAGGAGGCTACAACGTTTTAGAATGTTTCACTTCTTTCATCTTCTTTTGTGCGAAGAGTTTATCTCTAAAGTCTCTATCTCTCTAATTCGTGCTTACACGTATTTTTCAAATCATTATGCCTCCAATAAGAGCAGTCAGAGGTCGACCATGAAGAAATGTTGAGGAAAAAGAGCTTCCAAATGCACCTGAGGTACAACCCCAAAAGAAGTTACTAATGCTGAATTCCGGGAAGCTATCCGGATGTTAAGTCAAGTTGTGACTAACCAAGTCGGGCAACAGAGAGTAGCTCAAAATTAATAGGATGATACCTCGAGACTTCGCGATTTCCTTAGGATTAATCCTCATAGATTCACTGGATCAAGCACTACTGAAGATCCGAAAAACTTTGTGGAAGAATTGAAGAAGGTGTTTAAGGTAATGCATGTGGTGGATAATGAGAGGGTTGAATTGGCAGCATATCAATTGATGGGTGTGGCCAGAACCTGGTTTGATAAACGAAATGATGGTAGAGATGAGGATGCACCACATCCAAGTTTGCTTTGCTTCAAAGAAGCCTTCTTCGGGAGGTTCTTTCCTCGAGAACGGAAGGAAGCCAAGGTGAGGGAGTTCCTTACTCTAAAACAGGACTCCATGAGTGTTCATGAATGTGGGTTGAAGTTCACCAAAGTATCTTGCTATGCTCCGGAGAAGGTGAAGGACATGAAGAGCATAATGAGTCTGTTTATTTCTGGGTTGGGTCATGCTTCAAGTAAGCAAGGTAGGGCTGCCATGTTGATAGGTGACATGGACATATCCAGGCTGATGGTATATGTGCAACAAGTCAAAGAAGAGAAGTTGAAGGACAGATAAGAGTACCGGAACAAGAAGGCAAAGACTGGGAATAAGTCTGGCCAACAGAAAGGTGGTTCAAGTCAACCACAATTTCAGAAATCCAAGGGGCATGCACCATCATCTAGTGCACCTGCGCCCAGAAACAGAGGGGAGTATAGTGGCCATAACTCACAGAACTTCAAGGCTAGACCGGCTCAGTCTCAAGGTAGTATGGCGCAAGGAGGTACTAAGCCTCCTGCCTGTGCCAAATGTTGTAGGAATCACTCTGGCATCTGTCGCGAAGGCTCCGTGGGCTGTTTCAAGTTCGGTAAGACCGTGCATTTTATAAGAGAATGTCCCAAGAGTAAGCAGAGTGGTGGTAATGGGGGCAATAGAGCTCAGTCTTCATTGGTTGCTCCACCAGACAGAGCTGCACCTTGGGGAGATGTTGCTGGTACAGACGGAGGAATAAACTACTTGTATGCTCTTAATAATTGCCATGAACAAGAGAATTCGCCAGATGTTGTCACTGGTATTATTTGAGTATTTGACTTTACGGCTTATGATTTATTAGACCCAGGAGCTAGTTTATCTTTTGTAACTTCGTATGTTGCTATGAACTTTGAAATTTCTCCTGAGCAACTTAGTGAACAATTCAGGGTGTCCATACCTGTTGGCGAATCCATTTTAGCAAAAAGAGTCTATCGTGATTGTCCTATTTTCGTCAGTCACAATAGTACCATGGCTGATTTAATAGAGTTAGACATGGTAGATTTTGATGTCATTCTAGGCATGGACTGGCTCCATACTTTTTATGCATCAATAGATTGAAGAACTCGAGTTGTCAAGTTCCAAATTCCAAATGAGTCAGTCATAGAGTGGGCTAGTAGTTCAGCAGTGCCTAAGGGTCGTTTCATTTCATACCTTAAGGCGAGAAAGTTAGTTTTCAAGGGATGTATCTATCACTTAGTCAGAGTTAATGACTCAAGTATTGAGGTACCTTCCCGTTAGTCAGTTCCTATAGTCAGTGAGTTTCCAGAAGTCTTTCCTGATGACCTACCCAGAGTCCCTCATGAAAGAGAGATAGACTTTGTCATAGACGCCATCCCAGATGCTCGTCCTATCTCTATTCCGCCATACAGAATGGCACCAGAAGAATTAAAAGAGCTAAAAGAGCAATTGAAAGATCTGTTAGACAAAGGCTTTATTCGACTGAGTGTCTCACCTTCGGGCACTCCGTTCTTGTTTGTTAGGAAGAAGGATAGGTACCTTAGGATGTGTATAGATTACCGTCAATTGAATAAGGTGATCATCAAAAATAAATATCCTCTTCCAAGGATAGATGATCTCTTCGACAAACTTCAGGGTGTTTCTTGCTTTTCCAAGATTGACCTCAGATCAGGCTATCATTAGTTGAATGTTAGGGAATGTGATATTCCCAAGACATATTTTAGAACAAGGTATGGGCATTATGAATTTCTGGTTATGTCCTTTGGTTTAACGAATGCACCAGCAACGTTCATGGATCTTATACGGAGTCTTAAAACCTTATTTAAATCTGTTTTCCATCATCTTCATTGATGACATACTGATTTATTCATGGAATGAAGAAGATCATGCTAGTCACCTAAGGGTTGTTCTTCAGACGTTGAGAGATAAAAGTTGTATGCTAAGTTCTCCAAATGTGAGTTTTGGCTTAAGTCTGTGGCATTCTTAGGACACATTGTTTTTGGTGAAGGTATTAGAGTTGACACTCAGAAGATTGAAGCAGTTTAGAGTTGGCCTAGACCCACGTCTCCAACAGATATAAGGAATTTCTTGGGCTAGGATGTCTATTATAGGAGATTAGTTGAAGGATTCTCATCTATATCTTCTCCTTTGACCAAGTTAACTCAGAAGATAGTCAAGTTTCAATGGTCTGAAGCTTGTGAGAAAAACTTTCAGGAGTTGAAAAAGAGATCGACTACCGCTCCGGGTTTGACCTTATAAGAGGGTACTCAAGGATCTGTGGTGTATTGCGATGCGTAAAGGGTTGGCTTGGGTTGTGTATTAATGCAGAATGGCAAGGTCATAGCATATGCTTCCAGACAGTTGAAGGTTTATGAAAATAATTATCCAACTCATGACTTAGAATTTGCTGCAGTAGTGTTTTCTTTGAAGATATAGCGTCATTATTTGTATGGTGTTCATGTGGATATATTCATTGATCACAAGAGCCTCCAATATGTGTTCACCCAGAAAGAGCTCAACCTAAGACAAAAAAGGTGGTTGGAACTACTCAATGATTATGACATGAGTACTCTTTACCACCCAGTTAAGGATAATGTGGTTGTTGAGGCATTAAGAAGGTTGTCCATGGGAAGTACATCCCATGTTAAAGAAGGAAAGATGGAGTTAGCAAAAGATGTGAATCGACTTGCACGATTGAGAGTCAGACTTATGGACTCCATAGAAGATGGCATAGTGGTGACCAATGGGGCTAAATCATCATTAGTGTCAGAGGTGAAAGAGAAGTAATATAAAGACCCCATTTTGCTTGATTTGAAGGCAAGTTTCCATAATCAAAGAGTATTGGCCTTCGAACAAGGGGGAGATGGTGTGCTGAAGTACCAAGGTAGATTATGTGTACCTAAGATGGATGGACTCAAAGAGAGGATCTTGGAAGAGGCTCATAGCTCCAGATATTCCATTCATCCGGGTTCCACCAAAATGTACCGTGATTTGAGAGAGGTATATTGGTGTGAAGGCATGAAGAAAGACATTGTTGAGTTCGTTGCCAAGTGTTCAATTTGTCAGAAAGTGAAAGTGGAACACCAAAGGCCTGGAGGTTTAGCTCAGAATATAGAACATCCGTAATGGAAGTGGGAGATGATTAATATGGACTTCATCACAGGCTTGCCAAGATCGCGAAGGCAACATGATTCTATTTGGTTGATTGTCGACAGAATGACAAAATCAACCCATTTCTTGCCGGTAAAGACTACTTATTCGGCTGAAGATTATGCAAAGTTGTACCTTCATAAAGTGGTAAAAATTCATCGGGATCCAGTCTCCATTATCTCAGATAGAGGTTCACAATTTACTGCACAATTCTGGAAATCTTTCCAGAAAGGTTTGGGTTCAAAGGTGAATTTGAGTACTGCTTTTCATCCTCAGACATATGGACAAGCCGAACGTACTATCCAGACCTTGGAAGATATGTTCAGAGCTTGTGTGATCGACTTCAAGGGAAATTGGGATGATCATATACCTCTCATTGAGTTTGCGTACAACAATAGTTATCATTCGAGCATCCAAATGGCTCCATGTGAAGCTCTTTATGGGAGGAGGTGTAGATCTCCTATTGGGTTGTTCGAAGTTGGCAAAGCAGGGTTGATGCTATGGAGAAGGTGAAAGTGATTCAAGAAAGGTTGAAGACAACACAAAGTCACCAAAAGTCCTACACAGATGTTAGGAGAAGGCCTTTAGAGTTTTCTTTTTTTTAATTTAAGGACCCTTGGAGGGATAGGAGCTAAGAAACACCCCCAGGCCTTATCATAGATAAAAAGCAAAAATACATGGAGGGGGACATAAACCTTACCTCTAATTTAAAGTGGTTCAAGAGTTGGTAGCCTACTAAGTATTCTTATTAGATTGTCCAATTCTTCCCCATACTACAAAAGAACCTAACTTCTAATGCCTATGAGAGGACTTCTCTCAATACAAATAAACTAGGAATGCATAAACTAGGGGGACTCTCCCTTTACAATTAGATCTACCCTAGATTACTAGACTAAGTCTAAAAGGAAGAGAAAAGACTTCAAGGCGGTTTTTTTTATTCTCTTCAGTTTTTTCCTTGTAAAGTTGATCATGCTCATCCTTTCCAGTAGGAAGCTTTCTTTAGATGATGTAGGCAAGTGACTGTGAGTATAGAAGTGCTAAGTGATGTTTGATTTGTGACTTTCCTTGGATTAAAAATCTGCAGTGGAATTGGACTCCCTGTATGTATGCTGGCATTGAAATAAATCCAACTTTTGGGTGATCTGGTGTAAATTTATAATGTACTGTTGCAAATTCTAGGGTGGTTTAATTTCAAGTTTCAACCATTTAATAAGTAATTCATAATCAACCTCCAGAATAATCTTCTTGAAACCACTTTGTACACACCACTGTAAACCATGTATAGTTTCTTGTGTTTCAGCTTGATTATTGGTTCCAATACCTAGTTAAATTGTGAAGGAGTAGATCATGTCTCCATTAGAGTCTGTTAAAATGCCTCCTCCACCAATCTTCCCCGGATTGTGAAGGGCACTTCCATCTGTGTTTAGCTTCAAAATAGGCTTGGAAGGTATTTGCCACTTGACTTCTGTAACTTTGATATCTTGGGTGCATCTCTCAATGTCTTTTATCATTTCTTCCCAGTTGTTAGGCCAAGAACAGTAAGGGTAGGTGGTTAAAAGTAGCTGGTATATATCCTTGTAGATCAAATATTTGAGTCGTGCCATGTTAGATTTTTTGTGACCATGCTTAACTGAACATCTGTTCTTCCAAAGATTCCAGCAAATAAATATAGGAAGAGTGTGGATAAAGAGCCTGTGCACCTCATTTTTAGCTTCCCTTCCAAACCATTGTGACAGTAAGTTCCAGAAGTGTCTAGGAGTGTGATTAATGCCCAGAAGACTCAAAAAAACCTCCATATGTGAGCTGCAAAATTGCCAGTAACAAAGATATGCTCATTATCATCCCACCCTTGATGTATACAACAATAACAAGCAGCTGGTTGGACTCCAAACAAACTCAATTTATCATTAGTAGGAAATTTATTTTTTAAAGCTCTCCATAAGAGAAAGGAAGCCTTAAAAGTAACCTGCTTATGCCAAATGTTAGTGAATAATATGCTCTTGTTCTTTTTGCATCTCACCAAGTTCCATGTAGAAGAACATGTGAAGGTGCCATTGTCATTTAGTTTCCAGTAAGGATCATCAGGGATCCCTTCTTGATAATAAATAACAGTATTAAGAACCTTAGGGACCAACAATGGTGGTACATGAGTTCTCACCAAAGTTTCATTCCATTGTCCTTGTCTAAGGAAAAAGGAAATCTGAACATTATTCCAACTGTTAATACCATGGCAATCTTGAGCTAAGGGGGCTTCTCCTAACCAGTTATCCCACAAGAAAAGAGAGTTTCCAGACTTCACCTTCCATCCAATATGAGGTTCAACTACAGCTCTATTCCTTAATAAATAATTCCACACCAATCATTCTCCAGTATCCAATTTTTTCGCTACTGGATTGGATCTCTGACAATACTTGGCTATAAGAAATTGACTCCAAAGAGATTGTTTGGTCCTGAAGTTCCACCACTGTTTAATCTGCATAGATGTACACACATCATTGAGATGTCTCACCCCAATTCCTCCCTCTTCATAAGGATACCTAAGAGTTTCCCCAGATGTCCAATGATATTTCTTCCTTTCCTTATCCATTCCCCAGAAGAAGTCAGCAGTAACCCTTTTAGTATACTGTAAAGTGGTCCTAGGGGGAGAGATGGTTGCCATGGTATGGATGGGAATTGATTGAAGCACATGTTTGACCATAGTAGATTTTCCCCCAAAGCTGAGAATTCGAGAATGCCAACCACTAATCTTCTTGATTACCTTATCCACCAAATCAGAATAATAAATAATTCTCTGTCTTCCAATATATAGAGGGCAACAAAGATAAGTGATAGGACTTTTTTTTAGTGAAACCTGTGATCTCTTGAATCATGTCAACAATATGAGGAGGGGTATCTTTCGGAACCATAAAATGACTTTTGCCTTTGTTGATGAGTTGGTCAGAAGTGTCTTCATAAATAGCAAGAGTTTCCATGATCATCTGTAAAGACTCTTCTTTTCCAGAAGCAAAAATAATAATATCATCTGCAAAACTTAGATGATTAATCTGAGGCCTAATATCCATGTTTAAACCATGATAACTCTAAATATTAAACAAATGATTCAGCATTCTAGAAAGCACCTCCGCCCCTAAAATAAATAGGGAAGGAGAAAGAGGGTCGCCTTGCTTTAAACCTCTAGTGGAGTGAAAAAAGGCATGTCTAGTTCCATTGACGATAATAGAATACCAAGAATTGCTCATGGTCCTCCAAACCAAGTCAATGAATATTTCACCAAAACCCATGCGTCTAAGGACTAGACTAGTAAAAGCCCATGAGACTCTATTGTAGTCCTGCCTTTAGAGTTTTAGGTAGATGATTGGGTGTATCTTAAGGTTTCACCTATGAAATGAGTTATGAGGTTTGGTAAGAAGGGGAAACATAGCCCCCGGTATATTGTACCTTATAGAATCTCCAAGAGAGTGGGCAATGTGGCTTATGAGTTGGAGCTACCACAAGAGTTGGCAGCGGTTCATCTGGTATTCCATATTTCTATGTTGAAGAAGTGATTGGGTGATCCTTCATTGATAGTACCAATACAGAATGTGGGGATTAAGGATAGCCTATGATATGAAGAATTTCCGATTCATATTTAGGATCGCCAAGTTCGCAAGTTGAGGACAAAAGAAGTTGCTTCATTCAAGGTCCTTTGCAGGAACCAATTTGTTCAAGAAGCGACTTGGGAAGCAGAGGAGAACATGAAGAAGAGATATCCACATCTCTTTGAATCCGGAGAGAATGCAAATCAAGGTATTAAATTCTTTTCTTAGAACTTTATAAGACTATGTATGAACATATTATTACTTGTTGTTGTTGTTGAGTGCTGAAATGATGTTACTACCCTTAGCTTAGAGAAAGAATTATCATTCGAGGACGAATGATCCCAAGGGGGAGATATTGTAACATGTCGTATACTAGAATAAACTAAGGTTAAGATAATAAAACAAGAAGAATCACATTTGGAAGTATGTAAGGAAATCTGGAAAATTTCCAGATTTCAAAAGTGACTTTTGGTCATTTGAAAACGGCCATAACTTTCATCTCAATAAGATTTTGAGTGAGTTCTTTATATGGATGGAAAGCTCATCGGAAGATATTTCCAATAACGTCAAGTTTGTGAAATTCGGAGGTCGTATGAGAGAGACATGACTTTCGGAATTTGGGATGTCCAGCAGAGGGAAAATCCAATCCGGATTTTAGTAAGGGCAAAGTTGACTTTTCACCTTATTAATTCATAATACCTAATAAGGTTATTTAGGGGTAAATACTAAGTCCCAAATCAGATTTTACAAGTTTCGGAAACGTTTAGTGCTTGGGAGAAAAAGAGAGAAGAAGAGAAGACCAAGAATTGTCCAAGAACGTTGTATGGATTTCGTTGGGGGTGATCCCTAACAGGTATGTGAGATCATTCTGTGTAGGGTTATTTCACCCACCTCCAACTTGATTCATTACAGAAATTTAGAGTTAATTGAAAGTAAATCTTGAAGTTCTTGATGAAAAGCTTGAAGTTCTTGTTGGTTGATTTGTAATCTCTAGTAGTTTGGGTTCTTTGTTTTCGGATTGTTTTTGGGTCTAAACTATTAGGTTATGAGTTAATTAGGGATCCTAAGTGTTTGGGATGGAATCCTTGGGAGTTTGGGAAGGTTTAGAGATGAAAAACGAAGAAGAAAGTCAGAAAAACCCGTATGATAAGCACTGTGGCGCCGCACCTCCAAAGCGCCTCAGGACAGCCTCTGTCCTCAATATTATGTCTCAGCCTTTGGAGAATTGAAGAACATGATAATCATTTTATTGATTGATTAGACAGAACCCCAGTGAATGACTGCCTACACATCCTCTTAGAATCATGTCAAACGTAGTTCAATAAATAAAGAATTATTTTTCCTTTTCTTGATTTTTTTTTGGAAAAAAAGTCGTTCATATTTGATAATGTCTTTACTTTAATTGTTACCAAGAATTAGTATTATGCATATGAACTACATTCAACTACTTTCAAACAAATATAGGTCAACTTTGAGTATCTCTATAATTTCAAGTGGTACCTCAAACGTACTTAAATATTTACAAGATCAATTCATCTTGCTTCAACTAAGGACTTCAAAATTATTCATATCCTCATGTTTCAAGTGTCATCACAATAAGTGAAGTCCTATTTCACACACAATAGAAGTATTTTGATCTTAGGACGTTTTAAAACTCACTAACACTCGAAATGATATTCAATGCATGAGCTTGAGATTTCATATGTTTGGCCCTTATGTAAGAATACACTAATGTGAGAACACAAAAAATGAGATCAAATAGGACTTATCATTCGCTTGTAATGTAGGCTTAGGAAAAGGTATAATATTCATTTGGGATAGAATGATTGTTTCCTCTTTAAAATTTGCACAGCTTTCAATGTTTTTTTTTTCCTCATTTGACCGTTGTTTTCTTGAAAGCTCCTTGTTTATTTTTCTTCTTTTTATCTCATTTTCTCCTCTTTTCCTTAGAGATTTTCCCCCATTTTTCTTTCTAGTTTTTTTCTTTTTTTTTTAGTTTCACATATTTGATCTCTTGACTTTGTTACCCAACCTAAATCTTTGGCACTATGTAGATGATTCATAGTGCGCTCAAGGGACCAAGAAATAGCGCATTCATGCACTGCAAAGGATATATGTTAAGATGTGGTTATTCAAATAAAAAAGGTTTAGACTCAAAATTGGAGTTCTATAGATAACATGTCATTTGGTAGGCTTGAAAGACACAATCGGATCAAAGAAAGCCTACAATCTTTTTCCAAATTCAATGTTGCTCAAAATTCACCCCACCCAACATTTGGGCCAAATTCTAGATCAACAAAGTTATGTCATTAAATTTTATATCTAAAGCTCACCAGACAATGTATTTGAAACAATGAGATCGAATTTATTTTATCCGTAACTTAACAAGATAATTTCTCAAGTATACCATTAATATATTGAGAGATACCAATAGAGGTCAATATGTCACAACAAAGTTGATCTGTCTTACCAAATAGTTTAACACTTGATTAATTTTTCTTATGCATAATCCTAAGCATGTTGATACCAACCAAGTAAAAAAGAAATTCTATTTAAAAAAAACTATTTTTTTGCCCCAATTTATGTGACGAGAGTGTTTAAATTTTTTTTATCGGTTGGACCAAACCTCACAATAAGGTTGCCTACGTATCTTGTCAAAGTAAGAATCAGGTCAAACGTAGTTTAGAAATATGAGTAGAAACGTTTCTGTTTTGTTTTGTTTTTAAGGAAAAATTCCCTTTTTAATGGATAAACAAATTATTTCATTTTTTAAAAAATTCAATAAGGGTTTAAGATTATTTATATATTTTTTGACTTTACGAATTCTTAAATAAGGATCACCGAACTCCAGGAAGGTTTCCTACGTATCTCATCGCGATGAGAATCATGTGTGCATAGTTCGTTTAGATTGAACACTTAAATAATTTTTGTTTTAAAAAAAAATTAAAAATTTGTTGACAAGTGCAATTCTATTCTTCGTTTAAAGTGATATAAAAAATATCTTTTTGTGACCTTTACATAGTAAAAGAAAAACTTTTTTCTGTTATTGTGATTTTTAATTTAGAAGGGAAAGTAAGTTATCTATCTTAGATAGATCCGATCATATGTCAAATCTCATTAAGTCATATGCAAATGATTCAATTAAGGAAGCCTACTAGGAATAAACATATATGGTTTCAGTTCTACCAAATTTAAATTTGTGGAGAAAAGTATCTAGATTGGCTGTAAAAAGAGCGGACAACTCGAGTCAGGGAGTATCAACGTACCGGTAGCAGCGCTTATAAAGTTTGTGCATGGGTGCTCCCTATCCTACATATATTGACTAAAAATATTTCACCATGGACCGAAGATCCACCGGCTATCTTGACAGAAGTGCGGTGCACAGTCGAAATTTTTTAATAGTATTATTGAAGACTAAGAGGGGTGCTTGAGATTAAAACAATTTATATACACTTCAAATAATATCACAGTTAAAAATAAGCCAACAAATACAATATCCAAAAACATAAATAAATAAATAAAACTCATATGTAAGTCAATATTTACAATCTCGAATTCTGATTATCCCCAGCAGAGTCATCGTCTGTCACACCCCTTTTTTTTCCCCGAAAAAATAACGAATTTATTAAATGTTTTGAAAGAAAAGATTTTTTTCAATTGAAGTGACATTTTAAAAAGAGATTATTTTATTATTCAAAGTCACCACTTGAAATTGAGTTTTGGTGTTCGAAGTCACCTTATTTAAATCTCTAATCAAAAGGAAATTTAACTCTACTTTTTTTACGTTTGTTTTGTTGTTTTATTTATATATGTATTTTAATTTTTGTTTTTATCTTTTTATTTTATTTTTGATATTTATTTTTCACCTTTTTCTCGTTATGTTGCTTTCTTTTTTTTCCTCTTTTTTTTTTTTCACGTTATGTTTTACCCATTTTTTATTATTGTGTTGTAGGGTTTTTCTTTTCCTTTTTTCACTTTTAAACAATCTGTTTTTTTCTTTTCTATTTTGTTTTTGTTTTCAATTGTCCTTTTTTTGTTGTTCTATTATTATTATTATTATTTTCATTTTTAACTTTCTGTTTTTCTTCTTCCTTTTTTTTAGTTTCTGTTTATTTTTTTTTACATTTATCTTTTCTTTTCGTTTTTTTTCTTTTTGCTCTTTTTTTTTCTAACAATTTATTGATGATTTCTTTTTTCTATTTCTCTTTTCTTTCTCTATTTCTATACAATTTTGTATTTTTCAATAATAAATTTTTAAATAAAGTTTATATCCTCTCTTAATTGTATACTTTAAAAATTCGAATTAAATTGATAATCGTCTTGCTCTTAATCTAAAAGTAAATTATTATTATTTTATCAAATAATATATTAAGAAGACTAAAATGTATTCAACAAAGCTTTTCTACATCAACTTATCAATTAAATTTTAGTTTATATCCTAATCTAACAAGTATACTATAAAAAGCAGCTTGCACATATAGCAAACACAAATTCATATTTGTATGTTATAACAAAGTTTGCATAATTGTGCTCTATAGTAAACATAAATATATATATTTCGCTATAGAAATACAAAAAAAAATTTGTATAATTCGCTATACATATACAATAGAATGCAGTTGTATACAAATCAATTATATAATTTGTGTATGTATAAAACGAGAAAGAGCGCAAGACAAAAGAAAATTGGACTGGGGAATATTTGTATTGTATAATTACAAGTGTATAGGACGAACATGTGTATATATAATTTTCTCTCGTTTTATACAAATAGAAACGCAATTTATACATTTCATTTGTATTTGTATAAGTGAGGGTGGAGAGCGAGATCTGGGAGAGGGATGGGAGGGAACGAATATATATATATATATATATATATATATATATATATATATATATATATATATATATATATATATATATATATATAATTTCTCGCTTTATACAAACACAAACGCATTTTATACACTTGTGTTTGAATAAAAGCGAGAGGGAGTGAGAGAGGAAGAGTGGCGAGCGAGAGTTTGAGGGAGAGAAGCGACTGCAAACAGTTTGCTATAGTGCACAATTAAATCAAAATGTGGTTATAGCATTTAATTTGATTTATTAGTTTGTCATTTTATACAATTTTCCCTACAATAAATTTAATAAGATTTTTTTCAGTGAAAATTAGACTCGAAAAGAAATACTTATCTTGTTCTAATTTAACAATTCAATATCATGGAACCGATTTTAATATAAATAGTAAATTGCATCTAAAGAGCATAATAATAATAATAATATATTAATAATAAATATAATACATGCGCTTCGAAGAACTTCATATTATTGAAATCAAATTTTCATACGAACATTCCATTGAAATCATGCGAGAGTTTAGAGTTACCTCGTTGTGAAAATTGATAACACAAAAATAACTGCTACGATCTACAGATTTCCAAAGTTAATAACTATGCATTAGCTTTAAAGAGCCACAAATCCGAAACCTTGAGTGAAACCGCGAACGCTGAATTAACTCTTAAAATAACATTTTTTGGAATTTTTTCTCTGTGTTTTTTCTCTCTATATTTGTGCATATTTTTTGTGTGTATATCTTTGTCTACTGAGCGTGTTTTTTTTTAAAAGTGTTGGGTTGTGAGTATGGTATTAATTAATAGGAACGTGAGAGAGCGGAGAGTTTAGTTGAAATTTAGTTGAGAATTTTATGGTTTAGATAAGGAAATAAAAATGAAACAATAGTAATATAACATTAACAAAACAAATAATAAAAATAAAAATAGAAAAAATAAAACAAAACAAAAAAAAAAGAACCAATAGAAAAGAAAAAAAAACGTGTAAAAAATAGAAAAAGAAGATTGTGCAATAGGGAAACAAAAAATAATTATAAATAAACAGAAATAAAATAATCGAGATGTGATGAGAATTTTTAGGAAATAAGTTAAGGAAGTTGTGGATAATTAGGATAAAGGGTAAGGTAATTGAAAATTTTCAGGATTCTTTTTTTCTTTTTTTTGTTTTATATTTTTCCATAATATATTCTATTATTATTATTTTTATACAATTTAAAAGTTGAAGAATTAAAACAAAAAAATCTTAAATTCAGAACTTCTTTTATTATTTTTTTATTATTAAACTTTAAATAGAAATAAGCTTATATTTTGTAGTACTTTAATATTTATTTTTCATTTATATTAAATAGAACCCTATTGAAATAATAATATTTAAAATTAAAATTGGTGTAAAATTTTTATTTTTTGGTCAAAAATTAGGTGTGTGCATAAGATTAAAATAATTTATATGCACTTGAAATAAGAGTTAATAACTCTGATGGTCACTCAACTATCAATTGTTTTAACAAAAAGTCACTCAACTTTCAATTTCAACTCAAAAGTCACTCAACTATGATTTATTTGCACAAAAAGTCACTCAACTTTCATTTTCAACTCAAAAGTCACTCAACTATGACTTCTTTCCACATAAAGTCACTTAACCTATTTAATTATTTTTCATTAAAATTTAGCGACATGAAATTTTAATTATCAACCAAAATTTTATCAAATATATATATCCATTTAAACCATTTAATGACCCGCCAATTTAATCCAACCCGCTAAAAATATAATATTAAATATTTTATTTTACCATTAATTCCCTAAATCATTTCCCATTGAACATTGAACATTTTATTTTACAATTAATTCGCTAAAAGAATGTGGGAGACAAGGGAGAATGATTTAGGGAATTAATGGAAAAATAAAATGTTCAATATTATAATTTTAGCGGGTAGGATTAAATGGATCGGATCATTAAATGGAGATATATTTGATTCTTAAAATTTTGGCTAATAATTAAAATTTCATGTCACTAAATTTTAATGAAAAAATAATTAAATAGGTTGAGTGACTTTCTGTGCAAAGAAGCCATAGTTGAGTGACTTCTGAGTTGATAATGAAAGTTGAGTGACTTTCTGTGCAAAAAAATCATAGTTGAGTGACTTTTGAAGAGTTAATATCTTATATGGTCACTCAAGTTTGAGTTGTTTACTTAGAAAGTCGCTCAACTTTAAGTTTTTTACTTAGAAAGTCACTCAACTTTGTTTTATAACTTAAAAGTCATTAAACTATTGATGTTTAACTTGGAAAATCACCCAATTAGTTATATTTCACATATAAAGTCACTCAATCTATTTAAATAATTTTTTCATTAAATTTTATCTTAAACTATTTTTAAAGAAATAATAAGATATCTATTTTAATATTTTATTATCCACTCAAAATATTTAATTATAATTTTTCGAGAAAAACCGTACAATAACAACTGCAACCCCCCCCCCTCCCTCTCCCCCAAAATTCTTGATTCTAGTAATTTCAAAACTAGAAATAAATTGTTAAAAGATTACCAATAAAGAAAAAATGGAATTGATAAGAAGTAATTAAAAAAAAGGGGACAATAATGATATTCTACTATTTTTTTTAACGAAAAGGTAGTAAAAAAATTAAATTAAGCATCTTATTTATTTTTTTAAAATAATTTTATTATATTTTTGTATTTTTATAAAATTTAATGAAAAAAAGTTATTTAAATTGATTAAGTGACTTTCTAAATGAAATATAAATAGTTGGATGACTTTCTAAGTGAAACACCAATAGTTGAGTGACATTTGGCTTAAAAAACAAAGTTGAGTGACTTTCGAAGTAAATAACCCAAAGTTAAGTGACTTTATAAGTAAACTATTCAAAGTTGAGTGACCATCTGAGATATTATCTCGACTTTTGAGTTGAAAATGAAAATTGAGTGACTTTCTGTAAAAACAATTGATATTTGAGTGACCATCAAAGTTATTAACTCCACTCCTTCAAATAATATCACAGTAAAAAAAAAAAACTAGCACATTAAGCCAACAAATAAAATATCCAAAACATAACTAAAAGTCATATGCAAGTCAATATTCACAAGCTCGAATTTTGATTACCCCCGAGTAGAGTCTTCATCTGTCACACCTCTTATTTTCCTCAAAAACGATAAATTTATTCAATGTTTTGAATGAAAAAAGTTTTTCCAATTCAAGTGACATATTAAAAAGAGATTATTTTATTATTCAGAGTCGCCGCCACTTGAAATTGAGTTTTGGTGTTCCAAGTGACCTTCTTTAAATCACTAATCAAAAGGAAATTTGACTTTATTTTTATGAGTCTGCGAACTAAAAATTCGGATAAGGAATTATGTTGACCGAGGGGAAGGTGTTAGGCAACCCTCAAGTCTCGTGGTTCTAGCACGGTCGCTTTATTGACTTTAGTATGACTTGACTTAATTTTTGAATATTATATTATTTAACTTAATAATACAATGTTATTTACCTTTATTCTCTCATTTTTTTAAAACATATTTAAAACTATCTTATTTATTTTAATGTATACCCATTAATTAAAAATATATGCACATAAACTTATTCAAACTAAATAAAGAAAAGTCAAAAAATGAATATTTACGAATTTAAATTTTGAAAGTTCATAATTTTTTCTTCTTCTTCGTGTATATTTATATTATTATAGATAGAATATATAGATGTATCTAATTGCTAGGAATGAGATTTTTAGAGTTTAGTTAATTTTAAAATTATTTTTTTAGTTCGATTTAAAATAGGAGATAAATTTTTATGAAATTTATAATTAGATATAGCAAGAAATTCTAAAGAGTCTAGGACTATTTTTAGGAAGATTTTTCTTTTAATTTTCAATATTTTTTATCTTTTTTCTTTTGCACGTCTCATATTGTTTACGTTTTGTTTTGTTATTTTATTTATATATGTATTTTAATTATTGTTTCTATCTTTTTATTTTATTTTTTGTTATTTATTTTTCACCCTTTTTCTCGTTATGTTGTTTTCTTTTTTCTTCTCTCTTTTTGTTTGTCTGTTTTTTTTTTCACATTATGTTTTTCTCATTTTTATTATTATGTTGTAGGTTTTTCTTTTTCCTTTTTTTTTTTTACTTTTCAACGTTCTTTTCTTTTCTTTTCTATTTTTTTGTTGTTTTCAATTGTCTTTTTTTTGTTTTATTATTATTACTAGGTAAATTTTTCGCGCTTTGCGCGATGGTGAACTATGTCAGTAATCTATTTCTAAACATTTTATAGTGTGTTCGAGAGGGTACAAACCTATGATAATTTTTTAAAAATATTTTATCCAAAGAAGATATGAAATGTTTTTTAATCTTAAACCGAAAAATATTTGATTCTAAATGTTTATGGATTTCGTTATTAACTCTTCATTTTACTGTGGATGTTCATCACCAAAGTCTTTCGACAAGATATGTAATTGTTTCATTATCTATATTTGTATTTTCAAAAAGTGATACAAACATTTTATTCATCAACTGCGAGAGTTTTTCTCCTATTCAAGGCCTCCACATACATAATCTAAATGTTATACATTCTATATAATTAGTTGTGTACTTGATAAGTTTATGAAAATATAAAAAAGCACAAGTCTTGAATTTTGATGAAATAATGTATGTCGCTATTTTTTTTTGGATTAAATGATGTCTTGGTAAGTCCGTTAATCAAAATCATACGCAGTCGATGACTTTCTTTGATAGACAAAAGACATGTTTTCTTGTTTATGTTTCGATCAATATGGTTAAAACATTATTTTTTTGTGACTTTTAATCTAATGTTTATAAGGAGATAATTATTTCTTTAATATTTGATTAATGTAGATTCATCCTACTTTGAGGGGTCATTCATTGACTCCAACCCAACATTTTAACCACTGACGTTTGATTAAGGTTGAGTACAATACTTACCATCCCACTACATTCCTTTACTTTTTGGATGTCACTAATCGATTGAATGTCTCGATAAGATAGAAAGTTGAATAAATAAAACTCCAACGTAGTGTGGAACCACCTATCTTTTGAATACTAAAGTCTCTTCTTGGATATCCCATTGATCTTTTAGCCACTGAAACCTCTATAAAGATCAAAGACATTTATTTTACAAGCTTCAGAATTCTAATCTACATGACACCAATAGTCTAATGATTTCATTAAACTCCTGATTAACATATATTTACTTCAACATAATGATTAAAAGTATAAATATAAACAACAAAGTTTAAAACATGTATAATAAATTTTTTTTTATAAAATAAGCATAAATTAATGAAAGTAAAAACTTATCAGGATCTTTAATAGTAAAATGAAACACAAAGCAAAAAGTCGAGTCCACTGAATGCACATTGTTCCCTTAAGAAAATTATTTCATTCTAATACCCGAGATTTAAAAGAATAGGTCCTCTCAGGACAGAAAGATTCTATTCACCAGTGTATTGAGACAAAAACAATGGTGTCAGTACGTCACTCAACAGGAGCAAACTGCACAAATATTTAATTGTGCAGAAGAAGAAGAAGTTCAAAATTTTTATTATGTTAAAATGAGAGAAAATCCCTTTATTTATAGACAACAAATGATAGTGTGAGTAAATACTTATTGTGCCTTATCGGAAATGTCACAACTCTTTAGACAAGTCACAATCTTTCATAAAAATCACAATTTTTGATAAAACTCACAAATCTTCATTAAACTCACAACTCTTTATTAAAGTTGCAACTCTTCATAAAAGTCCCAACTCTCGTAAAAGTTTTAACTCTTCGTAAAAATCGCAACTTTTCATAAAAAATCACTTTTTTTGTAAAAGTCTTTACTTCTCATTAAAGTCACAACTTTTAATGAAAGAGAAAACTAATTTTGAAAATAAATAAGTTAAAAGGGATTCCTGATTTCTAGTTGCGCCACATAGGCGGCCCTAGGACTCTCTTTTATATAAATATGTAATTATTTTTATTTTTAACTTTCTGTTTTTCTTCTTCCGTTTTTTTAGTTTATGTTTTTTTTTTCTTTTTTACGTTTATCTTCTTCGTCTTTTTTCTGTCTGCTCTTTTTCTTTTCTAACAATTTATTGATGATTTTTTTTTTCTGTTTCTCTTTTCTTTCTCTATTGCCATACAATTTTGTATTATTTTTTTATAATGAATTTCTAAAAAAGTTCATATCCCATCTTAATTATATATCTTAACAATTTGAATTAAACCGATAATCATCTTGCTCTTAATCTAAAAGTAAATTATTATTTTTTATTAAATAATATATTAAAAATACTAAAACATAGTCAACAAAACTTTTATAATCAACTAATCAATTAAACTTAAGTTATATCCTAATCTAACAAGTATACAATAATTCTATAAGATTTTTTTTCCAGTGAAAATTAGACTCAAAAAGAAATACTTATCTATTCAAATTTAACAATTCAATATCATTGAACCGATTTCTATATAAATTGTAAATTGCATCTAAAGAGCATAATTATAATAATATAATAATAATAAATATAATATATGCGGTTCGAAGAACATCATATTATTGGAATCAAATTTTCATACAAACATTCCATTTAAATCATGCGAGAATTTAGAGTTACCTCGTTGCGAAAATTGATAACACAAAAACAACTGCTACGATCTACAAATTTCCAAAGTTAATAATTATGCATTAACGTTAAAGAGCCACGAATCCAAAACCTTGAGTGAAACCTCGAACGTTGAATTATTTTTTAAAATAAAAACTCACTTTTTGTTATCTTTTCTCTTTGTGTTTTCTCTCTCTATATCTGTGTATTCTCTATGGGTTTTTTCTCTCTGTGTATCCTTATGTGTGTTTTTATAATATTTTTTATCAAATTTTTTGAGTGAGTCTTGTGCTAATTAAAAGGAACATGAGAGAGTGGAGAGTTTAGTTTAAAATTTAGTTGAGAATTTGAGGGTTGAGATAAGAGAATAAAGTAAAGTAAATAAATAAATGATAATAATAATATTAGTAAAACAACAAATAATAAATAAACATAAAAAAACAAATATAAAGAAGAAGATAAGAAAATATGTGATGTTAACTTTTTATTTTTTTAATTATTATATATATATTTATTTTAGAAAAAGGTCATGCAAGAAGAATAAAAAAAATCAAAATAAGAATAAAAATAAATTAAACTTGATGGAATGATGATTTTAAGGAAATAAGTTAAGGAAGTTGGAAATAATTATGATAAAGGGTTAGTAATTTAAAAAATTTAGGACTCTTTTTTTCTACTTTTTTATGAGTATATACTATTATTATTTTTAAACTAGATAAAAGTTGAAGAATTAAAACAAATACCTTAAATTCACAATTTCTTTTATTATTTTTTATTATTAAATTTTAAATATAAATGAACTTATAATTTGTAGTAATTTATAATTTATTTTTTAATTTATTTTAAATATAACCCTTTTGAAATAATAATATTTAATTATTAAAATTGGTGTAAAATCTTTATGTTTTGGTTAAAAATTAGGTGTTCACACCTTTAACCCATTAGGTCCCCAATTTTCAGTCATATTCTTGATTCCCTTAATATCATATAGACCTAGGGTTTCTTGAATGTTAGAAACGTTGGGTTTTTAGATGTTAGAACGATCCAAATTAGGGTAGTATGTTATTTATCAGTTTATTACATGTATTTCAGAAACCTTGCTATGTAGTTCTTTAATTCTTGAATTACACATGCTATGCTACATATTTTAATGATTTCAGATATACATGGTTCGATATTGAATGTGTCATTATCAGTGATTAATGTGCATTCTCAGTTTGCATGTAATTTTGAGTTGTCTAGTATATTACAGAAATTCAGTCATAATACGTTAATCACTTAATTCATTAGGACTAGTATAATATCTAGTTGAACTAGGGTTCACCGTACCTAAATAGTCCCAGAAATACTAGCCACATAGGTTATAATTTCCCTCTGTGTGAATAATTTTAATGATCACACCAGCATGCATCTATACCTCTGGCAGGGTATATTGGGTCATCTCGATGGGGCATATACATCAGACTCCACATATAGCTCATGTGATTTTATTACCGGTTATTAGTAGCTCCTACAGTTCAGTCAGACTCTAGTGCATTGACCATTCAATACATTCAGTATTCAGTCTCAACATGTTATAAATTGGTCATTGAATTTAGTTAGCTCAATATTCAGTATCTATATATATTATGCTCAAATTATGCTCTTGATTTATTGCTTGTTCAGTTATATGTTTATTTTAGATTTATTCTATCCTACATGCTCAATACCTTTTAAAAACTAACACATATATTACGCTACATCTTCTCGTGATGTAGGATCAGGCCCTCAACAGTCAGATGTTGCATAGATCAGTTCCCGACCTCTAGTTCAGCAGCATTAGTGGTGAGTCCTCATTCTCCGAGGATAATTGTCACGTTATCTTTTCAGTATTTCAGTCTTTTAGGTTCAGTTTTTCTAGATCTAGTTGGGAAATGTCCCAATATTTCTAGTCAGTTAGAGGCTATTTTCAGACATAATTAGATTCAACTTAGTATTTAAGTTTAATATTTATCTTGTATTAAATTCTAAAATTTTCATATATTGAGTTTAGTATATGGGTATTCCCCATCATTTCACACTTCATTTTTCATGATATTTAATCTTCCGAACAGTTTTGTTAAACAATTTATCCCTATTATACTTATGATTATGCCAGAAGGGTTAGCTTGAGGTCACTCGTGATCCTAGGTCCCGTGTCCGCGTCCAGGGGGTAGCCTCGGGGCGTGACAATTAACCACCACCAAACTATCTTGAGCTTCTCTTACAATTGTTACAAATATATCTATTATCCACAATACTATCATTAGTCAATATACCATCCTTACCTTACATTCATAACGACCATCAATAGACATCACAATTACCAATGAACATATAATTTTGTACAAATATTTTGTTGATGTAGTATTTTATTAATTTCATTTCATTATATTTTACCAAAAATGGCTTAAATGACACCTATATTATCGTTGCTGTAATAGACTCATACTTTTTGAGGGTGTTATGACTCCCCTGGATATTTTTGTTAAAATATTTTTATTGAAATTATTGGGAGAGATGAGTAAAAACCCAAAACTTTCTTTATGTTGCATGTAAACGCGTGTTGATGAGTAGTAAAAAAAATAAAGGAGTTCAATCATTATCACACACTTACACTCTTTTGTTGCTTATGTTCATTCTTAATAAAAGTGTGAGAAATATTTCTATCCTGATAGAGTAACTCAAGGAGAGGTATGCCCTGATTTGCAAAGATAATATATACGATATATCAAATAAAAATTAGAAAGATGCCTCTTCTTAAATGTTTCTATTTTGTTAGTTGATCATGTGCATTTGATTTTGTTGGAGAGGAACAAAACAATATATTCATAAAAGAGTAGAACTTCCACATTACTCACTATTTCGATATTCCACGAGTCAGTTGCTAGAAGTTTTTTGAAGTCATGACATGCAATAAGAATTACTAAGTTGAATTTCTTTCCCTATGGTGTTTGTGTTTATTGTTCTAGTAGTATAAAAATTGATGGTTTGATGTTGTTAGAGCTTGAGACTATATCTAAATTCAATTTATATTTGTTCTATTTTATGATTTAAACATAATCCTTTCGGTATATAAATTACATGTTTATTATCAAAAATAATACCACTATATGATGAATTTAATATAGTATATGTCACAAGCCAAAACATAAGAATGCACTGACATTATTCCTAAATTTTACTCGTGTGAATTTGGTATGAATTTTGTAGGAAAATAACTTGATTTCTCACTTATAAAAATAATCTCCACTGTATTCACGAAAACTAGGTCCCCCATAAAGTATCAATTTATTACAATAAATCTGATCACAGTTGAAGTGCCATTTAATCCATTTTTTATAAAATTTATAATAATTATTTTTTTCAATATAGAAATCCTTTTAATATATTCAGATGTATAGTAATAAGTAGTCTTATTATTCAATATTCAGATGTTAATACATATTTTTAGTGTTGAGATGTTTATTTAGTGATTCATGCACATCTTATCATTCAAATACGCATTCAAATTTTGACGTCGTATACATAATCATAAAAAATAAAGAATCCTCAAACATTTTTATTGAAATAATTATTTTAATTTTATATTTGTTTGTATGACGGTTGAATGACCCCATTCGATGATATCATAGTAATTTTCTAAATCACATGAGGTTTCACTTTTTACATCAATGTAGGACTTCACTAACAATATGGTACAATTGAAGAATTGAATTTAGACTTATCATATAACTTTTAAAAGTACTATGTTCTAGTTTACAAGAAACACTTTGTTTTTAATCTGTACCAACAAATATTTTATTCATGTTGAATTAAACGGTGTCTGTAGTAAAACTACATCACACAAATTGAAAAGGAAGGAGTATATATTTAACTTATTTTTATTTGTATGACAAATGTTTTACTTATTTTTATTTATATGACAAATGTTTTAACTCTAGAGAAGATCATATCTTTTTATTTCATAACATACTAATAAATATTAAAAAGTTTTTCAAGAATTCATCAAAATATTTTTGTACATGACTTAAAAAAGAATAAATTAAACAAATCATAATTGGATAATTTCAAAAGGCTTACCTAAAAACATCGACTTTTGATTTAGCATGTGCGATAAAAGATATTGGAACTTCTAATAATATTGCATCCTTATCATCACAATTGTTTTGTTGCTTCTAGTTAAAAATATGAAAAAATTGGTTAGATTATTTGTAAAAATAAGTGTAAAATATTGGAGACTGTTTGAAAAAAAAAAAAGAAGATGAAAGGTTTTCACATGCTGCTAATTTGTATGTATGTATCAAGTAACATTTTATAAACTTAATCAAAGTGATAGAATATTCACACAAAAAGAAGATGAATATCCATCAAGCTTATCCATTTTGTAATAATATCAATGATGGTTGTGATCATGCATCTCTTAAGATTAATTAAATCCATTGTATGTGTGATATAGAATTTTATTCCAAGTGTAAATTTCTTTCTAAGCAAGTAATACTTTTTGGGGAGGATAATTTTAAAAGCTTCTTTATCTAAAGAAACTATTGAAAGTAGGCCCAACGTCTAGGTCTATCACTAATTAAATTTTAATTTTCACCTTAGCAACATTTTTTAAAAAAAATTGGCTAAGTGTGACGTGATTGATCTCCTCTTTTCTGACGTAGATTAACCTGCATTTTTCAAAACATATATATATATATATATATATATATATATATATATATATATATATATATATATATATATATATATATATATATATATAAAAGTGGGAACAAAAAAAATTGAAAGTTGAAATACCATTTTGCCCCTACACTAATTTAAAATGTTGTAAATATTTTGTTAATTGTATATTTAAATATCTGTGATAATCAATTATTGCATTGAGTAAATGGAGAGTTTATGTGTTCAAAGGGGTATTGTTTTGTCTTCCAAATTTTAACGAAGGTTCATTGAATACATTTGATATCCTTACAGTTGTTCTCTTTTATCTATTTTTTGGTAATTAGTTGGACTTTATTAATCACCAAATGAAACAATACAAAATCACAACAAGATTCAAACACAATATGTTGTCTAACACCCTTAAACAAACACTACACTAGGGGTTTATGAAGGACTTAGTCATATCGACTAGAGCACTCCAGTCCCAACAAGCATTCTTTTATCTATTTAAGTGTAACATCTCATAACTCGTAATAGCTAGGAATAAGCTAAGAAACAAAAAATAATCACTTTTGGAAATAAAGGGAAAAATCTGGAAATTTCCTAAGTTTAAAAAGTGTGTTTTGGTCATATTCAAACAGCTATAACTTCTAGCTCAGGAGGAGCTTTATATGGTTGGAAAACCCTAGGGAACATCTTTCTAAGGCGCCCAGTTTGCTCGATTTTGATGTTGTATGAGGGAGATATGCCTTTCAGAAGTTGAGTTGTTGAATTGAGGAAAGTCCAATCCGAATTTTAGTAAGGGTAAAGTAGTCTTTTTACCCTACTATTTCCTAATTTGTTTTAAGGGTTTATTAGGGGTAAAATTAAGCCTTAAGTCAATTTTAGAAAAGTTGGAATACACTAAGGGCTTGGGAGAAAAAAGAAGAGGAGAAGAAGAGGAGATGAAGATCAAGAATCCTTCAAGAACTCTAAGGTTTCGCGAGTCGGGGGTGATCCCTATGGAGGTATGTGAGATCTTTATGTGTAAGGTTCGTTCACCCACACACCAACATGTTAAATTCAGCGCGTTTTGAATAGGTTTAATGATAAATATTGAAGTTCTTGATGAACCATTGTTGAATTCTTGTTAGTTGAGTTGTAGTATGCCTTTAGTTGATTAGATTCGTGTTTTCGGGTTGTTTTTCGAGTCGGATCTATTGGGTATTGGGGTTATGAGTAATCCTAAGTGATTTGGGTGAGATCTATGAATGTTAAGAAGGTTTAGAGATAAAAAATGGAGAATAAAAGTCGGAATTCCTGTCTGACAAACCCTGGGCGCCGCGCCTGCCAGAGCCCCTCAGGGTAGGCATGTTTGACAAGCCCTGGTGCGCCGCACAAGCCAGAGCGCCTTAGACCAAATTCTGTCCATTAGGCTCTGGCGCTCCGCGCCTCTCAGAGCGCCAATGTCACCTGGAGACCCCATTCTTTCCCTATCTTTTCGTACTAGTTCCTAAGTGATGTACCCAAATTTCTTAGTTGATTCCAACACTCTAAGGTACATCAAAACATCATGAAATCATCCATAAACATGAGATCATGATCCTTGAATTCATAATACAATTCAAGGGAAGTTAAGATCAAAGTCAAATGAGTTAAGAGTCAAGTCTAAAAGTTAAGAAACAAGTCAAAGTGAGTTCCTAAAATTCCAAGAGTCTTTAACTAATATTTTAAACTTTGTTTAAGACTCAAGTTACAAGTTAAGCAAGATCAAAGAGTTGAGTTCATTCTCAAAAGTTATAGGGGGACTAGGTAATCCCTAAGAGTTACAAATGTTTTTACATTTAAACAAGTAAAGAACATTCGGGCTAGTTTTCAGACAGAAGTAATAGCTTTATCAAATGAAGTAAACAGGGAAACCATGTTTCCCAAGATAACTTTTAAAGCTAAGTTTTGAGCACTAATCTGAAACCACAGAATCAATATGTTTTAAAAACATAAGAGCCAATATATTTTTGGGAGTAGTATTGAGCACCGATGTGGGGTTGCGAGTTCATATTAACTCAAGTCTCCATGAAAACCATGTGGCATCATAGGTAGAAGAGGGTCATACTTTTTAGATGAACCCTTTTCAGAGTATACTAGTGGATCCATTAGGCAGTTCAGGTCCTATACTATGGAAAGGTTAGGATGGCCGGGCAGCGTGGTCCGAGTAACGCTGTATCATCACTATAGCTCTTAAGTGATGGTTGTCAGTTAGAAAAGCTCCCACAGAAGTTATTGTATTTTCATATACATTAGATATTTGTATTTTTACATACATCTCAGAGATTATTTGTATCCTTGTGTACATTCAGAGTTTTTAACATGTTTTCAGTTATTTTTCTTTATATTGCACATTAATTTTAAATTGCATTATATTGAAATGAATAGTTATTCATGAGTTAAACAGAGTCAAGGTAAGTGATCCTTCTTACTCCTTTTTACAGCTTAAGTGTTGTTAGCATGCCAACTAGCATACTCGTACATTCAATGTTCTGATGCCAGTTGACCTACATTGTATCATGATGCAGACGCAGGTAACTAGGATCAGCATTCGCCGTGCCGTTGATCTAGTGAGCAGCTTAGAGTCAGTGGTGAGCCTCCTTGCATCCGGAGGACTCTTTTATTATTTCAGACAATTTCAATTATAGAATGTTTTGGGGTTTGTCCCAACATTCATCTTAGTATTTTAGAGGCTTCATAGACAGATAGTGTTAGTTTTTGGTCTTTTCATTTCATTTGTATACGATGAGACTTAAGTTCCATTTTGGCCAGACTATTACAGTTTAAGTATTTCCCTTGAAAGTGTTCTTTACAGTTTATATAGAGTTAAGTTAAGTCTTCCGCTGAGTTGAGTAATCCAGACCAAGGGTCCCCTCAAGGCCAACAATGGTCATTGGGTGCTGGCCACGTCGATGGTATAGGCTCGGGACGTGACATTAGGCCCTTCGAAAACTTAAATAGTAATTAATTTATTACTTTAAAATTCCTTGGTATTCCTCTATTTTTATATATATAAATTTATCTTTTTTGTTTCATGAAACTCACATCCAAAATTATCTTTTTCATATTATAGTTAAAGTAAGAATGCATCTTTCTTTTACTATGAAGTACATTCTTGACGATACAATTATTAAATTGGTAAGAATAGAAATTATCGATTAATATATATATCAAAGTCTAATATTATTAAAAAGTTTGTGCAAAGATTTCATAAAAGATAGCAGTTCACCAATCCTTTTATTCACCGCTATCGCCATACCCCCTTCATTATCAATTGTCGTCATCATTATCCATCATTATCAACTACCACAATAAACTACCCACAATCACCATTTTTAGTGACAAGAACTACCAATCAATACAATAATCAAACAAACCACCACCACCCACTATTTAAAAATTATTATTTGTATATGCCAACCATTATTATTAAAACATAATCAAAACAATATTGACAATCACAATCCAATGTCGTAACTAAATATAGTCAACAAACATCATCAGGCACCACATCTATTAATTATTATGACTATATATTGTCCAACTGTAAGCCACAACCAAACTAATACCATCAACTTCTACCACTACCACCATCAATTTCTACTATCCACAACACAAGAATAACACAATACGTCTTCCTTAACAGACATTCACTTGAACTATAGCTAGCCATCATAATTATCAATCACCATATATTCTTTATTTTTTTTATTGATGTTATATAAAAATAGATTTGATTTTATAAATTCTAGGTAAAATAGCTTAAATAACACATTTACTTTGGCCAATTTTGCATGTTAATTGAAAAGGTAAAAAAAAGGGGTTTGATAGTTATCACTCATTTGAACTCTTCCATTTTTTGAAATTTAATCTCGTGAATCATTATATTATTCCATTATCTAGTTTTGTCTTGTGTAACATGATGTACCTTGGTTGCACGGTATTTCTAATGCTTTTTCCTTAAGTTTAGTGTGTGTCGAAAGCCTTTTTGTGTTGATTTTTATGTAAGTTTCTCTTTGTTTGCAGAAAATCTGTCCAAGGATGAACGCGGGAGTTTTTGAGAAATAAATGCAAAAAAGACCACCTATGGAATCCATGACGGTCCGTCGAGGCTGTGACGGTCCGTAGGTGGCATCGTAGTGAAGGGAGAAAGTGCTGAAGGAAAATGGGGAAGTCTGACCAAGTGTGGGATTACGGAAGTTCATGACGGACCGTCATAGTCACCGTCCTGGTTGTTCGTCGTGATGATCAGAGAAGTAGTCCCAGTACCCAAATTCCAAGAAGTTAAAATGAAGACCCTCGACGGACCATCGTGCTTGAAACGATCCGTCATACCTGTCCATCGAGGGGATTGAAGAAAGCAACAGAAGAATGTGTGAAGTATGGGACGACGGAGGCTATGACGGTCCGTCATGTCCATGATGGTCCGTCACGTGGTCCGTCGACCCAGACGCGTTTGGACAGTTTTTTAGTAAATAGAATTCTTATTTGATTAGATTTTGTTTTTATTATAAATAGTTGGAAAAACCTCGTTTTTGGGGTTAGACTTTCTGGATAATTTTTAGTTTTTAGTTCTTCTATTATAGTATTGAACTCTCGATTTTGGGAATTAAGATACTTTTTCGGGAATTGATTGTTGTTGGTGATTTTGTTGATTATTCAAGTAAAATTCTGGGAAACTATTCGTTTTCATAAAAGTAAGTGCATGAATTCTTCCATTAACAATATGAATTATGTAATTATGAACATGGGTAACTAAACCTCATAGCTAGGGTTGTGGGAATCATGGGTGAATAACAAGGTAAAAATCTAACTTAAATAACAATTCTAGAGTGGTGTCTTGCATGTATTGATAATTCTTTCGTGTAGAAGTCTTTTTAACGGATGGCCAACGTTAGAAATCGCCTTAATGCTACTTGCCGGACCAAGGAGGTAGATAATAGGAAAAGAATTATCAACATAGATTTAGTGTAGACTATCTAATAGGCTAGAATTGGTTGGTACGAGTTAATAGCTTAGTCAAATACCGAATATGATATTTAATATGAGGTAAAGATAAGGGTTAGTATAGCAACACACGTAGCCGGACCAAGGTGCGG
Source organism: Solanum sitiens (assembly GCA_016801875.1). NCBI lineage: Eukaryota > Viridiplantae > Streptophyta > Magnoliopsida > Solanales > Solanaceae > Solanum > Solanum sitiens. Next base: position 1,382,386 of record JABWTJ010000089.1, on the reverse strand, counting down.
AGTGAAATTCTCTAGATGCCGGACCAAGGATTTAGAGATACATAACTTATCACTTTACATGCAAGATATTAGGATAGAATTGTTATAGTTAGATTTACCAAGTTAGGAACCTGTGGGGAACACTTAAGCCCTAGTTACTTTTATAATTTGATTTAACTCCAAAAGCTGAATCTGTTAGTTGTTCATTTTTATTTAGCTAATCAGTTTCATTAATTTAGAAATAAAACCCCCCTTTTTGTCTTTTGTTTTCTCGGAAACTAGTTGGCTAAATAATAGTAATAATAGAATAAAGTTAAGTCTGAACTATTTTCCTTGTGGGATCGACCTCAACCTCATTAGTTGGGTTCTTTACTTGATACGACCGCTTTACTTCTTATTTGAGAAGTAAATTTGAGCGTATCATAACACTAGATAGATATCAAAAGGATAGTTTTAAATGATATTCAAGGGCAAACTAGGCCCGTTATAAAGTATGAGTTTATTACAACAAATTTGGTCAATAGATTAGTATCATATTGTTATGACCCCAAGAATGAACTAGGTGTAGATAGAGCCTAACATGAGTGTCATGAGTTTTTAAGGTCCTAAAATGAATAATAGTAGTGTTTAGAGGCAGTGTGTAAAGTTTTAGAGAGTTTGTAGGTAAAATATCCAAGACGTCCGGAAGCTACTGTAATTGAACTAGTAAAACGTCCATAGATTTCGTGAAGGTTTGGAGATGTAGTATGTGGTCTAAAACTTGTAGAATGACTTTAAATAGGTAAAACCATGTATATATAGTGAAAACTTCTAGGTAATACCCCCAAAGGGTCGCCCTAGGGGTCCAAGAAGGGACCCCAAACTTGGCCAAGCAAGCTGCCAAAATAGCAGCCAAAATATGCATGGATGAAATGGGTCCGCGTCGCGGAGTTGGTGGGAATTTGGTCAAAAATCAAGTCTGCATCACGGGAACAAGGCAGGATCCACTGTCCTGGAATTTATTTCCGTAAATCATGCGGGAGCAGCTCCGCGTCGCGGACTTGTTTCTTGACGACAATTCCGAAAATTGAAGTTAAGTTAGACTTGTCTAAAAGTGTTCAATTGATATAGGGGTACTTTGGATACTTGGGAAGTCGGTTAAAAATGGTTTTAGGTCCTATATAACTCCTTTCACAATCCAAAACCCCAATACCCAATAAGAAATAATAAATCAAAACATTTCTCTCCCAAAGTTCTCCCAAAACCACCATTGAAGAAGAAGAGAAATTATAGCAGCTTTTAGGACGAATTGATCAAGGTTTCAAGATGGGTTTAAGGTCCTAATCTAATGTATGGTATGATTATTAATTCATGGATTCTTCCATCCATGAATCCCCCCTAGTTTACCTACAATTGTAAATCCAAAGAGCCTCATTCAAGAGAGGGTTGTGATTGCATTGTTGGTAAGGCTTGATTGTGATCCCAATGTAGTGGGTAGCATTCAATGATGTTACATGATGATTATATACTTTTTTATGGATTTTTCATGGTGAATTATAGTAATTGAACTTGAAGGTGATCACGGTGATCTTAAGCCATTAGAGACTAGATGAAGGTTTATGTTGATTCTTATTATCTTGATTGTATTCTATGTTAATTGATCATGATTGAATCACCTAGGTATGAGTTGAACTAGACTTGATTGATTTAGATTGGTCTTGATGGAATTGAACCATAAAGAATGAATTAGGGATATATTCACCTAGTATTGAAGAATGTGAGAAGATCTATTGATCGGTCATGTCATATAGGCCCGAGTTGGACATCCAATTGCTTCGACTTGAATTATCCGGAGAATGCAAGGCCTAATATATATAAAAAAGATGGACAATCCAACCTATTTCTCGATTCACTCAAAGAGGTGAATAGGGTCCCAAAAGAGATATGTAAAAAGCAGGTCCGATTACGCATATTCCTAATCCTAAATGGAATGTAACGATGAAGGTATCCATATGTAAACATAGTATCTATTTAAATACACCCAAATGACCCCTTCTCATTATGAGAACGTATATAACCCTATTTTGGCCTGGTCCGGTATGGAATGAACATATAATCATGGAATCAACTCGATCATCAGATTATAAGTTCACAACTCTAGTCCATTCCTATTTTGGGCTGAATAGATCTACTAATTCTTTCATTCCAGTCAGTAAGAGAGATCTTGAACTAAGAAATATACCCTAGAAGCTGAAAAAGGCTATCCTGAGCAATTGCAATAATCGGGTTCATTGATATTCCTGGTATAGTAGATGCTATCACACATACAATCATACTCAATTCGATGGAATTGTTTGATATTAAAGAGGATCTTCTATAATTTTGCACGTGAGGGGTTATTTCTTGGTTTTGTCCAGTCATTAATAACTTAATTATATTTAGATAAGGCTAGAAGATCCGATAATCTACCTATGAATGAAGATAGAATGAATTGATGAATAATGAAGCTAGGATGGTTGTGTTAGCTGTAGATTTAGGATGATTGAATGAAAGTGATAGATTCACTTGAGCATGGGGAGATTGTCAAGGACGTCCCTCCATGAGAGAAAAGGTTGAGCAAGGCTTGACAAGAAAACCTTGGAGTATATGCTTGACTCCAAATGGATATGCAAAGTGAACGGATAATCTAGCAAGGGTCCGGACTCCAAGTAGAAATGAGAGCCACACCTAGTAGTTGTGATGACTATCCACTTAGGTCTCATGAGGCGGGAGTCCTTCAAGTAGTAGAGTCAAGGTATCCTAGTATATATCTCCATATCCATTGAATTATACGTGCTTGAGAAGCATCTCGTAGTGTTCAAAGCAAATAATGAACTTAGACATGCCCAAGGGGTATCTCTTAGCGTTCATAATGTGTGTATGAACTTAGACATGCCTAAGGGGTATCTTGTAGTGTTCATGATTATTAAGGAACTTAGACATACTTAAAGAAGCATCTCATAGTGTACATAAGATAAAGATACGCTAGTATCCAAAGTACGAAGTAATAAAGAAAGGATCCAAAAGTGGTACATTGCATGAATGGTGTTATATGGAATCATGAGTGAATTGCACAAGGTATAACCTAGGGTCACTAATGAAGAAAAAATTGAAAATAGGATTGGACTAGAGTTTCCTTTCCTAGTATAGTAGACTAAAGATTGAGAGAATCTTATGAGATGAAGTTAAGTAAATAAGAGGCTATGGAGGGTGAACGTATTAAGGATGGTTCTCAAGATAGGATTAGTGTGTAGGGTAGCAGCCTTATGTACATTGCACAAGCATGTTTTTAGATGACCACAAGGGTATAGTACTCCTTAGTATGAAGAAACTTCGAATATCTATAGCAGTGAGGGGTCTTGGACAATTCTTTACTGCCTCAATCTTTTTCGTATCGACCTTTACACCCTGCTCGGACACAACGTGACTAAGGAAGGTCACTCTTCTCTGGTATTAGAGTATATGAGGATGTCATATATGAATACTATAACAAAAGAATCAAGGTATTCACGGAATACTCTATTCATAAGGTCCATAAACGCGGCTGGTGCGTTAGTGAGACCGAATGACATAACAAGAAACTCGTAATGACCATACCTAGTACGGAAGGAAGTCTTAGGAATGTCCTCTTGTCTCACTCTAAGTTGGTGATAACCTGATCGAAGATCTATTTTAGAAAAGATACTTGAACCTTGAAGCTGATCAAATAGATCATCGATTCTGGGAAGAGGGTATTTGTTATTTATAGTGACTTTGTTGAGTTACCGATAATCGATACATATTCTAAGAGTTCCATCCTTTTTCTTAACGAACAACACTGGAGCACCCCATGGGGATATGCTCGGCTGGATGAAGCCATTATCAAGTAAATCTTTTAACTGCGACTTCAACTCTTTGAGTTCGGCTGGTGCCATTCTATAGGGAGGAATGGAAATTGGTTTGGTGTTGGGATCTAAGTCAACACCAAAGTCAATTTCGCGTTCAGGAGGGCTTTTTGGTAAATCCGCCGGAAAGACATCTTGAAACTCATTTACTACGGACACAGAGTCTATGGAAGGAACTTCATGTTCTAAGTCATTGACTCTGACTAAGTGGCACAAATACCACTTAGATAACATCTTATTGGATTTAAGATGGGAAACTTTTTGGCCTGTTGGATTTGAACCACGCCCTTCCCATTCCAACTCTAACTCATTTGGAAACTGAAACCTTACTACCCTGTTTCGATAGTCTATGGTAGCATAGCATTCATGGAGCTAATCCATACCCAAAAATATATCAAAATCAAGCATGGTTAATTATATTAGGTCCGCATAAGTAACTCTATCAAGAACAATTATTGGGCAATCTCTATATACCCTTTCGGCCCTAATGTTGTCTCCTATAGGAATACTAACTAGAAATGGCTCATGCAAGATCTCAGGAAGCAAGTCAAATTTACTAGCTACTAAAGGAGTAACAAAAGACAAGGTAGATCCTGGATCTAACAACGCATAAACAGGAAAATAAAAGACAAGCAAGTTACCAGTGACCACATCAGCCGACTTCTCTTGCCTCTCTCTCACTTTCAAAGCATAGAATCTGTTCCTCATGGGAGGCTCGGCTGCAGCAGTAGGATTAGGACAAGGCTGAGTATCTGCCTTGGCCTGATTCTTCACGTGTGGGCAGTCCCTAATCATATGCCCACTCTTGACGCACCCATAGCATGCATTAGAACCTACCATGCGCTCACCTCCCTGCAAACGGCCACACTTACCACACGACTTTCTATCACGCTGAGCATTTCTATCACTGCCCATCTTGGGAAGAACCGATCTTGAGTCTGGCGCCTTAGACCAATCGGCCATCCTAACTCTTATATTCGTTTTCACACAAGAAGGAAGTTAGATGCTAGAATGACACAAAAAGGTCAAAGCTCTAGACAACACGATAAAGAGTAGAAGAAGGGAAGATTCTTAACCTCACTTAGTCTCTAAGTCATGATTGTGGTGCACTTCACAACCATAAGATAGAAACTACGTAACGTGGTTGTTTTGAGCCTTAGTTCCTAGGTAATTTAACCTCATGCTCTGATACCAAGTTTGTCATACCCGGAATCTAGACCCAGATGAGACCGGCGTCGTTAACCTCTTAGAGGTCGCAGACAAGCCTCTTCTTAGCTTTCATCACAATCATACAGTTAAGTTTGCGGAAAATTTAAAACTTTTATTGAAGTGTACTTAGACTTCATATAACTGCATAATAGTAATATACTAACAAGCTCAAACTAAACAACCATCTAACAATAGATTGAACAATTGAATGAAGAATCGTAATATTAGTAATAGTTTGCCAAACCAGCCTTACTACAAACGCTTGAACAAATGTTTGAAATGAAATGCTAGGGACAATATCCAATAGCTATGTCTAATGCACTAAAGCTAGAATAATAAACGTAGGCATCTTCAAACTCAAGAGGACCTACCAAAGTCTGGAGATCGCTAATCCAAACTACTTCAACGAATCTTCAGTCTTCTCAAGAACCTAAACCTATAAAAATAGTAGTAGTATAGGGGTTAGTACACACTTGTACTAAGTATGGGTGTGTTCACATAAACACATAAGGACTATGCATGATCAAGGAAAGCTCTTCCTATAGCAACATGTCATTTCTGGAAAGTACTTCACTACACTTTCCTAGTTCGTTATTCATGAATCATGGTATGAATATGAAATGTTTTCATGCATTTAAAGCACACAACTCATTTTATATATGAACATAAGACCTTGGAATCATGAACATAATTTTAGAACAACTCAAACAAATCTTAATAATTTTGCTCCCTTAGGCCGAGAGCTCTCTTTCCCAGCCTTAGATCATTTTTCAGTCTTTTCTTCTTTCTTATTGTGTAGTTCAATGATCTCCTTTGATCCTATGTTTTACTTACAAGTGCAATGATTCATTGTAGTCCCATACCTACAATGAATTGAGTAAGTAATTCAGAAGACTAAGGAAATGATTTGGCTACCTCACTCACAAGTTAGATTTTCATTCTTGTATAATTGGGGCATATATTCATACTCCAATATTAGCATAAACCAATAACTTGTTAAAACTTCATTCTTATCAAACATTGATGATTGATATTATTAAGCTCTTATTTACTTAGTTCACTTTGAACTTACATTTCTTCTTCTTTGATCTTTAGCATTAACTAATATAGATCATGTGATCTAACATGAAATCTAGTGTCTTCCCTACACCGAAAAGAGGTCGTTCACCAGCTAAAGTGAAACCAAAGTAAGTCTCTTCCCAACACGGAAAAAAGATGGTTCACAGCTAAAGTGAACCGAATACTTTCTTGAGCATTTAACGACATAGATCATGTGAGCTAAACATGAAATCCAGTGTCGTACCCACATAAAAAAGAGGTGGTCTCACCGGCCAAAGTGAAACCGAATAATATCTAGCATTCTTAGGTGGAATCATCCACTAGCTAGTCCCTATGCTGGCAACATAGTTCAAAGACTAAGAGACTTCGGAGACCCTGATCCACCTTGGTGGTGATCTCGTCTCATGAGGCTTACATGTGCTGGCACAAGCTCATTGCTAGTCTATAGGTGCTTATGCTCAGATTTATTATACTTTACAACTTTTAGAGTTGACTCAAACATTATGGAAGCTGGCTTTTAGTATGAGGTATACTTAACTCATTGGATGACTGGTCACCCCTTTCTTTTATACTTGATGAATGTGAACTTAAATCTTTCATTATCATCATGGTACGAGTGAGACTTGTCTCACGGTTCCTAACACCCTCTTATGTGAGTATTTATGACGTAATTTCTTTGGTTTAAGTGATACTTGTCTCACTTCCTTTAACACCCTATATTAGGTAAATTTCATAACTTAAGCTTTTAGTTATTTCGTTACTCACCTTATCTTGTTCAACGTTAATTGCTAGTCTTGTACCATTCTTTATGAAGGTTATAATGACTTACTCAATGTGCTATTATGTTTACAATGTTCATTTAGATAGGGTATGTTGGGACTTGTCCCAATGATTGTCATACCCTAGGTTATGAGTTCATATTTTTGGAAATAATATATTGGACATAGTTTTGCTGGCCAATTTGTTGGCATAAATCAAACTTTGATATTATCATTAGCCAAGTAAATTAATCCCATGAATACATTATAGTAATCTCATCATGTTAAACAAGCCAACTTTTAACCTTTGATTAGCCTATAAAACAATTCAATGAACAACTTATAACAATTTCATCTTCTCGAACACAAGTAGGCATTATAACATTTATTATCTCATGTAAATAATACCCTAATCATACGGATCTAACATATAGGTCTCTTTAGACATTATAAATCACAGAAACATACACATCATGATCAGTTAGCACCACATACCAACAACATGCTCAAAATGTACATTATACATACTATAAGAATCGGAAATAGGGAGAACTAGGGATATGAACATTCGATCCTTGGGAACAACCCTAGTTTCGATTTCTTGAATTCAAAAACATTGAAAATTTTCTTGGAGAAAGGAATCCAAGAGAGAAAACCCATACATTACTGTAGAATTGAATCTACAAAGATCACCTTCTTCTTTGCACGAACACCTTGAAGAACAGCCTTGAAATCGCCTAAGGTTTTTCTTACGTTGTTCACTGTTTTTAGTCGTAGGGTTTACTAATGAATAGCGTGAGTCTAAGTCTTAGGAACTGAATATTAACTAATTTAAATTAGTCAAATTAATTAATTAAATAAATCAATTAGTTAATTACCATAATGCCCCTCTTAAATTGACTAAAAATAGGAGAACATTTGACTTAGCCAAAATCTGGACTTTTGCTTAAGGATTTCGGTTTGACCATTTAAATTTATTAATTAAGTTGCTAATTTAATTAATTAAGTAACCTAGGGTAATTACTGAAGTACCCCTAATTTTTTAGGACCATAACTAACCCTTTGAACCATCCTAGGTTAGGTACTTGGATGTTTCTTTAGTTAGTTACACGGTTAGTGTCACCCGATTTGGTTTTAGGATGTCGGGCACACTAGTTAGTTATTTTTGGTTAGTCCTAGGTTAGTTAGCTAGTTAGGTCAGTTAGTTAGAGCCTAGGATCGGTTAGGAAGCTTGTCCCCACGTGGCTTGACTCGACACGCACCTGTCCCTTGACCGCTCTAACCGAATCGGTTAGCTTGGTCTCTCGGCCGGTAGCACATGTCCTTGCACATGTGCTTGCACATGTGTTGCCGTGCACTTTCCTAACTGATCACTCTAGAAAGTTCATTTGGAAAGTTCACTTATTGTCCCAAGGATCCTCACTATGTCCTTGGGCACTGCTTAATCTATATGATCATTTTAAATGATTATGTGCTATGGTACCTAGGCTTGACACTTGGATGCCTAGTACCTAATGAGTGTATATGAAGAATATAGTTATATTAGCTTAGGGTCTTCATCGCAGGTACAATTCTTAAACAAGCTTGGATTATATTTTAAATACTTGTGTATACATAGAAATTGACTAACACCCTTAAGCCAATATTCTTTAATATGCCAATATTACTACATATTGGACAATGGGGATGCCTATATACCTCAATACATAGTCTTAAAACCTAATTGACTCTTCACTAGACAAGTACATTTTCTGGAACGTTACAACAAGTATCCTTGGAAGTAACTTGTGGTGTAGTTCACTTGAGTAACAAGGACAAGTAAGTAAGTAAGTAAGTATGAACTCTTATATGATGCATGATGCTTTATTATTTTATGATATTCATGATATTCTTATGCTTTTATATCTTATGATGATGTCTATTATTGACTAACCCTTTGAGATATCTTATGTTTGGTATGATAGTTTCCATACTTAGTACATGTCGTACTAACACATATTGCCTACATGTTGTCCACGTATGGTTTTGAGAAGATTGAGTTGCTTGAAGGGTAGAGTTCTGAGGTTTCCAAGAAGAGAAGAAGTGGCAAGTCCTCATAGCTTCGAGGACGAACCTTTATGTTCCTTTGTCTTTCTTTATATTTTAGACTTTATGTGGGCTGCGTCCCAAAATGTTTCATTCATGTCAAAGTTAGACGGTTTTTGAGACAATATTATTAGAGATGCTTCCGCTTTTATGAAAGACCTTTTGGTTTATGTTTTAAGAAAGTTTGTAAATTCCCTCCATTTATGCATGAGATTATGTAATGAAGTCAAGTGGCTTTTACAAGACTTCCGAGAGGTCGAGTACACTGTGTTACAACCCAAGGGTTGCCCTAACTTCTAAGGTGTACTTGCGGGTCATGACACATATTATCTAGTTTTTCTACTCATATATTTATGAAATTTAAATTTTTAAATAAAAGAACATTTTACATATTCATATGATGAATAATAAGTATTGTTATAGATTAGTATTAGATCATATTAGTCCTTTTACTTGTTAGAGAAATTATCAAACTTCTAATACTATTATTACTGTTATTTTAATTTGTATGACTATGGCATGATCAATTTATCATAAACGGAGAAATGAGGATTCATATTATAAATTTGAATTTGTTTGACATGAGGAATAATTATATGTTGGAAAGACCTTCGAAAAATATTTCCAACGCCGCCGAGTTTGCGCGATTTCGATATCGTATGAGTGAGTTATGCCTTTCAGAAGTTGGGCTGTTGAATTAATAAAAGTCCAATCCGGATTTGGGAAGGGCGGAGTTGTATTTTCTTTACCTGATTTAATTAATTTGTTTTTAGGAATTAAATTGGGGTAAAACAAGACTTTGTTCTGTTTAGGAAAAACAAAATTCACGCTAGGGCTTGGAGATGAGAGAAAAGAAGAGAAACGAGGAGAGAAATTAAGAATAGTCGAGAACGCTTAAGCTCTGCGTGTAAAATTCATCGGGGGTGATCCCTAATAAGGTATGTGAGATCACATACTGTTGGTTAAGGTCACCCACACGCCAATTTTATTTCAATTCAGCAAATTTAAAGTGTTTGAATGTAGAAAGTGACTTCTTGAAGAACATTCTTGAAAATTTGTTGATGAGTTCTTGATGGTTGTGTTATTGAAGTTTTCTTGATGGTTTGTTTCATTCTTCCGTGTGTAATTTAAGGTTGAATCTATTGTATATTGATAGTAGCAATGATCTTAAGTTTTTGGGGAAATAAACATAAAAGTTTAGAGGGTTTAGAGATGAAAAACGAAGGAGAAAAGTCGAGAACACCTAGGTAAGGGGGTTGGGGCGTCGTGCCTCTCAAATCTGCAAAGACCAATCTATGTCTGTAGGGCCTTGGGGCAACGAACCAACCAGAGCACCCCACCCAATGCTGAGTAATTTGATTGATGGCACCCCACACCTCTCAGTGTGCCAGTGACGCCAGTTCTCCCGATTCTTCCCCCATTTTTTCTTACTAGTTCCTAAGTGATGTACCTATGTTTCTTAGTTGATTCCAAAACTCTAATGTACATCTAAACATCATGAAACAATACATAAACATGAGTTCATGAACCTTGAATCCATTATCCAATTCAAGAAAACTTAAGATCAAAGTCAAAGAAGTTAAGAGTCAAGTCTAGAAGTTAAGAAGCAAGTTAAAACAAAGTTCTTAAAAGTTTTTTAGGAGTCTTTAACAATGTTTTAACTATGTTTCTAAGACTTAAGAGTTGACTTGAATAAAGAGTAAAGTTGAAGTTCCTTCTTCAACAAAGTATACGGGGACTATGAATTCCCAAAGAGGTTTAAAAGAAATGTTCACATTTAAACAAGAACGGATTCTGAGATTTCGAAAGAGCCTTCGCGCTAGTTTTACGAAAAGAGTTATAGCATTATAAAATGAAGCAAGCAGGGAAAGTGAGATTTCTAACATAGACTTTGAGCTATGTTTAGAGTACTAATCTCAAATCACAGAAGAAGTATGTTTTAAAAATATAAGAGTCAATATATTTTGGGATTAGTATTGAGCACCGAATTGGGGAGGAGAATGAATTCAGGTAACTCACATCTCCATAAAACCTTATAGCCACAATGGGTAGAAAAGGGTCATAATTTTTAGATGAACCTTTTTTAGAGTAGACTAGTGGATCCATTAGGCAGTTTCAGTCTTATACTTTTGTCCGGGTATAGGATGCGCCGGCAGCGTGAGGTATCATCACTATAGCTCTTATGTGATGGTTGTTGGTTAGAGAAACTCCTACATAAGTTATTGTAGTTTTAGCTACACAATAATTTGTATTTTTACATACATCTCAGAGTTAATTGTATCGATATATACACACAAAGATTACAACATATTTTTAAGCAGATTTTCTTTATACTGCACTTGTTTTAAAATTGCTTTATATTGAAATGAGTGAGTTATGTTAATTTGTGTTGAGGCAGGTAAGTTCTTCAATTTCTTTGAGATTCTTTCTAGCCTATGCTGTTTAGCATTCCAACTCGCATACTCATACAATAACTGATGCCAGTTGGCCTATATCGTATTATGATACATATGCAGGTAACGAGGATCGACATCCAGTGCACCGTTGATCTAGTTGAGCACTCCAAAGTCAGTTGGTGAGCCTCATTGCAATCAATAGGACTCTTTTTATTGCTTTTCAGAATATTTCTTTATTGGGATGTTGTGGGGTCTATCCTAACATCCATCACATTTGTTTAGAGGCTTTCATACATAGTCATACAATTAGATATGAGTCTTTTAGCTTTGTATTTATGATGTTTTGCTATGAGACTTGAGTAGCTATTTTGGCTAGTTGAATGCTCCCTTTTAAGACATTCCAAGTTTATTTCACAAGTTCTTTATATACACTATTCTTGTGTTTTAAGTATTCCGCTTAGTTAAGTAAGCTAGGCCAGGGGTTCGCTTAGGGCCAGCAATGGTCCTTGAGTGCCAGCCAGGCCCAGGGTGTAGGCTTGGGGCGTGACAAACCTGGTATCACAACACAAAGTTCAAGAGTTCTAGTAAGTCTATGAAGTCGTGTCTGTAGAGTCCTAGTTATTGGTGTGAAGTGTGCCACATCTATAATTAGGAGGCTGCAAGATTTAGGAAATTCCACACTTCTTTCATACTCACTTCGTGTGTTAGAGGTTATCTCTAAAAATTTTCTTTCTAACTCGCGCTTACTCATAACTGATTGTGAGCTGAGCTTTGGTTGACCAGGCCCTTTGGGGGAGTTTCGTTTCCCCATGATCTAAGAGAAGTAAATCGATGGTTGTTGACATGAGTAGTAGAATTATATTGTTTATTGCTGGGTTGAATCATCTGTCAGGCATGGAAAGTAACGCAGTTATGCTAATAGGTGACATGGACACAACAAGACTGATCATCCATATGCAACAAGTTGAAGAGGACCAGTTGAGGGATAGAGAAGAGTTCAAGAATAAGAGGACTAAGACATAAGGAATGAGTCCGAGCAACAAAGAAATAATGTGAATTGGTCTCCTTTCTAACAGAAGTAGAAAGGACTTGCTTCATCATCTGCTAGTGCACCTTCACCAAGGAACCAATGTGTGTACAATACTCAGGATTCTCAGAACCTTAGATTTAGAACTGCGTATTTAGAAGGTGGTAAGAACAATGGGGTAGACTCTGCATGTTTGAAGTGTGGTACGAGCCACTCAGGAATGTATCGTGATGACTTCACTGATTGTTTCAAGTGTGGAAATAATGGCCATTTTATAAGAGAATGTCCTAAGACCAGGAAGCGAAATGATTAAGATGGCAATAGAGCCCAGTCTTCTTCAGTTTCTTCACCAGATAGAGTTGCATCTAGATGAGCTACTTCAGGGGCAGGTAGAAGGAAATCATCTTTATACTATCACTAGTTGCCGAGAGCAAAATGATTCATCAGATGTTGTCACTACTATGATCCAAGTCTTTTATTTTGATGTTCTTTCTGAGAAACATCTTGATCCCTTCAGTGTTCTTACTCCCGTTGAGAATTCTATTCTAGTAGAGAGAGTTTATCGTGATTGTACAATTTCACGTCAATCACAAGAGCATCGTGGATGAATTAGTTTAGTTAGACATGGTAGAGTTTTATGTCATTCTAGGTATGGACTTACTTCATGCCTAATATGCATTAACAAATTTCAGAACTCAAGTAGTCAAGTTTGAGTCTCCCAATGAACCTGTCTTAGAGTGGGAAATAAGTTCAACTGTGCCTAAAAGTCATTTCATTTCATACCTTAAGGCAAGAGAGTTAGTTTCAAAGGGGCGTGTCTATCACTTAGTTTGAGTTAATGACTTAAGTATTGAGATACCTTCTATTCAGTTAGTTCCAGTAATAAAAGAGTTTCCATTCTTTCCAGATGATCTTCCTAGAGTCCCTCCTAAGAGAGCAAAAGATTAACATATAGTTGTTCTCCCAGATACTCGTCCTATATCTATTCTTCCATATTGAATGTCATCAACAGAGTTGAAAGAGTTTAAGGAGAAGTAGAAAGACCTCCTAGAAAAGGGTTCTATTCGACAAAGTGTCTCATCTTGGGGCACTCCGCTCTTGTTTGTGAGATAGAAAAATGGTTCCCTTAGGATGTGTATATATTACTGTCAGTTAAACAAGGTTACCATTAAGAACAAGTATCCTCTTCCAAGGATAGATGATTTATTTGCACAAATTCAGGGTGCCCCCTATTTTCTACGATAGACCTTATATTTGGCTACCATCTGTTAAGAGTAAGAGAATGTTATATTCCAAAGACAGCCTTTCAGAACCCGATATGGTCATTATGAATTTTTGTAGATCTCGGATCTGGCTACCCTCAATTAAGAGTAAGGGAATGTGATATTACAAAGACAGCCTTTAGAACCCGATATGGTCATTATGAGTTTTTGGTCATGTCTTTTTGTTTGACTAATGCACCAGCAACGTTCATGGAACTCATGAATAGAGTCTTGAAGACTTATTTAGATATGTTTGTTATCATCTTCATTAATGACATACAAATCTATTCAAGGAATAAAGAAGATCATGCTAGTCATCTCACAATAGTTCTCCACACTTTGAAAGATAGAGAGTTGTATGCCATGTTCTCTAAGTGTGAGTTTTGGCTTGAATATGTGGCATTCTTAGGCCACATTTTGTCTAGGGAGGGAATTAAAGTTGGTACTTAGAAAATTGAGGTAGTGCAAAATTGGCCTTGACCCACATCTCAAACTGATATTAGGAGTTTCTTGGGATTGACTGAATACTATAGAAAGTTGGTCGAGGGGTTCTCATCCATTTAATCTCCTTTGACCAAGTTGACTCTTAATGGTCTGAAGCTTGAAAAACATTCAGGAATTGAAGAAGAGGCTGACTACTGCCCTAGTTTTAACTTTACCAGAAGGTACTCAAGGTTTGGTGTCTATTGTGATGCATCTAAACTTTGCTTGGGTTGTGTTTTAATGCAGAATGGAAAAGTTATAGTGATGCCTCAAGACAGTTAAAAGTTCATAAAAAGAACTACCCAACCCATGACTTAGAGTTGGTTGTTGTAGTATTCACTTTGAAGATATGGCATCATTATTTGTAAGGTGTTCCTGTCCATAAATTCGCTGATCATAACAACCTGCAGTATGTCTTCACCCAGGAGGAGATTAATCTCAGATAGAGTCGTTGGTTAGAGTTACTCAAGGATTATGACGTGAGTATTCTTTACCATAGGGAGCGAAAAGCCAGGATATCTTGGTAAACAAGCAATCCGTGATGTGGGCGCCAACTCCAAGTTTCTTTTCTTCTTTCTTTTTTAAATGTAAGGCTAATGTGGTTGTTGATGCTTTAAGCAGGTTGTTTATCGGCAGCACTTCCCATACTGAGGAAGATAAAAAAGATTTAGAAAAAGAGGTAGATAGACTTGCATGACTAGGAGTTCTATTAATGGATTCCATAGAAGGAAGAGTAATGGTGATGAATGAGGTTGAATCATCATTAGTGTCAGAAGTAAAAGAGAAGCAAGACTAAGATCTTTTATTTCTTAAATTAAAGGCAAATGTTTATAAGCAAAAAGTATTAGCTTTTGAACAAGGGGAGAAGATGCAAATCTCCTATTGGATGGTTTAAAGTTGGTGAAGCAAGGTTTATAGGACCAGACTAACCAAGGTTTATAGGACCAGATTTAGTTCACAAAACTATGGAGAAGGTAAAAGTGATTCAAGAAAGTTTGAAAATGACACAGAGTCATAAAAATTCCTACACTGATGTTAGGATAAGGGTGTTAGAGTTCGAAGTAGATGATTGAGTTACTTCGAAAGTTTCACCCATGAAGGGTGTTATGAGATTTGGTAAAAAGGGAAAGATCATTCTCCAATATATTCGTCCTCACAGAATATCCAGGAGGATTGACAATGTAGCTTGTGAGTTAGAGATACCACAAGAGTTAGCAACAGTCCATCTGGTGTCTCACATCTCCATGTTGAAGTAGTGCATGGGAGATACTTCACTTATCATACCAGCAGAGGATATTGGTATCAATATAGGTTTTCTTATGAGGAAGTTCCGGTTCAGAACCTAGATCGCCAAGTTCGCAAGTTGAGGACAAAAGGGGTAGCATCAGTCAAGGTCCTTTGGAGGAACAAATTTGTTAAAGAAGCTACTTTAGAAGATGAAAAGGACAAGAAGAGGAGATATCCACATCTCTTTGAATTCAGAGAAAATACAGACCAAGGTACTAATTTTCTTCTTAGTACTATCTTATTGTGAGTAGTCAAGTTATTTGGTAGCATTTGCTTGTGGGTATTTAAACTTGATATTGCTACCCTAAGTCTAGTAAGAGTAACCTCATTCGAGGATGACTGTTCCCAAGTGGGAGATATTGTAACATCTCGCAGCTAGAAAGAACTAGGAAATAATTTCAAATCTTAAAATATTTATTTTCGGAAAGAATAAGAAAATTTGGAAAATTGTCTAAGTCAAAAAGTTAGTTTTTTGGTCAACTTCAAACGAACATAACTCCTAGATCAGGATGAATTAGGAGTAGTTCCAGATATAATTGTAAATCTATTAGAATAATCTTTCCAACGGCGCCGAGTTCGCGTGATTTCGATATCATATGAGTGAGTTATGCCTTTAAAAAGTTGGGTTATTGGATTAAGGCAAGTCCAATACGGATTTGGGAAGGGCAATGTTGTCTTTTTCTTACCTAATTTAATTAATTCGTTTTTAGGAACTATATTTGGGGTAAAAAAAGACTTAGTTCGGTTTAGTAAAAAGAGAATTCACGCTAGGGCTTGGAGAAGACAGAAAAGAAGAGAAAAGAGGAGAGAAATCAAGAATCGCCAAGAACACTCAAGCTTTTCGTGTGGAATTCGTCATGGATGATCCCTATAAAGGTATGTGAGATCACATAGTTTTGGGTTAGTTCATCCACATGCCAATTTTGTTTCAATTCAGTTAATTTAAGTTGTTTTAGAGTTAAGAAAGTGAGTTATTCAAAAACATTTCTGATAATTCATTGAGCTTTTGATGGTTGTATTGTTGAAGTTTTCTTGATGGTTTGATTCATGTTTCCGGGTGTAATTTTGGGTTGAATCTATTGTATATTGATAGTACTAATGATCTCAAGTGTTTGGGGGAAAGAACCATGGAAATTTAGAGGGTTTAGAGATGAAAACAAATAAGAAAAGTCTAGAACACGTTGATAAGGGATTGGGGCGTCGCGCCTCTCAAAGCCCCACAGATCAATCTATGTTCTTAGGGACATGGGGCACCGCTCCAGACAGATGATCTCTCTGTATTTTGGGGGCTGGCGCCCACGCCTCTCAGAGCGCCTGGGACGCTAGTTCTCCCCATTCTTCCCCTACCTTTTCGTACTAGTTCCTTAATGACTTACTTATGTTTCTTAGTTGATTCAAACACTCTAAGGTACATCTAAACATCATGAAATCATCCATAAACATGAGATCATGATCCTTGAATCCATAATCAAATTCAAGGAAAGTTAAGATCAAAGTCAAAGAAGTTAAGAGTCAAGTCTAGAAGTTAAGAAACAAGTTAAAGCAATATTCTAAAAAGTTTTCAAGAGTCTTTAGCAATGTTTTAACTTTGTTTATAAGACTTAATCATTAAGTTCAATAAAGAGTAAAGTTGATGTGCTTTCTTCAAAGAAGTATTTGAGGACTATGTATTTCTAAAGAGGTTTGAAAGAAATGTTTTCACATATAAACTAGAATTGAAACTGAGATTTCCAAAGAGCACTGGGGTAGTTTTACTAAAAGAGTTATAGCTTTCTAAATTGAAGTAAGCAGGAAACTGAGATTTCCAATATTGACTTTGAGCTATGTTTTGAGCACTAATCTCAAATCACAGAGGAAGTATGTTTTAAGAACATAAGAGGTAGTTTATTTTTGGAGTAGTATTGAGCACCGAATTGGGGAAGAGCATGAGTTCAGATAACTCACATCTCCATAAAACCATGTACCCACCATGGGTAGAAAAGGGTCATACTTTTTAGAAGAACCCTTGTCACTGTAGACTAGTGGATAGATTAGGTAGTTCAGGTCTTATACATTTGGCCGAATATAGAATGTGTTGGCAGCATGAGGTATCATAGCTATTGTTCTTATGTGATGGTTGCCGGTTAGAGAAACTACCACAGAGGTTATTGTATTTTTATATACACAGTTTACATACATCTCAGAGTTAATTGTATCTATTCATACACGTAGATTTAACGACATGTTTTTAAACATGATTTCTTTATATTACACTTGTTTTAACATTGCTTTATAGTTAAATGAGTCAGTCATGTTGAGCTGAGTTGAGCCAGGTAATTTCTTCAATTTCTTTCAGATTCTTTCTAGCCTATGTTGTTTAGCATTCCAACTCACATACTTGTATAATCAATGTACTGATGCAAGTTAATTGCATCCTATTATGATGCAGAAGCAGGTTCAAGGATCGACATCCACATCACCGTTGATCCACTTGAGCACTCCAGAGTTAGTTGGTGAGCCTCCTTGCATTCCGAAGGACTCTTTTTATTGTTCTTCAGTATTTTCTTTATTAGGAGGATGTTGGGTCTATCCTAACATCAATCACAGTTGTTTAGAGGCTTCATAGATAGTCAGACAGTCATATATGATTCTTTTAACTTTGTATTTCAAATGTTTTCCCATGAGACTTGAGTAGCCATTTTGACCAGTTGAATGATTCATTTTAAAACATTTTCACTTTATTTCACAAGTTGTTTATGTAGACTATTCTTGTGTTTTAAGTCTTCCGCTATGTTTAGTCAGCCAGGCCAAGGCTTCGCTTGGGGCCAGCATTTGTCTCCGAGTGCCAGCCATGGTCTTCGAGTGCCAGACACGCCCAGGGTGTAGGCTCGGGGCGTGACACAAGATGAACGTTGGTAATGGTGATGCATCTCTTAAATTACACTAAATTCATTGCTTGTGTGACAGAAAATTCATCTTTAATTCAAATTTCTTTCTACGAGGGTTACATTTTTGTTTTGGGTAAAATCAAATTTTAATTTTTTTTCTTTATAATGAAGTTTTAAAATGTTTTTGCAACCTTTGTCACATATTAATAGAATTCTCACCACAGAAATAAGTATTTCTCTGTGAATTGGGCCAAACCTAACTTTCATACTTAAATGAAAAAATAATGTCTAGATAAAGAGGGAAAAACATAAATTTATATGACTAGTATTTGTGATAAATTTCCAAACTTGAAATTACTATGTTATTCATTGCACTAGTATGTGAAATTACTCTCTCTAGCTACAATTAATATAATTATCCTCCATGTCAAATAAACTTATATACATTTTTCAAGATAGTTTGGTCATATTGATTCTATAGATGAACCAATCTATTAGTGTAAAACCATTGTAGGTAGAGGTATTAGATATCATATGGATGAAGATTTTCTCTTAGGACTCAACAATTTATAGAATAATACAGACTTAAGTAAGATATCTCTTAATAGAGAAAAATATGTGTATATGTGATGTCATCTAGTAAGTATTAGAATTTAGGTGTCATTAATTTGTTTCACTAATGATGATTTAATTTTATTGATTCAAATCTCAACAATTAAATTTGTATATTTTTAGGTATGAATTTTAGTCATTTAAATTTAACCAACGCATACATTTTTTCATGTTGAAACCATTTAATGGGTCTGAGTAGGTAAATTTGTATGTAATATACTCATACATTACATGCGTGTTGTAACCCCTCTAATAATTTTTTAAATAATTTGTTTATTTATTTATCAAGTTCACAGAATAACAAATTAAAGCTTTGTTAGTTCTTTTATACACCTTCCCTAATCAAAAGGCCAAAAACATGTAAGGTGGTTCAATCACTATCACTTATTTAGAATTTTTGAATAATGGTAACCCCTTCTATCGCACTTTAATCTCTTGAATCAATATGTTCTTCCATAATCAAATTTTGACTTGTGTAAAACTAGAAAATGTCAAAAAACACTTTTAAAATATCCAAGAGAGTATTGGGTCTCTTGTTAAGTATGATTTTTTAGGCGTTATTGTAACAATTTTTCTAAATTAATTTTTTTTTAAATATTCGGATTAGTAATGACTTATTAAGATTTTATAGGTGATATGGCCATAGTTTCTGACTTAGAGTTCCCATGGTGAATTGATATAATTAGAACTCAAAGATTGGGAGGATTTAAGAAGTTGTGTCTCTTATTTAATCTAGATGGCTCATGTTTTAATGTTGTGTTGTTTCAATTAGAAGGAGACCAATGATCTAGACCTCTAGATGAGACTTTGAGTCTGATTAGAGATCCAATTTATTGTTATGATCTCCAAGTCATTTATGTATATATGCCTTTTTTATTATTATTTAGAGTTTTCATGTAGACACCCCAAGACATTTATGACTTAGCTGTACTGACAATTTGGTCACCTGGTCATTCGTTTAGTTTTTGTGTGAATTTTAGTTTTGGTCATGAAGAGGATTTGAGAATTCAATTCTGACGATTCCATCAGCTCTGGAAGGGTCATTTGAGGCTAGTAGTTGGCACCACTCTCGAGGCTTTTAGTGCAAGTTTGTGCGATTAGCTATTTTAATTTTCACGTTGAAGACTAAGTTTGACTTTAGTCATTATTTTCGGTAAACGAGCTTGAGTGAGGATTCCGTCAGAATGGTTAGCTCAGAATTGTTGGGTTATGTCTAGAAAAACCCTTCGTTTAGATCTCGAGGTCTCCAGTATGATACCGAGCCCCTTTATATGAATTTTGGGTTAAAATAAATTTAGAGCATCCCACCAAAGATTGGGAACTTGGCCAAACAAGCTAATATGCATCAATGAGTGCAGGCCAATTCACTGTTTGCAATTACTTGGACATTGGTCACGTTCACAAATGACTAGGAGTTAGTGCTTCATGAGTGCGTTTCCCGTTGCATCGATAACGATGAGTCGTTCACTTTTCTTGGTAATCATGTTCGCGAGGCAGGGTCTCTATGATTGTGATGGTTAACCTTGATGTACGGGGATATTCGAGTACAGTTTGACGCTTAAAAACAAGAAACTAGTACTAGAATCGAGTGCATTTGGTATGATTTGATGTGTTTGTTAATAATGCAGAAAGCATGATACAAAGGAGAGAAGTAGTAACTCATGGCCATCTTGACGGTCCGTGGCTCATTTCACGGACCGTGTAAGTGACAATGAAGTATGATGACAGGAGAGGAATTTTGAAACCTACTTTTGAGAAAGTTTAAGTAATTGCTATGAGGGACTTCACGGACCGTAATAATTTTGACGGGACTTGGTTCAGTATGTTAACGAGATTCCAGAAGCGCAGTGCAAAGTGTTCAAGGTTGAGGAAATTCAAGAGAAGATTACAAACACCTTCAAGAACCATAATAACTTTGACAGTCCGTAGTTCGGTCCGTCAACCAGATTCCAGAGAGTAGTGAAAAGTGTCCAAAGTTGAGAAAGTTGAAGTGAAGACCACGGAAGATTTCACAGACCGTGATAATTTTGATGGTCTGTGATTCTTTCCGTCAACCAGATTCCATAGAGAAGTGAAAAGTGTCCAAAGTTGAGAAAGTTGAAGTGAAGACCACAGACCGTGATAATTTTGATGGTCCGTGATTTTATTTGTGAACTAGATTCCAATTTTAAAGACTTGAAGGCAAGACCACGGTCTACTGTACGGACGATGAAGCCTTTCACAGGCCCTGATGGGGTCTGTGATGGAAAGCAAAAATACAGTCCTAATTACATTAGGTTTCTTTTAAAAAGTTATTTTAAAATATTATTTATGGCGTTGTTGAACTATTTTTGGATCTAGTGTGTTGTGGATAACAAAAAGGCAGAGAGAACTTGAGATTTTTTCGAACTACTCTTATTTTTTGAACTACTTGGTAATAGGAGACATTTTGACTTTTGGATTATGCAGTGTGATTTTGAGATTCAATTTGCTATCGTAAATATTCAGAATTATATTCTCAATTATTATCAACTGTTATGTACACAACATTATGAATCACTAAGTAATCAAATCAGGTGTGTAGGATCTATGATGAGACTGTGAATGTGAATCTGTAAAACGAGCATAAACTAATCTCCTTTCACATGTTGTACATTCAAGTTCAGGTTTTAATATGGTCTAAGGAGTGAACACTTTAGACTAGCCTGAATCAAGTGGTTGTTCGAGATAAAAACACTTGTTAGGAAAAGCAGAAATCTCTTTACTGTATTGAAGCTAAAGTTAGAGTTTGAGAGAAATTAGCTTCAGCCTCACATCTAGTTAAATCCGTTCCTTATGAAAGAATTAATTGTAGCTCAAGAGAATAAAAGTGATTATTATCTAATTTGGCTTAGAAGCATTAGATAAACTTTAGTCACTAAATTTTGTGATAGTGAGATTGCTTGAAGCTCCGATTTCAGAAGAGTTTCACAAGTTCTTGTCATAGTGAACACTTACCTGGTTTCTCTTAATCAACAGAAAACCCAGACCTAGTCATCATTGGTAAAATAGATTTGAAATCTAAATTATTGTCTCATGCTTAGAACTTGTTACATTGATATTCATATCCAATTTTAGTTTTTGTTTGAATTTATTAGGAGATAGTAACAACAATTGAATAAGAGCGACAATAAACATTGTCAGTAAATAAATTCTCTGTGGGAATGATCTAAACTCCTGTTGAGTTCTGTAAAGTGACAACGATCGTTTACACTCTCTTTTGAGGTGTAAGTTTGGACGTATCAAATTTGGTGCCGCTGCCTGGGAATTTTAATTTAATAGTGTTTTACTAGCTTGCATTCGACTTGTAGTTAAGATTTACTTGTGTTGTTGTTTTTGATCTATTACAGATAATTCTGCTTGTTTAAACCCACCACCAGAAGTAAGTGAGCCACATTGCAACCTAACGATCCAGAATTCCAGAAAAACTTACGAAAGATGGTTAATGCTCAAGAACTAGAGGCTTAGAGGCAAAGGTTGGGCCTTGAGGCTGAATTGGATGATGCAAGACGTGTTCAACAAAATGCTGGATTAGTTCCACCTAGGGGAGTTGATGGAAACAGGGATGATGTAATTCCTCCTCATCGTCCCCAGTAGCCCAAAGGGGTAGAGTTCAGCATCCAGCTCACGTGATGTATAAAGAGGATGATGTTGATTTGGATGGAGTTGTAGCAACTGGAGCTATAGTGTTACCTGCGTTACCTCCAGGAGTGAAATTCACTATGACCAGTACAATGATACAATTACTTAATCTCAAAGGAATGTTTAGAGGGAAGCTAGTGATAATGCGAATCAACATCAGATGAATTTTGTGGGGATTTGTAAATCTCAAGAGATTCCTAGAGTTAATCAAACTGCAATGAGGCTAAGGCTATTTCCATTTTCTCTTACTGGGGAAGTTACTAACTGGTTGAATGAGATGCCAGATGACTCCATTCGAACTTTGAGTGAATTAAAAGAGGCTTTCTTAGAACAATTCTATCCCGAATCGAAGGAACTACAAATAAAGGATGAGATCAATACTCATAAGCAATTACCAGGAGAAGCAATGCATGACACTTGGTGGAGGTTCATCCAAAAGTTGAAGAAATGCCCCTACCATGATCTTACTGAGAGGCATCTTAAACATGACTTTTATAGATCTTTAAATTATGTGACTATACATGATATTGATGCAGTCTGTGGAGGTTCATTTATGAGAAAGCCATTTGTTGAAAGCATGCAACTGTTAGATGAAGTCTCCAAAAGCAATAGTGCATGGTATACCAGAGATGCAGAAGTAGGAGAATTAGGGTATACATATAACATGTCAGCAGAACAGAGAAAGAAGAAAGAAGAAAAGGGATCAGGACATGGCATATCTGAGAACTCAAATTGATTTACTAACAAAGCATATTGTGTCCAAGTCTAAAAAAGTAAATGATATGGGACAACAAAGCAGATATGAGGAGCAAGATATTGACATTGATGAAGAAACTAACTACTTGTGAAATCAAGGAGGTTTCCAAAATTATAACTCTGGACATCAGGGGTATAATTCCGGAAATATAGGCCGGAACTACACCAGATATGGTCAATGTGATAGACCACCAAACAGAGATCAAGGAAACTGGAAGAACAGAGCTGGGTATAGAAATGATCGTAGTGGTGTATATGTTCCTCCAGCTAGCAGAGAAAGAAAGGTTGGTCATTCAAGTGGATCTAAGATGGAAGATATGATGGCTAAGATGCTTCAAAAAGTGGAATCAACAAGTGCAAGAGTTAAAGAAATGCGCGGTGATTTCTCAAGCATAAGTTAGCTGGTTGACTCACACACCACCTCTATTAAACAAATAGAGCAAGAGTTGGGACAACTCTTAGCATTCCTGAATCAGAGAAAGAATGGTTCATTAACAAGTGATACCATTCAAAACCCCAAGAAGGATGGACAATGTATGACTATCACCACTAGAAGTGGTAAAGTGGTGTCTAACCAACACCCTGCAAGTACAAAGGATGAACAGGGTGAGGAGCAAGTTGATACAGAGGAGAATGAAAATACACCTGTAGATGTATTGGAAGAGGTTCAACAAAGAGTAACTCTTGCTAGAGGAAAAGAGAAACAGAGTTATGACAAACTGCTTTTACAGTAGATTCGTAGACCTCCTCCTTCTTTTCCACAAAGACTCAAAAAGAAAGCTGAAGATGGGAAGTTTACAAAGTTCATCACCATGCTAAAGCAACTGTCATTCAATATCCCACTGGTAGAAGCTCTTGAACAAATGCCAGGATATGCCAAGTTCATGAAAGACTTGGTTACCAAGAAAAGAGCTGTAAGTCTTGATTGTTTTGATGATATACATCATTGCAGCACTATTGCAACCAGGTCTCTAGTTCAGAAAAAAGAAGATCCTGGTGCTTTCATAATTCCATGCACCATTGGGTCAATCAAGTTTGCAAAAGCGTAGTGTGATATGGGAGCGAGCATAAATTTGATGCCATTAGCCATCTATGAGAAGTTGGGGTTGGGAATGCCAAAACCGACAAAAATGAGATTGATGATGGCTATGTTAGTTAAGCGACCAGTGGGAATCTTGTGTGATGTTTTGGTTAAAGTGGATACATTTATATTTCCTGCAGATTTTGTTATCTTGGATTGTGAAGTAGACTTGAAGTTCCTTTAATTCTGGGAAGACCATTTTTAGCTATATGAAGAGCGTTGGTTGATGTTGAGCGAGGTGTACTGAAGTTTAGACTAAACTCAGAAGAAGTGAAGTTTAACATATGCAGATCAATGGAGAAACCATTAGAGATGGAAGTTGTATATGTAATGGAAGTTGTTACTGAAGACGACTTAAGAGTACCCATAGAAGTCAGGATAGCTATTGAAACATTAGCAGGTGTGTTGATGAATTTTGATGCGGATTTCCGGTCTGACTATGGAGAAACGGTGAATTCTTACAATGTATGGGAGCAAATTCTTATGCTCCAAAGAAATTAGATTTGTATTTGAAAAACAGACCACATCCTCCAGCTAAACCATCCATTGAGGAACCATCAGTTTTGGAGCTAAAATAGCTGCCCAATCACCTCAGGTAAGTATTTTTGGGGGATAACAACACCTTACCTGTGATTTTGGTTGCAGATTTAAATGAAGAACAAGTAGAGGAGGTGGTCACAGTATTTCAGAGGTTTAAAAAACCTATTGGCTGGACTATTGCTGATATAATTGGAATCCCTCCAGGCATTTGCACACACAAAATTCAGCTTGAAGAAGAGTGCACACCCAGCATTTAGCACCAAAGGAGGTTGAACCCACCAATGCAGGAGGTGGTAAAAAAGGAAATTATCAAATGGTTAGATGCTGGGGTGGTTTATCATATCTTAGACAGCCACTGGGTCACCCCAGTACAATGTGTGCCAAAAAAGGGAGGCATGACTGTAGTAGCAAATGTAAAGAATGAACTAGTTCCACAGAGACCGCTGAATGGGTGGCGAGTATGCATGGACTACATGAAGCTGAACAGATGGACCTTAAGAGACCATTTCCCTATGCCATTTATGGACCAAATGTTGGACAGGTTAGCAGGTAAAGGTTGATATTGTTTCTTAGATGGATATTCTGGTTACAATCAGATATCCATTGCTCCTGAAGATCAGGAAAAGACCACATTTACATGTCTTTACAGTACTTTTGCATTTAAACGCATGTCATTTGGATTATGTAATGCACCGGCTACATTTCAAAGATGCATGATATCTATTTTTTTTAAACATGGTAGAAGACACTTTGGAAGTATTTATTGACATTTTTTCTGTAATAGGTGATACTTTTGATGACTGTTTGTTGAATCTTAGCAGGGAATTGCAGAGATGTGAGGAAGCCAACTTGGTGTTGAACTGGGAAAAATGCCACTTAAAGGTTAAAGAGGGCATAGTTCTTGGACATAAAGTGTCGCAAAAAGGAATTGAAGATGACAAGGCAAAATTGAGGTGATTGAAAAATTGCCTCTGCCTATTTGTGTGAAAAGTGTTCGAAGCTTCCTGGGACACGCCAGATTCTATAGGCGGTTCATCAAGGACTTTTCCAAAGTTTTACACCCCATGTGTACACCTATAATCATACGCCCAAACTGGGCAGAACCGTTCGACGTGATGTGTGATGCTAGTGGCACTAAATTAGGTGTCATATTAGGTCAGAAGCACAACAAGATGTTCCATCCGATTTACTGTGCTAGTAAGTCCCTAAATGGAGCACAGTGAAACTACACAGTCACTGAATAGGAATTGTTGGCTGTAGTATATGCATATGAGAAATTCAAAGCTTATCTGCTAGGCACCAAAATAATAGTTCACACAGGTCATGGTGCACTGAGATATCTCCTGGCTAAGAAGGATGCCAAACCAAGGTTAATTCGATGGGTGTTACTACTTCAAGAATTTGACTTTGAAGTAAACGATAGAATAGGTTATGAAAATCAGGTAGACGACCACTTTTCAAGATTGGAAACGGCACAGAGAGAACACAGTGAGCCTGAAATAGATGATGCATTCCCAGATGAGCAGGTATTGGCTGCTACTCTTGATCTCATTCCATGGTTCGCTGATTTTGCTAATTTCTTAGTCAGTGATTTGATACCTGAGGGGCTTACTTATCAGCAAAAGAAGAGGTTCTTACATGATATGGGTAAGTATTTTTGGGATAAGCCTTATTTGTACAGAGTGTGTGCGGATAACATCATTAGGACATGTGTTCCTAAAGTTGAAATGTTACCCATTTTGGAGGCTTATCATGCCTCTCCTGTAGGCGGGCACCATGATGGAGCTCGAACAACTCATAATATTCTCCAGTGTGGGTAGTAGTGGCCAACTATTCTCCAGGATGCAGCCGATTTTGTAAGAAATTATGATATTTGCCAAAGGCAAGGAGCCATATAAAGACATCATGAGTTGCCTATGACACCAATTTTGGATGTAGAGATTTTTGATGTGTGGGGAATTGATTTCATGGGACCTTTTGTGAGTTCCTATGGACAGAAGTATATCCTAGTAGCAGTGGAATATGTATCCAAATGGGTAGAAGCTGTAGCATTACCTTAAGATGATGGAAAGAGTGCGGCAGTATTCTTAAAGAAGAATATTTTTGCAAGATTTAGTACACCTAGAGCTATTATTAGTGATGGTGGCTCTCATTTTTGTAACAAAGTATTCAGTGCTCTCCTGACTAAGTATGGGGTGAAACAACATAAGGTAGCTACACCATATCACCCACAAACCAGCGGCCAAGTAAAAGTGTCTAGTAGAGAGATCAAGACAATTTTGGCTAAATCTATAAATACTAACCAGACAAACTGCGCAAAAAACTAGATGATGCATTGTGGGTATACCAGACAGCTTTTAAAACAGCTATTGGTATGTCTCCATATCAACTGGTGTTTGAAAAAACATGTCACTTGCCTGTTGAACTGGAACATAGAGCACTCTGGGCATTGAAGAAACTAAATCTTGACTGGAATGAAATAGAAAATTTGAGGCTAGATCATATAAATAAAATAGATGAGTTTCATTTGAGAGAATATGAGAGATCAGAATTGTATAAGAAGAGGATGAAACGATATCATGATAAACACATTGAGAAATAAAGTCTCTCCTAGGGACTTGGTGCTGTTGTTTAATTATAGATTGCGATTATTCCCAGGAAAATTAAGATCCAAATGGTCTGGCCCTTTTAAGGTCACTCAAGTATTTCAATCGGGAGCGGTTGAACTGGAAAATGATAAAAAAGAGAGGTTCAAAGTTAATGGTCAACGAATAAAGGCATATTTAGGTGCCCAAGAAGAGACCAAGATATATGAAAGAATGCATTCTTGATGAAGTCTAAGTAATAAAGAAACCTGTGTCGCGCCGCGATATTAAATTGTGCGCTTCTTGGGAGGCAACCCAAGATTTCGTAATTTAGGAATTTTGTATTTTTTGTGTTAGTTTAGTGTGCGGAGTTAATGGGTTCTGACATGTGTAGGAAGAATTAGTAAGGAAGTGCAGAAGAGCTGGTGCAACCTGTATCTGACGGGAGGGTTCATGGACCGTGGCAGCCTCTATGGGCAACTTCACGGTCCGTCTAAGTGAAGATTAACCAATGGAAGCTACTGGAGAACAACAATACAAAAGGTTCACGATTCATAGTAACGTATACGGACTCTGTTACCTACCGTGAAGTTGAGGTGAAACTGAACGAGGAGAAAGTGCTATATACGGGCCACCTCACGGACTGTAAACCTCTTTACAGGGGATTTGATGGACCGTCATCTGTCCTAGGTAAGTCTCCTCTCTGAACTACTTCTACAGCAGGGTAAACATATTGTGATAGTACCTATGGAGTATTCCACGGTCCATTGTTCGCGGAGGGAATTCATTGAAAAAAACCAGACTCGTCCGCGATTTGACCTGTACATTGTAAAATGTATTTAGGTTTGCTACATTGCACCTTTTCTTTTTTTCTTCTTTCCTTCTTATTTTTCTTCCTCTCGTTTTGTTTGTAACGGCTACCCATTCCCACTCTACGATGTGAATTGCCATTGCTTCAAGTATAGCTCAAGCCCTACAAGTAAGTACAATGTTCTTCGTTGATCTCTGCTATTTCGGTTTTCTCTTATTCACAAATGATGTTTGTTCTTGTTTGAATATAGTAGTGGGGGGAGGGGGAGCTTCTTGCAGTTCTGAATTATTATTTGGGGTATGAGGTTTAAGCCGGTTAGTTATTTGTTTAGGGTAAGGACATTGTGTATCCATCCAAGGTTGTTCTTCTGTGATTTTGTGGTCACTGTAACGTTGCCCTTAAACACGGGGATATGAGTATTTTGAGTAGGAAGGACGAACTCCATACCTGAAACCTGGGTAAGGGTGAACCACACTCAATTATATGATCCGTAGTGCTGCTTATGTCCCGTAACCCTAGCCATGAACCACGAATGTAACACCATATGGGTGACTGAGTTCACAATCACGATTATGGCCCGTGGTTTTCTTCACAGAACGTGACCTTGTCCGTGAAAATTCCTTATTATTTTATTTGGTTGATTTTCTTTGCTTTGACTTTAAACTGAGTTCACGACCAAGATTATGCCCTGTGGTTTTCTTTACGGATGGTCATCTTGTCCGTGAAAATTCCTTGAGTATTTTATGTGGTTGTCTAGTTCTAGTTTGATTCTGACCCGAGTTTACGACCACGATTATGGACCGTAGTTTTCTTCATGGACCGTGACCTTGTCGGTGACAATTACTTGGGCATTTTATTTGGTTGGTTATGTCTGTTTTGATTCTTCCCAAGTTCACGAAGGACTTCACTATCCGTGGTCCATTCCATGGTCAGTGAAGGCATCTGTGATCAGTACTAAATGTCAGTTCTATTTGATTGATTATGTGCGCCTTCATGATGATAGATTGGGTGACGTCATTCTTAAGACAAGGTGTGACGATGTTTTTCAACTATAGGGGAAGTCTGAGTAACTGATAGTGTGTTAATAATTTGTAAGCATGCTAACTCTTGTCATGTTTGTAGGTACCATGACACACCGACAAAGAATGAAGAATGCCAACAATCCTGCCCCTCACAACGTCTCAATCTGAGGGACACATACACTGCATCTGAGGCTAGTGGATCAGAGGTTCACTTGGATATTACTCCAATACCACATTCACCTCGGGCCACTAGATCACAATTCCAACGATGCCTTATCCAGAACATTCTCTCTCATTCTGAAGAAGGGGGGGGGGTAGTGTTTCTGAAATGCTACAACTGCCAGCAGTCCATCTGCAGCACATACCAATGAAGAGGAAAATTCTGGGGGAAGTGCTGAAGATGAAGGCAGTTAATTAGAGAACTCTCACACCTCCTCTCCGGCATCTCATGCAGAACAGGAAACAACAGCTCCATAAGCTGCTCACCAGAGAGAGCTAGAGGAGATACTCACAGATGAAGACACCATGATACAATATGTGCATGCTCAGGAACATCATCCAGATCGCAGGGAACAACTCATTTCTTGCTACCGTGCTATGTGGATGGTGGACCGTACCAAAGAATTCTTCCACCGAGGGATTGCAAGACGGGCAGTTTCAAGAAGCGGCCTATTACCCAAATTTAGGGTGGGAGCAGTGACATCAAGGCCTTTTCAGAAATTTACCGGATGTTTCAATTTCACAAGTTCGAATGGATGGATAGTGCACCCGGTGACTGCTATAATCACGTGACAAAGGAGTTTTATACTTCATATGCAGCGACGCTGATGAAACTGGAAGCGACTAGCGAATCCACAAAACGAGGGCATAAAGATTTGGCTACTACACTAGTTCCACTTGACTCCATCATTGTTAGGGGAAAGTCTATTGATATTTCGGAAAGATCTATCAACCGAATGTTACATGGACCAGATTACAGAGCTCCATCATTATTGGGACTTTTTTAAGGGAAGCACCATGATGTCACCAACGGAGCCAACATGGAAGATCAGGCATCTCGAGAAAGGGTGTTGCGAAGGATTGCCAAACACATCGCCATTGATGGGGAACATGCAAGTTGGGTAACTACTACTCCAACTACTATTGCTAAAGCTACATTGACCTTCGCAACTAAAGTGTGGTGGGTTGTGGTCCGGGTGCAATTGCGGTCAACGGCGAATGATAACACACTTTGACCACCCCTAGCCTCACTGGTAGCATACTTACTATGTGGTTACCCAATAAATACGGGGAGAATCATCGCTACTAAAATGCGAGACAGAGCTCTAAATGAGAGAGTGACATTTCCTTTCCCTTGTCGATAGGGAAATTATGTCGCCAGGCAGAGATTCCTCCCAACTGGTTAGTTGATCGATGGGATGAGGCATCTAGAGTCATTCAAGTATCAAAGATAAAAGATTTGGCAAACCACCTGTTTGGTGCTAAGTCTGTGTCAATAAATCATCTGCCTATTGCTCTGCCAGTAAATTTAGAGTTGCCACAAACTGACAGAGAACCGGAATAGGGTGACTCAACCGAAACAGCCCCAGAAGCACCACAACAAAACAACCCTGCACAGAGTTCAGGTACTTTTGTGTCTATCCCTGTCGCTTTTCTTCAGAAATTGATTGCAGATCAACGCCAAACCTGGGCATTAGCAGATGAGGGAATCCGTCAAATGCCTTAACAAAATTGAGACCAATGTATCTGCTTCCAAGAAGGACATCACTATTCAGGTTCAGAAGGAGTTGGAAGTACATACAGATCGCATAGATGTCATCGAGAATTGGGTACAAGACCGATTCCCCGTTCACAGTCCTATGGAAAATGATGAGGTGAAGGCGCAATTGGCTGACATGCGTTCTTAGATTTCTAATTTAGCCAAGAAACTAGTGCAACTTTCTCCTCCAGCACTACATGAGTCATTGATGCACATGCTGAATCAAGCACCTCCTATACAATCCCTTGATAATATTTGGGGTGAAGAACTCCCAATCAAATCCAAAAAGCGGAAGCATAAGGTTTGTGACCTCGACCGTACACTCCTCTTGACCCATTGCTCGAGGCATAAAAATCAGAGAAAAGATCTCGCAAAGAATCCTGGAGGTTGAAAAGGGAAAGAGCAGCCCGTGCATAGGAACAACAAGACACACTGTTAGCTGGCGCATCTGAAAGGGGAGCACCTTCTCAGACTAACATTGCAGCACCCACCCATGAAGGGTATACTATACTCACTTCGTCACTCCATTCTGAGATAGCACCTGATGATAAAGATGCCAGCGCAGTTCCCGATACTGGCGCCTAAAGCGCTGTTGGTACAACCCCTGCTCATTGCCCTTTTGTGTGTCACATGCTATATCAACTTTGAGGGCAAAGTCCTTTCTTGTGGGGAGGGGGTGGTCGAGAAACCTGCCATAGCTGTAGAAAATGGAGGTTGTCTCCATATTTTGAGTTTTTCTTTCTTGTTTTGATGTATCAAAGTAGGTTGATATATGCAGCTGCTAGGTAGACACAAAATGAACAACCAATTCTGAACATGTTTTTGACGGTTAGGATCTTTGTATGACATTTTATATACTAACTTGTTGAACATTGGTGAGTTTGAATGATTAATAAGCGAATTGAGAAACTGGATAATACAATCTTGTGTAACTGTGTGTGAGTATTGATTGATTTCTAGCGCTATGAGCATAAACTAGAACTTGTTTGAGTAGTCTTGCTTGAAACATAGAAGAGTTGGATAGGAAAGGATCAGTAGGCTATTTTTGTTTCTAAAGAAAAATTACCACTTGAACCGATGTTGAGCCTGAAATAGATGTTTATTCTCACATAACACAGTTTAAAACCTTGGTTTACCCAAAGGTACATTGGCACAACTCAGGCTAAAAACCTAAGTTGAGGGTGAGTACTACCCGAGAGAGTTCAACTAGCAAAATGAAATACAATTAGTATGTACAAAAAAAAGGTGTGGCTGCTGTAATGACAAATAGAAAGAAAACAAAGTAGAATTGGGTTTGTGAAAACAAAACTTTGTGAAACCAAGGGATTAGTCACTCACGAAATTGAACATCCGGATATCCTTTACCTAGTCACGAGCCTATGTTACAAGCCAATTAAAGTCCAGCAGTTATCCTATTCTAATTATCTCAAAAATAGAGTGTAGAAAATGAGGGCAAGCCTATAGTATTGGCTAATAGTCCTAGAAGTTCTTTTAGAGTGTGAGAGTAGTACTCAGTCCCAATCATTCTGAGCGAGGGACTTCTTTCTCGTGAGTACACTGTGATTGCATTTGACAGTGGATTAAGTAAGCTAATAACTCACAAACATAGGCATGATTCACTGTAAGTAATGAAATGTCATGTATATATCCTTACATGTTAGATTCAGTGAATTGGGAAACAAAAGATGTGGAAAATAGCTGCTGCATATTGTCAATGATTTGAAATGATTTTGAGAAATAAGGGGATAATAAATCTCATCACTTGAGGACAAGAAATGGTTCTAAGTTGAGGGTGTTGATGTATCGGGATATCCGAGTACAATTTGACGCTTAAAAACAAGGAATTAGTACTAGAATCGAGTGAATTTGGTATGATTTGATGTGTTTATTGATGATGCAGGAAGAATGATACAAAGGAGAGAAGTAGTAACTCACGGCCATCTTGACGGTTCGTGGCTCATTTCAAGGACCGTGTAAGTGATCGTGAAGTATGATGACATAAGAGGAATTCTGAAACCTACTTTTGATAAAGTTTAAGTAAAGTCTATGAGAGACTTTACGGACTTTAATCTATGTGAACCAGATTCCACAAGCGCAGTGCGAAGTGTTCAGAGTTGTGGAAATGCAAATGAAGATTACTATAACGACCCTAAATATGAAATAGGTCGAACTAGAGCTTCACATGTTTTTAATGAGTTAAATATGTATAAACATAATGTATTTTAGCATTATAAATCAGTTTGTAAAGTTTGGGAGTGTTTGGAAGTCAAACGTCCAAGACGTCCGGAAACTAGTCAAAGTTTAAATAGTGTGTCATAGTGTTTTGTAGTGAGGTTTTGGGGGATGGTTTGAGGGTGAATTTGAGTGTAAATGTTTCCTATGTGTAGAATGACATTTAAAGGGTTGAAACGTCCGAGAACGACGCCCCGGGGACTAGCTTAAGGGTCCCTGAGGAGGACCCAAACATGGTCCATCTAAGCTGTCACGCAACCTAGAATTGGAAGCTGCAGCGCGACGCGCAACCAGCACTTCTTTTGCAATTTTGGCCCTGAGACGCGGGGATAACACGCACCCTACAATCCTAAATGAATTTCCACAACCAAGATCAGCAAATGACCTCGCGATGCACAGCCAAGTCCCAGATTTGGCCGCGTCATTTTTAAGTCAAATTTCAAGTTGGAAAAGGGTCCAAATAGTGTAGGGGTCTTTTTGGAACTTTGGGGGCTAAATTGTGGACTAATTTAAGTCATTTTAAACACCATTTCACCCACCAATGCAAACCCTAAAGATCAAATCAAATTTCTCCAAAAACCTTTACTCCAGAAACCTCCATTCAAGAAGCTTCAAGTGTAAGACCTCGAAACTGAGATAACGTGTCTAGAGCCTAACATGTTAGTCTTAATGTTATAAGGTCCAAAAATGCCTTATTATGTCATATAGTGTGCAAAGTTTGAAGTGATTTGGAAGTCGAATGTCAAGGGACGTCCAAGACGTTCGACGAATAGTCGCTTATGTGCCTCATGTGTGTATGCATGCCTAAGTTGTGTGAAATGAGTCAAATAAGTCTTGAAATGGTTTTAAATGATATTTAATGTTATTGTATGAAGTTTCGTGAAGTTTGGAGGTCAAACGCCCAAGAACATCCAAGGCGTTTGAAAGATAGCCCCTAAGACGCTCATTGTATGTCATGTTGTGGTCAAGGGTGTTTGGACGTCTTGTAGGTGTTTGTTTTGGATGAAACTTATGTGGTAGGTCTATAACATGTTAAGGTTTGTAATCGCGTTGGAAACGTCCGGGTACGACTTCTAAAGGGCCCCACAGGAGGCCCCAAAAGAAGGACCCCAAGGCTGCCTATACACTGCCTGGGCAGTGTCCCTTTGACGGACCCAATGACGGACCGTTGGGCCACCAACGGACCCAATGACGGACCGTTGGGCCACCAACGGACCGTCAAGCAGGTCTCCTCAAAGAGACTTGACTTGGGTAGGTCTTAATCCAAGAATTTGGCTAAGTCTCCTGCGACGGATGGCTGCCACGGCCAGTCATGGCCATGACGCCCCGTCATGGCCCTCGTCACGGCTGCCTGCGTGCTGCCACTTAAAGGGGTGAATGGTAAATTCACCCCACGTCCTAACCTGACTATAATAGGTTTAATTAAGTAATTTTAGGTGTATATAAGTCTTTAAAAACGTGATCAACCCATTCCCAAACCCTCTCACATATTTTAAGCCTCCAAAAATATTCTCTCTAAAACCACCATTGTTGGTGAAGCTCAAGAACAGATTCAAGCTGCGTTTTCCATGGATGAATCATGAAGTTTTAGAGGTTTTCAACTAATAAAAGGTATGGTGATCTTCATCTCTAGTTATCTTTTCAGCTAGAGAGCCATTCTCAATGTTTTCAAAAGAAATCTTATGATCAAGTTTCCAATCTTCTAATCTAGCCATGGGTTCTTTCTCAAAAGCTTTTTAATGTTTGAATCATGATTAATTGAAGTTAATAAAATGATTTAAATATGTTTTCACTCCAATTGCATGATGAACCCATGTTCTTTCCAAAATTGGTTTAGCCTTTGCATGGGCTTTGTGATTATGGATTGTTCTTGATGAATTGGTGATTCTCTTACATTTAATTGCTTGTGGTTATTGTTATTTACATTAATTGATGTTGAATTGATGATGATCTGTCCATGATGATAAATATATGAAGAATTGAACATGAATAGCCTATGTTTCTACATGTTGTCTTGAAGTCGATTGTGAGATCGGTTGAGTAGACTCTTGATTATGTATGAACTGCTGTAGCTACTGTTTTAGGGTGATGTAATGGATGAATTTTATAGGTATAAATCCTTAATGTTCAAATTAAGAAGGGCTTGCATGAATTGGTATAGATTCCTTTAGGCTATGAAGTCAAGAAGCTAAGTGTGTGATGGATCTTGAATTGTGATTAGATGATGCATGATTTAGTTTTGATTTCTTACATAATTAGCTACTGCCTTAGACTTGTATATGTATGAACTATGGTCTAAAATCAATGTTAGGGAAGATAGCTAATGATGTATGTTATTCTACTTTCCTAGTATGTCGATATGTTGTATTACGTTATGGTATAATCTTGTAGTGACTTGTACATGGTTTCTTATATGTTTAAAGTACATTTAGCTACTGCCATATATGTGTTTTATTGATGAATAAGGTGTATTGATCAATGATGATCAAAGGGTGAGAAATTGGTAAGAATGCTTATTCTCCTTACTCTTCTACTTCTCTATTCCTTATAGTAATGTTGATGAAGCCTTGTATGGCATTGTGTGGTATGGTTCACTTATGGTGGCGGTGTTTACTTTATTTTCATTATATATGTGTTGACCATGGCCATGAAGGCAAATTGATGAACTTATGAACATATGCTTAAAATGATACTATGAGAAGCTTATGCCTACTTTCCTATCCTAGTTGTGAATTAGGTTGTGTGGCTATTGTTTGGGCATGTGTATAACCATGTTAGGGTATTGTATAGGTGCTGCCATTGATGTGTTAAAGTGGTTAATAGCCTCTACCCATGTATCCCTTATATGGAAGTGTAAATAGCTAAAGTTAGGAGTCTTGATTATAATGTATATATAGTCTTGTCTTCTATGCTATTATGTGTTGTGTGCTATGTGCTTGGAAGTGTAATGTGGTCCAATAGGGTGGCTGACTTAAGGAGTTATTGATAGCCATTATGTGATCATGTTGGTTAATGTACACACTCTCTCACTTACATGCATATTACAAGTAGTATAAGTCATTGTGTCTAAATGAAAGGTAGTTCTCATATTCACTAGTGTCTACTACTATGCATATTAAGGTGATGTTTATGAATGTATGATTTGTATTCCCTTACTAGGATGACTTGATAGGTGTACTAGTATGTACAAGGGTATGGGACCTTGTCTATGCATTGCACATGTATATCTTGATAGGATAGTTCCTAGGTTTGGTTCTTATGCATATGAAGGATGATTATATGAACATGTTATGAATATGATATGATGAAGTATGAATGTGTATAGTGTCTTAGTAGGTTTATATAAAAGGATTGCTCATATAGTTATTCCTATAGACTTATGCATTGATATATAAACATGTGTGACATTATGTGTTATGTGAAAGGTTTGCTCACATCTATATATACACTCACACACATGGATGATCTAGTTAGTGAGAAGAGGTCTAACTAGGAGGGCCCAAGAATACTCCAAAACTAGTTAGGTGCTTGGATATGCTATAAGCATATGAATGATGAATATCCTAAGACTATGTTTTATAAACAAATGTAATAAAGGCTTTTCAATAAAGGGAACTTAGCTTAGCACCGAGTGAACTTGACATTGAGAGGTGTTGACTTTCCTTGGAGGAATATTCACCATTTGTCCTTTATAGAGTGTTGACTTCCCTTAGAGGAATAATCACCTATGGACCTACATATGGTGTCGACTTCCCTTAGAGGAATACTCACCTATGTACTTACATGAAGTGTTGACTTTCCTTGAGGAATATTCACTCATGTTTTCTCATGAGGTGAGGCCCCATTACCAAATGGTATATAGAGGGAATACCTATCTCTTAGTTCCATAAACTATGCTTGCCACATAGGATCTAGAAAAGTGAATTCACTTAGGATGCTAGGATGTATGTTAATGTTCTACCTTGGCTAGGTAGGAACACCTTCCTTTGGTGTAAGGCTCTACAACACCAAATTTCATGATTTGCACCCATGGTCTTAGTGTCAGTTAAGGCTATGGTTTCCCTAAAGGTAAAATGGACAATGGAAGTAATTGAACAGGATCCTAACTAGGAGGACTTAAGGTAAGTTACTTAGGATAGGTGGAAGTAATGAACCCATCTAGACATTGCACAAGTGACTCCTTAGGAAGTCTTAGGAAGGTACCTTAATACTTATGATTATGTATGTGTCCTTTATGTATGATATTGTAGTTTTGGTTTGACTATGATTATATGGTACTATACTTCTATGATGGCATGTGTTGTCTTGTGTAGATGCTATGTATATTATTCTCTTATGTTCCTAAGGTGATGCATTGCACCAAGTATCCCTAAAGGATTACTTAGGAGGCTAATGAATTGAAAGAAAGAGTTAGGTGCTAAGAGGGATGAGCTCACAGTAAAGTGACCTCTATTTGTACTTAAATTCTATATGTGCTTTTCTATAATGTTTAGCCTTGGATTGTGTTGCTATGAAGTATGTGGATGCTATTGATAAAGGTTTTATGATGATTTACTCAAAATGGCATGAAGTATGATTTCAAAGAAAATGTCCCTTTTAAATGCATGTTTTCGCATGGTTGCCATACTTAGTACATTCTTGTGCTAATCCCATTCTTCTTTACTTTTTACACAAAGTGTAGGTATTGGAATGCTTAAAGGAGGTCTATGATTGAGGAGCTTGATAGGTGATTTCCCAATCTCAAGGAAAGGAATTCTTAAGTTCAAGGATGTCCTACTAATGTCCTTATTGTAAAGTCTATTTAGTAATGTATAGCGTTGTATTATGTCTTAAGGGCTTTATCCTTAATGTACTCTAAAGTTATTGAGTCTAAGATGGCAAAGGGACTTAGAGTCTAAATATGTATTATGACTTATGTTTTATATATATTCGATGTGATGTTTCTAGCATATGATGTGCTATGAAAAGTTTTAAATTTTCCGCTAAATTTACTATGGCAATGAAATGAATGATATGAGAGGCTTGTCTTAGACCACCGAGAGGTCGACGACGCCGGTTACAATCCAAGATTGTATCCTATTTTCTAGGGTATGCTTTTGGGTTGTGACAAACTTGGTATCAGAGCATGAGGTTTATGAAGCGGTTTTTAGGTTCTAAAAAGTCTCATATTGCCACGTCTAGTAGAGTCTCGTATCATTGCTGGTGAGTCGCGACACATTAAATGGTACGAGAGGCT
Organism: Solanum sitiens; assembly: GCA_016801875.1. Taxonomy (NCBI): domain Eukaryota; kingdom Viridiplantae; phylum Streptophyta; class Magnoliopsida; order Solanales; family Solanaceae; genus Solanum; species Solanum sitiens. The sequence goes on along the minus strand of JABWTJ010000089.1, from coordinate 1,343,778 downwards.
ATAGGACTATAGAGTTTCCCTTCTTCATCAATCTCATATCGTGCCATAGAACTTAATTCTATAAGATCTCTCTCTTATGTTTTCTTGTCCGGTGGTCTTTTAGATTTGATTGCTTGGATGAGATTGCTCTATACTTTAGGGAGAAAAGGTGAATTTAAAATGCTTATCTTTGTTTTATGGTTTGAATGAGTATGTGTGAAGGTGACATTTGTACTTATTTGATGATGTATATACTAACTAAGGCGACTTGAAGGGTTAACTAGACTTAGGTAGGGGTATGGGACTCTACCTATGTCTTGCACTAGTTTTCCTTGATGGAGACCTTAAGAGGTTAATACTACGTATGTGTATGATGATAAATGTGAATATCCTTATGAGATGATCTCTATGCTTATAAACATGTAAATAGCCTAGTGTGCTAAAGATATGGAGTTATCCATGCATGAAGGCTATAGATGAGTGGAGTATGATGCTAATTGTAGTTCTTGTTTGGGTTACTTGGTTTAGTGAAGTTATGGAGATTTACTTGATCATTGCATATGTTAACTCTATGAGGATTATGATTGGTCATCTTACCTTGCTATGTATGAAATATCTCTTATTTGATGATGTGATGCCAATTATGGCAATATATGAAATCTATGTGAAATAGCATGTTATGTCGAATGATGTATGTCATGATATAGTTGAAGCATGCTAGAAGTTATGGTGGTTAAAGTGAATTCTCTTAAATTGTGTATTCCTATATGGTTTTGTATGATAGTAGTCAAATATTAGGATATTTGAACTTGAATTGTTTAGTAACTACCTATGGAGCTATGCTATCCTATGAGTGCATGTGATTAAAAGTGTGCATTGTTTTCCCTTGTATATAAGTGGTACTTGATGAGTTGATAGGATAAATTGGAGTCTTTTGGTAGAGACTTGAGTTGTAAACATAGTATGCATGCTTATGAGGAATGAGTTGGTAAAGCTTTGTATCTTACAATTCCATACTTGTTCCTTCAAATGTCTAAATGTTGCACTTTTGGGTATTTGGAAGCATGCTCGTTATAAAGACTAGGCAACTTATTGTATCCTATTTGGGGAACTTACTAAATTGTCATTTGATTGGATGTTGTTGAAAAATGTGTAGAATTTAGGAATATGAACATGATAAGGAGTGTGGAAAAGAATTTTTGCTATTTAAATTAAAGGATGAGAATCTTATGACATGATGAGTCGTAGAGTTATTTCTAAACTTCTTGTCGTGTTATGAACTTCATTGTGGTTTTCTCTAATGATGTATGACCTTAGTGTCTATTGCATTGTAGGAAGACCTTATGTGAATTAAATAGTATGATATTATATTATTTGTCTATTGATCATGAAGATTTGCATGATATGATTCTTTATACATGATGTTAATCTTGTTGACTATATGGTGATGGTATTAGTTGACATAAGTGTAGTTTTCTCCTCTACGCATGTTGATATAGGATTTGAATGTAAAGGCTTGTGATCACATGATAAGGTTTAGAATGCCTTAGTATTGCTAAATTGAGTTTATAAAAATTCCCTCTAAAGTAGTAATCACTCTAAGTGATAAATATGAAGGTTTTGTATTTGAGATCGTCTACATGTTGGGTTAAGTTTCTCTTAATTGGGTTTTCCCTAAGTGGGGGATGGTGTTTGAGTAGTGAGATTTGTAGAAATTGTCTACATTGTCCTTCTATTCTTACTTGAATTAGAAAATATGAATTCCTAGTATTCTTATTCATGAAGATAGTCTTGCATAAAGTATGAATTGCATGATCTTTATATGATTGGTATGAATTGATTGACATCATCTTAGAAACATGGCGATTTTTTCAAAGAGCAGGAAAAGAAAATTTTGTAAAATCCATGTTTTCTCTTGTTGACTTGCGTTTTAATGTTCTAATTGTGAAGTTTACCTCATGAGGTAAGACAAGGAACTTGGTGATAGTCACTTATAGGTTAAATTGTTTAGCCTTGTAATGGGAGTTGAGTCTCTTTTACCATGAAATTTGTTGACTCTCTTTAAAAATTTAGTGATTTGATGATTTGTAGTGCAAAATTGTAGGCTCATTCTTGAAAGGTGAAAGCATGTTTAGCTAAGTGTACATGTGTGTGCCTATAATTTGTGTTATTTTTCCAAAATGAGGCTTACTATAAGGGTAAGTATTTTGTTAAGAAAATAAATTGTGGAATAACTTCCTATTTTGTTGTGATGTACTTGGTGTGAATTGCCATTTAGATTTCACTAGGAAGAAAATGTATGCATGTCTTGGCTTGAAAGTTGAGATTTTTCTCATTTTTAAAGAAATTGATCTTGTACTTTGCTAAGGTGTGAATTCATGATGCATGTAAATGTGTTGAGGATCAAGATAGTCCTCCATGTATACCATTGAGCAGGATATGATTGAGTATGACCTTCATGGTACTAGGTCTATCTAATGAAGATTTTTGTGATTTAACTAACTCAAGTTTTTGTGCATTTGAAAATATGAGTGCTTAATTAACTTTTAGTATGAGTTATGATCTGACTTTGAGTAGTTTTTCAAGATTTTCTTGTAATAAATTAAGGCGTAATGATCATGTTATGATTAGGAGAAAGATGTTCCCCTATGAACATGAAAAAGAACTTTTGTGTTTTATGCATAAGAGAATGAGTGACTAATAGTTTTACTTGCTCATGTGCATCGAGTGCTAAAATGATTTGATGATATTTTAAATGTGATGAACTGCTCTTATGTGTATTGAAGTCCTTGATGTGATTAAAGAGTCCTAAGTGTCATTCGAGGACGAATGTTCCCAAGTGGGGGATATTGTAAGACCTCAAAAATGAGATAACGTGTCTAGAGGCTAACATGTTCGTCTTAATGTTATAAGGTCCAAAAATACCTTATTATGTCATATAGAGTCAGTGTGCAAAGTTTGAAGTAATTTGGAAGTCGAACGTCAAGGGACGTCCAAGACGTTCGACGAATAGTCGCTTATGTGCCTCATGTGTGTATGCATGCCTAAGTTGTGTGAAATGAGTCAAATAAGTCCTGAAATGGTTTTAAATGATATTTAATGTTATTGTATGAATTTTCGTGAAGTTTGGAGGTCAAACGCCCAAGAACGTCCAAGGCGTTTGAAAGATAGCCCCTAAGACGCTCATTGTATGTCATGTTGGGGTCAAGGGTGTTTGGACGTCTTGTAGGTGTTTGTTTTGGATGAAACTTATGTGGTAGGTCTATAACATGTTAAGGTTTGTAATCGCGTTGGAAACTTCCGGGTACGACTTCTAAAGGGCCCCACAAGAGGCCCCAAAAGAAGGACCCCAAGGCTGCCTATACACTGCCTGGGCAGTGTCCCTTTGACGGACCCAATGACGGACCGTTGGGCCACCAACGGACCGTCAAGCAGGTCTCGTCGAAGGAGACTTCCCTTGGGCAGGTCTTAAGCCAAGAATTTGGCGAAGTCTCCTGTGACGGATGGCTGCCACGGCCCGTCATGGCCATGACGCCCTGTCATGGCCCTCGTCGCGGCTGCCTGCGAGTTGGCTGCCTGCGTACTGCCACTTAAAGGGGTGAATGGTAAATTCACCCCACGTCCTAACCTGACTATAATAGGTTTAATTAAGTAATTTTAGGTGTATATAAGTCTTTAAAAACGTGATCAACCCATTCCCAAACCCTCTCACATATTTTAAGCCTTTCCCTCCAAAAATGTTCTCTCTAAAACCACCATTGTTGGTGAAGCTCAAGAACGGATTCAAGCTGGGTTTTCCATGGATGAATCATGAAGTTTTAGAGGTTTTCAACTAATAAAAGGTATGGTGATCTTCATCTCTAGTTATCTTTTCATCTAGAGAGCCATTCTCAATGTTTTCAAAAGAAATCTTATGATCAAGTTTCCAATCTTCTAATCTAGCCATGGGTTCTTTCTCAAAAGCTTTTTAATGATTAAATCATGATTAATTGAAGTTAATACAATGATTTAAATATGTTTTCACTCCAATTGCATGATGAACCCATGTTCTTTCCAAAATTGGTTTAGCCTTTGCATGGGCTTTGTGATTATGGATTGTTCTTGATGAATTGGTGATTCTCTTACGTTGAATTGCTTGTGGTTATTGTTATTTACATTAATTGATGTTGAATTGATGATTATCAGTCCATGATGATAAATATATGAAGAATTGAACATGAATTGCCTATGTTTCTACATGTTGTCTTGAAGTCGATTGTGAGATCGGTTGAGTAGACTCTTGATTATGAATGAACTGCTGTAGCTACTGTTTTAGGGTGATGTAATGGATGAATTTTATAGGTATAAATCCTTAATGTTCAAATTAAGAAGGGCTTGCATGAATTGGTATAGATTCCTTTAGGTTATGAAGTCAAGAAGCTAAGTGTGTGATGGATCTTGAATTGTGATTAGATGATGCATGATTTAGTTTTGATTTCTTACATAATTAGCTACTGCCTTAGACTTGTATATGTATGAACTATGGTCTAAAATAAATGTTAGGGAAGATAGCTAATGATCTATGTTATTCTACTTTCCTAGTATGTCGATATGTTGTATTACGTTATGGTATAATCTTGTAGTGACTTGTACATGGTTTCTTATATGTTTAAAGTGCATTTAGCTACTGCCATATATGTGTTTTATTGATGAATAAGGTGTATTGATCAATGATGATCAAAGGGTGAGAAATTGGTAAGAATGCTTATTCTCCTTACTCTTCTACATCTCTATTCCTTATAGTAATGTTGATGAAGCCTTGTATGGCATTGTGTGGTATGGTTCACTTATGGTGGCGGTGTTTACTTTATTGTCATTATATATGTGTTGACCATGGCCATGAAGGCAAATTGATGAACTTATGAACATATGCTTAAAATGATACTATGAGAAGCTTATGCCTACTTTCCTATTCTAGTTGTGAATTAGGTTGTGTGGCTATTGTTTGGGCATGTGTATAACCATGTTAGGGTATTGTATAGGTGCTGCCATTGATGTGTTAAAGTGGTTAATAGCCTCTACCCATGTATCCCTTATATGGAAGTGTAAATAGCTAAAGTTAGGAGTCTTGATTATAATGTATATATAGTCTTGTCTTCTATGCTATTATGTGTTGTGTGCTATGTGCTTGGAAGTGTAATGTGGTCCAATAGGGTGGCTGACTTAAGGAGTTATTGATAGCCATTATGTGATCATGTTGGTTAATGTACACACTCTCTCACTTACATGCATATTACAAGTAGTATAAGTCATTGTGTCTAAATGAAAGGTAGTTCTCATATTCACTAGTGTCTACTACTATGCATATTAAGGTGATGTTTATGAATGTATGATTTGTATTCCCTTACTAGGATGACTTGATAGGTGTACTAGTATGGACAAGGGTATGGGACCTTGTCTATGCATTGCACATGTATATCTTGATAGGATAGTTCCTAGGTTTGGTTCTTATGCATATGAAGGATGATTATATGAACATGTTATGAATATGATATGATGAAGTATGAATGTGTATAGTGTCTTAGTAGGTTTATATGAAAGGATTGCTCATATAGTTATGCCTATAGACTTATGCATTGATATATAAACATGTGTGACATTATGTGTTATGTGAAAGGTTTGCTCACATCTATATATACACTCACACACATGGATGATCTAGTTAGTGAGAAGAGGTCTAACTAGGAGGGCCCAAGAATACTCCAAAACTAGTTAGGTGCTTGGATATGCTATAAGCATATGAATGATGAATATCCTAAGACTATGTTTTATAAACAAATGTAATAAAGGCTTTTCAATAAAGGGAACTTAGCTTAGCACCGAGTGAACTTGACATTAAGAGGTGTTGACTTTCCTTAGAGGAATATTCACCATTTGTCCCTTATAGAGTGTTGACTTCCCTTAGAGGAATAATCACCTATGGACCTACATATGGTGTTGACTTCCCTTAGAGGAATACTCACCTATGTACTTACATGAAGTGTTGACTTTCCTTGAGGAATATTCACTCATGTTTTCTCATGAGGTGAGGCCCCATTACCAAATGGTATATAGAGGGAATACCTATCTCTTAGTTCCATAAACTATGCTTGCCACATAGGATCTAGCAAAGTGAATTCACTTAGGATGCTAGGATGTATGTTAATGTTCTACCTTGGCTAGGTAGGAACACCTTCCTTTGGTGTAAGGCTCTACAACACCAAATTCCATGATTAGCACCCATGGTCTTAGTGTCGGTTAAGGCTATGGTTTCCCTAAAGGTAAAATGGACAATGGAAGTAATTGAATAGGATCCTAACTAGGAGGACTTAAGGTAAGTTACTTAGGATAGGTGGAAGCAATGAACCCATCTAGACATTGCACAAGTGACTCCTTAGGAAGTCTTAGGAAGGTACCTTAATACTTATGATTATGTATGTGTACTTTATGTATGATATTGTTGTTTTGGTTTGACTATGATTATATGGTACTATACTTCTATGATGGTATGTGTTGTCTTGTGTAGATGCTATGTATGTTATTCTCTTATGTTCCTAAGGTGATGCATTGCACCAAGTATCCCTAAAGTATTACTTAGGAGGATAATGAATTGAAAGAAAGAGTTAGGTGCTAAGAGGGATGAGCTCACTGTAAAGTGACCTCTATTTGTACTTAAATTCTATATGTGCTTTTCGATAATGTTTAGCCTTGGATTGTGTTGCTATGAAGTATGTGGATGCTATTGATAAAGTTTTTATGATGATTTACTCAAAATGGCATGAAGTATGATTTCAAAGAAAATGTCCCTTTTAAATGCATGTTTTCGCATGGTTGCCATACTTAGTACATTCTTGTGCTAATCCCATTCTTCTTTACTTTTTACACAAAGTGTAGGTATTGGAATGCTTAAAGAAGGTCTATGGTTGGGGAGCTTGATAGGTGATTTTCCAAGCTCAAGGAAAGGAATCCTTAAGTTCAAGGATGTCCTACTAATGTCCTTATTGTAAAGTCTATTTAGTAATGTATAGCTTTGTATTATGCCTTAAGGGTTTTATCCTTAATGTACTCTAAAGTTGTTGAGTCTAAGATGGCAAAGGGACTTAGAGTCTAAATATGTATTATGACTTATTGTTTATATATATACGATGTGATGTTTCTAGCATATGATGTGCTATGAAATGTTTTAAATTTTCCGCTAAATTTACTATGTCAATGCAATGAATGATATGAGAGGCTTGTCTTAGACCTCCGAGAGGTCGATTACGCCGGTTACAATCCAAGATTGTACCCTATCTTCTAGGGTATGCTTTTGGGTTGTGACAGTATTTAAGCTTAGTAATTTAAATGTATTTATCTTGGTTTGAATTGATGATTTTGATGTTAAAAACTCCATGAAACTCTTGTATATGCATACTTCAACTTTTGGCTTGAAAATGGGTTATGTGAGCATGATTTAAGTAGGGTATGAACTTGGGTCTTCTTGTATTTGTCATGTTGGTGTAGCTACTGCCCTAAGGGCTTTAATATGGTGAAATATTGATAAATTGATTATGGGTGATGATGGTTTAATTTGTTGATGAGTTGCTCTCATTGTACATTTCTTATTATGAATTGCTATTTGAGTGGTATGGTCCACCTTATGGGTGGCGGTGCTAAATGATGAACTTGATGTTATTTAGTACGTTTTGAGTACGTTACCTTGAATGTCTAATATGTGAAATGAAGATATACGGGAAATTGGTCTTGTATTGTGTTTGATGTAACTTGAATGTGCATGTTTGACCTAGTTTATGTCTAAATGAAGTGTATGATTATGAGAAGCATGTAGAGTGTGTAACTTGATGAATTAAGGTTAAAGTATGTGTAGAACTTGATGATAATGAAGTGATGCTTATATGCAAGGTGTGCACATGTACACACACACACTCTTTTAAGATTTGTATTATGCCAAGCTGAGCAAAAAGGGGAATCTTGAGGTGGACACACTTCGTGAGTTGAGATGTAGTGTCTAGTAGCAACTTCTCCATTCCTAGTGAGCTTTCTAAGATAGACTATTATTTTGAGAAATCCGTGGGAAGTTATGCCTAGCACCGAGAGGATATGAAGGGGAGGTGGATTGCACTTCGTGAGTTGAGATGTTGTAATCCAAAGTACCTCTTTGGATCAGTACTCCTCGTTAGTAGAGAGTGAGTTACTTAGTAGCAATCTCCTTATCCCTTAACTATGTGCCCGCATAGGTGTATCTATTGAAAAAGCCATGTAAACGCTAAGAAGCATGACCTTACACTAGGCAAGTAAGGATCCCTAATCCGATAGGGGTTAATATCGAGATTCCATGTCTAGCTCCCATGGTCTTTGTGGTTAAGCTAACTCCCACAAAAGAATTGCTTTGAAACTAATTATCTTGTATATTGTTGAATTTATGTATGTATATCGTGAAGTGCTCAATCCACAGTAGTTACCGAGTAGGAGCATTGAGTGGGAGTAGTAGTATGGGATGCTATTCTCACATTGCACTTGGTGTGACCTATACCTACTATGGGAGAAGAGTACCTTCATGAAATTCGTATGAATGAGTACTATGGTGTAGTGTTATGGATGATTATTGTGGAGTACTTGAGTAAATGGAATCCATTAGGAGTACTAAGTGGGAGTGGTAGTATGGGATGCTACTCTAACATTGCACTTGGTATGACCTATATTTCCGTGAGTGTTTTGCATATGTTAGCCAAGGGCGTGGATTTGATTTCCAATGAAGTAAGCCTAAGATTTGGTAGTTTTAAGGGTCACTTTGGTGTGCTTTGAAGGGAGGTGTAATGAAAATCCCTTCTTAGCTCACTTTAGGGAGTCTTAGGATAACCTTGGGTTAGGGCAACTTCAAAGAAAAAAGAGTTCATATGACTTGGACCGTGCCATTCTCTATAAGGTCTTCATTGTAAGAATCCAACATATTCACTGTGATGCTTTATTCAATTGTCATTTTAAGTTTAGTAAGTTCATTGAAATGTTCCTTTTGATTACTCTAAGTTTTGGTAAAGTTGCCATAAGGTGTTGATTGTTGATTCTTATGTTGGTTTGTTTCTAGATTCATGAATATTGCTTTAGATTGCATTAAAAGTTATTTTTACTAAAATGTCCCTTTTTGTATGTTTTTGCATATGATATACTTAGTACATTGTTGTACTAACCCCATACTTTTATATACCTTATGAGTATAGGTTGGAAGCGTTTTTTGGAGGATCGGAGTTGAAGCTTGGGAATTCTATCTCTCAAGGATTGAGTATGTCCTCATATATTCGAGGACATAGTTTTATGTTTCTTAGTTTCTTAATTAAGAATTAAAAATGTATTTAATTTTATTGTAAAGGGCCGTGTCCCTAAGATTCCAAGTTGTGTCTTCAAGTTGGCTTGTGACGATAAGATTTTCTAGTATTTATGAAAAGACTTCTTTTATTATTATTATCGTGAAAAGTTTTAATTCCACACTACTTTTCATGCTTTATGTTATGAATGCTAGTAGAGGGCTTGTACGATATCCCAAATGGGTCAAGTACGCCCGGTCATGATTCAAAGGTTTTCCCTAACTTTTAGGGGGTGCTTTCGGGTCGTGACAAAACTCTAATTCTAAGAGGAGTACAACACCTAGAGGAGGCAGACCTGAGCCCAATAAGGGCAATGGAGGTGAGATGCAGTGTCCCAAAAAGAACTGTGCTAAGTGTGGCCGTGCCCACAGTGGAGAGTGCATACAGGGCACTAATTCCTACTTCGGTTGCGGTAAGAGTGGGCACATGGTTAGAGACTGCCCACAGAACAGAGGTCAGGCTGGAGGTAGTGCTCAGCCTAGGCCTAATCCACAGGGTGCAGCAACAGCCGAGCCTCCTAAGAGGAACAGGTTCTATGCCCTAAAGGGCAGGGAGGAGTAGGAGAAATTTGATGATGTGGTCACAGGTATGCTGCAAGTATTCTCAACTTCTGTTTATGCTTTACTTTTTACCTCCTTTGCTTGCTAACTTTTGAGATATTGCCTTAAGTTCTGCATGATCCTATAGTGGTTAGTACACCTTTAGGAGAAAATGTAAGAACTGATATAGTATTCAAGGATTGCCCAATAGTTGTAAGCGGTAAGACTATGTGTGCAGACTTGGTTGAGTTACCCATGCATGATCTTGATGTTATTCTTGGCATAGACTGGCTTCACAGTTGTTATGCTTGTTTGGATTGTCGTAGTAGAGTGGTGAGATTTTGTTTCCCTAATGAAGAAGAGCTAGTCTGGGAGGGGTACAACTCTAGTCGTCCTAATCCCTTGATTTCGAACCTTAAGGCCAATAAAATGATTTCCAAGGGGTTATTGTGTCATTTTGTTAGTGTTAATGATTTAGATCATGACATTACTTCCACAGACTGAGTGCCTATAGAGAATGAGTTCCTACATGTATTTCCTGATAATTTGCTTGGAGTCCCTCCCCCTCGAGATATTGACTTTGGTATCGACTTAGAACCCGATACTAAACAAATTTCAATTCCACCCTACAGGATGACTCCAGCTGACCTCAAGGAGTTGAAGCTGCAGTTAAAATATCTCACTGATAAGGGTTTCATTCAGCTGAGCATATCCCCTTAGGGCGCTCCAGTGTTGTTTGTGAAAAAGAAGGATGGAACCCTTAGAATGTGTATCAATTTTCGGCAGCTCAACAAAGTCACTATAAAGAATAAGTATCCACTTCCCAGAATAGATGATTAGTTCGATCAACTTCAAGGGTCTAGTTTATTCTCTAAGATTGATCTTCGTTCAGGGTATCATCAGCTTAGGTTTAGGGATGGAGATATCCCAAAGACAGCCTTTCGTACCCGTTATGGTCATTATGAGTTCTTGTTATGTCATTTGGTCTCACGAATGCGCCTGCTGTATTTATGAACCTCATGAACCGAGTCTTCCGTGAATACCTTGATTCTTTCATCATAGTATTCATTGATGACATCCTCATCTACTCTAGGACCAACGAAGAGCATGAACAACATTTGAGACTAACCTTGCAGGTACTTAGACAACATCAGTTGTACGCCAAATTCAACAAGTGTGAATTCTGACTTTGATCAGTGACCTTCCTGGGTCATGTTGTGTCCGATCAGGGTGTGGAGGTGGATCCCAGGAAGACTGAGGCTGTGAAGAACTGGCCAAAGCCTCTTACTCCCACTGACATCTGTAGCTTTATGGGATTGGCTGGTTACTACCACAGATTCGTTGAGGGCTTTTCTTCCATTGCGGCCCCACTAACACCTTTGACTAAGAAGAAGGCCAAGTTTGAATGGACGGAGACTTGTGAGAAGAGTTTCCAGGAGATCAAGGACAGACTCACTTCAGCCCCGGTGCTTACTTTGCCTAAGTGTGGTGAGAATTACACTATTTATTATGATGCATCTAGGGTTGGTTTGGGTTGTGTTCTTATGCAGGTTGGTAAGGTGATAGCCTATGAGTCCAGACAACTCAAGGTTTATGAGAAGAATTATCCCACTCATGACCTGGAGTTGGCAGTTGTGGTGTTTGCACTGAAGCTGTGGAGGCACTACTTGTATGGAGTACATGTGGATGTGTTCAGAGACCACAAGAGTCTCCAGTACGTGTTCACATAAAGGGAGTTGAATCTACGTCAGCGGAGATGGTTGGAGATGTTGAAGGATTATGACATGAATATTCACTACCACCCAGGTAAGGCTAATGTTGTAGCTGATGCTTTGAGCAGGATGAGCATAGGAAGTACAACCCACGTTGAGGATAAGAAGAAGGAGTTGGCGAAAGATGTACACAGACTGGCCAGACTAGGTGTGCGATTGCTTGACTCTACTAGTGGGGGTGTTTCAGTTCATCCTGGTTCTGAATCATCCTTGGTAGTTGAAGTCAAGCAGGGTCAGCATCTCGATCCAGTGTTGATGGAGCTGAAGGACTCAATGTTGATAAAGATGAATGAGTCTTTTGTTTTGGGAGGTGACGGCATACTTAGGTATCAAGATAGATCTTGTGTACCAGATGTGGATGATTTGCAGACAAGGATTGTTGCAGAGGCCCATGGTTCTAGATATTCCATACATCCAGATATAACGCCCCAAAATGAACTAAGGTGAACTAGAGCCTCATGATTATTTCTTGAGTTGATTTTAAGTTAAACAGAGTTAGTTTAGTGTCCTTAGGCAGTGTGCGAAGTTTAGTGAAGTTTGGAGGTCAAACGACCAAGAACGTCCAAGGCATTCGAAAGATATGCCTTGAGTCAACCTTGTACGTCTAGACCAGTTTCGTCAAGTTTTATGTGTTCGTTTTTGATAAAATTCATGTGAGAGGTGTTAAACTTATAGATGATCATATTTGTGTTGGAAACGTCCGGGAAATTATCCCCAAGGACCATCGAAGGGTCCTTGAGGAAGGACCCAAAACCTGGTAAGCAGGCTATCCCAGGCAGCCTTGGCGACGGAGCAGTCGACGGCCTGTCATGGCTGTGACGCCCCGTCACAAGGTTCCGTAGTGTGGGACTTGTTCAAGGGTGTAGAGGGGACCCTTGTCAAGCCACTTAAGCTTGCAACGGATGGTCAGGATGGGTCGTTGCACCCGTGACGCCCTTTCACATGCAGGTCGTCGCAAGTCTTGTCCCTGTGCGCAGATTTTTCTGCCAAGTCAAGGGTGAACTTGTAAATTCACCCCACGTCTAAATAAGAGTTTGGACGGTTTGTTAAGGGAATTTTAGGTTATTTTAAATGAGTTTTAAACCCTATACCTAGACAAGACCCCCCCCCCCTCACTTCTAAATTCAACTCTCTCTCTCTAAAGACAAACTCTCTCAAGACTCCATTGGAAGCTAGAAGTCAAGGAAGGAAAGGAGGGCTGCCTTGTACTTGCTTCTTCATCAAAATTAGTGGATTTCCTTATATTAAAGGTATGGTATCCATTATTGAATATCTTTTCATTCAAGAAGCCAATTTCCAAAATGGTTTTGAAAAGGGTTTCTAAACTCAATCTTCTTCTAACTTTGATTTCTAGTATGGGTCTTCTTGTATTTAAGTTCTAAGGGTTTAAATGTATTTATCTTGGTTTTAATTGATGATTTGGATGTGAAAACTCCATGAAACTCTTGTTTATGCATACTTCAACTTTTGCTTGAAAATGGGTTATGTGAGCATGATTTGAGTAAGGTATGAACTTGGGTCTTCTTGTGTATGTCATGTTGGTGTAGCTACTGCCCCAAGGGCCTTAATATGGTGAAAAGTTGATAAATCGATTATGGATGATGATGGTTTGAATTGTTGATGAGTTGTTCTCATTGTATATTTCTTATTATGAATTACTATTTGAGTGGTATGGTCCACCTTATGGGTGGCGGTGCTAATTGATGAGCTTGATGTTGTTTAGTATGTGTTGAGTAGGTAATCTTGAAGTTCTAATATGTTAAATGAAGATATATTGTATATGGGTCTTCTATTGTGTTTGGTGTAGCTTAAATTGCATGTTTGACCTAGTTTATGTCTAAATAAAGTATATGATTATGAGAAGCATGTAGAGTGTGTAACTTGATGAATCAAGGTTAAAGTATGAGTAGAACTTGATGATAATGAGATGATGCTTATATGGTGTACACATGTACACACACACACTTTAAAGAATGTATTATGCCAAGTTGAGCAAAAAGGGGAATCTTGTGCTGGACACACTTCGTGAGTTGAGATGTAGTGTCTAGTAGCAACCTCTCCATTCCTAGTGAGCTTTCTAAGATAGACTATTATGTTGAGAAATCCGTGGGGAGTTATGCCTAGCACCGAGAGGATATGAATGGGAGGTGGATTGCACTTCATGAGTTGAGATGTTGTAATACATAGTACCTCTTGAGATGAGTACTCCTCGTTAATAGAGAGTGAGTTACTTAGTAGCAATCTCCTTATCCCTTAACTATGTGCCCGCATAGGTGTAGCTATTGCAAAAGCCATGTAAACGCTAACAAGCATGACCTTACACTAGGCAATTAAGGATCCCTCATCCGATAGGGGTTAATATCGGGATTCCGTGTCTAGCTCTCATGGTCTTTGTCGGTTAAGCTAACTCCCACAAAAGAATTGATTTGAAACTAGTTAACTTGTCTATTGTTGATATTATATATGCATGTCGTGAAGTGCTCAATCAACATTAGTTACCGAGTAGGAGTATTAAGTGGGAGTAGTAGTATGGGATGCTACTCTCACATTGCACATGGTGTGACCTATTCCTAATCCGTGTGAATGAGTACTATGGTGTAGTGTTATGGAGGATTATTGTGGAGTACTTGAGTAAATGGAATCAATTACGAGTACTAAGTGGGAGTGGTAGTATGGGATTCTACTCTCACATTGCACTTGGTATGACCTATATTTCCATGAGTGTTTTGCATATGTTAGCCAAGGGCGTGGATTTGATTTCCAACAAAGTAAGCCTAAGATTTGGTAGTTTTAAGGGTCGCTTTGGTGTGATTTGAAGGGAGGTGTAATGAAAATCCCTTCTTAGCTCACCTTAGGGAGTCTTAGGATAACCTTGGGTTAGGGAAACTTCAAAGGAAAAGAGTTCATATGACTTGGACCGTGCCATTCATTGTAAGGTCTCCATTGTAAGAATCCATTATGTTCACTGTGATGCTTTATTCAATTTTCATTATAAGTATTTGAAATGTTCCTTTTGATTACTCTAAGTTTCGGTAAAGTTGCCATAAAGTGTTGATTGTCGATTCTTATGTTGGTTTGTTTCTAGATTCATGAATATTGCTTTAATTGCATGAAAAGTTATTTTTACTAAAATGTCCCTTTTCGTATGTTTTTGCATATGACATACTTAGTACATTGTTGTACTAACCTCATACTTTTATATACCTTATGAGCATAGGTTGGAAGCCTTTTTGGAGGATCGGAGTTGAAGCTTGGGAATTCTATCTCTCAAGAATTGGGTATGTCCTCATATATTCGAGGACATAGTTTTATGTTTCTTAGTTTCTTTATTAAAACTTAAAGATGTATTTACTTTTATTGTAAAGGGCCGTGTCCCTAAGATTCCCAGTTGTGTCTTTAAGTTGGCTTGTGACGATAAGATTTCCTAGTATTTATTAAAAGACTTTTATTGTTATTATTACCGTGAAAAGTATTAAATTCCGCACTACTTTTAATGCTTTATGTTATGAATGCTAGTTAGAGGGCTTGTAAGAGACCCCAAAGGGGCCAAGTACGCCCAGTCATGATTTGAAGGTTTTCCCTAACTTTTAGGGGGTGATTTCGGGTCGTGACAGACTTGGTATTACAGCATAAGGTTTGGGAAATAGTTTAAGGTCTGAAAGTCTCACAAGCCACATCTAGTAGTATCTTGGTCATTGGTGTGAGTCGCGACACATCCATGGTCAAGAGGCTATAGGATGCTAGAAGTTTCACTTTCTTCTTTATTCTAGTATCGTGCCTTAGAGTTGAGTATATAAGGTGTCTATTCTCAACCTCTTCTTTTTGTGTTTTTAGGACATGAATACGAGGAGATCGACCTCTAGAAGGGATGAAGGAGGTGTACCAAATGAGAGAGTCCTTCCCCGTGTTGACCAAGTTCCTATTGTTGTCTTAGGGGAGTAAAATGAAGAGGTTCCTCTTCAAGAACCTCAAGTGCCTCCGGAACCTCAAGGACCTCAAGTGCCTCCTATGCCTCAAGCTCCTTTTGTTGAGGGTGATATGACTAATACGGAGTTGAGGGCTGCCCTAATGAACTTGACCCAACTTATGACGGCTCAAGCTCAAGTTGTCAACAATCACTTTGTGGGCCAAACTAACCAAGGAGATAGGCCCCAACCAAATCCTAGTACTCCCGCTTCTAGGATTCGGGATTTCATGAGGATGAACCCTCCTACTTTTCTTGGCACTAAGGTGGATGAAGATCCACAAGGCTTCATAGATGAGGTTTTCAAGGTGGTAGATGCTATGGGTGTGACCCCTAGGGAGAAAGTGGAATTGGCCGGTTACCAACTTAAGGATGTTGGTCAAGTGTGGTATGAGCAATGGATGGGTGAGAGACCATTAGAAAGAGGATCGGTTGATTGGGAGGAATTCAAAGAGGCTTTCCTAGATAGATTCTTTCCTTTAGAGTGGAGGGAGAAGAAGATGGTTGAATTTATGAACCTTCGTGAAGGGGGAATGAGTGTGCAAGAGTACTCTGTGAAATTCACCCAACTCTCTAAGTATGCCCCAACCATGGTAGCCAACCCTAGGGATAGGATGATCAAGTTTTTGATGGGCGTGTCTAGCTTGGTGGAAAAAGATTGTCGTACGGCAATGCTTCTTAATGACATGGATATCTCTAGGCTCATGGTTTATGCACAACAAATTGAGGAGTCCAAAATTAGGGAGATAAGGCAAGAGGGTAAGAGACCTAGGTCGGCTGATTCTAGTCACAAAAGTCCTAAGAAGAGGTTTTATCCCCAAGATTCTTCTATAGGAAACAAGGATAGGGCTCCAAATCAATCTTCTCAAGGTGGTGGTCATTCCTATGAAAGGCTAGGTGCCCTACTTGTGGCAAGCAACATGGGGGTAAGTGTCTTGCCGGATCGGATGGTTGTTTTGCATGTGGTAATAAAGGCCACAAGATGAGGGACTTCCCAAACCTTAAATCAAGGGGGAGAGATGTCAATCAATCTTCCCTAGATCCTAATGCTCCCAAGAAGAACCCTTCCTATGGGATGGGGGCTAGAAAGGATAATTAATCTGGATTGATGGTTTTGGTAAGTCTCAACTCTTTGTTATTGTTGCTTTTGTGTTATTAGATGAGTTTATATGATTTTATAGTTCATATGATCATGTCATCTTGAAAAATTGCTCAAAGAGTGGAATTTTGAAAGTTTTGTATGTTTGGCAGTGTTATAGTGAATGTTCACTGTGAAAAATTTGCAATTTGAGAAAAATTTGCCTTGCCTTAATTGAAGTTTAAATATGTGCAAAATTGTTGTACATGAGCATGTTTAATGTTGGAGAAGGTAGTTCCTCCATAAAAGAAGTTTAAGGTTGAGTTTTGACTTTGTGAGTTTGGCAAAAGTTGTCTATGTTGATAAGTGTTGAAAGTGTGAAATGCTGTTCCTTGATAATTGATCTTTGATTGTTGATGTTTTGATCATGATCTAAGTGAATTATATGATGCTCAGAGAGTCCTTGTTGTTCTTAAAAAATTAAGTGTCTTTTGAGGACGAATGTTATTCCAAGTGGGGGAGAATATAACGCCTCAAAATGAACTAAGGTAACTAGAGCTTCATGAGTGTTTCTTGAGTTAATTTTAAGTTAAACGGAGTCAGTTTAGTGTCTTTAGGCAGTGTGCAAATTTTCGTGAAGTTTTGAGGTCAAACGACCAAGAACGTCCAAGGCATTCAAAAGATATGCCTTGAGTCGACCTTGTACGTCTAGACGAGTTTCGTCAAATTTTATGTGTTCGTTTTGGATGAAATTCATGTGAGAGGTGTTAAACTTATAGATGATCATATTTGTGTTGGAAAAGTCCGGGGAATTATCCCCAAGGATCATCTAAGGGTCCTTGAGGAAGGACCCAAAACCTGGTAAGCAGGCTGTCCCAGGCAACCTTGGCGACGGAGCAGTCAACGGCCTGTCATGGTTGTGCCGCACCGTCACAAGGTTCCGTCGTGGGGGACTTGTTCAAGGGTGTAGAGGGGACCCTTGGCAATCCACTGAAGCTTGCAATGGATGGTCAGGACGGGCCGTTGCACCCGTGATGCCCCGTCACAAGAAGGTCGTCGCAAGCCTTGTCCCTGTGCGCAAATTTTTCTGCCATGTTAGGGGTGAACTTGTAAATTCACCCCATGTCTAAATAAGAGTTTGGACGGTTTGTTAAGGGATTTTTAGGTTATATTAAATTAGTTTTAAACCCTAGACCTAGACAAGACCCCCCCTCACTTCTAAATTCAACTCTCTCTCTCTAAAGACAAACTCTCTCAAGACTCCATTGGAAGCTAGAAGTCAAGGAAGGAAAGGAGGGCTGCGTTGGACTTGTTTCTTCATTAAAATTAGTGGATTTCCTTTTCTTAAAGGTATGGTATCCATTCTTGAATATTGTTTCATTCAAGAAGCCAATTTCCAAAATGGTTTTCAAAAGGGTTTCTAAACTCAATCTTCTTCTAACTTTGATATCTAATATGGGTCTTCTTGTATTTAAGTTCTAAGTGTTTAAATGTATTTATATTTGTTTGAATTGATGATTTTGATGTTAAAACTCCATTAAACTCTTGTTTATGCATACTTCAACTTTTGACTTAAAAAAATGGGTTATGTGAGCATGATTTGAGTAAGGTATGAACTTGGGTCTTCTTGTGTATGTAATGTTGGTGTAGCTACTGCACCAAGGGCCTTAATATGGTGAAATGTTGATAAATTGATTATGGGTGATGATGGTTTGAATTGTTGATGAGTTTTTCTCATTGTATATTTCTTATTATGAATTGCTATTTCAGTGGTATGGTCCACCTTATGGGTGGCGGTGCTAATTGATGAGCTTGATGTTGTTTAGTATGTGTTGAGTAGGTAATCTTGAAGTTCTAATATGTTAAATGAAGATATATTGTGTATGGGTCTTCTATTATGTTTGGTCTAGCTTAAATTGCATGCTTGACCTAGTTTATGTCTAAATAAAGTAGATGATTATGAGAAGCATGTAGAGTGTGTAACTTGATGAATCAAGGTTAAAGTATGAGTAGAACTTGATGATAATGAGATGATGCTTATATGCAAGGTGTACACATGTACACACATACACTCATTTTAAAGAATGTATTATGCCAAGTTGAGCAAAAAGAGGAATCTTGAGGTGGACACACTTCGTGAGTTGAGATGTAGTGTCTAGTAGCAACCTCTCCATTCCTAGTGAGCTTTCTAAGATAGACTATTATGTTGAGAAATCCGTGGAAGTTATGCCTAGTACCGAGAGGATATGAAGGGGAGGTGGATTGCACTTCGTGAGTTGAGATGTTTTAATCCAAAGTACCTCTTGAGATGAGTACTCCTCGTTTGTAGAGAGTGAGTTACTTAGTAGCAATCTCCTTATCCCTTAACTATGTGCCCGCATAGGTGTAGCTATTGGAAAAGCCATGTAAACGCTAAGAAGCATGACCTTACACTAGGCAAGTAAGGATCCCTCATCCGATAGGGGTTAATATTAGTTTTCCATGTCTAGATCTCATGGTCTTTGTCGGTTAAGCTAACTCCCACAAAAGAATTGATTTAAAACTAGTTAACTTGTCTATTGTTGATATTGTGTATGTATGTCGTGAAGTACTCAATCCACATTAGTTACTTGATCCAGGGGCTATGCTTTCCTTTGTAACTCCTTTGCTTGCTCTCACTTTTGAGATATTGCCTTGAGTTCTGCATGATCCTATAGTGGTTAATACACCTTTAGGAGAAAATGTAAGAACTGATAGAGTATACAAGGATTACCCAATAGTTTTATGTGGTAAGACTATGTGTGCAGACTTGATTGAGTTACCAATGCATGATTTTTATGTTATTCTTGGCATGGACTGTCTTCATAGTTGTTATGCTTGTATGGATTATCGTAGTAGGGTTGTGAGATTTTGTTTCCCTTATGAAGAAGAGCTGGTCTGGGAGGGGTACAACTCGAGTCATCCTAATCCCTTGATTTCAAACCTTAAGGCCAATAAAATGATGTCTAAGGGTTTATTGTGTCATCTTGTGAGTGTTAATGATTTAGATCATGATATTTCTTCCATAGACTCAGTGCCTGTAGTGAATTAGTTCCAAAATATATTTCGTCATGATTTGCCTGGAGTTCCTCCCCCTCGAGAGATTGACTTTGGTATCGACTTAGAACCCGATACTAAACCAATTTCAATTCCTCCTTACAGAATGGCTCCAGCTGAACTCAAAGAGTTGAAGCTGCAGTTAAAATATCTCACTGATAAGGGTTTCATTCAGCAGAGCATATCCCCTTGGGGCGCTCCAGTGTTGTTTGTGAAAAGAAGGATGGAACCCTTAGAATGTGTATCGATTATCGGTAACTCAATAAAGTCACTATAAAGAAGAAGTATCCACTCCCCAGAATAGATGACTTGTTCGATCAGCTCCAAGGGTCTAGTTTCTTCTCTAAGATTGATGTTCGTTCAGGGTATCATCAGCTTAGGGTTAGGGAAGTAGATATCCCAAAGACAGCTTTTCGTACCCATTATGGTAATTATGAGTTCTTAGTCATGTCATTTGGTCTCACTAATGTACCAGCTGCATTTATGGACCTCATAAACCGAGTCTTCCGTGAATACCTTGATTCTTTCGTCATAGTATTCATTAATGACATCCTCATCTACTCTAGGACCAAGGAAGAGCATGAACAACATTTGAGACTAACCTTGCAGGTACTTAGACAACATCAGTTGTATGCCAAATTCAGCAAGTGTGAATTCTGGCTTAGATCAGTGACCTTCCTCGGTTATGTTGTGTCCGATCAGGGTATGGAGGTGGACCCCAAGAAGACTGAGGCTTTGAAGAACTGGCCAAAACCTCTTACTCCCACCGATATCCGTAGCTTTCTGGGATTGGCTGGTTACTATCGCAGGTTCGTGGAGGGTTTTTCTTCCAATACTGTCCCACTGACAGCTTTGACCAAGAAGAAGGCCAAGTTCGAATGGACGGAGACTTGTGAGAAGAGTTTCCAGGAGCTCAAGTACAGACTCACTTCAGCCCCAGTGCTTACTTTGCCTAAGTGTGGTGAGAATTACAATATTTATTGTGATGCATCTAGGGTTGGTATGGGTTGTGTTCTTATGCAGGGTGGAAAGGTGATAGCTTATGCGTCTAGACAGCTCAAGGTTCATGAGAAGAATTATCCCACTCATGACCTGGAGTTGGCAGTTGTGGTCTTTGCATTGAAGCTGTGGAGGCATTACTTGTACGAAGTGCACGTGGATGTGTTCATAGACCACAAGAGTCTCCAGTACGTGTTCACATAGAGAGAGTTAAATCTACATCAGCGGAAATTGTTGGAGCTGTTGAAGGACTATGATATGAGTGTTCACTACCATCCAGGTAAAGCAAATGTTGTAGCTGATGCTTTGAGCAGGTCGAGCATGGGGAGTACAACCCACGTTGATAATGAGAAGAAGGACTTGGTGAGGGATGTACACAGACTAGACAGACTGGGTGTGCGGTTGATGTCTTCTATTAGCGGGGGTGTTTCAGTTCATCCTAATTCTGAATCATCCTTCGAAGTTGAGGTCAAGAAGGGTCAAGATCTTGATCCTGTTTAGATGGAGTTAAAGGACTCAGTGCTGATAAAAATGAATGAGTCTTTTGGTTTGGGAGGTGACGGCATACTTAGGATTGTTTCAGAGGCCCATGGTTCCAGATATTCCATACATCCAGGTTCCACCAAGATGTATCATGATCTTAAGCAAATCTATTCGTGGGATGGCATGAAGAAGGACATTACAGTATATGTGGCCAAGTGTCCTAATTATCAGCAGGTTAAGGCAGAACATCTTAAGCCTGGCGATCTTACTCAGATTATTGAGGTTCTAACTTGGAAGTGGGAGGACATTAATATGGACTTCGTGGTTGGTCTTCCGAGGACTAGGAGACAACATGATTCCATATGGGTTATTATGGACAGGATGACTATGTCTGCCCACTTTATCCCTGTGAAGTCTACTTACAGATCCGAGGATTATGCGAGACTCTACATTGATGAGATTGTGAGATGGCATGGGATTCCTTTGTCTATCATTTCAGATAGAGGATCTCAGTTTACTTCACATTTTTGGAGATCTTTCCAGAAGAGCTTGGGCACACAGGTAAATCTTAGTACTGCCTTTCATTCTCAGACTGATGGGCAGGCAGAGCGCACCATTCAGACATTGGAGGATATGTTGAGAGCGAGTGTGATTGACTTCAGGGGTAGCTGGGATGACCACCTGCCTTTGATAGAGTTCTCTTATAATAATAGCTATCACTCCAGCATTGGGATGGAACCTTTTGAGGCACTGTATGGTAGGAAGTGTAGATCTCCAGTTGGGGTGTTCAAGGTTGGAGAGTCATCCATTTTGGGTCCACAGATCATTCATAAGGCCTTAGAGAAGGTTAGAGTGTTTAGGGACAGGTTGACTACTGCTTATAGTCGGCAGAAGTCATATGCATATAACAGAAAATGACCCTTAGAGTTTGATGTTGGTGACCACGTCTATCTGAAGATATCACCTATGAAGGGGGTGATGAGGTTTGGTAGGAAGGGGAAGTTAAGTCCGAGGTATGTTGGGCCATATGAGATCCTACATCGTGTGGGTGAGGTGGCCTATGAGTTGGCATTGCCTGCGGAGCTAGCTTCTGTCCATCCAGTCTTTCATGTATCCTTGTTAAAGAAGTGCCTAGGTGATCCATCATCGATTCTACCTGTGGAAGGTTTGGGGGTCGATGAAGACTTGTCCTATGAGGAGGTATCTGTTAAGATCTTAGATAGACAGATCAAGCGACTGAGGAACAAGGAGATTGACAAAGTGAAAGTATAGTGCAGAAATCATCTTGTTGAGGGTGCTACGTGGGACGCTGAGGCCGACATGAGATCCCGCTACCCTCATCTTTTCAGCTATTGAGGTTAGACTTCCTACTCTTAAGTCTAAGTTTCCTTATCTCTCCATTTTTGTTGCTATTGCTTGACTGTGCATGGTGATTATATTATGATCTGACTGGCATTACTCTAGATAGTAGTAGTGTCATTCGGGACGAATTTTCCTAAGGGGGGATAATGTAACAACCCTAAAAATGGATAAGATAAGAAATGCTTAATATGTCAAGAATGCCTATGATTAGACCAGGGTTCACACAGATTGATGTGCGTAGAACCAGACCTCGGAACCCTTGCTACATCCAAGCCAACTAACTTGAGGAGTTAGTTGAGCTCGGAAAGGTTGGGTCCAACCATGAAGGGCTCTCGAATACGAAGATTTACTCGAAGGAGTCTTTACCGAACTTAAAATGGGAAAATCTTAGGTTTGAAAGGTCTAGGGGTAAAATGGTCTTTTTCCTAGCTAAGGGTAGTATCGTAATTACCCTAAATATGTAATTAATTATTTAATTAATAACGTGGAAGGGCAATTTGGGGAGAGAGGCCGAAATTGGGCTCTTGAAGTGAAGTCTTGCTCCATCCGGGTTCGAACCTAGGTGGAAGCAATGAATTAATGTGATTTTTATTTAAGCTATTGAATTAATGTAATTAATTAATAATTATTATTCACTAGCTTATTTAAAATAAAATAAAAAGCAGATTTTTATTAAATAAACAAAACCCTATTGACTAAGTCCTAAAACTAGACTCTTAAGCCTCCTACAACTCCCACTCTCTCACGTTTATCTCTCCACTCTCACGCTCAATCTCTCTTCTTCTTTCTCACGAAATTTCTATGCCAAAATAATATACAAAAGCAGAAAAATAAACCAAGTTCTTCACACTTGAAGAACTCACACGAAATAACAAGAAAACAAACGTTAATCGCACACTAGGCTAAAGGAGGTTGTCATTCGAGTGGAGTTGATATTGATGAGGCTTAGACGTTTTCTAGGGTGAAATTTTTGGGCAGCAAGTCAAGGGTTTAACGTCAAAAAGGTATGGGTTTTCTTCTCTCTTGGTCCCTTTCCCAAGAGACCCCCTATGGTTCATATTATTCATCCGAAAACTAGGATTGTTTCCCCTTTGCATGCCCCTGTCACTAGCTCCCAATGAATCGTAGGTTGGGTATGATTACGGGTAGATTTAGGTGTATGTTATGTTTTCGTCGTGAATATGATTATGTTTCTGTACTTGAAATCGTATGAAAGACAACCATGTATTCTAAATTATGTGCAAGTGTGTGCGTGTGCAAGTATGTAACTGTGAATGATGTTCTCGGGTTAAGGCTCCAAATTTGATAATGTTTTGGTTGTCATTTTACGTGTGTAAACCTATGTAAATCATGATGTTCATTCAAAAGGAAGTGTGGCTGATTTGAGTATCAATCTTTTGGCTCAACGAATCTATGAAAAATGCACCCCAAAAAGTATTAAATGATCTATGAATTTCCCTAAGATTTCAAGTGAAAATGTTGGTGAAAATAAGCTTAAAAAATGACTAAATTTCCAGCAAACTTACAAGTTTAGTTTAGGCTAAATGTATAGGAATAAATCTGGAAATTTATTTCAGTATAAATGAATGAGTCCACCAGGATTCGAACCTGTGACCTCACCTGTACAATGCCTTAAAATCGCGAAAGGAAAATGGGGTCAAGGGGGATCGATACTGGGTGTACTGGCTGAAAATGTAAGGAACAAGAAAGTTAATAAAATAAAATGGGAGGCGTGGGAATCGAACCCACGACCTCCAAGCAGCGAGTGAAGTAAAGGCAAAATAAAAGAAAAGAAATGTGAGGCGTGGGAATCGAACCCACGACCTCAAGGCTGTGAAGGAGAGTAAAGGAGAAATGGAAAATAAAAAGAAAAGAAAGGTGAGGCGTGGGAATCGAACCCATGACCTCAAGGCAGTGAAGGGAGTTAAGGAGAAAAAATGAAAATAAAAGAATTGTGAGGCGTGGGAATTGAACTCACGACCTCTAGGCAGACTACGAAATTAAAGAAAAATAAAGAGAGGCTGTGGGGGTTTGATCCCACAAACTCATGGTCTATGCGAATGAGACAAGAGAATTAAATGAAAAAAATATAAGTGGGGGTTCGATCCCACAACCATTCGGCCAAATAAGAGGAGATTCCAAGGAGAAAAATAAAGAGGGAATGTTGATGTTGGGGATCGATCTAGGTTCTCAATGTCATGAGGACTAAAAATAAAATCAAGGAAAAATGTAAGTGTTGTCCAAGGGATTCGAACTTGGGTTCCCTTGCCCAAATTTCCGTATTGATACATAAGTCGTACGTGAATTAAATGTTCAAGAATAATGCCACCTACTTAGATCGAAATCGAGATCTTGGCATACATACAAGATACATAAGTCTTGTACTACATAATCTTAGGAAGATATGAGTCACTTAACGAACTATGAATGAAGCCTCATGGCTGGTATATATAGACCCATAAGTCTAACATACGTTTAAAAATAAGTTAACCTAAGATGTATGTAATGAAATGATGTAACCCTAGAAGGGTTAAGTACGAGTGTAAAACACACTAAATGGCCAAGTGCATTGGCATACGATGAAATGATTATTATGTAATGAAATGATGAAACCCTAGAAGTGTTAAGTAAGAGTGTGAAACACACAAATGGCCCAGTGCATTGACATATGATGAAATGAACATTCATGTAAAAAGGGGTGAGTAATTATGAAGAGCAATTGTGCTAATGTTAATGAATGTGGTGACAACATGATATGAGGCTAACGTAAAAGATGAGAACAATCTCAAATGAGCCTAAGTAAATGTTACCAAAATGTACTCACCTATGAGAGTGTGAAGTTAATGAAGAGACGAGTCTCTATGAACACTCTAATTAAAGTATTGAGATTAACACACTTAATACTAATGATGAGATGAGAAATCATCTATTGAGCTATGATGTCATCATACTAGAAGCAAGCCTCCATGACGTATGAGTTGAATGTAATAGAACTTTATACTGAGCACTGATAGACTAGCTATGAGCGGTGATGCCTTCTTTCAGGAAGGGCGGAGGTTCACATAACTCTCATGAGATGAGACTGTCTGGCATGCCAGGTACGGGTCTCCTTATATCTCCTAGTCTTCGAACCTATACTGCCAATATAGGGATCTGGCAGGGTTAAATTCTCATGTACGCTAGCATGTTTTGGGTCACTTTGTCCGGTGATTCCACCTCTTTTCGGTGTGGGGGAGACACTGGATTTCATGATGCTCACATGATCTATTTCTGTTAAAGTTAAAGTTCCCAATGAATGAATGAGACCATCCTCAAATGATGCACATAATGAAATGAACGATACCAAAGGTGTTAGGATAGGATAATCAAGAGGTGAGATAGACTCAAGTAATGACACTAGGTTATTCTTGATCATTTCACAGCAAACCCAATGAGAGTCTTAAACTACATCCTAGGTATAGCTGGTGTTTACACTAGCTTATGAATGAATGAAATGAAGTACATATGAATGAATGAAGCAGACTATGTGTTTGTTAAAGAAGGCTCCCTATTTGAGGTCCCATATGTTGAGCCCTCATTTTGGAAAGTCTTAATGTCAAGTCCATGATTCCAAGGTCTCATGGCATATGAATGAATGTTAGAAAAGATGTTATGTGCTATATGCAATATGATATATGCTATGTGTAAGATGTTATGTGTTGTGTGCAATATGATAAGTATGATGATGCATGTTACCCTCATGTCATGACTTTCCTAATCAAATTTTGAAAGCTCACTGACTTTCCTAATCCAAATTTGGAAAGTTCACTAACTTTCCTAATCCCAATTTGGCAAATCCACTGACTTGACTTTCCATAATCATGTTGTTAAGAAAGAGCTATTCTTACTCATGCATGTCCTTGGTGTGTGCTTGCATATACCCATACTTAGTACAAGTGTGTACTAATCCCATACAACTCTATATTTTTGGGTGCAGGAACCGGTGGACGCTAGTGTTTATAGGTTGACGTTGCAACTATCCGGACGTGGAGCTTTCATCCGGACTTGTTAGTCCCTCATGCTTTCGAGGATGTCTACCATTATTATCTATCTTAAATGTAGGCTTTAGCTAGTGGAGCATGTTCCCCTAGTGTTTCTTTCCACTTTTATTTTGATACTTTGTATTGGTGCTGTTTTGGCAAAAATACGTTTAATGCAATTATGAACTATTTCATTCATTTGATTATATATCTATATTAGATGGTTGATTTGTGAATGCCTATGATGTTAAGTTTAAAATTTTTAGCATGAAATAAGAAAACAAAAAGTTCAAATTTTCAGCTAAAATTAACCTAGATGAAGTAAGAATGACATATGTAGGCTTGTCTGCGACCTCTAGGAGGTCAACGACGCCGATCTCGTCTGGGGTCTAGATTCCGGTCGTGACAAGGGCGTTCTATAAATTGTATGACATCATAAGAAACTCATTGTGCCTATAACGGGTCCCGAAGGCTATCTTAGGGATATCCAAAGCCTTGATCATAAGCTAATGATGATCTGATGTAACGCCTTAAGTGTAACAACCCTAAAAAAGAACTAGGATAAACTAGAGACTAATATGTGTGTGATGATTTTATATAGTCTTAAAATGATTAATTATAGTGTAAGAAGTTAGTGTGTTGAGTTTGGAAGTCAAACGTCCATGACGTTTGAAAGTTAGCCTTTAGACGTGCAAGTGTGTTCTAGTGTGTCTTGGTATGTTTTATGTGGTGTTTGATGTTCAAATTAATAGGAGAGGTTCCTAACATCTATACGAATGTGTTTAGGGTTGAAACATCTGGGCACGACTCACCAAGGACCCCCCTAATGGTCCTTGAGGAGGACCCAACTTTTAGCTTGAAACTGCCAAAAAGTTATCCGAAACTATGCTGCCAAAATGACGGACCGTATACATGACTACTCCTCATCAATAGAGGTCGTTGCTCACAACTTAGTGGTGGGAGATTAGTCTTCAAACAACAGCCTCTTGTAACGCCCCTAAACATGAACTAGGTGAAACTAGATCCTAACACGTGTTTCATGCGGTTTTAAATTCATAAATTGGTTTATAATAGTGTTTTGAGGCAGTGTCTAAGGTTTAGTTGAGTTTGGAGGTCAAACGTCAAAGAACATCCATGACATTTGAATGTTTTAGCCTTGAAACGTGCTTGTGTCCCTTAGTGTGTTTTGGCATGTTTTACATATTTGTTTTGGTTGAAATTGAAGTGATGGGTTCCTAACATGTATACGAGTTCATTTGGGTTGAAAACGTCCGGGAAAAATACCCCAAGTATCAACCAAAAAGCCCTTGGGGAGGACCCTACTTGTGGGTCAAGACTGCCAAAACAGTCTCAAACGACGGTTGGCAATCGACGCCTCGTAACCTTGGTGACGGTCCGTCGATTGGGGGCGTAGACCCATACTTAGTGTGGGAGATTTGCCCCAATGTTTGATGAGTCTCTTAACCAATCGACGGTTTCCAGTATGACCTGTCGATGGGTCTACGAGCAATCGTTCCTGGCATCGATTCTTGATTATTTTCTGCATGTGTCTCGGCCAAGCCTAGGGACATTTAGGTAATTTACCTAGTGTTCTAAAATTAGTTTGGCCGGTTACTTAAGATTATTCTGGGTAATTTAAGCGGGTTTATAAGTCTTGAAGACTAAGATGAATTCGCTTTTAAAAATCAAACCCAAAAATCCCCAAAGAAAAACCTTTAGAACTCTATTAAAGTTTGAATGGAGATTAGAGCTTGGAGCTTGATTCCTCCATCAATTCTTCATCATTTTGGTGGATTGTCTTCATTAATGTATGGTGTTTCATCCTTGAACTTCCTTTCTTCAAGGATCCAAACTTCAAAGGCTTTTCTAAAACTTCTCAAAGCAAGATTTCTTCTAAATTGAATTCTAGCCATGGGTTCTTGCATAAAACGTTTTGTATCAATTTTTTATGATTGAATTGATGTTAACATGGTGATTCTAATAAAAAAACTCTATGAACAATGCAAATCATGAAATCTTAATTTTGGCTATATTATGGGTAATGTGATCATAACTCTATTTTATTGATTTCTTGTGTAGATTACCTTGGGCTATTGAATTACGTAAAGATTATGTTAATATTGTATATAGGGTGTCTTTATTAAGTAATTATTGTATCGTATCATGTTGATCCAATGTATAGTTTAATTATTGGATTAAATTGGTATGTATGGCTATTGGTAAGAGCCTTTGAGAATTGAATTGGTTGGAATGACTACGGATTGAAGGTGTTCTTGATGGAATGATGGTATGTTGACCTAATTCACTCTATATTGTGTATTATTGGTCTTGAATTGTTGGTTGGTATAGTCCACTTATGGTGGCGATGTTTATATGCTATAATTGTGAAGAATATGGCCTCTTCGACATTACTTTATAAAATATGATGCACATGTCCTTGTACGTATTACTTTACAAATTGTATTCAACCTGGCCTTGTCGGCATTACTTTATGACTTGTGATATTACCATGTTATGACTTGTATATGATCAATGTGAAGGACTATGTGGTATGTCTGTATATGTGATATTGAACTCTCTTAATTGACTATACGTGATCACGGTAGAGTAGGGTGATGTATCTAGTGGTGTTACTAGTGTATCTTGAAAGGTGGACATGGTTATTCCTATGCGATACTTTAACATTATTGTATATGTGATATGAAGGTGATGTGTAACACTCCGAAAGTCCAAGAACTAGAGCCTCACCTGTTGTTCTAAGGTTAGAAAGACTGTCATAAGGCCTAAAATAATGTTAATAAACAATTTAGGAAGTATTAGAGTCAAGACGTCAAGAAACGTCTGAGACGTCCGGAAGCTAGTCTAATTTAACTAGTCAAACATCCTTTGGTTTCGTGAAGGTTTGGAGGTGTTGTATGAGGTCTAAATTTTGTTAAATGAATTTAAATAGGTAAAACCATGTATATAGAGTAAAAACTTCTAGGTCCGACCCCCCAAGAGTCGCCTTAGGGGTCCACGAAAGGACCCCAAACTTGCCCTAGCAAGCTGCCAAAGCAGCAGCCAAAATACACATAAGGGGAGTGTGTCCGCGTCGCGAACTTGGTGGCCCTTGGTCTAAAATTAAGTCTTCATCGTGGGCAGGACGCAGACTCTACTGTATGAAAAATTAATTTAGAAAATCATGCGGGAGAATCTCCGCTTCGCGTACTTGTTCCCCGAGGAAATATCTAATATTTGGAATTCATGTTTGACTTCATTAAAGGGTCAATTTAAGTTAGGGGTATTTTGGGTATTTCATGGGGGGTCTATATATTGATTTTATATCAGTTTCCCACACATTTTTACTCACTCAAATTAAATCCCCAAATCAAAACCCAATTTTCTATCTCTATTCAACTTCCATTGAAGGAAGAAGAAAGCTTGAAGAAGAAGACCAATTTCTCTATGATTTCAATTGAATTTCTTGGGTTAATCTTCATTAAGTTATGTGTTCTTCACTCTTGGTATTCCTTTCCCCAAGAGGTCCTCTCAAAGTTGATTTCTAAATAACCCAATTCCTAGGGTTTTCTTCTACAAATGGGTTTTCTTCTAAACTTGAAATTTATTATTGATTTTGACTAATAGTGATTACCCATGTCTAATTGAGTATATATTGTTGAGTAATTAATGTTAATTAGGGGGATTTTGTGTGGATCATGTCCCATTTCCCCAAATTCCCCAATCTTGCATCTTTTTTATGATTTATGGAAATTGATGAGTGTATTCATTGTTAGACTTGTCTTATCTATTCTAATTCATTCATGGACTGCCTAGGGTAATGTATTGTTGGGATTGGATCTATTTCTTGAAGAATTCATGATGAACCCTATTCCCCCTAACCCTAGGTTATGAATTAAAGTTAATCATGATAGTGATAATGCAATTGACCTAGCTATTATGTTAATTACTATTGTGTGATGATATTACACCCATTATTGGGTTGAATTGGATGGTTTAAGGTAAAACCTTAGATGTTATGTGATTTGATGTTCTTCCTATAAATGGATATTGAATATGATGTGGTTTGGGTATGAGCTGCTAGTCTTGAATATTTACTCTTGAAAGTGTTTAAATGAAGCAAGTGTCATTCGAGGACAAATATTGTCCAAATGGGAGAGAATGTAATGCCCCTAAATATGAACTACATAAAATTAGAGCCTAACACGTCTGTAATGACGTTTTAAAGTCCTAAAATGGTTAATTATAGTGTTTTGAAGTAGTGTCTAAAGTTTATTTGATTTTTGAGGTCAAACGTCCATGACCTTTGAAATTTTAGCCTTGAAACGTGCTTGTGCTCTTTAGTGTGTTTTGGCATGTTTTACGTGTTCGATTTTGTTGAAATTGATGTGAGGGTACCTAACATGTATACGAGTATATTTGGGTTGGAAACGTCCGGGAAAAACTCCCCAAGGAGCAACCAAAGGGTCCTATAGGAGGACCCAACTAGTACGTCAAGACTGCCAAAATAGTCTCAAACGACAGTTGGTAATGGACGCCTCGTAGCCTTGGTTACGGTCCGTTGATTTGGGCGTAGCCCCATACTTAGTGTGGGAGATTAGACCTCATGTTTGATGAGTCTCTGACCCAATCGACGATTGCCAGTATGGCCCGTTGATTGGTCTACGCGTCGTCGTTCCTGCATAAATTGACATATGCAGATTTTCAGCAAGTATCTCGGCCAAGCCTAGGGACATTTAGGTAATTTACCTACTGTTCTAAAATTACTTTGGGAGATTACTTAAGGGTATTGTGGGTATTGTAAGTGCGTTTATAAGTCTTGAACACTAAGATGAATTCACATTTCAAAATCAAACCTAAAAGACGTAAAGAAGAACCTCTACAACTGCATTGAAGCTTGAAGGGAGATTGGAGCTTGGAGCTTGATTCCTCAATCAATTGTTCATCATTTTAGTGGATTTTCTTCATTAAGGTTTGATGTTTCATCCTTGAACTTCCTTTCTTCAAGGATCCAAACTACAAAGGATTTTCTAAGACTTCTCAAAGCATGATTTCTTCTAAATTGAATTCTAGCCATGGGTTCTTGCATAAAATGTTTTGAATCAATGATTTATGATTGAATTGATGTCAATATAGTGATTCTTTGTATAAAACTCTATGAACCCATGCAAATCATGAAATCCTTATTTTTACTATATTATGGGTAATGTGATCATAACTCTATTGTATTGATTTCTTGTGTAGATTACCTTGGACTATTGAGTTGTATAAAAATTATGTTAATATTGTATATAGGCTATCGTGATTTAGTAATTCTTATTATGATCCAATGAATTGGTATTTATGGATATTTGTAAGAGCCTTTAAGAATTGAATTGGTTTGAATGGCTATGGATTGGAGTTGTTCTTGATGGAATGATGGTACGTTGACCTAATTCCCTCTATATTGTGTAGTATAGGTATTGAATTTTTTATTGGTATAGTCCACTTATGGATGCGATGCTTATATGCTATAATGTGAAGAATGTGGTCTCGTCGTCATTACTTTATGAAATATGATGAACATGCCTTGTCGGCATTACTTCATGAATTGTATTGAACATGGACTTGTCGTTTTTACTTTATAACTTGTGATATTATCATGTTATGACTTGTATATGATCAATGTGAAGGACTATGTGGCATGTGGTATATGTGAGATTGAACTAAACTAATTGACTATATGTGATCATGGTAGACTAGGGTGATGTCTCTATTGGTGTTACTAGTGTATCTTTATAGGTTGACTTGATTATTCCTATGTGATATTTGAACACCATTGTATATTTGATATTAAGGTGAGGTGTGTGTCTTGTTAGGTATACTATGTTCCTCTACTTGATGCATGCTAAATATGTGAACATGAACATCTTGACTAAGTAGTATTAGGCACCTTTTTCTTGTATGTGTATGAATGAATGTTGAATGAAATTCTAGGATCGGTAGACCTAAGATGGTGCCCTTCAAAGCCTGACTAATATTTGGAACATTCTATATATAAAGGAGGTTGAGACATCCTTGAAGTTGAAAGTCGTAATGGTATCCCTCATGTGTGAATTGTTGACGTAGGGATAGGTTGGCCGGAATGGCATGAAACCTTCTATAGGGATGTCATTGAGATATCCTTATTGACCATTGAGTGGCAGACCTAGTGGATCTATCTTTTGTAGGTGCATTATGACTAGGTTAAGACTAAGATATGATACCTCTTCATATTACCCTTTTATTGAACTACTCTATGAGAAACAAGGCTAAGCACTGAGTGAATATGCTATGGGTAGTAGCTCTTCTCGAAAAGGAGACTAGAGTGCAAAGAGACCCTTGATATTTCTTAACCATGTGTCTACATGTGTTTGGTCCTAGTTCTACCCTTGGAAAGTAGAACACCTTCCATCGGAGTAGGTTATAACTCCGGATTCCATACCTAGCTAGTATGGTATATGTCAGTTAATACATATTCTCATTTTGTGGGATACATTCTAGTGTTAGGGAAGTTCTACAACGTTTAGGTAGTGGAATGGGACGCTATCTATACTTGGAACGAGTAGGCTTTGATGATGCTAGAATGTAGGTTCCCTATGTCTTTCAAGACCATTATGTGAAGTCCTTAATGAATGAAATGTCTTTTAATTGACTTAATGAATGATTGTTACTTTAGCTAGTGTATGTTTATTAGGATGGCATGTATCTAGGGTAGCTTCTAGTGTTTCTTTGGTAAGCTTGAAGAGGGTGTTTGGCTGATCTCTTCTTTTCCTACTTAGGTGAATCTTGGAGTAACCTTAGGTGGTGAGTTAGTGAAATGTAAATGGAATAATATTATCTTAGGTAGTCTTAAGGATTGTTTAGTTAGGCTTGGAGAGGGTGAATGGGCGGTCTCTTCTTGTCTTACTTAAGTAAGTCTTGGGATAACATTTGGTAGTAGGCTTATATGGTTATGTGGCTTGAAGTTTTGATAATGTTATTATGTGGATTACTTGGTATATGACTTATATGTGAATTTTATGCTAAAAGGGGTTTTTGTACTTATGCTATGAAGTTATTTGCAAAAAGAGCATATTTTATATAAATGTCTTTTTCGCATGATTTTAATGCATATCACCTACTTAGGACATACAATGTGCTAATTCCATATGTTGTTTACTTCTAAAGGCTTAGGTGGCACTTGTAAGGATTTGGTTGAAGTGAAGCTTGGATACTAGCACTCATTCAAGCAAAGTTGTGGTATGTCCTCAATTGATTCGAGGACACCAACATGTTTAGTTTTTCTAGTTAAATACAATGTAATAGACTTTGTTAATTCATATTCGATTGATGTATGGTTTGTGACCCAAAAGATATTCGTGAGTCTAAGATGGCTACTTTGAAATTCACTGATTTCATATGTTTTCTATAAAATAGATTCTTTTGATATGTTGTGAAAATATTTAATTCCACACTACTTTTCATATATGTTAGTCAATAAACGGTGCTAAGGGATTGTAAAAGACCTCCGAGATGTCAAGTACGCCGTGTGACGATTCGAGAATGCCCTAACTTCTAGGGTGTGCTTGCGTACACCTCTAACCAAAGTGACGGAATTCAGTACAGTTCGTCGTTTGGTCTACGGCCCGTGCATTTTTCCGTCGTTTGACACATGCAGTTTTCTTCAGGTGTCTTGCCCAAGGTAAGGGTCATTTGGGAAATTCACCTAGCATTCTAATAAAGTCTTGGGATGTAATTTGAGTTGTTTTGGGGTATTTTTAGTTACTTTATAAGTCTAAAACCTCGATTAGAGTTTATTGTTCAAACTCAAAACCCAAAATCCAAAATAGAACTCTCTTGACTCCATTGAAGCTTGAAGCAAGGTTGAATATAGGAGCTTGATTTCTCAATTGATTCTTCATCAATTTTGTGGCTTATATTCAGTTAAGGTATGGTGTTTCATCCTTTATTCCTCTTCCTTTCTAGTAGTCAATTCCAATTGTTTTCAAGGATGTTCAAAAATATGAAATCTTCTATTTTGACTTCTACCCATGGGATCTTGCATAAAATGATTTGAATCAATGATTTATGATATAATTCATGTTAATTGAATGTTTTAAAGTCAAAACTCTATGAACCCATGCATTTCATGAAATCCTAATTTTGGCTCTAATGTGGGTGATTTGATCATGGTCTAATTGTATTGAATTCTTGTGTAGATTGTATTGGGATATTGAATTATGTATAGATCATGGTAGAACTGTATATATGCTGCCTTAATTTGATGATGTTTGTATTGTATATTGTAGGATCTTTGGTATGCTTGATTGTTTGTTTAGAATTGTGTATATGGCGTTTGGTAAGAGCCTCTGTGAGGTGAATTGATTGGGAATGCTGAGGAAATAGTGATGTTGATGATGGAAAGGTTGTAACATG
The DNA here is from genome assembly GCA_016801875.1 of Solanum sitiens. Classification (NCBI taxonomy): domain Eukaryota; kingdom Viridiplantae; phylum Streptophyta; class Magnoliopsida; order Solanales; family Solanaceae; genus Solanum; species Solanum sitiens. Next base: position 1,308,695 of record JABWTJ010000089.1, on the reverse strand, counting down.
ACCTAATCTATCTATATTGTGTACTATAGGTATTGAATTGTATTGATTGGTATGGTCCACTTATGGTGGCGGTGTTTATGTGCTATAATCGTTATGAACATGGACTTGTCGACGTTATTATGTGAATTGTGATGTTATCATGTTATAGCTTGTATATAATCAATGTGAATGATTATGTGTATATGTATATGTGATATTGAAGTATGATTTATTCTAATTGGATATATGTGATTATGAAAGAATAAGATGATGTCTCTATATGATGATAATGTGTGTGTATTGATTGGTAGAAATATGTCCCCCTACTTGAAATATGAATGTACATGAATATGAACTCTTGAATTAGTAGGCTAAAGAACCTTTGTCATGTATGTGTATGAATGATTGATATAAAACCTTAAACAAGTAAAGAAGGTCAAAGACTTGGAACCTTCAATATCGAAATAAGGTTATGATATCCTTGAAGTTTAAAGTCATAATGGTATCCTTCTTGTGTAAATGATGGACTTAGGAATATGTTTGCTGGAAACGCCATGAAACCATATCTAATGATGTCATTGAGCTATCCTTTTAGACCATTGAGTGGAAGCCCTAGTTGATCCATCCTTGGTAGAGGTGTTATTTTTTGGTAAGATTGAGAAATATTGCCTTTTAATATGCCTTATTGTGAATATGCTTGGGGAGTGACTCAACTAAAGTTGAGACTACAGTACTAACAAACCATTTATATTCCGTAACCATGTGCCTACATAGGATGTGTCTTAGTTATACCATTGGCAAGTAGAACACCCTCCATTGGAGTAGGTTAGACTCTAGATTCTAGCTAGTATGGTCTATGTCGATTAATGTCTATTCTCGTCATGAGGGATTCACTCTAGTTTTGGAAAAGTCCTACCACGTTTAGGTAGTGGAATGGGACGCTATCTAGATATGACTCGACGTGAGAGTACACCCTAGGAGTTAGCTTATTGTTGAGTCGTCGTCACGCAGCGTTCTTGACCCCTCAGAGGTCTTGTACAAGCCCTTATACATCATTCATTGCATACATCTATGGAAAGTAGTACGGAATTAAAACTTTTCACACAAATAATATCTCGAAACATCTTTCATATAAAACGATAGAAATGCTAAGTCTCAAAATATGCCAATCTTAAACTCAAGAATATTTGGGACACGGCCCATACATAAAATATAGAAAACTTAGTCTATTACAATACTTTTGAATCAAAGAAACGAAAGATAGTAATGTGCTCGAATCAAGTGAGGACATACCCCAACTTTGCTTGAAAGAATCCTAGTTTCCAAGCTTTTCTTGCAGACACCTCTAATCTTCCACCTACACCTTTAGATATAGAAAAAATGTATGGAATTAGTACATTGCATGTACTAAGTATGACATAATGTATAAAATCATGAGAAGCAGACATTGACATGAAACATGCTATTTTTGAGTAAAACTTCATAACATAAGATAAAAGAACCACATCTCACACCCAACTTCACATATAAGTCACATATAACAAGATAACATCAATAACACATCAAAACACATAAACAAGAGACACTCCTACCAAAGGTGATTCTAAGGTTCACTTAAGTGAGTTATGAAGGGAACGCCCATACAATCCTTCCACACACACCTAAGATATCCTTTAGACTACCTAAGATAAGATTATTCCCATTACATTAATTAAACTCCCTACCTAGAATTACTCTAAGACACACCTAAGTAAGACAAGAAAAGAAAGCCTATATAACCTCTCCAAGCATACCTAAACAATCGTCAAACCTACTCTAGATACATGCATTTTCATTAACAAACCTTTTTTTGTCGTTATGTTCAATAGACCATTTAAGAGAGATCCAACAATTAAGGACTTTCACATAATGGCCTTGGAGAAGACCTAGAGAACTTACACACTAACATCTTAAAAGCCTAGTCGTGCAATATCTAGATGTCGTCCCATTGCACTACCTAAACTTCATAGTACTTATCCAACAATAGCATGTATCCCACATGATGAGAATAGGCAATAACTGACATAGACCATACTAGGTAGGCATGGAATCCGGAGTCAACCCTACTCCGATTGAGGGTGTTCTACTTGGCAATAGTGGCACTAGGACACATCCAACGTAGGCACACAATTAAGGAATATCGAGGCTTTCTTTGTACTCTAGCCTCATCATTCAACTAGAGCTACTCCCCAAGCACACTCACTCGGTTCTATCCTTTGTTCGCATAGAGTAATTCAATAAAGGAGCATATTAAGAGGTACCATATCTTGTTCATAACCAAATCATAATACACCTTACCAAAGAAGTCCCCTAGGGATGCCTTACAATGGTTAAGAGGATAGCTCAATGATTTTCCTATGGATGATTTCATGCCGTTCTAACCAACCAACCCTAAGTCCACCATTCACACGAGAAGGATACCTTTATGGCTTTTAACTTCAAGGTTATCACAAACTTCTTTCTAAAAGGTTCCATATAAATTACCTTATTTACTGTATTCAAGATCATATTCCATTAATACATATACATTCATAACAAAGTTGTTTTAGCCTACTAAGTCAAGGATTCATATTCATATTCTTCATGTCTCAAATAAGGGACACAAGTCTACCAAAACAAGACACATACTTCCCATTATGACATATAGAAAATCATTCACGAAGCACATAGATAAACTTAGTATACTTGAAAGTCACGTTACTAGTCAACTAAGAAGATTCACACTTCAACATCAAGTCTACACACACAAGGCATCATTATAGCCTATCATGATCACTTATATTCACCTAGGAGAACACATAGATCACTTCGTTGATACACATAACTCATAAGACCTTCACAATGATCACATAGAAAAGTTATACATGATAATAACATAGTTCATGAAGTAACGCCAACGAGGCCACATTGTTTCACAATTTATAAAGTAATGCCGACGAGGCCACATTATTCACAAGTATAGCACATAGGCACCGCCAACAGAAGTGGACCATACCAAACATCATAATTGAAACACCTATACTACACAATATAGTAAGGTTTAGGCCAACACACTACCAATCCGATCTTAACAACTCCAATCCATAGGCAATTCAACAAATCCAATGCACCAAGGCTCTTACTAATAGCTATAGTCACCAATTAATCCAATAATCAGAAAATACAATGATCCGAGATAATACAATATGAAATCATCAATTTAAGACAGCCTACAATCAATTCTAACATATTTCTTTCATGATTCAATAGCCAAAAGTAAAATACACAAAAATTCAATAGTATAACGAGATGCTCAAATCACCCATAATATAGTCAAAATAAGGAGTTCATGATTTACATCGTTTCATGGAGTTTTTATTTTAGAATCAGCAACTTAACATCAATTCAATCATAATGCATTGATTTAAAACGTTTTATGCAAGAACCTACGGCTAGAATTCAAGTTATAAGTTCATCTTTTCAGAAAGCCTTAAAAAACCATATTGAAGTTTGTCTCCTCGAACAAAGAAGATTCAAGGATGAAAACCATACCTTAATTGATGCTAGACCACAAAATTTGAGATGATTTTATGGAGAAATCAAGCTCAATGGTGTTCTAGAGAGTTCTTCCATAGGGTTTGGGGTTTTGATTTTAAATAATGACTTGAATAGGGGTTCTAAATTTATAAAACTACTTAAAATACCCAAAACACCCTTAAGAAACCGTCCAACTAATTTTAGGAAGGCTAGGTGAAAACCCCATCTTGCCCTTGAGCTGGTCGAGAAATCAGCAGAAAATTTGCAGGTGTCAATCGACAGTTGCCACTAACGAGCCATAGACACATCGATGAGACATATTGGCAAGTCGTTGATTAGGTAAGAGGCCTTCAATCAAGGGGGCTAATATCCCACACTAATTATGGGGCTACGCCCCCAGTCTATGAGGTGTCACCTTGGCTACGAAGTGTCGACTGCCAATAGTAGGTGAGACTATTTTAGATAGTTTCTTCTCCCAAATTGGGTCCTCCTTAAGGACCCCTTGGTTAGTCCTTGGGGAGTTTTTCCGGGACTTTTAAAATCCAAAAACACTTGTACACATGTTAAGAACCCCTCACATCAATTTCAACCAAAATGAACACATAAAAATTGCCAAAACACACCAAGGCACACAAGTCAGCTTCAAGACGCATCTTCCGAACGTCATGGACGTTTGACCTCCAAACATCACCAAACTTTAGACACTGAGTATAAACATCATTATAAACCATTTTATGACTTTAGAACCTCATTACACACGCGTTAGGCTATATTTCAACCCAGGTCATTTTGAGGGTGTAACAATACTCCCCCACTTGGAAACATTCATCCTCGAATGACACTTGATACTCTTTAGGCACTTTCACGAGACAAGAAACTCCAAAGTAGCAGCACGTGACCATACCACACCCTACACCATTTTGGAGGAACACCATTTCACAAAATCAAGAGACTCAAAACACAACAACAAGATAGAAACTAATCTACGACTATTATGCAATAAGACTCACATTCTTCATTTCATATAGAAGGTGTAACAACCCGAAAATGACTATGCTATGTAATGCCTAAACGTACCAAGAATGCCTAGATTAGACCGGGTTCAGACGGCTTGATGCGCGTGGAACCAGACCTCAAAACCTATGCACCAGTCAAGCCAACAACCTTAGTGAGTTAGTTGAGCTAGGCAAGGTTGAGTCCAGCCATGTAGGGCACCCGAATATTAAGATTCACCTGGATGAGTTTTAACCAGACTTGAAATGGGTAATCTTAGGATTGGAGGGTCAAGGGATAAAATAGTCTTTTCCTATCTAGGGGTAGTATTATAATTACCCTAAGTATTTAATTAGTTAATTAATTAATAAAAATAGTGGACAATTTGGGTAGGGTTGACCCGAATTGATCCATTTTTGCGAGATAAGCTCCACACGGGTTCGATCCTTGGTGGAAGCAATATTTAATTTCTGATTTAAGTAAGGTCATAATAGTCATTTCACTTAGCCATAGAAAAATCAGATTTTTAATTAAATAACAAGGAGTCCTAGTTTGACTAAGTCTTCACCTAAAACTCCTACTCCTAAGCTACTCTCACATCTAAACCTCCACTCTCTTTCTCACGATTCTCCACTCTAATTCTCACTCTTCATTATCAGTAAAAGAACAAAATCAAAAGTTCATCACTCTTGAAGAACTTGTATGCTAAAACTCAAAAGAAAAACTAAGCTAAAAACGAAAAGCAAAGCAAAATTCTCGCCGGGTTGAGCTTGAGGTTTCTGTGGTGAAGCTTTGGTTTCGTGGAGGGTTGGCTGTCCATTGGAACAGGTTTGGAAGGTGTTGAACAACAGAAAAGGTATGGGTTTTCATCCTCTTGGTCCCTTTCCCAAGAGACTCCTAAGTTTTAGTCTATTCTAATCCTAAAACTAGGAATATTTCCCCGTTGCAAGTCCTTGTCACTAGCTCCCATCGATTGTTGTAGGTTGGGTATGTTTACTTGTAGAAATTAGGGATGTAACATATTTTCGTGATGATTATGTTCAAGTATGTATGTTCAGATTTATGTGACTGATAATTATGTCTTTCCAAAATTATATGATAAGTATGTGTGTGCATGGTGTAGGCCATAACTCTTGGTCATAAATTGAAGTGTGAAAAAGGCATGTTGAATCCTTGTATTTTATGTTCAAATGCTTGTAAAAATCGTGATGTTCATATGAGGTGTGATGTTGTTGAATTGTGTGAAAACTCTTGGCTAAATGTAACCACAAAAATGCACCTAATAATGTACAAAATGTTCTTCAAATTTGTCATGAAAATCTAACGTATAAATGTTGAGAAAAGGTGGATTGAAAGGATGACCAAATTTCCAAAATTTGGTCTCGGCATAGGCAATGTTGAGGAATTTGGATTTTGATTTTTTTTTTAAAGATGTGAGGTCATTAGGGATTGAACCTAAGACCTTACCATGTGTAAGATGCTAAATAAATCAATAATAAAAAATGAGTTCAGGGGGATTCGAAATGGGGTAATGCTCAAGTGAAGAAATGAAAGAGGGAAAAATAAATAAAATGAGGTGTGTGGGAATCGAACCGACAACCTCTCGGATAGGTGAGGGAATTAGGAGAATAATTAAAGAAAAATAAAATAAGGTTGTGGGGGATCGATCCCTCATCCTCTTGGTCTCAAATGAAAAAGAGAGGGAAGAAAAGAAAGAAAAAGAAGTGTAGGCATTGGGGATCGACCTCGGATCCCCCAAGCCGAAAATATAAATCACACAAATTAAATATGAAACTAAGTGTTGCTCAAGGGATTCAAAATTTTCCTTTACCCAATTCCGTATTGATACATAAGTCTTACGTTAATAAATATTTAATGAATACTGTCCATAGGGATCGAACTGGAGACCTTGGCATACTTACAAGATGCATAAGTCTTGTACCACATAATCTTGGGAAATATGAGTCACTTAGACGAATTATGAATGAAGCCTCATGGATTATACGTATGGGTTCATAAGTCCAGCGTACGTTTAAAAATAAGTGAACCTAAGATGTATATGATGAAATGATGTGATCCCAAGAGGGTTAAGTAAGAGTGTGAAATACACTAAAAGGCCAAGTGCATTGGCATATGATGAAATGAACATTCACATAATGGGGTGAGTAATTATGAAGAGCTAATATGCTAAAATTAATGAATTTGGTGAAAACATGATAAGAGACTAATATGAAAGACGAGATCAATCTCAAATGAACCTAATAAGTGTGACCAAATATTGTACTCGCCTATGAGAGTGTAAACCTAATAAAGAGACTAGTCTGTAAGAAACACTCTAATGAAAGTATTGAGATTAGTACACACTTAATACTAATGATGAGATGATAAATCATCTAATGAGCAATGATGCCCTCATGCTAGAAGCCAGTTTCTATGATGTGTGAGATGAATGTAATGGAACTTTATACGGAGCACCGATAGGCTAGCTATGAGTCGTGATTCCTTTTTTCGGGAAGGCAAAGGTTCTTGTAAATCTCATGAGATGAGACTGTTCATTTAGGACAGTATGGATCTCCTTATATATCCTAGTCTTTGAACCTATGCAGCCAACATAGGGTTCTAGCAGAGTTCAATTCCCTATATACGCTAGAATGTTTTGGTTTCACTTTGGCCGGTGATTACACCTCTTTTCGATGTGGGGTAGACACTAGATTTCATGGATCTCACATGATCTATGTCAGTTAAAGTGAAAGTTCCCAAAGAAAGAATGAGGCCAGCCTCAAGTAATGCACACAATGAAATGAATGATACCAAAGGTGTTTGGATAGAATAATCAAAAGGTGAACTAGACTCAAGTAATGACACTAGTTCATTCTTAGTCATTGCACAGTGAACCCTAAGAGAGTCCTAAACAACTTCCTAGGTATATAAATGAATAAAAAATGAAGTACGTATGAATGAATGAAGTAGACTCTGGGTTTGCTAAGGAAGGCTACCTAGTTGAGGTCCCATATGTTGAGCCCTCATTTGGGAAGTCCTAATGTTAAGTCCATGATTCCAAGGTCTCACGGCATACGAATGAATGATATATAATATATGTATGTGCTAAATGAAGTGTGTTATGTGCTGTGTGTAATATGCAAAGAATGATGATGCATGTTACTCTCATAGCAAGACTTTCTTGATCTGATTTGGCAAGTCCAACTGACTTTGCTTTCCATAACTCATATCATTAGGAGAGAGCTGCTTAATCATGCATGTCCTTGGTGTGTGCTTGCAGACACCCATACTTAGTACAAGTGTGTAAACCCTTTACTTTTAGGTGCAGGTGCAGGTGGACGCTAGAGCTTACGAGACTACGTTGAAGCTATCCGGACGTGGAGCATTAATCCTGACTTGGTAGGACCTCATGTTTTCGAGGATGCTTATCTTTTATATTCTAGATTAGACGTAGGCATGAGCTAGTGGAGGATGTTCCACTAGCGTTTCTTTCTAACTTATATTCAGATGTTGTATTGGTCCCATTTTGGCAACTTTATATTAATGCAGTTATGAACTATTTCTTTCATTTGAATATCTTATTATTAGATGGTTGTTGTGAACTGATATGCTATAATGCAATTCTTACTATGAATTCTATGCATACTTCAAAGATTTTTTTTTAAAAATTTTCCGCTGAAATTAACCTATAGAATGTAATGATGACGTATGTAGGCTTGCCGCAACCTCTAAGAGGTTAACGACGGCGGTTTCGGCTAGGGTGTAAACCCCGGTCATGAAAAACATGGTATCAGAGCATTTGGCTTAATTCCAAGGATAATAATTTCACATCAACCACATCGAGTAGTTTCTAAGTTATGGTAGTGAAGTCCACCACTATCATGAATTAGAGACTACATGATACGTAGGAAAATTTCCCTTCTTCTGATCTTATCGTGCTTCCCTTAACGTCTGATTTCTTGGTGTTATGAGCGTATCTAACATCAATTCTTATTTTTTTTAGAAAATAAACACAAGGGGGAACGCTGGTCAGGGAAGAGTAGGAGCAGCTGCTGGGGGCAACCAAGTTCCACCCCAGGATCCAGCTGCAGGAGTGGCCATGCCAGTTAACCCAGCTGGGTTGACTGATGCGGAGGTGAGGACAGCTTTGGCACAGATGGCTCAAGCCATCACTGTGCAGGCCCAGGCTATGACAGCCCAAGCCAATAGACAGGAGGTTAAGCGGGAAAACCCACCAGCCCACAACATGGCCAAAAAGTTGCGAGATTTTACGAGGATGAATCCACCAATCTTTACAGGATCTAAGACTGCAGAGTATCCCCAGGATTTCATGGAGGAGGTCCAAAAGATTTTGGTGGCGATGAGGGCCACGGAGATTGAGAAAGCTGAGCTGGCCTCATACCAGCTGAAGGATACTGCACAGGCTTGGTGCAATATGTGGCAGGATAGCAAGGCATTGTGCGGAGGTCCGATCACATGGGAGCTGTTTAAGACAGCCTTTCTGGAGAGGTTCTTCCTAGAGAAAGGAGAGAGGCTAAGGTCATCAACCTTAAGCAGGGCTAGATAAATGTCAGGGAGTATTCCCTGAAATTCATAAAATTTTCCAGGTATGCCACTTCCCTTGTGTCTAACAGCAGGGACGAGATAAGCAGGTTTCTTACAGGAATCTCAAAGGACTTGGAGGAGGAGTGTCGGGCTGCGATGCTCCATGACAACATGGACTTGTCCAGGATGATGGTACATGTCCAGCAGGTTGAGGAAAATAGGAAGAAGAGGAGAGTCCGTGAGGTCACGAGGCCTAACCCTTCTTACCAGACAGGTTCCAGCAGTAGTGGTGGCAGGAGCACTTTCGGAGTTCATGATCAGCCCAGATTTAAGAAGGGGCATTAGAGTTCAGGGAACTCTAACTATCAGAGGAGTGAAGCACCCAGATGAGGCAAACCCGAGCCCAATAAGGGAAATGGAGTTGATGTGTAGCGTCCCAGAAAGAAATTTGGCAAGTGTGGCCGTATTCACAAAGGAGAGTGCAGACTAGGCACTAATGCCTGCTTCGGTTGCGTAAAGAGCGGACACATGGTCTGGAACTGTCCACAAAATAGGGGTCAGGCTAGAGGTAATGCTCAGCCTAGGCCTAATCCCCAGAATGCTACTGCAGCCGAGCCTTCTAAGAGGAACAAATTTTATGCCTTGAAGGGAATGGAGGAGCAGGAGAAGTCTGCTCATGTGGTCACAAGTATGCTGCAAGTTTTCTGAACCTCTGTTTACGCTTTACTTGATCCAGGGTCTACGCTTTCTTTTGTGACACCCTTGATTGCTCTTTCATTTGAAACATTACCCGAGATTTTGCATGATCCTATCGTAGTTAGTACTCCCTTAGGGGGAAATATGAGAGCTGATAGGGTTCATAAAGACTGCCCAATAGTAGTATGTGGTAAGACTATGTGTGCAGACCTTGTTGAGTTACCCATGAATGACTTCGATACTATACTTTGTATGGACTGACTACATATATGTTATGCCTTCATGGATTGTCGTAGTAGGGTTGTGAGATTCCGTTTCCCTAATAAACTAGAGCTGGTCTGGGTGAGGTACAATTCAAGTCATTCAAGTCCCTTGATTTCGAACCTAAAAGCTAATAAAATGATGTCCAAGGGATTATTATGCCATCTTGTCAGTGTCAATGATCTAGATCATGACATTCCTTCCATAGACTCGGTGCCTGTAGTGAATTAGTTCCGAGATGTTTTCCCCGACGATTTTCCTGGAGTCCCTCCCCCTCGAGAGATTGAATTTGGTATCGACTTAGATCCCGATACCAAACCGATTTCAATTCCTCCCAACAGAATGGCTCCATCTGAACTCAAAGAGTTGAAGCTGCAGTTAAAAGATCTCACTGATAAGGGCTTCATCTAGCCGACCATATCCCCTTGGGGCGCTCCAGTGCTGTTTGTGAAAAAGAAGGATGGAACCCTTAAAATGTGTATCGACTATCGGTAACTCAACAAAGTCACTATAAAGAAAAAGTATCCACTTCCCAGAATAGAAGACTTATTTGATCATCTCAAAGGGTATAGTTTCTTCTCAAAGATTGATCTTCGTTCAGGGTATCATCAGCTTAGGGTTAGGGATGAAGATATCTCAAAGACAACCTTTCGTACCCGTTATGGTCATTATGAGTTCCTAGTCTTGTCATTTGGTCTCACTAATGCACCAGCTGCATTTATGGAACTCATGAACCGAGTCTTCCGTGAATACCTTGATTCTTTTGTCATAGTATTCATTGGTGACATCCTCATCTACTCTAAGACCAAGGAATAGCATGAACAACATTTGAGACTAACCTTGCAGGTACTTAGACAACATCAGTTGTATGCCAAATTCGGCAAGTGTGAATTCTGGCTTAGATCAGTGACCTTCCTGGGTTATGTTGTGTCTGATCAGGGTGTGGAGGTGGACCTCAGGAAGACTGAGTCTGTTAAGGAGTGGACAAGACCTCTTACTCCCACCGATATCCGTAGCTTTCTGGGTTTGGCTGTTTAGTACCGCAGGTTCATGGAGGTTTTTTCTTATATTACTGCCCCACTGACAGCTTTGACTAACAAGAAATCCAAGTTCGAATGGGCGGAGACTTGTGAGAAGAGTTTCCAGGAGCTCAAGGACAGACTCACTTCAGCCCCAGTGCTTACGTTGCCTAAATGTGGTGAGAATTACGATGTTTATTGTGACGCATCTAGGGTTGGTTAGGGTTGTGTTCCTATGCAGTGTGGTAAGGTGATAGCCTATACTTCCAGACAACTCAAGGTTCATGATAAGAATTATCCCACTAAAGACCTGGATTTTGAAGCTGTGGTGTTTGCATTGAAGTTGTGGAGGCACTACTTTTATGGGGTGCATGTGGATGTGTTCACAGGCCACAAGAGTATCCAGTACGTGTTCGCACAGAGGGAGTTGAATATACGTTAGCGGAGATGGTTGGAGCTGTTGAAGGACTATGACATGAGTGTCCACTACCATCCATGGAAGGCAAATGTTGCAGCTGATGCTTTGAGTAGGTTGATCATGGAGAGTACGACCCACGTTAATGATGGAAAGAAGGATTTGGTGCAGTATGTACACAGACTGGCCAGACTGGGTGTGCGGTTGATGGCTTCTACTAGTGGGGGTGTTTCAGTTCATCCTAGTTCTGAATTATCCTTGGTAGTTGATGTCAAGAAGGGTCAGCATCTTGATCTTGTGTTGATGGAGTTGAAGGGCTCAGTGCTGATAAATATGAATGAGTTTTTTGCTTTGGGAGGTGACGACATACTTAGGTACCAGGTGTGTACCAGACGTGGATGATTTATAGAACAAGATTGTTGCAGAGGCCCATGGTTCCAGGTATTCGATACATCCAGGTACCACCAAGATGTATCATGACCTCAAGAATATCTATTGGTGGCATGGCATGAAGAAGGATATTGCTGAGTATGTGGCCAGGTGTCCTAATGTCAATAGGTTAAGGCAGAGCACCTTAAGCCTGGTAGTCTCACTCAAATGATTAAGGTTCCGACTTGGAAGTGGGAGGCCATTAACATGGACTTCATGGTTGGTCTTCCGAGGACTAGGAGACTGCATGACTCCATATGGGTTATTGTGGACAAGATGACTAAGTCTGCCCACTGTATCCCTGTGAAATCTACTTACAGGGCCGAGGATTATGTGAGACTCTACATTGATGAGATTGTGAGGTGGCATGGGATTCCTTTGTCTATCATTTCGGATAGAGGATCTCAGTTCACTTCGCATTTCTAGAGATCCTTCCAGAAGAGCTTAGGCACACAGGTAAAGCTCAGTACTGCCTTCCATCCTCAGACAGATGGGCAGGCCTATCGCACCATTCAGACCTTAGAGGATATGTTGAGAGCATGTGTGGTTGACTTCAGAGGTAGTTGGGATGACCATCTGCCATTGATAGAGTTCTCGTATAATAACAACTATCACTCCAGCATTGGGATGGCACCATTTGAGGCACTGTATGGTAGGAGGTGTAGGTCTCCAGTTGGGTGGTTCGAGGTTGGAGAGTCATCCATTTTGGATCCAGAGATCATTCATGAGGCCTTAGAGAAGGTCAGAGTGATTAGGGATAGGTTGGCTACTGCTTACAGTCGGCAGAAGTCTTATACAGATAACAGGAAGCGGCCCTTAAAGTTTGATGTTGGTGACCAGGTCTACTTGAAGATATCACCCATGAAGGGGTGATGAGTTTTGGCAGGAAGGGGAAGTTGAGTCCGAGGTACGTTAGGCCATACGAGATTCTACAGCGTGTGGGTGAGGTGGCCTATGAGTTGGCGTTGCCTGCGGAGCTAGCTTCTGTTCATCCAGTCTTTTATGTCTCTATGTTAAAGAAGTGCCTTGGTGATCTAGCATCGATTCTGCCTGTTGAAGGTTTCGGGGTTGATGAAGACTTGTCCTATGAGGAGGTTCATGTGCAGATTTTAGACCGGCAGGTAAAGCGGCTGAGAAACAAGGAGGTTGCCACAGTGAAAGTATTATGGAGGAACCATCTTTTTGAGGGTTCTACGTGGGAGGCCGAAACCGATATGAGATCCCTCTATCCTCATCTTTTCATCTCTGGAGGTTAGACTTCCTACTCTTAAGTCTAAGTTTCCTTATATTCTGTATTCCTTGTTTCTATTGCCTTACTATGTAAAGTACTTATGTTATGATATGACTAGCATTGTGGTAGATAATTAGAAGTTTCATTCGGGGATGAATGTTCCTAAGAGGGGGATAATGTAACAACCCGGAAATGACAATGCTAAGTAATGCCTAAACGTACCTAGAATGCCTAGATTAGATCGGGTTCACACGGCTTGATGCGCGCGGAACCAGACCTCAGAACCTATGCACCAGTCAAGCTATACAACTTGGTGAGTTAATTGATCTAGGCAAGGTTGGGTCCAGCCATGTAGGGCACCCGAATATTAAGATTCACCCGGATGAGTTTTAACCGAACTTGAAAGGGGTAATCTTAGGTTTGGAGGGTCTAGGGGTAAAATGGTCTTCTCCAGGCTAGGGGTAGTATTGTAATTACCCTAAGTATTTAATTAATTAATGAAAATAGTGGACAATTCGGGTAGGGTTGACCCTAATTGACCCATTTTCACGAGATGAGCTCCACCCGGGTTCGATCCTTTGTGGAAGCAATAGTTAAGTTGAATTAAATTGTATTCAATTTTATGATTTAAGTAAGGGCATAGTAGTCATTTCACTTAGCCTTAGAAAAATTAGATTTTTAATTAAATAACAAAAAGAGTCCTAGTTTGACTAAGTCTTCACCTAAAACTCCTACTCCTAAGCTACTCTCACGTCTAAACCTCCACTCTTTTTCTCACGATTCTCCACTCTTATTCTCACACTTCCTTATCAGTAAAAGAACAAAATGAAAAGTTCATCACTCTTGAATAACTTGTACACTAAAACTCAAAAGAAAAACTAAGCTAAAAACGAAAAGCAAAAGCAAAATTCTTGACGGGTTGAACTTGAGGTTTCTGTTGTGAAGCTTTGGTTTCGTGGGGAGTTGGCTGTCCATTGGAACAGGTTTGGAAGGTGTTGAACAACAGAAAAGGTATGGGTTTTCTTCCTCTTGGTCCCTTTCCCAAGAGACCCCTAAGTTTCTGTCTATTCTAATCTGAAAACTAGGAATGTTTCCCCGTTGCAAGTCCTTGTCACTATCTCCCATCGATTGTTGTAGGTTAGGTATGTTTTCTGGTAGAAATTAAGGATGTAACGTGTTTTCGTGATGATTATGTTCATGTATGTATGCTCGAATTATGTGACTGATAATTTGGTCTTTCCAAAATTATGTGATAAGTATGTGTGTGCATGGTGTAGGCCGTAACTCTTGGTCATAAATTGAAGTGTGAAAAAGACATGTTGAATCCTAGTATTTTATGTGCAAATGCTTGTAAAAATCGTGATGTTCATATGAGGTGTGATGTTGTTGAATTGTGTGAAAACTCTTGGCTAAATGTAACCACAAAAATGCACCTAATAATGTACGAAATGTTCTTCGAATTTGTCATGAAAATCTAACATATAAATGTTGAGAAAAGGTTGATTGAAAGGATGACCAAATTTCCAGAAATCTGGAAATTTGGTATCGGCATAGGCAGTGTTGAGGAATTTGGATTTTGATTTTTTTTAAGATGTGAGGTCAATAGGGATTGAACCCAAGACCTCACCATGTGTAAGCTGCTAAAAAATTCAATAATAAAAAATGAGTTAAAGGGGATTCGAAATGGGGTAATGCTCAAGTGAAGAAATGAAAGAGGGAAAAATAAATAAAATGAGGTGTGTGGGAATCGAACCCACAACCTCTCGGATAGGTGAGGGAATTAAGAGCATAATTAAAGAAAAATAAAATGAGGTTGTGGGAATCGATCCCTCATCCTCTTGGTCTCAAATGAAAAAGAGAGGGAAGAAAAGAAATAAAAAGAAGTGTAGGCATTGGGGATCGACCTCGGGTCCCCCAAGCCAAAAATATAAATCACACAAATTAAATATGAGACTAAGTGTTGCTCAAGGGATTCCAAATCGAGTTTCCTTGCCCAATTCCGTATTGATATACTTGAATAAATATTTAATGAATGCTGGCCATAGGGATCGAAATAGAGACCTTGGCATACTTACAAGATGCATAAGTGTTGTACCACATAATCTTGGGTAAGTATGAGTCACTTAGACGAATTATGAATGAAGCCTCATGGATTGTACATATGGGTTCATAAGTCCAGCGTACGTTTAAAAATAAGTGAACCTAAGATGTATATGATGAAATGATGTGATCCCAAGAGGGTTAAGTAAGAGTGTGAAATACACTAAAAGGCCAAGTGCATTGGCATATCATGAAATGAACATTCACGTAATGGGGTGAGTAATTATGAAGAGCTAATATGGTAAAGTTAATGAATGTGGTGACAATATGATAAGAGGCTAATATGAAAGACGAGATCAATCTCAAATGAGCCTAATAAGTCTTACCAAATATTGTACTCACCAATGAGAGTGTAAACCTAATAAAGAGACTGTCTCTAAGAAACACTCTAATGAAAGTATTGAGATTAATACACACTTAATACTAATGATGAGATGAGAAATCATCTAATGAGCAATGATTCCCTCATGCTAGAAGCCAACTTCTATGATGTGTGAGATGAATGTAATGGAACTTTATACTGAGCACTGATAGACTAGCTATGAGCGGTGATGCCTTCTTTCGGGAAGGTCGGAGGTTCACGTAACTCTCATGAGATAAGACTGTCCGGCATGTCGGGTATGGGTCTCCTTATATCTCCTAGTCTTTGAACCTATACTGCCAATATAGGGATCTGGCGGGGTTAAATTCCCATGTACGCTAGCATGTTTTGGGTCACTTTGGCTGGTGATTCCACCTCTTTTCAATGTGGGGGAGACACTGTATTTCATGATGCTCACATGATCTACGTCGATTAAAGTTAAAGTTCCCAATGAATGAATGAGGCCAGCCTCATTTGATGCACATAATGAAATGAACGATATCAAAGGTGTTAGGATCGGATAATCAAGAGGTGAGCTAGACTCAAGTAATGACACTAGGTTATTCTTGATCATTGTACAGCAAACCCGATGAGAGTCTTAAACTACATCCTCGGTATAGCTGGTGTTTACACTAGCTTATGAATGAATGAAATGAAGTACGTATGAATGAATGAAGCAGACTATGTGTTTGTTAAAGAAGGCTCCCTAGTTGAGGTCCCATATGTTGATCCCTCATTTTGGAAAGTCTTAATGTCAAGTCCATGATTCCAAGGTCTCATGGGATATGAATGACTGTTACAAAAGATGTTATGTGCTATATGCAATATGATATATGCTATGTGTAAGATGTTATGTGTTGTGTGCAATATGATAAGTATGATGATGCATGTTACTCTCATGACATGATTTTCCTAATCAAAATTTGGAAAGCTCACTAACTTTCTTAATCCAAATTTGGAAAGCTCACTGATTTTCCTAATCCAAATTTTGAAAGTTCACTAACTTTCCTAATCCCAATTTGGCAAGTCCACTGACTTGACTTTCCATAATCATGTTGTTAGGATAGATCTATTCTTACTTATGCATGTCCTTGGTGTGTGCTTGCATATACCCATACTTAGTACAAGTGTGTACTAATCCCACAAAACTCTATATTTTTAGGTGCAGGCACAGGTGGACGCTAGAGTTTACAGGTTGACATTGCAGCTATCCGGACGTGGAGCTTTCATCCGAACTTGGTAGGCCCTCCTACTTTCGAGGATGTCTACCATTATTATCTAGCTTAGATGTAGGCTTTAGCTAGTGGAGCATGTTCCACTAGTGTTTCTTTCCACTTTTATTTCATACTTTGTATTGGTGCCGTTTTGGCAAAAATACGTTTAATGCAATTATGAACTATTTCTTTCATTTGATTATCTCTATATTAGATGGTTGATTTGTGAACGCCTATGATGTTAATTTTAAAATGTTTATCATGAAATAAGAAAACAAAAAGTTCAAATTTTCTGCTAAAATTAACCGAGATGAAGTAAGAATGACATATGTAGGCTTGTCTGCGACCTCTGAGAGGTCAACGACGCCGGTATCGTCTGGGATCCAGATTTCGATCATCACAAAGTTGGTATCAGAGCACTAGGTTAAATTCTGAGAATAATAAGTTGACATCAACCACATTGAGTAGTTTCTAAGTCATGGTAGTGAAGTGCACCACTATCCTGAATTAGACACTGCATGATGCGTAGGAAAATTTCCCTTCTTCTGATCTTATTGTGCTTTTCCTAATGTCTAATTTCTTGGTGTTATGAGCGTGTCTAACATCAATCTTTGTTGTTTTCAGAGAATGAATACTAGGAGAACCATTGGTCAGAGAAGAGGAGGTGCAACTGCTGGGGGCAATCAGGTCCACCCTAGGCTCCAGCTGAAGGAGTGGCTATGCCGGTTAACCCAGCTGGGTTGACTGATGCGGAGGTGCGGGCATCTATGGCCCAGATAGCACAGGCCATCACTATGCAGGCCCAGGCTATGACTGCCCAGGTCAATTGTCAGGATGTTCAGAAGGGGAACCCACCGGTTTGTAGCATGGATGACAGGTTGAGAGACTTCACGAGGATGAATCCTCCTATTTTCACAGGGTCTAAGACTTCAGAGGACCCCCAGGAGTTTGTGGATGAGGTACATAAGATTTTGGTGGCCATGGAGGCCACATATATTGAGAAGGCTAAGCTGCATTCCTATCAGCTCAAGGATGTTGCACAGACTTGGTGCAAGATGTGGCAGGATAGCTGAGCTTTGGGCAGAGTTCTGGTCACTTGGGAGCGGTTTAAGATAGCCAACTTGGAGATATTCTTTCCCAGGGAGATGAGGGAGGCAAAGGTTGATGAGTTTATCAACCTTAAGCAGGGATCAATGACAGTCAGGGAGTATTCCTTCAAGTTTGATAAACTATCCAGGTATGCTACTTTCCTTAGTATCTAACATCAAGGATGAGATGAGTACTGAAGTTTGTTAAATTATCCAGGTATGCTACTTCCCTTGTATCTAACAGCAGGGATGAGATGATCAGATTCCTAACAAGAATCAACAGAGATCTGGAAGAGGAGTGTCGGTCTGCGATGCTCCATGATAACATGGACCTCTCTAGGTTGATGGTGCATGTCCAGCAGGTAGAGGACAGCCGCAAAAAGAGGGGCATTCATGATGATAGGAGGCCTAAGCCTCAAGATCAGGCAGGTCCCAGCCATGGAGTCCATAGAAACAATTTTAGCATCCGTGAGCAGCCCAAGTTGAAGAAGGGGCAATAGAGTTCTGGGAACTCTAATTCTCAGAGGAGTACATCACCTAGAGGAGGCAGACCTGAGCCTAAGAAGGGTAAAGGAGGTGAGATGCAGTGTCCCAAAAAGAACTGTGCTAAGTGTGGTCGTGCACACACTGGAGAGTGCAGACAGGGCACTAATGCCTGCTTCTGTTGCGGTAAGAGTGGGCACATGGTTAGAGACTTCCCACAGAATAGAGGTCAGGCTGGAGGTAATGCTCAGCCTTAGCCTAATCCATAGGGTGCAGCAGCAGCCGAGCCTCCTAAGAGGAACACGTTCTATGCCAGGGAGGAGCAGGAGAAGTCCGCTGATGTGGTCACAGGTATGCTACAAGTATTCTCAACTTCTGTTTATGCTTTACTTGATCCAGGGTCTACGCTTTCCTTTGTAACTCCTTTGCTTGCTCTAACTTTTGGGATATTGTCTGAAGTTCTGCATGATCCTATAGTGGTTAGTACACCTTTAGGAGAAAATGTATGAACAGATAGAGTATACAAGGATTGCCCAATAGTTGTAAGTGGTTAGACTATGTGTGCTGACTTGGTTGAGTTACCCATGCATGATTTTGATGTTATTCTTGGCATGGAATGGCTTCACAGTTGTTATGGTTGTTTAGATTGTCATAGTAGAGTGGTGAGATTTCATTTCCCTAATGAAGAAGAGCTAGTCTGGGAGGGGTACAACTCGAGTCATCCTAATCCCTTGATTTAGAACCTTAAGGCCAATAAAATGATGTCCAAGGGGTTATTGTGTCATCTTGTGAGTGTTAATGATTTAGATCATGACAGTCCTTCCATAGACTCAGTGCCTGTAGTGAATGAGTTCCTAGATGTAGTTCCTGATGATTTGCCTGGAGTCCCTCCCCCTCGAGAGATTTACTTTGGTATCGACTTATAACCCGATACTAAACCAAGTTTAATTCCTCCATACAGGATGGCTCTAGCTGAACTCAAGGAGTTGAAGTTGTAGTTAAAAGATCTCACTGATAAGGGTTTCATTCAGCCGAGCATATCCCCTTGGGGCGCTCCAGTGTTGTTTGTGAAAAAGAAGGATGGAACCCTTAGAATGTGTATCGATTATCGGCAGCTCAACAAAGTCACTATAAAAGAATAAGTATCCACTTCCCAAAATAGATTATTTGTTCGATCAGCTTCAAGGGTCTAATTTTGTCTCTAAGATTGATCTTCGTTCAGGGTATCATAAGCTTAGGGTTAGGGATGGAGATATCCCAAAGACAGCCTTTCGTACCCGTTATGGTCATTATGAGTTCTTAGTTATGTCATTTGGTCTCACGAATGCGCCTGCTGTATTTATGGACCTCATGAACCGAGTCTTCCATGAATACCTTGATTCTTTCGTCATAGTATTCATTGATGACATCCTCATCTACTCTAGGAGCAAGGAAAAGCATGAACAACATTTGAGACTAACCTTGCAGGTACTTAGATAACATTAGTTGTACGCTAAATTCAGCAAGTATGAATTCTGGCTTAGATCAGTGACCTTCCTGGGTCATGTTGTGTCCGATCAGTGCGTGGAGGTGGATCCCAGGAAGACTGAGGCTGTGAAGAACTGGCCAAAGCCTCTTACTCCCACTGACATCCGTAGCTTTTTGGGATTGGCTGGTTACTAACGCAAATTCGTGGAGGGCTTTTCTTCCATTGCTGCTCCACTGACAGCTTTGACTAAGAAGAAGGCCAAGTTTGAATGGGCGGAGACTTGTGAGAGGAGTTTCCAGGAGCTCAAGGACAGACTCACTTCAGCTCCGATGCTTACTTTACCTAAGTGTGGTGAGAATTACACTGTTTATTGTGATGCATCTAGGGTTGGTTTGGGTTGTGTTCTTATGCAGATTTGTAAGGTGATAGCCTATGCGTACAGATAGCTGAAGGTTCATGAGAAGAATTATCCCACTCATGACCTAGAGTTGAAAGCTGTGGTGTTTGCACTGAAGATGTGGAGGCACTACTTGTATGGAGTGCATATGGATGTGTTCACAGACCACAAGAGTCTCCAGTATGTGTTCACACAGAGGGAGTTGAATCTACGTCAGCGGAGATGGTTGGAGCTGTTGAAGGATTATGACATAAATGTTCACTACCACCCAGGTAAGGCTAATGTTGTAGCTGATGCTTTGAGCAGGATGAGCATGAGAAGTACAACCCACGTTGAGGATGAGAAGAAGGAGTTGGCGAAAGTTGTACACAGACTGGCAAGACTGGGTGTGCGATTGCTTGACTCTACTAGTGGGGGTGTTTCAGTTCATCGTAGTTCTGAATCATCCTTCGTAGTTGAAGTCAAGTAGGGTCAGCATCTCGATCCTGTGTTGATGGAGCTGAAGGACTTAGTGTTGATAAAGATGAATAAGTCTTTCGCTTTGGGAGTTGACGGCATACTTAGGTATCAGGATAGGCTGTGTGTACTAGATGTGGATGATTTGCGGACCAGAATTATTGCAGAGGCCCATGGTTCCAGATATTCCATACATCCAGGTTCCACCAAGATGTATCATGATCTTAAGCAGATTTATTGGTGGGATGGCATGAAGAAGGACATTGCAGAATATGTGGCCAAATGTCCTAATTGTCAACAGGTTAAAGCAGACATCTTAAGCCTGACGGTCTTACTCAGATTATTGAGGTTCCGACTTGGAAGTGGGAGGCCATTAATATGGACTTCGTGGTTGGTCTTCCGAGGACTAGGAGACAGCATGACTCCATATGGGTTATTGTGGACAGGATGACTAAGTCTGCCCACTTTGTCCCTCTGAAGTCTACTTACAGAGCCGAGGATTATGCGAGACTCTACATTGATGAGATTGTGAGATGGCATGGGATTCCATTGTCTATCATTTTAGATAGAGGAGCTCAGTTTACTTCACATTTCTAGAGATCTTTCCAGAAGAGCTTGGGCACACAGGTAAAGCTTAGTACTGCCTTTCATCCTCAGACTGATGGGTAGGCAGAGCGCACCGTTCAGACATTGGAGGAGATGTTGAGAGCGTGTGTGATTGACTTCAGTGGTAGCTGGGATGACCATCTGCCTTTGATAGAGTTCTCCTATAATAATAGCTATCACTCCAGCAATGGGATGGCACCATTTGAGACAATATATGGTAGGAGGTGTAGATCTCCAGTTGGGTGGTTCGAGGTTGGAGAGTCATCCATTTTGGGTCCAGAGATCATTCATGAGGCCTTAGAGAAGGTCATAGTGATTAGGGAAAGGTTGGGTACTGCTTATAGTCGGCAGAAGTCATATGGAGATAACAGAAAACGTCCCTAAGAGTTTGATGTTGGTGACCAGGTCTATCTGAAGATATCACCTATGAAGGCGGTGATGAGGTTTGGCAGGAAGGGGAAGTTAAGTCCGAGGTATGTTGGGCGTGTGGGTGAGGTAGCCTATGAGTTGGCATTGCCTGCGAAGCTAGCTTCTGTCTATCAAGTCTTTCATGTATCCATGTTAAAGAAGTGCTTAGGTGATCCAGCATTGATTCTACCTGTGGATGGTTTGGGGGTCGATGAAGACTTGTCCTATGAGGAGGTACCTGTTGAGATCTTAGACGGAAAGATCAAGCGGTTGAGGAACAAGGTGATTGCCACAGTGAAAGTATTGTGGAGAAATCATCTTGTTGAGGATGCTACGTGGGAGGCTGAGGCCGACATGAGATCCCGCTACCCTCATCTTTTCAGCTCTTGAGGTTAGACTTCCTACTCTTATGTCTAAGTTTCCTTATCTCTCCATTTTTGTTGCTATTGCTTCACGGTGCATGGTGATTATGTTATGATCTGACTGGCATTACGCTAGATTTTAGTAGTGTCATTCGGGGACGAATGTTCCTAAAGGGGGGATAATGTAACAACCCTAAAAATGGATAAGATAAGAAATGCTTAATGTGTCAAGAATGCCTATGATTAGACCAGGGTTCACACGGATTGATGCGCGTAGAACCAGACCTCGGAACCCTTTCTACAGCCAAGCCAACTAACTTGGGGAGTTAGTTGAGCTTGGAAAGGTTGTGTCCAACCATGTAGGGCTCTCGAATACGAAGATTTACTCGAAGGACTCTTTACCAGATTTAAAAAGGGGAAATCTTAGGTTTGAAGGGTCTAGGGTTAAATTGGTCTTTTTCCTGGCTAAGGGTAGTATCGTAATTACCCTAAATATGTAATTAATTATTTAATTAATAAGGTGGAAGAGCAATTTGGGGAGAGAGGGCCGAAATTGGGTCTTGAAGTGAAGTCTTGCTCCACACGGGTTCGAACCTAGGTGGAAACAAAGAATTAATGTGATTTTTATTTAAGCTATTGAATTAATGTAATTAATTGATAATTATTATTCATTATCTAATTTAAAATAAAACAAAAATCAGATTTTTATTAAATAAACAAAATCCTATTGACTAATTCCTAAAACTAGACTCCTAAACCTCCTACAACTCCTACTCTATCACGTTTATCTCTCCACTCTCACTCTCAATCTCTCTTCTTCTTTCTCACAAAATTTCTCTGCCAAAATAAGATACAAAATCAGAAAAAATAAACCAAGTTCTTCACACTTGAAGAACTCACACGAAATCACAAGAAAACAAACGTTAATCGCACACTAGGCTAAGGGAGTTTGTCATTAGAGTGGAGTTGATATTGAGGAGGCTTAGACGTGTTCTTGGGTGAAGTTTTTGTGCAGCAAGTCAAGGGTTTAATGTCAAAAAGGTATGGGTTTTCTTCTCTCTTGGTCCCTTTCCCAAGAGACCCCTTAAGGTTCATATTATTCGTCCGAAAACTAGGGTTGTTTCCCCTTTTGCATGCCCCTGTCACTAGCTCCCAATGAATTGTAGGTTGGGTATGATTGCTGGTAGATTTAGGTGTATGTTATGTTTTCGTGATGAATATGATTATGTTTGTGTGTACGTGTGCAATTATATTACTGTGAATGAGGTTCTCGGGTTAAGGATCCAAATTTGATAATGTTTTGGTTGTCATTTTACGTGCATAAAACTATGTAAATCGTGATGTTCATTAAAATGGAAGTGTGGCTGATTTGAGTATCAATCTTTTGGCTAAACGAATCTATGAAAAATGCACCCCAAAAAGTGTTAAATGATTGTAACATTTTGAAATCCCAAAGTCATGTGATAAGACTTAAACAGGCTCCGTAAGGTCTAAACCATTGTTCCTGGACAAATTAGGCGTTGATGGAGTCGTTGAAGTGTTTTGGAACCAAAATATCCATAAAGTTCGGAAAGTTGGTTCATGAAAGGGCTAGAGCGTCCCTTGTAGTTTGGCTAAGTTAAAGAGTTGGAGTGGAGTAAAGGTTGGTAACAATAGGTGTAACACATAGTGCGGGATGGTTTCATGTTGAAAAAGTCAGGGTACGACTCCCCGATGACTAACCAAGGGCCCTCGAGGAGGACCCTTGAGACAGTGTTCCACGACGGATCCCATGACGGGGCGTCATGGGCACGATGGGGCGTCGAGGACACCGTCGTGCCAGCCTTAGTTTCTGGGAGGAAATCCTCGCCTGCACAGTCTCTGACCAATGTGACTGACGTGTAGGATGGAGGGAGGCCAATCCGTCACGCCCACGACGGACCATCGGCGGGGAGTCGTCGTGGATGGCCTATGATGTTTTCAGAATTTAGCTTTAGGGTAATTATTTTAATTAAGTGTCTTAGGGGTAATTAGGGGATTAAGGGAAGACTAATTAAGTGACTTAAGACCCCACTATAAATATCCCAACCTTCCTTAGCCTAATCATTATTCTCAAAATAAAACTCTCTTCCTTCTCTGTACTTTCTCTCTCTATTGGAAGACTCCATTTTAGAATAGCTTGGGAAGATCATTGGGGGCTGATTTTAGCACGAAATCACCATCAAAACGTCATCAAACC
Organism: Solanum sitiens; assembly: GCA_016801875.1. Lineage (NCBI taxonomy): Eukaryota > Viridiplantae > Streptophyta > Magnoliopsida > Solanales > Solanaceae > Solanum > Solanum sitiens. The sequence goes on along the minus strand of JABWTJ010000089.1, from coordinate 1,284,411 downwards.
TTAAGGTATGGGATCTAATTCAGCTTTGAGATTCTTCCCTCAAAGGGCTCCTTCAAAGATTTTCTAAGAGTTGAGTTTCATATGGGTTTCATCCAATTTCGAATTTGATTATATCAATTGAGTTGTTTATGTATTCTTTGGGTTACAATGAATAGATTATCATGTATTGCAACTGGATTCTGATGAATTGATGTAGTTTGATCTAGATTTTGGGTGATGACTCCTAACCCCTAACCCTAGGTATGAGATTAATATGAATTTGGGTTGGATTGATGTAATTGATCTAATTATTGTTTAAATCATCTTTAATGGTTGTTATTGCATTGATTATGAGTATATTGTAATGAATAGAAGTTCTTCATGCCTATTTCTTGAGTATTGAATGTAGGGTAAGAACATAGACTTTGATATCATGTTACCAAGCTTGGAATTAGTATTGCATTGTGGTATAGTGCTTCTCTTAAATTAGTTCTTATGTTGATTAATTAATTACATTGGTATGATGACCCAAATTGGGGTTGATCTATGGATTGATGGTAAGGCCCTTATTGGTGAACTATGGAGAAGTATTGGTAATTCTTGAATATTCTAATCCTTACTTCAAATTGTGATTAATTGTCATCAAGTGATAATGTTGTATTGAAGTATACCTTGTTTAAGGTGATAGGTTGGTATGATGATCGAATTGAAATATTTAGGTTGGTTGTGAGGCTGCCTAGGAGTACATGATATAGGGAAGTTGTTATGTAAAGATGTGCCCTATTGTGATGAGATGTGTAAGGGCTAACTTCATCTATATGAATTGTTAATGAAAGGATTATTTCTCATACAATTCTTATTGAGCTATGATAAACGAATGAAAATGAGGGCTAGGCCCAATGATATATATATAGGTATGTATATTTATGATTATGATAAGAGTAAAGGAATTTCAATAAAGGGACCTAGCTTAGCACCGAGTGAGCTTGTATGTGAGGGAGTGACACTTTCTTATATAAGGAAAGGTAGGGTTCACTACGGTCCTCACGGGATGGATAGCCTCATGACCAAATAGGGTGTAGAGTCGATATGTCCATGGTTCTTTTCCCCAAGCTCCATCAACTATGTTGCCACCATAGGATACTAGCTAGTGGATCCACCTAGATAGCTACGTTTATGTTAGGTTCTACCTTGGCCGGTAGAACACCTTCCATCGGTGTAAGGTTTCATGACACCGGATTCCACATTAGCTCATGTGGTCTATGTCGGTTAAGGCAAGAGTTCCCTAAAGTAAAATGAATGAATAAGATATAGACTAATCGAAGTAACTTGAAAGGGTTTGGCTATAGCTTAGGTAGGGGTACGGGACTCTACTTAATCCTTGCACTAGTTTGCCTTGATAGGAGCTTTGAGAGGTCAATATTATGCATGTAAAGTATTGATATAATGTAAATGACTTTGTACATTGAATGACATGCTTATGAGTATAAGGTTGTTGCTTTTGGTTGAAGAAGAATGTTTTCATAAAATGGGAGAGTATGTTAGGTAATGTTAATTGCTAATTGTAGTCTTGATAGGTTACTTGATTAAGTAAGAGTCATGGGAATTTACTTGATCAATGCACTTGTGACTTTATGAAGGTTATAATTAGTATGCTTTGCTTTGCTATGCTTCACTCGTATACATGTTTTATAATGATTCTTCTTAAATGTCCTTTTCTAAGTATATTTGATTGGTAATTGTATATATGGTTCCATACTTAGTACATGTGGAGTACTAACCCCATTTCTTTCCCTTTTTCCCAAACATTTTAGGTTCGGGTTGTTGAACTTTCTCCGAATTGCTGGAAAGGAAGACTTGGATATCTTACCATCCAAGTGGTAGGTCCTCACTCTCCCGAGGGCGTTGCCGACATCTTACTCTTATGTTTCTTAGTTACTCTAATTTTGTATTGACTCTATTACTCATTTGAGACGATGTTGTCTATAGCCTATATGTGGCTTTTCGTATTGATGTAGGGCTATGCCCAAGATTTATTGTCTTCGATAGATGGTTTATGAGATGAGACGGCTTTTATGACTATGTAGAAGACTATGTAATCTTCGTATATGAACAAGTCTATCTATACTTGATATAAATACGATTATGTGTATGTAGAGGTCTATGTAAACCTCCGAGTAGTTATAGATAAAAAGTTTTAAATTCCTTCACATTTTTAATCAATAAACGCTATGACGAGGCTAAGGGGATTGTCTTAGTCCTCAAAGAGGACGATGACGCTGGTTACGTCTAGGGGGTAAACTCGGATGTGACAAACTAGGTATCAGAGTATGAGGTTGAATATTCTTGATGTTAACATCTCACTCAACCACGTTATGTAGGTTTGTATTCATAACTGTGAAGCGTGCCACACTTATGAATAGGAACTTATTTGATACTTAGGAATCACTCTCATTGTTGGAAATCCATATCCCTCTAGAATGTACGTGGTATATGTATTTGCCTAAACCTTGTGTTTTGGTTATAGGAGATGAATACTAGAAGGAATGCAGCCAGAAGAATTGAGGAGGAGATTGTTGCTGCGGGAATCCCTCCCCGTGGTGATCCAGTTCCTCCTCTTGAAGAGATTGCTGTTGATGATCAGGCTCCCGTTGATCCTCCACCTATGACAGAGGCTCAGATGAGGGCTATTCTTGCTCAAATGGATCAAGCCATGACTACTCAAGCTCAAGCCGCAACGGTTCAAGCCCAAGCCATGACTTCCCAAGCTAATAGGGATATGGCACCTAGAGTTCATGAGCAAACTATGCTTCCCGTCTTAGGGACTTCACCCGAATGAATCCTCCTATCTTGTATGGGTCTAAGGTTGATGAAGACCTTCAAGAATTCATTGATGAGGTTTATAAGATTTTGTGTGCTATGGGGTTGTCTTCTAGTGAGAATGCCGAGTTGGCCTAATACAAACTCAAGGATGTGTCTCAGACATGGCATGTGCAATGGAAAGACAATAGGCCACTTCAAAGTGGGCCAGTGACTTGGGAGTTGTTCAAAAGGGCTTTCCTTGATCGGTTCTTCAATAGGGAGATGAGAGAAACTAAGGTGGTGGAATTCATCAATCTCCGCCAAGGAGTAATGAGTGTCCATGATTACTCTTTGAAATTAATTCAATTGGCAAAATATGCTCCTTCCTTGGTCTCCGATCCTAGAGACGAGATGAGTCGATTTGTGACAGGTGTCTCGGATGACTTGCAAGAGTAGTGTCAATCAGTTATGCTAAATGATAACATGAATATTGGTCATCTCATGGTTCACGCAAAAAGAGTTGAGGAGGCTAGAGCAAAAAGGAAGGATAAGGATTCAAGAAGGGCAAGGTCTTCCGAGAGTGGAACTACTAAAGATAGGTTTGGAATTCAAGACAAGCCTAGATTCAAGAAAAGGTTCTCAAATCAAGTTCCATCCAAATTTCCCAAGGCTAGGGATGGGAAGGTTCCTAGGCCAAGAGTTCAAAAATGGAAAAGTGGGAACTCGTCTAATGAGAATCCACCTTGCAAGGAATGTGGGAAGAAGCATTTAGGTGTTTGCCTCCTAGGTTCGGACAAGTGCTTTGGTTGTGGAAAGATTTGTGACAAAGTGCGGGATTGTCCAAATGCTAAAGGGCAAGAGAGGGGTGGTTAGCCAAGTGGTTCTAATGATATTCCCCAAAAGAACCACTTTTATGCTCTTCGCTCGAGAGATAAGCAAGAGGCCTCTCCCGATGTGGTGACGGTATGTTACAAATCTTTGCTATCGATGTGTATGCTTTGCTTGATCCGGGTGCTACTTTGTCTTTCATTACTCTATTAGTAGCTAAGAAGTTCGGTACTTTAACCGATGTTTTGCTTGAACCTATTTTGGTGTCTACTCCGGTGGGTGTGTCGGTTGTAGCAAAAAGAGTCTATGGAAATTGTCCCATTTCAATACTCCATAGAGTTTCTCATGTCGATCTAGTTGAACTAGGCATGCTTGATTTTGATGTCATTTTGGGCATGGATTGGTTACATGCTAGCTTCGCTTCTATTGATTGTAGAACTAGAATTGTGAGGTTTAGTTTCCCAAATGAACCCGTGTTTGAGTGGAAGGGTGGAAATTCTCATCCTAGAGGTCGTTTCATATAATGTATAAAAGCGTGTGAAATGATCTCAAAAGGGTTTCTTTATCATATTGTAAGAGTCCAAGAAATCGATTCCGAAGTTCCTCCTATTGAGTCGGTCCCCGTGGTGAGTGAATTTATGGAGGTCTTTCCTGATGACCTTCCTAGCATTCCTCCCGAATGGGAAATCTATTTCGGTATTGATTTGCTATCGGAAACAAACCCTATCTCTATTCCTCCTTATAGAATGGCTCCGTCCGAGTTAAAAGAGTTGAAGGCGCAACTTAAAGATTTTCTAGACAAGGGCTTGATAAGGCCTAGCATTTCTCCATGGGGTACTCCGGTTTTGTTCGTGAAAAAGAAGGATGGGTCCTTGAGAATGTGTATTGACTACCGTCAACTCAACAAGGTTACTATCAAGAACAAGTATCCACTTCCTCGGATTGATGATTTATTTGATCAACTCCAAGGAGCGAAATACTTCTCCAAAATTGACTTGAGGTCAGGGTATCACCAGCTTAGGGTGAGAAATGAAGATATTCCAAAGACAGCCTTTCGGACTCGGTATGGGCATTATGAGTTTGTGGTTATGTCCTTTGGTCTCACAAATGCTCCGGCGGCATTTAGGGACCTAATGAATAGAGTGTTTCAAAGTTACCTTGATGAATTCGTTATTGTATTTATCGATAATATCTTGGTGTATTCGAAAAATGAGGTCGATCACACGAGTCATCTAAGTGTGGTATTGCAAACCCTTAAAGAGCATAAATTGTTCGCCAAGTATAGCAAGTGTGAGTTTTGGTTGAGGTCGGTGGCGTTTCTTGGGCACATCATCTCTAGTGAGGGAGTTAAGGTAGACCCAAGGAAAACTGATGCGGTAAGAAACTGGCCTAGACCCTTGACCCCAACTGACATTAGGAGCTTCTTGGGTCTAGCAGGCTATTATCGAAGGTTTGTAGAAGGTTTTTCATCCATTGCATCTCCATTGACTTCATTAACTCAAAAAGGTAAAAAGTTTGAGTGGTCGGAGACCTGCGAGAAGAGTTTCCAATTATTGAAAGATAGGCTTACTTCCGCTCCGGTGTTAACCTTACCAGAAGGTTCTAAAGGGTTCGTGGTATATTGTGATGCATCCCGCATAGGTTTGGGGTGTGTGCTTATGCAAAATGGGAAGGTGATTGGCTATGCTTCACGGCAACTTAAGGTACATGAGAGAAACTACCCTACCCATGACCTTGAGTTAGCGGCCGTAGTGTTTGCTTTGAAAATATGGGGACATTACTTGTATGGTGTTCATATAGATGTTTTCACTGATCATAAGAGTCTTCAATATGTGTTTGCTCAAAAAGAGTTAAATCTTCGACAAAGAAGGTGGTTTGAATTGTTGAAAGATTATGATATGAGTGTCCTATATCATCCCGGCAAGGCCAATGTGGTGGCGGATGCTCTAAGCCATATGACTATGGGTAGTATGTCTCATATAGATGGAGACAAGAAAGATCTAGTGAAGGATGTTCATAATTTGGCTAGATTAGAGGTGCGGTTGGAAAGTTCTCTAAATGGAGGTGCCACGGTTCATCATAGCTCTGAATCATTATTGGTGGTTGAGGTGAAATCCAAAAAACCCCTCGATCAACTATTAATGGAGTTGAAGAAATCTGTTCTTGGCAAGATGAATGAGTCCTTCTCCTTAGGAGGAGATGGTGTGTTGAGGTACCAGGGAGGTTATGTGTTCCTTAGGTTGATGGATTGAGGGATCGGATCCTTGATGAAGCCCATGGATCCCACTATTCCATCCATCCGGGTTCTACTAAGATTTATCATGACCTTCGAGAAATATATTGGTCGGAAGGTTTGAAGAAGGATATAGCGAAATTTGTTGCTAAGTGTCCAAATTGCCAACAAGTGAAGGCGGAACATCAAAAGCCGGGTGGCTTACTACAAGAGATCCAAATTCCTACTTGGAAGTGGCAAGACATTAATATGGACTTTGTGGTAGGATTGCCTCGGACTCAAAAGTCATATGATTCTATATAGGTGATTGTTGATAGATTGACTAAGTCCGATCATTTTATTCCCATCAAATCCACCTATTCGGCGGAGGATTATGTGAAAATTTTCATAGATGAGATTGTGTGTCGTCATGGTATTCCGTTATCCATCATTTCGGATTGGGGTGCACCATTCACTTCTAGGTTTTGGAAGTCTTTTCAAAAAGGTTTGGGTACTAAGGTGAAATTGGGTACCGCCTTTCATCCTCAAATGGATGGTCAAGCGGAACGCACAATTCAAACCCTTGAGGATATGCTTAGAGCTTGCATTATTGATTTTAAAGGAAGTTCTGATTAGCATTTACCGTTGGTGGAGTTTGCGTATAATAATAGTTTTCATTCGTCCATCTCCATAGTTCCCTATGAAGCCTTGTATTGTAGGAGGTGTAGGTCTCCTATAGGATGGTTTGAAGTTAGTGAATCATCGATCTTTGGTCCTGACTTGATTTATAAGGCATTGGAGAATGTGCATATCATAATAAATAGGTTGCAAACAGCGTATAGTCGACAAAAGTTCTGTGCCGACAATAGAAGAAGGGATTTGGAGTTTGAAGAGGGTGACAAAGTGTATTTGAAAATTTCACCTATGAAGGGAGTCGTAAGATTTGGCAAGAAAGGGAAGTTGAGCCCTCTTTATGTGGGTCCCAATGAGATTTTGGAAAAAGTTGGTAAAGTTGCCTATCGCTTACAACTACCTAACGATTTAGCTTCGGTTCATCCGGTTTTCCATGTCTCTATATTGAAGAAGTGTGTCGGGGATCCTGAGTCAATTCACTTTATTGAAGGTCTTGGAGTCAAGGATAACCTCTCTTATGAGGAGGTTCCGGTTCAAATCCTTGATAAGTAAGTGAAAAGGTTGAGGAACAAAGAGGTGGTTTCCGTAAAAGTGTTATGAAAGAACCACCTAGTTGAGGGTGCAACATGGGAGGCTGAGGCCGACATGAAAAACCGTTATACTCATCTTTTTGATGATTAAGGTTAGTCATTCTCTCTAATGATATAAATATGTTAGATATTGTGAATCCTTGATGTTTGGTGAAGTTTCTTAAAAAATCCTAGTTTTGAGACTTCACAATGAAGTCACTTTAAGGTGGCTTAAATAAATGTGAAATTTGTCTTGCTTCTTGCATATTTAAGTCAAGTCGTGTATTGTGATATAGTAAATCCTTGTGGATGTTATATTAAGCATATTGATAAGGTGAACTTTGTGCTAATTGACTTGTTCACCAAATGATTGAGCTCATGTGTGTTGTGAGTAGAAAGTATCTCATGAGGAAACTTTGAGGTTATGTGTGATAAATTGATGTTTTGAAGTGTTTTATTGAAATGATATGATCCATGTTAATTGAATATTGTGAATTGGTTGAGCTTCTAGTCTTGAGTCTATTCCATCCTTTAAAGTGTGTTTAGTGTCATTCGGTGACGAATGTTCCTAAGGGGGGGATAATGTAACATTTTGAAATCCCAAAGTAATGTGATAAGACTTAAACAGTCTCCATAAGGTCTAAACCATTGTTCCTAGGCAAATTAGGCGTAGATGGAGTCGTTGAAGTGTTTTGGAACCAAAACGTCCATAACATTCGGAAAGTTGGTTCATGAAAGGGCTAGAACGTCACTTGTAGTTTGGCTAAGTTAAAGAGTCGGAGTGGAGTAAAGGTTGGTAACAATAGGTGTAACACATAGTGCGGGATGGTTTTATGTTGGAAAAGTCAGGGTACGACTCCCCGAGGACATACCAAGGGCCCTCGAGGAGGACCCTTGAGACAGTGTGCCACGACGGATCCCATGACGGGGCGTCGAGGCCACCGTCGTGCCAGCCTTAGTTTCTAGGAAGAAACCCTCGCCTTCACAGTCTCTGACCAATGTGACGGACGTGCAGGACGGAGGAAGGCCAATCAATCACGCCCGCGACGGCCCGTCAGCGGGGAGTCGTCGTGGATGGCCTGTGATGTTTTCAGAATTTAGCTTTAGTCTAATTATTTTAATTAAGTGTCTTAGGGGTAATTAGGGTATTAAGGAAAGACTAATTAAGTGACTTAAGACCCCACTATAAATACCCCAACCCTCATTAGCCTAATCATTATTCTCAAAACAAAACTCTCTTCCTTCTCTCTACTTTCTCTGTCTATTGGAAGACTCCATTGGAGAATAGCTTGGGAAGATCATTGGGGGATGGTTTTAGCACGAAATAACCATCAAAACGTCATCAAACCTTAAGGTATGGGATCTAATTCACCTTTGAGATTCTTCCATCAAAGGGCTCTTTCAAAGATTTTCTAAGAGTTTAGTTGCATATGGGTTTCATCCAATTTCGAATTTGATTATATGAATTGAGTTGTTTATGTATTCTTTGGGTTACAATGAATATATTATCATATATTGCAACTGGATTATGATGAATTGATGTAGTTTGATCTAGATTTTGGGTGATGACTCCTAACCCCTAACCCTAAGTATGAGATTGATATGAATTTGGGTTGGATTGATGTAATTGATCTAATTATTGTTTAAATCATCTTTAATGGTTGTTATTGCATTGATAATAAGTATATTTTAATGAATGGAATTTCTTCATGCCTATTTCTTGAGCATTGAATGTAGGGTAAGAAGATAGACTTTGATATCATGTTACCAAGCTTGGAATTAGTATTGCATTGTGGTATAGTGCTTCTCTTAAATTAGTTCTTATGTTGATTATAGAATTGCATTGGTATGATGACCCAAATTGGGGTTGATCTATGGATTGATGGTAAGGCCCTTATTGGTGAACTATGGAGAAGTATTGGTAAGTCTTGAATATCCTAATCCTTACTTCAAATTGTGATTAATTGTCATCAAGTGATAATGTTGTATTGAAGTATACCTTGTTTAAGTTGATAGGTTGGTATGATGATCGAATTGAAATGTTTAGGTTGGTTGTGAGGCTGCTCAGGAGTACATGATATAGGGAAGTTGTTATGTAAAGATGTGTCCTATTGTGATGAGATGTGTAAGGGCTAACTTCACCTATATGAATTGTCAATGAAAGGATTATTTCTCATACAATTCTTATTGAGATATCATAAACGAATGAATATGAGGGCTAGGCCCTATGATATATATATATATATATATAGGTATGTATATTTATGATTATGATAAGAGTAAAGGCTTTTCAATAAAGGGACCTAGCTTAGCACCGAGTGAGCTTGTATGTGAGGGAGTGACACTTTCTTATATAAGGAAAGGTAGGGTTCACTACGGTCCTCACGGGGTGGATAGCCTCATGACCCAAATAGGGTGTAGAGTCGATATGTCCATGGTTCTTTTCCCCAAGCTCCATCAACTATGTTTCCACCATAGGATACTAGCTAGTGGATCCACCTAGATAGCTACATTTACGTTAGGTTCTACCTTGGCCGGTAGACCACCTTCCATCGGTGTAAGGTTTCATGACACCGGATTCAACATTAGCTCATGTGGCTTATGTCAGGTAAGGCAAGAGTTCCCTAAACTAAAATGAATGAATAAGATATAGACTAATCGAAGTAACTTGAAATGGTTTGGCTATAGCTTAGGTAGGGGTATGGGACTCTACTTAAGCCTTGCACTAGTTTTCCTTGATAGGAGCTTTGAGAGGTCAATATTATGTATGTAAAGTAGTGATATAATGTAAATGACTTTGTACATTGAATGACATGCTTATGAGTATAAGGTTGTTGCTTTTGGTTGAAGAAGAATTTCATGAAATGGGAGAGTATGTTAGGTAAGGTTAATTGCTAATTGTAGACTTGATAGGTTACTTGATTAAGTAAGAGTCATGGGAATTTACTTGATCATTGCACTTGTGACTTTATGAAGGTTATAGTTAGTATGCTTTGCTTTGCTATGCTTCACTCGTATACATGTTTTATAATGATTCTTCTTAAGTGTCCTTTTCTAAGTATATTTGATTGGTAATTGTATATATGGTTCCATACTTAGTACATGTGGAGTACTAACCCCATTTCTTTCCCTTTTTCCCAAACATTTTAGGTTCGGGTCGTTGAACTTGCTCCGAATTGCTGGAAAGGAAGACTTGTATATCTTACCATCCAAGTGGTAGGTCCTCACTCTCCGAGGGCGTTGCCGACATCTTACTCTTATGTTTCTTAGTTACTCTAATTCTGTATTGACTCTATTACTCGTTTGAGATGATGTTGTCTATAGCGTATATGTGGCTTCTCGTATTGATGTCGGGCTATGCCCAAGATTTATTGTCTTTGATAGATGCTTTATGAGATGAGACATCTTTTATGACTATTATTCTTTACTATATAAATGGGTGAAATAAAAGTAGAAGACTATGTAATCTTCGTACATGAACAAGTCTATGTATACTTGATAAAAATACGATTATGTGTATGTAGAGGTCTATGTAAACCTCCGATTAGTTATAGATAAAAAGTTTTAAATTCCTTCACATTTTTAAGGAATGAACGCTATGACGAGGCTAAGGGGCTTGTCTTAGTCCTCAAAGAGGACGACGACGACGGTTACATCTACGGGGTAAACCCGGATGTGACAATGATCTATGAATTTCCCTAAGATTTGAAGTGAAAATGTTGGTGAAAATAAGCTAAAAAATAACTAAATTTCCAACAAAATTACAAGTTTAGTTTAGGCTAAATGTAGAGGAATTAATTTGGAAATTTATTTGAGTATAAAGGAATGAGGCCACCAGGATTCGAACCTGTGACCTCACCCGTATAATGCCTTAAAATTGCGAAAAGGGAAATGGGGTCAAGGGGGATCGATACTGGGTGTACTGGCTGAAAATGTAAAGAACACAAAAGTTAATAAAATAAAATGGGAGGCGTGGGAATCGAACCCACGACCTCCAGGAAGTGAGCGAAGTAAAGGAAAAATAAAAGAAAAGAAATGTGAGGCGCGGGAATCGAACCCACGACCTCAAGGATGTAAAGGAGAGTAAAGGAGAAAGGGAAAATAAAAAGAAAAGAAAGATGAGGCGTGGGAATCGAACCCACGACCTCAAGGCAGTGAAGGGAGTGAAGGAGAAAAAATGAAAATAAAAGAATTGTGAGGCGTGGGAATTGAACCCACGACCTCTAGGCAGGCTGCGAAATTAAAGAAAAATAAAGAGAGGCTGTGGGGGTTTGATCCCACAACCTCATGGTCTATGCGAATGAGCTAAGAGAATAAAATGAAAAAAATATAAAAGGGGCTGTGGGGGTTCGATCCCACAACCCTTCGTCCAAATAAGAGGAGATTCCAAGGAGAAAAATAAAGAGGTAATGTTGATGTTGGGGCTCGATGTAGGGTCTCAATGTCAGGAGGACTAAAAATAAAATCAAGGAAAAATGTAAGTGTTGTCCAAGGGATTCGAACTTGGGTTCCCTTTCCCAAATTTCCGTATTGATACATAAGTCATACGTGAATTAAATGTTCAATAATAACGCCACCTACTTAGATCAAAATCAAGATCTTGGCATACATTCAAGATATATAAGTCTTGTACTACATAATCTTAGGAAGATATGAGTCACTTAATGAACTATGAATGAAGCCTCATGGCTGGTATGTATAGACCCATAAGTCTAACATACGTTTAAAAATAAGTGAACCTAAGATGCATGTAATGAAATGATGTAACCCTAGAAGGGTTAAGTACGAGTGTAAAACACACTAAATGGCCAAGTGCATTGGCATACGATGAAATGATTATTATGTAATGAAATGATGAAACGCTAGAAGGGTTAAGTAATAGTGGGAAACACACAAATGGCCAAGTGCATTCGTATATGATGAAATGAACATTCACGTAAAAAGGGGTGAGTAATTATGAATGGCAATTTTGATAATGTTAATGTTTTTGGTGACAACATGATATGAGGCTAACGTAAAAGATGAGAACAATCTCAAATAAGACTAAGTAAATGTTACCAAAACGTACTCACCTATGAGAGTGTGAAGTCAATGAAGAGACCTGTCTCTATGAACACTCTAATGAAAGTATTGAGATTAACAAACTTAATACAAATGATGAGATGAGAAATCATCTATTGAGCTATGATGTCCTCATACTAGAAGCCTGGTTCCATGACATATGAGTTCAATGTAACGCAACTTTATACTGAGAACCGATAGACTAGCTATGAGCGGTGATGCCTTCTTTCGGGAAGGGCAGAGGTTCACGTAACTCTCATGAGATGAGAATGTCCGGCATGCCGGGTATGGGTCTCCTTATATCTCCTAGTCTTTGAACCTATACTGCCAATATAGGGATCTGGCGGGGTTAAATTCCCATGTACGCTAGCATGTTTTGGGTCACTTTGGCTGGTGATTCCACCTATTTTCGATGGGGGGAGACACTAGATTTCATGATGCTCACATGATTTATGTCGGTTAAAGTTAAAGTTCCCAATGAATGAATGAGGCCAGCCTTAAATGATGCACATAATGAAATGAATGATACCAAAGGTGTTAGGATAGGATAATCAAGAGGTGAGCTAGACTCAAGTAATGACACTAGGTTATTCTTGATCATTGCACAGCAAACCCGATGAGAGTCTTAAACTACATCCTAGGTATAGCTGGTGTTTACACTAGCTTATGAATGAATGAAATAAAGTACATATGAATGAATGAAGCAGACTATGTGTTTGTTAAAGAAGGCTCCCTAGTTGAGGTCCCATATGATGAGCCCTCATTTTGGGAAGTCTTAATGTCAAGTCCATGATTCCAAGGTCTCATGGCATATGAATGAATGTTATAAAAGATGTTATGTGATATACGCAATATGCTATATGCTATGTGTAAGATGTTATGTGCTGTGTGCAATATGATAAGTATGATGATGCATGTTACTCTCATGGCATGACTTTCCTAATCCAAATTTGGAAAGCTCACTGACTTTCCTAATCCAAATTTGGAAAGCTCACTGACTTTCCTAATCCAAATTTTGAAAGTTCACTAACTTTCCTAATCCCAATTTGGCAAGTCCACTTACTTGACTTTCCATAATCATGTTGTTAGGAAAGAGCTATTCTTACTCATGCATGTCCTTGGTGTGTCCTTGCATATACCCATACTTAGTACAAGTGTGTACTAATCCCATAAAACTCTATATTTTTACTTTCAGGCACACGTGGACGCTAGAGTTTACAGGTTGACGTTGCAGCTATCCGGACGTGGAGCTTTCATCCGGACTTGGTAGGCCCTCACGCTTTTGATGATGTATACCATTATTATCTAGCTTAGATGTAGGCTTTAGCTATTGGAGCATGTTCCACTAGTGTTTCATTCCACTTTCATTTCATACTTGGTATTGGTGCCGTTTTGGTAAAAATATGTTTAATGCAATTATGAACTGTTTATTTCATTTGATTATCTCTATATTAGATGGTTGATTTGTGAACGCCTATGATGTTAAGTTTAAAATGTTTAGCATGAATTAAGAAAACAAAAAGTTCAAATTTTCCGCAAAAAATTAACCTAGATGAAGTAAGAATGACGTATGTAGGCTTGTCTCCGACCTTTGAGAGGTCAACGACGCCGATCTCATCTGGGGTCTAGATTCTGGTCATGACAAAGTTGGTATCAGAGCACTAGGTTAAATTCCCAGAATAATAAGTTCACATCAACCATATTGAGTAGTTTCTAAGTCATGGTAGTGAAGTACACCACTATCCTGAATTAGAGATTGCATGATGCATAGGAAAGTTTCTCTTCTTCTGATCTTATCGTGCTCTTCCTAATGTCTAATTTCTTAGTGTTATGAGCGTGTCTAACATCAATCTTTGTTGTTTTCAGAGATTGAATACTAGGAGAACCATTTGTCAAATGAGAGGAGGTGCAGCTGCTGGGGGCAATCAGGTTCCACCTCAGGCTCCAGCTGAAGGAGTGGCTATGCCGGTTAACCTAGTTGGGTTGACTGATGCAGAGGTGCGGGCATCTCTGGCCCAGATGGCACAGTCCATCACTATGCAGGCCCAGGCTATGACTGCCCGGTCAATCGGCAGGATGTTTAGAGGGAGAACCCACCAGTTCGTAGCATGGTTGACAGGTTGAGAGACTTCACGAGGATGAATCCTCCTATTTTCACTAGGTCTAAGACTTCAGAGGACCCCCAGGAGTTTGTGGATGAGGTGCATAAGATTTTGGTGGCTATGAGGGCCACAAATATTGAGAAGGCTGAGATGGCTTCCTATCAGCTCAAGGATGTTGCACAGACTTGGTGCAAGATGTGGCAGTATAGCCGAGCTTTGGGCGGAGTTCCAGTCACTTGGGAGCTGCTTAAGACAACCTTCCTGGAGAGATTCTTTTCCAGGGAGATGAGGGAGGCAAAGGTTGAGGAGTTTATCAACCTTAAGCAGGGACAGTCAGGGTGTATTCCTTGAAGTTTGTTAAACTATCCAGGTATGCTACTTTCCTTAGTATCTAACATCAAGGATGAGATGAGTACTGAAGTTTATTAAATTATCCATGTATGCTACTTCCCTTGTATTTAACAGCAAGGATGAGATGAGCAGATTCCTCACAGGAATCAACGGAGATCAAGAGGAGGAGTGTCGGTCTGCGATGCTCCATGATAACATAGACCTCTCCAGGTTGATGGTGCATGTCGAGCAGATAGGGCACTAATGCCTGCTTCGATTGCCATAAGAGTGGGCACATGGTTAGAGACTGCCCACAAAATAGAGTTCAGGCTGGAGGTAATGCTCAGCCTAGGCCTAATCCACAGGGTGCAGCAGCAGCCGAGCCTCCTAAGAGGAACATGTTCTATGCCCTAAAGGGCAGGGAGGAGCTGGAGAAGTCCGCTGATGTGGTCACAGGTATGCTGCAAGTATTCTCAACTTCTGTTTATGCTTTACTTGATCCAGGGTCTACGCTTTCCTTTGTAACTCCTTTGCTTGCTCTCACTTTTGAGATGTTGCCTGATGTTCTACATGATCCTATAGTGGTTAGTACACCTTTAGGAGAAAATGTAAGAACTGATAGAGTATACAAGGATTGCCCAATAGTTGTAAGTGGTAAGACTATGTGTGCAGACTTGGGTGAGTTATCCATGCATGATTTTGATGTTATTCTTGGCATGGAATGGCTTCATAGTTGTTATGCTTGTTTGGATTGTCGTAGTAGAGTGGTGTGATTTTGTTTCCCTAATGAAGAAGAGCTATTCTGGGAGAGGTACAACTCTAGTCGTCCTAATCCCTTGATTTCGAACCTTAAGGCCAATAAAATGATGTCCAAGGGGTTATTGTGTCATCATGTGAGTGTTAATGATTTAGATCATGACATTCCTTCCACAGTCTCAGTGCCTGTAATGAATAAGTTCCTAGATGTATTTCCTGATGATTTGTCTAGAGTCCCTCCCCCTCGAGAGATTGACTTTGATATCGACTTAGAACCTAATACTAAACCAATTTCAATTCCTCCCTACAGGATGGCTCAAGCTGAACTCAAGGAGTTGAAGCTGTAGTTAAAAGATCTCACTGATAACAGCCTTTTGTACCCGTTATGGTCATTATGAGTTCTTAGTTATGTCATTTGGTCTCACGAATGCGCCTGCAGCATTTATGGATCTCACGAACCGAGTCTTCCGTGAATACCTTGATTCTTTCATCATAGTATTCATTGATGACAATCTCATCTACTCTAGGACCAAGGAAGATCATGAACAACATTTGAGACTAACCTTGCAGGTACTTAGATAACATCAGTTGTACGCCAAATTCAGCAAGTGTGAATTCTGGCTTGACCTTCCTGGGTCATGTTGTGTCCGATTAGGGCATGGAGGTGGATCCCAGGAAAACTGAGGCTGTGAAGAAATGGCCAAAGCATCTTACTCCTGCAGACATCCGTAGTTTTCTGGGATTGGCTGGTTACTACCGCAAATTCGTGGAGGGATTTTCTTCCATTGCTGCCCCACTGACAGCTTTGACTAAGAAGAAGGACAAGTTTGAATGGACGGAGACTTGTGAGAAGAGTTTCCAGGAGCACAAGGACAGACTCACTTCAGCCGCGGGGCTTACTTTGCCTAAGTGTGCTGAGAATTACCCTGTTTATTGTGATGCATCTATGGTTGGTTTGGGTTGTGTTCTTATGCAGGTTGGTAAGGTGATAGCCTATGCGTCCAGATAGCTCAAGGTTCATGAGAAAAATAGTCCCACTCATGACCTGGAGTTGGCAGCTGTGGTGTTTGCACTGAAGCTGTGGAGGCACTACTTGTATGGAGTGCATGTGGATGTGTTCACAAACCACAAGAGTCTCCAGTACGTGTTCACATAGAGGGAGTTTAATCTACGTTAGTGGAGATGGTTGGAGCTGTTGAAGGATTATGACATGAATGTTCACTACCACCCAGGTAAGGCTAACGTTGTAGATGATGCTTTGAGAAGGATGAGCATGGGAAGTACATCCCACGTTGAGGATGAGAAGAAGGAGTTGGCGAAAGATGTACATATACTGGCCAGACTGGCTGTGCGATTGCTTGACTCTACTAGTGGGGGTGTTTCAGTTCATCCTAGTTCTGAATCATCCTTGGTAGTTGAAGTCAAGCAGGGTTAGCATCTCGATCCTCTGTTGATGGAGCTGAATGACTCAGTGTTGATAAAGATGAAAAAGTCTTTCGATTTGGGAGGCCACGGCATACTTAGGTATCAGGATAGGCTCTGTGTACCAGATGTGGATTATTTTTGGACCAGGATTGTTGTAGAGGCCCATGGTTCCAGATATTCCATACATCCAACATCCACCAAGATGTATCATGATCTTAAGCAGACTTATTGGTGGGATGGCATGAAGAAGGACGTTGCAGAATATGTGGCCAAGTGTCCTAATTGTCAACAGGTTAAGGTAGAACATCTTAAGCCTGGCGGTCTTACTCAGATTATTGAGGTTCCGACATTGAAGTGGGAGGCCATTAATATGGACTTTGTGGTTGGTCTTCCGAGGACTAAGAGACAGCATGACTCCATATGAGTTATTGTGGACAGGATGAATAAGCCTTCCACTTTATCCCTGTGAAGTCTACTTACAGAGCCGAGGATTATGCGAGACTCTACATTGATGAGATTGTGATATGGCATGGGATTCTTTTGTCTATCATTTTAGATAGAGGAGCTTAGTTTACTTCACATTTCTGGAGATCTTTCCAGAAGAGCTTGGGCACATAGGTAAAGCTTAGTACTCCCTTTCATCCTCAGACTGATGGGCAGGCAGAGGGCACCATTCAGACATTGGAGGACATGTTGAGAGCGTGTGTGATTGTCTTCAGGGGTAGCTGGGATGACCATCTTCCTTTGATAGAGTTGTCATATAATAATATCTATCACTCTAGCATTGGGATGGCACCGTTTGAGGCACTGTATGGTAGGAGGTGTAGATCTGTAGTTGGGTGGTTCGATGTTGGAGAGTCATCCATTTTGGGACCAGAGATCATTCATGAGGCCTTAGAGAAGGTCAGAGTTATTAGGGACAGGTTGGCTACTGCTTACAGTCGACAGAAGTCATATGCAGATAACAGAAAACCTCCCTTAGAGTTTGATGTTGGTGACCAGGTTTATCTGAAGATATTACCTATGAAGGGGGTGATGAGGTTTGGCAGGAAGGAGAAGTTAAGTCCGAGGTATGTTGGGCCATACAAGATCCTACAGCGTGTGGGTGAGGTGGCCTATGAGTTGGCATTGCCAACGGAGCTAGCTTCTATCCATCTAGTCTTTCATGTATCCATGTTAAAGAAGTGCATAGGTGATCCAGCATCGATTTTACCTGTGGAAGGTTTGGGGGTCGATGAAGACTTGTCATATGAGGAGGTACCTGTTGAGATCTTAAAAAGACAGATCAAGCGACTGGGGAACAAGGAGATTGCCACAGTGAATGTATTGTGGATAATTCATTTTGTTGAGGGTGCTACGTGGGAGGCTGAGGCCGACATGAGATCCCGCTACCCTTATCTTTTGAGCTCTTGAGGTTAGACTTCCTACTCTTAAGTCTAAGTTTCCTTATCTCTCCATTTTTGTTGCTATTGCTTGACTGTGCATGGTGATTTTGTTATGATCTGACTGGCATTAGATTTACTCGAAGGAGTCTTTATTGGACTTAAAAAGGGGAAATCTTAGGTTTGAAGGGTCTAGGGGTAAAATGGTTTTTTTCCTGGCTAAGGGTAGTATCGTATTACCCTAAATATCTAATTAATTATTTAATTAATAAGGTGGAAGGGCAATTTGGGGAGAGAGGGCCGAAATTGTGCTCTTGAAGTGAAGTCTTGCTCCACCCGGGTTCGAACCTAGGTGGAAGCAATGAATTAATGTGATTTTTATTTAATCTATTGAATTAATGTAATTAATTAATTTATTATTCATTAGCTGATTTAAAATAAAAATGAAAATCAGATTTTTATTAAATGAACAAAGCTCTATTGACTAAGTCCTAAAACTAGACTCCTAAGCCTCCTACAACTCCCACTCTCTCACGTTTATCTCTCCACTCTCACGCTCAATCTCTCTTCTTCTTTCTCACGAAATTTCTCTGCCAAAATAAGACACAAAAGCAAAAAAATAAACCAATCTGTTCACACTTGAAGAACTCACACGAAATCACAAGAAAATAAACGTTAATCGCACAATAGGCTAAGGGAGGTTGTCATTCGAGTGTTGTTGATATTGAGGAGGCTTAGACATGTTCTTGGGTGAAGTTTTTGAACAGCAAGTCTAGGGTTTAACGTCAAAAAGGTATGGGTTTTCTTCTCTCTTGGTCCCTTTCCCAAGAGACCCCTTAAGGTTCATATTATTCATCCGAAAACTAGGATTGTTTCCCGTTTTGCATGCCCTTGTCACTAGCTCCCAATGAATCGTAGGTTGGGTATGATTGCTGGTAGATTTAGGTGTATGTTATGTTTTCGTGATGAATATGATTATGTTTGTGTACTTGAAATCGTATGAAATACAAACATGTATTCGAAATTATATGCAAGTGTGTGCGTGTGCAAGTATGTTACTATGAATGAGGTTCTCGGGTTAAGGCTCCAAATTTGATAATGTTTTGGTTGTCATTTTACGTGCATAAACCATGTAAATTGTGATGTTCATTAAAATGGAAGTGTCGTTGATTTGAGTATCAATCTTTTGGCTAAGCGAATCTATGAAAAAGCACCCCAAAAAGTGTTACATGATCTATGAATTTCCCTAAGATTTCAAGTGAAAATGTTAGTGAAAATAAGCTTAAAAAATGACTAAATTTCCAGAAAACTTACAAGTTTAGTTTAGGCTAAATGTAGAGGAATAAATCCGGAAATTTATTTGAGTATAAAGGAATGAGGCCACCAGGATTCAAACTTGTAACCTCACCCGTATAATACTTAAAAATGCGAAAAGGGAAATGGGGTCAAGGGGGATCAATACTAGGTGTACTGGCTGAAAAAGTAAGGAACAAGAAAGTTAATAAAATAAAAAGGGAGGCGTCGGAATCGAACCCACAACCTCCAGACAGCGAGTGAAGTAAAGGAAAAATAAAAGAAAAGAAATGTAAGGCATGGGAATCGAACCCACGACCTCAAGGCTGTGAAGGAGAGTAAAGGAGAAAGGGAAAATAAAAAGAAAAGAAAGGTGAGGCGTGGGAATCGAACCCACGACCTCAAGGCAGTGAAGGAAGTTAAGGAGAAAAAATGAAATTAAATGAATTGTGAGGCGTTGGAATTGAACCCACGACCTCTAGGCAGGCTGCAAAATTACAGGAAAATAAAGAGAGGCTGTGGGAGTTTGATCCCACAACCTCATGGTCTATGCGAATGAGACAAGAGAATTAAATGGAAAAAAATATTAAAGGGGCTGTGTGGGTTCGATCCCACAATCCTTCGGCCAAATAAGAGGAGATTCCAAGGAGATTAATAAAGAGGGAATGTTGATGTTGGGGCTCGATCTAGGGTCTCAATGTCATGAGGACTAAAAATAAAATCAAGGAAAAATGTAAGTGTGATCCAAGGGATTCGAACTTGGGTTCCCTTGCCCAAATTTCCGTATTGATACATAAGTAATGCGTGAATTAAATGTTCAAAAATAATGCCACCTACTTAGATCAAAATCGAGATCTTGGCATACATACAAGATACATAAGTCTTGTACTACATAATCATAGGAAGATATGAGTCACTTAACAAACTATGAATGAAGCCTCATGGCTGGTATGTATAGACCCATAAGTCTAACATACGTTTAAAAATAAGTGAATCTAAGATGTATGTAATGAAATGATGTAGCCCTAGAAGGGTTAAGTACGGGTATAAAACACACTAAATGGCCAAGTGCATTGGCATACGATGAAATGATTATTATGTAATGAAATGATGAAACCCTAGAAGAGTTAAGTAAGAGTGTGAAACACACAAATGGCCAAGTGCATTGGCATATGATTAAATGAACATTCACGTAAAAAGGGGGTGAGTAATTATGAAGAGCAATTGTGCTAATGTTAATGAATGTGGTGACAACATGATATGAGACTAACGTAAAAGATGAGAACAATCTCAAATGAGCCTGAGTAAATGTTACCAAAACGTACTCACCTATGAGAGTGTGCAGTTAATGAAGAGACCAGACTCTATGAACACTCTAATGAAAGCATTGAGATTAACACACTTAATACTAATGATGAGATGAGAAATCATCTATTGAGCTATGATGTCCTCATACTAGAAGCCAACTTCCATGACGTATGAGTTGAATGTAATGGAACTTTATACTGAGCACCGATAGACTAGCTATGAGCGGTGATGCCTTCTTTCGGGAAGGGCGGAGGTTCACGTAACTCTCATGAGATGAGACTGTCCGGCATGCCGGGTATGGGTCTCCTTATATCTCCTAGTCTTCGAACCTATACTGCCAATATAGGAATCTGGCGGGGTTAAATTCCCATGTACGCTAGCATGTTTTGGGTCACTTTGGCCGGTGATTCCACCTCTTTTCAGTGTGGGGGAGACACTGGATTTCATGATGCTCAGATGATCTATGTCGATTAAAGTTAAAGTTCCCAATGAATGAATGAGGCCAGCCTCAAATGATGCACATAAAGAAATGAACGATACCAAAGGTGTTAGGATAGGATAATAAAGAGGTGAGCTAGACTCAAGTAATGACACTAGGTTATTCTTGATCATTGCACAGCAAACCCGATGAGAGTCTTAAACTACATCCTATGTATAGCTGGTGTTTACACTAGCTTATGAATGAATGAAATGAAGTACGTATAAATGAATGAAGCAAACTATGTGTTTGTTAAAGAAGGCTCCCTAGTTGAGGTCCCATATGTTGAGCCCTTATTTTGGAAAGTCTTAATGTCAAGTCCATGATTCCAAGGTCTCATGGCATATGAATGAATGTTATAAAAGATGTTATGTGCTATATGCAATATGATATATGCTATGTTTAAGATGTTATGTGTTGTGTGCAATATGATAAGTATGATGATGCATGTTACTCTCATGGCATGACTTTCCTAATCCAAATTTGGAAAGCTCACTGACTTTCCTAATCCAAGTTTGAAAAGCTCACTGACTTTCCTAATCCAAATTTTGAAAGTTCACTAACTTTCCTAATCCCAATTTGGCAAGTCCACTGACTTGACTTTCCATAATCATGTTGTTAGGAAAGAGCTATTCTTACTCATGCATGTCCTTGGTGTGTGCTTGCATATACCCATACTTAGTACAAGTGTGTACTAATCCCATACCACTCTATATTTTTAGGTACAGGCACAGGTGGACGCTAGAGTTTACAGGTTGACGTTGCAGCTATCCGAACGTGGAGCTTTCATCCGAACTTGGTAGGACCTCATGCTTTCGAGGATGTCTACCGTTGTTATCTAGCTTAGATATAGGCTTTATCTAGAGGAGCATGTTCCACTAGTGTTTCTTTCCACTTTCATTTCATACTTTGTATTGGTGCCATTTTGGCAATAAAATGATTAATGCAATTATGAACTGTTTCTTTCATTTGATAATCTCTATGTTAGATGGTTGATTTGTGAACGCCTATGATGTTAAGTTTAAAATATTTAGCATGAAATAATAAAACAAAAATTTCAAATTTTCCGCTAATATTAACCTAGATGAAGTAAGAATGACGTATGTAGGCTTGTCTGCGACCTCTGAGAGGTCAAAGACGCCGGTCTCATCTAGGATCTAGATTCCGGTCGTGACAAAGTTGGTATCAGAGAACTAGGTTAAATTCCGAGAATAATAAGTTCACATCAACCACATTGAGTAGTTTATAAGTCATGGTAGTGAAGTGCACCACTATCCTGAATTAGAGACTACATGATGCGTAGGAAAATTTCCCTTCTCTGATCTTATCGTGCTTTTCGTAATGTCTAATTTCTTGGTGTTATGAGAGTGTATAACATCATTCTTTGTCATTTTCAGAGAATGAATACTAGGAGAACTATTGGTCAGAGGAGAGGAGGTGAAGCTGCTGGGGGCAATCAGGTTCCACCCCAGGCTCCAGCTGAAGGAGTTGCTATGCCGGTTAACCCAGCTGGGTAGACTGATGTGGAGGTGCGGGCATCTCCGGCCCGGATGGCAGAGGCCATCACTATGCAGGCCCAAGCTATGACTGCCCAGGTCAATCGGCAGGATGTTTAAAGGGAGAACCCACCGGTTCGTAGCATGGCTGTCTAATTGAGAGACTTCACGAGTATGAATCCTCCTATTTTCACAGGGTCTAAGACTTCAGAGGACCCCCAAGAGTTTGTGGATGAGGTGCATAAGATTTTGGTGGCTATGGGGGCCACAGATATTGAGAAGGATGAGTTGCCTTCCTATTAGCTCAAGGATGTTGCACAGACTTGGTGCAAGATATGACAGGATAGCCGAGCTTTGGGGAAGAGTTTCGGTCACTTGGGAGCTGTTTAAGACAGCCAACCTAGAGAGATTCTTTCCCACGGAGATGAGGGAGGCAAAGGTTTAGGAGTTTATCAACCTTATGCAGGGATCAATGACAGTCAGGGAGTATTCCCTGAAGTTTGTTAAACTATCCAGGTATGCTAATTTCCATAGTATCTAACATCAAGAATGAGATAAGTACTGAAGTTTGTTAAATTATCTAGGTAAGCTACTTTCCTTGTATCTAACAGCAGGGATGAGATGAGCAGATTCCTCACAGGAATCATTGGAGATCTGGAGGAGGAGTGTCGGTCTGCGATGCTCCATAATAACATGGACTTCTCCAGGTTGATAGTGCATGTCCAGCAGGTAGAGGATAGTCGCAAAAAGAGGGGCATTCGTGACGCTAGGAGGCCTAAGCCTCAGGATTAGGCAGGTCCCAGCCATGGAGGCCACAGAAATAATTTTGGCGTCCGTGAGAAGCCCAGGTTCAAGAAGGGGCAGCAGAGTTCTGGGAACTCTAATTCTCAAAGGAGTACAACACCTAGAGGAGGAACACCTGAGCCAAGAAGGGAAATGGAGGAGAGATGCAGCGTCCCAAAAATAACTGTGATAAGTTTGGTCGTGCCCACAGTGGAGAGTGCAGACAGGGTACTAATGCCTGCTTCAATTGCGGTAAGAGTGGGCACATGGTTAGAGACTGCCCACAGAACAGAGGTCAGGCAGGAGGTAATGCTCAGCCTAGGCCTAATCCACAGGGTGCAGCAGCAGCAGAGCCTCCTAAGAGAAACAGGTTCTTTGCCCTGAAGGGCAGGGAGGAGCAGGAGAAGTCCGCTGATGTGGTCACAGGTATGCTGCAATTATTCTCAACTTCTATTTATGCTTTACTTGATCCAGGGTCTACGCTTTCCTTTGTAACTCCTTTGCTTGCTCTCACTTTTGAGACATTGCCTAAAGTTCTGCATGATCCTATAGGGGTTAGTACACCTTTAGGAGAAAATGTAAGAACTGATAGAGTATACAAGGATTGCTCAATAGTTGTAAGTGGTAAGACTATGTGTGAAGACTTGGTTGAGTTACCCATGCATGATTTTGATTTTATTTTTGGCATGGTATGGCTTCACAGTTGTTATGCCTATTTGGATTGTCGTAGTAGAGTGGTGAGAATTCTTTCCCTAATGAAAAAGAGCTAGTCTAGGAGGGGTACAACTCGAGTCGTCCTAATCACTTGATTTCGAACCTTAAGGCCAATAAAATGATGTCCAAGGGGTTATTGTGTCATCTTATGAGTGTTAATAATTTATATCATGACATTCCTTCCATAGACTCAGTGCCTGTAGTGAATGATTTCCTAGATGTATTTCCTGATGATTTGCGTGGAGTCCCTCCCCCTCGAGAGATTGACTTTGGTATCGACTTAGAACCCGATACTAAACCAATTTCAATTCCTCCCTACAGGATGTCTCTAGCTGAACTCATGGAGTTCAAGCTGCAGTTAAAAGATCTCACTGATAAGGGTTTCATTCAACCGAGCATATCCCCTTGGGGCGCTCTAGTGTTGTTTGTGAAAAAAAGTATGGAACCCTTTGAATATGTATCAATTATCGGCAGCTCAATAAAGTCAATATAAAGAATAAGTATCCACTTCACAGAATAGATGATTTGTTCGATCAGCTTCAAGGGTCTAGTTTCTTCTCTAAGATTGATCTTCGTTCAGGGTATCATCAGCTTAGGGTTAGGGATGGATATATCCCAAAGACAGCCTTTCGTACCAGTTATGGTCATTATGAGTTCTTAGTTATGTTATTTGGTCTAACGAATGCGCCTGTTGCATTTATGGACCTCATGAACCGAGTCTTCGGTGAATACCTTGATTCTTTCGTCATAGTATTCATTGATGACATCCTCATCTACTCTAGGACCAAGGAAGAGAATGAATAGCATTTGAGACTAACCTTGCAGGTACTTAGACAACATCAGTTGTACGCCAAATTCATCAAATGTGAATTCTGGCTTAGTTTAGTGACCTTCCTCGGTCATGTTGTGTCCGATCAGGGCGTGGAGGTGGATCCCAGAAAGACTGAGGATGTGAAGAACTGGCCAAAGCATCTTACTCCCACTGACATCCGTAGCTTTCCGGGATTCGCTGGTTACTAACGCAAATTCGTGGAGGTCTTTTCTTCGATTGCTGCCCCACTAATAGCTTAGACTAAGAAGAAGGCCAAGTTTGATTGGACGGAGACTTCTGAGAAGAGTTTCCAGGAGCTCAAGGACAGACTCACTTCAACCCCGGTGCTTAATTTGCCTAAGTGTGGTGAGAATTACACTATTTATTGTGATGCATCTTGGGTTGGTTTGGGTTGTGTTCTTATGCAGGTTGGTAAGGTGATAGCCTATTCGTCCAGACAGCTCAAGGTTCATGAGAAGAATTATCCCACTCATGACCTGGAGTTGGCAGCTGTGGTGTTTGCACTGAAGCTGTGGAGGCACTACTTGTATGGAGTGCATGTGGATGTGTTCACAGACCACAAGCGTCTCCAGTACGTGTTCACACAGAGGGAGTTGAATCTACGTCAGTGGAGATGGTTGGAGCTGTTGAAGGATTATGACATGAATGTTCACTACCACCCAGGTAAGGCTAATGTTGTAGCTGATGCTTTGAGCAGGATGAGCATGGGAAGTACAACCCACAATAAGGATGAGAAGAATGAGTTGGCGAAAGATGTACACAGACTGGCCAGACTGGGTGTGCGATGCTTGACTCTACTAGTGGGGGTGTTTCAGTTCGTCCTAGTTATGAATCATCATTGGTAGTTGAAGTCAAGCAGGGTCAGCAACTCGATCCTGTGTTGATGGAGCTGAAGGACTCAGTGTTGATAAAGATGAATGAGTCTTTCGCTTTGGGAGGTGACGGCATACTTAGGTATCAAGATAGGCTGTGTATACCAGATGTGGATGATTTGTGGACCAGGATTGTTGCAGAGGCCCATGGTTCCAGATATTCCATACATCCAGGTTCCACCAAGATGTATCATGATCTTAAGCAGATTTATTGGTGGGATGGCATGAAGAAGGACATTGCAAAATATGTGGCCAAGTGTCCTAATTGTCAGCAGGTTAAGGCAGAACATCTTAAGCCTGGCAGTCTTACTCAGATTATTAAGGTTCCGACTTGGAAGTGGGAGTCCATTACTATGGACTTTGTGGTTGGTCTTCCGAGGACTAGGAGACAGCATGACTCCATATGGTTATTATGGACAGGATGACTAAGTCTGCCCACTTTATCCCTGTGAAGTCTACTTTAAGAGCCAAGGATTATGCGAGACTCTACATTGATGAGATTGTGAGATGGCATGGGATTCCTTTGTCTATCATATCAGATAGAGGAGATCAATTTACTTCACATATCTGTAGATATTTCCAGAAGAGCTTGGGCACACAGGTAAAGCTTAGTACTACCTTTCATCCTCAGACTTGTAGGCAGGCAGAGCGCACCATTCAGACATTGGAGGACATGTTGAGAGCGTGTGTGATTGACTTAAGGGTAGTTGGGATGACTATCTGCCTTTGATAGAGTTCTCGTATAATAATAGCTATCACTCCAGCATTGGGATGTCACCGTTTGAGGCACTGTATGGTAGGAGGTGTAGGTCTCCAGTTGGGTGGTTCGAGGTTTGAGAGTCATCCATTTTGGTCCAGAGATCATTCATGAGGCCTTAGAGAAGGTTAGAGTGATTAAGGACAGGTTGGCTACTGCTTAGAGTCGGCAGAAGTCTTATACAGATAACAGGAAGCGGCCCTTAGAGTTTGATATTTGTGACCAGGTCTACTTGAAGATATCACCCATGAAGGGGGTGATGAGTTTTGGCAGGAAGGGGAAGTTGAGTCCGAGGTACGTTGGGCCATACGAGATTCTACAGCGTGTGGGTGAGGTGGCCTATGAGTTGACGTTGCCTGCGGAGGAAGCTTCTATTCATCCAGTCTTTTATGTCTCTATGTTAGTGCGTTGGTGATCCAGCATCGATTCTTCATGTTGAAGGTTTGGGGGTTGATGAAGACTTGTCCTATGAGGAGGTTCATGTTCAGATTTTAGACCGGCAGGTAAAGCGACTAAGAAACAAGGAGGTTGCCACAGTGAATGTATTGTGGAGGAACCATCTTGTTGAGGGTGCTACATGGGAGTCCGAGGCCGATATGAGATCCCTGTATACTCAGCTTTTCAGCTCTGGAGGTTAGACTTCCTACTCTTAAGTCTAAGTTTCCTTATCTCCTCTATTCCTTGTTTCTATTGCTTGACCGTATAAAGTACTTATGTTATTATATGACTGTCATTGTGATAGATAATTAAAAGTGTCATTCGGGGACGAATGTTCCTTAGAGGGGGATAATGTAACAACCCGGAAATGACTATGCTAAGTAATGCCTAAACGTACCTAGAATGCCTAGATTAGACCAGGTTCACACGGCATGATGCGCGCGGAACCAGACCTCAGAACCTATGCACCATTCAAGCCAACCAACTTGGTGAGTTAGTTGAGCTAGGCAAGGTTGGGTCCAGCCATGTAGGGCACCCGAATATTAAGATTCACCCGAATGAGTTTCAACCGAACTTGAAAGGGGTAATCTTAGGTTTGGAGGGTCAAGGGGTAAAATGGTCTTTTCCAGGCTAGGGGTAGTATTGTAATTACTCTAAGTATTTAATTAATTAATTAATGAATGAAAATAGTGGACAATTCAGGTAGGTTTGACCCAAATTGACCTATTTTCGTGAGATGAGCTCCACCCAGGTTCGATCCTTGGTAGAAGAAATATTTAAATTGAATTAAATTGTATTTAATTTTATGATTTAAGTAAGGGCATAGTAGTCATTTCACTTAACCTTAGAAAATCAAATTTTTAATTAAATAACAAAAAGAGTCCTAGTTGACTAAGTCTTCACCTAAAACTCCTACTCCTAAGCTACTCTCATGTCTAAACCTCCACTCTCTTTCTCACGATTCTCCACTCTCATTCTCACGCTTCATTATCATTAAAAGAACAAAATCAAAAGTTCATCACTCTTGAATAACTTTTACGCTAAAACTCAAAAGAAAAACTAAGCCAAAAACGAAAAGCAAAAGCAAAATTCTCGACATGTGGAGCTTGAGGTTTCTATTGTGAGGCTTTGGTTTCGTGGGGAGTTGTCTGTCCATTGGAACAGGTTTGGAAGGTGTTGAACAACAAAAAAGGTATGGGTTTTCTTCCTCTTGGTCCCTTGCCCAAGAGACCCCTAAGTTTCAGTCTATTCTAATCTGAAAACTAGGAATGTTTCCCCGTTGCATGTCCTTGTCACTAGCTCCCATCGATTGTTGTTGGTTGGGTATGTTTGCTGGTAGAAATTAGGGATGTAACGTGTTTTTGTGATGATTATGTTCATGTATGTATGTTCGGATTTATGTGACTGATAAATATGTCTTTCCGAAATTATGTGATAAGTATGTCTGTGTATGGTTTACGCTGTAACTTTTGGTCATAAATTGAAGTATGAAAAAGGCATGTTGAATCCTTTTATTT
This sequence comes from Solanum sitiens, assembly GCA_016801875.1. NCBI lineage: Eukaryota > Viridiplantae > Streptophyta > Magnoliopsida > Solanales > Solanaceae > Solanum > Solanum sitiens. The sequence goes on along the minus strand of JABWTJ010000089.1, from coordinate 1,255,844 downwards.
TATGTGCAAATGCTTGTAAAAATCATGATGTTCATATGAGGTGTGATGTTGTTGAATTGAGTGAAAACTTTTGGCTAAATGTAACCAAGAAAATGCACCTAATTGTGTACGAAATGATCTTCCAATTTGGCATGAAAATCTAACGTATAAATGTTGAGAAATGGTGGATTGAAAGAATGACCAAATTTCCAGACCTCGGCATAGGCAGTGTTGAGGAATTTGGATTTTCAATTTTTTTTAAGTTGTGAGGTCATTAGGGATTGAACCCAAGACCTCACCATGTGTAAGATGCTGAAAAATTCAATAATATAAAATGAGTTAAGGGGGATTCGAAATGGGGTCATGCTCAGGTGAAGAAATGAAAGAGGGAAAAATATATAAAATAAGGTGTGTGGGAATCGAACCCACAACCTCTCGGATAGGTGAGGGAATTAGGAGAATAATTAAAGAAAAATAAAATGAGGTTTTGGTGGATCGATCCCTCATCCTCTTGGTTTCAAACCAAAAAGAGAGGGAAGAAAAGAAAGAAAAAGATGTGTAGCCATTGGGGATCGACCTCGGGTCCCCCAAGCCGAAAATATAAATCACACAAATTATATATGAGACTAAGTGTTGCTCAAGGGATTCGAAATCGGGTTCCCTTGCCTAATTTTGTATTGATAAATAAGTCTTACGTGAATAAATATTTAATGAATGGTGGCTATAGGGATCGAACTCGAGACCTTGGCATACTTACAAGATGTATAAGTCTTGTACCACATAATCTTGGGTAAGTATGAGTCACTTAGACGAATTATGAATGAAGCCTCATGGCTTGTACGTATGGGTTCATAAGTCCAGCGTACATTTAAAAATAAGTGAACCTAAGATGTATATGATGAAATAATGTGATCCCAAGAGGGTTAAGTAAGAGTGTGAAATACAATAAAAGGTCAAGTGCATTGTCATATGATGAAATGAACATTCACATAATGGGGTGAGTAATTATGAATAGCTAATATGCTAAAGTTAAAGAATGTGGTGACAACATGATAAGAGACTAATATGAAAGACAACATCAATCTCAAATGAGCCTAATAAGTGTTACCAAATATCGTACTCACCTATGAGAGTGTAAACCTAATAAAGAGACCAGTCTATAAGAAACACTCTAATGAAAGTATTGAGATTAATACACACTTAATACTAATGATGAGAGGAGAAATCATCTAATGAGCAATGATGCCCTCATGCTAGAAGCCAGCTTCTATGATGTGTGAGATGAATGTAATGGAAATTTATACGGAGCACCGATAGGCTAGCTATGAGTCGTGATTCCTTTTTTCGGGAAGGCAGAGGTTCGTGTAAATCTCATAAGATGAGACTGTCCGTTTAGGAGGGTATGGGTCTCCTTATATCTCCTAGTCTTTCAACCTATGCAGCCAACATAGGGTTCTAGCAGGGTTCAATTCCCTATATACGCTAGCATGTTTTGGTTTCACTTTGGCCGGTGATTCCACCTCTTTTCGGTGTGGGGTAGACACTGGATTTCATGGAGCTCATATGATCTATGTTGGTTAAAGTCCTCAAGTAATGCACACAATGAAATGAATGATACCAAAGGTGTTTGGATAGGATAATCAAGAGGTTAGCTAGACTCAAGTAATGACACTATGTCATTCTTAGTCATTGCACAGTGAACCCGAAGAGAGTCCTAAACAACATCCTAGGTATATAAATGAATGAAAAATGAAGTACGCATGAATGAATGAAGTAGACTCTGTGTTTGCTAAAGAAGGCTCCCTAATTGAGGTCCCATATGTTGAGCCCTCATTTGGGAAGTCCTAATGTTAAGTCCGTGATTCCAAGGTCTCACGGCGTACGAATGAATGATATATGATACATGTATGTGCTAAATGAAGTGTGTTTTGTGTTGTGTGCAATATGTAAAGAATGATGATGCATGTTACTCTCATAACATGACTTTTCTAATATGATTTAGCAAGTCCAACTAACTGGGCTTTCCAGAACTCATATTGTAAGGAGAGAGCTCTTCATAATCATGAATATCCTTGGTGTGTACTTGCATATACCCATACTTAGTACAAGTGTGTACTAATCCCATACAACCCTTTACTTTTAGGTGCAGGTACAGGTGGATGCTAGAGCTTACGAGACTACGTTGAAGCTATCCGGACGTGGAGCATTCATCCGGACATGGTAGGCCCTCATGCTTTCGAGGATGCTTATCTCTTATATTCTATATTAGACGTAGGCATGAGCTAGTGGAGGATGTTCCACTAGCATTTCTTTTTTACTTATTTTCAGACGTTGTATTGGTGCCATTTTAGAAACTTTATATTAATGCAGTTATGAACTATTTCTTTCATTTGAATATCTTATTATTAGATGGTTGTCGTGAACTCATATGCTATAGTGCAATTCTTACTATGAATTCTATGTATACTTCAAAGCAAACAAAAGTTTTAAATTGTCCGCTAAAATTAACCTATACGATGTAATAATGACGTATGTAGGATTGTCTGCGACCTCTGAGAGGTCAACGATGCCGGTTTTATCTAGGGTGTAGACCCCGGTCGTGACAGTAGGAACTCCTTCTCTATACATTATCATGCTCATATAAATCAAATCTATACACATTATAACCATTTTCCGTAAAAACACAATTTAGTGAAATTTCCAAAATCATTAAAGTGAACTGCCAAGCATTACAGTGAAACATGCTCAAATTTTCAAAAAATGCAACTCTTAAGCAATTTATGATGAAAGCATGATAATATGAGAGACAAAACCATATAAACTCATTTTACAACATAATCATAGCATCATAAAATGCACAATGTAAGGAATTAATGAAATTCAATTTCAACAAGACTCCTAAACACAATGCAACGTGCTACATGCTACTATGACATTCTATCTCTCAAGCTTAAATATAATAGAAGAGAAGAGACAACAAATCACAACTCCACCACTTATAAGGGACTCATAACAACTAAAGAGAGAAAACTATAACTTACATATTTCATAATCATCCGGCTTAGATCCTTTAGCCCGGAGGGCATAAATTGTTTCTTGGAAGATCACGTTCCGGAGCACTAGGAGGAACTTGCTGGTCCTCTCTACCTCTAGACCGCATAATAAGACAATCCCTCACATTATGACCATCCTTACCACAACCAAAGCAATTTACGAAACCAACTAGACACTTCCCTAAATGCTTTTTTCCATAAGTAACACAAGTAAGCTTATCACTTTGAGAACCACTACTTCTCTCAAGTTTGACCTTAGGAGCACTAGGTCCATCTTTTTTAGAGCCCTCTTCTTAAACCTAGGTTGGTTTTGCTCATTGGATCCACTCCTCTTTAAATTCCTTGAGATCCTACTAAGTTTGGACTCTTCAATGGATTGAGCATACACAATAAGCCTAGACAAGTTCATGTTACTATGGAGCATGGCCGTAGGACACTCTTCTTCCACAAGGTCGGCAACACTGGTCACAAATCTACTCATCTCATTCATAGGTTTAGACACCATGGATGTAGCATACATAGAAAACATGGTAAACTTCAAATAATACTTTTCAACGCTCATATTACTTTGCTTGATATTAATGAACTCTTCAACCTGCACCTCCCTCCTCTTACGGGGATAGTACTTTTCTAAGAAAACCTCCTTAAAATCTTCCCACTCTATGATACATGACACAACAGGCCTATTTTCTTTCCATTGAGTGTACCACACTAGAACAACATCCCCTAATTGGTACGAAGATTACTACGCCTTTCCCCTAGATGTCACTCTCATGGCACTCAACACCTTGTACACACCATCAAGAAACTCTAGGAGATCCTCTCCCACCTTAGACACATGAAAGATAGGAGGATTCATCCTCACAAAGTCTCTCAATCTGGAGGTCATGGTACTCTCCAAAGCATTAACCCTAGGCCCAATATCTCTAGTCACATGAGTAGTCATAGCTCGGGATAGGGCAAGTAAAGAATCTCTAATCTCTCCATTAGTAAAGTTCGAGGGAATCACCGGATCCTCATCCCCTTCAGCACCTTGAGGAACTTTAGAACCTTGTGGAACTTGTCAATCTTGGATAACTTTCTCCACTTGGGGAGGAAATTCCTCATTCACCCTCTGTTCTTCAACCCTTCTTGCAGCCATCCTTCTAGTATTTATCTCTTATAAACAAAAGGAAAAACATTAAGAAGAACACTCATTATTTTTTACTCTATGGCACAACCCAAGAGTAAAAACAAAGGGAAACCCTATCCTCCTATAGCCTCTAGCTCATGGATGTGTCGCGACTCACACCAATGAACAAGACTCTATTAGACGTGGCTTTTTGAGACTTTTTCATTTCTAAGACTACTTCATGACGTTATGCTCTGATACGAAGTTTGTTACGACCCGAGTGTACACCCCAGGAATTAGGCAATTCTCGAATCGTCACATGGAGTACTTGACCTCTCGGAGGTCTTGGAAAAGCCCTGAGACATCATTCATTGCATACATGTATGAAAAGTGGTGCGGAGTTAAAACTTTTCACACGAATAATAACTCAAAACATCTTTCATATAAAATGATAGAAATGCTAAGTCTCAACATACGCCAATCTTAAACTCAAGAATATTTGGGACACGGCCTATACATCAAATATACAAAACTTAGTCTATTACAATACTTTTTAATCAATGAAATGAAAGATAGTAATGTTCTCGAATCAAGTGAGGTCATAACCCAACTTTGCTTGAAAGAACCTAGTTTCCAATCTTTTCTTCAAGACACCTCTAACCTTCCACCTACACCTTTTGATATAGACAAAATGTATGGAATTAGTATATTTCATGTAATAAGTATGACATAATGCATAAAATCATGAGAAACTGACATTTCCATGAAACATGTTCTTTTTGAGTAAAACATCATAACATAATATATAAGAACCACATATCACACCAACTTCACAGATAAGTCACATATCACAAGATAACATCAATAACACATCAAAACACATAAACATGAAACCCTCCTACCAAAGGTTATTCTAAGGTTCACTTGAGTGAGTTATGAAGGGACAACCCATACAATCCTTCCCCACACACCTAACAGATCCTTTAGACTGCCTAAGATAAGATTATTCCCATTTAATTAATTAAAATCCCTACCTAAAAATACTCTAATACTTACCTAATTAAGACAAGAAGAGAACGCCCATACACCCTCTCAAAGCATACCTAAGCAATCCTTAAAGCTACTCTAGATAGATGCCTTTTCATTAACATACCTTTTTGTAAGTTGTTATGTACAATAGACCATTTAAGAGACATTCAATAATTAAGGACTTTCACATAATGGCCTTGGAGAAGACCTAGGGAACTCACACACTAACATCTTTGAAGCGTAGTCATGCAATGTCTAGATAGCGTCTCATTCCACTACCTAAACTTCATAGTACTTATCCAACACTAGCATGAATCACACATTATTAGAATAGGTAATAACCGACATAGACCATACTAGCCAGGCCTGGAATCCTGAGTAAACACTACTCCCATAGAGAGTGTTCTACAATGGTAGAACTAGGACACATCCCATGTGGGCACATGGTTAAGTAATATCGAGGGTATCTTTGTACTAGAGCATCAAAATTCAACTAGAGCTACTCCCAAAGCATACTCATTCGGTGCTAGCCTTTGTTCTCTTAGAGTAATTCAATAAAGGAGCATATGAAGAGGTACCATATCTTGTTATAGAAAAATCATAATACACCTTACGAAAGTGCTACCCCATGAATGCCTTAGAATGGTTAAGAGGATAGCTAAATGATTTTCCTAAGTATGATTTCATGTCGTTACAGCCAACCAACCCTAAGTCTACCATTCACACGAGAAGGATACCATTATGGATTTCAACTTTAAGGATATCATAACGTTCTTTCTAAAAGGTTCCACAGAAATAAACTTCTTTACTATATTCAAGATCATATTCCATTCGTACCTATACATTCATGACAAAATTTCTATAGCCTACTAAGTCGAGGATTCACATTCATATTCTTCAAGTATCAAGTAAGGGATACAAGTCTACCAAAACAAGACACATATACTTTCCATTTATCACATATAAAATATCATTCAAGAAGCACATAAAGATAACTTAGTATACTTGCAAGTCAACCTACACACTTCTAGAGAATCATCAATCTAACTCATCATAAGGTTCATATAGTCAATTAAAAATATTCACACTTCAACATCAAGTCTACACACACAAGGCATCACTATAGCCTATCATGATCACCTATATTAACTTAGGAGAACACATACATGACTTCATGAATACAAATAAATCATATTGACCTTCTCAATGATCACATAGACAAGTCATAAATGATAGTAACATAGTTCATAATGTAACGCCGACGAGGCCACATTGTTTCACAATTCATAATGTAATGCCGGCGAGGCCACATTATTCACAAGTATAGCACATGAGCACCGCCACCATAAGTCGACCATACCAAACATCATAATTGAAACACCTATACTACACAATATAGTAAAGGGTTAGGTCAACGTACCACCAATTTGATCTTTACAACTCCAATCCATAGCCAATTCAACCTATCCAATATAACAAGGCTCTTACCAATAGCTATATTAACCAATTCAATCCAATAATCACAATATACAGTGATCAAAGATAATATATTATGAATTCATCAATTTAAGACAACCTACATTCAATTCTAACATAATTCTTTCATACTTCAATATCCCAAAAGTAAACTTCACAAGAATTCAATAGTATAGAGACATGATCAAATCACCCATAATATAGTCAAAATAAGGAGTTCATGATTTACATGGGTTCATGGAGTTCTTAAATTATAATCATCAACTTAACATCAATTCAATCAAAATGCATTGATTTAAAACGTTTTATGAAAGAACCCATTGCTAGAATTCAAGTTAGAAGTTCATCTTTTGAGAAAGCCTTGAAAAACCACTTTGAAGTTTGACTCCTTGAAGAAAGAAGATTCAAGGATGAAAACCATACCATAATTGATTCTAGACCACGAAATTTGATAATATTTGATGGAGAAATCAATCTCCAAGCTCCGATCTCTCGCCAAGCTTCAATGGTGCTCTACAGAGTTCTTCCTTGGGGTTTGGGGTTTTCATTTTGAATAATGATTTGAATAGGGTCTAGACTTACAAAACTACTTAAAATACACAAAAAAAAACTTAAGAAACCATACAACTAATTTTACGTGGGCTAGGTGAAAACCCTATCTTGCCTTTTAGTTGGACGAGACACATGCAGAAAATCAGCAGGTGTCAATCGATGGTTGCCACTAACGGGGCATAGACCTATCGACGAGTCTTATTGGCAAGTCATCAAGTGGGTTAGAGGCCCTCAATCAAGGGGGTTAAGATCCCACATTAAGTATGGGCCTATACCCGCAGTCTACGGGCCATCACCTTGGCTACGAGGCGTCATTTCACATCCAGGGAGCACCCCCTAGACGTAACCGGCATTGTAGTCCTCTTTGAGGACTAAGACTAGCCTCTTAGCATACATCATTACATTCATAGGTTAAAATGCGGGAAAATTAAAAACTTTTCATTATTTCTACATTGAGGTTTACATAGACCTCTACATACACATTATATATTCATATCTAGTATACATAGACCCTTCGAAAAGAAAGATTGCATAGTTTTCTACTTTTATTGCACATAGATATATATAAGATATAATATAGTGTTAAAAGAGTGTCTCATCCCATAACCATCTAACAAGATTATATAAATTTGGTCCTAGCCCATACATCAATGTAATAGAGCCACATATGGGCTATACAATTCGTGCTCAAATGAAAAGGGAAAGAACATAAGAGTCTTAAAAGTAAAATAACTTCATAAGCTTGATATTGGCATTGTCTTCGAAAAGTGAGGACCAGCCCACTTGGATGATTGAGAATTTACAAGTCTTCTTCAAAGTCATCTAAAGAGCCGTTAAATGACCGGAACCTAAAATGTTGGGGGAAAAGGGAGAAAATGGGGTTAGTACACCACTTGTAATAAGTATGAGACCATATGCACATACAATATGAAATCATGCTAAAAAGGGACATTACATTAACACATGCTCTTTTTCATTTGGAAAAGCCTTATGCACATTCAATCACCAATACAAGTCATTAATGCATATTCATCAAGTCAATACCATGTACTATACAAGACCAATCCACCTTATGTCAAAGCAAGTAACATGCATATCAACATAATTAAACCCATAATCAAATACAACTCTATCATCAAGTAATAACATCACAAAATGAATAAGAGTTCATCATATCATAATAAAGCAAGACCATTACTCATGACCCTCATTAAGTCCACTTGTACAATAACTAAGCAAGCCCCATAACCTTACATAATCAAGTAAACCTAGCAAGAACCATAACCAATGTCCAACTCCACATAACATATTAATCAGAGTACATAAGATCATACTTTAAATATAGACCAAATACATGTTCATAAGAATAACCATCATCACATAATGTCATTTACATGTAAGATCATCATGTTTTCATCATTTGCATTTATTAGCATATGCATATGTTAACACCCAATTATGACCGACCTTTAACCTTTTTAGGAATGCTGTTTAATTAAAATACGTATTTTTAAAATTTATGAATTTTAGTCAATTTTTCATAAAAATTATATATTTTAGTATTTTTTCTTTACAAAATTATTGTAAATATTATTTAAATATTCTAAAATTGTTAATAAATTTTGATAATAATTATTTTAATTAAACATTTTAAAAATGTAAGTGTTTTTAGTTATATAAAATATATTATATCATTTGTAGTATTTGAATTAAGTAACATTTCTTTAAATCGTTTAAATTGTAGCCCATTTTATTCTAATTCTTTTCAATTCTAGCCTATTAAATTCCAATTTTATTTTAATTATAGCCACCTTTTCCTTTCATATTCTAGCGATTTAAGGCCACTCAAAATTTCATTCAATCTAATTTTTGAAACTTGATCTTTTAATCTCATACCCCATCTTTTAATCCTGACCTTTGATCTACTTAATCTTAGCCCTCTATCTATTTTGAGATTGACGGACGAGATTAAAACTTCCCTAACCTTCTTATTTTAACCAGAAAGACCAAAACCCTAATCTCATTCACTATCCTCTCCTTCCTCTCTCTCAGCCTCCCCCTCTCTCTCTCTCCAGAGCCACCGCCTCCCCCTTTATCTCTTTCTCCCCTCATTTCCTTTTCTCCTGTGAAACGCCTCCGCCCTCCGTCCCTCTCTTCCTCCTTTCTCTTCTCTTCTCCACCGCCCCTTTCTCCTCTTTTTTTTCTTTCTCTTCGCCTCCATTCTCTCCCCTTAGTAGAACTGGTTTCAACCAGAATCCATGCGCACTAGTTGGTGATGGACCCGCGCCTCCCTCCGTCTTCTCTCTTTTCTGGCGAGAAGCTGATTAGCAACAACAACTAGCGACCGCCAAGAAGACTAGCAGCAGCCAAGCAATCTCCGGTGAAGTCAAGGGTGGGCCAACACAGTCAATGACGGATCTTCTCAGATCCGTCCAGGTTCATTCCCCTAATTCGATTATATGTTTCTCAACTTGATTATAAACTATATGATTTTGTGTTTGTGTGAAATGTGTACTTGCTGTAAACTTCCATTTCAAGCATGAAAGCTTTTTCATTATGTCTGTCCTTTTTAAAGTGTGTGAATGTTTAACCATCGATTGATAGTGTGTTTTAATTGGGCTGTTATTCTTCATCCTCAATTGATATTTAATTCCTACCCTTATGCTTGACAGTTTTTCTTGGAATCTGCTTGAACTTTTTTTTTCTCATACCTTTTTTAGTAAAGGATCGTGTATGCTATTAATCAATAGTGGTTGTAAATTGATCCCTCTTCTCTTAATTACTGTCCTCAATAAATTCCTTATATGTTAATGTTAATTTGTATCCTCAACTTGTGGGCTAACTTTTACTTCCTTTGGTTAAGGAACTGATAGTGCATAATTGACCCCAAGATTATGTTTTCCTTAGATTTTTATTCTGTCAATTTGGTGGGTATTATTAATATAGTAATTGATCCCCTGGCGTAATTGGAATTTTAATAGACTCTTATTTATATATTTATGGTAATCTAGTATTAGATGAATATTTAACTTGCGAAATTATTGCTTTTATGTGTTGACCGCTACTCACTGTCTTATTATGGTAAGTTATGTGATTGAGACTGTCATTTTTATTTCCTTCCTTTAAATAATTATATTCTAATTGTCTGCAAATAACAACAATTATTTAATTAAAGTGGGGACTTGTTAATTGATATTTTACCTTAATTAATATATATAGTTGTTTACTTGTTTATTTTGGTTAAAGCCATCCGGTTAAGGAAAATAACTTTGTTGATTATATTTTTTAGTTAAGGAAATAAAATAAAAGAAATCCTGACTCCTTGATTTTTTTTCTTTTGGAATAAGTAAGACATTATAATTGACTCGTTGAATATTTATTTTCCTTATGTGCTCCCCCCTCTTTTCTATATAAATATACCCTCCCCTCATTCTCTTTTGGACTCATTCACTCACTTTCATCACATTCTCTCATTGCTCTTCCACTCTCATGCTTAAAATCATACTTGAACACTTTAACAATTAGAAAAAAGTTCTCTACTCTTAGAAGAAAGGAAGATTCTTGCATACTTTGAGAATTCTTTTGTTGTGTTGCTGTCGTTGATTGAAAACCTTACTAAAACTCTTCATTGGTGATAAACTTTTTTGCATAGTTTAAATTTGATTTTTTGCACAATTATAAAAATTTGTGTGTTGGAAAATGAAACAACAAGGAAGCATCCAAGTTAGTTTCATCATCCTTTTACGTGTGATAATATAACTATGGTTATTCTTAATCTATTTTTGTGTCTTATTTACATATATATGAGAGTAATTGGTTATTATGAACATTTGACGTTACGATTATTGTTTCCATCGTACATGTGTTACATCCCTTCTAATAGGTTTGAACTTAGAGTTCAAGATGTTGAACAGTCGCCTAGAAGAAAATTTCAAACAAAGCTATTTATTTTAATGTGTAGATGGTTCATTATTTTAGTAATATTTGTAAAACTCGCTAACTATATATATATATATATATATATATATATATATATATATGAAATATATTGGGGATCGTCTAAGGGGAGGGGGAATTATGTGTCAATCTATCTTTTATATTGCAAACTTTTTCTTGTTAGAAAACATTCGTATAAGATTAAAATATTTTACATCACTTGGGAGTTAGAAAAACATGTCTATATGTGTTGTTTTGACTTTCCAATCTCCTTGAAATCATGTTCATATGAATCACCAAATAATATCTAGTATGCTAACTTATTTTGAAAGGAATAAAAACCTTAAATGTCAATCTGCCCCTTATTTGTTAATATGAATTTTTATTAATAAGTTTTAACATGTTCACTTAGAAACCATGCCTATAGGATCTAATTAAATAATATTATTCATAAAGTCATTCTCTAATAATTTTCAACATGTTTTAGAACATGATAATCTGCCAATATTTTCATCTCTATGTAAAAGAGGAAATTTCTGCATACATTATTATTTGCTGTTTCTTCTTAAAAGAAAATTCATACTAATTTTCCTAGAACAATCTGCGGAAAAAAAAAATTCTACATCGTAATTAACCTCTTTGCATCTAAAATCTGCTATTAGTTAATTTCTACATTGTAATTATTTTCTGCCTAAAAATATTTTTTAACAATAATAACCAATCTGTAAACCCATCAATATTCTAAAAACAATTTTCTGCATTAATAATAAAAACAATTTAGGTACGAAATGCATGCGGTGGTTGGGTAGGGGTAGTTGGCCCTATGGAGATGATGACATCGACTCAGGCTTGAAAAGACAAACCTTGGTTTTGTCTGTCCATATATGGAAGCCTATCGAAAAATAAAAAAAAAGTCGAGTGATAATCCAAAAAGTCTCTCTTAGAGTCTCATTTCTCTTTTATCCATTTATTTGTTTGTTTAATTGGGGTAGCTTAAAATAAAATAATAAAATTGTTTTCTTATTTATTTGTCTCTTTTCTATCCTCTCGCTTATCTCTAAATTTACATCTAATGTTTTATTTATTGCTATCACCTAACCTTGCATGCTTAAATTAACTAAATAAAAAAAAATTGTTTAATATTATGGCCTCACCTAGCTATCATGTGTAAAATTAAATAAATAATGAAGTTACCTTATTTGCTACTTGTAACCCCCACATAAATTGCATGAGATACGGCCGGGACCCAAATTTGTGGACCTCGAGAGGTGTCTAACACCTTCCACTCGACGTAATTTGAACCCTTACCCTTATCTCTGGTTCGTTGACCTTAGTTAGACTTAGTTAGGTTAGATAGGTGCCCTAACGCGTCTTAATTCGTTAGGTGGCGAATCTTCAAAGCTCCGAATGCTAAAAGAGTTGTTAGGTCGTGTACAAAATCCGTTTTACCAAAAAACGGGGCGCGACAGAATGACGACTCTGTTGGGGATATTAGGTTCTTACCATTACGTGTTTCATTTGAATTATGTGGGATTTACTTTATTTGGTCATTTCATTATTTGTTTAGGTGATTGTCTTGCTTTGGTTATTTTGTTTCCTTATTTATTGTCTACTTTGCATGCTCCACCCCTTTCCCTATTCGTTATTTGTTTACTTACATGTTTAATCTCATACCCTCTTTCCTTATTTGCATCATTTTCTAATTTTGTTTATAGTTTACTTTCCTTCACTTATGTTTATTTATTTTTTTATTTATCGCTTTTATAAACTATTTATGTGTTACAGCTTTCCACATAAATGCTGACATTTTGTTTGGATCATTGTTATTCATTATTTCATAATGTATATTATATTGTACTCTATTGTATTGTATTTAATGGTAGATATAATGTTTGGCTAGATAGTATTGTTAGTTGTTGTTTAATAACATTTTAATTGTTTGGTTTGATCGTATAGTACTATACTGTAATTTATAAGTTTACTAAAATATCTTTAATTATTGTAGGGTAGGAGGTCTGACTAGATTTAAATAATTAAGGTAAAGGGAAAAATAGTATTTTAAAATATTATATAAAGATATAATTGGAAAAAGAAATTAAGTAACAATGGGAACACACCAAATTGGTTGTTCCATAAAATAGGGATTTTCATTGTTACGTAACAATAAAATTTAACAGTACAATATAATCATTTTAAGTAACAATCAAACAAAACAGTGTAGGTATAGTAACGATACAATACATTACAATGGATAACAATGATCCAAACATAGTGTAAATGTTACCGCTTTGATAAACTGGCATTCCTCTCATACTTCCCCAATTGGGACCCTCTTTTTTTTTTTTTAATGTGATGTTGTGCCTTTGCACCTATCAGAACTACTCCTCTTCTCTTCAAATACCCATTATAGAGAGTCGGCATATGGATGGACGTAACTGATAGTTTTACCACCGCGAAATCACGATCCTCTCGCATAAAATCCCTTTCAAGTCAGTGTCAAGACAACTCTTAGAAGATCTAGTTAGGTCATACATGCTGCATAAACCTTAGATTGTTTGATCCCTGCTGTCAATCCGCATAATTAGTTACCACCCATCGTTTAAAGGCCCCAACAGTCTTTAGACTAAATGCATATATGTGTCAATTTGATCATCTTATTTAAATCAAGTCATTACGCCGAAATATAGTTGAGAACTTTCTTTGACTCTAAACTTCAAATTGGCGAAGCATGGCTTGAATCAATTATTTGACCTTATTTCTTTTACTGCTATAATTGTCCCACTCTAAAAGTATTGCGTCATTCATTTGAAATCTTAAGTTTGATTTACTATATATTATTTTGTGCTTGTGTTTAACTTACTCATTTTGCTTAAAGGTTGTCTAGTATTTGAACTTTGGCTTGGCTGAGAATCTGCAATATGACAAATATGTTCAACCTTCGAAAAACTTACCTCTCTTCTCGTCCAACACAAAGTACCTTTTGGACCAACTCTCCTCATCCTATTCCTACTCACACCCTCTCTCAACAAAGGTCTCCAACACGCCTCAACTTTGATTCTTTACAATATGAGGGGATAAGTGATAACATAGAAAAGTGTAAGGTAGATGCACTACAGTGAAAAATGCATGAATTGGAGAAAAAGGTGAATGGAGGACTAAACTCAGTACCCGCTCATGACCTGAAGTATAAGAAATTATGTCTACACCCAGGAGTTGAATTTCCATTGGGATTTAAAATTCCAAAATTCAACACGTTCGACAGATGTGGGGATCAAATAACACATTTCAAAGATTTTTTGCAGCAGGTTAGTTGGCTTAGAAAAAAATGAACCTCTCTTGATGAGGTTAATTATTCAAATCTTATCAGGAATAGCCTTCACTCCGTACGTCAAATAAGACTTTGACAAATGGCTCGCATGGAAAGACATGGCTCGAGACTTACAATACAAGCTTAATAAGAAAATCCTAGTCTTCCTTCAAATCACCTCAAGTCAAACTTCAACGACCGAAACCTTAATCATCGAAAAAATGAGGATAACGGGTCTTCATGTCGGCCTCGGACTCCCATGTTGCACCCTCAACTAGGTGGTTCTTCCATAACACTTTTACGGAAACCACATCTTTGTTCCTCAACCTCTTTACTTGCCTATCAATGATTTGAATCGGAACCTCCTCATACGAGAGGTTATCCTTGACTCCAAAGCCTTCAATAGGAAGAATAGACTCGGTATTCCCAACACACTCCTTCAACATACAAACATAGAAAACCGGATGAACCAAAGCTAAATCATTAGGGAGTTTCAAGCGATAGGAAACCTTACCAACCCTTTCCAAAATCTCATAAGGGCCCACGTAACGGGGACTCAACTTTCCTTTCTTTCTAAATCAAACCACTCCTTTCATAGGTGAAATTTTCAAATACACCATATCACCTTCTTCAAACTCCAAATCCCTTCTCCTATTGTCGGCATAGGACTTTTGTCGACTATAGGCTGTTTGCAACCGATTCCTTATGATATGCACATTCTCCAAGGTCCTATAAATCAAATTGGGACCAAGAATCGATGGCTCACCAATTTCAAACCACCCTATAGGAGACCTACAGCTCCTACCATACAAGTATGCAAAGGGAGCCATGGAGATGGATGAATGAAAGCTATTATTATAAGCAAATTCCACCAACGGCAAGTGCTTATCCCAACTTCCTTTAAAATCATTAATGCAAGCTCTAAGCATATCCTCGACGGTTTGAATAGTGCATTCCACTTTACCATCCGTTTGAGGAAGAAAAGCGGTACACAATTTCACCTTAGTACCCAAACCTTCTTGAAATGACCTCCAAAGTCTAGATGTGAATTGTGCACCCCGATCCGAAATGATGGATAACGGAATACCATGGCGACACACAATCTCATCTATGAAGATATTTGCATAATCCTCCGCCGAATACGCGGACTTGACGGGAATAAAATGGGCGAACTTAGTCAATCTATCAACAATCACCCATATAAAATCATATGACTTTTGAGTCCAAGGCAACCCTACCACAAAGTCTATATTAATGTCTTCCCACTTCCAAATAGGAACTTGGATCTCTTGTAGTAAGCCACCCGGCTTTTGATGTTCCGCCTTCACTTGTTGGCAATTTGGACACTTAGCAACGAATTCCGCTATGTCCTTCTTCAAGCCTTCCCACCAATATACCTCCCGAAGGTCATGGTACATCATAGTTGAACCCGGATGAATGGAGTAGTGGGATCCATGGGCTTCCTCAAGGATTCGATCCCTCAACCCATCAACATCGGGAACACATAATCTCCCTTGGTACCTCAACACACCATCCCCCCCTAAGGAGAAAGACTCATTCAACTTCCCAAGAACCGATTTCTTCAACTCCATCAATAATTGATCAAGGTGTTGTTTGGACATCACCTCAACCACAAATGATGACTTGGAGCTATGATGAACCGTAGCACCACCATTTGGCTTTCCAATTGCACCCCCAATCTAGCCAACCTATGAACATCTTTCACTAGGTCTTTCTTGGCTTCATCCATATGCGACACACTACCCATAGTCATACGACTTAGGGCATCCGCAACCACATTGGCCTTGCCGGGATGATATAAGACACTCATATCATAATCTTTCAACAATTCTAACCACCTCCTTTGCCTGAGATTCAACTTTTTTTGTGTAAACACATATTGGAGAATCTTATGATCGGTGAAAACATCAACATGGACACCATACAAGTAATGCCTCCATATTTTCAAAGAAAACAACACGGCCACTAACTCAAGGTCATGAGTGGGATAGTTTCTTTCATGCACCTTCAGCTGCCTCGAAGCATAGGCAATCACCTTCCCATTTTGCATAAGCACACCCCCCAAAACTATACGAGATGCATCGCAATACACAACAAAGCCCTTTGTACCTTTCGATACTGTCAACACCGGAGCCGAAGTAAGTCTATCCTTCAATAATTGGAAACTCTTTTCACAAACCTCCGATCACTAAAACGTCTTACCTTTTTGAGTCAATATAGTCAAAGTAGATGCAATGGATGAAAAACCATCTACAAACCTTCGATAATAGCCTGCTAGACCCAAGAAACGCCTAATGTCTGATGGAGTCAAAGGTCTAGGACAATTTCTCACCACATTTGTCTTCCTTGGGTCTACCTCAACTCCCTCACTAGAGATGATGTGCCCAAGAAACGCCACCGACCTCAACCAAAACTCACATTATCTATATTTGGCGAACAATTGATGCTCTTTAAGGGTTTGAAATACTACCCTTAAATGACCCATGTGATCAACCTCATTCTTCGAATACACCAAGATATCATCAATAAACACAATCATGAATGAGTCAAGATAGTTTCGAAACACCCTATTCATTAGGTTCATAAACCCCGCCGGAGCATTTGTGAGGCCAAAAGACATAACCACAAACTCATAGTGTCCATACCGAGTCCGAAAGGATGTCTTTGGAATATCTTTATTTCTCACCCTGAGTTGGCGATACCCCGACCTCAAATCTATCTTTGAAAAGTAACTCGCTCTTTGGTGTTGATCAAATAAATCGTCAATCCGAGGAAGAGGGTACTTGTTTTTTGTAGTAACTTTGTTGAGTTGGCGATAATCAATACACATTCTCAAGGACCCATCTTTCTTCTTCACGAACAAGACCGGAGCACCCCATGGAGAAATGCTAGGCCTTATAAAGCCCTTGGCTAGCAAATCTTTAAGTTGTGCCTTCAACTTCTTCAATTTGGACGGAGCCATTCGATAAGGAGGAATCAAAATCGATACCAAAATCAATTTCCCGTTCGGGAGTAATATCGGTAAGGTCATTAAGATAGACCTCCGGAAATTCACTCACTACGGGGACGGACTCAATAGGAGGAATTTTGGAATCCAAATCTTGGATTCTTACAATGTGGTAGAGACACCCTTTTGAGATCATTTTACATGCTTTTAGACAAGATATGAAGCGACCTCTAGGAATAGAATTCCCACCCTTCCACTCAATAACGGGTTCATTTGGGAAACTAAACCTCACAACTCTAGTCCTACAATCAATAGAAGCGAAACTAGCACGCAAACAATCCATACCCAAAATTACATCAAAATCAAGCATATCTAGTTCAACTACATCTACATGAGAAATTCTATTGGGCAAAGTAATAGGACAATTTTGATAGACTCTTTTTGCCACAATTGACTCCCCACCGGAGTAGACACCAAAAAAGGGTCATGCAAAACATCGGGTAAAGTATCAAACTTTTTATCTACTAAAGGAGTAACAAAAGACAAAATAGCACCCGGATCAAGCAAAGCATACACATCAATAGAAAAGATTTGTAACATACCGGTCACCACCTCGGGAGAGGCCTCTTGGTCATCTCTAGTACGAAGAGCATAGAAGCGGTTGTTTTTTGGAGAATCACTAGAACCACTTGGCTGTCCACCCCT
Organism: Solanum sitiens; assembly: GCA_016801875.1. Lineage (NCBI taxonomy): Eukaryota > Viridiplantae > Streptophyta > Magnoliopsida > Solanales > Solanaceae > Solanum > Solanum sitiens. Next base: position 1,237,728 of record JABWTJ010000089.1, on the reverse strand, counting down.
CTCTTTCCCCTTAGCATTAGGACAATCTCGCACCCTGTGACCAATCTTTCCATAACCAAAGCAAATCCCCGTTCCTACCAAACATTCACCAAGATGACCCTTTCCACACTTAGCACACGTTGGCTTCTCATTAGATGAATTTCCATCCTTCCCTCTTTTAACTTTCGGCCTAGGAACCTTCTCATCCCAAGACTTGGAAAATTTGGATGGAACTTGATTTGAAAATCTCTTCTTAAATCTAGGTCTGTCTTGAATCCCAAGCCTATCTTTCATAGCTCCACCCTCAAAGGACCTTGTCCTTTTTGAATCCCTATCCTTCCTTTTTGCTATAGCCTCCTTAACCCTTTTTGCATGCACCATAAGACGACCAATATTCATGTTATCATGAAGCATAGCCGAATAACATTCTTCTTGCAAGTCATCTGATACACCTATCATAAATCGACTCATCTCGTCTCTAGGATCGGAGACTAAGGAAGGAGCATATTTGGCCAATTGAATGAACTTCAAAGAGTAATCATGAACACTCATACCTCCTTGGCGCGTGAATGTATTGTGGAGAATTCATCTTGTTGAGGGTGCTACGTGGGAGGCTGAGGCCGACATGAGATCCCGCTACCCTCATCTTTTGAGCTCTTGAGGTTAGACTTCCTACTCTTAAGTGTAAGTTTCCTTATCTCTCCATTTTTGTTGCTATTGCTTGACTATGCATGGTTATTATGTTATAATCTGACTGGCATTACTCTAGATAGTAGTAGTGTCATTCGGGGATGAATGTTCCTAAGGATGGGATAATGTAACAACTCTAAAAATGGATAAGATAAGAAATGCTTAATGTGTCAAGAATGCCTATGATTAGACCAGGGTTCACACGGATTTATGCGCGTAGAACCAGACCTCGGAACCCTTGCTACAGCCAATCCAACTAACTTGGGGAGTTAGTTGAGCTTGTAAAGGTTGGGTCTAACCATGTAGGGCTCTCGAATATGAAGATTTACTCGAAGGAGTCTTTACCGGACTTAAAAAGGGGAAATCTTAGGTTTGAAGGGTCTAGGGGTAAAATGGTTTTTTTCCTGGCTAAGGGTAGTATCGTATTACCCTAAATATCTAATTAATTATTTAATTAATAAGGTGGAAGGGCAATTTGGGGAGAGAGGGCCGAAATTGGGCTCTTGAAGTGAAGTCTTGCTCCACCCGGGTTCGAACCTAGGTGGAAGCAATGAATTAATGTGATTTTTATTTAATCTATTGAATTAATGTAATTAATTAATTATTATTATTCATTAGCTGATTTAAAATAAAATGAAAATCAGATTTTTATTAAAAAAACAAAGCTCTATTGACTAAGTCCTAAAACTAGACTCCTAATAAGACACAAAATTAAAAAAATAAAATTAAAATCAGATCTTCTTCTTTCTCACAAAATTTCTCTGCCAAAATAAGACACAAAATTAAAAAAATAAACCAAGTTCTTCACACTTGAAGAACTCACACGAAATTACAAGAAAACAAACGTTAATCGCACACTAGGCTAAGGGAGGTTGTCATTCGAGTGTTGTTGATATTGAGGAGGCTTAGACGTGTTCTTGGGTGAAGTTTTTGGGCATCAAGTCAAGGGTTTAACGTCAAAAAGGTATGGGTTTTCTTCTCTCTTGGTCCCTTTCCCAAGAGACCCCTTAAGGTTCATATTATTCATCCGAAAACTAGGATTGTTTCCTCTTTTGCATGCCCCTGTCACTAGCTCCAAATGAATATTAGGTTGGGTATGATTGCTGGTAGATTTAGGTGTTTGTTATGTTTTCGTGATGAATATGATTATGTTTGTGTACTTGAAATTGTATGAAATACAACCATCTATTCGAAATTATATGCAAGTGTGTGCGTGTGCAAGTATGTTACTGTGAATGAGGTTCTCGGGTTAAGGCTCCAAATTTGATAATGTTTTGGTTTTCATTTTACGTGCATAAACCTATGTAAATCGTGATGTTCATTAAAATGGAAGTGTGGTTGATTTGAGTATCAATCTTTTGGCTAAGCGAATCTATGAAAAAGCACCCCAAAAAGTGTTAAATGATCTATGAATTTCCCTAAGATTTCAAGTGAAAATGTTAGTGAAAATAAGCTTAAAAAATGACTAAATTTCCAGAAAACTTACAAGTTTAGTTTAGGCTAAATGTAGAGGAATAAATCTGGAAATTTATTTGAGTATAAAGGAATGAGGCCACTAGGATTCGATCTTGTTACCTCACCCATATAATGCCTTAAAATCGCGAAAAGGGAAATGGGGTCAAGGAGGATCAATACTAGGTGTACTGGCTGAAAATGTAAGGAACAAGAAAGTTAATAAAATAAAAAGGGAGGCGTGGGAATCGAACCCACGACCTCCAGGCAGCGAGTGAAGTAAAGAAAAAAAAAAAGAAATGTAAGGCGTGGGAATCGAACCCACGACCTCAAGGCTGTGAAGGAGAGTAAAGGAGAAAAGGAAATAAAAAGAAAAGAAAGGTGAGGCGTGGGAATCGAACCCACGACCTCAAGGCAGTGAAGGAAGTTAAGGAGAAAAAATGAAATTAAATGAATTGTGAGGCGTGGGAATTGAACCCACGACCTCTAGGCAGGCTGCGAAATTAAAGAAAAATAAAGAGAGGCTGTGGGGGTTTGATCGCACAACCTCATGGTCTATGCGAATGAGACAAGAGAATTAAATGGAAAAAAATATTAAAGGGGCTGTGGGGGTTCGATCCCACAATCCTTCGGCCAAATAAGAGGAGATTCCAAGGAGAAAAATAAAGAGGGAATGTTGATGTTGGGGCTTGATCTAGGGTCTCAATGTCATGAGGACTAAAAATAAAATCAAGGAAAAATGTAAGTGTGATCCAAGGGATTCGAACTTGGGTTCCCTTGCCCAAATTTCCGTATTGATACATAAGTAATGCGTGAATTAAATGTTCAAGAATAATGCCACCTACTTAGATCAAAATCGAGATCTTGGCATACATACAAGACACATAAGTCTTGTACTACATAATCATAGGAAGATATGAGTCACTTAACAAACTATGAATGAAGCCTCATGGCTGGTATGTATAGACCCATAAGTCTAACATACATTTAAAAATAAGTGAATCTAAGATGTATGTAATGAAATGATGTAACCCTAGAAGGGTTAAGTACGAGTGTAAAACACACAAAATGGCCAAGTGCATTGGCATACGATGAAATGATTATTATGTAATGAAATGATGAAAACCTAGAAGAGTTAAGTAAGAGTGTGAAACACACAAATGGCCAAGTGCATTGGCATATGATTAAATGAACATTCACGTAAAAAGGGGTGAGCAATTATGAAGAGCAATTGTGCTAATGTTAATGAATGTGGTGACAACATGATATGAGGCTAACATAAAAGATGAGAACAATCTCAAATGAGCCTAAGTAAATGTTACCAAAACGTACTCACCTATGAGAGTGTGAAGTTAATGAAGAGACCAGACTCTATGAACACTCTAATGAAAGCATTGAGATTAACACACTTAATAGTAATGATGAGATGAGAAATCATCTATTAAGCTATGATGTCCTCATACTAGAAGCCAGCTTCCATGACGTATGAGTTGAATGTAATGAAACTTTATACTGAGCACCGATAGACTAGCTATGAGTGGTGATGCCTTCTTTCAGGAAGGGCGGAGGTTCACGTAACTCTCATGAGATGAGACTGTCCGGCATGCCGGGTATGGGTCTCCTTATATCTCCTAAGTCTTCGAACCTATACTGCCAATATAGGGATCTGGCGGGGTTAAATTCCCATGTACGCTAGCATGTTTTGGGTCACTTTGGCCGATGATTCCACCTCTTTTCGGTGTGGGGGAGACACTGGATTTCATTATGCTCACATGATCTATGTCGGTTAAAGTTAAAGTTCCCAATGAATGAATGAGGCCAGCCTCATATGATGCACATAAAGAAATGAACGATACCAAAGGTGTTAGGATAGGATAATCAAGAGGTGAGCTAGACTCAAGTAATGACACTAGGTTATTCTTGATCATTGCACAGCAAACCCGATGAGAGTCTTAAACTACATCCTAGGTATAGCTGGTGTTTACACTAGCTTATGAATGAATGAACTGAAGTACGTATAAATGAATGAAGCAAACTATGTGTTTGTTAAGGAAGGGTCCCTAGTTGAGGTCCCATATGTTGAGCCCTTATTTTGGAAAGTCTTATGTCAAGTCCATGATTCGAAGGTCTCATGGCATATGAATGAATGTTATAAAAGATGTTATGTGCTATATGCAATATGATATATGCTATGTTTAAGATGTTATGTGTTGTGTGCAATATGATAAGTATGATGATGCATGTTACTCTCATGGAATGACTTTCCTAATCCAAATTTGGAAAGCTCACTGACTTTCCTAATCCAAATTTGAAAAGCTCACTGACTTTCCTAATCCAAATTTTGAAAGTTCACTAACTTTCCTAATCCCAATTTGGCAAGTCCACTGACTTGACTTTCCATAATCATGTTGTTAGGAAAGAGCTATTCTTACTCATGCATGTCCTTGGTGTGTGCTTGCATATACCCATACTTAGTACAAGTGTGTACTAATCCCATACAACTTTATATTTTTAGGTGCAGGCACAGGTGGACGCTAGAGTTTACAGGTTGACGTTGCAGCTATTCGAACGTGGAGCTTTCATCCGAACTTGGTAGGACCTCATGCTTTCAAGGATGTCTACCGTTATTATCTAGCTTAGATGTAGGCTTTAGCTAGAGGAGCATGTTCCACTAGTGTTTCTTTCCACTTTCATTTCATACTTTGTATTGGTGCCATTTTGGCAATAAAATGATTAATGCAATTATGAACTATTTCTTTTATTTGATAATCTCTATGTTAGATGGTTGATTTGTGAACGCCGATGATGTTAAGTTTAAAATATTTAGCATGAAATAATGAAACAAAAAGTTTAAATTTTCCGCTAATATTAACCTAGATGAAGTAAGAATGACGTATGTAGGCTTGTCTGCGACCTCTGAGAGGTCAACGACGCCGGTCTCATCTTGGATCTAGATTCCGGTCGTGACAAAGTTGGTATCAGAGAACTAGGTTAAATTCCTAGAATAATAAGTTCACATCAACCATATTGAGTAGTTTATAAGTCATGGTAGTGAAGTGCACCACTATCCTGAATTAGAAACTACATGATGCGTAGGAAAATTTCCCTTCTCTAATCTTATCGTGCTTTTTGTAATATTTAATTTGTTGATGTCATGAGCGTGTCTAACATCATTCTTTGTCGTTTTCAGAGAATGAATACTAGGAGAACCATTGGTCAGAGGAGAGGAGGTGAAGCTGCTGGGGGCAATCAGGTTCCACCCCAGGCTCCAGCTGAAGGAGTGGCTATGCCGGTTAACCCAGCTGGGTTGACTGATGTGGAGGTGCGGGCATCTCCGGCCCAGAGGTAAAAGTCCATCACTATGCAGGCCCAGGCTATGACTGCCCAGGTCAATCGGCAGGATGTTTAAAGGGAGAACCCACCGGTTTGTACCATGGCTGTCAAATTGAGAGACTTCACGAGTATGAATCCTCCTATTTTCACAGGGTCTAAGACTTCAGAGGACCCCCAGGAGTTTGTGGATGAGGTGCATAAGATTTTGGTGGCTATGGGGGCCACAAATATTGAGAAGGATGAGCTGGCTTCCTATCAGCTCAAGGATATTGCACAGACTTGGTGCAAGATATGACAGGATAGCTGAGCTTTGGGGAAGAGTTCCGGTCACTTGGAAGCTATTTAAGACAGCCAACCTGGAGAGATTCTTTCCCGGGGAGATGACGGAGGCAAAGGTTGAGGAGTTTATCAACCTTATGCAGGGATTAATGACAGTCCGGGAGTATTCCCTGAAGTTTGTTAAACTATCCAGGTATGCTATTTTCCTTAGTATCTAACATCAAGAATGAGATAAGTACTGAAGTTTGTTAAATTATATAGGTAAGCTACTTTCCTTGTATATAACAACAGGGATGATATGAGCAGATTCCTCATAGTAATCATCGGAGATCTGGAGGAGGACTGTCGGTCTGCGATGTTCCATGATAACATGGACTTCTCCAGGTTGATAGTGCATGTCTAGCAGGTAGAGGACAGCCGCAAAAAAAGGGCATTCGTGATGCTAGGAGGCCTAAGCCTCAATATTAGGCAGGTCCCAGCCATGGAGACCACAGAAATAATTTTGGCGTCCGTGAGAAGCCCAGGTTCAAGAAGGGGCAGCAGAGTTCTGGGAAATCTAATTCTCAAAGTAGTACAACACCTAGAGGAGGAACACCTGAGCCAAGAAGGGCAATGGAGGTGAGATGCAGCGTCCCAAAAAGAACTGTGCTAAGTTTGGTCGTGCCCACAATGGAGAGTGCAGACAGGGCACTAATGCCTGCTTCGATTGCGGTAAGAGTGGGCACATGGTTAGAGACTGCCCACAGAACAGAGGTCAGGCAGGAGGTAATGCTCAGCCTAGGCCAAATCCATAGGGTGCAGCAGCAGCCGAGCCTCCTAAGAGAAACATGTTCTTTGCCCTGAAGGGCAGGGAGGAGCAGGAGAAGTCCGCTGATATGGTCACAGGTATGCTGCAATTATTCTCAACTTCTATTTATGCTTTACTTGATCCAGGGTCTACGCTTCCTTTGTAACTCCTTTGCTTGCTCTCACTTTTGAGATATTGCCTGAAGTTCTACATGATCCTATAGTCGTTAGTACACCTTTAGGAGAAAATGTAAGAACTGATAGAGTATACAAGGATTGCCCAATAGTTGTAAGTGGTAAGACTATGTGCGCAGACATGATTGAGTTACCCATGCATGATTTTGATGTTATTTTTGGCATGGTATTGATTCACAGTTGTTATGCCTGTTTGTATTGTCGTAGTAGAGTGGTGAGAATTCCTTTCCCTAATGAAGAAGAGCTAGTCTAAGAGGGGTACAACTCGAGTCGTCCTAATCACTTGATTTCGAACCTTAAGGCCAATAAAATGATGTCCAAGGGGTTATTGTGTCATCTTGTGAGTGTTAATGATTTAGATCATGGCTTTTCTTCGATTGCTGCCCCACTAACAGCTTTGACTAAGAAGAAGGCCAAGTTTGATTTGACGGAGACTTGTGAGAACAGTTTCCAGGAGATCAAGGACAGACTCACTTCAACCCCGGTGCTTACTTTGCCTAAGTGTGGTGAGAATTACACTATTTATTGTGATGCATCTAGGGTTGGTTTAGGTTGTGTTCTTATGCAGGTTGGTAAGGTGATAGCCTATTCGTCCAGACAGCTCAAGGTTCATGAGAAGAATTATCCCACTCATGACTTGGAGTTGGCAGCTGTGGTGTTTGCACTGAAGCTATGGAGGCACTACTTGTATGGAGTGCGTGTGGATGTGTTCACCGACCACAAGAGTCTCCAGTACGTGTTCACACAGAGGGAGTTGAATCTACGTCAGCGGAGATGGTTGGAGCTGTTGAAGGATTATGACATGAATGTTCACTACCACCCAGGTAAGGCTAATGTTGTAGCTGATGCTTTGAGCACGATGAGCATGGGAAGTACAGCCCACGTTGAGGATGAGAAGAAGGAGTTGGCGAAAGATGTACATAGACTGGCCAGACTGGGTGTGCGATTGCTTAACTCTACTAGTAGGGGTGTTTCAGTTCATCCTAGTTCTGAATCATCATTGGTAGCTGAAGTCAAGCAGGGTCAGCAACTCGATCCTGTGTTGATGGAGCTGAAGGACTCAGTGTTGATAAAGATGAATGAGCCTTTCGCTTTGGGAGGTGAGGGCATACTTAGGTATCAAGATAGGCTGTGTATACCAGATGTGGATGATTTGTGGACCAGGATTGTTGCAGAGGCCCATGGTTCCAGATATTCCATACATCCAGGTTCCACCAAGATGTATCATGATCTTAAGCAGATTTATTGGTGGGATGGAATGAAGAAGGACATTGCAAAATATGTGGCCAAGTGTCCTAATTGTCAGTAGGTTAAGGCAGAACATCTTAAGCCTGGCAGTCTTACTCAGATTATTGAGGTTCTGACTTGGAAGTGGGAGGCCATTAATATGGACTTCGTGGTTGGTATTCCGAGGACTAGGAGACAGCATGACTCTATATGGGTTATTATGGACAGGATGACTAAGTCTGTATACTTTATCCCTGTGAAGTCTACTTTAAGAGCCAAGGATTATGCGAGACTCTACATTGATGAGATTGTGAGATGGCATGGGATTCCTTTGTCTATCATTTCAGATAGAGGAGCTCAGTTTACTTCACATATCTGGAGATCTTTCCAGAAGAGCTTGGGCACACAGGTAAAGCTTAGTACTGCCTTTCATCCTCAGACCTATGGGTAGGCAGAGCGCACTATTCAGACATTGGAGGACATGTTGAGAGCGTGTGTGATTGACTTCACGGGTAGCTGGGATGACTATCTGCCTTTGATAGAGTTCTCGTATAATAATACCTATCACTCCAGCATTGGGATGTCACAGTTTGAGGCACTGTATGGTAGGAGGTGTAGGTCTCCAGTTGGGTAGTTCGAGGTTTGAGAGTCATCCATTTTGGTCCAGAGATCATTCATGAGGCCTTAGAGAAGGTCAGAGTGATTAGGGACAAGTTGGCTACTGCTTACAGTCGGCAGAAGTCTTATGTAGATAACAGGAAGCGGCCCTTAGAGTTTGATATTGGTGACCAGGTCTACTTGAATATATCACCCATGAAGGGGGTGATGAGTTTTGGCAGGAAGGGGAAGTTGAGTCCGAGGTACGTTGGGCCATACGAGATTCTACAGCGTGTGGGTGAGGTGGCTTATGAGTTGGCGTTGCCTGCGGAGGTAGCTTCTATTCATCCAGTCTTTTATGTCTCTATGTTAGTGCGTTGGTGATCCAGCATCGATTCTTCATGTTGAAGGTTTGGGGGTTGATGAAGACTTATCCTATGAGGAAGTTCATGTTCAGATTTTAGACCGGCAGGTAAAGCGGCTGAGAAACAAGGAGGTTGCCACAGTGAAAGTATTGTGGAGGAACCATCTTGTTGAGGGTGCTACATGGGAGTCCGAGGTCGATATAAGATCCCTGTATACTCAGCTTTTTAGCTCTGGAGGTTAGACTTCCTACTCTTAAGTCTAAGTTTCCTTATCTCCTCTATTCCTTGTTTCTATTGCTTGACCGTATAAAGTACTTATGTTATTATATGACTGGCATTGTGATAGATAATTAAAAGTGTCATTCGGGGATGAATGTTCCTAAGAGTGGGATAATGTAACAACCCGAAAATGACTATGCTAAGTAATGCCTAAACGTACCTAGAATGCCTAGATTAGACCGGGTTCACACGGCTTGATGCGCGCGGAACCAGACCTCAGAACCTATGCACCATTCAAGCCAACCAACTTGGTGAGTTAGTTGAGCTAGGCAAGGTTGGTTCCAGCCATGTAGGGCACCCGAATATTAAGATTCACCCGAATGAGTTTCAATCGGACTTGAAAGGGGTAATCTTAGGTTTGGAGGGTCTAGGGGTAAAATGGTCTTTTCCAGGCTAGGGGTAGTATTGTAATTACCCTAAGTATTTAATTAATTAATTAATTAATTAATGAAATTAGTGGACAATTCGGGTAGGGTTGACCCAAATTGACCTATTTTTGTGAGATGAGCTCCACCCGGGTTCGATCCTTGGTGGAAGAAATATTTAAGTTGAAATAAATTGTATTTAATTTTATGATTTAAGTAAGGGTATAGTAGTCATTTCACTTAGCCTTAGAAAATCAAATTTTTAATTAAATAACAAAACGAGTCCTAGTTTGACTAAGTCTTCACCTAAAACTCCTACTCCTAAGCTACTCTCATGTCTAAACCTCCACTTTCTTTCTCACGATTCTCCACTCTCATTCTCACGCTTCATTATCATTAAAAGAACAAAATCAAAAGTTCATCACTCTTGAATAACTTTTACGCTAAAACTCAAAAGAAAAACTAAGCCAAAAACGAAAAGCAAAAGCAAAATTCTCGACGTGTAGAGCTTGAGGTTTCTGTTGTGAAGCTTTGGTTTCGTGGGGAGTTGTCTGTCCATTGGAACAGGTTTGGAAGGTGTTGAACAACAGAAAAGGTATGGGTTTTCTTCCTCTTGTTCCCTTGCCCAAGAGACCCCTAAGTTTCAGTCTATTCTAATCCGAAAACTAGGAATGTTTCCCCGTTGCATGTCCTTGTCACTAGCTCCCATCGATTGTTGTTGGTTGGGTATGTTTGCTGGTAGAAATTAGGGATGTTACGTGTTTTCGTGATGATTATGTTCATGTATGTATGTTCGGATTTATGTGACTGATAATTATGTCTTTCCGAAATTATGTGATAAGTTTGTGTGTGCATGGTTTACGCCGTAACTTTTGGTCATAAATTGAAGTGTGAAAAAGGCATGTTGAATCCTTGTATTTTATGTGCAAATGCTTGTAAAAATCGTGATGTTCATATGAGGTGTGATGTTGTTGAATTGAGTGAAAACTCTTGGCTAAATGTAACCACGAAAATGCACCTAATAGTGTACGAAATGTTCTTCCAATTTGGCATGAAAATCTGACGTATAAATGTTGAGAAATGGTGGATTGAAAGGATGACCAAATTTCCAGACCTCGGCATAGGCAGTGTTGAGTAATTTGGATTTTGATTTTTTTTTTTAAGCTGTGAGGTCATTAGGGATTGAACCCAAGACCTCACCATGTGTAAGCTGCTGACAAATTCAATAATATAAAATGAGTTAAGGGGGATTCGAAATGGGGTAATGCTCAAGTGAAGAAATGAAAGAGGGAAAAATGTATAAAATGAGGTGTGTGGGAATCGAACCCACAACCTCTCGGATAGGTGAGGGAATTAGGAGAATAATTAAAGAAAAATAAAATGAGGTTGTGGGGGATCGATCCCTCATCCTCTTGGTTTCAAACCAAAAAGAGAGGGAAGAAAAGAAAGAAAAAGATGTGCAGGCATTGGGGATCGACCTCGGGTCCCCCAAGCCGAAAATATAAATCACACAAATTATATATGAGACTAAGTGTTGCTCAAGGGATTCGAAATCGGGTTCCCTTGCCCAATTTTGTATTGATAAATAAGTCTTACGTGAATAAATATTTAATGAATGGTGGCTATAGGGATCGAACTCGAGACCTTGCATACTTACAAGATGTATAAGTCTTGTACCACATAATCTTGGGTAAGTATGAGTCACTTAGACGAATTATGAATGAAGCCTCATGGCTTGTACGTATGGGTTCATAAGTCCAGCGTACATTTAAAAATAAGTGAACCTAAGATGTATATGATGAAATGATGTGATCCCAAGAGGGTTAAGTAAGAGTGTGAAATACAATAAAAGGCCAAGTGCATTGGCATATGATGAAATGAACATTCACATAATGGGGTGAGTAATTATGAATAGCTAATATGCTAAAGTTAAAGAATGTGGTGACAACATGATAAGAGACTAATATGAAAGACAACATCAATCTCAAATGAGCCTAATAAGTGTTACCAAATATCGTACTCACCTATGAGAGTGTAAACCTAATAAAGAGACCAGTCTATAAGAAACACTCTAATGAAAGTATTGAGATTAATACACACTTAATACTAATGATGAGAGGAGAAATCATCTAATGAGCAATGATGCCCTCATACTAGAAGCCAACTTCTGTGATGTGTGAGATGAATGTAATGGAAATTTATACGGAGCACCGATAGGCTAGCTATGAGTCGTGATTCCTTCTTTAGGGAAGGCAGAGGTTCGTGTAAATCTCATGAGATGAGACTTTCCGTTTAGGCGGGTATGGGTCTCCTTATATCTCCTAGTCTTTCAACCTATGCAGCCAACATAGGGTTCTAGCAGGGGTCAATTCCCTATATATGCTAGCATGTTTTGGTTTCACTTTGGCCGGTGATTCCACCTCTTTTCGGTGTGGGGTAGACACTGGATTTCATAGAGCTCACATGATCTATGTCGGTTAAAGTCCTCAAGTAATGCACACAATGAAATGAATGATACCAAAGGTGTTTGGATAGGATAATCAAGAGGTTAACTAGACTCAAGTAATGACACTAGGTCATTCTTAGTCATTGCACAGTGAACCCGAAGAGAGTCCTAAACAACATCCTAGGTATATAAATGAATGAAAAATGAAGTATGCATGAATGAATGAAGTAGACTCTGTGTTTGCTAAAGAAGGCTCCCTAGTTGAGGTCCCATATGTTGAGCCCTCATTTGGGAAGTCCTAATGTTAAGTCCGTGATTCCAAGGTCTCACGGCGTACGAATGAATGATATATGATACATGTATGTGCTAAATGAAGTGTGTTATGTGTTGTGTGCAATATGTAAAGAATGATGATGCATGTTACTCTCATAACATGACTTTCTAATATGATTTGGCAAGTCCAACTGACTGGACTTTCCATAACTCATATTGTAAGGAGAGAGCTCTTCAAAATCAGGAATGTCCTTGGTGTGTACTTGCATACACCCATACTTAGTACAAGTGTGGACTAATCCCATACAACCCTTTACTTTTAGGTGCAGGTACAGGTGGACGCTAGAGCTTACGAGACTACGGTGAAGCTATCCGGACGTGGAGCATTCATCCGGACATGGTAGGCCCTCATGCTTTCGAGGATGCTTATCTCTTATATTCTATCTTAGACGTAGGAATGAGCTAGAGGAGGATGTTCCACTAGCGTTTCTTTTTTACTTATTTTCAGACGTTGTATTGGTGCCATTTTAGAAACTTTATATTAATGCAGTTATGAACTATTTCTTTCATTTGAATATCTTATTATTAGATGGTTGTCATGAACTCATATGCTATAATGCAATTCTTACTATGAATTTTATGTATACTTCAAAGCAAACAAAAGTTTTAAATTGTCCGCTAAAATACCTAAACGATGTAATGATGACGTATGTAGGATTGTATGCGACCTCTGAGAGGTCAATGATGCGGGTTTTGTCTAGGGTCTAGACCCCGGTCATGACAGTAGGAACTCCTTCTCCATACATTATCATGCTCATATAAATCAAATCTATACACATTATAACCATTTTCCGTAAAAACACAATTTAGTCAAATTTCCAAAATCATTAAAGTGAACTGCCAAGCATTACAGTGAAACATGCTCAAATTTTCAAAAAATGCAACTCTGAAGCAATTTATGATGAAAGCATGATAATATGAGAGACAAAACCATATAAACTCATTTTACAACATAATCATAGCATCATAAAATGCACAATGTAAGGAATTAATGAAATTCAATTTCAACAAGACTCCTAAACACAATGCAACGTGCTACATGCTACTATGACATTCTATCTCTCAAGCTTAAATAGAATAGTAGAGAAGAGACAACAAATCACAACTCCACCACTTATAAGGGACTCATAACAACTAAAGAGAGAAAACTATAACTTACATACATCATAATCATCCGGCTTAGATCCTTTAGCCCGGAGGGCATAAATTGTTTCTTGGAAGATCACCTTCCGGAGCACTAGGAGGAACTTGCTGGTCCTCTCTACCTCTAGACCGCATAATAAGACAATCCCTCACCTTATGACCATCCTTACCACAACCAAAGCAATTTACGAAACCAACTAGACACTTCGCTAAATGCTTTCTTCCATAAGTAACACAAGTAAGCTTATCACTTTGAGAACCACTACTTCTCTCATGTTTGACCTTAGGAGCACTAGGTCCATCTTTTTTTAGAGCCCTCTTGTTAAACCTAGGTTGGTTTTGCTCATTGGATCCACTCCTCTTCAAATTCCTTGAGATCCTACTAAGTTTGGACTCTTCACTGGATTGAGCATACACAATAAGCCTAGACAAGTTCATGTCACTATGGAGCATGGCCGTAGGACACTCTTCTTTCACAAGGTCGGCAACACTGGTCACAAATCTACTCATCTCATTCATAGGTTTAGACACCATGGATGTAGCATACATAGAAAACATGGTAAACTTCAAATAATACTTTTCAACGCTCATATTACTTTGCTTGATATTAATGAACTCTTCAACCTTCACCTCCCTCCTATTACGGGGATAGTGCTTTTCTAAGAAAACCTCCTTAAAATCTTCCTACTCTATGATACATGACACAACAGGCCTATTTTCTTTCCATTGAGTGTACCACACTAGAACAACATCCCCCAATTGGTACGAAGATTACTACGCCTTTCCCCTAGATGTCACTCCCATGGCACTCAACACCTTGTACACACCATCAAGAAACTCTAGGAGATCCTCTCCCACCTTAGAGACATGAAACATAGGAGGATTCATCCTCACAAAGTCTCTCAATCTAGAGGTCATGGTACTCTCCAAAGCATTAACCCTAGGCCCAATGTCTCTAGTCACATGAGTAGTCATAGCTCGGGCTAGGGCAAGTAAAGAATCTCTAATCTCTCCATTAGTAAAGTTCGAGGGAATCACCGGATCCTCATCCCCTTCAGCACCTTGAGGAACTTTAGAACCTTGTGGAACTTGTCAATCTTGGATAACTTTCTCCACTTGGGGAGGAAATTCCTCATTCACCCTCTGTTCTTCAACCCTTCTTGCAGCCATCCTTCTAGTATTCATCTCTTATAAACAAAAGGAAAAACATTAAGAAGAACACTCATAATTTTTTACTCTACGGCACAACCCAAGAGTAAAAAAGAAGGGAAACCCTATCCTCCTATAGCCTCTAGGTCATGGATGTGTCGCGACTCACACCAATGAACAAGACTCTATTAGACGTGGCTTTTTGAGACTTTTTCATTTCTAAGACTACTTTATGATGTTATGCTCTGATACGAAGTTTGTTACGAACCGAGAGTACACCTCAGGAATTAGGCAATTCTTGAACCGTCACACGGAGTACTTTACCTCTCGGAGGTCTAGGAAAATCCTTGAGACATCATTCATTGCATACATGTATGAAAAGTGGTGCGGAGTTAAAACTTTTCACTCGAATAATAACTCAAAACATCTTTGATATAAAATTATAGAAATGCTAAGTCTCAACATACGCCAATCTTAAACTCAAGAATATTTGGGACACGGCCTATACATCAAATATACAAAACTTAGTCTATTACAATACTTTTTAATCAATGAAATGAAAGATAGTAATGTCCTCGAATCAAGTGAGGACATAACCCATCTTTGCTTGAAAGAACCTAGTTTCCAATCTTTTCTTCAAGACACCTCTAATCTTCCACCTACACCTTTTGATATAGACAAAATGTATGGAATTAGTATATTTCATGTATTAAGTATGACATAATGCATAAAATAATGAGAAACTGACATTTACATGAAACATGTTCTTTTTGAGTCAAACATCA
Organism: Solanum sitiens; assembly: GCA_016801875.1. Classification (NCBI taxonomy): domain Eukaryota; kingdom Viridiplantae; phylum Streptophyta; class Magnoliopsida; order Solanales; family Solanaceae; genus Solanum; species Solanum sitiens. The sequence continues at coordinate 1,222,325 of JABWTJ010000089.1, read as the reverse complement.
TAACATAATATATAAGAACCACATATCACACCAACTTCACAGATAAGTTACATATCACAAGATAACATCAATAACACATCAAAACACATAAACATGAAACCCTCCTACCAAAGGTGATTCTAAGGTTCACTTGAGTGAGTTATGAAGGGACAACCCATACAATCCTTCCCCACACACCTAAGAGATCCTTTAGACTGCCTAAGATAAGATTATTACCATTTAATTAATTAAAATCCCTACCTAAAAATACTCTAATAGTTACCTAATTAAGACAAGAAGAGAACGCCCATACACCCTCTCAAAGCATACCTAAGCAATCCTTAAAGCTACTCCAGATAGATGCCTTTTCATTAACATACCTTTTTGTAAGTTGTTATGTACAATAGACCATTTAAGAGACATTCATTAATTAAGGACTTTCACATAATGGCCTTGGAGAAGACCTAGGGAACTCACACACTAACATCTTTGAAGCGTAGTCATGCAATGTCTAGATAGCGTCTCATTCCACTACCTAAATTTCATAGTACTTATCCAACACTAGCATGAATCACACATGATTAGAATAGGTAATAACTGACATAGAACATACTAGCCAGGCCTGGAATCCTGAGTAAACACTACTCCCATAGAGGGTGTTCTACTTTACAATGGTAGAACTAGGACACATCCCATGTGGGCACATGGTTAAGTAATATCGAGGGTCTCTTTGTACTAGAGCATCAAAATTCAACTAGAGCTACTCCCAAAGCATACTCACTCGGTGCTAGCCTTTGTTCTCATAGAGTAATTCAATAAAGGAGCATATGAAGAGGTACCATATCTTGTTATATAAAAATCATAATACACCTTACGAAAGTGCTGCCCCATGAATGCCTTAGAATGGTTAAGAGGATAGCTAAATGATTTTCCTAAGTATGATTTCATGTCGTTACAGCCAACCAACACTAAGTCTACCATTCACACGAGAAGGATACCATTATGGATTTCAACTTTAAGGATATCATAACGTTCTTTCTAAAAGGTTCCACATAAATGAACTTCTTTACTATATTCAAGATCATATTCCATTCGTACCTATACATTCATGACAAAATTTCTTTAGCCTACTAAGTCGAGGATTCACATTCATATTCTTCAAGTATCAAGTAAGGGACACAAGTCTACCAAAACAAGACACATATACTTTACATTATCACATATAAAATATCATTCAAGAAGCACATAAAGATAACTTAGTATACTTGCAAGTCAACCTACACACTTCTAGAGAATCATCAATCTAACTCATCATAAGGTTCATAGAGTCAATTAAAAATATTCACACTTCAACATCAAGTCTACACACACAAGGCATCACTATAGCCTATCATGATCACCTATATTAACTTAGGAGAACACATACATGACTTCGTGGATACAAATAAATCATATTGACCTTCACAATGATCACATAGACAAGTCATAAATGATAGTAACATAGTTCATAATGTAACGCCGACGAGGCCACATTGTTTCATAATTCATAATGTAATGCCGGCGAGGCCACATTATTCACAAGTATAGCACATGAGCACCGCCACCATAAGTGGACCATACCAAACATCATAATTGAAACACCTATACTACACAATATAGTAAAGGGTTAGGTCAACGTACCACCAATTTGATCTTTACAACTCCAATCCATAGCCAATTCAACCTATCCAATATAACAAGGCTCTTACCAATAGCTATATTAACCAATTCAATCCAATAATCACAATATACAGTGATCAAAGATAATATATTATGAATTCATCAATTTAAGACAACCTACATTCAATTCTAACATAATTCTTTCATACTTCAATATCCCAAAAGTAAACTTCACAAGAATTCAATAGTATAGAGACATGATCAAATCACCCATAATATAGTCAAAATAAGGAGTTAATGATTTACATGGGTTCATGGAGTTCTTAAATTATAATCATCAACTTAACATCAATTCAATCAAAATTCATTGATTTAAAACGTTTTATGAAAGAACCCATTGCTAGAATTCAAGTTAGAAGTTCATCTTTTGAGAAAGCCTTGAAAAACCACTTTGAAGTTTGACTCCATGAAGAAAGAAGATTTAAGGATGAAAACCATACCATAATTGATTGTAGACCACGAAATTTGATAATATTTGATGGAGAAATCAAACTCCAAGCTCCGATCTCTCGCCAAGCTTCAATGGTGTTCTACAGAGTTCTTCCTTGGGGTTTGGGGTTTTCATTTTGAATAATGATTTGAATAGGGTCTACACTTACAAAACTACTTAAAATACATAAAAAAAAAAACTTAAGAAACCATACAACTAATTTTAGGAGGGCTAGGTGAAAACCCTATCTTGCCCTTTAGTTGGACGAGACACATGCAGAAAATCAGCAGGTGTCAATCGATGGTTGCCACTAACAGGGCATAGACCTATCGACGAGTCTTATTGGCAAGTCATCAAGTGGGTTAGAGGCCCTCAATCAAGGGGGTTAAGATCCCACATTAAGTATGGGCCTATACCCGCAGTCTACGGGCCATCACCTTGGCTACGAGGCGTCATTTCACATCCAGGGAGCACCCCCTAGACGTAACCGGCATTGTAGTACTCTTTGGGGACTAAGACTAGCCTCTTAGCATACATCATTACATTCATAGGTTAAAATGCGGAAAATTTAAAAACTTTTCATTACTTCTACATTGAGGTTTACATAGACCTCTACATACACATTATATATTCATATCTAGTATACATAGATCCTTCGAAAAGAAAGATTGCATAGTCTTCTACTTTTATTGCACATATATATATATAAGATATAATATAGTCTTAAAAGAGTGTCTCATCTCATAACCATCTAACAAGATTATATAAATTTGGTCCTAGCCCATACATCAATGTAATAGAGCCACATATAGGCTATACAATTCATGCTCAAATGAAAAGGGAAAGAAGATAAGAGTCTTAAAAGTAACATAACTTCATAAGCTTGATATTGGCATTTTCTTCGAAAAGTGAGGACCGGCCCACTTGGATGATTGAGAATTTCCAAGTCTTCTTCAAAGTCATCTAAAGAGCCGTTAAATGACCGGAACCTAAAATGTTGGGGGAAAAGTGAGAAAATGGGGTTAGTACACCACTTGTACTAAGTATGAGACCATATGCACATACAATATGAAATCATGCTAAAAAGGGACATTACATTAACACATGCTCTTTTTCATTTGGAAAAGCCTTATGCACATTCAATCACCAATACAAGTCATTAATGCATATTCATCAAGTCAATACCATGTACTATACAAGACCAAACCACCTTAATTCAAAGCAAGTAACATGCATATCAAGTAATAACAGCACAAAATGAATAAGAGTTCATCATATCATAATAAAGCAAGACCATTACTCATGACCCTCATTAAGTCCACTTGTGCAATAACTAAGCAAGCCCCATAACCTTACATAATCAAGTAAACCTAGCAAGAACCATAACCAATGTCCAACTCCATATAACATATTAATCAGAGTACATAAGATCATACTTTAAATATAGACCAAATACATGTTCATAAGAATAACCATCATCACATAATGTCATTTACATGTAAGATCATCATGTTTTCATCATTTGCATTTATTAGCATATGCATATGTTAACACCCAATTATGACCGACCTTTAACCTTTTTAGGAATGCTATTTAATTAAAAAATATGTATTTTTAAAATTTATGAATTTTAGTCAATTTTTCATAAAAATTATATATTTTAGTATTTTTTTTCTTTACAAAATTATTGTAAATATTATTTAAATATTCTAAAATTGTTAATAAATTTTGATAATAATTATTTTAATTAAACATTTTAAAAATGTAAGTTTTTTTAGTTATATAAAATATATTATATTATTTGTAGTATTTGAATTGAGTAACATTTCTTTAAATCGTTTAAATTGTAGCCCATTTTATTCTAATTCTTTTCAATTCTAGCCTATTAAATTCCAATTTTATTTTAATTATAGCCACCTTTTACTTTCATATTCTAGCGATTTAAGGCCACTCAAAATTTCATTCAATCTAATTTTTGAAACTTAATCTTTTAATCTCATACCCCATCTTTTAATCCTGACCTTTGATCTACTTAATCTTAGCCCTCTATCTATTTTGAGATTGACGGACGAGATTAAAACTTCCCTAACCTTCTTATTTTAACCAGAAAGACCAAAACCCTAATCTCATTCACTATCCTCTCCTTCCTCTCTCTCAGCCTCCCCCTCTCTCTCTCCAGAGCCACCGCCTCCCCCTTTATCTCTTTCTCCCCTCATTTCCTTTTCTCCGGTGAAACGCCTCCGCCCTCCGTCCCTCTCTTCATCCTTTCTCTTCTCTTCTCCTCCGCCCCTTTCTCCTCTTCTTTTTCTTTCTCTTAGCCTCCTTTCTCTCCTCTTAGTAGAACTGGTTTCAACCAGAAGCCATGCGCACTAGTTGACGATGGACCCGCGCCTCCCTCCGTCTTCTCTCTTTTCTGGCGAGAAGCTGATGAGCAACAACAACTAGTGACCGCCGAGAAGACTAGCAGCAGCCATGCAATCTCCGGTGAAGTCAAGGGTGGGCCATCATAGTCAATGACGGATCTTCTCAGATCCATCCAGGTTCATTCCCCTAATTCGATTATATGTTTCTCAACTTGATTATAAACTATATGATTTTGTGTTTGTGTGAAATGTGTACTTGCTGTAAACTTCCATTTCAAGCATGAAAGCTTTTTCATTATGTTTGTCCTTTTTAAAGTGTGTGAATGTTCAACCATCAATTGATAGTGTGTTTTAATTGGGCTGTTATTCTTCATCCTCAATTGATATTTAATTCCTACCCTTATGCTTGACAGTTTTTCTTGGAATCTGCTTGAACTTTTTTTTTCTCATACCTTTTTTATTAAAGGATCTTGTATGCTATTAATCAATAGTGGTTGTAAATTGATCCTTCCTCTCTTAATTACTGTCCTCAATAAATTCCTTATATGTTAATGTTAATTTGTCTCCTCTACTTGTGGGCTGACTTTTACTTCCTTTGGTTAAGGAACTGATAGTGCATAATTGACCCCAAGATTATGTTTTCCTTAGATTTTTATTCTGTCAATTTGGTGGGTATTATTAATATAGTAATTGATCCCCTGGCGTAATTGGAATTTGAATAGACTCTTATTTATTTATTTATGGTAATCTAGTATTAGATGAATATTTGACTTGCGAAATTATTGCTTTTATGTGTTGACCGCTACTCACTGTCTCATTATGGTAAGTTATGTGATTGAGACTGTCATTTTTATTTCCTTCCTTTAAATAATTATATTCTAATTGTCTGCAAATAACAACAATTTTTTAATTAAAGCGGGGACCTGTTAATTGATATTTTACCTTAATTAATATATATAGTTATTTACTTGTTTATTTTGGTTAAAGCCATCCGGTTAAGGAAAATAACTTTGCTGATTATATTTTTTACTTAAGGAAATAAAATAAAAGAAATCCCGACTCCTTGATTTTTTTTCTTTTGGAATAAGTAAGACATTATAATTGACTCGTTGAATATTTATTTTTCTTATGTGCTCCCCCCTCTTTTTGCTATATAAATATACCCTCCCCTCATTCTCTTTTGGACTCATTCACTCACTTTCATCACATTCTCTCATTGCTCTTCCACTCTCATGCTTAAAATCATACTTGAACACTTTAACAATTAGAAAAAAGTTCTCTACTCTTAGAAGAAAGGAAGATTCTTGCATACTTTGAGAATTCTTTTGTTGTGTTGCTGTCGTTGATTGAAAACCTTACTAAAACTCTTCATTGGTGATAAACTTTTTTGGATAGTTTAAATTTGATTTTTTGCACAATTATAAATATTTGTGTGTTGGAAAATGAAACAACAAGGAAGCATCCAAGTTAGTTTCATCATCCTTTTACGTGTGATAATATAACTATGGTTATTCTTAATCTATTTTGTGTCTTATTTACATATATATGAGAGTAATTGGTTATTATGAACATTTGATGTTACGATTATTGTTTCCATCGTACATGTGTTACATCCCTTCTAATAGGTTTGAACTTAGAGTTCAAGATGTTGAACAGTCGCCTAGAAGAAAATTTCAAACAAAGCTATTTATTTTAATGTGTAGTTGGTTCATTATTTTAGTAATATTTGTAAAACTCGCTAACTATATATATATATATATATATATATATATATATATATATATATATATATATATATATATATATATATATATATATATATATATATATATATATATATATATATATATATGAAATATATTGGGGATCGTCTAAGGGGAGGGGGAATTATGAGTCAATCTATCTTTTATATTGCAAACTTTTTCTTGTTAGAAAACATGCTTATAAGATTAAAATATTTTACATCACTTGGGAGTTAGAAAAACATGTCTATATGTGTTGTTTTGACTTTCCAATCTCCTTGAAATCATGTTCATAGGAATCACCAAATAATATCTAGTATGCTAACTTATTTTGAAAGGAATAAAAACCTTAAATGTCAATCTGCCCCTTATTTGTTAATATGATTTTTTATTAATAAGTTTTAACATGTTCAATTAGAAACCATGCCTATAGGATCTAATTAAATAATATTGTTCATAAAGTCATTCTCTAATAATTTTCAACATGTTTTAGAACATGATAATCTGCCAATATTTTCAGCTCTATGTAAAAGAGGAAATTTCTGCATACATTAGTATTTGGTGTTTCTTCCTAAAAAACATTTCATACTAATTTTCCTAGAACAATCTGCGGAAAAAAAACAAAAATTCTACATCGTAATTAACCTCTTTGCATCTAAAATCTGCTATTAATTAATTTCTACATTGTAATTATTTTCTGCCTAAAAATATTTTTTAACAATAATAACCAATCTGTAAACACATCAATATTCTAAAAACAATTTTCTGCATTAATAATAAATTTGTCACTTATTAAAAAATATTTTTCTGCATTAGTAATAAATCTATTGTTGTCCTTAAAATAATTTTTTGCCTTAACCAAATAAAGTCTATTGTTCTGAATAATATTTTCTGCCTTAATAATTAAATTGGCTATTATTTAAAAATATATATGCATGTGGGGTTACTTCTTTGCTACTTGGAATCAAAAAAAAAAAATCTTTTATTAATTTATGCTCACTTTAAATAAGTTGAATACTAAGATTTGCATCCGTGTATAATCTTTGCCCTCTCATAATCAAACTTTTTTTGTTATTATAACTTCGTCTATTTGTATGTTCACACACTTAGCATGAAGACCTTTTCACAATTATGTGTTTGCAAGCATGTCTAATTAAAACATAGAGGCCAAGTTAAACTTATCATACTAAAATGACTGTCTTCTTTGTCTTATTTGTTTGACTCGGTGTCTAGGAGGACCTTATATTTTATTTTATCTAAACCCACTTTACTGAGAGTCCAATACCTATTGGACATTAAGTTGGGATGATTAGGCATTTTTAGGTACGAAATGCATGCGGTGGTTGGGTAGCGGTAGTTGGCCCTATGGAGATGATGACATCGACTCAGGCTTGAAAAGACAAACCTTGGTTTTGTCTGTCCATATATGGAAGCCTATCGAAAAATAAAAAAAAAGTCGAGTGATAATCCAAAAAGTCTCTCTTAGAGTCTCATTTCCCCTTTATCCATTTATTTGTTTGTTTAATTGGGGTAGCTTAAAATAAAATAATAAAATTATTTTCTTATTTATTTGTCTCTTTTCTATCCTCTCGCTTATCTCTAAATTTACATCTAATGTTTTATTTATTGCTATCACCTAATCTTGCATGCTTAAATTAACTAAATAATAAAAAATTAATTATTTAATATTATGGCATCACCTAGCTATCATGTGTAAAATTAAATAAATAATGAAGTTACCTTATTTGCTACTTGTAACCCCACATAAATTGCATGAGATACGGCCGGGACCCAAATTTGTGGACCTCGAGAGGTGTCGAACACCTTCCCCTCAACGTAATTTGAACCCTTACCCTTATCTCTAGTTCGTTGACCTTAGTTAGACTTAGTTAGGTTAGATAGGTGCCCTAACGCGTCTTAATTCTTTAGGTGGCAAGTCTTCAAAGCTCCGAATGCTAAAAGAGTTGTTAGGTCGTGTACAAAATCCGTTTTACCAAAAAACGGGGCGCGACAGAATGACGACTCTGTTGGGAATATTAGGTTCTTACCATTACGTGTTTCATTTGAATTATGTGGGATTTACTTTATTTGGTCATCTCATTATTTTGTTTAGGTGATTGTCTTGCTTTGGTTATTTTGTTTCCTTATTTATTGTCTACTTTGCATGCTCCACCCCTTTCCCTATTCGTTATTTGTTTACTTACATGTTTAATATCATACCGTCTTTCCTTATTTGCATGATTTTCTAATTTGTTTATAGTTTACTTTCCTTCACTTATGTTTATTTATTTTTTTATTTATCGCTTTTATAAACTATTTATATGTTATAGCTTTCCACATAAATGCTGACATTTTGTTTGGATCATTGTTATTCATTATTTCATAATGTATATTGTATTGTACTCTATTGTATTGTATGGTATGGTAGATATAATGTTTGGCTAGATAGTATTGTTAGTTGTTGTTTAATAACATTTTAATTGTTTGGTTTGATCGTATCGTACTATACTGTAATTTACAAGTTTACTAAAATATCCTTAATTATTGTAGGGTAGGAGGTCTGACTAGATTTAAATAATTAAGGTAAAGGGTAAAATAGTATTTTAAAATATTATATAAAGATATAATTGGAAAAAGAAATTAAGTAACAATGGGAATACACCAAATTGGTTGTTCCATAAAATAGGGATTTTCATTGTTACGTATTAATAAAATTTAACAGTACAGTATAATCATTTTAAGTAATAATCAAACAAAACAGTGTAGGTATAGTAACGATACAATACATTACAATGGATAACAATGATCCAAACATAGTGTAAATGTTACCGCTTTGATAAACTGGCATTCCGCTCATACTTCCCCAATTGGGACCCTCTTTTTTTTTTTAATGTGATGTTGTTCCTTTGCACCTATCAGAACTACTCCTCTTCTCTTCAAATACCCATTATAGAGAGTCGGCATATGGATGGACGTAACTGATAGTTTTACGACCGCGAAATCACGATCCTCTCGCATAGAATCCCTTTCAAGTCCGTGTCAAGACAACTCTTAGAAGATCTAGTTAGGTCATACATGCTGCATAAACCTTAGATAGTTTGACCCCTGCTGTCAATCCGCATAATTAGTTACCACCCATCGTTTAAAGGCCTCAATAGTCGTTAGACTAAATACATATATGTGTCAATTTGATCATCTTATTTAAATCAAGTCATTACGCTGAAATATAGTTGAGAACTTTCTTTGACTCTAAACTTCAAATTGGCGAAGCATGGCTTGAATCAATTATTTGACCTTATTTCTTTTACTGCTATAATTGTCCCACTCTAAAAGTATTGCGTCATTCATTTGAAATCTTAATTTTGGCTTACTATATATTATTTTGTGCTTGTGTTTAACTTACTCATTTTGCTTAAAGGTTGTCTAGTATTTGAACTTTGGCTTGACTGAGAATCTGCAATATGAAAAATATGTTCAACCTTCGAAAAAATTACCCCTCTTCTCGTCCAACACAAAGTACCTTTTGGACCATCTCTCCTCATCCTATTCCTACTCACACCCTCTCTCAACAAAGGTCTCCAACACGCCTCAACTTTGATTCTTTACAGTATGAGGGTATAAGTGATAACATAGAAAAGTGTAAGGTAGATGCACTACATTGAAAAATGCATGAATTGCAGAAAAAGGTGAATGGAGGACTAAACTCAGTACCCGCTCATGACCTGAAGTATAAGAAATTATGTCTACACCCAGGAGTTGAATTTCCATCGGGATTTAAAATTCTGAAATTCAACACGTTCGACGGATGTGGGGATCAAATAACACATTTCAAAGATTTTTTGCAGCAGGTTAGTTGGCTTAGAGAAAAATGAACCTCTCTTGATGAGGTTAATTATTCAAATCTTATCAGGAATAGCCTTCACTCCGTACGTCAAATAAGACTTTGACAAATGGCTCGCATGGGAAGACATGGCTCGAGACTTTGTGAAACAATACAAGCTTAATAAGAAAATCCTAGTCTTCCTTCAAATCACCTCAAGTTAAACTTCAACGACCGAAACCTTAATCATCGAAAAGATGAGGATAACGGCTCTTCATGTCGGCCTCGGACTCCCATGTTGCACCCTCAACTAGGTGGTTCTTCCATAACACTTTTACGGAAATCACCTCGTTGTTCCTCAACCTCTTTACTTGCCTATAAAGGATTTGAATCGGAACCTCCTCATACGAGAGGTTATCCTTGACTCCAAAGCCTTCAATAGGAAGAATAGACTCGGTATTCCCAACACACTCCTTCAACATAGAAACATGGAAAACCGGATGAACGAAAGCTAAATCATTAGGGAGTTTCAAGCGATAGGCAACCTTACCAACCCTTTCCAAAATCTCATAAGGGCCCACGTAATGGGGACTCAACTTTCCTTTCTTGCTAAATCAAACCACTCCCTTCATAGGTGAAATTTTTAAATACACCATATCACCTTCTTCAAACTCCAAATCCCTTCTCCTATTGTCGGCATAGGACTTTTGTCGACTATAGGCTGTTTGCAACCGATTCCTTATGATATGCACATTCTCCAAGGTCCTATAAATCAAATCGGGACCAAGAATCGATGGCTCACCAATTTCAAACCACCCTATAGGAGACCTACACCTCCTACCATACAAGTCTTCATAGGGAGCCATGGAGATGGATGAATGAAAGATATTATTATAAGCAAATTCCACCAACGGAAAGTGCTTATCCCAACTTCCTTTAAAATCAATAATGCAAGCTCTAAGCATATCCTCGAGGGTTTGAATAGTACATTCCACTTTACCTTCCGTTTGAGGATGAAAAGCGGTACACAATTTCACTTTAGTACCCAAACCTTCTTGAAATGACCTCCAAAATCTAGATGTGAATTGTGCACCCCGATCCGAAATGATAGATAATGGAATACCATGGCGACACACAATCTCATCTATGAAGATCCTTGCATAATACTCTGCCGAATACGCGAACTTGATGGGAATAAAATGGGCGGGCTTAGTCAATCTATCAACAATCACCCATATAGAATCATATGACTTTTGAGTCCAAGGCAACCCTACCACAAAGTCCATATTAATGTCTTCCCACTTCCAAATAGGAATTTGGATCTCTTGTAGTAAGCCACCCGGCTTTTGATGTTCCACCTTCACTTGTTGGCAATTTGGACACTTAGCAACGAATTCCTCTATGTCCTTCTTCAAGCCTTCCCACCAATATACCTCCCGAAGGTCATGGTACATCATAGTTGAACCCGGATGAATGGAGTAGTGGGATCCATGGGCTTCCTCAAGGATTCGATCCCTCAACCCATCAACATCGGGAACACATAATATCCCTTGGTACCTCAACACACCATCCCCCCTAAGGAGAAAGACTCATTCAACTTCCCAAGAACCGATTTCTTCAAATCCATCAATAATTGATCAAGGTGTTGTTTGGACATCACCTCAACCACAAATGATGACTTGGAGCTATGATGAACCGTAGAACCACCATTTGGCTTTCCAATCGCACCCCCAATCTAGCCAACCTATGAACATCTTTCACTAGGTCTTTCTTGGGTTCATCCATATGCGACACACTACCCATAGTCATACGACTTAGGGCATACGCAACCACATTGGCCTTGCCGGGATGATATAAGACACTCATATCATAATATTTCAACAATTCTAACCACCTCCTTTGCCTGAGATTCAACTCTTTTTGAGTAAACACATATTGGAGAATCTTATTATCAGTGAAAACATCAACATGGACACCATACAAGTAATGCCTCCATATTTTCAAAGAAAATAGCACGGCCACTAACTCAAGGTCATGAGTGGGATAGTTTCTTTCATGCACGTTCAGCTGCCTCGAAGCATAGGCAATCACCTTCCCATTTTGCATAAGCACACACCCCAAAACTATACGAGATGCATAGCAATACACAACAAAGCCCTTTGTACCTTTCGGTAGTGTCAACAACGGAGCCGAAGTAAGTCTATCCTTCAATAATTGGAAACTCTTTTCACAAACCTCCGACCACTAAAACTTCTTACCTTTTTGAGTCAATGTAGTCAAAGTAGATGCAATGGATGAAAAACCATCTACAAATCATTGATAATAGCCCGCTAGACCCAAGAAACTCCTAATGTCTGATGGAGTCAAAGGTCTAGGACAATTTCTCACCACATTTGTCTTCCTTGGGTCTACCTCAACTCCCTCACTAGAGATTAAGTGCCCAAGAAACGCCACCGACCTCAACCAAAACTCACATTTGCCATATTTGGCAAACAATTGATGCTCTTTAAGGGTTTGCAATACTACCCTTAAATGACCCATGTGATCAACCTCATTCTTCGAATACACCAAGATATCATCAATAAACACAATCATGAATGAGTCAAGATAGTTTTGAAACACCCTATTCATTAGGTTCATAAACCCCGCCGGAGCATTTGTGAGGCCAAAAGACATAACCACAAACTCATAGTGTCCATACCGAGTCCGAAAGGCCGTCTTTGGAATATCTTCATTTCTCACCCTGAGTTGGCGATACCCCGACCTCAAATCTATCTTTGAAAAGTAACTCGCTCCTTGGTGTTGATCAAATAAATCGTCAATCCGAGGAAGAGGGTACTTGTTTTTTATAGTAACTTTGTTGAGTTGGCGATAATCAATACACATTCTCAATGACCCATCTTTCTTCTTCACGAACAAGACCGGAGCACCCCATGGAGAAATGCTAGGCCTTATAAAGCCCTTGTCTAGCAAATCTTTAAGTTGTGCCTTCAACTTCTTCAATTCGGCCGGAGCCATTCCATAAGGAGGAATCAAAATAGGGTTTGTTTCTGGGAGCAAATCGATACCAAAATCAATTTCCCGTTCGGGATCAATACCGGAAAGGTCATTAGGAAAGACCTCCGGAAATTCACTCACTACGGGGACTGACTCAATAGGAGGAATTTTGGAATCCAAATCTTGGATTCTTACAATGTGATAGAGACACCCTTTTGAGATCATTTTACAAGCTTTTAGACAAGATATGAAGCGACCTCTAGGAATAGAATTCCCACCCTTCCACTCAATAACGGGTTCATTTGGGAAACTAAACCTCACAACTCTAGTCCTACAATCAATAGAAGCGAAACTAGCATGCACCCAATCCATACCCAAAATGACATCAAAATCAAGCATATCTAGTTCACTACATCTACATGAGAAATTCTATTGGGCAAAGTAATAGGACAATTTTGATAGACTCTTTTTGCCACAATTGACTCCCCCATCGGAGTAGACACCAAAAAAGGGTCATGCAAAACATCGGGTAAAGTATCGAACTTTTTATCTATTAAAGGAGTAACAAAAGACAAAATAGCACCCGGATCAAGCAAAGCATACACATCAATAGAAAAGATTTGTAACATACCGGTCACCACCTCGGGAGAGGCCTCTTGGTCATCTCTAGTACGAAGAGCATAGAAGCGGTTCTTTTTTGGAGAATCACTAGAACCACTTGGCTGTCCACCCCTCTCTTGCCCATTAGCATTAGGACAATCTCGCACCCTATGACCAATCTTTCCATAACCAAAGAATTTGTCCGACCCCAAGAGGCAAGCACCAAAACGCTTCTTCCCACATTCCTTGCAAGGTGGCTTCTCATTAAAGGAATTTCCACTCTTCCCTTTTTGAACTCTTGGCCTAGGGGTCTTCTCATCCCTAGCTTTGGGAAATTTGGATGGAACTTGATTTGAGAACCTTTTCTTGAATCTAGGCTTGTCTTGAATCTGAAGCCTATCTTTCGTAGCTCCACCCTCAAAAGACCTTATCCTTTTTGAACCCCTATCCTTTCTTTTTGCTCTATCCTCCTCAACCCTTTTAGCATTCACCATAAGACGACAAATATTCATATTATCATGAAGCATAGCTTGTAACATTTCGAAATCCCAAGGCATGTTGTAAAAACCTAACCTAGGCTCCATGAGGTCTAATGCACTGTTCTAAGTTAAATTAGGTGTATATAGAGTGGTCAAGGTGCTTAAGAACCAAAATATTCAAGAAACATCCACGACGTCAGGAAAGTTGATTCATAAGGGGGCTAGTGTGTCTTAAGCCATTTGATTTGTTTTAAGAGTCGGAATCGAACAAAAATTAGTTGAAATAGGTGTAACACATGTGAGGGATGTTTTATGATTGAAAACGTCTGGGTACGACTCTCCAAGGACTAACCAAGGGCCCTTGAGGAGGACCCTTGTAGCATGGAATACAACACTGCCTAGTAGTGTGCCTCGATGAAATACAGACGACGGGGCGTCGAGGCAAGCGTCGTCCCTGACTTAGCCGATTTCTAAGGAGCCCTCCCCTGCACAGTCTCAGGCCAAGAGGACGGAGTGCAGGACGGAGGTAGGGACAGTCCGTCGACTCACCGACGGCCCGTCGACGGGGTTCCATCGGATAGGGTCTGCGAATCCCTACACATTTTAAGTTAGATTCATTTAATTAATTAAGTGGCTTAGGGGTATTTAGGGATTAAAAGAAGACTAATTAATTTGATTTAGTCCCACTATAAATACCCCCAACCCTCATTAGCCTAAACACAACTCTCAAAATAAACTCTCTTCCTTTTCTCTACTTTCTCTCTCTATTGGAAGACCCCATTGAAGGTTAGCTTGGGAGGTGAATTGGGGGCTGATTAAGGACGAATTCACCACCAAAAGGTCATTCAATCTTAAGGTATGGGATCTGATTCACCTTTGAGACTTTTTTTCTCAAAGAGCTCCTTCAAAGGTTTTCCAAAAGTTGAGTTTCATATGGGTTTCATTCAATTACTAATTTTATGTTATGAATTGAGTTTTTCATGTTTTATTTGGGTTATAATGAGTAGATTATCATGTATTGTAACTTTGTTAGGATAAATTGCTATGGTTTCGTCTAGATTGTAGATCATGACCCTTCACCCCTAACCCTAGGCATGATCTTTATATGAGTTAGGTTTGGTTTGATGCAATTCATTCTATTATTGATTAAATCATCCTTAATGGTTGTTATTGCATTGATCATGAATCTATAGTGATGAATTGAAGTCCTTCATGCAAATTCTTGGGTATTGATCTAGGTTAAGAAGATAGGCTTAGATAACATGTTTCCAAGCTTTGATTTAGTATCGAATTATGGTGTAATGACTCTTCTAAATTCATAATCTTATTGGTTGTTAAGTTACATTGGTGTGATGACTAAAATTTGGCTAATCTATGGGTTGATGGTAAGGCCCTTTATGATGAAATATGGAGGAGTGTTGGTAAGTCTTGACTATCCTAATTCTCACTTTAATTATGGTAAATTGCCCTCAAGTTATGATGTTGTATTGAAGTATACTTTGTTTAGAGTGATAGGATAGCATGATGGTTGAGTTCAAATGTCTCATGTTTGGTTGTGAGATTGCTTAGGGTGTACATGTCTAATGACAACATGTGATTATGTACCCTATTATGATGTGATATACAAAAAGGTTGACCTCACTTATATGAATTGTGAATGAAAGGACTATTTCTCATACAATTCTTATTGAGCTATGCTGATGAATATACTAGGGCTAGACCCTATTATCTAAACTAGGTTGAGATGGTTAATAAAATTTAAAGACATTTCACTAATGGGGACTTAGCTTAGCACCGAGTGAACTTGACAATTGGAGGTGATGGCTTTCCATAGAGGAAGTGTTACCCTATAGTTCCATATTAGATGTTGACTCCCATTTTGAGGGATACTCATCTAATGATTCCCACGAGGTGTGGCCCTAATTACCAAAAGATATGTAGAGGGAATACCTATCTCTTAGTTCCATAAACTATGTTGCCACCATAGGATACTAGCTAGTGGATCCACCTAGATAGCTACGTTTATGTTAGGTTCTACCTTGGCCGGTAGACCACCTTCCATCAGTGTAAGGTTTATGACACCGGATTCCACATTAGCTCATGTGGTCTATGTCGGTTAAGGCAAGAGTTCCTAAGCTAAAATGAATGGACGAAGTATAGACTAATTGAAGTGACTTGAGGGGTTTGACTTTAGCTTAGGTAGGGGTATGAGACTCTACCTATGCCTTGAACTAGTTTGCCTTGATAGATGCTTTGAGAAGTTAATATTATGTATATGAAGGACGATGTAATGTAAATGACTTTATATGTTGAATGAGATTCTTATGAATATGAAATTGGTTATCATTGTTAAAGAAAGAATACTATGTGAGACGGAAGACGATGCTATGTGAAGTGAATTGTTAATTATGATCTTTGGTAGGTTACTTGACTAAGTAGGGTTATGGGGCTTTGCTTGGTCATTGCACGTGTGGCTTGTTAAGGATTATAGTTGGTTGGTATGCTTTGCTATTCACATGATTTACTCTTATTCATGTTTGTGATGTTATTACTTGATGTTAGAGTTATATGGAATTATGGGTTTAAGTATGATGATATGCATATGATATAATTAACTTGTTTAGTATGTTTAAAGGATTGGTTTGAATAAAATGATTTCATTAAATGTCCCCTTTTAGCATACTTTGTTGGTATTTGTGCATATGGTCTCCTACTTAGTACATGTGGTGTACTAACCCCATTTTCTCCCTCTTTCCCAAACATTCTAGGTTTCGGTCGTTGAAGTTTGACTTAAGGTGATTTGAAGGAAGACTTGGATATTCTATCATCCAAGTGGTCGGTCCTCATTTTCCGAGGACGATGCCAATACTCTTTTATGAAGTTACTTAGTTATTACAATTTTTGTATTGACTCTATTTCCTCTTTGAGACAAAGTTGTATAAAGCCTATATGTGGCTTACTTTTATTGATGTAGGGCTATGATCAATGTTATTGTTCTCGTTTAGATGGTTTATGAGATGAGACAGATTTATGACTCTATTTCTTTATTATATAAGTGTGTGAAATAAAAGTAGAAGACTATGTAATCTTCTTATACGAACGAGTCTATGTATACTCAAAATTATTATGATTATGTGTATGTAGAGGTCTATGTAAACCTCCGATTAGATGTAGTTGAAAAGTTTTAAATTCTTCCGTATTTTTAATCGATGAATGCAATGATGTAAGACTAAGAGGCTTGTCTTAGTCCTCAAAGAGGACGACGACATCGGTTACATCTAGGGGGTATACCCGGATGTAACAAACTTGCTATCAGAGCATGAGGTTGGATATCCTTGATGTTGACGTCTCTCTCAACCACGTCTATGTAGGTTTGTATTCATAATTGTGAAGCGCTTCACACTTATGAATAGGAACTTATTTGATGATTAGGAATCACTCTCATTTTTGGAAATCCATTATCGTGTCTTTAGAGTGTACTTCTTTTATGATTTCACTTAAACCTTGGATTTTGGCTATAGGAGATGAATACTCGGAGGAATGCCACTAGGAGACTTGAGGAGGAGATTGCTAATGCGGGAATACCTCCCCGTGATGATACAGTTCCTCCTCTTAAAGATATTGTTGTTGATGATCAGGTTTCGGCCGATCCTCCACCTATGACGGAGGATCAGATGAGGGCTATTATTTCTCAAATGGCCCAAGCCATGACTACTCAAGCCCAAGCCGCTACTGTTCAAGCTCAAGTTATGACTTCCTAAGCCAATCGGGATATTGCACCAAGAGTTCACGAGAAAACTATGACTTCCTGACTTAGAGACTTCACTAGAATAAATCCTCCTATCTTTAATGGGTCTAAGGTTGATGAATACCCTCAAGAATTCATTGATGAGGTTTATAAGATACTATATGCTATGGGGTTGTCTTATAATGAGAATGGCGAGTTGGCTTCATACCAACTCAAGGATGTGGCCCAAACTGGGCATGTGCAATGGAGAGATAATAGGCCACTTCAAGGTGGGCCGGTGACTTGGGAGATCTTCAAGAGGGCTTTCCTTGATCGGTTCTTCCTTAGAGAGAATCTAAGTTGGTTGAATTCATCAACCTCCGCCAAGGAGGTATGAGTGTTCATGATTACTCTTTGAAGTTCATTCAATTGGCCAAATATGCTCCTTCCTTAGTCTCCGATCCTAGAGACGAGATGAGTCGATTTATGATAGGTGTATCAGATGACTTGCAAGAAGAATGTCATTAGGCTATGCTTCATGATAACATGAATATTGGTCGTCTTATGGTGCATGCAAAAAGGGTTGAGGAGGCTAGAGGAAAAAGGAAGGATAGAGATTCAAAAAGGACAAGGTCCTTTGAGGGTGGAGCTACGAAAGATAGGCTTGGGATTCAAGACACACCTAGATTTAAGAAGAGATTTTCAAATCAAGTTCCATCCAAATTTTCTAAGTCTAGGGATGAGAAGGTTCCTAGGCCGAAAGTTCAAAGAGGGAAGGATGGAAATTCATCTAATGAGAAGCCAACGTCTGCTAAGTGTGGAAAGGGTCATCTTGGTGAATGTTTGGTAGGAATGTGGATTTGCTTTGGTTGTGGCAAAGGTGGTCACAGGGTGCGAGAATGTCCTAATGCAAAAGACAAGAGAAGGGTGGACAGTCAAGTGGTTCTAGCGATGCTCCCAAAAAGAACCGCTTTTATGCCCTTCATACTAGAAATGACCAAGAGTCCTCTCCCAAGGTGGTGACCGGTATGTTACAAATCTTTACTATTGATGAGTATGCTTTGCTTGATTCGGGTGCTACTTTGTCGTTTGTTACTCCTTTAGTAGCTAAAAAGTTTGATACTTTACTCGATGTTTTGCATGACCTTTTTGTGGTGTCTACTCCGGTGGGTGAGTCAATTATAGCAAAAAGAGTATATCGAAATTTTCCTATTACTTTGCCCAATAGAATTTCTCATGTAGATCTAGTTGAACTAGATATGCTTGATTTTGATGTCATTTTGGGTATGGATTGGTTGCATGCTAGTTTCGCTTCTATTGATTGTAGGACTAGAGTTGTCAGGTTTAGTTGCCAAATGAACCCGTTATGAAGTGGAAGGGTGGGAATTCTATTCCTAAAGGTCGCTTCATATCTTGTCTAAAAACATGTAAAATGATCTCAAAAGGGTGTCTTTATCACATTGTAAGAGTCCAAGATTTGGATTTCGAAATTATTCCTATTGAGTCGGTCCCCGTGGTGAGTAAATTTCCGGAGGTCTTTCCTAATGACCTTCCCGGTATTCCTCCCGAACGGGAAATTTATTTTGGTATCGATTTTCTACCAGAAACAAACCCTATTTTGATTCCTCATTATCGGATGGCTCCGGCCGAATTGAAGGAGTTAAAGGCACAATTTAAAGATTTGCTAGACAAGGGCTTTATAAGGCCTATCATTTCTCCATGGGGTGCTCCGATCTTGTTCGTGAAGAAGAAAGATGGGTCCTTGAGAATGTGTATTGATTATCGCCAACTCAACAAAGTTACTATCAAAAATAAGTACCCTCTTCCTCGGATTGACAATTTATTTGATCAACTCCAAGGAGCGAGTTACTTTTCAATGATAGATTTGAGGTAGGGGTATCACCGACTCAGGGTGAGAAATGAAGATATTCCAAAGACGGACTTCCGAATTCGGTATGGGCACTATAAGTTTGTGGATATGTCTTTTGGTCTCACAAATGCTCTGGCGGCGTTTATGGACCTAATGAATAGGGTGTTTCGAAACTATCTTAACTCATTCGCTATAGTGTTTATTGATGATATATTGGTGTATCCAAAGAATGAAGTTGATCACATGGATCATTTAAGGGTGGTATTGCAAACCCTTAAAGAGCATCAATTGTTCGCCAAATATAGCAAATGTGAGTTTTGGTTGAGGTCGGTGGCATTTCTTGGGCACATCATCTCTAGTGAGGGAGTTGAGGTAGACCCAATAAAGACATATGTGGTGATAAATTGGCCTAGACCTTTGACTCCATCAGATATTAGGAGTTTCTTGGGTTTAGCGGGCTATTATCGAAGGTTTGTGGATGGTTTTTCATCCATTGCATCTCCTTTGACTACATTGACTAAAAAAGGTAAGAAGTTTGAGTGGTCGGAGGCTTGTGAAAAGAGTTTCCAATTATTCAAGGATAGACTTACTTTGGCTCCGGTGTTGACACTACCGGAAGGTACAAAGCCCTTTGTTGTGTATTGTGATGCATCTTGTATAGGTTTGGGGTGTGTGCTTATGCAAAATGGGAAGGTAATTGCCTATGCTTCCAGGCAGCTGAAGGTGAATGAAAGAAACTATCCCACGCATGACCTTGAGTTAGTGGCCGTGGTGTTTGCTTGGAAAATATGGAGGCATTACTTTTATGGTGTCCATGTGGATGTTTTCACCGATCATAAGAGTCTCCAATATGTGTTTACTCAAAAGGAGTTGAATCTCCGGCAAAGGAGGTGGTTAGAATTGTTGAAAGATTATGATATGAGTGTCATATATCATCCCTGTAAGGCCAATGTAGTTGCAGATTCCCTAAGTCGTATGACTATGGGTAGCGTGTCACATATGGATGAAGGCAAGAGAGACCTAGTGAAAGATGTTCATAGGTTGGATAGATTGGGGGTGCGATTGGAAAGTTCTCCAAATGGTGGTGCTATGGTTCATCATAGCTCTGAGTCGTCATTGGTGGTTGAGGTGAAGTCAAAACAACACCTTGATAAACTATTGAAGGAGTTGAAAGAATCGGTTCTTGGCAAGTTGAATGAGTCTTTCTACTTGGGGGGGATGGTGTGTTGAGGTACCAAGGGAGATTATGTGTTCCCGATGTTGATGGGTTGAGGGATCGAATCCTTGAGGAAGCCCATGGATCCCATTACTCCATTCATCCGGGTTCAACTAAGATATACCATGACCTTCGGGAGGTATATTGGTGGGAAGGCTTGAAGAAGCACATAGCATAATTCGTTGCTAAGTGTCCAAATTGCTAACAACTGTAGGCGGAACATCAAAAGCCGGGTGGCTTACTACAAGAGATCCAAATTCCTACTTGGAAGTGGGAAGACATTAATATGGACTTTGTGGTAGGGTTGCCTCGGACTTAAAAGTCATATGATTTTATATGGGTGATTGTTGATAGATTGACTAAGTCCGCCCATTTTATTCCCGTCAAGTCCACGTATTCGGCAGAGGATTATGCAAATATCTTCATAGATGAGATTGTGTGTCTCCATGGTATTCCGTTATCCATCATTTCGGATCGGGGTGCACAATTCACATTTAGATTTTGGAGGTCATTTCAAGAAGGTTTGAGTACTAAGGTGAAATTGAGTACCGCTTTTCATCCTCAAACTAATGGTCAAGCGGAACGAACTATTCAAACCCTTGAGGATATGCTTAGAGCTTGCATTATTTATTTTAAAGGAGGTTGGGATATGTCACATCCGGGTTTACGCCCCAGACGTAACCGGCGTCGGCGTCCTCTTAGAGGACTAAGACAAGCCTCTTAGCCCCATCATAGCATTCATCGATTAAAAATGTGAAGAAATTTAAAACTTTTTATCTATAACTACTCGGAGGTTTACATAGACCTCTACATACACATAGTCATATTTATATCAAGTATACATAGACTTGTTCGTATATGAAGATTACATAGTCTTCTACTTTTATTTCACACATTTATAAAAAGAGAAATAATAGTCATAAAAGCCGTCTCATCTCATAAACCATCTATCAAGACAATAAATCTTGGGCATAGCCCTACATCAATACAAGAAGCCACATATAGGCTATATACAACATCGTCTCAAATGAGTAATAGAGTCAATACGAAATTTTAGTAACTAAGTAACATAAGAGCAAGATGCCGGCCACGCCCTCGGGAGAATGAGGACCTACCACTTGGATGGTTAGAGATCCAAGTCTTCCTTTCCAGCAATTCAGAGCAAGATCAACGACCCGAACCTAAAAAGTTTGGGAAAAGGGAAAGAAATGGGGTTAGTACTCCACATGTACTAAGCATGGAACCATATATACAATTACCAATCAAATATACTTAGAAAAGGACATTTAAGAACATCATTATAAAACATGTATACGAGTGAAACATAGTAAATCAAAACATACTAATTATATCCTTCATAAAGTCACAAGTGCAATAATCAAGTAAATTCCCATAACTCTTACTTAATCAAGTAACCTATCAAGACTACAATTAGCAATTAACCTTACCTAACACACTCTTCCATTTCATGAAAACATTTTTCTTTAATCAAAAGCAACAACCTTATACTCATAAGCATTTTATTCAATGTACAAGGTCCTTTACATTATATCACTACTTACAAATATAATATTGACCTCTCAAAGCTCCCATCAAGGCCAACTAGTGCAAGGCTTAGGTAGAGTCCCATACCCCTACCTAAGCTATAGCCAAACCCTTTCAAGTTACTTCGATTAGTCTACATCTTATTCATTCATTTTAGTTTAGGGAAACCTTGCCTTAACCGACATAGACCACAAGAGCAAATGTGGAATCCGGTGTCATGAAACCTTACACCGATGGAAGGTGGTCTACCGGCCAAAGTAGAACCTAACATAAATGTAGCTATCTAGGTGGATCCACTAGATAGTATCCTATGGTGGCAACATAGTTCAAGAACTAAGAGATAGGTATTCCCTCTATATACCATTCGGTAATGGGGCCTCACCTCATGAGAATTCATGAGTGAATATTTCTCAAGGAAATTCAACACTCCATGTAGGTCCATAGGTGAGTATTCCTCTAAGGGAAGTCATCACTCTACAAAGAACAAATGGTGAATATTCCTCTAAGGAAAGTCAACACCTCTCAATGTCAAGTTCTCTCGGTGCTAAGCTAAGTTCCCCTTTGTAGAAAAATCTTTAAACTTTATTAACCATCTCAACCTAGTTAGATAGTACGGTCAAGCCCTTGTATATTCATCATCATAATAGGGCACATATTTACATAACAACTTCCTATATTACATTACACCTAGGCAACCTCACAACCAACCTAAGCATTTCAATTCATTTATCATATTAACCTATCACCTCAATCAAGGTATACTTCAACACAACATTATCACTTGATGACAATTAACCACAATTTGAAGTAAAGGCTAGGATTATCAAGACTTACCAATACTCCTCCATAGTTCATCAATAAAGGGCCTTACCATCAACACATAGATCAACCCAATATTGGGTCATCACATCAATGTAATTCAACAATAAATCATAAGAACTAATTTAGGAGAAGCACTATACCACGAAGCAATACTACATCAAAGTTTAGTATCATGATATCAAGTGTATCTTCTTAACCTAGATTCAATTCATTACAATAGGTTAATAATCAATGCAATAACAATCATTAAAGACCATTTAACTAATAATGAGATCAATTACATCAAACCCAACCAAATCCATATCAATTTCATACCTACGGTTAAGGGTTAGGGTCATCACTCACAATCTAGACCAAACTACCTCAATTCATCATAATCAAGTTGCAATACATGATAATCTATTCATTCTAACCCAAATAATACATAATTAACTCAATTCATATGATCAAATTCGAAATTGGATAAAACCCATAAGAAACTCAACTTTTTGGAAAATCTTTGAAGGATCCCTTTGAGGAAAGATTCTCAAAGGTGAATTAGATCCCATACCTTAAGGTTTGATGACGTTTTGATGGTGAATTTCGTGCTAAATCAGCCCCCAATGATCTCCCCAAGTTTTTCTCCAATGGAGCCTTCCAATAGAGAGAGAAAGTAGAGAGAAGGAAGAGAGTTTTGTTTTGAGAGAATGATTAGACTAATGAGGGTTGAGGCATTTATAGTGGGGTCTTGATTCACTTAATTATTCTCCCCTTAAACCCCTAATTACCCCTAAGACACATTAATGAATTAATCAAACTTAAAACTAGCTTCTGTAAATATCACAGCCCCTCCCCGACGGCTCCTCGACGACGGGCCATCGTGGGCGTGACGGACAACCTCCCCCTCCGTCCTGCACATCCGTCACGTTGGTCAGAGACTGTGCAGGCAGAGGCTTTTTCCCAGAAACTAAGGCTGGCACGACGGTGGGCTCGACGCCCCATCGCCCCTGTGATGCCCCGTCATGGGTACGTCATGGCCTACTGTTTCAAGGGTCCTCCTCGAGGGTCCTTGGTTGGTCCTCGGGGAGTCATACCCTGTCTTTTACAACATGAAACCATCCCACACTATATGATACACCTATTTTTACAACCTTTTACCACATTCCGACTCTTTAACTTGGTTAAACAAAAAGGACACTCTAGCCCTCTTATGAATCAACTTACCGGACGTTATGAACGTTTTGGTTCTAAAACCACTTCAAAGACTACTATATATGCTTAATTTGGCTAGGAACACTGGTTTAGATCTTAAGGAGCCTATTTAAGTCTTATCACATAACCTTGGGATTTCAAAATGTTACAGGATAAGCACTTACCATTGGTGGAGTTTGCTTATAATAATAGCTTTCATTCATCCATCTCCATGGCTCCCTATGAAGCCTTGTATGGTAGGAGGTGTAGGTCTCCAATAGTGTGGTTTGAAATTGGTGAGCCATCGATTCTTGATCCCGATTTGATTTATATGACCTTGGAGAATGTGCATATCATAAGGAATGGTTGCAAATAGCTTATAGTCGACAAAAGTCCTATGCTGACAATAGTAGAAGGGATTTGGAGTTTGAAGATGGTGATAAAGTGGATTTAACAATTTCACCTATGAAGGAAGTGGTTAGATTTGGTAAGAAATGAAAGTTGAGTCCTCGTTATATGGGCCCTTATGAGATTTTGGAAAGGGTTGGTGAGGTTGCCTATCGCTTGAAACTACCTAATGATTT
This sequence comes from Solanum sitiens, assembly GCA_016801875.1. Lineage (NCBI taxonomy): Eukaryota > Viridiplantae > Streptophyta > Magnoliopsida > Solanales > Solanaceae > Solanum > Solanum sitiens. Next base: position 1,197,262 of record JABWTJ010000089.1, on the reverse strand, counting down.
AGCATCGGTTTATCCGGTTTTCCATGTCTCTATGTTGAAGAAGTGTGTCGGGGATCCCGAGTCTATTCTTCCTATTGAAGGACTTGTAGTCAAGGATAACCTCTCTTATGAGGAGGTTCCGGTTCAAATCCTTGATAGACAAGTGAAGAGGTTGCGGAACAAAGAGGTGGTTTCCGTAAAAGTGTTATGGAAGAACCACCTAGTTTAGGGTGCAACATGGGAGTCCGAGGACGACATGAAGACCCGTTATCCTCATCTTTTCAATGATTAAGGTTAGTCATTCTCTCTAATAATATAATTATGGCTAGGAATTGTGGGTTCTTAAATTTTTTTTTAGGTAAAGTCTTGCAAAAATCCAAATTTTTGAGACTTCACAGTGATGGTACATTGAAGTCACTATAACTTGGCTTTGAAACTTGGAAATTGTTTTGCTTGTTGCTTATTTGAGTTAAGTTATGCATTTTGATGTGGTGAGTCCTTGTGGAAATAATATGTAGCATATTGATGAAATGAACTTGGTTCTAATTGACTTATGTAATGAATGATGAACTTATGTGTGTTGTGAGAAAGAGGTACCTCATGATGAAATTTAGAGCCTCTGTGGGATAATTGAGTTTTGAAGTTTGCCTTATTGAAATGATGTGATTCATGCTAATTGGATAATGTGAATTGGTTGAGATGCTAGTCTTGAGTCTATTCCTTCCTTTTGAAGAGTGTTTAGTGTCATTCGAGGACGAATGTTCCTAAGAGGGGGGGGGGGATAATGTAGCATTTCGAAATCCCAAGGCATGTTGTAAAAACCTAACCTCGGCTCCATGAGGTCTAACACACTGTTCTAAGTTAAATTAGGTGTATATAGAGTGGTCAAGCTGTTTAAGAACCAAAATATTCAAGAAACATCCACGGAGTCTGGAAAGTTGATTCATAAGGGGGCTAGTGTGTCTTAAGCCGTTTGATTAGTTTTAAGAGTTGGAATCGAACCAAAATGAGTTGAAATAGGTGTAACACATGTGATGGATGTCTTATGATTGAAAACGTCCGGGTAAGACTCCCCAAGTACCAACCAAGGGCCCTTGAGGAGGACCCTTGTAGCATGGAATACAACACTGCCTAGTAGTGTGCCTCGCCGAAATGCAGACGATGAGGCATCACGGTCTCGATAGGGCATCGACGCCACCGTCGTACCTCACTTAGTCGATTTCTATGGATCCCTCCCCTGCACAGTCTCTTACCAAGACGACGGAGTGCAAGACGGAAGGAGGGACAGTCCGTCAACTCACCGACGGCCCGTCGATGGGGTTCCGTCGGTGAGGGTCTGCGAATCCCTGCACATTTTAAGTTAGATTCATTTAATTAATTAAGTGTTTTAGGGGTAATTAGGGAATAAAGTAAGACTAATTAAATTGATTTAGTCCCACTATAAATACCCCCAACCCTCAATAGCCTAAACACAACTTTAAAAATAAACTCTCTTCCTTCTCTCTACTTTCTCTCTCTATTGGAAGACCCCATTGAAGGTTAGCTTGGGAGGTGAATTGGGTGATGATTAAGGATGAATTCACCACCAAAAGGTCATTCAATCTTAAGGTATGGGATCTAATTCACCTTTGAGACTTCTTTCCTCAAAGGGCTCCTTCAAAGGTTTTCCAAAAGTTGAGTTTCATATGGGTTTCATTCAATTACGAATTTTATGTTATGAACTGACTTGTTAATGTTTTATTTGGGTTATAATGAGTAGATTATCATGTATTGTAACTTGGTTAGGATGAATTGCTATGGTTTGGTCTAGATTGTAGATCATGACCCTTAACCCCTAACCCTAGGCATGATCTTGATATGAGTTAGGTTTGGTTTGATGCAATTGATTCTACTATTGATTAAATCATCCTTAATGGTTGTTATTGCATTGATCATGAATCTATAGTGATGAATTGAAATCCTTCATGCAAATCTAGGGTATTGATCTAGGTTAAGAAGATAGGATTAGATAACATGTTTCCAAGCTTTGATTTAGTACTGAATTATGGTGTAGTGACTTATAAATTCATAATCTTATTGGTTGTTGAGTTACATTGGTGTGATGACTCAAATTTGGCTAATCCTTGGGTATTACCTCTACATACCTTTTGGTAATTGGGGCCACACCTCGTGGGAATCATTAGATGAGTATCCCTCAAAAGGGGAGTCAACATCTAATATGGAACTATAGGGTAACACTTCCTCTATGGAAATCCATCACCTCCCATTGTCAAGTTGAATCGGTGCTAAGATAAGTCCCCATTAGTGAAATGTCTTTAAATGTTATTAACCATCTCAACATAGTTTAGATAATACGGTCTAGACCTAGTATATTCATCATCATAGCTCAATATGAATTGTATGAGAAATAGTCCTTTCATTCACAATTCATATAAGTAAGGTCAACCTATTTGTGTATCACATCATAATAGGGTACATAATCACATGTTATCATTCTTATGACCTGTACACCCTAAGCAATCTCACAACCAAAACATGAGACATTTCAACTCAACCATCATGCTATCCTATCACTCTAAACAAAGTATACTTCAATACCCAAGGATTAGTATGAAGGACTTCAATTCATCACAATAGATTCATGATCAATGTAATTAACAACCATTAAGGATGATTTAATCATTAATAGAATCAATTGCATCAAACCAAACCTAATTCATATCAAGATCATGCCTAGGGTTAGGGGTTAAGGGTCATGATCTACAATCTAGACTAAACCATATCAATTAATCCTAACCAAGTTACAATACATTATAATCTACTCATTATAACCCAAGAAAGACATGAACAACTCAATTCATAACATAAAATTCGTAATTGAAGGAAACCCATACGAAACTCAACTTTTGGAAAACCTTTGAAGGAACACTTTGAGGAAAGAAGTCTCAAAGGTGAATTAGATCCCATACCTTAAGATTGGATGACCTTTTGATGGTGAATTAGTCCTTAATCAGCCCCCAATTCCTATCCCAAGCTAACCTTCAATGGTGTCTTCTAATAGAGAGAGAAAGTAGAGAGAAGGAAGAGAGTTTATTTTGAGTGTTGTGTTTAGGCTAATGAGCGTTGGGGGTATTTATAGTGGGACTAAATCAACTTAATTAGTCTTCCCTTAATACCCAATTACCCCTAAACCACTTAATTAATTAAATGATTTTAACTTAAAATATGCAGGGATTTGCAGACCCTCACCGACGGAACCCCGCTGACGGGCCGTCGGTGGGTCGATGGGCAGCCCCTCCTTCAGTCCTGCACTCCGTCGTCTTGGTCAGAGATTGTGAAGGAGAGGGCCCTTAGAAATAAACTAAGTGTGGGACGACGGTGGCCTAAATGCCCCGTCGAGCCCCTGATGCCCCGTCGACTGCCTTTCATCGAGGCACACTGCCAGGCAGTGTTGCATTCCATGCTACAAGGGTCCTCCTCAAGGGCCCTTGGTTGGTCCTTGGGGAGTATTACCCGGACGTTTCAATCATGAAACATCCCTCACATGTGTTACCCCTATTTCTACTAACTTTCGTTCGATTCGACTCTTAAAACTAATCAAACGACTTAAAACACACTAGCCCCCTTATGAACCAACTTTTCGGACGTCATGGACGTTCTTGAATATTTTGGTTCTTAAACACCTTAACCACTATATATACACCTAATTTGACTTAGAACAGTGCTTTAGACCACATGGAGCCTAGGTTAGGATTTACAACATGCCTTGGGATTTTGAAATGTTACAAGGACAATTATTAATAATGCTGAGACTAATATATTTCGAGCATCATTTTATTAGGAAAACAAGTTTAAAATGAGAGATTATTCAGAAAATAGCACATTAATGTAGTAGCAGATTAGACTTTTATGTGAAATTTATTTTAGATAGACATTAATTTCACAGATACAACAAATTAATAGTAGCTAATTTTACATGGCAAGAAGGTTAATTAAAATGCAGAAGATTAATCATTTCATGCAGATTTCAACTGGGCAGACTACTTGTTAATTTAAAGCGATGCATGTTTTATTTAAGGTAGTTAAGATTTTAATATGCAGAAATTTAGTAACCTATAGAGAGGATATCTATGTGACAAAACATGCAAAAGTTATTTAAACTAATTAAATAACAAACAGACACTAAAATTAGCATTTATCCATTAACAAAATCTGTAAATTTTATCTAAGCATTTTACCAACATATTTTCAAACCTATATGCATGACGTTTAGAAAAAAATTTATTTAAGCCTACATGCAAGTATAACACATAATATAGTCGAGGTTTAATAATCCTAGAGACATGATTTCTCATCAAATAGGCTTATTTTATTTTTATTTTATTATATTTTATTTTATGCTTTCCAAATGTTTATAAGGTGGAGATGTAATTTTATTAAACATGCCACCTATTAACAATGTAAGATTCATACACATTAAGATTATTAATATTATGCTAAAGTTGTTATAAAGGTTTCAATTATTCTTTTTAATACAAAAATTAACAATAAGACTAAACGACCAACATAGAACATGCTTACAATTAGGACAACATTTAAAAGACAAAAATTGATAAGGTCGTCTTTTAATTAGATTTAGAGCAAAGAAAGACCGACAGTTAAATCACGCTCCTATAGGCATGCTTTCTAAGCACAAATAAGTTGCGATAATATAACAAGTAGCATATAAATCTCCCTCCCCTTAGACGGTTCCCCAAATATCTCATATATACTATAGAGTTAGAGTTTGCAGCATCATTATAAATTGAATAAGAATCCATGACATCTTTTGCCAGAGCTCTCTTGTCACTGGTCGTTTCGCCAGTAATAGATATTGCCTGGAGTTGATGCTCATCGGCTGCTGCTACCGATCCTGCAAAGAGATGAGCGAAAAAGGGAAAAAGCAGAGGAAGGGAAAAAGTAATTAGAGGCGGAGTGAGATGTGAGGAAGAGAAGACGCTGACACTGCTGGTTCTCAAGCTACTGACTGGAAGAGTTTTGCTGCTCGCTGGCGTCCCTCACTACTTAACCAAGCTTAACCAAGCAGTTGTTGCTGCTAGTTTTTCGCCGCCTCGCCAGAAAAGGAAGAGAACGAAGGGGAAGGAGAAGAGAGGAGGAAGAGAGAGGGGGGACGTCACAAGAGAGAAGGGGGCTGCTCGACTCGTCCAGCTGCTGCTGGCCAGGGAAGAGAGGAGGAGGAAGACAGGGGAGGAGCGGAGGAGGCCAGCGGGTGGAGGAGAAAATTGGAGAAGACAAATAGGGGAGAGGAGGCGGCTAATGGAGAGGGAGAGAGAATAAGAATGAATTATTATTTTTTATTTAGGTTTTCGTCTTTTAGGTAGAAAGGTAAAGGGTTGATCTTAACCGTTAGATGAAAATTGTTTAAGTGGCTTCGATTTAATCTAAGGGATGGATGGATGAGATTAAAAATAAAATGAATCTTAAATAAAAATGGATTGGATATACAATTGCCATAATTGCAATAGAAATTGTCTAGAATTAAAATGAAAGTGTGGTTACTGTTGAAAAAAGATTCGAATTGGAGCAACTAAAAATGAAATAAATTGGAATAGAATGAACTATTTTTTAATTAATTTTGAGGAAAATTTAAAGAAGTGTTATTCAATTAAAATACTAGAAATATTATTAAATTTTATATAATTAAAATTACTTAAATTTTAAAACATTTGAATAAAACAATTATTTCAAAATTTCTTAAGAATTTTAAAAATATTTTGATAATATTCACAATAATTTTATAAAATAAACATACTAATGGTTTTCTGTTCTGGAATGAATTTGTTCCAAAGAAAGACCTGCCTATACTGAAAAGGGGCTGGTTCACGGTAATGAATGGTGGTATCGGTCGGGGCAAGCAAATCACTCGTTCCCGCAGCCCTTGTTGCAGCTGATAGACTCAAAAGTAAGGGCACGAAAAGCTGTCTTAAACAAAAAACCTTCCAAATGGAATAAGCTTAAAATATATCATTTTATGCAAAATCGACTAAAATTCTAAACTTAAAATAAATTTTAAAATATGGATTTAATCGAATAGCATTCCTAAAAATGGTTAAAGGTCGGTCAATATTGGGTGTACACAACATACATAAGATCAACCTCCTAAAGATTCCCTCAAGGCAAACTAGTGTAAGACATAGGTAGAGTCCCACACCCCTACCTAGGCTAAGTGAAACCTCTCAAGTCACCTTAGTTGATTTGTACTTCATTACTTCATTTTAGTTTAGGGAACACTTACCTTAACCGACATAGACCACAAGGGCTAAGTGTGGAATCCGTTGTTGTAATACCTTACGCCGATGGAAGGTGGTCTACCGGCCAAAGTAGAACCAAACATAAACATAGCTTTCTAGGTGGATCCACTAGCTAGTCTTCCTATGGGGGCAACATAGTTTAAGGAACTAAGAGATAGGTATTTACTCTCTACATGCCACTTGGAAATTGGAGCCTCCTATCATGAGAAGTCCTAGGGTGAGTATCCCTCATAGAGGAGTCAACACCTCATAATGAACTATAGGGTGAATCTTACTCTATGGAAAGTGAACACCTCTCAATGTCAATTTCTCTCAGTGCTAACTAGAGTTCCTTTTGAAATGTCTTTATTAATCATCATAACTTAATGTAGGTCATAGGGTCTAACCTTTATATAATTATCATCATCATAGCTCAATAAGAATTTCATGAGTACAAATCATTTCATTTCAATTCATATAAGTGAGGTTAGCACATTTATATAGTCATTCATGATAAGGTACATTGGTAGTCATTACCATCCTTATAACATTTACATCTTAGTAAACCTCACAACCATAGTCAAGAAATTTAAGTTCAACATCATACCAACCCTATCAATCCTAATACAAGATATACTTCAATGCAACATCATCGCTTAATCTAAAGTAACTACAATTGAAGTAAAGAATAAGGATCACAAGACTTACCAAGTCTCCTTCATAATCCATCTTCAAGGTCTTACCATCAACCATTAACTCAACCCAATAGGGGAGTAATACCATCACACAACAATGACCAATATCATAACAAGGCCAATTGAATCACTACATCACAATTCACCACTAGTTTATAGCTTAAGATAAAAGACTTAGGTCAAATTCAAAACATACTTCATAACCTAGATCTACTACTCAAGAACTAGAATAATTATACTAAACTTCATCTTAATCTATTCATGATTGATCCAATAACATCATCCAGTAGTAAATCAACCAATAACCAAGTCAATTGAACTAACAATACACAATTCATATTGAGATCACAACTTAGGGTTAAGGGGAGTAGGTCATCTTCTACAAACAGACCAATCCATCAAGAAGTAGTGTAATGTAGTCATAATTAATCATATTTTTATAAATAACATCTAAAGTGTCCATAAAAATATCAGTTTGAATGACCAATTTCAAGATTGGAAAAGACCCACATGAAAACTCAAGTTTTGAAATCAATTTGAAGGAACCCTTTGGGAAAAGAAGTCCCAAAGGTGAAAGGAATCCCATAACTTAATGTTTCATGAAGATTGATGGAGAAATTAGACCCTTAACAGCCCTTGAACCCACCCCTAGATTGGTCTTCAATGGAGTTCTTCAACTAGAGAGAGAAAGAAGAGAGAAGGAAGAGAGTTTTGGGTTTGTGAATTATGAGAGCTTAGGTTAGTCTAATTTGCTTAAGGGTTTTATATCGGTTGTTAATTAATTTATTTAGACCTCCTCTAACCATTAATTAAACTCCTAACTAATCCAATTAATTAATTAACTTAAATAAGAACGTGCAGCAAAACAGACCCCTCAGAGACGACACCACGATCGACGGATCGTGTGTCCATCCACGGACATTGTGCACCTCCGTGATGCACATCCGTCGATGAGTTTAGAGATTATGAAATTGCGGCTTCTAATGGATTTGGATAAGTTTCAATCGACGGTGGCCATCGATGCCCCGTCGATTGACACACGCCTCGTCGATTGCACTCGTTTGTGCATACTGCCTTTTGACAGCTTCTTGCCAAAATGCAAGGATCCTCCTCAAGGGTCCTTGGTTGGTCCTTGGGGAGTTGTGCCCGGAATTTTCAACTACGAATCAACTCTAATACATGTTAGACACTCTTCCAAAAAATTTCATCATATTCCAACTCCTAAAAGCTAGTCAAATAGGATAAGGCACGCTAGTACCTCATTGAACTCGTTTCCGGACGTCATGGACGTTCTTGGACGTTTTGACTTCCATACTTCCTAATTGACTTATATACATTAAAATGAACCTTAAAACAGTGTCTAAACCTTTTGACGCCTATGTTAGGATCTAGAAGATGTCTTAGATTTTCAAAGTGTTACATTATTCCCCCTTAGGAACATTCGTCCCCAAATTTCACTAAAACCATTTGAAGGAAAGGAATAGACTCAAGACTAGCAGACCAACCAATCAACAATACATAACAACATGAGTTACAACATCAATAGTATCATTTTTCACAAGGCAATTCAAAACGTCAATTACCACTTATAAGTCTCAAACATCACATTATGAGGGATTTGCTTATCACAACAACAATATGAGCTCAACATACCATACATGAGCCAATTATGCCAAAACTCAACTTAACCATATGCTCAATATCATTTCATAAAGACTCATCATATCAAAAGGCACAACATGACTCAAAATAAGAAGAATTGCAGATTTTCAAGTCAATATGCATAATTCACTGTAACTTCACTGTAATAACACCAAAAATGCACATTTTTGCAGAACATCTCTAAAAATCATAGCAACTTCAAATTTAGGCATTATTTTCATTATAATTAAGAATAACTAATCTTCATTAGAAAAGAGATGAAGATAACGGGACTTCATGTCGGCCACGGCCTTCCATGTTGCCCCCTCAACTAGGTGGCTTCTCTATAGTACTTTTAAGGAGGCAGCCTCTTTGTTCCTCAAGCTCTTCACTTGACAATCAAGGATTTCAACCGGAACCTCCTCATAGGAGGGGTTATCCTTCACATTAAGACCCTCAATATGAAGAATAGACTCGGGATAACCATTACACTTCTTAACCATAAAAACATGGAATATCGGATGAACCGAAGCCAATGCAGTAGGGAGTTTGAACTCATAGGCAACCTTACCAACCCTTTGCAAGATTTCATAGGGACCCACATAACGTGGACTCAACTTCCCTTTCTTTCCAAATTTAACCACCCTTTTCATAGGCAAAATTTTCAAGTACACCTTATCACCTTCCTCAAACTCTAAATCTCTTCTCCTATGACCGGCATAGGACTTTTGCCGATTATAGGCTGTTTGCAACCAGTTCCTTATGATATGGACTTTCTCCAAAGTCTTACAAAATCAAATCGGGACAAGGAATCGAAGACTCACCAACTTCAAACCACCCTATATGAGATCTACACCTCCTACCATACAAGGCTTCATAAGGAGCCATGTATATGGATTAATAGAAACTATAATTGTAATCAAACTCCACCAAAGGCAAGTGCTTATACCAATTTCCCTTGAAATCAATGACACAAGCTCTAACCATATCCTCAAGGGTTTGAATAGTACGCTCCGCTTGACCATCCGTTTAAGGATGAAAAGCGGTGCTTAACTTCACCTTAGTACTCAACCCTTCTTGGAATGAACTCCAAAACCTATATGTGAATTGTTCACCCCAATCCGATATGCTGGATAACGGAATACCATGGCGACACACAATATCATCTATGAAGATATTTGTATAATCCTATAACGCCCCAAAATGAACTAAGGTGAACTAGAGCCTCGTGGTTGTTTCTTGAGTTTATTTTAAGTTAAAATGAGTTATTTTAGTGTCCTTAGTCAGTGTGTGAAGTTTGGTTAAGTTTGGAGTTCAATCGACCAAGAACGTCCATGACGTTCGGAAAGTATGCCTTAGAATGTACTTGTGTGTCTTGTTGTGTTTGGATGAGTTTTACGTGTTCATTTTCCTTGAAAATAAGGTGGGATGTTCATAAGACCTATATGACTTAGTTTATGGGTTTAACGTCCAATGACAACCCCACCTAGGAGCCACAAGGCGCCCTAGATGAAGGGCCCAAGACTTGGTCAAAACTGCCAAAAAGTAGTGCCATCGACGACCCTAAGGATTGTCCGTTGGTCCATCAACGGTACGTCGACCTAGGCCATCGATTGGACCAGAAGTTCTTGGTGGCCAGGCTCCATGTTGGGGCTAAATATCCACCCACGAGACCCTACCAACTGTCCGTTGGTGAAGGTCTTGTCTGTGAGGGCCTGCGAGTCTGTGAAGTTGCTTCCAACTTGGGGTGTTTTATGTAAATACACCCCAAGTCTTTCAAGACCCTAGGTGTATAATTTTTTTGTTTTTAGGTTATACTAAAATAGTTTTAAGCCCTAGAACTAGACAAGACCCTCACTTTAACATTCAAACTCTCTCTCTAAAAAGAAAACTCTCTCAAAGTCACCATTGAAGCCAAGACTCAAGGAGGGAAAGAAGGGCTGATTTGGACGTATTTCTTCACCAAAATTAGTGGGTTTCTTTCTCTTAAAAGTATGGTATCCATTCTTGAATATCTTTTCATTCAAGAAGCCAACTTCCAAAAAGTTGTCAAAAGTGTTTCTAAACTCAAATTTCTTCCAACTTTGATTTGTAGTATGGGTCCTCTTCTATTTGTGTTCTAATGGTTTAAATGTATGTAGTTTTGGTTGAATTGATGATTTTTATGTTAAAACTCTAATGAAACTCTTGTTTATGCATACTTCAACTTATTTCTTGAAAATGGGTTATGTGAGCATGATTTGAGTAGAGTATGAACTTGGCTCTTCTTGTATTTGTCATGTTGGTGTAGCTACTGACCTAAGGGGCTTAATATGATGAAATATTGATAAATTTCTTATGAGTGATGATGCTTTGATTGATGTTGAGTTGCTTTCATTATATAGTTCTTATTATGAATTGATATTGAGTGGTATGGTCCATCTTATGGATGGCGGTGCTAATTGATGAACTTGATGTTATTTAGTATGTTTTTAATACGTAATCTTGAAGGTCTACTATGTGAAATGAAGAGATATTGGAAATGGGTCTTGTATTGTGTTTGGTGTAGCTTGAATTGCATGTTTGACCTAGTTTATGTCTAAATGAAGTATATGATTATGATAAGCATGCGGAATGTGTAACTTGATGAATCAAGGTTAAAGTATGTGTAGAACTTGATGAGAATGAAATGATGCTTATATGCAAGGTGTGCACATGTACACACACACACACTTTAAAGAATGTATTATGCCAATTTGAGTAAAAAGGGAATCTTGAGGTGGACACACTTCGTGAGTTGAGATGTAGTGTCTAGTAGCAACCTCTCCAATCCTAGTTATCTTTCTATGATAGACTATTATGTTGAGAAATCCGTGGGGAGTTCTGCCTAGCACCGAGAGGGTATGAAGGGGAGGTGGATTACACTTCGTGAGTTGAGATGTTGTAATACACAGTACCTCTTGAGATGAGTACTCCTCGTTATTAGAGAGTGAGTTACCTAGTAGCAATCTCCTTATCCTTTAATTATGTGCCCGCATAGGCGTAGCTATTGGAAAAGCCATGTAAACGCTAAGAAGCATGACCTTACACTAGGAAAGTAAGGATCCCTCATCCGATAGGGGTTAATATCGGGATCCCATGTCTAGCTCTCATGGTATTTGTCGGTTAAGCTAACTCCCACAAAAGAATTGATATGAAACTAGTTTAGTTGTATATTGTTGGTATTGTGTGTGTACGTCGTGAAGTGCTCGCTCCACATTAGTTACCTACTAGGAGCACTAAGTGGGAGTAGTAGTATGGGATGCTATTCTCACATTGCACTTGGTGTGACCTATACCTACTATGGGAGAAGAGTAATTTCATGAAATCCATGTGAATGAGTATTATGGTGTGGTGTTATGGATGATTATTGTGGAGTATTTGAGTAAATGGAATCCATTAGGAGCACTAAGTGGGAGTGGTAGTATGTGATGCTACTCTCACATTGCACTTAGTCTGACCTATATTTCCATGAGTGTTTTGCATATGGCGTGGATTTGATTTCCAACAAAGTAAGCCTATGATTTGGTGGTTTTAAGGGTCTCTTTGTTGTCCTTTGAAGGGACGTGTAATGAAGATCCCTTCTTGGCTCACGTTAGGGAGTTTTAGGATAACCTTGTGTTAGGGAAACATTAAAGGAAAAAGAGTTCATATGACTTGGACCGTGCCATTCACTGTAAGGTCTTCATTGTAATAATTCAAAATGTTCACTGTAATGCCTATTCAATTTTACTATAAGTTTTAGTAAGTTCATTGTAGTGCCCTTTTTAGTTTACTGTAAGTGTAAGACCTCGAAAATGACTTAGGTTACGTAGAGCCTAATATGTTGATATTGATTGTCTAAGGTCCTAAATATGTTTAATATATGGTATATAGTCAGTAGCAAAAGTATTAGAGGTGTTGGAAGTCAAACGTCAAGGGATGACTAAGACGTTTGACGACTAAGTCACCTAAATGTCTCCTATGTTTGTTTGACTGTGTATTAAGGCTCTTAATTGAGTTATTATAGCATGTATAGGTAGTGTGTAAGGTTTCGAGAAGTTTGGAGGTCAAACGACCAAGAACGTCCAAGGCATTCGAAAGATATGCCTTGAATCGACCTTGTACGTCTAGGCGAGTTTCATTGAGTTTTATGTGTTAGTTTTGGATGAATTTGATGTGAGAGGTGCTAAACTTATATACGATTGTATTTGGTTTGGAAATGTCCAGTAAATTATCCCCAAGAACCATCAAAGGGTCCTTGAAGAAGGACCCAAAATTAGTGTGCAGGCAGACCTTGGCGACGGAGCAGTCAACGGACAGTCGTGGCTGTAACACCCCGTCTCAGGGTCCCGTCGTGGGGGACTTAACCAAGGGTGAAGATTGGATCCTTGGTAGCCACTGTAGCCACCGACGAAGGACTGTGACGGCCCGTCGAGACAGTGATGCCCCGTCAAGGGTAAGTCGTCGCGCGCACCTGTTCCAGCGCAGGTGTTGCCGCCAAGCCAAGGGGTGAATTGTAAATTCACACCACTTCTAAATTAAATATTGGACTATTATTTGAGGTTCTTATGGGTATTTTAATTAACTATATAAGTAGTTAACACCCTAGAGACTTCATTCTTCCAAATTGAAAACCCAAAACACTTAGAAAATATCCCAAAGACTCCATTGAAGTCCATATTGAAGAGGCAGATTGGTGAGGGGTTTTTGTGTAAAAATTCTTCATCAAAGTGAAGAATTATCATCCTTGAGGTATGGATTTTGATCCTTGAAACTTATTTCATCAAGGAGCCCAACTCTCAAGATGTTTTTCAAAGTTTTCTAAAGTGAATTGTCTAATTTCGGGATTCTACCATGGGTTCTTACATAAATGATTTCTAAACATTTAATTATGATCTAATTGATATTGTATTGATGATTTTAACATAAATTACCTATGAACCCATGTAAATTGATGAACCCTAGTTTTGACTACTTATTGGGTTACTTGATATTTAGCTAATATTAATGAATTGTTGTGTAGTTTCTTATGGGCTTTATAATAATATAAGAATTGTATTCAATTGATATCTAATTAATCTTAGATTGTTAAACCTAGATTGAACTGATGTAGATTCATTGAGTCTTATGGTTATAGCTTTGAATTATTGTTCATGGCCATGGGTAAGGGCCTTGTGATGTTGAATTGGTTGAGTTGGCATTGAATTGAAGTGTGGATGAGGGGATGAAGGTATGCTGCCCCATTTTATTTAATTTGATATTAATTATACTTTGATTCTATTGTGCTTGGTATGGTCCACTTATGGTGGCAGTGTTATGTGTTTTACTTGCAATTGACGTGGCCTTGTTGGCGTTACTTTATGCAATACTATGAGCATGGCCTTATTGGCAACTACTTGAAGTTATGTAGCTATTTGTGTAGTTTTATTATGTGAAGCATGACATTACCTATCTACATGGGATATTATATAGTCATGTATCTATTCTTCTAGTTATGTTGCCTTAAGATATCATGTTAGACTTTGACTTGACATTATGAGAGTAGTGTCAGGTTAAGTCTTGGTTATTCTTACTTGACTTTATGAGTCTATGTGTAGTATATTAATGATGTTATGATGATATATATGGTGACTTGAAGATGTTAGGTTGTTTTAGAGGTATTTCTAGAATGACTTGTATTATGTGTTAAAAGTGAAGTATGTGATGTCTTGTCTTGGTTGATTTGTATCTCTTGCTTGATGTATATAAGATTATGGATATGTGATGTCTTGATTTAGGGTGTTATAACTCTTTGTCTTGAATGTATGAATGAAATGTGACTTTAAATGATGTTATGAGAGTCCTTTATGTGCAAACCTTGACTTAAGGGGAAGGTTAAGATTTATTGAAGTGTAAGCCGTAATGGTATCCTTCAAGATGGACTTAAGGTTAGTTGGCTGGAACGGCATCATATTAACACTTAGGAAAGTCATCATGAGCTTCTTATCGCCATTGTGAGGTAGCCCTAGTGGACCTTCCTTGGCAGGGTAAATGTAATTGGGTTATGAACTAGATATGGAACCCTTTTATGTAAACCTAATGTATGAAATACTCTATGAGAAAGAAGGCTAGCACCGAGTGAGTATGGCAAGGGAAGTAGTTCTAGTTAAGTATTAGACTAGAATACAAAGAAGCCCTTCATATTCCTTAACCATGTGCCTACATGGGATGTGTCCAAGTTCTACCATTGGCAAGTAGAACAACCTCATTGGAGTGGGATAGAACTCCGGATTCCATGTCTTTCTACCATGGTCTATGTCGGTTATTGCCTATTCTCATCATGTGGAATACCTATTAGCATTAGATAAGTTTATGAGGTTTAGGTGGTGGTATGGGACGCTATCTAGACATTGCACAATAGGCTTTGAAGGTGTTATGTGGAATTTCCTAGGTCTTGTCCAAGACCATTATGTGAGTGTCTTATGTGATGTATTATGTGAGTGTCTTATGTGATGTATGAGTCTTAATGAACTAATGAACTAATGACCTATGTTAGTAACTATGTAAATGAATGAGTACCTAATCTAAAGTGGCTTAAGCATTCCTTAGCTAAAGTGTGAGGAGGGCATGGAAGGATGATCTCTTCATGTCTTATCTTTGGAAGTCTTGAGGATGACTCTAGTTAGGGAAGTTGGTTAATCCTGTTGACATGATCTAAGCCTTAGGTAGTCTTAAGGACAATTTACGTAATCTTGAAGAGGTTACTATGGACGTTATCTTCTTTATTTATTTAAGTAGGTCTTTTGATAGCCTTTGGGTAGAGAATGTCATATCACCTATGGTTGGTGATTTAGTGAGAATGATTCTACTATAAGGAGTCCATAGGATCACTTGAGTGTGTGTGTAAGGGATTGTATGGGCGGTTCCTTCACATCTTACTCATGGGAGACTTAGGATTCATGATTGGTAGAGAAATCTCACAATGATGTTTATGATTCCTTTGTAAGTATGTATGTAACTCATTGTAGGTAATCTTTAGGGTCGTTTAGGCACATTTAGAGAGGGTGTATGGGCGATCTCTCTTTGTGTGACTTAAGTGAATCTTAGGATGACTTTATGTGAGGGAATTACATGCTAGAAGATGTTAAAAAGGGAAGGCTAGGACTTCACTGTACAGTGAAGTGAACTCACTGTAAAGAGATTTTTAAATTTATGAGTTTGGTTTTAATGTTATGTTACGTGTTTTTAAATTGATTACTGATGTTATTATGATTAAAATATTATTTGTAAAATGAAAAGATGTATATTTCCAATAAAGTCCGTTTTCATGATTTTTATGCATAATGCCATACTTAGTACATGTGGTTGTACTAATTCTATGCTTTATTTTCTATCTATAGTTCTTAATAGGTAAAGAGATTTGGGAAGTGAAGACTTGGACTTAGAAGATCGTTCAAAAAGAAGTTGAAGTATGTCCTCACTTGACTTGAGGGCATATGTCTTTTATGTTTTCTTTGAAGTATTGTAATAGAATATGTCTTTCTATTTTTGTATTGAAGTATCAGCCGTGTCCCAAGTATTCTTGTGTCTTAAGATGATGAGATTGAGACTTAGTGTTTTTCCTAATTTCTACTTATATAAAAGAGTTTAAAGACTTCTATATTGTTTTACGAAAATTTTTAATTCTGCACTACTTTTCACTAGGTATATACAATGAATGATATGAGAGGCTTGTCTTAGAACTCCGAGAGTTCGACTACGCCGGTTACAATCCAAGATTGTACTCTAACTTCTAGGGTATGATTTTGGGATGTGACAGTAAGTTTTGGTAAAGTTATTGTAAAGTGTTCTTTTGGTTCAAAATTATGTGAGTTATTCCTTAAGTGCTAAATGATGGTTCTTATGTTGATTTGCTTCTAAATTCATGAATGTTATATTTAAATTGCATGAAAGGTTATTTTACAAAAATGTCCCTTTTTGCATGTTTTTGCATATGTCATACTTAGTAAATTGTTGTGCTAAACCCATACTTTTATATACCTTATGAGTATAGGTTGGAAGCCTTTTGGAGGATCGGAGTTGAAGTTTGGGAATTCTATCTCTCAAGAATTGGGCATGTCCTCATAAATTCGACGACATAGTTTATGTCTCTTAGTTTCATTATTAAGACTTAACTTGTATTTTCCTTTTTATTGTAAAGGTTCGAGTCCCTAAGATTCTAATTTGTGTCTTTAAGTTGGCTTGTGACGATAAAATTTCCTAGTATTTATGAAAGACTTCTTTTATTTAATTATCGTAAAAAGCTTTAATTCCACACTACTTTTCATGCTTTATGTTATGAATGGTAGTTAGAGGGTTTGTACGAGGCCCCAAAGGGTGTAGTACGCCTGGTCACGATTTGAAGGTTTTCCCTAACTTCTAGGGGGTGCTTTCGGGTCGTGACAAATCCTACGCCAAATAAGTAGACTTGAAAGGAATAAAACAAGCAGATTTGGTCAACCTATCCACAAGCACCCATATGGAGTCATATTGTTTTTTTGTCTTAGGAAAACCTACCACAAAATACATATTGATGTCTTTCCACTTCCAAGTAGGAATTTGGATTTCTTGAAGTAAACCACCCGACTTTTGATGTTCGGCTTTCACTTGTTGGCAATTTGGACACTTTGCTATAAACTCCGCTATGTCCTTCTTCAAGCCTTCCCACCAAAACTCCTCTCTAAGGTAATGGTACATCTTTGTCAAAACCGGATGAATGGAGTAATAGGACCCATGAGCTTCCATCTACATTGGAAACACACAACCTTCTTTTGATACCTCAAACATCATCCCCCCTAAGGAGAAAGACTCATTAAGCTACCTAGAACCGATTCTTTCAACTCCATCAATGGTTGATGAAGGTGTTGTTTGGACTTCACCTCAACCACCAATGATGACTCGGAGTTATGATGGACCATAAAACCACCATTCGGAGAATCTTCCAACCTATAAACATCTTTCACTAGGTCTTTCTTGGCTTCCTCTACTTGAGACACACTACCCATGGTCATATGAATTAGAGCATCCACAACCACATTGGCCTTGGCGAGGTGATAGAGAACACTCATATCGTACTCTTTCAACAATTCCAACCACCTTGTTTGTCGAAGATTCAACTCCTTTTGAATAAACACATATCATGAACACCATACAAGTAATGACTCCATATTTTTAACAAAAATACCACGGCCGCTAACTCAAGATCATGAGTTTGATAGTTCTTCTGATGCACCTTAAGTTGTCTAGAAGCATAGGTGATTACTTTCCCATGTTGCATAAACATACACCATAAAACCACTCGGGATGCATCACAATACACAACGAATCCCTTTGTACCCTCTGGTAAAGTAAACAATGGAGCGGAAGTAAGCCTATCTTTCAAGATATGGAAGGTTCTCTCACATGCCTCAGACCACTCAAATTTCTTACTCTTTTGGGTCAATGTAGTCAAAGGAGATGCAATGGACGCAAAACCATCCACAAACCTCTGATAATAACCCGCTAAACTGAACAAACTCCTAATGTCGGTTGGAGTCAATGGTCTAGGACAATTTTTCACCACCTCTGTTTTCCTTGTATCAACCTCAACTCCCTCACAAGAGATGATATGACCAAGAAATGCCACCGACCTCAACCAAAACTCACATTTGCTATACTTGGAAAACAATAGATGTTCTTTAAGTACTTGCAACACCACTCTCAAATGACTCATGTGTTCACCCTCATTTTTCGAATATACCAAGATGTCGTCAATAACGACAATGATAAGTGAATCTAGGTAAATTTGAAACACCCTATTCATTAGGTCCATAAATGCCACTGGAGCATTAGTGAAACCAAAGGACATTACTAAGAACTCATAGTGACCATACCTAGTCCGAAATGCCATTTTTGGTATATCCTCACCTCTCACCCGAAGTTGGTGATACCCCGACCTCAAGTCAATCTTAGAAAAGTAGCTTGCCCCTTGAAGTTGATCAAACAAGTCATCAATCCGAGTGAGAGGATACTTGTTCTTGATAGTGACTTTATTGAGTTGGCAATAATCGATGCACATTCTAAGGGACCCATCCTTCTTCTTCACAAACAAAACCAGAGCACCCATGGAGATATACGAGGTCTAATGATTCCTTTGGCGGGTAGATATTTGAGTTGAGCCTTCAACTCTTTCAATTCGTCCGGATTCATCCGATAAGGAGGAATTGATATGGTATTTATATTCGGTAACAATTCGATACCAAAATCAATTTCCCGTTCGGGAGAAATACCGGGAAGATCATTAGGAAAGACCTCCAAAAATTCCCTCACTACGGGCACCGACTCAATGGGAGGAATTTCGTAGTATAAATCTTGGACTCTTATTATATGATCTAAGCACCCTCTATATATCATTTTGCATACTTTTAAACAAGAGATGATACGACCTCTAAGAATAGAATTTCCCCCATTCCACTCTAAAATGGGTTCATTTGGAAAGTTAAACTTCACCACCCTCATTCTACAATCTATAGAGGCAAAGCAAGCATGCAACCAATCCATACCCAAGATAACATCAAAATCATACATATCAAGTTCTACTAGTTCAACATAAGTAACACTATTGGGCAACATTATAGGACAATTTCTGTACACCCTTTTTGCATCAACTGACTCACCCACCGGGGTAGACACCATTAAAGGTTCATTAAAGATATCGAGAAAAAATGTCAAACTTTTTAGCTACAATAAGAGTAACAAATGACAAGGTAGAACCGGGATCAAGTAAAGCATATACATCAATAGAGAATACTTTCAACCTACCGGTCACCACATCTGGAGAAGTCTCTTGCTTACCTCTAGAGCGGAGAGCATAGAAGAGATTCTTCTTAGGAGCATTATTAGAACCACTTGCTTGAGCTTGACCGCCACACTTATTTTGAACCTTAACATTAGGGAAATCCCTAACTTTGTGACCACTCTTTCACAACCAAAACAATTGCTCGTTCCAACTAAGCATTCACCAAGATGACAATTAACACACTTGGCACAAGTAGGCTTCACATTTGGTGAGTTTCCACTCTGTCCATTTTGGGACCTTGGTTTAGGCACATCACGAGCTTTAGGGAACTTAGAAGGAACTTGATTAGACAACCTCTTCTTGAACCTATGCTTGTCTTGGATATCAAGCTTACCCTTTGAAGAACTACCATCAGAAGATCTTGCCCTCTTGGCATCTCTACTCTTCCTCTTAGCCCTTGCCTCTTCCACTTGTTGAGCATGAACCATGAGACGATAAATTCTTATATTGTAATGTATCATAGCTGAATGACGTTTTTCTTGCAAGTCCTCCGCCACTCCCGTCACAAAGAGGTTCATTTCATCCCTACGATCAAAAACCAAATAAGGAGCATACTTTGACAACTTAGTGAATTCAAAGAGTATTCAAGCACACTCATACCTCCTTGACGAAGGTTGATGAACTCAACCACTTTGGATTCCCTCTTCACCCTAGGAAAGAACCGTTCAAGAAAAGCCTTCTTGAAAATCTACCAAGTCACAGGTCCACCCCTTAGAGGCCTATTATCCCTCCATTGGACGTACCAAGTTTGGGCCACATCTTTGAGTTGGTAAGTGGCTAACTCAGCCTTCTCACTAGTAGTCAACCCCATAGAATAAAGGATCTTGTAGATTTCATCAATGAACTCTTGGGGATCTTTTTCAACCTTGGACCCATAGAAAGTAGGAGGATTCATTCTAGTAAAATCTCTCAAATGGAGGCCATGGTGCCAACATGTTGATTTACTCAGGGTACAACCTCCCGGTAAGCTTGGTTCCTCATGGCTTGGGCTTGAGTAGTGACAGCTTGGGCTTGTGAAGTAATGACTTGGGCCATTTTAAAAAGGGCAGCCCTTATGTCGCCATCCGTCAAAGGAGGAGGATTGACCGGAGCTTGGTCATGCTTAACATCTTCGAGAGAGAAGGGACTTGATCACCATGGGGAGGAACTCCCGCATTGGCAATATCTTCCTTAAGTCTTCGTGCAACATTCCTTCGACTATTCATTGACTATAACCAAAATACAAGGTTTAGGTGAAAGCACACAATAAGTATACTCTAAAGGCACGATATTGGATTTCCAAGAAAAGTGAGAGTTTCCTAAGCATCACATAGGATCCATAAGCGTGGAGCGCTTCACAATTATGAATACAAATCTACATAGACGTGGTTGAGAGAGACATCGACTCAAAGATATTCAACCTCATGCTCTTATACCAAGCTTGTCACATTTGGGGAGCACCCCCTAGACATTATCGGCGTCGCCGTCCTCTTGGAGGACTAAGACTATCCTCTTAGCATACATCATTACATTCATAGGTTAAAAATGCGGAATAAATAAAAACTTTTCATTACTTATACATTAAGGTTTACATAGACCTCTACATACACATAATATTTTATTGAACACACACACACACACACACATATATATATATATATATATATATATATATATATATATATATAATACAGTCTTAAAAGAGTGTCTCATCTCATAACCATCTAACAAGATTATATCAATTTGGTCCTAGCCCATACATCAATGTAATAGAGCCACACATAGGCTATACAATTCGTACTCAAATGAAAAGGGAAAGAACATAATAGTATTAAAACTAAAACAACTTCATAAGCTTGATATTGGCATTGTCCTCGGAAAGTGAGGACCTACCAACTTGGATGATTGAGAATTTCCAAGTCTTCTTCAAAGCCGTCTCAAGAGCCCATCAACGACCGAAACCTAAAATGTTGGGGAAAAGGGAGAAAATGGGGTTAGTACACCACTTGTACTAAGTATGAGACCATATGCACATACAATATGAAATCATGCTAAAAAGGGACATTACATTAACACATGCTCTTTTTCATTTGGAAAAGCCTTATGCACATTCAATCACCAATACAAGTCATTAAAGCATATTCATTAAGTCAATCCATGTATGATACAAGACCAAACAATCTTAAGTCAAAACAAGTAACATGCATATAAATATAATTGAACTCTAATTAAATACAATTTTATCATCAAGTAATAACATCACAAGCATGCACAAGAGTTCATCATATCATAATAAAGAAAGACCATTACTCATAACCCTCATTAAGTCCACTTGTGCAATAAGTAAGAAAAGCCCCATAACCTTACTTAATCAAGTCTACCTAGCAAGAACCATAACCAATGTCCAACTCCACATAACATATTAATAAGAGTACATAACATCATACTTTAGCAATAGAGACCAAATACATGTTCATAAGAATAACCATCATCACATAATGTCATTTACATGTAAGATCATCATATTATCATCCTTTGCATTTATTAGCATATACATACATAAGTTCAACTTCCTAAAGCTTCCATCAAGGCAAACTAGTGAAAGACATAGGTAGAGTCCCATACCCCTACCTAGGTTAAGTCAAACCTCTTAAGTCACATTAGTTGGTTTGTACTTCATGAATTCATTATAGTTTAGGGAACACTTACCTTAACCGACATAGACCACAAGAGATAAGTGTGGAATCCTGTGTTGTAAAACCTTACACCGATGGAAGGTGGTCTACCGGCCAAAGTAGAACCAAACATAAATGTAGCTTTCTAGGTGGATCCACTAGCTAATCTTCCTATGGGGCAACATAATTTAAGGAACTAAGAGATAGGTATTTACTCTCTACATGCCACTTGGTAATTGGAGCCTCCTCTCATGAGAAGTCATAGGGTGAGTATCCCTTATAGGGAGTCAACACCTCATAATAAACTATAGGGTGAATATTCCTCTAAGGAAAGTCAACACCTCTCAATGTCAAGTTCTCTCGGTGCTAAGCTAGAGTTCCTATTGAAATGTCATTAGTATTTATTAATCACCATAACTTAATGTAGGTTATAGGGTCTAACCCTTATATAATTATCATCATCATAGCTCAATAAGAATTTAATGAGTATAAATCCTTTCATTACAATTCATATAAGTGAGGTTAGCATATTTACATAGTCATTCATGATAAGGTACATTGGTAGTCATCACCATCCTTATAATATTTACATCTTAGTCAACCTTACAACCATCTAGTAGAGTCTTTTAATTGGTGTGAGTAATGACACATCTATAAGAAAGAGGCTGTAGAACGATATTGTTTCCCTTTTCTTCATTGTTCTTATGTCGTACCTTGGAGTGGGAATTGTAAGAGTCTATTCCTAACACCTTCAAGAATAGTTGATGAGGATGAGGTGATTGAGGGAGTTCCTCTCCGAGGTGAATAAGTTCCACAAGGTGGACAAGCTCCCCAAGGTGGAAAAGCTCTCCAAGATGAACAAGTTCCTCAAGGTGATAAAGTTCCTATAGTTGAGAAAGGGAGTTAAGTTACGGTGGTTCCTACGGTCATGTCTAATGAGGAGATTATAGGATCTCTCCTTACCCTATCTCGAGCTATGACGGCTCAAGTGAATAGAGATATTGGTCCTAGGATGAATTAGAGATTACAATGACCTCTAGATTGAAGGACTTTGTGAGGATAAATCCTCCTTTCTTCCTTGGTTCTAAGGTGGGAGAAGATCCTTAAGAATCCTAAATGGTGTGTACAAGTTTTTTGAGTTCTATGGGGGTGACTTCTAGGGAGAAGACGGAGTTGGCTTCATATAAATTGAGGGAAGTTTCTCATGTGTGGTACACTCAATGGAAGACAATAGGCCGGTTGAGTTGGGTCTCATAGAGTGGGAATAGTTAAGGAAGACTTTTTAAGAAAGTACTTTCCCCGTGAGAGTAGGGAGGTGAAGGTTGAGGAGTTCATAAACTTTAGGCAAGGTGACATGAGTGTTGAAGAGTATTATTTGAAGTTAATGTGTTGTCTAGGTATGATCCATCCTTGGTGTCTAACCCTAGGGATGAGATGAGTAGGTTTGTGACCGGTGTTGATGACCTTGTGAAAGAACAGTGTCGTATGGCCATGCTCCATAAGAAGAGGGCTCCAAATAAAGATGGGACTAGTGCTCCTAAATTCTTGCTTGAGAGTGGTAGTGGTTCTCAAGTTGTTAAGCCTACTTGTTTTACTTGTGGGAAGTAGCACTTTGGGAAGTGTCTAGCCGGTACCTGTGGTTGCTTTAGTTATGGTAAGGATGTTCATGAGGTGAGATATTGTCCTACTATTGTGTCTAGAGGAAGAGAGGCCGAGTAAGTTCCTCCTAATTCTCCAGATGTTGTCTATTCTCTTCTATTCTATTCAAGCTTGAGAGTAGAACGTTATAGTAGCATGTTGCATGTGTTTAAGAGTCTAAGTTAAAATGAATTTCATTAATCTCCTTGCATTGTGCATTTTCCTGAGGTTATGTTTTTATGGTAAAATGAGTCTATATGATTTTGTCTCTAATATTGTCATGTCTCTATAGTAAATTGCCTAAAAATTGCCTAAGTAACCTAGTGAGCATGCTTTACTGTAAGGTATTTTGAATTGTTGCTTAATTATGTTTTCATGAGAAATGGTCATAATGTGTTTATAAATGATGTATATGATCATGATAATGTAATAGGGAAGTTCCTCCTATATGAAATGAGAATGTGGAGTCTTATTGCATGATTAGTTATAGATAATGTTCCTACTTCTGGTTGTGTTTTGGGTCTCTTGTTATGTGGAGTTGATGTTACTCCTATTTATGTGTATTGTATATGAGGTGTTATGGTATGAGCTTCTAGTCTTGAGTATTTACTCTTGAAAGTGTTTGAAGTGTAGCAAGAGTCATTCGAGGACGAATCTTGTCTAAGTGGGGGAGAATGTAATGACCCTAAAAACTAACTAGGTTAAACTAGAGCCTGTGTCACATCCGGGGAACACTCCCTAGACGTAACCGGCGTCATTGTCCTCGAATAGGACTAAGACTAGCCTCTTAGCTTACATCATTACATTCATAAGTTAAAAATGCAAAAAAATTAAAACTTTTATATATCTATCTTTAGGTTTATATAGACCTCTCACATACACATAATATATTCATATCGAGTATACATAGACCCTTCGTATAAGAATATTGCATAGTCTTCTACTTTTATTGCACATACATATATAATGTCACATTCGGGGAGCACCACCTATACATAACCGGCACCGTCTTCTCTTTGAGGACTAAAACTAGCCTCTTAGTTTACATCATTACATTCATAGGCTAAAATGCAGAAAATTTAAAAACTTTTCTATATCTATCTTGAGGTTTACATAGACCTCTTTCATACACATAATATATTCATATCGAGTATACATAGACCCTTCGCATAAGAAGATTACATAGTCTTCTACTTTTATTTCACATAGATATATAATATATAAAATAGTCTTAAAAGAGTGTCTCTTGTCATAACCATCTAAAACAAGAATGTATTAATTGGGCATATCCCATACTACAATGTAATAAAGCCACATATAGGCTATAAAATTCGTACTCGAATGAAAAGAAAGAACATAGGAGTCTTAAAACTAAAACAACTTCATAAGCTTGATATTGGCATTGTCCTCGAAAGTGAGCACCTACCCAACTTGGGTGATTGAGAATTTCCAAGTCTACTTCAAAGTTGTCTCCAAAAGCCTTCAACGACCAGAACCTAAAATGTTGAGGAAAAGGGAGAAAATCGAGTTAGTATATCACATGTACTAAGTAAGAGGCCATATGCACATATAATACAAAATCATGTTAAAAAGGGATATTTCATTAAAACATGCTATTTTACATTTGGAAAATCTTATGCACATTCAAGAACCAATACAAGTCATTAATGCATATTGTCAAGTCAATACCATGCAATATAAAAGACCAAACCACTTTAAGTCAAAAGCAAGTAACATGCATATCAACATACTTGAACCCATAATCAAATACAACTCTAACATCAAGTCATAACATCACAAGCATGAATAAGAGTTCATTACAACATAACAAAAGCAAGACTACTACTCATGAGCCTCATTAAGTCCACTTGTGCAATGACCAAGCAAAGCCCCATAACCTTACTTAATCAAGTAAACCTAACTAGAACCATAACCAATGTCCAACTTCACATATCATATCATTAATAGTACATAACTTTATTCTTTAACAATATAGACCAAACATATATTCACAAGTGAATTCAACATCATAAGGTGTCATCAACAAGTAAGATCATCATATACATTTATAAGCATATACATACATAAGAACAACCTCATAAGGCTTTCCAAAAGGCTAACTAGTGCAAAGCATAGGTAGAGTCCCATAACCCTACCTAGGCTAAGTCAAACCTATTAAGTCACCCTAGTTGATTTGTACTTTATTAATTCATTTTAGTTTAGAGAAAATTTGCCTTAACCGACATAGACCACAAAAGCTAACTGTGGAATTCGGTGTTATAAAATCTTACACCGATGGATGGTGGTCTACCGGCCAAAGTAGAACCAAACATAAACATAGTTTTCTAGGTGGATCCACTAGCTAGTCTTCCTATTGGGGCAACATAGTTTATGTAACTAAGAGATAGGTATTAACACTCTACATGACATTTTGCAATTGGAGCCTCCTCTCATGAGAATCCATAAGGTGAGTATCTGATGTACCGTGGTTTCACGGTACTTTCCATGCTTTTTCCTTAAATTTAGTGTGTGTCTAAGGCCTTTTTATAGTAATTTTAATATATTTTTATCTGTGTTTGTAGGAAAGCTGTCCAAACAGAAATGTAGAAGACTGTGCTGAAATCAGTGTAGAAGTGATGACCTACGAAGCAATCGACGGTCCGTAGGTTGTGATCGTCGGCTGGAGGTTCAAGCATTTTGAAGCAACTCGGGGAAATCTGACCAAGTGTGGGGCTACGGAAGGATCGACGGTCAGTCGACTGATCGACGGACCATCCTGGTAAACCGTCGTTTCTTACAGAGAGTAGTCCCAGTACCTGACTTGAAGAAATCACTAAGTATGGAATGACGGAGGCATCAACGGATCGTAAGTGAGATGACGGACCGTGCTATTGGTCCGTCGATTGTAACAGAATAGATGCAAAAGTGAAGGCTCAAGAAAAAGTTAAGTGTGGACCGACGGAGGAAGTCGATGTTCCCTCATTCCATCGACGGACCGTCAGTTGGGTCGTTGACTGAAGACGCGTTTTGGTACATATTTTCCTTATTTAGAACTCCTTGTAATTTAGGACTTTATTATTATAAATAGGGTTAAAAACATCGTTTTTGGCGTTAGACCTTTTATTATTTTTCATACTCTTGTTATTGGAAGTTGAACTTTAGATTTTGGGAATTACTTCAATTTTTCGGAATCGATTCTAACAATATTTTCGTTAATTCAAGTGATATTTTTGGATTTTATTCAAACTTGTCAAAGTAAGTACATGAATTCTTGTTTAACAACCATTAATTGTGTAACTCTAAGCATGTGTAACTAAATCCACAACTAGGGTTGTGGGAACCATGGGTAATTAACAAGATAAAACTAGCTTAATAACAATTCTAGAATAGGTTCTTGCATGTATTGATAATTCTTTCGTTTAGAAGTCTTTTTAACGAGTGCACGCATCAGAACTTGCCCTATTTGTACTTGTTGGACCAAGGAGGTAGTTAATAGGAAAAAAATTATCAACATAGATTTAGTATACACTATCTAATAGGCTAGTCTCAATTGGTGCGAATTAGTAACTTAGACATACATTGAATATGATGCTTAATATGAGGTAAAGGTAAGGGTTAGTAATTCAACACACGTAGCCGAACCAGGGTACGGGGTGAAACTCACTAGTTGCCGGATCAAAGAATTAGAGATACATAACTTACCACTTTGCATGCAAGACACTAGGAAAAAGTTGTTATAACTAGGATTATCGCGTTATGAATCTATGGGGAACACTTACGCCCTAGTTTATCTCATCACTTGATAAAGACCAAAGTTTTAATCTTGCTACTTGTTTACTTAAAAATAACTGAACATTTTTGTTACAAAAAATCCCCCTTTTATTTAACTATATTCGGAAATGACTTGACTAAATAGACATAATCGTAGATTAAGGCTAAGTCTAAACCAATACTTTCACTTGATCCAGAACTAAACCGTACACTTTTCAGAATGAATAATCCAAACAATCCTACTAATATTGGTGATGAGATCAACCATCAACTTCCTCCACCGATTGATGCTCATAATCAAGTGATCGTTGAGAACCCTGGTGAAGGTGATCTGAGGAGGCAACCTCCTGCCCCACGCCCTCAAGAGTACTATAGGGGAAATGCTAACATCACTTACTTTGACGGGCCACTTGTCCTACCTCCTCTACCACATGGTCATACTTTCGTGGTAACTAGTAGCTTGATGCAGATGCTCACCGCTAGAGGTTTGTTTTCGGGGCTGCCATCTGAGGATCTACATGCTCACATCGCCAAACTAAGGTCGGTGTGTAAGATTTGTGTAGGGAGGCCTGACTTGGACATGGACGTCATTGGGTTAAGAGTGTTCCCTCTCTCACTGATGGGAAAGCCCCAATTCAGTGTATATAACTCGATCTATACTTGGGAGCAGTTGAGGGATGTGTTCCTAGAAAGGTTTTACCCGTTTGTCCATGCACGTGCCGTGGGTTGCCCCGTCGATGCACACGGCCACCACCTATCCAAGTGTGGGGCAACGGTGGCACCAACGGTCCGTTGGTCCATCCATCCCGTCGATGCACACTACCCAGGCAGTGTTGCCAATCCCTCAAGGGTCCTTGGTTGGTCCTTGGGGAGTCGTGCCCAGATTATTCAACCATGAACCATCCCTAACACGTGTTACACACCTTTCCTCCAGATTTTGTTAAAATTTGACTCTTAAAAACTAGTCAAATAGGCCAAGGCACACTAGCACCTCTCTGAACCAACTTTCAGACGTCATGGACGTTCTTGAACATTTTTGTTCCAAAACTTCCTAAGTGACCTATATTCATGAAAATAACCTTAAAAATAGTGTCTAGACTTACCGACACCTAGGTTAGTCTTAATGACATGTCTTACGTTTTCGAAATTTTACATTATCCCCCCCTTAGAAACATTCGACCCCGAATGACACTAAAATTCTTTTCAAGGAAGGAATAGACTCAAGACTAGCAGGCCAACCAACAACATTTCAATACAACACAATAAATATCATTTTAATCAAGGCAATTCAAATCTTCAATTACCAAAATATGAGACTCAACATCACTTCATGAGGTACTTCCTTCTCACAACAACCATTTGAGCTCAACATGACACACATGAGTCAATTAGAATCAAGTTCAACTTTTCAACGTGATACAAAATATTTCATAAAGACTCAACATGTCAAAATTCACCACATGACTCAAAACTAGCCAAAAACAAAATTTCACATTTTTAAGGTAATTCACAGTAATATCACTGCCCTGTTTTTGAAAATTCAAGTTTTGCACATCTTCACCCAAAAATCAAAGGACTTTAATTTGTAATCATATTTATACTATTAGAAACAATGACTAACCTCAATCATAAAAAAAATGAGGGTATCGGGACTTCATGTCGGCCTCAGCCTCCCATGTAGCAGCCTCAACTAAGTGGTTTCTCCATAACACTTTTATAGATACAACCTCTTTGTTCCTCAACCTTTTCACTTGTCTATAAAGAATTTGAATCGGAACCTCCCCATAAGAGAGGTTATCCTTGACACCCAGGCCCTCAATAGGAAGAATGGATTCGGGATCACTCACACACTTCTTAAGCATAGAAACATGAAAGACCGGATGAACCGAAGCCAATTCACTAGGCAACCTTAACTCATAGGCCACCATACCAACCCTTTGCAAGATATCACAACGACCCACATAACGAGGTCTCAACTTCTCTTTCTTGCCAAATCTAACAACCCCTTCATAGAAGAAATCTTCAAATACACTTTGTCACCTTCCTAAAACTCAAGATCCCTTCTCCTATTATCGGCATAGGACTTTTGCCAACTATAGGATGTTTCCAAACAATTCCTTATTATATGAACCTTCTCCAAAGTCTTATAAATCAAGTCGGGACCAAGAATTGAGGACTCACTGACTTCAAACCACCCAATAGGAGACATACACCTCCTACCATACAAGGATTCATAGGGAGCCATGGAAATGGATGAATGAAACCAATTATTATAAGCAAACTCTACCAAAGGCAAGTGCTTATCCCAACTCCCTTTTTAATTGATGACATAAGCTCTAAGAATATCTTCAAGGGTTTGAATAGTACGTTTCGCTTTGCCATCCGTTCGAGGATGAAAAGCGGTACTCAACTTCACCTTAGTACCCAACCCTTCTTGAAACGACCTCCAAAACCTAGATGTCAATTGTGCACCCCTATTCGATATGATGGATAACGGAATACCATGGCGACACACAATCACATCTATGAAGATCTTAGCATAATCCTCCGCCGAACAAGTAGCCTTGATGGGAGTGAAATGAGCGGACTTGGTAAACCTATCAACCATCACCCATATAGAGTCATACCCCTTTTGGGTCTTAGGAAAACCTACCACAAAATCCATATTGATGTCTTCCCACTTCCAAGTAGGAATTTGGATTTCTTGTAGTAAGACACCCGGTTTTATATGCTCGGCTTTCCCTTGTTGGCAATTTGGACACTTAGAAACAAACTCCGCTATGTCCCTTTTCAAACCTTCCCACCAATTCACCTGTCTAGGTCATGATACATCTTTGTTGACCCCGGATGAATGGAATAATGGGACCCATGAGCTTCCTCAAGGATAAGGTTCCTCAAATCATCCACATTAGGAACACACAACCGTCCTTGATATCTCAAAACATCATCCCCCCCTAAGGAGAATGAGTCATTAAATTTGCCAAGAACCGATTCTTTCAACTCCATTATTGGTTTATCAAGGTGTTGTTTAGACTTCACCTCAACAACCAAAGATGATTCGGAGTTATGGTGGACAACACCACCATTTTGGAGAACCTTCCAATCTAACTCCGAATCTAGCCAATCGATGAACCTCTTTTGATAGGTCCCTTTTGGCTTCATCAACATGAGACACACTACCCATAGACAAACGTCTTAGAGCATCCGCTACAACATTCGCCTTGCCCAGATGATAAAGAACACTCATATCATAGTCTTTCAATAATTAAACCAATCTTATTTGTCGGATATTCAACTCCTTTTGGGTAAACACATATTGGAGACTTTTATGATCGGTGAACACATCAACATGGACACCATACAAGTAATGCCTCCAAATCTTCAAAGCAAACACCACGGCCGCTAAATCAAGGTCATGAGTGGGATAATTCCTCTCATGCACCTTAAGTTGCCTAGAAGCATAGGCAATAACCTTCCCATGTTGCATAAGCACACACCCCAAACCAATACCGGATGCATCACAATAAACCACAAAGCCCTTTGTACCTTCCGGCAAAGTCAATACTAGAGCCGTAGTAAGCCTATCTTTCAACATTTGGAAGCTCTTTTCACATGCTTCGGACCACTCAAACTTCTTACTCTTTTGGGTCAAAGTAGTCAAATGAGATGCAATGGACGCAAAACTATCCACAAACATCCGATAATAACCCGCAAGACCCAAGAAACTCCGTATGTCGGTTGGAGTCAATGGTCTCGGCCAATTCCTCACCACTTCCATTTTCCTTGGATCAACCTCAACTCCTTCACTAGAGATGATGTGACCAAGAAATGCCACTGACCTCAACCAAAACTCGCATTTGCTATACTTGGCAAACAATTGATTCTCTTTAAGGGTTTACAATACCACCCTCAAATGAACCATGTGATCACCTTTATTCTTTGAGTATACCAAGATATCATCAATGAACAAAATGACAAACGAATCTACGTAACTTCGAAAAACTCTATTCATTATTTCCATGAACGCCGCCGGAGCATTAGTGAGACCAAAGGACATAACAAGAAACTCATAGTGGCCATATCGAGTTCGAAAAGATGTCTTTGGTACATCCTCACCTCTCACCCTTAGTTGGTGATACCCCGATCTCAAGTCAATTTTGGAGAAATAGCTTGCCCCTTGGAGTTGATCAAATAAATCGTCAATCCGAGGGAGAGGATACTTGTTCTTAATTGTGACTTTGTTGAGTTGGCGATAACCAATACACATTCTCAAGGACCCATCCTTCTTCTCCACAAATAAGACCGGAGCACCCCGTGGAGAAATGCTAAGCCTTGTAAAGCCCTTGTCTAGCAAATCATTAAGCTGTGCTTTCAACTCCTTCAATTCGGCCGGATCTATTCAATAAGGAGGAATCGAAATGGGGTTTGTTTCCGATAGAAAATTTATACCAAAATCAATTTCCCGTTCGTGAGGAATACCGGGAAGGTCATTAGGGAAGACCTCCGGAACTTCACTCACTACGGGTACCGACTCAATGTGAGGAATTTCAGAGTCAAGATCTTGGACTCCCACTATATGATATAGGCAGCCCTTAGAGATCATTTTGCAAGCCTTTAAACAAGAAATGATACGACCTCTAGGAATAGAACTCCCCCCCTTCCACTCAACAACGGGTTCGTTTGGGAAATTAAACATCACTACCCTTGTCCTACAATCAATAGTGGTACCATAAATAATATCAAAATAAAGCACATCTAGTTCAACTAGATCAACATTAGATACTCTATTGGGCAACATGATAGGACAATTTCTATATACCCTCTTTGCAATAACCGATTCACCCACCGGTGTAGACACTAAGAAAGGCTCATGCAAGATATCGGGTAAGTTTCAAACTTTTTAGCTACAAGAGGAGTAACAAATACAAAGTAGCACCCAAATCAAGTAAAGCATAAAAATCAATAGCAAAGACTTGTAACATACCGGTCACCACATCGGGAGGGGTCTCTTGCTCACCCCTAGTACGAAGAGCATAGAAGCGGTTCTTCTTTGGAGCATCATTAGAACCACTTTCTTGTCCACTCTTCTCTTGCCCCTTCATGTTAGGACAATCTCGAACCTTGTGACCACTCTTGCCACAACTAAAACAATTACCTGTTCCAACCAAACACTCACCGAAATGACCCTTTCCACACTTGGCACATGTCAGCTTCTCATTAGGTGAGTTCCCACTCCTTCCTTTTTGAGCTCTCGGTTTTTCCACTTTCTCATCCCGAGTTTTAAGAAACTTGGATGGAACTTGATTAGAGAACCTCTTTTTGAACATAGCTTTCTCTTGAATCTCAAGCCTATTCTTGGAAGAATACCTTTCAAAAGACCTTGTCTTCATAGCATCTCTTGCCTTTCTCCTAGCCCTAGATTCATAGACTTGTCTAGCATGCACCATAAGCCGAGAGATATTGATATTATCATGAAGAATGGCCGAATGACATTCTTCTTGTAGATCATCCGATACTCCCATCACAAAGCGGTTCATCTCATCCCTAGGATCCAAAACCAAGGAAGGAGCATATTTCAACAATTTAGTAAACTTCATAGAATATTCACGAACACTCATACCTCCTTGACGAAGGTTGATGAATTCTACAACTTTGACCTCCCGCATCTATCTAGGGAAGAATCGATCAAGAAATGCCTTTTTGAAAATCCCCCATGTTACTGGTCAACCACGAAGAGGCCGATTATCCCTCCATTGAACATACCAAGTTTGAGCCACATCCTTGAGTTGATATGTGGCTAACTTGGCCTTCTCACTCGAACTCAACCCCATGGCAAGGAGAACCTTATCTACCTCATCGATGAACTCTTGAGGGTCGTCATCAACCCTAGACCCATAGAAAGTTGGAGGGTTCATCCGACTGAAGTCCCTTAAATGAGATGACATAGTGGAGACTTGTAGGTTGGCTTAGGGTGAAACCTTCCGGTTGGCTTGGGCCGTCATAGCTTGAGATTAGATAGTGGAGGCTTGAGCTTGAGAAGTAATGTCTTGGGCCATTTGAAGAAGGGTAACCCTTATCTCTCCATCTGTCAAGGGTGGAGGGTTGGCCGGAGCTTGTTCAACATCAACCTCCTCTTCAAGTGGAGGATCTTGATCAACACGGGGAGGAGCAACCTCCTCCTCAAGACTCCTAGCCACATTCCTCCGAGTATTGATTGCCTATAACCAAAGATAAAAGGTTAAGACGAAAGAACATAATAGTTACACTAGAGGCACGACTTTGGATTTCCAAGAAAAGAGAGATTCCTAAGCATCATATAGATTCCTATTCATAAATGTGGCGCGCTTCACAATTATGAGTACGAATCTACATAGACGTGGTTGAGATAGACGTAATTATCATGGATATTTAAACTCATGCTCTGATAACCAAGTTTGTCACATCTGGGGAGCACCCCCTAGACGTAACCGGCATCGTCGTCCTCTTTGAGGACTAACACTAGCCTCTTAGCATTCATCATAACATTCATTGGCTAAAATATGCAGAAAATTTAAAAAAAAAATTAACAATATCTAATCGGATGTTTACATAGACCTCTACATACACATAATAGTATTAATATCGAGTATACATAGACACGTTCGTATATGAAGATTGCTTAGTCTTCTACTTTTATTTCATACACATATATATAAGATAGAATTAGAGTCATAAAATCCGTCTCATCTCATCAACCATCTAAAACGATAATATCAACATGGGCATAGCCCTACAATAATAAAAGTAAGCCACATATAGGCTTTATACAACTTTGTCCTCAAATGAAAGATAGAGTCAACATAAATGTCATAATATCTAGCAAATCCGTAGGTAGAATATCGGCATCAGCCTCGAGAAAATGAGGACCTACCACTTGGATGATAAGAGTATCCAAGCCTCCTTCTCAATCGTACTGAAACTTAAAGTGTTTGGGAAAAAAGGGAGAAAATGGGGTTAGTACGCCACATGTACTAAGTATGAGACCATATGCATATATAACAACCAAACATGCTAAAAAAAGGGCATTTAGTTAAATCATGCTATTTTTATACCTTTATGCACAATCAATAAACTAGGCCAACCATTTAAACATGTCCAATCAACCAAAGTAATTATATGCACATCACATATTTAAACCCATAATGTCATATAACTCTAATATCAAGTAATCACATTACAAGCATGAGTAAGAGTTAATCATATGAATAGTAAATCAAGACAACCAAACATAACCCTTATAAAGCCAAAATTGCAATGACCAAGCAAAGCCCCATAACCCTACTTAATCAAGTAACCAAATAAGAATCATAAATAGTAACTTACTACACATAACATAACCTTCAACATACATAAGTTCATACTTTAACAATAAAGACCAATTGCATGTTCATAAGCATCATAATCATCATGTAAAGTTATTTACCTTTATTATCATTTACATACATAATATTGACCTCCTAAAGCTCCTTTCAAGGCAAACTAGTGCAAGACCTAGGTAGAGTCCCATACCCATACCTAAGCTAAGTCTAACCTCTCAAGTCACCTTAGTTAGCCTATACATCATTGCTTTATTTTAGTTTAGGGACACTCGCCTTAACCGACATAGACTACATGAGTTAATGTGGAATCCGGTGTCACAAACCTTACACCGATGGAAGGTGGTCTACCCCCTAAGGTAAAACCTAACATAAACATAGCTTTCAAGGTGGATCCACTAGCTAGTCTTCCTATGGGGGCAACATAGTTCAAGAACTAAGAGATAAGAAATTCCCTCTACATACCTCTTGGTAATTGCTGCCTCATATCATGGGAGTCAATGAAATGAGTATCCCTCAATGGGGAGTCAACATCACATATAGGACCAAAGGATAAAACTTTCTCTGTTTGAAAGCCATTACCTCCCATTG
Organism: Solanum sitiens; assembly: GCA_016801875.1. NCBI lineage: Eukaryota > Viridiplantae > Streptophyta > Magnoliopsida > Solanales > Solanaceae > Solanum > Solanum sitiens. Next base: position 1,161,793 of record JABWTJ010000089.1, on the reverse strand, counting down.
TCAAGTTCACTAGGTGCTAAGCTAGTCCCATATTGAATTGTCTTTAATCTTTATTTATCAATCATAACTTAGTTTACGTCATAGGATCTAGCCCTTGTATAATGATCATCATAATAGCTCAATAGGAATTGCATGAGTAGAAGCCTTTCATCACAATTCACACAAGTAAGGTTAACACTTTACATTTTCTTTCAGAAGAAGGCACATTGATAATCATCATCACCCTTATATATTTACATCTTAATAAACCTCACAACCATGCTAAGACATTTCAATTCAACATCATACCAACCTATAAATACTAAACAAGGCATGCTCCAACATAATCATCATGACTTAATCACAATTAACCATAATTGAAACAAAGGATAAGATCACAAGACTTACCAAGTCTTCTTCACAATTCACCATAATCAATGTCTTACCATCAACCCCTAGTGCAACCCAATTAGGTCATCAAATCACCATAATTCAATAACCAATGTAATCACAAGCCTAGAAGAATCACTACATCATAATTCAATAGTAGATCAAAGTTTAGGACTAAGTCAAATCATAATGTCTTAGATCAACTACCAATAACTAGAATGAAAAACTATACATCATCCTAATTCATTCATAAACAACATAAACAGCATAATCTAGAAGTTATTCAACCCTCAACCAAGTCAATTGAATGATTAAACTACAATATAAATCAAGATCACAACTTAGGGTTAGGGACTTGGTATCATGTTCTTCAATTTAGGTAAGATCATCACCTAGTACTACAACCAAGTTAACATACATGTTAATCAACTCAATTTAACTTAAAGGAAACATCAACAACTCAATTCATAACATCAAATTCGGAATTGGATGAAACCCATTAGATATCCCTAGTTTTGAAATCAATTTAGATGAACTCTTTGAGGAAAAAGGTATCAAAGGTGAAGAGATCTCATACCTTAATGTTTTTATGAGAAATTGAAGATGAATCCACTCTTCCAATTCACCTCCTAGACTTAGCTTCAGTGGTGTCTTCTAATAGAGAGAGAAAGTAGAGAGAAGATAGAGTGATTTGTTTTTGAGATGTGTTTAGATTAAATGAGGTTACTGACTTTATAGGGTGACTAATTAAATAAATTCGACCCCCCTTAATCCCTTAATTAACCGCCTAAGCCCCCTAACTAATTAATGGACTTAACTAAAATGTGCAAGGAACTTACGTGACCACACAAACGAGACCCCGTCGATGGTATGTCTGTGAGTCGACGGACATGCCCCCCTCTGTGCTGCACATGCGTCATCTCGGTGACTTGTGCATCCGAGGGCCTCGTCCACCAGGCTAAGTGTGGAACGATGGAGGCATCGATGCCCCATCAGTCCACTTATGAATCATCGATGGTTCTGTGATTCCTCCCCCACCAAGATTTGGCTAAGTGAGGAGGGACGGTGGCATCGACGGTCCGTTGGTCCATGCATAGGACGTGGGTTGCCCCATCAATGCACACGGCCACCACCTGGCCATGTGTGGGGCAACAGTGGCACCAACGGTCCGTTTTTCCACCCACGGACTGTAGGCCATCCCGTCGATGCACACTGCCCAGGCAGTGTTGCCAATCCCTCAAGGGTCCTCCTCAAGGGCCCTTGGTTGGTCCTTGGGGAGTCATTCCCTAATGTTTTGACAATGAACTATCCCTAACACGTGTTACACACCTTTCCTCTAGATTTTTTTTAAATTCTGACTCTTAAAAACTAGTCAAATAGGCCAAGGTACACTAGCACCTCTTTGAACAAACTTTCGGACGTAATGGACGTTCTTGAACATTTTGGTTCCAAAACATCCTAAGTGACCTATATTCATGAAAATAACCTTTAAATAGTGTCTAGACTTCCTGACACCTAGGTTAGGATTAACGACACGTCTTACGTTATTGAAATGTTACAAAAGAGGAATATTACAGTGACCTATATTCACTGTACAGTGAGTTGCTTCACTGCTTCACTGTAACAGTGAAGTACTTTCACTTCCCTTTTAACACTGTCTAGCATGTAGTCTTCTCACTAAAGCTATCCTAAGGCTCACTTAAGTCACACAAAGAGAGATCGCCCATACACCCTCTCTAAATGTGCCTAAACGATCCTCAAGGTTACTCATAATGAGACACATACACACTTACAATATACCAACATACAAAACATACATAATATGACAATCTCCCCTAACAAGGCTATGAAAAAGACTTACATAAGTAATCTAATACAAATATGTATCCCATATAATGAGAATAGGCAATAACCGACATAGGCCATGGTAGCAAAGAATGGAATCCGGAGTTCTATCCTACTCCGATAAGGTTGTTCTACTTGCCAATGGTAGGACTTGGACACATCCCATGTAGGCACATGGTTAAGGAATATGAAGGGCTTACTTTGTATTAAAACTCATACTTTAACTAGAACTACTTCCCTTACCATACTCACTCGATTCTAGCCTTCGTTCTCATAGATTAACTCACATTAAAGTTCATACAAATGGGTTCCATATCAAGTTCATAAACCAATTGTATTTAACCCTACCAAAGAGGTCCTATAGGGATTCCTTACAATGGCGATAAGAAGCTCATTATGACTTTTCTAAGGATTGATATGATGCCGTTCCAGACAATCAACTTTAAGTCAATCATTCATTATGTGAAGGATACCACTACGACTTTCGATTTCAAGTTTAATAACCTTACCACTAGGTTCAAGGTTTGACATAAAGGACCCTATTATCATCATTCAAGGTCTCACCTAACATTCATTCATTCAAGATTAAGACGCTTTAGCTTCCTAAGTCAAGACATCACATTGTCACATTTATACATGCATCAAGTAAGGGACACAAGTCTACCTAAACAAGACACAACATTACATCACTTTAGCACATATTACATATCATTCTTTAGACACTTAGGAATGAACCTTATCAACATTATGTCAACATATTCATTACTTTAACATCATCAACATAACCATTATAGAGTCATATAGCCAAGTTAGGAACAACCAGGTATCAACTCTAAGACTACACACTTAACACATAGTCATAGCATAACATGATCACCTAAATAGCATTCATAGGAGAAGTAACATACTTTCACATTACTTAACATATAGGTAGATATGATCATACATCACATAATCAACTACACAAATCAACCTAATACTTTAAGTAGTGCCGACAAGGCCATGATCATCAATATAGTCAAAATAACACCGACAAGGCCACATTAATTTACATAACATCACCACCATAAGTGGACTAAACCAATCACAACATAATTGAAGTATAATTATCATTAAACAAAGTAAAATAGAGCAGTGTACCACCACTTCATCCTCAACATTTCAATCCAATGACAAATCATCCAATTCAATATCATAAGGCCCTTACACATGGCCATGAACATCAATTCAAAACATAAACTATCAAAATCAATGAAATCTAAGTCAATTCAATATAGATTTATCAATTTAAGACCAACTAGACATCAATTGAACACAATTCTTACATCATTAGAAAGCCCAAAAGAAACTACACATTAATTCATAAACATTAGACCAATATCAAGTAACCCATAAATTAGTAAAAAAAATAGGGCTCATCAATTGCATTGGTTCATAGGTTAATTAAGTTAAAATCATCTTAGTAACAACAATTCAATCACTAAACAATTACTAAAAACCATTAATGCAAGAACCCATGGTAGATCATGAAATAGGTCAAATTCATCTTTGAAAACTTTAGAAAACATCTTTAAAAGTTGGGCTCCTTGATGAAACGAGTTTCAAGGATAAAAAAACATACCTCAATGAATATAATTCTTCAATTTTATGAATAATCAACACTCAAATCTCCAATCCAAGCTCTTCCTTAAGTTTTGGCTTCAATGGAGTCTTCAGGAATTTCTAAGGGATTTTGGGGTTTTGATTTTGAACAATGAAATCTTCTAAGTGTTAAAGACTTTTTAACACATTTAAAAGACCCAAAAGACCCCTTAGGAACCTCTAATACTCCTTATTTTGAAGTTCGGTTAAATTATAACATCACCCCTCACTTAATAGTGATGTTGTGCAGGGAACCGGTACCATCGATGGTTGGGCAGTCGATGAACCGTTTGTCCACAAATGGACCGTCCTGTCCTCCCGTCGTTTGTTTCAGAGGCTTGACATTCGTCTCTTCTGTCCCAGGCTAAGTCACAATCGACGGAGCACCACCCACTGGGCGTCAACTGATCCACTGGGCGTCGATTGCCTTTCGTGGTTTGGGCTGTCTTGAGCAGCCTTGGCACCAACTTTAGGTCCTTCCTCATGGACCATTGGATGGTTCTTGTAGATAATTGCCCGGACATTTCCAACCCAAACATGACCTTATACGAGTTTAGGACCTTTAATAAGAATTTCACCCAAAACAAACACGGAAATCTCGACGAAACATGCTTAGACACACAAATTCATTTCAAGGCACATCTTACGAACATTATGGATGTTCTAAGACGTTTGACCTCCAAACTTCATAAAACTTGACATACTTCGTATATGCATCATATTAACTCATTTATGGACCATAAAACATCATGAATCACAAATAAACACATAGAACCACATATGAGGCACTTAGGTGACTTAGTCATCGAACGTCTTGGTCGTCCCTTGATGTTTGACTTCCAATGCACCTAATCTATTAGCTAATGCCTCAATACCATTTAACAGACATATTTAGGACCTTAGACCACCTTGACAACAATGTTAGGCTCTAGTTCACCTATGTCAATTTCAGGATCTTACACTGCCTAAGGACACTAATATAACTCATTTTAACTTAAAATTAACTCAAGAAATCATCACGAAACTCTAGTTAACTTTTCTTCATTTTAGGGTGTTACATAGAGTCCCTTTTGAAATGTATTTAATATCTTTATTATCAATCATAGCTTAGTTAGGTCATACGGTCTATCCCTTATATAATCATCATCATCAAAGATCAATAAGAATTGCATAAGTAATGCCCTTTTATTACAATTCATATAAGTGAGGTTATCACCTTTACATAATCATTCATGATAAGACACATTGGTAAGTCATCACTATTCTTTTAACATTTACATCTTAGCCAACACCTCACAAACCATAGTCAAGACATTTCAATTCAACATCATACCAACCCAAGAAATCTTAATATAAGGTATACTTAAATTCAACATCATCAATTAATCACAAGTAACCAAAATTGAAATAGAGGATAGGGATCACAAGACTTACCAAGTCTCCTTCATAAGCCAGCACCAAGGTCATACCATCAACCCTCATACTCAACCCAAAAATGGGTGTAATATCACCATACAATAGTAACCAACATTATACCAAGGTCAATTGAATCATTATACAACAACTCATCACTAGTTCATAGCCTAGAATTGGAGACATAGATCAAGTTCATAATCTACTTCACAATCTAGATCAATTACTCAAGAACTAGCATAATTCGACTACACTATATCACCATCTACTCATTATTAGCATATATCGGTATAGGATAGTAATTCACACCCTAACAAAACCAATTACAACATAATATACAATGCAATTCAAGATCACAACCTAGGGTTTAGGGTAAAAGGTCATCTTCTACAACCTAGACCAATCCATCAAGAAATAACATAATTGATTTATAATACATGTTAATCTATTAAAAATATCCTAAATAAATCATAAACAAAGCAATTAACAAGATCAATTTCGAGATTGAAAAAGACCCACATGAAATTCCATATTTTGAAATCACTTTTAAAGGAACCCTTTGGGGAAATAAGTCCCAAATGTGAAAGGAATCCCATAACTTAATGTTTGATCAAGATTGATGGATAAACTTGGTTATTGGAGCCCTAGAACCCACCTAGACCTTGACTTCTAGGGAGTTCTTTAACTTGAGAGAAAAAAGAAGAAAGAAGGAAGAGACTTTGAGTTTTTGAAATTATAAGAACTTAGGTTAGTCTAATTAGGTTAGAGTCTTTATATAGGTTGATAATCAACTTAATTAGACCTACCTTAACCCCTAACTAACCTCCTAACTAAGACAACTAATTAAATTAATTAAATAAAAAAGTGCAGCAAAACAGTGGCTCCACAGACGAGACCACGATCGACGGATCGTGTGTCCATCGACGGGCACTGTTCACCTCCGTGCTGCACACTCGTCGATAAGTTCAGGGACTCTCCATTTGCAGGCTTCCAATAATTTGTCTAAGTTTCCATCGATGGAAGAAGTCTACGCCCCGTCGATTGGACAACGGATCGTGGGTTGCTCCGTTGGTGGACATTGCCATCGGCAGCCTTTGACCCCAACATGCTAGGGTTCTCCTCAAGGGCCCTTGGTTGGTTCTTGGGGAGTCGCACCCAGACGTTTCAAATATGAATAAACCTTAATAAATGTTAGACACCCTTCCACCAAAATTCATCAGTTTCCAACTCTGAAAAACTAGTCAAATAGGCTAAGGCACACTAGTACCTCATCGAACTAGTTTCTAGACGTCGTGGACGTTCTTTGATGTTTTGGTTTCTAAACTTCCTAAATGACTTATATTCATTAATGTTGACCCTAAAACAATTCTAAACTTCTTGACACCGATGTTAGGCTCTAGAACACGTCTTATACATTCGAAGTGTTACATATAAGATTTAACATAGTCTTAAAATGAATGTCTCATCTCATAACCATCTAAACAAGAGTATAATAATTTGGGTATATCCCATACATCAATACAATAAAGCCACATATAGGTTATACAATCTTTTGTACTAAAATGAAAAGGAAAGAGCTAGAAGTCTTATAACTAGAATAATATCAATAGCCTGATAGTGGCATTGCCCTCGAAAGGTAAGGACCTACACAACTTGAAGAGTGAGAATTCTAAGTCTTCATTCAAAAGTCGTCACAAGCCTTGCAACGACCGGAACCTAAAATGTTGGGGAAAAGGGATAAAATGGGGTTAGCACATCACTTGTACTAAGTATAAGACCATATGCACACACAACATAAAATAATGCGAAAAAATAGATATTTCATTAAAGTATGCAATTTACTTTGAAAAGCCTTTTGCACATTCAAGAACCAATACAATTCAATCATACATATTCATTAAGTCAATACCATGTACATCACAAGACCAACAATACTAAGTCTAGTAAAGTAAACATGTATATTAACATAATTGAGCACCTAGTCAATACAACTCTATCATCAAGTTATAACATTAACAAGCATATATAATAGTTCATAACATCATAACCAAAGAAAGACCATTACTCATGAACCCTCATTAAGTCCACTAGTACAATGACTAAGCAAAGCCCCGTAACCATACTCAATCAATTAAACCTAACAAGAATCATAACCATTGTCCAACTTCACATACTATATCATTAGGCATCATCATCATTATCATCATCATCATCATCATCCTTTAGCAATAGAGACCAAACATCTATTCATAAGTGAAACAATCATCATATAGTATCATCAGCATGTAAGATCATCATATACATATCATTTACATTTATGAGCATTTACATACATAAGAACATCCTTCTAAGACTTACCTCAAGACTAAATAGTGCAATATCTAGGTCGAGTCCCATACCCCTACCTAGACTAAGATAAACCCCTTAGGTCATCCTAGTTAGAGTTCATTCATTACTTCAATTTACCATTTTGAAACATCTTTCCTTAACCGACATAGAACACATGAGCTAATGTGGATTCCGGTGTCATTGAACCCTAAACCGAAAGAAGGCGGACTACTTACAAATATAGTACCAAAACATGAACATAACTTCTATTGTGGATCCACTAGCTAGTATTCCTATGGGGGCAACATATATCAAGAACTAGGAGACATAGTAGGGACCCCTTTTATGCTACCTGCATTATAGTCTCCAATCTCAAGAGTACATTAGTGATCCTACCTTCCCTATGTGGGAAGGGACATTCCTCACTCTACTTCACTCGGTCCTAAGCTAGAGTCCCTTTTTGAAATGTCTTTAATGCCTTTGTTTACATCATAGTTTAATGTAGGTAATAGGGTATATCCCTTGCATAATCATCATCATCATAGCTCAATAAGAATTGCATGAGTATTGTCCTTTCATTAAAATTCATACATGTTAGGTTAACACATTTACATAATCATATCATAATAAGGCACATTGGTAAGTTATGACAATCCTTATAACATTTACATATTAGCCAACAACTCATAAGGCATAATTCAATACTTTCCAATTCAACATCATACCAACCCTATCTTAACATAAGGTATAATTCAACACAACATCATCACTTAATCTCAAGTAATCATAATTGAAGTAAAGAATTAAAATCACAAGACTTACCCCAATCTCCTTCACAAGCAATCATCAAAGTCTTGCCATAAACCATCCAATTAAAACCAAAAATGGGTGTAATACCATCACACAATAGTAACAAACATGATAATAAAGCCAATTGAATCACTACACAACCATTCATCAGTAGTTCATAGCCTAGAATTAGAGACTTAGGTCACATTCATGATCTACTTCACAATCTAGGTTAAATACTCAAGAGCTAGCATAATTGGATTAATACATATCACATTATACTAATAATTTTGCACAGTAACAACATAGAATATAAATTCACACATTAACCAAGTCAATTGTATCAATATTATATAATATAATTCAAGATCACAACTTAGGATTAAGGGGAAAGGATCATCTTCCAAAAAGTAGGTCAATTCATCAAGAATTAGTAAAATGTAATCATAATACACGTTAATATACTCATAATAACCAAAAGGAATCATAAACAAAGCAATTCACAAGATCAATTTCGTATTGGAAGTAAACCCACTTGAATTTCATACTTTTGAAATCAATTTGGAGGAACTCTTTGGGGAAAGAGATCCCAAAGGTGAAAGGAATCCCATACCTTGTTAATTGATGAAGTTTGATGGAGAAGCTTGACCTTTAGTAGCCCTAGAGATCCCTTGACCTTGGTATTCTATGGTGTTCTTTGACTTGGGAAAGATAAAGAAGAGAGAAGGAAGAGCAATTGGGTTTTGGGAATTATGAATGTTATGTCAGTTTAATTAGGTTAGGGTCTTTATATAGGTCATTAACTAACTTAATTAGACCTCCATTAAACCCTAACTAATTAACTAACCACCTAATTAATTAATTTAACTAATCTTAAAACGTGCAGCAAAAACAGTCTTGACAGACGACACCCCAACCCAAGCCCCGTTTGTCAATCGACGGCCAAGGGACCAACCGTCCTATTGGTCCGTTGTTGGCGACAGAGTGACACGCTCTCAAAGTTAACTAAGGTATATTGATCCTCACATGTGCTTAAAAAGGCTAATAATAGGTTAATTAAGTGTTTTATAGTATGCATACTTGATTTGAAGTCATTTGGAGGTCAAACGTCCAAGAACGTCTAAGACGTCTGAAAGTTAGTCTTTAGACGTGCTAGAGAGTCCTTGTATATTTGGCTTAATTTTATGTGTGTTTTTGGAGTTTAGGAGCAGTTTAGTTGACCCTAGTACCTTAATAGACATGTTAAGGGTCAAAACATCCGGGTACGACTCCACGGGGACCACTCGAAGGGCCCTCAAGGAGAACCCAAACATATGACAAGAGGCTGCCCAAGGAAGCGTGCAGGAGCATGAATGAGACCTTGACCTCGCGATGTGTGCCTAGGACACACCTTACTGTCCCAAAATTTATTTGGGGCAGAATTGAAAGGCTTCCCCGCGATGCGCAGCCCACTCCGAGATCCGGTTGCGTCATTTTTAAGTCAATTTTATCATGTCTAAGAGCCCCAATTCGTGTGGGGATGTTTTGGTAACTTAGGGGACGTTTTATTAACTGTTTTATGACATTTGTAAACCCTTTCCAAAGACAAAACCCTAACAGGCATTAAGAAATCAAATTTCCAAAGTTCTCTTCTCTTCCAAAAACCCCAAAACCTCCATTGAAGACCAAGCTCAAGAACAAGCTATGGAGTTTGATTCTTGGAGCTTTATTCTCAGATTTTCATGAGTTTTTTAATGTATAAGGTTTGATCCTTCATTCATAGATAACAATTCATATATGGAGTCCTTTCAAAGGTTTTCTAAACACGAATTGTAAGTCAAAAATCCCATTTTTCAATCTAGCCATGGGTTCGTTTTCAAATTGATTTCAAAAGTATTCTAATGATAAATATATGTTTGTATACTGATTTTATGATGAATTTCTATCCAATTTTATGAAGAACCCATGATCCTCCTAATTTCTCAAATTAGCCAATAATGTGGGTTTTGTGATATTGACGTGATGTTTATAGAATTGTGATTAGATTGTATTGAATTGCTTATTGCTATTACTTTCTATATCAATTGAATATGAATTGTGGAGGAATGATCAAAGATGATCATTATCTTGGAGATTTGGTAAGTTGACTTATTTTTTTAAATTAGCCTAGAATGTACATTGAATCGTGTTGATTGGTATGGTCCACCTATGGGGGCGGTGTTTACATTCTTGTACATGTTTATGTGTTATTATCATGGAATTGAAGTCATTAGATGCAATATGAATTGAGATGATTATTTCTATGTTAGGAAGTTGAAGGATTTAGCCTTGATTCTAATATCATGTCTAAGTGAATTGATGTTATGTGAAGTTATGTGTATAGTCTTCTACACTACTTGATTAATCTAGGTGTAGGGATAATGTTATATGGGTATGTGTGATGATCATGTTAGGGTTAGATATGGTCTATATGGCTAATGATAATGAATATCCTTGTAGCATGACCCCTACCCATATGAACCCTATATGAATGTGTGATCAAAGTATGCTAGGAGTCTTATATTCTATTGTTGAATATGTACTTGCCTCCTATGATGTAATGTGAGTATGTAGTCTATCGTCCTCAATACTCTATATGTTTGTATGACCTGAGACTTGAAAAATGTTATACATGTGTTGTGATATTTAGAGGGTGGCTTCCTCAATACTATGTGATAGACATTATGTAATCATGTTGACCAATGTACACACACATTTCATGCATATCTATGAGTAGGATAGATTCATGAGGACTAAGTAAAGGATAGTTCTCCTATGCATCATTACCTATTTCTATGCATGTATAGTATATGATTTATGAAGTTATGAACATTTGTTCCTAAATGTGTCTATGTGAAGGCAGATCTCACATATATGTACACACACACATGCATGTAAGAATATGATATGATTATGTGAAAGGACATTCTCACATAATGTAGGTTCTATGGTGAATGTAGAATTCTAACCCTAGAAACCTTTGATCTATATGATATATGAGGGAGTAAGTCCCTAAGGCTATTCTTTATGAACTAATGTTATATAAAGGCTTAATGATGTTTAAAAAGGGAGTTTTTGCTTAGCACCGAGTGAACATGATAAATGAAAGTGGGAGCTTGAAGTCTAGTCAGTCCGGCTTTCCACAAGAGAACCTTCACATTAGTAAGTACGGGTTCTCAATCTAGATGTTGTCTCATGAGATGGAAACCTTCACGATTAGTAGTCAAGGTTTCTAGAAGCAATCTCCTTTTTCCTTAACTATGTGCCCACATATAACTCTATCTTAATGGATCCACCTAGAATAGCTATGTAAGAATGGTTGCACCTTAGGCAAGTTTTAACCCTCTCTTTTCGGTGTGGGAGTAGAACACCAGATTCCATGAAGCTCACATGGTCTATGTCATTTATGCCTATGCCTCCCGAAGGTTAATAATTAACTAAGATAGGAATATGAACTCTAATATAAATTCCTTGAGAAGTGTACTTGGTATGGCAGGACTATGGACCCTACCTATACATTGCACTAGATGACTTCAAGAAATGATAGGATTGGAGACCATTATGAAGTAAATACTTATGTTACATCTGACTTGTATGAATGCATGTTAAGTGACCTTGTTATATTAAGATATCAAATATGACTATGCATGTGAGTTACACTTATGGCTTCTAAATGGGTTTACTTAGTTTATGTGGGGGTATGGGACTCCATGTGTACATTGCACAAGTAAGCTTGTGAAGGGGTTATGAGGGTAGTTTACTTATGATATGAACTAAGTGATTTATGACTAAGGTTTTAGTAAAGGAATGAGTCCTTATATGGTAATATGAAGTATGTGGCCATATTTCTAGTTGTAAGTGAATATGTTGTGACTTGTTGAATATGTTATTCCTAGTCTAGGGTAACTTCTTAGGTACAGTTGGTGGAAGTAGTATTATGGGATGCTACCTACACATTGCACTATTGTGACTTAGGAGTTGTTTTAGGTGATGGTTCTTATGTGAAGTTGATGTATTTGATGTGTTTATGACTTATGAATATTGTGCTTGTGTTATGAATCATATTACGAAAGACTATTGTAAGGTGACCTCAAGGTGATACATTGCACCAGGTATACTTAAGGGCTACTTAAGAAAAGAAGTAAAATAAAAGAGTGGTAATGTATGATGTGTATTGAATATGCTTATAAGTATGATAAATGGTTTTATGTGCGATTATGAGTATTATCCATGTCTATATGATATACGTGAACTATATTGAGTTTATATGTGCTTATGTTCATGAAGTTTACTAAAAAGACATGTTGCATGATTTCAAAAGAAATGTCCTCTTTAAATGCATGTTTTTTGTTGTCATACTTAGTGCATTCTTGTACTAATACCATTCTTATTCATCTTTATCAAACAAACTATAGGTAGTGATGGCTAGAGGATGTCTCCTAGGTGAAGAGCTTGGATAAATTTCCCAAGTTCAAGTAAAGGAGCCCTTATGATTCAAGGGTTGCCTATGTCAAAATGTTTCTTTAAGTTGATCTAATAACTTAGACTTATATTTTATGTTGTAATGGTCGTGTCCCTATTCTATTCTATTGAAAAGTTTTAAATTTTCCGCTATTTTTATTCTGAGTATGCAATGAAGATATGCTAAGAGGCTTGTCTTAGACCTCCGAGAGGTCGACGACGCCGTGTGAAGATTCAAGAATACCATAACTTATAGGGTATACCCTCGGGTCGTAACATAGAGACTGGTCCAAAATGACTTCCCACAAATTTGGCTAAGTGACCATCGACGCCCCGTCGATTGGACAACGAGCCGTCGCCTGCAATCCGTTGTTGGACACTGCCTTTTGGTAGCTTTTACCAAATTGCAAGGGTCCTCCTCAAGGCCCTTGGTTGTTCCTTGGGAAATCGTACCTGAACGTTTTGAGTATAAACTAACTCTAATACATGTTATACACCTCACCACCAAATTTCATCATTTTCTGACTCTTAAAACTTAGTCAAATAGGCTAAGGCACACTAGCACCTCTTGAACTAGTTTCCGGACGTCATGGACGTTCCTTGAAGTTTTTATTCTAAAACTTCATAAATTACTTATATTTATTTTAATTGACTTATAAACTGTGTTAAAACTCTTAGACTCTCATGTTAGGCTCTAGTTTAGGCTTTAGACTTTCGAAGTATACATTATCCCCGCCTCCCTTAGGAACATTCGTCCCCGAATGACACTAAAATTCTTTAAAAGGAAGGAATAAGCTCAAGACTAGCAGCCCAACCAACAACAACATATCAAAACATGAGTCAAAATCAAAATAATCATAATCACATTCCCTTTTACACAATGCAACTCAAAACATCATTTTCAACTTATAAAAGTTCAACCTTCATTTCATGCTTATTCATTATGTCAAATCTTTCTTCCACACATGTAAACATGCTCAATACAATTCATGAAGGCGCAATATACCAAAATATACAATATAAACTCAAAACAAGTAAAAAGCAACATTTTCACTTTTAGGCATAAAGTTCACTGTAACATTACTGTAACATGCAATTTTTGCACATCTTCATTAAAATTTAAGGCAATTTCATATAAACTCATTATTTTCACTAAAAATAAGAATAACTAACCTTAGTTATCAAATATATGAGGGTAACGTGACTTCATGTCGGCTTCGGCCTCCCATGTTGCACCCTCAACTAGGTGATTCTTCCATAACACCTTTACGGAAGGCCCCTCTTTATTCCTTAACCTCTTTACTTGTCTATCAAGGATTTCAACCGGAACCTCCTTATACGAGAGGTTCTCTTTAAGACGTAGACCTTCAATGGGAAGAATGGACTCGGGATCACCGATACACTTCTTAAGCATGGAAACATGGAACACCGGATGAATCGAAGCAAATTCACTAGGTAACCTCAACTCATATGCAACCTTACCAATCTTTTGCAAAATTTCATAGGGACCCACATAACAAGGACTCAACTTCCCCTTTTTGCCAAATCTCACCACTCCTTTCATAGGAAAATTTTTTAGATACACTTTCTCACCTTCTTCAAACTCCAATTCTCTTCTCCTATGGTTGGCATAAGACTTTTGCCGACTATAGGCTGTTTTCAAGGGATTCCTTATAGTATGAACGAAATTTTGCCAAAGTCTTATAAAACAACTCGGGACTCAAAAGTGAAGACTCGTCCACTTCAAACAATCCAATTGGAGATCTACATCTCCTACCATACAAGGATTCATAAGGAGCCATAGATATATATGAGTAATTACAATTGTTGTAAGAAAACTCAATGAAAGGCAAGTGCATATCCCAATTTCCCTTGAAATCAATTATAAAATCTCTAAGCATAATCTCAAGTGTTTGAATAGTACGCTCCGCTTGACCATCCATTTGAGGATGAAAAGTGGTGCTTAACTTAACCTTGGTACCCAATCCCTTTTGGAATGACCTCCACAACCTAGATGTGAATTGTGCACCCCTATCCGATATGATGTATAACGGAATACCATGGCGACACAGAATATTATCTATGAAGATCCTTTCATAATCCTCCGTCGAGTAAATGGACTTGACGGGAATAAAATTAGCGGATTTGGTCAACCTATCCACAACCACCCATATCGAGTCATATTGCTTTTGTGTCCGAGGCAAACCTACCAAAAAATCCATATTAATGTCTTCCCACTTCCAAGTAGGATTTCTTAAAGTAAACCACCCGACTTTTGGTGTTCTATTTTCACTTGTTGGCTATTTGGATACTTTGCAACAAATTACGCTATGTCCTTCTTCAAGCCTTCCCACCAAAATACTTCACTAAGGTCATGATACATCTTTGTAGAACCCATATGAATTGAGTAACGAGACCCATGATCTTTTTCAAGAATACGGTTGCTCAAACCATCTACATTGGAACACACAACCTTCCTTGATACCTAAAGACACCATCCCCCCCCCCCCGATGAGAATGACTCATTAAGTTTACCAAGAACCGACTGCTTCAACTCCATCAATGGTTTATCAAGGTGTTGATTGTACTTAACCTCAACCACGAAAGACGATTCGGAGTTATGATGGACCATGAAACAACCATTTAGAGCATCTTCCAATCTAACACCCAAACGGGCAAACCTACGAACATCTGTAACTAGGTATTTCTTTGGTTCTTCTATATGAGACACACTACCCATGGTCATACGATTTAGAGCATCTGCAACCACATTGGCCTTTCCGGGGTGGTAGAAACACTTATGTTGTAATCTTTCAACAATTCCAACCACCTTCTTTGTAGAAGATTTTACTCCTTTTAAGTAAACACATATTGAAGACTTTTGTAGTAGGTATACACATCAACATGGACCCCATAAAAGTAATGCCTCCATATTTTTGAGGCAAATACCACGGCCGCTAATACAAGATCATGAGTTGGATAATTCTTCTCACGTACCTTAACTTGTGTAGAGGTATAGGCTATGACTTTCCCATATTGCATAAGCACACACCCTAATCCCACTTAGGATGCATCACAATACACAACGAAGCCCTTTGTACCCTCCGATAAATTCAACATCGGAGCGGAAGTAAGCCTATCTTTCAAGATTTGGAAGCTTATTTAACATGTCTCCGACCACTCAAATTTCATACTCTTTTGGGTCAAAGTAGTCAAGGGAGATTCAATGGACGCTAAACCATTCACAAACCTCCTATAATAGCCCACTAGACCTAAGAAACTCCTAATGTCGGTGCTAAGCTAGAGTCCCTTTTTTAAATGTATTTAATGCCTTTATTAATCATCATAGCTGAATGTAAGTCATAGAGTCTATCCATTATATAATCATCATCATCATAAATCAATAAGAATTGTGTAAGATCCCGAAAATAATATAGGTGAACTAGATCCTAACATTGTGGTAAAGATGGTATAAGGTACTAAATATGCCTATAATATGTTATTGAAGCAGTGTCTAAGGTATTAGGTGCATTGGAAGTGAAACGTCAAGGGATGACCAAGATGTTCGACGACTAAGTCACCTAAGTGCCTCGTGTGTGGTTCTATGTGTATATGTCTGATTCATGATATTGTGAAGTCCTTAAATGATTTTAAATGGTGTATATAGGTAGTGTGTCATGATTCGAGAATTTTGGAGGTCAAACGTCCAAGAACGTTCATTATGTTCAAAAGATGTGCCTTGAAGTGACCTTATGTATGTAGGCATATTTCTTCGAGTTTTACGTGTTCGTTTTGGGTGAAATTCATGTGAGAGGTCTTAAACTCATATAAGGTAATGTTTGGGTTTGAAAAGTCCAGTGAAACATCCCCAAGGACCATCCAAGGGTCCTTGAGGAAGGACCCAAACTGGTGGCCAAAACTGCCCAAGGCAGTCCACCTACGGATGGCAATCGACGGCCAGTGGCCAGGTCGACGCCCCGTAGGTGGTGGGTGTCATTTGGGACTTAGACTGGGGAGCTAAGATCCCAGTTCCAAGTCTCTAAACCCATCGACGGAGGCCAGGACATCCCGTAAGTGGAGTTACGCATCGTCGATGGGCAACCGTCGATGGTCACTAAAGCCTGCACGCAGCTTCACTATAAGTTGAGGGGTGAAGTCGTAATTTCACCCAAATTCCATATAAGAGTATTGGCGGTTCACTAAGGGTCTTTTGGGTATTTTAAGTGTGTATATAAGTCTTAAATACATTGAAGATTTCATTCTTCAAAATGAAAACCCCAAAATCCCTTAAGAATTCCCAAAGTCTCCATTGAAGTCAAGGAAGAGCTTGGATTGATGATTTGACTGGAGATTCTTCATCAAATTGGAGGATTAGCATTGTTAAGGTATAATATTTAATCCTTGAAACTCGTTTCATCAAGGAGCCCAACTTCAAAGATATTTTCTAAAGTTTTCAAAGATGAATTGTCCAATTTCATGATTCTACCATGGGTTCTTGCATTAAATGTTTTTAATCATTGAATAGTTATTGAATTGTTGTTATTTAGATGATTTTGATTCAGTCTACCTATGAACCCATGTAATTGATGAACCCTAGGTTTTTACTTATTTATGGTTTACTTGATATTGGTCTACTGTTTATGGATTCATATGTAGTTTCTTACGGGCGGTCTAATGATATAAGAATTGTATTCACTTGATGTCGAATTGGTTTATATTTCATTGATTATTATAGTTTATGTATTGAATTGATGTTCATGGCCATGGGTAAGGGCCTTATGAGGTTGAATTGGATGATTTGGTTTTGGCTTGAAGTGTTGAGGATGAAGAGGTGGTATGCTACCCTATTTTTTATTATTGAATTTTATTTTATATTTCAATTATGTTATGATTGGTTTGGTCCAATTAAGGCAGCGGTGTTATGTGAATGATGTGCCCTTGTCTGCGTTATTTTAAATATATTGATGATCATGGCCTTGTCGGCACTACTTGAAGCAATATGACTATTTGTGTAGTTGATAATGTGATGTAGGATTATATCTACCTATATGTGAAAGTGTGTTAGTCTATTCATGCTATTTAGGTTATCATGTTATGCTATGGCTATGTGTTAAAAGTGTAGACTTAGAGTTGATACATGGTTGTTCCTAACTTAGCTATATGAGTCTATAATGGTTATGTTGATAATGTTAAGGTAATGAATAGGTTGACTAAATGATGTTAGGGGTCCTTCCTAAGTGTCTAAAGAATGAATGCTATATGTGCTAAAGAAAATTATGTTGTGCCTTGTTTAGGTAGACTTGTGTCCCTTACTTGATTCTTGTATGAATATGAATATGTGATATCTTGACTTAGGAACCTAAAGATTCATAGTCTTGAATGGATGAATGTTAGGCGAGACCTTGAATGATGATAAGAGGGTCCTTTATGTCAAACCTTGAACCAAGTGGTAAGGTTATGAAACTTGAAGTCGAAAGTCGTAATGGTATACTTCATGTAATGAATGATGGACTTAAGGTTGATTGGCTGGAACAGCATCACATCAATCCTTAGGGAATTCATGATGAGCTTCTTGTTGCCGTAGTGAGATATCCTTAGTGTACCTTTCTTTGGTAGGGTAAATGTAATTGGGTCATGAACACGACATGGGACCCATTTGGATGAGCCTTAGTGTGATTAAATCTATGAGAACGAAGGCTATCACCGAGTGAGTATGGTAAGGGAAGTAGTTCTAGTTAAAGAATTTGACTAGATTACAAAGCATGCCCTTCGTATCTCCTTAACCATGTGCCTACATGGGATGTGTCTATGTTCTACTATTGGCAAGTAGAACAACCTCATCGGAGTAGGATAGAACTCTGGATTCCATTCTTTGCTACCATGGTCTATGTCGGTTATTGACTATTCTCATCATATGGGATACATATTAGCATTATAGAAGTTCTATGAGGTTTAGGTGGTGGTATGGGACGTTATCTAGACATTGCACAATAGGCTTTGAAGATGTTAGTAAGAGTCCCTAGGTCTTCTCCAAGACCATTACTTGAATGTCCTTTATGTGATGTATGTCTCTTAAATGAACTAATGAACTAATGACTTAATGATATAGAATACGTAAATGAATAAGTACCTAATCTAAAGTGACTTAAGGATTCCTTAGTTAAAGTGTGAAGATGGCATAAAGTATGATCTCTTCATGTCTTATCTATGGAAGTCTTGAGAATTACTCTAGTCAGGGAAGTTGTTTGTTATGTTTGACATGATCTAAACTTAGAAAGTCTTAAGGATTATTTAGGTAGACTTGAAGAGAGTGTATGGGCTTTCTCTTCTAGGAATACTTAAGTAAGTCTTTTGAGAGCCTTGGTAGTGGAGATTGTCATAGTTTGTATGTTTTGTATGTTGGTGTATTGTAGGTGTGTATGTGTCTCATTATGAGTAATCTTAAGGATCGTTTAGGCACATCTAGAGAGGGTGTATGGGTGGTCTCTCTTTGTGTGACTTAAGTGAATCTTAGGATAACTTTAGTGAGAAAACTACATGTTAGAATGTGTTAAAAAGTAAGTAAGGTAACTTCAGTGTAACAGTGAAGTAATTCACTGTACAGTGAAGTGAGTTCACTGGAAAGTGTCTCCTTAATTTGTGATATTTGGTTTAAATGTTTTCATATGTGATTCAAAGTTTCTAAATGTTGTTCTTATGATGATATTATGATATTTAAATGAAAAGATGCATATTTCAAATAAATGTCCGTTTTCATGATTTTTATGCATAAGCCATACTTAGTACATGTGGTTGTACTAATTCCATGCTTTTATCTATCTATATAGTTCTTGGTAGGTGAAGATCTTTTGGGAAGAAGACTTTGATTTAGAAGATCGTTCAAGAGAAGTTGAAGTATGTCCTCACTTGACTGGAGGGCATATATATCTTTTATGTTTTGGTTTATGAAGTATTGTAGTAGACTATATAGTAGTATGTTTTCTATTTCGTATGGGCCGTGTCCCAAGTACTCTTGTTTATTAAGATGATGAGATTGAGAATTAGTATTTCCTATTACTTCTATATGAAAGAGTTTTTAAGGACTATGATATTGTTTTATGAAAAGTTTTAATTCTGCACTACTTTTCATTATGTATATGCGATGAATGATATGAGGGGCTTGTATGAGACCTCTGAGAGGTCAAGTACGCCGTGACATAATCCAGGATTGTGCCCTAACTTCTAGGTTGTGGTCTCGGGATGTGACAAATCTTGATATCAGAGCATAGGTTGGTGAAAGTAGTCTATGGAATCAAAAAGTCTCATCAAGTCACGTATAGTAGAGTTTTGACCATCGGTGTGAGTCGTGACACATCTATGGGCGAGAGGCTATAGGATGATAGAGTTTCCCTTCTTTCCTACTCCTATGTTGTGCGATAGAGTAATGTTATGAGTATCCTTCTAAATGTGTTTCCTTATGTTTATAGGAGATTAATACTAGAAGGATGGCCGCTAGAAGGCTGGAAGATTAGAGGTTGAATGAGAAGATTCCTCCTCAAGTTGAGCAAGTTGAGGAAGTTCCTCAAGATGGGCAAGGTGTCCAAGGTGCTCAAGGTACTGAAGTTCCTCCTCGAGGTGATCATGCCCCTAATGTGGAAGGAGGTAATGAGGTTCCGGAGATGTCTAATAGGGAGATTAGAGATGCTTTGCTTGCTATCGCCCGAGCCATAACTACTCAAGTTAATTTGAGTATGTTGCCTAGGGTTGTGGAGAGTACTATGACATCTAGGTTGAGAGACTTTGTGAGGTTGAATCCTCCAATCTTTCTTGGCTCTAAGGTAGATGAATATCCCTAAAAGTTCCTTGATTGTGTGTACAAGGTATTGTGTGCTATGGGGGTTACATCTAGGGAGAAGGCGGAGTTGGCTTCGTATCAATTGAGAGATGTGTCTCGAATTTGGTACACTCAATGGAAGGATAATAGGCCGGTGGAGTCGGATCCTATTGAGTGGAAAGAATTTATGGAAGCTTTTCTTGGTAAGTACTTTCCCCGTGAGAGGAGAGAGGTTAAGGTAGAGGAGTTTATCAATATCAAGCAAGGCAATATGAGTGTTAGAGGAATACTCTTTGAAGTTCACAACTTTGTCAAGATATGCACCATCTCTAGTGTCTAATCCAAGGGAAGAAATGAGTCGCTTTGTGATGGGTGTAGCCGACTTAGTGAGGGAGGAATGCCATACGGCTATGCTACATGATGATATGACCTTATCTAGACTCATGGTGTATGCACAATCAATTGAAGAGTCTAAACTTAGGAGGATGTCAAGGAATTTGAAAAGGAGTGTTTCTAGTGATCAAGTGCAGCCTAGGTTCAAAAAGAGGGCTCAAACTCAAGAAGAATCTAGGGGTGCTAAGTTCAAGGTTGAGAAAGGAGGTAGTTCAAAAGATGGCAAACCTACATGTGCCACTTGTAGTAAGACACATTATGATAAGTGTCTACTGGGTATCGGTGGTTGTTTTGGATGTAGAAAAGATGGACACAAAGTGAGAGATTGTCCTAACATTGCTTCTAGAGGAAAAGAGGGTAAGAAAGTTGATCCTAATGTTCCAAAGGAAGATGCTCCAACAAGGAGGCGTTTCTACTGTCACGACCCGGATTCTGGAATCCGGATCGCAACCGGCGTCGTTGACCTCTCAGAGGTCGCAGACAAGCCTCATCTTGCATTCATCACATTCATCTAGTTAAATTTGCGAAAAATTTGAAACTTTTTATATGTATGAAGCATACATAGACTTCATATAATTATTAACTAGATACATCATATACTAAGCTCAACATAAGAGAACAACCATCTAACATAAAGAATCAATTCGAAACTGAATATGAATATATCATAAATAGTTTGCCAAACACGGCCTTATTACAAAGCTTCGAAATGAAGGTACGAAAAAAATGCTAGGTACAACATCCACTAGCTATGTCTAAAACTAAGGCTAGACTAAATCTGTAGCATCCTCGAAATCATGATAACCTACCAATTGGTTTGGGAAACGCTGAAGTCCAAACCGCTGCAAGTATCGTCAACCTGTCCTTTGACCTGTACCTATAAAAATAGTAAATAGTAGAGGGGTAGTACACCACTTGTACTAAGTATGGGTGTATGCACACATACACATAAAGCTATGCATGATCAATGAAAGCTCTTCCTAAGCAACATGCCATTTCTGGAAAGTCTAGTCATTAGACTTTCCTAATTCGTTAGTTGTGAATTGTGGTATGAATATGATGTATTTTAATGCATTCAAAGCACACAACTCATTTTCTATATGATTACAAGACATAAGTATCATCAACATAATTTTAGAAACACTCGGGCGAAGATTTAAATTTTTGATCCTCCAAACCCGAGAGCTCCTCTTTGTACAATTAGATTATTTTTCAGTCTTTTTCTTCTTCTTGTTGTGTAGTTCAATAACTCCTTTGGTCCTATGTTTTACTTACAAGTGCAATGATTCATTGTAGTCCCATACCCATAATGAATTTAGAAAGTAATTCAAGATATTAAGAAAATGACTTAACTACAATTTGGGGCGTGAATATATTTATAAGTCAATACTTATTGACTATACTCATTCTTTAGTTGATTGCATAGTGTGCATAGATCTTGGGGCATATCATTAAAGCTTATGATCTTTCTTACTTTGGGCATGAATTCTTTATAAACCAATATTTAGTGACTCTTCCTATTATTGTATTATTGGCCTAATGTAAGAAGTATAAGCCAATCTTATTTGGCTGATATCTTTTGCCAATTATATAAAATCATTATAAGCCAATTTAATTGGCTTTATCATTTTCATAACATGAGGATTCATTATTAGTTATGCCCTTTACTTATTGTAAACTTTATTGGACACGATTTGACTATCCTTACAACAAGTTATTCATTACATCAAGTATTCATTACATTTCATAAGCCATTCTCTATTAATTATGCCATTGATTTCATTACTTTCATGTTTTATATATTATACATTTCATATACACGAGACATTGGAATCGTTGATATAGCATTAAGACATCTCAAGTGAGGACCCAACATATGAGACCTCCACTCGAGGGCCTTTTTTAGCAAACACAGTCTGCTTCATTCGTTCATTCGTACTTCACATTATTCATTTCATTCATTTGTAGGCTGATTTAAACACCATCTATACCTAGGATGAAGTTTGATACTGTCATCGGGATCATGAAGTGCAATGACCAAGAATGACCTAATGTCATTACTTGAATCTGATTTCAGCTTCTGATTCTCTTGCACAAACACCTTCGGTATCGTTCATTTCATTATCTTTCATACTTTGAGGAACTCCAACCTTAACCGACATAGATCATGTGAGCATCATGAAATCCGGTGTCTTCCCCACACCGATAAGAGGTGGAGTCACTGGCCAAGGTGAAACCAAAACATGCTAGCGTATATAGGGAATTCAACCTTGCTAGATCCATATATTGGCAGTATAGGTTCAAAGACTAGGAGATATAAGGAGACCCATACCCGGCATGCCGGACAATCTCATCTCATGAAAGTTACGTGAACCTCCGCCCTTCCCGAAGGAAGCATCACCGCTTATAGCTAGCCTATCAGTGCTCAGTATAAAGTTCCATTACATTCAACTAATACATCATGGAAGTTGGCTTCTAGAATGAGGACATCATAGCTCATTAGATGATTTCTCATCTCATCATTAGTATTAACTGTGAACTGTCCTTACACTTACATATAGAGTATGATTGAGACTTATTTACTCTTTTGATGACTTGTCATCCTTAATTTACATTGATGAAATGTGAATTGTCCTTACATATCATCCTTACTTTACATTGATGAATGTGAATTGTCCTTACATATCATCCTTACTTTGCATTGATGAATGTAAATTGTCCTTACATATCATCCTTACTTTACATTGATGAATGTGAATTGTCCTTACATATCATCCTTAGGTGTTAATGAGACTAGTCTCGCACATTCTAACACATCCATTCGTGAGTATTCTTTTAACAAATTAGCTTTGGTGTAAGTAAGACTTGTCTCACTTCCTTCAATACCCCATTCTGGTCACTTACATAATTTATACCCCTTTATTTATGTTATAGCTCACTTTACTTACTTACTTTAGTGTAGTAGCTTCATATCACCGTTTATGGACGATGAGCACTTCATTCAATGAGTTTCATGTGTTCATAGTTCATTCTTGTGGAGCATTTTGGGAGTTGCCCCAATGAATGTCATGCCCTTGGTTATGGATTCATTGATATTACTTTAGAAGTGCTTAATATATATTTGATACTCTTACTACACAAGAATTGGCATATGATTAGTATTGGCTCAAGATTTGGGATGTTAGACTAACCAATTTATTCTTTTTGGCATAAGCCAATTTTTACTTATGTTCATATTTAAATTGCCATATGTATGAACCATTAGCCAATCTTTTAATCATTTACATAAGTTCCTAGCCATTAGCATATATTCATTTTGACCAAATAGAGTTAGCCAACTTTATTGGAACCAGATAGCCAGTTTATTCAAGATATGATTTCATAGATGTCTTTGAGTCAATTCTTAGTTTATGTCTTTTAGTATCACGTTTTAAGAACATATTGGACAGCATCATATTAACTTTTGATGGCTTTAGCATCTTCATAACATCACAACAACAGCAAGTCAACATTCAGCCAAAGACACATAATTCACTTAACATATCACGGGCTTAACTTAGCATATTATCGATACTTAATTATCATGATATGATTAACTTTACGCAACTACAAGTTCATAAGTTCATTCGATACTCATCATTCAAGAACAATACATGTTAAGAACAGCCAGCAACACATACCAACAACATCATCTCTAATCTATTCAACATTGAAATCGAAAAGGATACTAGGGAAGGGAAGTTCGACGAGAACGACATGAACGACCCTAGTTTCCAAGATCTTGTGAATCGTTCGAAGGAAAATACTATTGGAGAAATAATTCGAGGAGAGAAACCCTTACCTTATGTATAACTTAATCTACGAAGACCACCTTGAACGAAACCTTCAAGAAACCATAAAATCGCCCTAGAGAAATCGATAACTTTTCTGCCTTTTTCTTGCGTTCGTTGCTTACTATTTTTGCGTTCTTTTTATCTATGAGTTTGAAAGTGATTTTAAGTATTATGAACTGATCATGAATCATTCAACATAGGGTTTAATAATTTAATCAAATTAATTAATTAACTAATTACTAAAAAGCCCCTCCTAAGTTGACTAAACATAGGAGAACATAACACTTAGTCAAATCTGGAAATTGGTGTTAACTATGGTTTTGGTCAACATATTGGCTTTATATTAATTAATTAAATCCTTAATTTAGTTAATTTAGGTACCTAGGTAAGTAATAAAGTACCCCTAAGTCATTGGAACAAAAATTAACCCTTTTAGACCATCCTAGGTTAAGTACTAGGATGTTTCTTGAGTTGTACTAGGTTAGTGTAAGAATTTCATTTTGATTATTCAAAATAATTATTTAAATTGCTAATTTAATTAATTAGGTGACCTAAGGTAATTACTAAATTACCCTTAAGTCGTTAGGACCATAACCAATCCTTTGAACCATTCTAGGTTAGGTACTAGGTTGTCTTTTTCTTGTTTTAACCGAAATCTGGAAATTGCTTTGTGATTTCGGTTTTGCCCCTTTAAATTAATTAATTAAGTTGATAAATTAATTAATTAAGTAGCCTAGGGTAATTAATAAAGTACCCTTAAGTCGTTAGGATCTTAACTAACTCTTTGGACCATCCTAGATTAGGTACTAGGTTGTCCCTTTCTTGTCTTAACCGAAATCTGAAAATTTCCTTTTTAGTTTCGGTTTTAGCCCTTTTAAATTAATTAATTAATTTGCTAAATTAATTAATTAGGTAACCTAGGGGAATTACTAAAGTACCCCTAAGTTTTTAGGACCATTACTAACCTTTTGTACCATCCTAGGTTAGGTACTAGATTGTCTCTTTAACTAGTACTAGGTTAGTGTCAACCCGGTTTTGGTCCTAGGTTGTCGGGTGCACTAATTAGTTTATTTCGTTTGGTCCTAGGTTAGTTAGACTTTTAGGGCAGTAGGTTAGAGTCTAGAATTAGTTAGGAAGTTAGGACCCACATGGAGGGGTCCCTTGTGCACGTTTTTCCCCCTAACTACCCTAACCGAATTCGGTTAGGGTGGTCCCCTCCTTTGGCAGCTTCTTCACATGTCTTGCACATGTGCTTGCACATTTGTTGGTTTTACTTTCCTAACTAATTATTATTTATGGTTCCTTTGGGAATGTTTACTTATTGTCCCAAGGATCCTCACTATGTCCTTGGGCACTGCTTAATTTACAAGATCATTTAAATGGTCATGTGGAATGATACCTAGGCTTGACACTTGGATGCCTCGTATCTAAAGTGCTAAGTTGTGAATAAATGCTTTTAGTTAGGGTCTTTATTGCAGGTACATTTCTTAAACAAGCTAATTAATGTTAGAAAATTGGCTAACACCCCTTTAAGCCAATATTTCTAATATGCCCAATATTTTGCTTATTTGGGTATTATATAGAAATTGGCTAATACCCCTTAGCCAATTTTCTATACTATGCCCAATATTTCTCAATATTGGGCATTGGGATGCCTACATATCCCCAATACGCATTCTTAAAGACCTATTGGGCTCTTTACTAGACATGTAATTTTCCGAAATATTAACATCTATGCACTCCGGACTAGAGGTGAGAAGTTGGATGACAGTGATGATGATATTGGTAGGTCCTTGTCTTATTTCTCTTATTGTGATATTTGTTCCTTCTAAGTGGGGGAGTATGGTTATAGATGAGCTAGAATTGTGCTAGAAGTTGTTGCATGTGCATGATGTTTAGGAGTTTGGTTGAAATTGAATTTCATTAACTTCCTGCAGTGTGTATTTTATTGAGATTTGAGCATGTTGTAAAAGATGTTTATATGATGTTACCTTTCATATTAGCATGTCTATAGCATGAATTGCCTAAAATTGCATTTTTGAAAAATTTGTTAAAATCGATGTAGCATTGGAAAACTGCTCACTGTAATATTTTTGGGAATTTGACTAATTGTGTATTTGGTCTAAAATTGTTGTAATGTGGTCAGAACTGATGTGTATGAGTATAATAATGAATATAAAATAAGTTTTTACTATTTGGACTGAAGCATGTGAGTGTTGTAGCATAATGAGTTATAGAATTGTATTCTAATTCTTGTTGTTTTGTGGATCTCTTTATTATGTGAAATTAATGTTTTCTCCTTGATAATGTATTATATGGTTTGGTTATGTGCTTCTAGTAGATTCTCTATTCTTGGAAGTGTTCGGAGAGTGGCAACTGTCATTCGAGGACGAATGTTGTCCAAGTGGGGGAGAATGTAAGATCCCAAAAATGACATAGGTGAAATAGAGCCTAACATTTTGGTCAAGATGGTCTAAGGTCCTAAATATGCCTATAATATGGTATTGAGGCAGTGTCTAAGGTATTAGGTGCATTGGAAGTCAAACGTCAAGGGACGACCAAGATGTTCGATGACTAAGTCACCTAAGTGCCTCGTATGTGGTTCTATGTGCTTATGTGTGATTCATTATGTTGTGAAGTCCTTAAATGAGTTTCAATGGTGTATATATGTAGTGTGTCATGTTTCGAGAAGTTTGGAGGTCAAACGTCCAATAACGTTCATGACGATTGAAAGATGTGCCTTGAAGTGACCTTGTGTGTTTAGGCATATTTCGTCGAGTTTTACGTGTTTGTTTTGGGTGAAATTCAAGTGAGAGGTCTTAAAATCATATACGGTCATGTTTGGGTTGGAACCGTCCAGGAAAACATCCGCAAGGACCATCCAAGGGTCCTTCAGGAAGGACTCAAACTGGTGGCCCAAACTGCCCAGGGCAGTCCACCTACGGAAGGCAATCGACAGCCAGTGGCCTGGTCGATGCTCTGTAGGTGGTGGGCGTCATTTGGGACTTAGAATGGGGAACTAAGATCCCAGTTCCAAGTCTCTGAACCCATCGACGGATGCTAGGACATCCCATAAGTGGAGTTACGCCCCATCGATGGGCAACCGCCGATGGTCACTAAGGCCTGCACGCAGCTTCACTGCAAGTTGAGGGGTGAAGTTATAATTTCACCACACTTCCATATAAGAGTATTGGCGGTTACCTAAGGGTATTTTGGGTATTTTAAGTGTGTGTATAAGTCTTAAACACATTGAAGATTTCATTCTTCAAAATCAAAACCCCAAAATCCCTTAAGAATTCCCAAAGGCTCCATTGAAGTCCAAAGTCAAGGAAGAGCTTGGATTCGTGATTTGAGTGGAGATTCTTCATAAACTTGGAGGATTAGCATTGTTAAGGTATGGTTTTTGATCCTTGAAACTTGTTTCATCAAGGAGCCCAACTTCAAAGATGTTTTCTAAAGTTTTCAAAGATGAATTGTCCAATTTCATGATTCTACCATGGGTTCTTGCATTAAATGTTTTTAATCAATGAATAGTGATTGAATTGTTGTTATTTAAACGATTTTGATCAATCTACCTATGAACCCATGTAATTGATGAACCCTAGTTTTTGACTAATTTATGGGTTACTTGATATTTGTCTAATGTTTATGGATTCATGTGTAGTTTCTTATGGGCTTTCTAATAATATAAGAATTATATTCAATTGATGTCTAATTGGTATTAGATTGTTGAATCTATATTGAATTGGTTTATATTTCATTTATTATTATAGTTTATGTATTGAATTGATGTTCATGGCCATGGGTAAGGGCCTTATGAGGTTGAATTGGATGATTTGGTATTGGCTTGAAGTGTTGAGGATGAAGAGGTGGTATGCTGACCTATTTCTTATTATTTAATGTTATTTTAGATTTCAATTATGTTATGATTAGTTTGGTCCACTTATGGTGGCGGTGTTATGTGAATTGATGTGGCCTTGTCGGCGTTATTTTAAGTATATGGATGATCCTGGACTTGTCGGCACTACTTGAAGAAATATGACTATTAGTCTAGTTGAATATGTGATGTATGATTATATCTACCTATATGTGAAAGTATGTGTTAGTCCATTGATGCTATGTAGGTGATCATGTTATGCTATGGCTATGTGTTAACTGTGTAGTCTTAGAGTTGATACATGGTCGTTCCTAACATAGCTATATGATTCTATAATGGTTATGTTGATAATCATAAGGTAATGAATAGGTTGACTAAATGATGTTATGGGTCCTTCCTAAGTTTCTAGAGAATGTATGCTATATGTGCTAAAGTGAAGTATGATGTGTCTTGTTTAGGTAGACTCGTGTCCCTTACTTTATGCTTGTATGAATATGAATATGTGATATCTTGACTTAGGAACCTAAAGAGTCGTAGTCTTGAATGAATTAATGTTTGGTGAGACCTTGAATGATGATAAGAGGTTCCTTTATGTGAAACCTTGAACCAAGTGTTAAGGTTATAAAACTTGAAGTCGAAAGCCGTAATGGTATCCTTCATGTAATGAATGATGGACTTAAGGTTGATTGTCTCTAAAGTCATCATATCAATCCTTAGGGAAGTCATGATGAGCTTCTTGTCGCCATTGTGGGATAGCCCTAGTGGACCTTGCTTTTGTAGGGTAAATGTAATTGGGTCATGAACATGATATGGGACCCATTTGTATGAGCCTTAGTGTGATTAAATCTATGAGAACGAAGGCTAGAACCTAGTGAGTATGGTAAGAGAAGTAGTTCTAGTTAAAGAATGAGACTAGATTACAAAGCATGCCTTTCATATTTCCTTAACCATGTTCCTATATGGGATGTGTCGATGTTCTACCATTGGCAAGTAGAACAACCTCATCGGAGTAGGATAGAACTCCGGATTCCATGCTTTGCTACCATGATCTATGTCGGTTATTGCCTGTTCTCATCATATGGGATACATATCAGCATTAGATAAGTTCTATGAGGTTTAGGTGGTGGTATAGGACGTTATCTAGACATTGCACAATAGGCTTTGAAGATGTTAGTAAGAGTCCCTAGGTCTTCTCCAAGACCATTACTTGAATGTCCTTTATGTGATGTATGTCTCTTAAATGAACTAATGAACTAATGACTTAATGATATAGAATACGTAAATGAATAAGTACCTAATCTAAAGTGACTTAAGGATTCCTTAGTTAAAGTGTTAAGAGGGCATAAAGGATGATCTCTTCATGTCTTATCTATGGAAGTCTTGCGAATGATTCTACTCAGGGAAGTTGTTTGTTATGTTTGACATGATCTAAACTTAGGAAGTCTTAAGGATTATTTAGGTAGCCTTGAAGAGAGTGTATGAGTGTTCTCTTCTAGGAATACTTAAGTAAGTCTTTTGATAGCCTTGGTAGGGGAGATTGTCATATTATGTAAGTTTTGTATGTTGGTGTATTGTAGGTGTGTATGTGTCTCATTATGAGTAATCTTAAGGATCGTTTAGGCACATCTAGAGAGGGTGTATGTGCGGTCTGTATTTGTGTGACTTAAGTGAATCTTAGGATAACTTTAGTGAGAAGACTTCATGTTAGAATGTATTAAAAAGGAAGTAAGGTAACTTCACTGTAACAGTAGTGTAATTCACTGTACAGTGAAGTGAGTTCACTGGAAAGTGTCTCCTTAATTTGTGATATTTGGTTTAAATGTTTTCTTATGTGATTCTAAGTTGCTAAATGTTGTTCTTACAATTATATTATGATATTTAAATAAAAAGATGCATATTTCCAATAAATGTCCATTTTCATGATTTTTATGCATAAGCCATACTTAGTACATGTGGTTGTACTAATTCCATGCTTTTATCTATATATATAGTTCTTGGTAGGTGAAGAGCTTTTGGGAATAAGACTTGGATTTAGAAGATCGTTCAAGAGAAGTTGAAGTATGTCCTCACTTTACTTGAGGGTATATATGTCTTTTATGTTTTCGTTTATGAAGTATTGTAATAGACTAATAGTAGTATGTTTTCTATTTTGTATGGGCCGTGTCCCATGTACTCTTGTGTCTTAAGATGATGAGATTGAGACTTAGTATTTCCTATTACTTCTATATGAAAGAGTTTTTAAAGACTGTGATATTGTTTTATGAAAAGTATTAATTCCGCACTACATTTCATTATGTATATGCGATGAATGATATTAGGGGATTGTATGAGACCTTCGAGAGGTCGAGTACGCCGTGCCACAATCCGAGATTGTGCCTTAACGTCTAGGGTGTGGTCTCGAGATGTGACAAATTGCATGAGTATTGTCGTTTCATTATAATTACTACATGTGAGGTTAACGTATTTACATAATCATATCATGATAAGGCCCATTAGTAAGTTATCACCATACTTATAACATTTACATCTTAGCCAACCACTCACAAGCCATAGTTCAAGACATTCTAATTCAACATCATACCAACCCTATCTTAACATAACTTATACTTCAATACAACATCATTTCTTAATCATAAGTAATCATAATTGAAGTAAATAATTGAGATCACAAGACTTACTCCAATCTCCTTCACAAGCCATCATCAAGGTCTTACCATCAAACATCCAATTCAGTCCAACAATGGGTGTAATATCATCACACAATAGTAACCAACATGATAATAAAGCCAATTGAATCACTACACAACCATTCATCACTAGTTCATAGCCTAGAATTAGAGACGTAGGCCACATTCACGATCTACTTCCCAATCTAGGTTAATTACTCAATAAATAACATAATTGTATTACTAAATATCACAATATACTCATAATTTGGCACAATAAAAACATAGGATAGAAATTCACACATTAACCAAGTCAATTGTATCAATACTACATAATTCAATTCAAGATCACAAGCTAGGGTTCAGGGGCAAGGATGGTCTTCCACAAACTAGGTCAATTCATTAAGAATTAGTATAATGTAATCATAATACACGTTAATCTACTCATAATAACAAAAAGGAATCATAAAAAAAGCAATTCACAAGATCAATTTCGTATTGGAAATAAACCCACTTGAATTTCATATTTTTGAAATCAATTTGTAGGAACCCCTTGGAGAAAGATATACCAAATGTGAAAGGAATACCATACCTTGTTAATTTATGATGTTTGATGGAAAATCTTTAAATTTAGAAGACGTAGAACCCCCGTGATCTTGGTATTCTATGGTGTTCATCTATTTGGGAGAGAGAAAGAAGAGAGAAGGAAGAGCAATTGGGGAATTATGAGGTTTAGGTTAGTTTAATTAGGTAAGGGTCTTTATATAGGTCAGTAAATAACTTAATTATACATCCCATAACCCCTAATTAATTAACTAGCCACCTAATTAATTAGTTCAACTAATTTTAAAACATGTAGCAACAACAGTCTTAATAGACGGCACCTCGACCCACACCCCATTTGTCAATCGACGGCCAAGGGAATAACCGTCCTTTTGGTCCATCTTTGGTGACAGAGACTGGTCCCAAATAGTTTCATACTAATTTGTCTAAGTGACCATCCACGCCCCACCGATTGGACCACGAGCCGTCGCCTGCAATTCGTCGTTGGACACTGCTTTTTGACAGCTTTTGCCAAATTGCAAGGGTCCTCCTCAGGGGCCCTTGGTTGGTCCTTGTGGAGTCATACCCGGACATTTTGACTATAAACTAACTCTAATATGTTTTAGATACCTCAACTCCAAATTTCGTCATTTTCCAACTCTTAAAACTTAGTCAAATAGGCTAAGGCACACTAGAACCTCTTGAACTAGTTTATGGACGTCATGAACGTTCCTTGATGTGTTGATTCTAAAACTTCCTAAATGACTTATATTAATTTTATTTGACTTATGAACAGTATTAAAACTTTTAGACTCTCATGTTAGGCTCTATATTACGCTTTAGACTTTCAAAGTATTACAGCGTGACATGTGTGTCATGAGTTTATAAGGTCATAAAATGATTAATTATAGTGTTAGACATCAGTGTGTTTAGGTTTGATGAGTTTGTAAGTCAAACATTCAAGAACGACCATGACATTCAAAAGCTAGCCTTTAGATGTGCTTGTAATGCCCCTAAAAACGAACTAGGTAAAACTAGAGCCTAACATGTTTGTCATGAGGTTTTAAGTACTAAAATGGTTCATTATAGTGTAAATAGGTATTGTGTTATATTTGTATGAGTTTGGATGTCAAACATCCCAGAACATCCAAGACGTTCAAAAGATAGCCTTGAGACGTATTTGTACGTTGTGGCGTGACTTTGTATGTTTTACGTGTTTGTTTTAGTTCAAATTATGTGAGAGGTACCTAAAATCTAGACAAAAGTGTTTGAGGTTGAAACATCCGGGAAAGACTCCCCAAGTACCAACCTAAGGGTCCTTGAGGAGGACCCAATCTTGTGGCTTGAAACTACCAAAACAGTCCCAAACAACGAAGCGCATCGACACCCCTTTGTCCAATCGACGCCCAGTAGATTGGGGCGTAGAGTCATAATCCGTGGTGAGAGCTTAAGCTCTATTTTTCAGTTTCGGAATCAAACGACTAAGTGTCACAACGGCCCACCGTTTGAACAAAGAGCCGTTGTTTCCTTTCGTTTATTGACCCGTGCAGATTTTCTATAGGGTCTCGGCCAAGCCAAGGGGCTTTTGGGAATTTCATCTAGATTTCTAAAAATATAATGGGCGGTTACTTAGGGTCTTTTTTTGTATTCTAAGTGATTAATAAGTCTTGAACCTATAGTTGAGTTAAAAATGGAAAATCAAAACCCAAAACCCCAAAGAAGAAACCTCTAGAACCTCATTGAAGCTTGAAGGGAGATTGCAGCTTGGAGCTTGATTTCTCCATGAAATCTTCATCATTTTCCTGGATTGTCTTAATAAAAGATATATTGTTTCATCCTTGAATGATCTTT
This sequence comes from Solanum sitiens, assembly GCA_016801875.1. Taxonomy (NCBI): domain Eukaryota; kingdom Viridiplantae; phylum Streptophyta; class Magnoliopsida; order Solanales; family Solanaceae; genus Solanum; species Solanum sitiens. The sequence goes on along the minus strand of JABWTJ010000089.1, from coordinate 1,127,953 downwards.
CTTTTAAGGTCCAAGTTCAAATAGTTTTCAAATATGATCAAAAGCATGAAATCTGCTACTTTGAATTCTAGCCATGGGTTCTTGCATAAATGGTTTTTGAATCAATGTTTTACGATTGAATTGATGTTAATACAATGTTTAAAGGCTAAAATCTCTATGAACCCATGCAAATAATGATTTCTTATTTTGTCTCTAATATGGGTGATTTGATCATGACTTAATAGTATTGAATTCTTATGTAGGTTGTATTGGACTGTTGATATATGTATGAATTATGTTAGAATTGCTTATACGCTGCCTTAATTGGATTATTTTCATGTAGTATCTTTATAGATAAATTTTATAGTTTGGTTATTGGTTTGGGTTGATGTTTATGGCTATTGGTAAGAGCCTTGTGAATTGAAATGGTTGCAATGGCTAAAGGATTGTTGGTATTGGTGATTGATTGGAGGTAAGTTGACCTAATGACCTTATATTATGTAGTATAGATATTGAATTGTGATGATTGGTATGGTCCACTTATGGTGTCCGTGCTTATGTGTTATAGTTTTATGAACATGGCCTTGTAGGCATTACTTTATGAATTGTGATGTTATCATGTTATGACTTGTATATGACCAATGTGAATGACTACGTGATATATGTGTACATGTGAGATTGGAGTATGAACTCTCCTACTTGAGTATATGTGATCATGAAAGACTAGGATGATGTCGAATTCTGTTAGTAGTGTATCTTGGTAGGTTGACTTGTTTATTCCAATATTATACTTGAACACTATTGTATATGTGATATGAATATTTCGCGTGTGTCTTGATAGGTAGACTATGTCTCTCTACTCGATGCATGCTAAGTATATGAATATGATCATCTTGACTTAGTAGGCTTATGCACCTTTGTCTTGTATGCGTATGAATGAATGTTGAATGAAAGTCTAGGGTTGGTAGACCTAACATGGTGCCCTATCTAAGCATGACTAATACATGGAACCTTCTATATAGAACGAAGGTTTAGATATCCTTAAAGTCGAAAGCAGTAATGGTATCCTTCTTGTGTGAATAGTGGACTTAATGATAAGTTGGCCGGAATGACATAAAACGGTCTCTAAGAAAGTCATTGAGCTATCCTTATTGACCATTGAGTGTCATACCTAGTAGACCCATCTTTGGCAGGTGCATTATGGTTAGGTAATGACTAACAGACGGTACATTTTCATATGCCTTTATATGATTGAATTTACTCTATGAGAAACAAGGCTAAGCACCAACTGAATATGCTCGTGGTAGTGCCTCTACTTGAGAAGGAGACTATAGTGCAAAGAAGCCCTTGATATTTCATAACCCTGTACCTACATGGGTTGGTACTTGTTCTACCCTTGGCAAGTAGAAGACCCTCTATCAGAGTATGGTAGAATCCGGGTTCCATGCCTAGCTTGTAAAACTCCTAAAAGTCAAGACCTAAGCTAGAGCCTCACAAGTTGATATAAGGTTGATAATACTGTTTTAAGACCTAAATTAATTTTTAAAAGTCATATAACAAGTTTTAGAGCCAAGATGTCAAGGAAAGACCTTGACGTCCGGAAATTCGCTAAATTGAATTAGTTGACGTCCCTATGTTTGGTGAAGGATTGGGACAGTTAAAGGAAGTCTAAAAATTACAAAAAGACTTTAAATAGGTAAAATGTAGTATAGAGGGTCTAAACATTCAATAACGACTCCCCAAGGACCACCGGAAGGGTCCTTGAGGAGGACCCCAACATGGGCAGGCAGGCTGCCAAAGCAGCATGCGAGAGGCTAGATTCAAGGGGCTACTGCGCGTTGCGCAGCACACACGCAGGTTGGAAAAGTTGCCTCGCAATGCGTGTATGCCACAAGTTCCATTGTCTCAAACAGTTTCCAAAAATATATTCACAAATCAGCCTCGCGACGCAGAGCCACTTCCCTGATTCATTAAAATCATTTTTAAACATTTTGACTTCACAAAAAGACCTAATTAAGTTAGGGGTCTTTTGGGTAATTTAGGGGGTGATTATATATATTCTAAGGGTAAGTTTTAAGTCAATTTTCACTCACCTAAATCAAATTCCCAAAACAAAACTCAAATGTTGTCTTCTCTTTCAACTTTTTTCTCTCCCAAAATCCTCTATTGAAGGAAGAACAAAGCTTGAAGAAGAAGACCAATTCCTCTAAGATTTCACTTCAATTTCGTGGATTAATCTTCATTACAGTATGGGTTTTCACCTTCGGATTCCTTTCCCCAAGAGGTCCTTTCAAAGTTGATTTTTAAATTACCCAATTCCATGGGGATTTCCTATTCTATTGGTTTTTTTTCTAGAATTCAAAATGATGATAAATTGTGATTTCCTTTGACTAATTAAGTGTAGATTGTTGGTTAATTGATATTAATTGATGCAATTTTATGTACATCATGTCCCTTTCCCCAAATTCCCCAAATCTTGGATCTTGCTTATGAATTGAAGAATGTATTGATTGTTGGACTTTTTTATCTATTCTAATTCATTCATGGACTACCTAGGGTAATGTATTGTTCGGATTGGATCTATTTTTGAAGAAATCATGATAAACTCTATTCCCCTAACCCTAGGTTATGAATAAAAGTTAATTTGTTAAATGATGATGCAATTGACCTAGCTATTGTGTTAATTACTATTGTGTGATGGTATTACACCCATTGTTTGGTTGAATTAGATGGTTGATGGTAAAACCATGGATGATTTCTTGTAAAGGAGGTTGGGTAAGTCTTTATGATCCTAACCTTTACTTCCATTATGATTATTTGTGTTTACTGATGAAGTTACATTGAAGTATACCTGATGATGAGATTGATTAGGGTTGGTATGATGTTGAATTGAAATATCTTGATGAAGAGCTTGTGAGTTGTCGGCTAAGATGTAACTCTTATAAGGATGGTGATAACTTACCAATGTGCCTTATTATGATGTGACTATGTAAATGTTCTAACCTCACTTGTATGAATTGTAATGAAAGGAAAATACTCATTCAATTATTATTAAGCTATGACGATGATTATATAAGGGATAGACCCTATGATCTAAAATTAACTAATGATCGTTAATGAAAGACGTTTCAAAAGGGACTCTAGCTTAGCACCGAGTGAACTTGTAGATGAGGGGTGGTGCTATGTTCATGTTTGGTCCTACTTTGGCCGGTAAACCACCTTCCATCGGTGTAAGGTTTTACAACACCGGATTCCCCACTTAGCTCTTGTGGTCTATGTTGGTTAAGTCAAGTGTTCCCCAAGGTAAAAATGAAGTAACGAAGTAAAAACTAACTAGGGTGACTTAAGAGGTTTGACTTAGCTAGGTAGGGGTATGGGAATCTACCTATGTCTTGCACTAGTTTACCTTGAGGGAAGCCTTAGGAGTTTGTTATTATGTTCTATAATGTATATGTTATGTATGTGATGATTCTTATATGTTAATGACACTATGTGATGTGGGTTCCATTTATGAACATGTGGTTGGGCTCTATTGATAAAGTATGATGATGTTCTCTGTTAATGATATAGTATATGAAGTTGGGCATTCCTTATAGATATTGTTGAGTCTACTTGATTGAGTAACTTTATGTGGCTTTACTTAGCCAATTGCACTGGTGGACTTAATGAGGGTTCATGAGTAATAGTATTCCTTAGGTTATGATGTTATGAACTATAATGCATGTTTTTTGATGTTATAACTTGATGATAGAGTTGTCTCGATTATGTGCTCAATTAAGTTGATATGCATGTTTACTTGAGAAGACTTGATATTTTTGGTCTTGTGTTGTATATATCCTTGACTTAAGGGTTATGGGTTTATTGGCTTATATGAGTTCTTGGATATGCATAATGCTTTTCAAAGTAAATTAGCAAGTTTTGAACGAATGTCCTTTTTAGCATGATTTCACTTGTTTTATGTGCATATATTCATACTTAGTACAAGTGTGTTCTATGTTTACTGCAAATCTATGATATGGCATTTTGAGCTTATAGAAGGCCTTTGACGACTACTTTAATATTCCCCAAGTGTTAGGTAGGTCCTCACCTTCCAAGGACAATGCCATTATCAAGCTATTGATGTTGTTCTAGTTATAAGACTTCTAGTTCTTTCCTTTTCTTTTGAAGACAATTGTTGTATAGCCTATATGAGGCTCTTTGTTGTATTTAAGTATGGGTTCAGCCCAATTGTTTAATTCATTTTAGATGGTTTAATAAGAGATATATTATAGACTTCTTATGAGGTTATGTTCCTATAATATGTATGTGCAATAAAAGTAGAAGACTAAGTAATTTTCTTATATGAAGGGTCAATGCATACTCAATAAATATATTGTGTGTAAGCGAGAGGTCTAAGTAAACCTCAATGTAGAAGTAAACAAAAAGTTTGAAATTTTTCGCATTTTTAACTTATGAATGCAATGATGAATTCTAAGAGGCTAGTCTTAGTCCTCTTCGAGGACGATGAAGCCGTTACATCTAGGGGGTGCTCCCCGGATGTGACATAACTTGGTATCAGAGCATGAGGTTGAATACCTTTAGGATTGATGTCTCATTAAACCATGTCTATGTAGATTCTTATTCATAATTGTGAAGCGTGCCACACTTATGAATGATAGACTATGTGATGCTTAGGAAACTCTCATCTTCTTTGTAATCCTATGTCGTGCCTCTAGAGCCTACTTTATATGTGCTTTCACCTAAAGTTTGTATTATGGTTATAGGTATGAATACTCGAAGACCAGCCACAAGAAGGGCCGAAGAAGGAGTCGCTAATGCGGGAGCACAACACAATCAAGTGCCTCCACTTGAAGAAGTTGCTATAGGTGATAAAGTACCGGTTGCTCCTACACCTATGACGGTTGGGGATATAAGGGCAGCCTTTCTCTAAATGACCCAAGCCATTATGACCCAAGCACAAGCCGTCACTACACAATCACAATCTATGACGGCCCAAGCTAATTTGGAGGTGGTACCTCGAGGAAACCAACAAGTTAGCACCATGGCCTCCCGTTTGAAGGATTTTACTAGGATCAATCCTCCTACTTTCTATGGGTCCAATGTTGAGGAAGACCCCCAAGAGTTCATTTATGAAACCTACAAAGTTCTCTATGCTATGTGTTGACTACTAGTGAGAAGGCCTAGTTAGCCACCTACTAACTCAAAGACGTGGCCTAAGCTTCGTACATCCAATAGAGAGACAATAGGCCTTTAAGGGGTAGACCGGTGACATGGGAGATTTTTAAGAAGTCTTTTCTTGATAGATTCTTTCTTAGGGAAAAGTGGGAAGCCAAAGTGGAAGAATTCATCAACCTTCGTCAAGGAGGTATGAGTGTGCTTGACTACTCTTTGAAATTCACTAAATTGTCAAAGTATGCTCCTTCTTTGGTGACCGACCCTAGATATGAATGAGCTGCTTTGTGATGGGATTGTCGGATGACTTTAAAGAATAATGTCGTTTGGATAAGCTACATGATAATATGAACATTTCTCGTCTCATGGTTCATTCTCAACAAAAGGAAGATACAAGGGTTAAGAGGAAGAATAGAGATGCAAATAGGACAAAGTCATTTGATGGTGGTGATTCAAAGGGTAGGCTTGATATCCAGGACAAGCCTAGGTTCAAGAAGAGTTTCTCCAATCAAGTTCCTTCTAAGTTCTCTAAGGATCGTGATGATAGGGTGTGTAACCCTAAGCATCAAAAGTGAAGGGGTACTAGTTCACCAAGTAAGAAGCCAACTTTTGGAAAGTGTGGCAAGAAGCATTATGGTGATTTGCTCATTGGGTCGGACAATTGCTTTAGTTGTGGTAAAAGTTGCCACAAGGTGAGGGATTGTCATAACTTGAAGGGTCAAGACAAAAGTAGTGGGAAAGCACAAGCAAGTGGTTCTAATGTTGATGCTCTAATGAATAATATCTTCTACGCTCTACGCTCTAGGGGTGAGCAAGAGACTTCTCCCGATGTGCTGAACGGTATGTTAAAAGTCTAATCTATTTATGTATATGCTTTACTTGATCCCGGTGCTAACTTGTCATTTTTTACTCCTCTAATAGCTAAAAGTTTTGACATTTTGCCCGATATGTTTAATGAACCTTTTATGGTGACTACCCCGGTGGTTGAGTCGGTTGTTACTAAGAGAGTATATAGAAAGTGTCCTATAATGTTGCCCAATGGAGTTACTTATGTGGAGTTAGTAGAATTCGATATGGTTGATTTTGGTGTTATTTTGGGTATGGATTGGTTGCATGCTTGTTTTGCTTCCATCGATTGTAGAACAAGGGTAGTAAAGTTTAACTTTCCAAATGAACCCATTTTAAAATGGAAGGGGGGAAATTCTATTCCTAGAGGTCATATCGTTTCTTGTCTAACAACTTGTAAAATGATCTCTAAAGGGTGTTTATACGATATTGTGATAGTCAAAGATTTAGACTCCGAGATTCCTCCTATTAAGTCGGTCCGTGTAGTGAAGGAATTTTTGGTGGTCTTTCCTAATGATCATTTTGGAATCCCTCCCGAACGGGAATTATATTTTGGTATTGACTTGCTACCGGATACAAATCCCATTTCAATTCCTCCTTATTGGATGGCTCCGGACAAATTGAATGAGTTGAAGGCTCAACTCAAAGATCTATTAGACAAGGGTTTCATTCGGCCTAGTATTTCTCTATGGGGTGCTCCTGTATTGTTTGTGAAAAAGAAGGATGGGTCCCTTAGAATGTGTATCGATTATCATCAACTTAACAAAGTCACAATCAAGAACAAGTATCCTCTCCCTCGATGACTTATTTTATCAACTCCAAGGTTCGAGTTACTTTTCAAAGATTGACTTGAGTTCGGGATATCACCAACATAGGGTGAGAGGTGAAGATATTCTTAAGACGGCATTTAGAAGTAGATATGGTCACTATGAGTTCTTAGTAATGTCCTTTGGTCTCACTAATGCTTCGACGGCGTTTATGGACCATTTGAGAGTGGTTTTACAAGTCTTAAGGAACACTAATTATTTACCAAGTATAGCAAATGTGAATTTTGGTTGATGTCGGTAGTGTTTCGTGGTCATATCATCTCTAGTGGGGGTGTATGGGTTGATCCAAGAAAGACCTAAGCGGTGAAAAATTGACCTAGACCTTTGTCTCCTATGGATATTAGGAGTTCTTACGCCTAGCCAGTTATTATAGAAGGTTTGTCGACGGGTTTGCATCCATTGCTTCCCCTTTGACAACCTTGACTCAGAAGAACGAGAAATTTGAGTGGTCAGAAGCATTTGAAAGAAGCTTTCAAGTGTTGAAGGATAGGCTTACCTCCGCTTCGGTATTGACCCTACCGAAAGGTACTAATGGTTTTGTGGTATATTGTGATGCATCCCAAGACTGGTTGGGGTGTGTTTTTATGCAACATGTCAAGGTTATAACCTATGCTTCTAGAAAACTCAAAGTTCATGAGAAGAATTATTCGACTCATGACCTTGAATTAGAGGCTATGGTATTTTCCTTGAAACTATGGAGGCATTATCTCTATGTGGTTCATGTTGATGCGTATACGGACCATAAAAGTCTCTTATATGTATTCACCCAAAAGGAGTTGAATCTCCGACAAAGAAGGTGGTTAGAATTGTAGAAAGACTATGACATGAGTGTTCTCTATCACCCCGGCAAGGGTAACGTGGTGGTGGACGCTCTAAGTTATTTGTCCATGGGAAGTGTGTCCCATGTGGAAGAAGCCAAGAGAAACCTAGTGAATGATGTTTATAGGTTGGATCGTTTAGGGGTTCGAATTGAAGGTTCTCCAAATGGTGGTGTTGTGGTACATAATAACTCTGAGTCGTGAATTCGAGGCAACACCTTGATCTATTATTGATGGAGTTGAAAGAATCGGTTCTTGGAAAAAGGAATGAGTCATTCTTCCAAGGGGGGATGGTGCTCTTAGATACCAAGGGAGATTGTGTGTGCCCAATGTCTATGATTTGAGGAATAGGATTCTTGAGGAAGATCATGTAGCCCGTTACTCTATTCATCCCGGTTCTACAAAAAAATACCATGATCTTAGAGATGTGTTCTGGTGGGATGGCCTAAAAATAGACATTGCGGAGTTTGTTACAAAGAATCCCAATTGCCAACAAGTGATGGCCGAGCAGCAAAGCCGATTGGTTTACTACAAGAAATTCTAATTTCTACTTGGATGTGGGAAGATGTTAACATGGATTTCGTAGTTGGGTTGCCTCAGACTTGAAAGCAATATAACTCTATATGGGTGGTAGTGGATAGATTGACCAAATCCGCTCACTTTATTCCCGTTAAGTATACTTATTCTATGAAAGATACTGTAAGGATATATATTGACAAGATAGTGAGTCTTAATGGGTTCCCTTGTCCATCATATCGAATAGAGGTGCTCAATTTACATCTAGGTTTTGGAGGTCTTTTCAAAGAGGTTTGGGTACTCAAATGAAGTTAAGCACTGCTTTTCATCCTCAAACGGATGGTCAAGCGGACCGTACTATTCAAACTCTTGAAGATACGCTTAGAGTTGTATCATTGACTTTAGGGAAAATTGGGATGAGCAGTTGCCTTTGGTGGAGTTCTCATATAACAATAGCTTCCATTCATCAAAATCTATGGCTCCTTTTGAAGAAATGTATGGTAGGAGATGTAGATCTCCTATTGGATGGTTTGAAGTTGTCGAGTCTTCGCTTCTTGGTCCCAATTTGATCTATAAGACCTTAGAGAAAGTTCATATCATAAGAAACCTTTTGCAAACAGCCTATAGTAGGCAAAGTCTTATGCCAATCATAGGAGAAGAGACCTTGAATTTCAAGAGGGTGATAAGGCGTATTTGAAAATTTTGCTAATGAAAGGGGTGGTTAGATTTGGCAAGAAAGAGAAGTTAAGTCCTCATTATGTGGGTCCCTATGAAAATTTGCAAAGGGTCGGTAAGGTTGCATATTAGTTGAAACTCCCTAGCGAACTATCTTCGGCTCATCCATTTTTTCATGTATCCATGCTTAAGAAGTGCATTGGTAATCCCGAGTCCATTCTTCCTATCGAAGGTCTTGGTGTGAAAGAGAACCTCTCATATGACGAGGTTCCGGTTGAAATCCTTGATCGTCAATTGAAGAGGTTGAGGAACAAAGAGGTGGCCTCCGTAAAAGTGTTATGGAGAAACCACCTAGTTCAGGGAGCAACATGGGAGGTTGAGGCCGACATGAAGTCCCATTATCCTCATCTCTTTCCTAACGAATGTTAGTTGTTATTACTAATAATTAAAAAATAATGAGTTGCTTTGAATTTGACTTGTTTTGCAAAGTTGTGCATGTTTAAGGTAAAAAGGTTTATGCTAAAATGAACTTTCGTGGAAAAATGCTCTTTTGCTTGATTTGCACTATTGGTGTATTTGGTTTGTTGTTGCCTTCATCAAATCATATTGAGCATGCTGATATGTTGAGAAAGGAATTTTTTTCATAATTTAATCTTATATGATATGTGGAGCTCATATAGTAGTAAGAAAGAAATTCCTCATTTTGTGATTTTGAATTCTTATGTGTGAAAGTTGATATTTTTTGTTACTTGTGTAAATGCTATGATTATGTGTAGAATGGAGTTGTGAAACACACCTTGAAATGTAACTGATGTTGAATTTTTGTATATTTCTTGTTGGGCTGCTGGTCTTGAGTCTATTCTTTCCCTTTTAAAAGTTTAGTATCATTCGAGGAAAAAAGTTCCTAAAGGGGTGATAATGAAACACTCCGAAAATTCAAGACCTAAGCTAGATCCTCACAAGTTGATCTAAGGTTGATAATACTGTTTTAATACCTAAATTAATCTTTAAAAGTCATCTAACAAGTTTTAGAGCCAACACGTCAAGGAAAGACCTTAACGTCCGGAAATTAGCTAAATTAAACTAGTTGACATCCCTATGTTTGGTGAAGGATTGGGAGGGTCAAAGGAAGTCTAAAACTTGTAAAAAGACTTTAAATAGGTAAAATGTAGTAAAGAGGGTCTAAACGTTCAATAACGACTCCCCAAGGACCACCTGAAGGGTCCTTGAGGAGGACACCAACATGGGAACTGCCAGAGCAGCCTGCGAGAGGCAAGATTCAAGGGTCTGATGCGTGTTGCGCAGCCCACACGCAGGTTGGAAAAAGTTGCCTCGTGATGCATGCATGCCACGAGGTCCACTGTATCAAATCAGATTATGAAAATAAATTCAGAGATTATCCTCGCGACGCGGAGCCACTTTCCAGATTCGTTAAAATTGTATTTTAAGCATTTTGACTTCACAAAAAGATCCAATTAAGTGAGGGGTCTTTTGGGTAATTTAGGGGGTTATTATATATAGCCTATGGGTCAGTTCTAAGTCAATTTCACTTACATAAATCAAATTTCTAAAACAAAACCCAAAAGCTCTCATCTCTCATATGTCTCTACTTTCTCTCTCCCAAAATCATCCATTGAAGGAAGAACAAAGCTTGAAGAAGAAGACCAATTTCTCTAGGATTTCACTTCAATTTTGTGGATTAATCTTCATTAAGGTATGGGTTCTTCACACTTCGGATTTATTTCCCCAAGAGGTCCTTTCAAAGTTGATTTCAAAATTACCCAATTCCATGTGGTTTTCCAATTCTAATGGGTTTTCTTCTAGACTTCAAATTGATCAGAAGTTGTGATTGCACTAATTAAGTGTAGATTGTTGGTAAATTGATATTAATTGATGCAATTTCATGTACATCATGTGCAAATACCCTAAAGTACACCCTAGAAGTTAGAGCATCCTTGAGTCATCACACGGCAAATGAGACTTCCAGAAGTCTCAGTTAAGCCACTTGTACCATTCATTGCATAATAAACATTCTAAAATGAGTAAGAATTTAAAAATTTCTTCACACACGAAGAACTCTTTCCTTAATCAATATGCAAGCGGAAGACTTTCATTAAAACATTAAACCTTTATAATATCCCATTGAACCATATAAACTTTGGAGTATACAACACTTTGGACTAAGCCCATACAAGCATAAAATGAAGACTAAGACATAAAGGGACATGTGGATATTGTCCTCGAATCGATGAGGAATCACCAATACTTCATATTCAACCCTTAGAAACCTATACATCCTCCATGGCATATCAAGACTTCCAATTCCCTACACTTTATTCAAGAAAAAGGGAACAAAAGGGGTTAGCACATTAGATGCACCAAGTATGGAAGCCATGAAAAAGGGACATTTAGTAAATAGCATGATTTTCATGAATTTTGATTAAAGATTCATACTATAAGCATAAGAACAACATTTAACACCTTAGGAACACATAAGAAATCATTTAAATAATTATTCACATTTTTAAGAACACTTTCTAGTGAACTACTTCACTGTTACAGTGAAGTTCCTTAATGTCACCTTAGACACTAGTTAACATGTAATTCCCTCACTAAAAGCTATCCTCAGACTCACTTAAGTAAGCCAAAGAGAGACCACCCATACACCTTCTCTAGGCACACCTAAATGATCCTTAAGACCACCTAAAATGAGGTACACTCCATTACAATACATCAAGTACATGAACATGAGATCCTCCTACAAAAGGTGATTCTAAGGTTCACTTGACTGATTTGTGGAGAGACCGACCATACAATACCTTTCACACACACTCAAGAGATCCTATAGACTAACTAAGCTAGAATCATTATCACTTAATACAATAGCATACATAAAACATGACATTCTCCCTACCAAAGGTTATCAAAAGACTTACTCAAGTAAATCAAGAAGAGAATGTCCATGATTGACCTCTTCAAGACTACCTAAGTAATCCTTGAGACTACCTAATTTTGGATCATGTCTACTTAATCAGTCAACTTCCTTAACTAGAATCATTATTAAACTCATCTAGGTAAGATACGAAGTGACCATTCCTATGCCCCCTTCACACCTTAACTAGACAACCTTTAACTACTCTAGATAAGTACTTATTCTTTAAAAATGCTTTCTTAACTTAAATCATTACATTCCTTAGTTCATTTAAGAGACATTCATCACATAAGGACATTCAAGTAATGTTGTTGGAGAAGACCTAGGGCCTCTCACTAACATCGTCAAAGCCTATTGTGCAATGTATACATTGCGTCCCATACCACCACCTAAACTTCATAGAACTTCTTCAATACTAGTAGGTATCCCACATGATAAGAATAGATAATAACCGACATAGACCATGGTAGAAAAGCATGGAATCCAGAGTTGTAACCTACTCCGATGGAGGGTGTTCTACTTGCCAATGATAGAACTTGGACACATCCCATGTAGGCACATGGTTTAGGATTATGAATGACTTACTTTGTACTCTAGCCTCATCCTTTAACTAGAGTGACTTCCCTTACCATACTCACTCAGTGCTAGCCTTTATTCTCATAGACTAATTCACATTAAAGATTCATACAAAGGGTTCCATATCAAGTTCATAACCCAATTACATTAACCCTACCAAAGAGGTACCCTAGGGATGACTTACAATGGCGACAAGAAGATCATAATGAATTTCCTAAGGATTGATATGATGCCATTCCAACCAACCAACCTTAAGGCTATCATTCATTACAAGAAGGATCCCATTACGGCTTTCGACTTCTAGTTTCATAACCTTACCACAAGGTTTAAGGTTCCACATAAATGACTTTCGTAGTATCATTAAAGGTCTCACATATAATTCATACATTCAAGACTAAGAGGATTTAGCATCCTAAGTCAACACATCACATATTCACATTCATACATGCATCAAGAAGAGGGACTTCAGTCTACCTAAATAAGATACACCATTTCTTCATTTTGTCACATATAACATATCATATTCAAGAAGCACATAAGCACAACCTTCATCATATTTTATGTCAGCCTATACACTACTATAACATCATCAATATAATCATCATAGACTTATATAGTCAAGTAGGAATAATCATGTATCAACTCTAAGACTACACACATAAAGACATAGTCATAGTCTAACATGATCACCTAATATCCATAAAATAAACACATACTTTCACATTACTTCACAGGTAGGTAGATATGATAATACTTCACATAATTAACTACATAAATCATCAGAATACTTCAAGTAGTGCCGACAAGGCCATGGTCATCATAATACATAAAGTAACGCCGACAAGGCCACATAATTCACATAACACCGCCACCATAAGTGGGCCATACGAATAACACATAATTCAAGAGCTAAATAACAATATTAATACATAATATTAAGAGAGTTAGGGCAGCATACCACCCATTTAATCTCACCACTTCAATCCAAAGCTAAATCATCCAATTCGATACCATAAGGCCCTTACCCATGGCCATGAATATTCAATATAATAACCATAATACTCAATGAATCTAGGTCAATTCAATATAGATTTATTAATCTAAGACAACCTTAAAATCAAGTGAATACAATTCTTACATCATTCAATAGACCATAAAAGCTACACTAGAATCCATAAGCATTAAGTCAATATCAATTCAATAAGCTTAACATACAATAGATCTAAAAATATTCAATACTCAATTGATCAAATTGAAACATCCTATAAACCATACAATCATAATCTATACATAAAGCAAAAGCCCATAACAATATACACATGAATTCATTAATATCAAAGAATGATCAATTCATCCATATTTTAGTCAAATTTAGAGATTTGAGAAGATCAAGAGTTCATGGATAATTTCATTGGAAAACATCAATTACATCAATAACATCATATCTTTAGGTTTGAAAATGTTTCATGCAAGAACCCAAGACTTAGGGTAGAAATTGGACTTTTAATCTTTTTGAAATCTTTAAAAATCATCTTTGAAATTGGCTCTAAGGTGATAGAAAGCCTTAGATGAAGAACTACCATTCCTTATTATTGTCACACCGGGATTCTGGAATCCAAATACGACTGATATCGTTAACCTCTCAGAGATCGCAGACAAGCCTCTTCTTAGCTTTCATCACAATCATACAGTTAAATTTGCGGAAAAATTAAAACTTTTTAATTACTTATCGAAGTATACATAGACTTCATATAGTACTGCATAAGAGTGATATTCTAATAGCTCAAACTAAATAACCATCTATTAAAGATTAAACAAATGAAATAAATGATCATCATAATAATAATAATAGTTTGCCAATTGGCCTTATTACAAACGATTGAACAAATACTTGAAAAGAAACACTAGGGACAGTACTAACTAGCTATATCTAATGTACTAAGCTAGAATAATAAATTGAAGCATCCTCGAACTCAAGAGGACCTACCAAAGTCTAGAGATCGCTATTCCAAACAGCTTCGTCGAACTTCAACCTTCTTGAGAACCTGCGCCTATAAAAATAGTAAATATGTATGGGGTTAGTACACACTTGTAGTAAGTATGGGTGTATGCACATAAACACATAAGGACTATGCGTGAACAAGGAAAGCTCTTCATAAAGCAACATGTAATTTCTGGAAAGTTAAGTTACTTTCTATCTTAATTCGTTAATCGTGATTTATCATATGTATATGCCACTTTCTCATGCAATTAATCCACACAACTCATTTTTTATATGAAAATGAGACCTTGGAATCATGAATTTAATTTTAGAACAACTTAAACAAAAGTTTATTATTTTGCTCCTTAGGCCGATAGCTACCCTTCTCATACTTACATTATTTTTCAGTCTTTTCTTCTTTCTATTGTGTAGTTCAATGGTCTCCTTTGATCTTATGCTTTAATTACAAGTGCAATGATTCATTGTAGTCCCATACCTACAATGAATCGATTAAGCAATTCACAAGACTAAGGAAATCATTTGGCTACCCTACTTTAAAGTTAGATTTCTCATTCCTCTTTAATAAATTGGGATGAATGTATTTATAAGCCAATCTTTATTGGTTATGCCCATTATTTGATTATTTACATAATACATAGTTCTTGGGACATAATCCATACTCCAATATTGGCTCAAGCCACTAACTTGTTGTTTCTATCAAACACTACTGATTAATGTTTTTTAAGCTCTTACTTTACTTAGTTCACTATGAACTTATGATTCTACTTTTTTTCTCAGTTGTTCACTTTGAACATGCTACTTTATTATTTCTTACTTTCTTAAAGAATTATCTTAGCATTAACGAAAGTAGATCATGCGAGCTACATGTAATCCAGTGTCTCCCCCACAACAAAAAGAGGTGATTCACCGGTTAAGGTGAACCAAGTTCTGTGTCTACCCCACACCAAAAAGGGGGGTTCACCGGCTAAGGTGATACCGTGTTTGTGTCTTCCCCACACAGAAAAGGGGGGTTCATAGTTGCAGTGAACCGGATACTTTCCTGAGCTATAACTGACATAGATCATGTGATCTAAACATGAAATTCGATGTCTTCCCCACACCGAAAAGAGGTGGAATCACCGGCCAAAGTGAAACCGAAACTGCCTAACAATCTTATGTGGAGGCATCCACTAGCTAGTCCCTATGCTGGTGAAACATAGTTCGAAGACTAGGAGACATACGAAACCCTGGTCCACCTGGGTGGTGATCTCGTCTCATGAGTCTTACATGTGCTGGCACAATCTCATTTCTAGTCTATCTGTGCTAAGCTCAGATCTATTTTACTTTATTATCTGTTAGAGTTTACTCAAACATTATGAAAGCTTGCTTATAGTTATGAGGTTTACTTAACTCTATGGATGACTGGTAATCCCTTTCAATACTTGATGAATATGAACTTAACTCTTACATTATCATCATGGTGCGAGTGAGACTTGTCTCACGGACTCTAGCACCCTCTTATGTGAGTATTTTTGACATAACGATTAAGTGTATTTGAGACTTGTCTCACTTCTTTCTAACACTCTATATTAGGTCAATTTCATAACTTAAGCTTTTAGTTATTTCATTACTCACCTTAACTTGTTCACGTTGATTGCTAGTCTTATATCATTCTTTATGATAATTATAACTTCTTATACAATGCTATTACGTTCACAAGTTCGTATGGATAGGTATGTTGGGACTTGTCCCATTGATTGACATACCCTATGTTATGAGTTAATTGATGTGGATATTTGCATGACTTTTTGGAAGTATTATGATTGAACATAGTTTTGTTAGCCAATTTGTTGGCATCAATCACAATTTCAGTAGTTACTTGTCATAATATTATCACTAGCCATACCAATTATTCATACATACATTATAGTAATCTTAACATGTTAAACAAACCAACTTTTAACCTTTGATTAACATATAAAATAATTCAATGAAACACTCATAACAATTTCATCTTCTCGAACACAAGTAGGCATTATAACACTCAACGTTCATGTAAATAACACCCTAAGTATGAGGATCTAACATGTAGGTTTTCATTCGACATATAAATCACTAAAACATACACATAATGATATGTTAACACCACATACAAACAATAATGCATCGAGAATTACATCATAGATACTACAAGAATTGGAAATCGGGAGAACTAGGGAGATGAACATGCTATTCATTGGGAACAACCCTGGTTTCGATATTCTTGAAGTTAAAACGTTTGAAAATTCTCTTGGAGAAAGATTTCAGGAGAGAAAACTCATACCTTATTTTAGAATTAAATCTACGAAGATCACCTTGCACTTTGCACAAAAACCTTGAAGAATGCTTGCTTAAAATCGTCTAGGGTTTGTAACATTTTTCTCTTGTTTTTAGTTGTAGCATTTTTTAGGATGAAAAACGTGGAACTAACTCTTTAAGAAATGAATCTTAACTTATTCTACTTGGAATATATAACCTAATTAAGTTAGACCAATTAGCTATTTTCAAAAACGCCCCTCCAAGATTGACTAGGATTAGAAGAATCTTGTCTTAACCGAAAGTTGGATTTTTCCTTAGTGTTTTCGGCTTTAGTCATTTAAATTAATTAATTAAGTTAATAAATTAATTAAATAGGTAACCTAGGGTAATTACTAAAGTACCCCTAAGTTGTTAGGACCATAACCAACTCTTTGGACCATCCTAGGTTAGGTACTAGGTTGTCTCTTACTTGTCTAAACAGAAATCTGGAAATTTCCTTAGTAGTTTCGGTTTTAACATTTTAAATTAATTAATTAAGTTGATAAACTAATTAATTAGGTAACATAGGGTAATTACTAAAGTACCCCTAAGTTGTTAGAACCATAACAAACTCTTTGGACCATCCTAGGTTAGGTACTAGGTTGTCTCTTACTTGTCTTAATCGAAATCTTGAAATTGCTTAGTGATTTCTGTTTTGTCTATTTTAATTAATTAATTAAGTTGCTAAATTAATTAATTTAGTAACCTTGGGTAATTACTAAAGTACCATAACCAACCTTTTGGACCATCCTAGGTTAGGTACTAGGTTGTCTCTTGGTTAGTTACTTGTCTTAATTTCACCCGGTTAGGTCTTAGGTTGTCGGGTACCTTAGTTAGTTATTTTTGGTTGGTCCTAGGTTAGTTAGCAAGTTAGGTCAGTTAGTTAGGGTCTAGGACCAGTTAGGTAGCTTGGCCCCACGTGGCTGGACCCGTACGTGCGCTTGTCCCCAACTGCCCTAACAGAATCGGTTAGGGTGGTCCCTTGGCCGGTTGCACATGTGCTTGCACATGTGTTGCGTGTACTTTCCAAACTAACTCTTCTGGAAGGTTCATCTGGAGTTTTTACTTATTTTCCCAAGGATCCTCACTATGTCCTTGGGCACTACTTAATCTACATGATCATTTTAAATGGTTATGTGCTATGGTATTAGGCTTGACGCTTGGATGCCTAGTACTTAATGAGGGTGTATGAAAACCATTGTATTTTAGCTTAAGGTCTTCATTGCATTTAAAATTTCTAAACAAGCTTGGATTATATTATATATACTTGTGTATATATAGAAATTGGCTAACACCCCTTAGCCAATTTTCTACACTATGCCCAATATTTCTCAATATTGGGCATTGGGATGCCTATATACCCCAATATGCATTCTTAAAAACCTACTGGGCTCTTCATTAGACATATAATTTTTTGGAATGTTACATTATCCCCCCTTAGGAACATTTATCCCCGAATGGCACTACTCATCATTTTAAATCAAAGAGGGTATTTTTGAAAAGCACATTAACATACTAGAACTTTATCTATGTGAATATCTTATTCAAAACTTACTCTAGATGATGCACAATACTCTAAGCTTATCTGAAGCTTCTTATCTGAGATTGAGGAACTTCCTTCTCAATCCTACTTTAACTAAATGCACATCACACTCATGCAACACATAAATCACGTAAAATCTACACAGAAGAGCAACATGAATGCAAGCATGAACTCATATTAACTCATATAATGCAAGTATAAAACACACAGTTATGGACTTAGAATACCAAAGACCGCCTAATGCACTAAAATGTGGAGTCTCATTAACGAAACAGACTTAGGAAGAGTATATCTAACCATCAAGAACTGATCAAGTGAGGGTAACGGAATCTCATATCAGCCTCGGCCTCCCATGCTTCCCCCTCAACAAGGGGGTTCTTCCATAACACCTTTACGGTGACGACCTCCTTGTTCCTCAACCGTTTCACTTGGCGATCTAAAATTTCAAGGGGAATCTCTTCGTAACAAGGGTTCTCATCAACTCCTAGCCCCTTAGATAACCCATTGTTGGTTTTAATATTTGAAACTATTTGGCTTTGTTGGATTTGAACCATACCCTTCGCATTTTAACTCTAACTCATATGAAAACTAAAATCTAAATACCCTGTTTCGACAGTCTATGGTAGTATAGCATTTATGAAGCCAATCCATACCTGAGCCATATCCTTGGGCTAGTATGCCGCCAACTCAGCCTTCTCCTCTTCATTAACACCCGTAACAGGCATTAGAACCTACCATGCACTCACCTCCAAGCGAACAGTCACATTTACCACACGTCTTTCGGTCACGCTGGGCATTTCTATCATTGCCCTTCTTGGGAAGGCTAGATCTTGAGTCTGGCACCTTAGATCAGTTAGCCATCCTAATTCTTGTGTTCTTCTTTATACTCGCGCACACAAGAAGAAAGTCAGATACTTAGAATGACACAAAATGTCAAAGCTCTAGATAGCACGATAAATAGTAGAAGAAGGGAAGTTTCCTAACATCACAAAGTCTCTAAGTCATGATTGTGGTGCACTTCACAACCAGAAGTTAGAAACTACGCAACGGAGTTGTGTTGAGACTTAGTTCCTAGGTAATTTGACCCAATGCTCTGATACCAAGTTTGTCACAACCGGATTCTGGAATCCAAATACGACCGGCGTTCTCAACCTCTCAGAGGTCGCAAACAAGACTCTTCTTAGCTTTCATCACAATCATACAGTTAAATTTGCAGAAAATTTAAAACTTTTTAATTACTTATCGAAGTATACATAGACTTCCTATAATGACATATAAGAGTGATATTCTAATAGCTCAAACTAAACAACCATCTATTAAAGATTTAACAAATGAAATAAATGATCATAAAAATAATAATAATAGTTTGCCAATTGGCCTTATTACAAAAGTTTGAACGAATACTTCAAAAGAAACATTAGGGACAGTATTCACTAGCTATATCTAATGTACTAAGCTGGAATAATAAAGTGTAGCATCCTCGAACTCAAGAGGACCTACCAAAGTCTGGAGATCGCTATTCAAAACCGCTTCGTCGAACTTCAACCTTCTTGAGAACCTGTGCCTATAAAAATAGTAAATATATATGGGGTTAGTACACACTTGTACTAAGTATGGGTGTATACACATAAACACATAAGGACTATGCATGAACAAGAAAAGCTCTTCCTAAAGCAACATGTCATTTCTGGAAAGTTAAGTTACTTTCTTTCTTAATCCGTTAATCGTGAATTATGATATGTATATGACATGTTCTCATGCAATTAAGTGACACAACTCATTTTCTATATGAACATAAGACCTTGGAATCATGAATATAATTTTAGAACAACTTAAACAAAAGTTTATTATTTTGCTCCTTAGGCCGAGAACTACCCTTCTCATACTTAGATTATTTTTCAGTCTTTTCTTCTTTTTATTGTGTGGTTCAATGATCTCCTTTGATCTTATGTTTTACTTACAAGTGCAATGATTCATTGTAGTCCCATACCTACAATGAATCGAGTAACAAATTCACAAGACTAAGGAAATGATTTGGCTACACTACATACAAGTTAGATTCCTCATTCTTCTTTGTTAAATTGGGATGAATGTATCTATAAGCCAATCTTTATTGGCTATGCCCATTATTTGATTATTTGCATAATATATATTTCTTGGGACATAATCCATACTCCATTATTGGCTCAAGCCAGTAACTTGTTGTTTCTATCAAACACTAGTGATTAATGTTCTTTAAGCTCTTACTTTACTTAGTTCACTATGAACTTATGATTCTACTTCTTTTCTCTATTGTTCACTTTGAACATTCTACTTTATTCTTTCTTACTTTCTTAAAGAATTCTCTTAGAATTATAGGAAGTAGATCATGCTAGTTACATGAAATCTAGTTTCTCCCCCACACCAAAAAGAGGTGATTCACCGGTTAAGGTGAACCAACTTCTATGTCTACCCCACACCGAAAAGGGGGGGTTCACCGTCTAAGGTGATACCGTGTCTATGTCTTCCCCACACCGAAAAGGGGGGTTCACGGCTGTAGTGAACCGATTACTTTCCTGAGCTATAACCGACATAGATCATGTGAGATAAACATGAAATCCGGTGTCTTGCCCATACCGCAAAGAGGTGGAATCCTCCTCCAATGTGAAACCAAAACTGCCTAGCATTCTTAGGTTGAGGCATCTACTAGCTAGTCCTTATGCTTGCGAAACATAGTTCGAAGATTAGGAGACATACGGTGACCCTGGTCCACTTGGGTGGTGATCTCGTCTCATGAGGCTTACATGTGCTGGCACAAGCTCATTGTTAGTCTATCGGTGCTAAGCTCAGATCTATTTTACTTTATTATCTTTTAGAGTTGACTCAAACATTATGGAAGCTTGCTTCTAGTTATGAGGTTTACTTAACTCTTTGGATAACTGTTTATCCCTTTCTATACTTTATGAATATGAACTTAAGTCTTACATTATCATCCTGGTGCGAGTGAGACTTGTCTCACGGACTCTAGCACCCTCTTATGTGAGTATTTTTGACATAACGATTAAGTGTATTTGAGAATTGTCTCACTTCTTTGTAACACTCTATATTAGGTCAATTTCATAACTTAAGCTTTTAGTTATTTCATTACTCACCTTAACTTGTTCACATTAATTGCTAGTCTTATATTATTCTTTATGATAATTATAACTTCTTATACAATGTTATTACGTTCACAAGTTCGTATGGATAGGGTATGTTGGGACTTGTCCCATTGATTGGCATACCCTATGTTATGAGTTAATTGATGTGGATATTAGCATGACTTTTTTGAAGTAATATGATTGGACATAGTTTTGTTAACCAATTTGTTGGCATCAATCACAATTTCACTAGTTACTTGTCATAATATTATCACTAGCCATACCAATTATTCATACATACATTACAGTAATCTTAACATGTTAAACAAACCAACTTTTAACCTTTGATTAACATATAAAATAATTCAATGAACAACTCATAACAATTTCATATTCTCGAACACAAGTAGGCATTATAACACTCAACGTTCATGTAAATAACACCCTAAGTATGAGGATCTAACATGTAGGTTTTCATTCGTCATATAAATCACTAAAACATACACATAATGATATGTTAACACCACATACAAACAACAATGCATCAGAATTACATTATAGATACTACAAGAATCGGAAATCGGGAGAACTAGGGAGATGAACATGCAATTCATTGAAAGAGGGTATTTTTGAAAAACACATTAACATACTAGAACTTTATCTATGTGAATATCTGATTCAAAACTTACTCTGGATGATGCACAATACTCTAAGCTTATCTGAAGCTTCTTATCTGAGATTGAGGAACTTCCTTCTCAATCCTACTTTAACTTAATGCACATCACACTCATGCAACACATAAATCACGTAAAAGCTATACAAAAGAGCAACATGAATGCAAGCATTAACTCATATTAACTCATATAGTGAAAGTATAAAGCACACAGTTATGGACTTAGAATACCAAAAACCGCCTAATGCACTAAAATTTGGAGTCTCCTTAATGAAACGGACTTAGGAAGAGTATATCTAACCATCAAGAACTGAACAAGTGAGGGTAACGGAATCTCATATCGGCCTCGGCCTCCCATATTTCCCCCTAAACAAGGTAGTTCTTCCATAACACCTTTACGGTGACAACCTCCTTGTTCCTCAACCGTTTCACTTGGCGATCTAAAATATCAAGGGGAATCTCTTCGTAACAAGGGTTCTCATCAACTCCTAGCCCCTTAGATAACCTATTGTGGGTTTTAAGATTTGAAACTATTTGGCTTTGTTAGATTTGAACCACACCCTTCGCATTTTAACTCTAACTCATATGAAAACTGAAATCTTACTACCCTGTTTCGACAGTCTATGGTAGTATAGCATTTATGAAGCCAATCCATACCTGAGCCATATCCTTGAGCTAGTATGAAGCCAACTCAGCCTTCTCCTCTTCATTAACACCCGTAGCATGAATTAGAACCTACCATGCACTCACCTCCTAGCGAACGGCCACATTTACCACACGTCTTTCGGTCACGCTGGGCATTTCTATCATTGCCCTTCTTGTGAAGGCCAGATCTTGAGTCTGGCGCCTTAGATCACTAGGACATCCTAATTCTTGTGTTCTTCTTTCTACTCGCGCACACAAGAAGGAATTCAGATACTTAGAATGACATAAAATGTCAAAGCTCTAGATAGCACGATAAAGAGTAGAAGAAGAGAAGATTCGTAACATCAAAAAGTCTCTAAGTCATGATTGTGGTGCACTTCACAACCAGAAGTTAGAAACTACGCAACGGGGTTGTGTTGAGCCTTAGTTCCTAGGTAATTTAACCTCTTGCTCTGATACTAAGTTTGTCACAACGAGATTCTAGAATCCGAATACGACCGGCGTTGTTAACCTCTCAAAGGTCGCAGACAAGCCTCTTCTTAGCTTTCATCACAATCATATAGTTAAATTTGCGGGACATTTAAGACTTTTTAATTACTTATTGAAGTATACATAGACTTCATATAGTGCTGCATAAGAGTGAATTCTAATAGCTCAAACTAAACAACCATCTATTAAAAATTAAACAAATGAAAGAAATGATCATCATAATAATAATAATAATAATAGTTTGCCAATTGGCCTTATTACAAAAGTTTGAACGAATACTTCAAAAGAAGCACTAGGGACAGTAGTCACTAGATATATCTAATGTACTAAGCTAGAATAATAAAGTGTAGCATCCTCGAACTCAAGAGGACCTACCAAAGTCTGGAGATCGCTATTCAAAACCGCTTCGTCGAACTTCAAACTTCTTGAGAACCTGCGCCTATAAAAATAGTAAATATATATGGGGTTAGTACACACTTGTACTAAGTATGGGTGTATGCACATAAGCACATAAGTACTATACATGAACAAGGAAAGCTCTTCCTAAAGCAACATGTGGTTTCTGGAAAGTTATGTTACTTTCTTTCTTAATTCGTTAATCGTGAATTATGATATGTATATGACACGTTCTCATTCAATTAAGGCACACAACTCATTTTCTATATGAACACAAGACCTTGGAATCATGAACATAATTGTAGTACAACTTAAACAAAAGTTTATTATTTTGCTCCTTAGGCCGAGAGCTATCCTTCTCATACTTAGATTATTTTTCAGTCTTTTCTTCTTTCTATTGTGTAGTTCAATGATCTCCTTTGATCTTATGTTTTACTTACAATTGCAATGATTCATTGTAGTCCCTTAACTACAATGATTCGAGTAAGCAATTCACAATTCTAAGGAAATGATTTGTCTACCCTACATACAAGTTAGATTTCTCATTCTTCTTTGTTAAATTGGGATGAATGTATTTATAATCCAATCTTTATTGGCTATGCCCATTATTTGATTATTTGCATAATATATATTCTTGGGACATAATCCATACTCCATTATTGGCTCAAGCCACTAACTTGTTGTTTCTATCAAACACTAGTGATTAACGTTCTTTAAGCTCTTACATTACTTAGTTCACTATGAACTTATGATTCTACTTCTTTGCTCTGTTGTTCACTTTAAACATGCTACTTTATTCTTTCATACTTTCTTAAAGAATTCTCTTAGAATTAACGGAAGTAGATCGTTCTAGTTACATGAATTCTAGTGTCTCCCCCACACCGAAAAGAGGTGATTCACCGGTTAAGGTGAACCAAGTTCTATGTCTACCCCACACAGAAAAGGGGGGTTCACCGGCTAAGGTGATACCGTGTCTGTGTCTTCCCCACACCGAAAAGGGGGGTTCACGGCTGTAGTGAACCGTTTACTTTACAGATTTATAACTGACATAGATCATGTGATCTAAACATGAAATCCAGTGTCTTCCCCACACCGTAAAGAGGTGGAATCATCAGCCAAAGTAAAACCAAAACTGCCTAGCATTTTTAGGTTGAGGCATCTACTAGCTAGTCGCTATGCTTGAGAAACATAGTATGAATATTAGGAGACATATGGATACCCTAGTCCACTTGGTTGGTGATCTCGTCTCATGAGGCTTACATGTGCTGGCACAAGCTCATTGCTAGTCTATCGGTGCTAAGCTCAGATCTATTTTACTTTATTATCTTTTAGAGTTGACTCAAACATTATGAAAGCTTGCTTCTAGTTATGAGGTTTACTTAACTCTATGGATGACTGGTTATCCCTTTCTATACTTGATGAATATGAACTTAACTCTTACATTATCATCCTGGTGCGAGTGAGACTTGTCTCACGGACTCTAGCACCCTTTTATGTGAGTATTTTTGACATAACGATTAGGTGTATTTGAGACTTGTCTCACTTCTTTCTAACACTCTATATTAGGTCAATTTCATAACTTAAGCTTTTAGTTATTTCATTACTCACCTTAACTTGTTGACGTTAATTGCTAGTCTTATATCATTCTTTATGATAATTATAACTTCTTATATAATGCTATTACGTTTATAAGTTCGTATGGATAGGGTATGTTGGGACTTGTGCCATTGATTGACATACCCTATGTTATGAGTTAATTGATGTGGATATTAGCAGGACTTTTTGGAAGTAATATGATTGGACATTGTTTTTTTAGCCAATTTGTTGGCATCAATCACAATTTCACTAGTTTCTTGTCATAATATTTTCACTTGTCATGCCAATTTTTCGTACATACATTATAGTAATCTTAACATGTTAAACAATCCAAATTTAACTTTTGATTTACATATAAAATAATTCAATGAACAACTCATAACAATTTCATCTTCTCGAACACAAGTAGGCATTGTAACACTCAACGTTCATGTAAATAACACCCTAAGTATGCGGATTTAACATGTAGGTTTTCATTCGACATATAAATCACTAAAACATACACATAATTATATGTTAACACCACATACAAACAATAATGCATCGATAATAACATTATAGATACTACAAGAATCGGAAATCGGGAGAACTAGGGAGATGAACATGCGATTCATTGGGAACAAGCCTGGTCTCTATATTCTTGAAATTAAAACGTTTGAAAATCCTTTTGGAGAAAGAATTTCATGAGATAAAACTCATGCCTTATTGTAGAATTAAATCAACGAAGATCACCTTGCACTTTGCACGAAAACCTTGAAGAATGCTTGCTTGAAATCGTCTAGGGTTTCTAACGTTTTTCTCTTGTTTTTAGTTGTAGCGTTTATTAGGATGAATAACGTGGTACTAACTCTTTAAGAACTGAATGTTAACTAATTCAACTTGGAAAATATAACCTAATTAAGTTAGACCAATTAGCTAATTTCAAAGACGCCCCTCCTAGATTGACTAGAATTAGAAGAATCTTGTCTTAAACGAAATCTGGATTTTTCCTTAGTGGTTTCGGCTTTAGTCCATTAAATTAATTAATTAAGTTACTAAATCAATTAATTAGGTAACCTAGGGTAATTAATAAAGTACCCCTAAGTTGTTAGGACCATAACCAACTCTTTGGACCATCCTAGGTTAGGTACTAGGTTGTCTCTTACTTTTCTTAACCAAAATCTGGAAATTTCCTTAGTAGTTTCGGTTTTGGCCTTTTAAATTAAATAATTAAGTTGCTAAATTAATTAATTAGGTAACCTAGGTTAATTACTAAAGTACCCCTAAGTTTTTAAGACCATAACCAACTCTTTGGACCATCCTAGGTTAGGTACTAGGTTGTCTCCTACTTGTCTTACCCGAAATCTGGAAATTGCTTAGTGATTTCAGTTTTGTCAATTAAAATTAATTAATTAAGTTTCTAAATTAATAATTAATTAACCTGGGGTAATTATGAAAGTACTCCTAAGTTGTTAGGACCATAACCAACCTTTTGGTCCATCCTAGATTAGGTACTAGGTTGTCTGTTCGTTAGTTATTTGTCTTAATATCACCCGGTTAGGTCTTAGGTTGTCGGGTCCCTTAGTTAGTTATTTTTGGTTGGTACTAGGTTAGTTAGTTAGTTAGGTCAGTTAGTTAGGGTCTAGGACCAGTTAGGTATCTTGGTCCCACGTGTCTGGACCGGTACGTGCGCCTTTCCACAACTGCCCTAACCGAATCGGTTAGGGTGGTCCCTTGGCCGGTTGCACATGTTCTTGAATATGTGTTTCGTGTACTTTCCTAACTAACTCTTCTGGAAGGTTCATTTGGAGTGTTTACTTATTGTCCCAAGGATCCTGACTATGTCCTTGGGCACTGCTTAATCTACATGATCATTTTAAATTGTTATGTGCTATGGTACTAGGCTTGACACTTGGATGTCTAATACTTAATGAGGGTGTATGAAAACCATTGTATTTCAGATTATGGTCATCATTGCGGTACAATTTCTAAACAATCTTGAATTAAATTACACATGCTTGTGTATATATAGAAATTGGCTAACACCCCTTAGCCAATTTTCTATAGTATGCCCAATACTTCTCAATATTGGGCATTGGGATGCCTCTGTACCCCAATACGCATTCTTAAAAACCTACTGGGCTCTTTATTAGACATGTAATTTTCTGGAATGTTACAATTAGAATAACATAATTATAATTGTAGAAGAAACTCCAATGAAGATCCATCTTCAAGCTCCATCTTCACCTTGAGCTCTCATGGAGGTTTTTGGAGAAACTTTAGGAGGGAAAGGGTTTTGATCTAAGTGATAGGGTTTAATTGAGAGTTTCATGACTTATATACTCTTAAAATACCCATAAACACATAAAACAACCGTCCTCCTATTTTATAAGACTTGGGGTGAATTTCCGAAAACCCCAAGCCTTAACAGAAAAAAATTGCAGGCAGTTTACAGCACCATCGATGCCCTAGCATCGATGGTCCGTGGGTGACACCACGCCCCATCGATGGGGTCTCGCTGTTGCTCCTGCATCTTCTCCACCTGCATACTTGCAGGCTTCATCGACACCCCAAATCGATGAGCCGTCTTTCCATCGACTGGCCATCGTTTGGGTCGTCGTTTGGCACTACATGCAAGCTGCCATGCAGCTTCAAGACTTGAGTTGGGTTCCTCCTCTAGGGCCCCTTGTGGGTCCTAGGTTGAGTCATAACTAGACGTTAAACCTCTAAATATGCATGTCTAGGTATTAGGAATATCTCTAAAAAAGTTGAATAGAAGAAAATCCACGCAACATGCTAAAACACATCAAAACTCATGAGAACATCTAAAGGCTATCTTTCGAACTTCACCGGACGTTCTTGGACTTTGACCTCCAAACCTCACGAAACTTGACACACTGACTATATACACCATAATAACTCATTTAAGGACCTGATAACCTTATTAATCAGACATAAACACCTAAACACATATGAGGCACATATGTGACTTAGCCGTCCCTTGACGTTTGACTTCCAATGCACCTAAACTCTTACACACTGCCTCTATACCACGTTAGACCAATTTAGGACCTTATACCATCATGAGAACCATTTTAGGCTCTAGCTTCACCTAAGTCATTTTCGAGATCGTACATCATGTCTCTTTCTCCAAATTCCCCAAATCTTGGATCTTGCTTATTAGTTGATGGGAATTGAAGAATGTATTGATTGTTAGTATTGTTTATCTATTCTAATTCATGTATGGACTGCGTAGGGTAATCTATTGTTGGGATTGGATCTGTTTCTTGAAGAATTCATGATGAACCCTATTCCCCTAACCCTATGTTATGAATTAAAGTTAATTTGGATAGTGCTGATGCAATTGACCTAGCTATTGTGTTAATTACTATTGTGTAATGGTATTACACCCATTGTTGGGTTGAATTGGTTGGTTGATGGTAAAACCATGTATGATGGCTTGTAAAGGAGATTGGGTAAGTCTTTATGATCCTAACCTTTACTTCCATTATGATTACTTGTGTTTATTGATGAAGTTACATTGAAGTATACCTTATGATAAGATTGATTAGGGGTGATATGATTTTGAATGGAAATGTCTTGATTATTGGCTTGTGAGTTTTTGGATAAGATGTAAATGTTATAAGGATGGTGATAACATACCAATGTGACTATGTAAATGTGCTAACCTCACTTGTATGAATTGTAATGAAAGGAAAATACTCATGCAATTCTCATTGAGATATGATGATGATTATAGAAGGGATATACCCTATGACTTAAAAGTAAGTAATGATTGCTAATGAAAGATATTTCAGTAGGAACTCTATCTTAGCACCGAGTGAACTTGTGGATGAGGGGTGGCGCCTTCCGAATGAGGGAATGTACGGTTCACCATAGCCCTCACGGGGTGGATAGCCTCATAGTCCAAAAAGGTAATAGAGTTATGTTTACATGACAGCCCCCAGGATCCATAAACTATGTTTCCACCATAGGAATACTAGCTAGTGGATCCACCTAGATGTTATGTTCATGTTTGGTCCTACTTTGGCTGGTAAACCACCTTCCATCAGTGTAAGCTTTTACAACACCGGATTCCACACTTAGCTCTTGTGGTCTATGTTGGTTAAGGCAAGTGTTCCCGAAAGTAAAAATGAAGTAAAGAAGTAAACACTAACTAGGGTGACTTAAGAGGTTTGACTTTGCTAGGTAGTGGTATGGGACTCTACCTATGCCTTGCACTAGTTTTCCTTGAGGGAATCCTTAGGAGGTTGTTAATATGTTCTATAATGTATATGTTATGTATGTGTTGATTTTTATATGTTAATGACACTATGTGATGTGGGTTCCATTTATGAACATGTGGTTGGTCTCTATTGATAAAATATGATGATATTATCTCTTAATGATATAGTATGTAAAGTTAGGCATTGCTTATAGTTCTTTTTGAGTCTATTTGGTTGAGTAAATTTATGGGGCTTTAATTAGCCAATTTCACTAGTGGATTTAATAAAGGTTCATTAGTAATAATCTTGCTTAGGTTATGATGTTATGAACTCTAATGAATGCTTGTTGATGTTATAACTTGATGATAGAGTTGTCTCGATTATATGCTCAATTATGTTGATATGCATGTTGACTTGACTAGACTTGATATTGTCGATCTTGTGTTGTATATAGTCTTGACTTATGGTTTATGGGAATATTAGGTTATATGAGTTCTTGGATATGCATAAATCTTTTCAAATTAAATTAGCATGTTTTGAACGAATGTAATTTTTAGCATGATTTCACTTGTTTTATGTGCATATTATCATACTTAGTACAAGTGTGTACTAAGGATCCGACCGTTGATCTTATAGAAGATCTTTGAAGACTACTAGAATATTCCCCAAGAGTTTGGTAGGTCCTCACGTTCCGAGGACAATGCCATTATCAAGGTATTGATGTTGTTATAGTTACAAGACTTCTAGTTCTTTCCTTTTCTTTTGAAGAAGATTGTTGTACAGCCTATGTGAGGCTATTTGTTGTATTTAAGTTTGGGTTAAGCCAATTGTTCAATTAATTTTATATGGTTTAATATGAGACATATTATAGACTTCTTATTAGATTATGTTCCTACACTATGTATGTGCAATAAAAGTAGAAGACTATGTAATCTTCTTATACTAAGTATCTATGTATACTCGATAAATCTATATTATGTGTAAGAGAGAGGTCTAAGTAAACCTCAGTGTAGAAGTAAACGAAAAGTTTGAAATTTTCTGCATTTTTAACCGACGAATGTAATGATGAATGCTAAGAGGTTAGTCTTAGTCCTCTTCAAGGAAGACGACGCCGGTTAGTCTAGGGGGTGCTCCCCGGATGTGTTATAGCTAGTATGGTCTATGTCGGTTAATTTCTATTCACATCATGTGGGATACATTCTAGTGTTAGAGAAGTTCTACAAAGTTTAGGTAGTGGAATGGAATGCTATCTAGACATAACACGATTAGGCTTTGAAAATGCTAATATGTAGGTTCCCTAGGTCTAATCTAAGACTATTATGTGAACCTTAATAATGAAATGTCTCTTAATTGACATAATGAATGATTATGACTTTAGCTAACGCATGTTTAATAGAATGACCTCTATCTTGTGTAGCTTTGAGGCTTTCTTAGGTAGGCTTGAAGAGGGTGTATGAGAGGTCTCTTCTTGTCTAAATTAGGTGAATCTTTGAATAACATTAGGTGGTGAATTAATGAAATATAAATTCAACAATCTTACCTTAGGTAGTCTTAAGGATTTTTAGGTTTGTAACAACCCTAAAAATGAATAGGATCAAGACTTAGTTTGTCAAGAATCCTTGCGATTAGACCAAGGTTTGCAAAGACTGATACGCGTAGAACCATACCTCAGAACCATTACTACGACCAAGCCAACTAACTTGGGGAGTTAATTGAGCTTGGAAAGGTTGGAACCAACCAAGTAAGGCTCTCGAAAATGAAGATTTAATCGAAGGAGTCTTTACCGAACTTAAAAAGACGAAATTTTAAGTTTTGAAGGTCTAGGGGTAAAATGGTCTTTTACCAGGCTAAGGGTAATATCGTAATTACCCTAAATATATATATAATTAATTATTTAATAAAATGGAAGGGCAATTTTGAGAGAGAGAGCCGAATGTGAGCTGTAAAAGTGAAGTCTTGCTCCACCCGGGTTCGAACCTAGGTGGAAGCAATGATTTAACTTGTTTTTATTTAAATGGATAAATTTAATTAATTAATTAGTAAATATTAGCTGATTTAAGAAAAATAAAAATCATATTTTAATTAAAGGTTTAACAAGGAGTCCTAGTTTGACTAATTTCCAAACCAAAACTCCTAACTTAAAGCCACTCTCTGTCACTCTCTCTCTCTCTCACGTTTAACCACTTATTCTCACGTTTTATCTTTGCCAAAACAAGTTCAAAATCATAAAATATATTGAAGTTCTTCACACTTGAAGAACTCACACGAAATTTTTAAGAAAAACAAAGTAACCAAACGATAAAGCAAAGAGAAGTGGTTATCGAGTAGTGTGGACGATTGAGAAAGCTTGGACTGATTTGTGGAGAGGATTTTGGGCAGAAGATTCGTGTTTGAACAAGGAAATTAAGGTATGGGTCTTCTTACTATTGGTCCCTTTCCCAAGAGACCCTTAGGACTCAGACGATTTTAATCCGAAAACTAAGTTGTTCCCCGTTGCATATCCCTGTCCTTAGCTCCCATCAAATCATAGGTTGGTATGTTTGCTGGTAGAAATTAGGTGTTGCAATGTGTTTTCGTGATGAATATGTTCATGAACATGTATTTGGAATCATATGAATGACAAGCTTTGTTGCCGAAAATATGTGTGTGCATGTGAAAAAGCTTACTGTAAACTTACTGTGAATGAGTTTTGATTTATGGCTTCAAGTTTGATATGGTTTTAGTTGTCATTTTTAAGTGTATAAACTTATGTAAATGATGATGTTCATTTAAGTGTAATGTGGCTGAATTTAATGAAAAATTCTTGGCCAAAATATGTCCATCAAAATGCACCTAAAGGACTCACTAAACACTACTCCAAATGCATGAACTTTTAACGTTAAAGAGTAGAGAAAATAGGCTGCAAAAAGCTAATCAAAATTTCCAGCTAGTGATGTTGATTTCGGGAAGGTTCTGAAAATTTTGGAAGAGTTTTAAAAGTGATTAAAATAAGTGAGATCAAGGGGAATAGAACCCAAGACCTCACATGACCAAGAGGCTCGAAGTTTTTTTAAAAAAAATGTGTTGGGGCTAAGGGGATTCGAACCCCTTAACTGCTGCCCACGAAATGAATTAATAAGGAAAATGGGGATGGGGGGATTCGAACACATGACTCGTGGGAAGCAAGGAAGAAGGAGAATAAAGAAAAAAAAGGATGTGAGGCGTGGGAATCGAACCCACGACCTCAAGGCTGGAACTAGAGGAGGGGAAAATAAGTTAATAAAGCAAGTGAGGCTGTGGGGGATTGATCCCACGACCTCACTGCCAATGCCCTCAACTTAGATAAAATAAAAATAAAAATATATATGGGTCTGTGGGGGTTCGAACCCACCACCTCACAGCCCCTAGCGAAAATTAATTAAAAGTAAGGAGGCTGTGGGGGTTCGAACCCACAACCTCCCTACTTAGGCGAATTAAAGAACAAAATAAAAGAGGCTGTGGGGGTTTGATCCCACAACCCTTTGGTTTAGGCGAAATTGGACAATAAAAAGGTTAATGAAAAATAAGAAGGGGTTGTGGGGGTTCGAACCCACAACCCATCGGCCAATTTAAGAGAAAGGTTAAGTAGAAAATTAATATTTCAATGTTGATATTGTGATTTAACTTAGAGTCATAATGTTATGAATGTTAGAATAAAATCAATGAAAAATATAAACGATATCCAATTGACTCAAGACTTGGGTTCCCTTGCTCAAACTTCCGTATTGATACATAAGTCATACGTGAACAAAATATCCAAGAATAATGCCACCTACGTAGATCAAAATCAAGATCTTGACATATATTCAAGATACATAAGTCTTGTACTACATAATCTTAGGAATGTAAGAATCACTTAACGAACTATGAATGAAGCCCCCTGGCTTGTATGTATATGCACATAAGTCTAACATACGTTCAAAAGTAAGTGAACCTAAGATGTATGAAATAAAATGATGAACCCTAGAAGGGTTAAGTATGAGTCTAAATACACCAAATGGCCAAGTGCATTGGCATATGATGAAATGAACATTCACGTAATAAGAGGTGAATAACTATGAAAAGCAAATGTGCTAATGATGATGAATGTGGTGACAACATGATATGAGGCTAATGTAAATGATGAGAGCAATCTCAAATGAGCCTAAGTAAATGTTACCAATACGTACTCACCTATGAGAGTGTAAGATAATGAAGAGACCAGTCTTTATGAACACTCTAATGAGAGTATTGAGCTTAACACACTCAATACGAATGATGAGATGAGAAATCATCTAATGAGCTATGATGTCCTCATACTAGAAGCTAGCTTCCATGACGTATGAGATGAATGTAATGGAACTTTATACTGAGCACCGATAGACTAGCTATGAGCGGTGATGCCTTCTTTCGGGAAGGGCGGAGGTTCACGTAACTCTCATGAGATGAGACTGTCCGTCTTGCCGGGTATGGGTCTCCTTATATCTCCTAGTCTTCGAACCCATACTGCCAATATAGGGATCTGGCGGGGTTAATTTCCCATGTACGCTAGCATGTTTTTGGGTCACTTTGGCCGGTGATTCCACCTCTTTTCGGTGTGGGGAAGACACTGGATTTCATGATGCTCATATGATCTATGTCGGTTAAAGTTAAAGTTCCCAATGAATGAATGAGGCCAGCCTCAAATGATGCACATAATTAAATGAACGATACAAAAGGTGTTAGGATAGGATAATCAAGAGGTGACCTAGACTCAGGTAATAACACTAGGTTATTCTTGATCATTGCACAGCAAACCCGATGAAAGTCGTAAACTACACCCTAGGTATAGCTAGTTTTCACACTGGCCTATGAACGAAATGAAATGAAGTATGTATAAATGAATGAAGCAGACTCTGTGTTTGCTAATGGAGATTCCCTAGTTGAGGTCCGATCTGTTGAGCCCTCATTTCTGGGATGTCTTAATGTCAAGTCCATGATTCCAAGGTCTCATGGCATATGAATGAATGATATGAAAGATGTTATGTGCTACATGCAAAATGTACTGTATGTTATATGATATGTGCTATGTGTAAATGTTATGTGCTGTGTGCAAATGTGAAAAGTATGATGATGTATGTTATTCTCATGGCATAACTTTCCTATTCCAAATTTGGAAAGCTCACTGACTTTCCTAATCCAAATTTGGAAAGATCATTTACTTTCCTAATCCAAATTTGGAAACTTTCCTAATCCCAATTTGGCAAGTCTACTGACCTGACTTCCAAAAATCACGTTGTTAGAAAAGAGCTATTCTTTCTCATTCATGTCCTTGGTGTGTGCTTGCATATACCCATACTTAGTACAAGTGTGTACTAACCCTATACAAACTCTACTATTTTAGGTGCAGGCACAGGTGGACGATAGAGCTACAGGATCATCGTTGCAGTTATCCGGACGTCTAATATTTATCCATGTCTTCGAGGATGCTACTGTTTTATATTCTAGCTTAGTTTTAGAGTTGAGCTAGTGGAGCATGTTCCACTAGCGTTTCTTTCCTGCTTTTATTCAGATTATGTATTGGTGCCATTTAGGCAATTATACGCTTTATAAGAATTGAACTATTTCTTTCAGTTGATTATCTCTTAATGTTAGATGGTTGATGGTGAACAATTACGTATTAATGAGAATGTTTTTATAAGAATATTTAGAAACAAAAGTTTCAAATTTTCCGCTAAAATTAACGTATGTAAAGTAAGAATGACGTAAGTAGGCTTGTCTGCGACCTCTAAGAGGTCAACGACGCTGGTATCGTCTGGGGTCTAGATTCCAGTCGTGACAAGGTTGGCTTGAAGAGGGTGTATGGACGGTCTCTTCTTGACTTACTTTAGTTAGTCCTAGGATAATCTTTGGTGTGAGGTGTATAGGTTGATATGGTTTCTAAGTAATGTTATTGCTATATTATGGGTCTTATTGGAATGTATATTATATATGATGCTTGATATGTTCGATGTGGTTCTAATACTTATGTTATGAAGTTTTCTTAAAAAGAGTATAATATATGTAAATGACCATTTAGCATGATTTTATTGCATATCACCTACTAAGTACATACAATGTGCTAATTCCATATGTTTTTTACTTCTAAAGGTGTAGGTGGCATTTGAGAGGAGTTGGTTGAAGTGAATCTTGGATAATAGCATCTATTCAATAAATTCGTGGCATGTCCTCAATTAATTCGAGGACATTGCTTTGTTTAGCTTTTCATATTGCATAACATGTATTAGAATTTGTTATTTCTTATTTTATTTATGTATGGTCAATACCCAAGTATATTCGTGAGTCTAAGATGGCTAATATGAGTCTTAGAAAATTCTATTGTTTTCTAGAAAAGACATTTTGTAAATATGTTGTGAAAAGTTTTAATTCAGCACTACTTTTCATATTTATATGCGATGAAAAATTTCTAAGGGTTTGTACAAGAACACCGAGAGGTCGAGCAAACTATGTGACGATTTGAGGATTCCATTTCCTCTAGGGTATACCCTCGTGTCGTTACGGTGACATTGTGTTCTAGTGTGTCTTTGCATCTTTTATATGGTGTTTGATGTTCAAATTGATGGGAGAGGTTCCTAACATCTAGACGAAAGTGTTTATGGTTGAAACTTCCACTCATGAATCCCCAAAGACCACCCTAAGGGACCTTTAGGAGGACCCAACTTTTAGCTTTAAACTGCCAAAATGTTGTCCCAAACTACGCTGCCAAAATGATGGACCGTAGTCCTCACTACGCCTCGTCAATGGGGTCGTTTCTGCAAACTTAGTGGTGGGAGCTTAGGACCCCAAAGATCAGGCTCTGACAAAAATGACAGAATGCCAGTACGGCTTGTCATTTGGTCTACGGCTCGTGCATTGCTCCGTCGTTTGACATCTATAATTTCGACAGCTATCTCGGCCAAGGTAAGGGTCATTTGGAAAATTCATCTAGCATTCGAATAATGTCTTGGGTGGTTATAGGAGGGTTTTTTAGGTATTTTAAGTTACTTGATAAATCTAAAACCTAGATTAGATTTCATTGTTCAAAATCAAAACCCAATATAAAAATTACAACTCTCTAGACTCCATTGAAGCTTGAAGCAAGGTTGAAGCTAGGAGTTTGATTTGTGCATTGATTCTTCATCAATTTCGTGGTTTATCTTCAATTAAGGTTTGGTGTTTAATCCTTGAATCCTCTTGCTTTCAGGGATTCACTTCCAATGGTTTTCAAGGATGTTCAAAAGCATAAAATCTTCTATTTTGACTTCCAGTCACGGTTCTTCCATAAAATGATTTTAATCAATGATTTATGATAGAATTGATGTTAATAGTTTTTTTAAGGTAAAAAACTCTATGAACCCATGCATTTCATGAAATCCTAATTTTTGCTCTAAAGTGGGTTATTTGATTATGGTCTAATTGTATTGAATGCTTGTGTAGAATGTATTGGGATATTGAATTATTTCTAGATCATGGTAGAATTGTATATAGGCTAAATTAATTTGATGATGTTCATATTGTAAATTGTTGGATATTTGGTATGGTTGATTGTTGGTTTAGATTTGTGTATATGACTATTGGTAAGAGCCTTTGTGAGGTGAATTGATTGGGAAGGTTGTGGAAATGGTGATGTTGAGGTTGGAAAGGTGGTAAGATAACCTAATATCTCTATATTTTATAGTATAGGTATTGAATTGTATTGATTGGTATGGTCCACTTATGATTGCGGTGTTTATGTGTGGTAATCATTTTGAACATTTCCTTGTCGACATTATTATGTGAATTGTGATGTTATCATGTTATAGCTTGTAAATGAAAAATGTGAAGGATTATGTGTATATGTATCTGTGATATTGAAGTATGATTTCTTCTAATTGGATATATGTGATTATGATAGGCAAAGATGATGTCGCTATGTGATGATAATGTGTGTGTCTTTATTGGTATACCTATGTCCCTCTACTTGATATATGCAAGTATATGAATATGAACTCTTGACTTAGTAGGCTAAAACGCCTTTGTCATATATGTGTATGAATGATTGTGTTTTATTCAGAAAAAATATTTTAGTTTTGGACTGATTTAAAGTCGCCATTTAATTTTAGAAAAATCAAGAAACCTTTGTTTTCAAACACTTAAACATCAAATCTATTGAAAACCTTTAAAGGGTGTTCGAGGGTTCTTATTCGTATTTTAGAAAGGTTTTTACGGCACCTAAAATACTCGCTAACTTGCGATTATCCGGCAATTAAAATGTTTGGCTTGAAATAACTCTTAGTTCAATTTTGAATTGTAAATTATATTTAGAAACCTCTAAAACCGAAATGATTTTTGACTTGTAAATTTCAAAGTATGTTTAGAGTGGATTGATTTTAATTCTATTAGAGAAAACACAATGGCGTATTGCGGGGATTAGAAATTTTTGACCCTACAACTAGCGACATATATAAGCAAGTAAGAAATAAATGTGATAAAGTAAAGAGGGAGGGAGAGAGTTGGGTCCAGATATCGTTTTGGGCCTTTGGCCCATTTCAGTGATACCTGTCCTAAACTAATTTCAGTGATACCTGTCCTAAACTAACAAGATAATAATAATAATAATAATAATAATAATAATAATAATAATAATAATACGAAATGCCAAGGGCTTAGGCCCAAAAATAACAAAATACAATTATGTAAAAAATAAAGGAGGCCTCTAGGCCCAACTTTTTCAACTTATTGGTTTGTTTCAAATTCTTCAACTTCAAGGTATGTACATCAATTTTTGGCTGGCTGACTCGACCTGTTGGGCTGAAAGAATGAAAGGAAAATGGGGTGGTCAGACTCATCCCAAGAGCCATTCATGAAAAGAAAGGAAAAATAAAATAAAAATAAAAAATTAGTGATATTTCTATTGACAACATTATCTACTCGACAACAAAAGAAAAGCAATCCAGCTAACTCCAAACTAATGTTTACCTAATTAACTAATCTAACATGAATCACACTTCGAACAATACATATTAGGAAACACATTTGAATATTATAGAGAGCTCTTTTAAGGCAAACTAAATAACTGACGAAGAGCTAAGATAAAAGAATTATTATACGTTATTTTCCATACTCAATTGAACACCAAGCATACCCACAACAATAGTCCAATTAAATATTTTCATTCCACCTTAACCCACAAAAGAGGAGGCTTCTTATTAACATGCAAACAAAAAAGACCCAAAATCTATATAACATATGCAAATCACATTAACCTTTAGGCAAAGAAAATACTTTTCATCAAGAGCAAAATAGGGAAAACAATCTCATTTATGCATGGACACTCAATCATATAGGATTTAAACAAGATAAATTTCACATAAAGAACTAAAATCTATGAAATCAAAATGAAAGAAAAATGAGCAGCCCCCTATTTAAAGCTAATGATAACCAAAATGTTAGAATGTAACGATGACAATTAGGTAGATTCAAGATGAAGAAGGATGATTCAACATAACTAATAATTACTAACTTTATTAAGAAAAAATAAACATAAAGAAGGAGGAATGAAAAATAATCAAATATGGACAAAGCAATAGATATATTATTAGAGCAAAAGTAGGAAACACATCTTTGAACACTGCACAATAAAGAAAAAAAATGATTTTGATGAAGAGCATACTTGCTATGAAGTGAACTAATCCATTATTTAAGACTTAAGTGAAATAAAATCCGTTAGTAAATAAAGTTACAATAACTGAAGAGATTTAATAATGGACCAATAAACAATAACATTCATGATGAAAATGTATCCGATATAAAGAAATTTTTCTTCATGTGGTCCATCCTAACCACTTAGACCATGTTACATCATTTTAACCAAATTAACGTTTCTAAAAAAAAAAAGTAGCATCAACAGGCAAACTTGCAACCAAGCCATGAAATTTCTGTAAGACCCCCAAAATGAGTTAGGGTGTCTAGAGCGTAACATGTTTGTATTATGGTTATAATGTCATAAAATTTCTTATAATATGGTTTAGAGGCAGTGTATAAAGTTTGAGGTGATTTGGAAGTCAAACGTCAAGGGTCGATCAAAACGTTCGACGACCAGTCACATATGTGCCTCATGTGTCTATGCATGCTTAAAATTGTATGAAATGAGCCAATGAAGACTTAAAATGAGTTATAATTATGTTTAATGGTAGTATATGTAGTTTCGTGAAGTCTGGAGGTCAAACGTCCAAGACATTCGAAAGTTAGCCCTTGAGATGTTCATGTGCGTCTTGACGGGGCCTTGCATGTTTGGACG
The DNA here is from genome assembly GCA_016801875.1 of Solanum sitiens. Taxonomy (NCBI): domain Eukaryota; kingdom Viridiplantae; phylum Streptophyta; class Magnoliopsida; order Solanales; family Solanaceae; genus Solanum; species Solanum sitiens. Next base: position 1,088,334 of record JABWTJ010000089.1, on the reverse strand, counting down.
AGTTGCAGGTGTTTGTTTTGGGTGACACTTATGTGTAAGGTCTACAACTTGTTAAGGGTTGTATTTACATTGGAATCGTTTGGGTACGACTTCTAAAGGGCCCCACAAAAGGTCCCACAAGAAGGACCCAAGGCTGGTTGAGACACTACCTTGGCAGTGTCAATCGACGGACCAAACGACGGTCAGTTGGTTGACCAACGGCCTGTAGGTGATGTCTAGTCGATTGGTACTTATCTTGGTCAGGTCTCAACCCAAAAATTGGCCAAGGACCTATCGACGGAAGCCAAAGGACGGCGAGTCGATTGGGTCCGTCGATGGTGGCCTGGTGCCACTACCTGTGCACTGTTTCATTAAAGGGGTGAATGTGAAATTCAACCCACATGCTAACCTGACCCCACATGATTTATTTTGTGATTTTTGGGTGTATATAAGTGATAAAAAACGTGATCAACCCATTGCCAAACCAACTCACATAAATTGAACCTTCCCTGAAAAACCAATTCTCCCTAGAAACCTCCATTGTTGTTGAAGCTCAAGAACAGCTTGGAGCTTGGATTTCCATGGATGAATCATCAAGTTTTAAAGTTTTTCATACATAAAAAGGTATGGTGATCCTTCATCTCTAGTTATCCTTCCATCTAGAAAGTTAATCTCAAAGTTTCGAAAGGGATTTTATGATCAAACTTCTCCTTCTTCAATCTAGCCAAGGGTTATTTCTAATAATGTTTTTAATGATTAAATCGTGATAAATTGAAGTTAATATATTGATTTTAACGTGATTTTGACTCCAATTAGCATGATGAAACCATGTCCCTTCCCAAACTTGATTTAGCCCTTGCATGGGCATTGTGATCATGGCTTGATAATGGTAGATTTGTGATTCTCTTACGTTGAATTGCTTATATTTACTGTTATTTACGTGAATTGATTATGATTTGATAATGAAGGATCCATATGGATCCATGTATGAAGATTTGAACATGCTTAGCTTGGATTTCCATGAATTCACTGTAGCATTGCCTTTTTAGGATTTAATTTTGAAATTCGAATAGGTGATTATGGTTATAGCAAATGTTTTAATTTTATATTATGATTTAATTGTAAGTATGAAACTTTAGTGATCGAATCAAAGGAAATTTGGTAAGATTGACCTACATGCTTTAGCCTACAGATTGATGATCCTAGCATGCCTATTGTGAGATTCAATCATGTTAAAATGATGGTTAGGTACTGCCTATGATGTAATGGGATTATGAATTATATGTAATGGATACAATGTGGATCAATGCATGATAGTTTGAATAGGAATAACCTATGTAAAAATTGTCTTCCATGAATTCTTAGTATGAAGCATGTTTACAGTGATCTAGAGTTTATTGGTAATTGCAGTAGGATCTCGTTTAAGCTATGATTTCTTCAAGCTACTGCCCTAGACTTATGTTATTAATGAAATATAATCGATGATAATTGCAAGTGAATTGGGTTAAAGATCTATGTTCTTCTACTTTCTAGTATATATGTGATGCATGGTATTAGATTGTAATATGATCTTGTAGCGAATATTACATTGTTTCTTTTATGATTATGGTACTCTAGCTAACGCCCTATTCTTGAATTATTGATGAAAGATTAGTAATGGTCAATGACAACCAAAGTCTAAAATATTGTTAAGAATTAGTCTCCTCTTCTATTTCTCTATTTCTCTATAGTAATATTGATGAAGCCTTGTATGGCATTGTGTGGTATGGTCCACTTATGGTGGCGGTGTTCACTTTATGTAATTATATATGTGTTGACCATGGCCTTGAAAGCAAATTGATGAATATATGAATGAGTAGTTATGATGATCACTTTATGTGTAACTTGTGCCTAGTCTTCTACTTGAGTTGTGAATCTATGTTATGTTACTATTGTTATAAACATGTAAAGGGTTATGTAATGCCATGTGTAGGTGCTTCCATTAATGAGGTGCTAATTATTGATGACCCCTACCCATGTACCCCTATGTGAATGAGTAAATATCTAAAGTTAGGAGTCTTGATTATAATGTGAAGATTGTCTTGCCTCCTATGCAATTTTATGTTGTGTGGTCTATGCTTGAAAAGAGTATTGTGGTCTTAAGAAGGTGCCTGCCTCAATGAGGTGTTGATAGACATTATGTGATCATGTTGACTACTGTACACACACACTCACACATTATACATGCTTACAATGTAGTAAATGTTTATAGTGTCAAATGAAAGGTTGTTCTCATATTCACTAGAGTCTACTACTATGCATATACAATATATGTCTGTGAAAGATGTTATGTATTTACTTACTAGGATGACTTGATAGGTGTACTAGTTTGGGCAAGGGTATGGGACCTTGTCTATGCATTGCACATGTGTATCTTGATAGGATAGCTCTTAGGTTTTGTTTATGTGCGCATGAATATGAATGTATGGTCATTTGATGTATTAATGTGTTATGTGAAAGGTTTCCTCACATATATGTATACACACACACACATGAATGATGGTCTAGTCAATAAAGGAGCCTTGGAAGGTGTACTGAAGTGTATCCTTAACTAGATAGTCCTAATACGTATGCTTTGTCCATGTGAAAGGGTTTCTCACATGAATTAGGTTGATAAACTATCATCGATGACCTATAAGTTAAGCATATGAGGGGATGACTCTCCTAAACCTATGTTTTATAAAGAAATGATTAAGCAACAATTGATAGAAAAAATAATTGAAAAAAGACAAGAATTTGAATTTAAAAAAGAAAGACTAGAAGAAAATATATTTGCAAGAGTAAGTACTAAAGTGATATTAGTACAAAGAAAGGTATTATTTAAGTTAGAAATACAAATAAATTGCCTAGAATATAAATTACAACATGATATAGGTTACAACATAAACCATAATGAATAAAGTAGAATTTGCAGTAGACGAAAAAACATATGAAAATCAAGATGGATTAATAATAAAAATAATATTTTCAAATTTAGGAAGAAGATATAAAAAAATAGGAAATAATTTATATTTAATGTTAGAAAAAGAAACAGCAAAATTAGAAGATAGTTTAACCGCCATGATAAGAATAACAAAGGAAAATGAAGAAATAGATAAATTAAAAGAGATTGAAAAAATAAAAATACAAGCAAAATAGGAAGTACAACATATAGAAGAATTAAAAAATACAAAAATAAGTGAATTAGAAAAAGAATTAGCTAAGTTAAAATTACTATACGAAACTAAACAAAAAGAGAAACAAATAGAAAAAGAAAAAGAAAAAGAATTTGAATTGACACAAGAAATAAATAAAATGAAACAAATATTAAATGAAAATCTGGAAATAGACGAAATAAATGAAATAAATGACTCAGATAATGAAATGGATGAATTAGATACAATGAATGAACAAAAATCAGAAACAAGTGATATAAGTGAAACATACACAGAAATTCTAGAACAAGTAAATAAGCCGAAAAAATTAGAAATAAATACAGGAGATATAAATAAACCTAGTACATCAAGAGTTAAAACCCCGGATAATAGTCCTAGGAGTAATCCTAGAAGGACAACACCAACTTATTATACAGAAAGTTATGAAAGATCAGATAGAACAAATGCGATATGGAATAGTAGACTAAATAAAAAATGGACACCTAGACCAATAATTGAACAATATAACTTTTTATATTTAGATTGTGTTATAGATATAAATAAAGTAATCTTACTATGGGTAGGAAATAAATCTAAACAATTAATTGATAATAAAATAGCAACAAAAGAAACGCCAGGATATATAGAAAGAACATTTGTTGGAACAATAAAATTATGGATAGAAAATTTACCCCTAGAAAGTTTAGAAACACTTAGGAGTGATAAGAAAATAGATGGTTCTCCATCAACAACAAATATAGATATATTAGATAAATATGAATTAGCAATAAGAAATGAATTTGGTGGTATGACTACAGAAATAAAAGAACAAAATAGAGAAAAAATAATAAATAGACAACTTATGACAAAATTAAGCATATGTAAAATGTGTTATATAGAAGAATATACTTGTGCATTTAAAGAATATTATTATAAAGCAAGATATGATATAAATGAAGCAACAGAAATAAGACAGCAATATTTTACAAAATTACCAGAACCATTTAGTACAAAAATAATAAAAGACTGTAATAATGAAGGATTAACAGATACTTTAGGAGCTAGAATAAAATTTCTACACCAATGGTTTGTACAATTATGTGAAAACCAAAAAGAAAAAATAAAAATGGAGAAGGTACTACTTAAAAATTTAGCCTGTTGTAAAGATAAAACAGCACCACAGTTTGGATGTACAAATAAATATTATAAAAAACCTAAACGATATAATAAGTATAGAAAAACTAAAACTAGATATAAATACAAAAAACCAAGACAAAGAAAATTATCAGATTGTACTTGTTATAATAGTGGAAAGTTAGGACATTTAGCTAAAAATTGTAAGTTACCTAAAAATCCAAGCGGAAAACAAATAGCAGAAGTAATTATAGATAATGAAGAATACATGCAGATAGATTACATAGATTATGAATTAAGTGAAAATGATAGTATATATGAAGTATCAGATATAGAACCTGAATTAGAAAATGAAATAAATAGTAATCTAGATAATGACGAAATGAACGAAGAAATCTAATGTCTGAAGAGGACATAAAAATAATATCTAAAGAAGAATATCAAAATGAAGAATCAGCAGAGCAAAAAATTATATTTGATAATACAAGTTTTGAACAAATAAAAGGAAAAGAATTAGATTTAAGTGTTGAAAAAGTACTTGAAATACCTACAATAAGAAATTGGTTTAAAAGACAAAAAGATGAATATTATGTAGTTAGTCAAAAAGAACATATTATAGATTGTAAATATACAAAATGAAAAGCACAAATACCTATATTAAATAAGAGAATAATAAATAAAGAAATACAAGATATAAAAGCAAAAACACCCATAAAGTATGTATACTTAGGAGGAACAGAAATATTAATAAAAGCTTGTTTTAGAGAAGGAATAGATAACACCTATTGAAATATATTTAGCAGATGATAGAATTATACATCCTATAGAAAAAAGTGTAATAAGCGCAGTAAGAGGAAATTTAATATACCAAAAATTTAAGTTTATAATAAGTGCCAACTACTCAGTAGCATTAACAGATAGAAATATAGATAAATCATTAGTTTTATATTGGAAAATGTCTGGAATAGAACTAGCACCAGGCAGTAAAATATTTACAGCAAGATGTAAAAACCTATATATACTAACAACAAAACATAAAGTAACGGCAAGAAATAAAATTGATAGAATAAAAATAGAAAATCCTTTTGAAAGAATAATTACTATAATAGATAATAATGATTATAGCTATAAAGAAATTGACATAGAAGAAGATTTAGAAATTGTAAAAGAAAGATTGAGTACTTCAAGTATACCAAATGCATTAACTAGAACTACCTCATCAAGAGCAAGCACATCTAAAAGGAACTATGAAGTTTCGAAAAATTTATTAAATATAGAAGAAACAACATTATACCATTATTTTATAACAGGAATAGTAGATCAAAGAAAATATAAAATTTTAATAAATACAGTACAACAAGAAAATTATATAACAAGAGAATTAGTATTAGAAACAGAAATTATAAAAACAGGACATTTATGCCCTGGATTACCTAGTGAGATAGTAAACACAAGTGAAGAAGTAACAGAAAAAGAAATAATTATAGGAGGAATACCAATAGTAATATCATTTAAAATATACCAAGGAAGCCAAAATATTACTTTAGGAATAGAATGGTTAGAAAAAGTTAAACCATATAGTATAGAAAATGAACAATTAATAATAACTTACCAAAATAAGAAAATAATTATTAAAAGAACAAAATGAATAATGAAAATATATATACTTGCAAAAATTATTGTAGAAGGATATCACAACAGATATTATACCCCTATGATAGATACAGGAGCAGAAGCAAATATATGTATATAATTGTTTACCCGAAGATAAATGGGAAAAATTAAAAACACCTACGGTAGTGACAGGATTTAATAATGAAGGTAGTATGATTACATATAAAGCAAGAAATATAAAAATACAAATATGGGATAAAATATTGACAATAGAAGAGATGTACAATTTCGAATTTACAACAAAAGATATGTTATTAGGAATGCCATTTTTAGAAAGATTATACCCTCATATTATAACAAAAACAAATTGGTGGTTTACTACGCCATCTGGGAATAAAATAGGAGCAAAAAGAGTAAATAATAAACAAAGAAAACCCATAGAATGGATGAAAGGAAGTGAAAGAATAAACCAGAAAATGGAAAATATAAGTAAAAACCAAATAGCACAATTAGAAATTATAATATTTACAATAGATAAGGTTAAAATAATTAATGAACAATTAGAATTATTATATAGTGAAAATCCATTACAAGGATGGGAAAAGCATAAGACAAAAATAATGATTGAATTAATAGATGAAAATATTATAGTAACACAAAAACCATTAAAATATAATTTTAATGATTTAAAAGAATTTAAAATGCATATAGATGAACTATTAAAAAATAATTATATACAAGAAAGCAATAGTAAACATACAAGTCCAGCATTTATAGTTAATAAACATAGTGAACAAAAACGAGGTAAAAGTAGAATGGTTATAGATTATTGCAACTTAAATGCTAAAACTAAAACATATAATTACCCAATACCAAATAAAATACTAAAAATAAGACAGATACAAGGATATAACTATTTCAGTAAATTTGATTGTAAATCAGGATTTTATCACTTGAAACTAGAAGAAGAATCTAAACAGCTAACAGCATTTACAGTACCACAAGGATTTTATGAATGGAATGTTCTACCATTTGGATATAAAAATGCACCAGGTAGATATCAACATTTTATGGATAATTATTTTAATCAATTAGAAAATTGCATTGTCTATATAGATTATATATTATTATTTTCAAAAGCACAAGATGAACATTTTAAGTTATTAGAAAAATTCATACATATAATTAAACATTCTGGTATAAGCCTAAGTAAAAAGAAAGCAGAAATTATGAAACCTCAGATAGAATTTCTAGGAATACAAATAGATAAAAATGGAATAAAGATGCAAACCCACATAGTACAAAAAATAATCACCCTTGATGAAAATATAGATACAAAGAAGAAATTACAATCCTTCTTAGGATTAGTAAACCAAGTAAGAGAATATATACCAAAATTAGCAGAACATTTAAAACCATTACATAAAAAGCTTAAGAAAGATATAGAATATCATTTTGATAATAAAGATAAAAAACATATAAGACATATTAAAACTTATGTAAAACATTACCAAAACTATATTTTCCCGATGAAAATAAATCATTTACTTATATTGTAGAAACAGATTCAAGTAATCATAGTTATGGAGGAGTTTTAAAATATAAATATGACAAAGAAAAAATAGAACATCACTGCAGATACTATTCAGGATCTTATACAGAAGCACAAATAAAATGGGAAATAAATAAAAAAGAATTGTTTGCATTATATAAATGTTTATTAGCATTTGAACCATATATTGTTTACAACAAATTTATTATAAGAACAGATAATACACAAGTAAAGTGGTGGATAACTAAAAAGGTACAAGATTCAGTTACAACAAAAGAAATAAGAAGATTAGTATTAAATATATTAAAATTTACATTTACAATTGAGATAATTAAAACTGACAAGAATCTTGTTGCAGACTATCTCTCAAGAAAAAGATACAACGAAAGAAATATTAGCTATGATGACAAATCTTTGTCAAAAGATGGAGAAAATAGAAACAGAAGTACAAGTGTTAAAAGAAACAGTTAGAAGTCAGCAGCATGACTCAAAAAATGCGGAGCTAAGTCAGCAGCATGACTTAAAAAATGCGGAGCTAGAAGGTGACGATGGGAAACACCTAAAAACCCAAAACAAAAAATTATATACACTTGCAGGAAGCTCAGCTACAGCAGGAAGTACATCTACACCAGGAGCATCTACAAAAAAGGAGGAAGCTAAGGTAAAATACACGAATACAAACATGAACAAATTATTTTCTAAACCATATACTCCTCAAAATACCCAAAAAGACATATTCGTACCTCCACAGATAAATACTTATAAAGCCAGCTTAGATACACAAAAACAGGCATACAACCACATCACTAGAACATATATAGAAAACATATACAAGATACAAACTTTCCTAAATCAAAATCCCAGAGCAAAAAATCCAAAAAATCCAAATGAAGACTACATAACCCAATATTTACAAGGCTATAACAAGCTAATAGCACAACCCGGAACAAATCCAAACTTAGTAGCAACCTGCTACAACTATGGATTATTAAGTACTGTATATACAATAACAGGAGACGAAGTATCCAAGATACCAGAATTATATAAGGCGTTTTTATAATACAAGAGAATAACTAAAGGAACCCTATTTTATATAAAGTTCTATTCAGCTACAGCGGAAATATTATATGATGAGATCAAACCTAAGATACAAGCTATAAAGATCGGATTAACGAGGGAAATGATAATCCCTGAAAAGATAGATACACAAGAAGAAATACAAAAGGTAGATATTCCAGAATTTTATGCAAACAAGCGAACTATTGGAATAGCAACTATATTAAGTGAAATAACAAACAACTATTTGAACGAAAATGCAATCTGGAGCTACTATAACAGAGACCGGACAATTATATACTCCAACTGCAGAAAAATCCGAGCAGCAGATATGGAAGACTTAAGGCAGTGGATATTAAGCCTATTAAAACCAGAGCAAACACCTACAACAACAGCAATCAGGAAAAATTTTATTTCTCCTAATTTAATGACAAGATATTGTAAAATAATAGGACAAAAATATCCCGATCATCTATGTTCAAAATGCGAAGGAGAAGATAATTATATTCCGGATGTACAGCTGGAATAATTATGTAAAAAATTGTGTCGGTCATAAGTAAAAGTAAAAGGCCATTATTATTAAAGTATTTTGTTGTTTTGTGTCGGCCAAAGATAAGAAGGCCATATGTAAAAAGTTGTGTCGGCCATAAGTAAAAGAAAAAGGCCATTATTATTAAAGTATTTTGTTGTTTTGGGGCGGACAAATAATATAAGGCCAAGTGTAAAGTATATTCTCGGCCATTTCTATTGGCCAAGTTTGTAAAATTATTGTATAAATAGAGGGCTTCTCCCTCAGTAATAAACAAGCTACTTCCAACCAACTCTCTCTTCACTCTCTTTTCTAAATTCCGCTTCCACCCCCTCTATTGGTATCAGAACGAAAACATTGAAGACTGTGCTGAAATCTGCAGAAGTGATGACCTACGGAGCCACCGACGGTCCGTCGACCCAGTGATGGTCCGTAGGTGATGATCGTCGACTGAAGGTCCAAGCGGCTAAAATTAAATCGGGTAAATTTGACCAAGTGTGGGGCTACGGAAGGAGCAACGATCCGTTGACCCACTGACGCACCGTCATGGCTAATCGTCGGTGGTAACAGAAAGTAGTCCAAGTACCCGACTTGAATAAACCACTAAGTATGGAGGAACGGAGGCCATTGAGGTACCGTAGGTCCACTGACTGACCGTGCTGTTGGTCCGTTGATGGTAACAGAAAGTGTTGAAAAGTGGAAGTTGAAAAAGATTTGAAGTATGGACCGACGGAAGTTGTCGACGGTCCGTCGTTCCATCGACGGACTGTCAGTAGGGTCGTCGACGGCAGACGTGTGACAGATTTTTCCTTAAATAGAACTCCTTTTATTTTTAGGACTTTATTATTATAAATAGGACTAAAAACCTAGTTTTTGGGGTTAGACTCTTTATTGTTTTTGAGACTTGTGTTATTGGAAGAAAAACTTGGGTTTTTGGAAAATACTTATACTTTCCAAAATTGTTTCTTACAATATTTCTCATTAACTCAAGTGATATTTTCTCGGTTTTCTTCAACTTGTTAAAGTAAGTATATGATTTCTTGTTTATTAATCATGAATTGTGTAATACTGAGCATGGGTAGCTAAATCCACAACTAGGGTTGTGGGAACTATGGGTAATTAACAAAGTAAAACTAGCTAAATAACAATTCTAGAATAGTTTCTTGCATGTATTGATAATTCTTTCATTTAGAAGTCTTTTTAACGGTGGCCAACGTTAGAACTCCCCTTGTTGCTACTTGCCGGACCAAGGAGGTAGATAATAAGAAAAGAATTATCAACGTAGATTTAGTATACACTATCTAATATGCTAGTTTCAATTGGTGCGAAGAAGCACCTTTGACATACATTGAATATGATGCTTAATATGAGGTAAAAGGTAAGGTTTAGTAAAGTATACACACTAGCCGGACCAAGGCGCGGAGTAAAATTCGCTAGTTACCGGACCAAGGAATTAGGGATACATAACTTACCACTTTGCATGCAAGATACTAGGAAAGAGTTGTTATAGCTAGGGTTACTGTGTTATGAACCTATGGGGAATATTTACACCCTAGTTTCTCTCATCACTTGATAAACATCAAATATTTGAACTTGCTACTTGAGGATGAGTTCAACCGGCAACTTCCACCGCCAGTTGAAGCTCATAATCAAGCGTTGGTAGAAAATCCTAGTGAAGGTGATGTGAGGAGGCAACCTCCCACACCACGCCCTCAAGAGCACTACAGGGGAAATGTTAACATTACTGATTCTGATGGGCCACTTATTCTACCTCCTCTACCACCAGGTCATACTTTTGTGGTAACTAGTAGCTTGATGCAAATGCTCGCCGCTAGAGGTTTGTTTCTGGGGCTACCATCTGAGGATCTACATGCTCACATCGCCAAACTAAGGTCGGTGTGTAAGAGTTGTGTAGGGAGGACACAATTAGTCATGGATGTAATTGGATTAAGGGTGTTCCCTCTCTCACTTACGGGGGATGCCGCAATTTGATTTATTGAGTTGCCCTACAATTCAATCTATACTTGGGAGCAGTTGAAGATGTGTTCCTAGCAAGGTATTACCCGGTTTCTAAAAAGGTCAACCACAAAGACAGGGTGAACAACTTTGTGGCATTACCAGTGGAGTTAGTAAGCAGTTCTTGGGAGATGTTCACCTCATTCTTGAGAAGTGTCCCAAACCACCATATTGATGATGAGTCGCTGAAAGAGTACTTCAATCGGGGGCAAGATGATAACAACAAAGCGGTGCTTGATACTATTGCGGGTGGTTCCTATGGGGAGTGTACTCATGCAGAGATCGCTGAGAAGTTAGAGAAATTCTCCCGAAATAATAAATCTTGGAGCACTAGGAAGTCGGATAATGGGAGAAACACTTTTGCGGTACAATCTACACACAACCCAGCCGCAGATGAGATTCGTGAAGAGATGGCTCAAATAAGAACTGAGCTTGGGTTAGTGTTGAAACATGTCACTGGGGGTGCTGAGAATGTGAATGCGGTGAATTATTTGACTAAGCCACCATCACCGGTAGATGAATTTTACCATGAAGAAGATTCATATGCAGTAAATGAGCAGACGGGGGGTTTCCGACCGAACGCCCAAGGCTCCAATCAGGAGAATTGGCGCCAAGGTCAAGGAAATCAAGGTCGAAACTATGGGAATTATAACCGAGAGGGTCACTATGTTCGTGAAGGAAACTACAACCGTGACAACAACTTCAACCGGTGTAACTATGGAAACAGAAATGATCGAAGTGGGCCCTATGTTCCACCTCAAAATCGGGAAGTTGCTCCTAGGGATGGTGGAGGTAGTATGTCGTGAGTTGAAGACATGTTGCAAAAGATGAGGAGGAGGTTTGACGCAAGTGATGAGCACGCCAAGGAGTTGAGACGTGATTTGGCTAACATTGGGCAAAAAGTTGATGCACATGCAGTCTCAATCAAGCATCTTGAGATGCAATTGGCCTAATTTTTGTCGACTGTGAACCCTCGTCAACCAGGTAATCTTCCTAGCAATATCGTCCAAATCCGAAAAATGATGGACATTATATGACAGTCACGACTCGAGGGGGTAAGAAAACCATTGATCCACCTATGCCGTCTGATATTGAAGATGAGGTGAGAAGATCTGATACGGTAGTAGAAGCTAGTGGTGAGTTGGTAATTGAAGTGGTAAAAGAAGCAAAGAAGCCCCAAAACGTGACTTCTATTCCAAGACCGCCACCACCATTCCCGCAAAGGTTGGTGAAAAAGACCGAGGATGGTAAATACCGGCATTTTATTAATATGTTGAAACATCTTTCAATCAATGTTCCTTTGATAGAAGCTCTTGAACAAATGCCCGGTTACGCCAAGTTCATGAAAGATATGGTCAGTAAGAAGAGATTGGTTAGTTTTGAGGATGATGATAGGATGCAACACTGTAGTGTTATTGCTACAAGGTCTCTTGTTCAAAAGAAAGAAGATCCAGGTGCTTTCACTATTCCATGTACAATCGGGTTGTTACACTTCGCTAAAGCATTATGTGATCTTGGGGCAAGCATAAATCTCATGCCTCTATTCATCTACAAAAAGTTGGGTTTGGGTGATCCAAAGCCCACTGCGATGCGGCTATTGTTGGACGATCTAACAGTCAAGAAGCCTATTGGGATACTCCACGAATGTTAGTAAAGGTGGAGTCGTTTATATTTCCGGCGGATTTTGTGATTCTTGACTGTGAGTTGGATTTTGAGGTGCCTATTATTCTTGGGAGGCCATTTCTTGCTACCGGTCGCGCCTTGGTTGACATGGAGAAATGACAGATGAAGTTTCGGTTAAACAATGAAGAACTGACTTTCAACAATTGTAGGTCCATGAGGCAGAGTAGTCAGCTCCAATCGGTATCTGCGATATTCTACAGAGTTGAGAGTTCGTCAGAGGTCCAAATAGAAGAACGCCTTGGTGTTGAGGCACTAGCGGCAGTGATTATGAATTTTGAGAGTAATAGTATTGAAGAGTATGAGACATTGGTTGCGGCACTTGATAGAGGTGATTTTCGGTTCAAACCAAAGAAATTGGAGTTAGACATGAAACATCGCGAGTCATCACCCGCGAAACCATCTATTGAAGAGGTTCCAAAATTAGCGCTTAAAGCTCTACCACCTTATTTGAGGTATGTATTCTTTGGGAAAGATGACACTTTGCCGGTAATTATTTCGTCAGATTTGAATGTGCACCAAGTTGAGTGTTTGGTGGAAGTGTTGAAGAGGTTCAAGAGAGCTATTGGGTGGACTATTACAGATATTATTAGGATCCCTCTCGGTATTTGTTCACATAAAATCCAACTCATGCCCGGTAATAAGCCAAGTATCGAGCACTAGAGACGTCTAAATCAACCTATGCAAGAGGTAGTGAAGAAGGAAATTATTAAGTGGTTGGATGCCAGTCATATATCCGATCGCTGATAGTAGTTGGGTATGCCCTGTTCAGTGTGTGCCCAAGAAAGGGGGAATTATTGTGGTCCCTAATGAGAAAAATGAGCTTGTTCCAATGAGGCCGGTGACCGGATGTAGAGTGTGTATGGATTACCAGAAATTGAATGCATGGACTGAGAAGGACCATTTTCCTATGCCCTTCATGGATCTGATGTTGGATAGACTTGCAGGTAAGGGGTGGTATTGTTTTCTTGATGGCTATTCGGGTTACAATAAAATCTCTATTGCACAGAAGATCAAGACAAAACAACTTTTACCTGTCCTTATAGAACTTTCGCGTTCAAGAGGATGCCCTTTGGGTTGTGTAATTCACCGGCTACTTTTCAGAGATGTATGATGTACATATTCTCCGATATGGTGGAGGACACCATTGAGGTATTTATGGATGATTTTTCTGTTGTTGGTGACTCGTTTGATTATTGTTTGAGTCACTTGTCTGAAGTTCTCAAAAGATGTGAAGAGTGCAACCTTGTGCTAAATTGGGAAAAATGTCACTTTATGGTGAAAGAGGGCATTGTATTTGGCCATCGCATCTCGGATAAGGGTATAGAATTTGATCGAGCTAAAGTCGAGGTGATAGAGAGACTTCCTCCACCCATCTCTGTAAAAGGTGTAAGGAGTTTCTTTGGGCATGCGGGTTTCTACCGGAGGTTCATCAAAGATTTCTCAAAAATTGCACATCCTCTGTGCATGCTGCTTGAGAAAGAGTGTAAATTTTATTTTGATGAATCCTATCTGAAGGCATTTTGAGAGTTGAAGGACAAATTGGTGTCTGCGCCTATCATTATTTCTCCGGTTGGAGCAAACAATTTGAGGTTATGTGTGATGCTAGTGGGGTTGCTCTTGGTGTTGTTTTTGGACAATGAAGGGAGAAATTCCTTCACCCCATTTATTATGCCAGTAAAGCCCTCAATGAAGCTTAAAAGAATTATACTGTGACTGAACAAGAGCTACTTGCAGTGGTATTTGCCTTTGAAAAAATTCGATCCTATTTGCTTGGCACGAAAGTTATAGTGCATACCGATCATTCTGCCTTGAGATATTTGATAGCAAAGAAGGATGCGAAAACAAGATTGATTCAATGGGTATTACTGTTGCAAGAGTTTGACTTTGAAGTGAAAGATAGAAAAGGGACCGAAAATCAAGTTGCCAATCACTTGTCCAAATTAGAGGATGAAGCTATGCGAGAGTTGGGTGAAATGGCTGAAATTGATGATAGTTTCCCTGATGAGGATATATTGGCCGCTTCTCATAACTTGATTCCATGGTTCGCAGATTTTGCAAATTACTTGGCTAGTAATATCGTCCCATCGGACTATCCTTTCATCAAAGTAAAAAGTTCATGCATGATGTGAAAAAGTTCTTTTGGGATGAGCCATATCTATATAGGAGTTGTGCCAATGGTCTTATTCGGCGTTGTGTGCCAGAAGTTGAGATGTTGAGTGTTTTGGAGGCATGCCACTCCTCGCGTGTGGGTGGGCATCGTACTAGTATCCGGATTGCCCATAAAATCTTGCAATGTGGCTACTATTGGTCAACCATCCACCAAGATGTTCATGAGTTCACCAAGGCATGTGATTGGTGCCAAAGAGATGTAGGTGTTTCTAGAAGGCAACAGCTCCCTTTAAATGCCATTCTTGTAATTGAGTTGTTTGACGTGTGGGGTATTGACTTTATGGGCCCCTTTGTGAGTTCTCATGGGATGAAGTATATTCTTCTGGCGGTTGATTATGTGTCAAAATGGGTGGAAGCCATAGCACTTGTAAATAATAAAGGAAAGAGTGTCACCGCGTTCTTGAAAAAGTACATATTTTCCATATTTGGCACCCCAAGGGCCATTATTAGTGATGGGGGATCCCACTTTTGCAACAAGTTGCTCAAAGGGTTGTTTGAGAAATATGGGGTTCACCACAATGTGGCCACGCCATACCATCCTCAGACTAGTGGGCAAGTTGAGGTGTCAAATAGTGAAATCAAGTAGATTCTGGTGAAAACAGTGAATGCGAGTAGAACGGATTGGTCAAGGAGGCTTGATGATGCTCTTTGGTCTTACCGGATAGCATACAAGACGCCCATAGGTATGTCTTCATACCAACTTGTATATGAGAAGGCTTGTCACTTGCCGGTTGAGTTAGAGCATAAGGCCATGTGGACAATGAAGAAACTGAAGATGGATTGGAATGAAGCAGCGGAACAAAGGTTGAATGGGTTAAATAAGCTTGATGAGTTTCTCTTGAAGGCATATGAAAGTTCAGCCCTCTATAACGAAAAGATGAAGAAGTACCATGACCAAAAGATTGAGAAGCGCGAATTTGTGGTTGGGGATTTGGTTCTTTTGTTCAACTCTAGGTTGCGCTTGTTTACGGGCAAACTTAAGTCCAAATGGACTGGTCCATTCGTGATCACTCAAGTATTCCCGCATGGTGCAGTTGAGCTGGAGAACAAGGAGGGTGTAAGGTTCAAGGTGAACGGTCAAAGAATCAAAATCTACCTAGGGCATGCGGAAAATGCGAATGAAGTGATTGAGGCATACCATCTTGATGAAGTCTGAGTAATCAAGAGTCTTGCGTCATGCCGCGACGTTAAATCAAGTGCTTATTGGGAGGCAACCCAATATGTATCCTCTAGCCAACAATATGTTTTTCTTGATTTTATAGGAGTAGTGCACTATTTCGGTTTTTACTTAATGTCAATGTGCAGGAATTGGTCTGGTGCAATGATCGAAGGAACAACCGACGGATCGTCATCCCATTGACGGACCGTCGATGGCATCCGTGGATCCAGGTATGACTTCTAATTTTTTCTAAGTTAGGGCATAGTCGACAGAACATTCGACGGACCATCAATGGGCTTACGGTCCGTCGATGGGGAATCGTTAGTTCCCTAGACCCAGTTACCCGACCTGACCCGACCGGCTATATATTGAATTTTTAAACTTTTCAGTTACCCCCACCCTTTCAAATCCCCTTTCCAACCGTTTCCCTCCCCATTTTCTTTCAACTCCCCCACTCACTCACCCATTTACTTCCCCTTAAACACATTGATTTCCCTCTTTCCCAAATCCCCATCAATCCCAAAAGTTTTTCTCTCCCAAATTCCCATCTGCTTCTGTCTTCCTACCGATCGGTGTTCAAAGTTTTGCTCGGTGTGGTTTCATATACAAATTTATCTCCCCATTCACTCCACTACAGTACACAGGTATGTCATTCTGATATGCTCAATGAATTCTCGTTCATTTGCATGCTAAATTGATGTAATACGTATGTGGGTCTTGACTTTGGCATAAAATTGCATGCTTGAATTGTTGAAACTGAGTTCCTAGTCCCTTAGAATAATGGAAAGTGAATGGGTTGGGGGTGTATTGTCTAAATGTAATGTGTTTTGAGTGTTGTTGTTTCCGACTTAGTGTTTGATGGTCTTTTAGAATCTAGGATTGAAGTTGCGATAATCTAAGCCCTAGGAATGACGAAATGGGTTGTTAAATGCTAGATGAACTTGATGTGTCTTATTTTGCTAGAAAATTGTTCCTTGGTTATGCCAACAATAACTTACCAAAATCTGTCTGACTGACTGACAGTACGAGACCCCGTCTACGGACCGTTGGTAAATCGACGGACCGTCGATGGGGTCCGTCGATAGCCACCCCCCGTACTTGTCTAACTCTAGAACGACGGATGTGGTTTATGGTCCATCGATTGATCGACGGACCATCCTGCAAGTCCGTCATTTGAAACAGAACCATGTTTGCTGAGAGTTTCCATATATTTGTCTAACTTTCTACCCATGGGGGTGGTCGACGGTCCGTCGATTGATCGAAGGACCGTCCTGCACATTCGTCATTTTTAACAGAACCTGAGCATGTCAAACATTCTAATTTATTTCTAAGTGTCCAACGACGGACTAGGTTTACGGTCCGTCGGTTGATCGACAGAACGTCCTGCAAGTCCGTCGTCCTTAAAAGACAAAATATTTGCTAAGTGTTCACCAACAGACCATATCGACGGACCCTCGTTCCATCGACGGATCGTCTGTAGTGCTCGTCAGTCAGTTTTGCAGTTTTGAACTTGACTGTGTTTTGTGTTACAAATTTAATCTTGCTTTTGTTGGGTGTGTCAGATGTTTACAATGAAACTAATAACTCTCCTTTGCGGGTACCAATTGGCCCCAAGCAAGACTTAGTCTACTCTAGAGGACGTTCCAAGTATGTCGCCCCTTCACGCCGGCTGGTGATTGGTTCGTCCGACGATAAACGTGACCCTGAATACGTTCCACCAGACACCCAGACACTGTCACATGCTGCTAGGACCTCTTGGATCACGCCCAAGAGGGTGGTGTCCGGCGTAGTCACTGCCTCCCAGTCTGATGAGGAGCGCACACTGACCGGCACACCATCTGGGTCTGCCGCGGTTTCTGAGGGAGCGTCTGGATCCGAGGAGGCTTCTGGGTTTGAGGGAGCGTCCAACTCTGAGGAGGCTTCCAGGTCTTAGGAAGCATCAGCATGGCATGGTGCCACTGTTCCTGCTGCACCTGCCCACTCTGCCTCAGATGATGAGGCCGATAGTGCTGACTCTACTCCAGCACCCCCAACCGACGTCCCTGCACCGGTTTCGGATCAACCCAACCGGTGTTGTGTACAAGGACAATACAAAGTGTACAGGGATGAGAATCTGCTTAATGAAAAGGGGGTCATGACTCGGATTCTGACAGTCGAGCGGCGAGTTCTTACAGGGAGTCTCTACTATGTCCCTGATATACATGATCTTTTCACCCTACATCGACTAGAGTGGATGGCTAGGAGCGTTGGATGCTACATCGAGGAGGTGGTGCGAGAGTTCAAGGGCTCTTATGTAGCAACTCTCCGGTTTTAATTGGATAGGTGGTCTAATCCCGCCAAACAGGCACCACTTGATCATGTTCGAGTCCGTGGCTGCAGGGTGGACATCTTTGTACCCACTATTCATCGTTTCTTATACGGTGTTGATGCAGATGCTACCAGGGATCCCCCTACCCCCGAGTTTGACTATCGGTGGAAGCTGATTAAGAAGGGCCATTTCCAACGTAATATGGGGGTGAGAGAGACCACCAAGAGGTGGATAGCCCAGCATCTGTCCATGGATGGTGAGGGTGCAGATTGGGTGCTGGAGCCCCGAGGTGTTATCAAGAAGGCCAACCTCACATTCACGGCCAAAGTCATCTGGTTGTTGGTCAGTCACTGCCTATCCCCCACTACTGCAGACAATATTCTTTCATGGGATAGAGTAGTATTGGTAGTTGCTATGGTTAGAGGGTTTGACTTAGAGATTCCGAGACTGTTGCTGGAAGTCATTCATGAAAGGGCCTTTAAGGCCACCACCACGTACCCTTTTCCGTGCATGATTTTCGAGTTGTGCAGATCTGTTGGAGTGCCCATATGGCATATTGATGTTCTCAGGACTCCTACGGGGACAGTTGATAACGGTCTCATCTGAGATGAGGCCAATGAGGCGGCACCCAACAGAGGGCCCAGAGTGGTGGTTCAACCTCTAGGAGAGAATTTGGCGGAAATGGTAGAGCAAGCCCAAGGGGATGATCAGGCTACATCAGAGCCTACCGGCACCACCCCGGTTGAGTATATCTCGGGTACTAGCACAACTCTAAGTTCCTCCCGCTCTACTCCATCTGCAGCACTGATCCCAATTGGTAGGCTCCAGAAGTTAGAGGCCTACATGGCCACACTGCTGCATCATATCCAGCCATGGATGCAGAAGTCCACTGCTGAGGTGGAGGAGCGAATTGAGAAGAGGATTGCCCAACAGACTGAGAGGCAGATTATGGCAGTCCACCAGCGCCTTGACGCCTTCGAGTTGAGAGTTCTCGCTCGGCCAGCCCCTACCATTGACTGCACGACTCTCCAGGCTTATGTGGCGAGTCTGAAGGCTGACGTGGATGCCATCCTGGATGCGCGGGTACCTGAGTCTAAGGCCACACTTGCAGAGCCTGCTGAGGATACGGTGCTTGCTGCACTATTCCAAACCACTACTGCGCCACCATCGCCACCACGTGAGCAGACGAAGAGGCATAGGTCCAGAGAGGGTGATCACGCTCGTGCTAGGAAGAGAGACCATACTGAGCTGGAGGCTGCGAGGAGAGCCTCGTTGATGGATGAGGAGGCCCGGCAGATGAGGGCTCATGAGTTGGCTGCTGGGGCGTATAGGTCCATCATTATTGATGTTGAGAGGAGCACTATTGAGGGTGTTGTTATTGTTGTGGACACTACTTATGGTGTCCCTACTTCTGAGGGAGCAGGTTCCGGGAAATCGTACCCGCCAGCTTGTTGATCATCGGCGCTATGCGCCTCAGGTTTGCTTCACCCACCACCCTGTTTTATATTTCTTATGCATTAGGGACAATTGCATCCTTTTTTGTTGGGGGTGGGGTAACTGGAAAGTGAGTGCTAGGGTGAAGTCTGAGTAAACTCATGATCCTCTCTTGGGGGTTTCTTGCATGTGTTCTTTTCCCCCAAGAGACTGATTATTTTACTCTTGAAGCGGCATTTTATTACCTCGTACAAAGTATGTGTGAAATCTGAAGCATGATGTGTAAAATACAATGATATCCCGTTCTAAAATGAATGTTTGCATGATTAGGCATAGTGAATATTGAATGTGTTGGCTCTAAGCATGACATAGAGATACACCATTGCATGACCCTCGATCTAACACTCGAACTAGGTGTCTGATAATCTGGTAGAGTAATGAGGTGTTAAGTGAGTGTGAGGAAAGTTGAATAATCCACCGTTCGTACCTAGCTAGAACTTGCCCGGTTAGTCCTGCAAAAAGTAACATGTGTCAGACAATTAGGAAAGGATCATAGGCCCTTGTTCAAAATAGTCAATTTTTTGCCTAAATGAAAGAAAACCAAATGAAATTAATCGTTTTTGATCCAAATGATTTGAGCTTACAATGGACCTTTCTTTTCTACCCCAACTAATCTTTTCTGGGTACAATGTGTTGGCCCTGGTACCTCCTTTGATATGTGCACCTCAGCTTATGTCAAAAGCATAAGTTGAGGGTGGCTAATGCAGAAACCAATCTCGTTTTGGCCCTGACTCAACTTTGGGTATTGTGTACCTTGAATCATGGCAAAGCCATGAGTTGAGGGTGGCTATGATGAGGAATGTTCGGAATGTGGGGCTAAAAGAATTAATGTAAATAATAATAATAATAATAATAATAATAATAATAATAATAATAATAATTATAATAATAAAATATATAATACAATGAAAAAAGAAAAGAAAAGTTGCTCAAATTTGAAAATCTGAAAATAAAAGAAGAGTCATTTGCACAAAAGGAGAAAGAAAAGAGAAAAGCAAGGCAAAGAATATAAGAAAACGAAGAGTGGGGAATAATAAATGATGAAAAGGTAGGACGCTTAGTAGTTATGTCAAGGAGGGCAACAAGTCACCAAAATGCATCCAAATGTACCCTACCTGGCCTTTAGCCTGCGTTACAAGTCAAGAAAGTCCTATCGTGATCCTGAGAGTCTAATACGGTAAACTTAAAGCAGTGAAAATAAGGGCAAGCCTATGTCGACAAGTATCAATTAGGTGTGAAGTTGTTCTGAGTGCGAGTGTTGAAAAATAATCTTTATACTCAAATTGAAATCACTGTGTGAGAGGATGTGTTTTTAAATTGAGGACACTAGTTTCAATATTGGAAAGTTGGTACCTTGGTGAGAGATAAAAGAGTAGAGGTGTCGGTGCGTGGTAAGTCTGTGTCATGGCCTGATCCACATAAATGAGCCTAAAAGTGATATCAGTCATAAAAACAATGAAAAAATTGGGATTGATAGTCAGATGATTGCGAAAACATAAATGAAGATACTTTTGTACAAAGGTATTGTGGTGAGTCATAGTGCGTCGCTTGAGGACAAACAACGAATTTAAGTTGAGGATGTTGATGTACTGTGGTTTTACGGTACTTCCAATACTTTTTCCTTAAGTTTAGTGTGTGTCTAAGGCCTTTTTGTTGTAGTTTTAATGTGTTTTTCTCTGTGTTTGCAGGAAAACTGTCAGAACAAAAACGCTAAAGACAGTGCTGAAATCTGCAGAAGTGATGACCTACGGAGCCACCGACAGTCCGTCGACCCAGTGACTGTCCGTAGGTGATGATCGTCGACTGAAGGTCCAAGCAGTTGAAATCAAATCGGGGAAATCTGACAAAATACGGGGCTACGTGAGTGTCTTATGTGATGCTTTATGTGAGTGTCTTATGTGATGTATGAGTCTTAATGAACTAATGAACTAATGACCTATGTAGTAACTATATAAATGAATGAGTACCTAATCTAAAGTGGCATAAGCTTTCCTTAGCTAAAGTATAAGGAGGGCATGAAAGGATGGTCTCTTCATGTCTTATCTTTGCAAGTCTTGAGGATGACTCTAGTTAGGGAAGTTGGTTAATCTTGTTGACATGATCTAAACCTCAGGAAGTCTTAAGGACTATTTAGGTAATCTTGGAGAGGTCATTGCACTATGTACATATCTTCTTGATTTATTTAAGTAGGTCTTTTGATAGGCTTTGGAAAGAGAATGTCTTCTAACTTAAGCGTTGGTGTGCTTAGTGAGAATTATTCTATTTAAGGTAGTCTATAGGATCTCTTGTGTGTGTGTGAAAGGGATTGTATGGGTGGTCACTCCACACTTACTCAAGTGAACCTTGGAAATGACCTTTGGTAGAAGAATCTTGCATATATGTTTATGATTGTTTTCTAAGTATGTATGTGACTCATCGTAGGTAATCTTAAGGGTCGTTTAGGCACATCTAGAGAGGGTGTACGGGCGGTCTCTCTTTGTGTGACTTAAGTGAATCATAGGATGACTTTAAGTGAGGGAATTACATGCTAGGAAGACTAAGGGTGTAGGATGAAGTGATTCACTGTAACAGTGAATTAATTCACTGTACAGTGAATATAGCTCACTGTAAATTGAGTTCTTTAAATGGTATTTTGGTTTTATTGTTATCTTATGTGTTTCTTAATTGCTAAATGATGTTCTTATCTTTAATTTATGATTTCTAAATGAAAATATGCATATTTTCAATAAAGTCCATTTTCATGATTTTATGCATATAGCCATACTTAGTACATGTGGTTGTACTAATTCCATGCTTTATTTTCTATCTATAGTCCTTGGTAGGTAAAGAGCTTTTGGAGAAGAATACTTGGGCTTAGAAGAATCGTCCGAGTAGAAGAGTTGAAGTATGTCCTCATTTGTTTCGAGGGCATATATGTCGTTTTATGTTTCATTTAAGAAGTATTGTAATAAGACTATGTTATTTCTATTTTCGTATAAAAGTACTCTTGTGTCTTAAGATGATAAGATTGAGACTTAGTATTTCTATTACTTTTATATGAAAGAGGTTTTTAAAGACTATAGTATGATTTGTGAAAAGTTTTAATTCCGCACTACTTTTCACTATGTATATGCGATGAATGATATGAATGAGGGTTGTCTTAGAACTCGGAGAGTTCGACGACGCCGGTCGCAATCCGAGATTGTACCCTATCTTCTAGGGTATGATATCAGTTTGTGACAAAGTTTGTATCAGAGCATAGGTTTGGTGAAAGTAGTTTTAGGTATCAAAAAGTCTCATCAAGTCAAGTCTAGTAGAGTCTTGACCATCGGTGTGAGTCACGACACATCTATGGGCGAGAGGCTATAGGACGATAGAGTTTCCCTTCTTTTCTACTCCTATATCGTGCGGTAGAGTAAATGTTATGATTATCCTTCTTATGAGTTTCCTTCTGTTTGCTAGGAGATGAATACTAGAAGGATGTCCACTAGAAGATTGGAAGAGGATAGGGTGAATGAGGAGGTTCCTCAAGTTGACCAAGTTGAGCAAGTTGCTCAAGATGAGCAAGGTGTCCAAAATGCGCAAGGTGATCAAGTGCCTCCTCAAGGTGATCATGTTCGTAATGTGGATGGAGGTTATGATGTGCCGGAGTTGTCTAATAGGGTGATTGGAGAGGCTTTGAGGGCTTTGGCTCAAGCCGTAACTACTCAAATCAATTTGAGTATGGTGCCTAGGGTTATGGAGAGCACTATGACTTCTAGGTTGAGAGACTTTGTGAGGATGAATCCTCCTATCTTTCTTGGCTCTAAGGTGAATGAGGATCCCCAAGAATTTCTTGATGGTGTGTACAAAGTTTTAAGTGCTATGGGGGTTACATCTAGGGAGAAGGCGGAGTTGGATTCTTATCAATTGAGAGATGATTCTCAAATTTGGTATACTCAATGGAAGGACAATAGGCCGGAAGATTCGGGTCCTATTGAGTGGGAAGAGTTTAATGGATCTTTTCTTGGCAAGTACTTTCCCCGAGAGAGAAGAGAAGTCAAGGTGGAGGAGTTTATTAATCTCAAGCAAGGCAATATGAGTGTTGAGGAGTACTCTTTGAAATTCTCGACATTGTCTAGGTACGCTCCTTCTCTTGTGTCAAATCCAAGAGATGAAATTAGTCGCTTTTGTACCGGAGTAGCTGACTTGGTGAAGGAAGAATGTCGTACCGCTATGCTTCATGATAATATTACCCTATCTAGACTCATGGTGTATGCACAATATATTGAGGCTAGTGATCAAGAGCAACCTAGGTTCAAGAAAAGAGTTCAAACTCAAGATGGACCTAGAGTTCCTAAGAAGAAGTTTGAGAAAGGAGGTGGTTCTAAGGATGGCAAGCCTACTTGTGCCAAGTGTGGCAAGAAACACTATGGTGAATGTCTTGTGGGTACCGGGAATTGCTCTGGTTGTGGTAAGGGAGGACATAAGGCTAGAGATTGTCCTATGATTGCTTCTAGAGGTAGAGAGGGTAAGCAAGTTGAGCCTAGTGTTCCAAAGGAAGATGCTCCAACTAAGAGGCGTTTCTATGCACTCCGTACTAGAATTGAGAAGTCGGGTGATGGTGATGATGATGTTGGTAAGTTCTTGTTTCTCTTTTGATAGTATGAGTTCCTTCTAAGTGGGGGAGTATATTTTGTAGATGGGATAGAATTCCTTGAATTGTTGCATGTGCATGATGCTTAGGAGTTTGGTTGAAATTGAATTTCATTTACTTCTTGCATTGTGTGTTTTATGATGCTTTGAGCATGTTGTATGATGTGTTTACATGATGTTAGCTTGCATATTAGCATGTTTATATAAAGAATTGCCTAAAAATTGCATTTTTGGAAAAGTTGCAAAAATTCACTGTAGCTTGAAACTGCTCACTGTAAAGTTTTTGTAAAAATGGCTATTTGATCCTTTGGTCTAAAATTGTGGTATTCTGGTTAGAAGTGATGTATATGAGTATGATGTTGAATATAAAATGAGTTTTTGCTATTTGGATGGAAGCATGTGAGTTTTGTAGCATAACGAGTTACAGAATTGTCTTCTAGTTTCTTGTTGTGTTGTGAATCTCTTGATTATGTGAAATTGATGGTTTATTCTTGATAATGTGTTGTATGGTTTGGTTATGTGCTGCTAGTAGAATCTCTAATCTTGGAAGTGTTTGGAGAGTGGCAAGTGTCATTCGAGGACGAATGTTGTTCAAGTGGGGGAGATTGTAAGACCTTGAAAATAGCTTAGGTGCTCTAGAGCCTAATATGTTGGTCTTGGTTTTCTTAGGTCCTAAATATGTTTAATATGTGGTTTAGAGGCAGTAGCTAAAATATTAGGTGTGTTGGAAGTCAAACGTCAAGGGACGACTAAGACGTTTGACGACTAAGTCACCTAAATGTCTCTAATGTGGTTCTATGTGTTTATGTGTGTTTCATGGTGTTTTAAGGTTTTTAATAGAGTTAATATAGCATGTATAAGCAGTGGTTAAAGTTTCGTGAAGCTTGGAGGTCGAACGATCAAGAACGTCCAAGGCATTCGAAAGATATGCCTTGAGTCGACCTTGTACGTCTAGGCGAGTTTCGTTGAGTTTTATGTGTTAGTTTTGGATGAAATTCATGTGAGAGGTGTTAAACTCATAGATGGTAGTATTTGGGTTGGAAACGTCCGTTAAATTATCACCAAGGACCATCAAAGGGTACTTGTGGAAAGGACCCAAAACCTGATGGCAGGCAGTCCCAGGCAGCCTTGGCGACGGAGCTGTCAACGGCCAGTAGTGGCTGTGACGCCCCGTCACAAAGGTCTCGTCGTGGGGGCCTTGTACAAGGGTGTAGGGGGAACCCTTTGCAAGCCACTGGAGCTTGCAACGAATGGCCATGATGGGCCGTTGCACCCGTGATGCCCCTTCACAAGGCAGTCGTCGTGGGCTTAGTCTCCTGCACAGATTTTTCTGCCAAGTCAGGGGTGAACTGGTAAATTCACCCCACGTCCAAATAAGAGTTTAGGCGGTTTTTTTAGGGTCTTATGGGTATTTTAACTAACTATTTAAGTGGTTAAGACCCTAGAGACTTCATTATTCTAAAAATCAAAACCCAAAGTCTCTTAGAAATCCCAAAACCTCCATTGAAGACTCCACTGAAGAAGCAGCTTGGTGAGTGGTCTTGTGTGGAAATTCTTCATCAAATTGAAGAATTATCATCCTAGAGGTATGGCTTTTGATCCTTGAAACTTATTTCATCAAGGATCCCAACTTTCAAGATGTTTTTCAAAGTTTTCTAAAGTGAATTGTCCAATTTTGGTATTCTACCATGGGTTCTTGCATAAATGATTTCTAAACATTGAATTATGATCTAATTGATATTGTATTGATGATTTCAACATAAATTACATATGAACCCATGTGAATTGATGAACCTAGTTTTGACTACTTTTTGGGTTACTTGCTATTAAGCTAATGTTGATGAATTGTTGTGTAGTTTCTTATGGGCTTTCTATTGATGTAATAATTGTTTTCAATTAATATATAATTGATCTTAGATTGTTAAACCTAGATTGAATTGATATAGATTCATTGAGTTTTATGGTTATTGCTTTGAATTATTGTTCATGGCCATGGGTAAGGTCCTTGTGATATTGAATTGGTTGATTTGGCATTGATTTGAAGTATGGATATGGGGATGAAGGTATGCTGCCCCGTTTTCCTTAATTTGATATTAATTATACTTTGATTCTATTGTGATTGGTATGGTCCACTTATGGTGGCACTGTTATATGTTTTATTTTCAATTGATGTGGCCTTGTCGGCGTTACTTTATGTAATATTATGAGCATAGCCTTATTGGCAACTACTTGAAGTTATGTGGCTATTTGTGTAGTTGATGATGTGAGTATGACATTACTTATCTACATGTGAAGTTATATAGTCATGTATGTGTTCTTTTAGTTATGTTGCCTTAAGTGATTATGTTAGACTTTGACTTGACATTATGAGTATAGTGTTAGGTTTAGTCTTGGTTATTCCTATTTGACTTTATGAGTCTATGTGGAGTATATTAATGATGTTATGATGATATATATGGTGACTTGAAGATGTTAGGTTGTTTTAGAAGTGTTTCTAGAATGGCTTGTATTATGTGTTAAAAGTGAAGTACGTGATGTCTTGTCTTGGTTGACTTGTATCTCTTGCTTGATGTATATATGATTATGGATATGTGATTTCTTGATGTAGGGTGTTATAACTCTTAGTCTTGAATAATAAATATAGGTGAGAACTTAATGATAAGAAGGTCAAGTTTATGTGGAACCTTCAACTTAGTGGCGAGGTTATGAATTGTGAAGTAGTTAGCCGTAATGTTATCCTTCATGTGATGAGTGATGGACTTAAGTTTGATTGGCTGGAACGGCATCATATCATATCTTAGGGAAGTCGTTATGAGCTTCTTGTCGCCAAAGTAAGATATGCCCTAGTGGAACTTGCTTTGGTAGGGTGAATGTAAAGGGGGTCATGAACTAGATAAGGGAAAATTTATTGTAAGAACATATAATACACAGGTAAAATGGTGGATAACAAAAAAGATAGATGATTCAGTTACAACAAAAGAAATAAGGAGACTAGTATTAAATATATTAAACTTTACATTTACAATTGAAGTGATAAAAACTGACAAAAATATTATTGCAGATTATCTCTCAAGATTCAGTTAAAGAACAGACTGAATGCTTAATACGCCCTTCATATTCCTTAACCATGTGCCTACATGGGATGTGTCCAAGTTCTACCATTGGCAAGTAGAACAACCTCATTGGAGTAGGATAGAACTTTGGATTCCATGTCTTGCTAACATGGTCTATGTCGGTTATTGCCTATTCTCATCATCTGTAATACCTTTTAGCATTAGATAAGTTTATGAGGTTTAGGTGGTGTTATGGGACGCTATCTAGACATTGCACAATAGACTTTGAAGGTGTTATGTGGAGTTCCTAGGTCTTGTCCAAGACCATTATGTGTGTGTCTTATGTGATGATGTATGTGAGTGTCTTATGTGATGTATGAGTCTTAATGAACTAATGAACTAATGACCTATGTAGTAACTATATAAATGAATGAGTACCTAATCTAAAGTGGCTTAAGCTTTCCTTAGCTAAAGTATGAGGAGGGCATGAAAGGATGGTCTCTTCATGTCTTATCTTTGGAAGTCTTAAGGATGACTCTAGTTAGGGAAGTTGGTTAATCTTGTTGACATGATCTAAACCTTAGGAAGTATTAAGGACTATTTAGGTAATCTTGGAGAGGTCATTGCACTATGGACATATCTTCTTGATTTACTTAAGTAGGTCTTTTGATAGGCTTTGGAAGGAGAATGTCTTCTAACTTAAGCGTTTGTGTGCTTAGTGAGAATGATTCTATTTAAGGTAGTCTATAGGATCTCTTGTGTGTGTGTGAAAGGATTGTATGGGCGGTCGCTCCACACTTACTCAAGTGAACCTTGGAAATGACCTTTGGTAGAAGAATCTTGCATAGATGTTTATGATTGTTTTCTAAGTATGTATGTGACTCATCGTAGGCAATCTTAAGGGTCGTTTAGGCACATCTAGAGAGGGTGTACGGGCGGTCTCTCTTTGTGTTACTTAAGTGAATCTTAGGATGACTTTAAGTGAGGGAATTACATGCTAGGAAGACTAAGGGTGTAGGATGAAGTGATTCACTGTAACAGTGAATTAATTCACTGTACAGTGAATATAGCTCACTGTAAAGTGAGTTCTTTAAATGGTATTTTGGTTTTATTGTTATCTTATGTGTTTCCTAATTGCTAAATGATGTTCTTATGTTTAATTTATGATTTCTAAATGAAAAGATGCATATTTTCAATAAAGTCCGTTTTCATGATTTTATGCATATTGCCATACTTAGTACATGTGGTTGTACTAATTCCATGCTTTATTTTCTATCTATAGTCTTTTGTAGGTAAGGATCTTTTGGAGAAGAATACTTGGGCTTAGAAGAATCGTCCGAGTAGAAGAGTTGAAGTATGTCCTCATTTGTTTCGAGGGCATATATGTCGTTTTATGTTTCTTTTATGAAGTATTGTAATAAGACTATGTTATTTCTATTTTCGTATTAAAGTACTCTTGTGTCTTAAGATGATGAGATTGAGACTTAGTATTTCTATTACTTTTATATGAAAGAGGTTTTTAAAACTATAGTATGTTTTGTGAAAAGATTAAATTCCGCACTACTTTTCACTATGTATATGCGATGAATGATATGAATGAGGCTTGTCTTAGAACTCTGAGAGTTCGACGACGCCGGTTGCAATCCGAGATTGTACCCTATCTTCTATGGTATGATATCGGGTTGTGACAATTATTAACCTTCGGGAGACATAGCCATAACCTACATAGACCATGTGAACTACTGGAATCTGGTGTTCTACTCCCACACCGAAAAGAGAGGGTTAACACTTGCCTAAGGTGCAACATCGTACATATCTTATCTAGGTGGATCCACTAAGCTAGAGTCCTACGTGGGAACATAGTTAAGGGACAAAAAGATTGCTTCTAGAAACCTTGAGTTACTAACGTGAGGGTTTCCATTTCATGAGACAACATATACCTTGGGAATCCACACTACTAGTCGTGAAGAAACCAATGTGGGAGGCAGGACCTACTAGCGTGAGACCTCTATCTCATTTACATGCCCTTTCGGTGCTAAGCAATAACTCCCTTTTTAAACATCATTAAGACTTCAAATAACATTAGTTCATAAAGAATAGGCCTTAGGGACTTACTCCCTCATATATCATATAACTCAAAGGTATCTAGGATGAGAATTCTACATTCATCATAGAACCTATATTATGTGAGAATGTCCTTTCACATAATCATATCATATTCATACATGCATGTGTGTGTGTACATATATGTGAGATCTACCTTCACACAAACACATTTAGGAACACATGTTCATAACTTCATAAATCATATACTTTACATGCATAGAAATAGGTATTGATGCATATGAGATCTATCCTTTCCTTAATCATTATGGATCTATCCTACTCATAGATATGCATGAAGTGTGTGTGTGTACATTGGTCAACATGATCACATAATGGTTATCACATAGTATTGATGAAGCCACCCTCTAAAGACCACACCACATGTACAACATTCTTCAAGTCTCAAGTCATACACATATATAGATTATTGAGGACTATAGATACACATAGTCACATTACATCATAGGAGGAAAGTACATATTCAACAATAGAATATAAGACTCCTAGCATACTTTGATCACACATTCATATAGGGTTCATATGGGTAGGGGTCTTGCTATAAGGATATTCTTCATCAATAGTCATATAGACCATCTAAACATAACACGATCATCACACATATACATATAACATCATCTCCACACCTAGATTAAACAAGTTGTGTAGGAGACTATACACCTAACATCACATAACATCAATTCACTTAGAACATGATATTAGAATCAAGGCTAAATCCTTGAACTTCCAAACATAGAAATCACAATATCAATTCATATTGAATATAATGCCTTCAAGTCCATGATCATAACACATAAATATTAACAAGAATGTAAACACCGCCACCAAAGGTGGACCATACCAATCAACACGATTCAATGTACATTCTAGGCTAATTAGAAGAAATAAGTCAACTTACAAAATCACCAAGCTAATGATCATATTTGATCATTACTCCACAATTAATATTCAATTTAAAAAGAAAGTAATAGCAATAAGCAATTCAATACAGTATAATCATAATTCTATAAACATCAAGTCAATACCACAAGACCCACATTATAGGCTAATTTGAGAAATTAGGAGGATCATTGGTTCTCCATAAAATTGGATATAAATTCATCATAAAATCAGTAGATAAACATATATTCATCATTAGAATGCTTTTGAAATCAATTTGAGAATGAACCGGTGGCTAGATTCAAAAATAGGATTTTTTACTTAGAATTCATGTTTAGAAAACCTTTGAAAGGACTCCATAGATTAATGGTTATATATGGATGAAGGATTACCATACCCTATACATTAAAAATCCTATGAAAATCTGAGAATAAAGCTCTAAGAATCCATCTCCATAGCTTGTTCTTGTGCTTGGTCTTCAATGGAGGTTTTGGGGTTTTTGGAAGAGAAGAGAACTTTGGGAATTGGATTTATAAATTGGTATTGTGGTTTTGGATTGGTAAAGGGTTTAAAAAGGTCCTAAAATCAGTTAATAAAACATCCCCCAATTTACCAAAACACCCCCACACGAATTGGGGTTCTTAGACATGTCAAAATTGACTTAAAAACGACGAATCGGATCTGGAAGTGGGCTGCGTGTCGCGGAGGAGCCTCCCCATTATGCCCTAAATAAAATTTGAGGCAGTGAGGTGCGTTCCAGGTGCACGTCATGAGGGAAAGGTCTAATTCTTTGACCTGCTCGCTGCCTTGGGCAGCCTATTTTCCAAGGTTTGGGTCCTCCTTGGGAGCCCTTCGGGTGGTCCCAGGGGAGTCGTACCAGGACATTTTTGACCTTTAACACGTATATTATGGTACTAGGGTCAACTACACTGCTTCTCAACTCAAAACAACACATAAAATCAAGCCAAACATATAAGGACTCACTAGTACGTCTAAAATTCTAACTTTGGCACGTCTTGGACGTTCTTGGACGTTTGACCTCAAAACTTCATGAAACTTAACACACTGACTATAAACATCATTATTACTCATATAAGGACCTCAAGAGACCATGAAACACACATAAGCACATAAAACACCTAAGGACCTTTGGTAACTAGTCGTCGAACGTCTTGGTCATCACTTGATGTTTTACCTCCAAATCACCTCAAATCAAGTATACATACTATAAAACACTTAATGAAAATATTATTAACCTTTGTAGGCACCTGTGAGGATCTATATACCTTAGTTCATTTTGAGGGTCATCACACATCTAAACGAGAGTATAACAATTGGGCATAAACCATACATCAATACAATAAAAGCCACTTATAGGCTAGAAAATCTTAGTACTCAAACGAAAGAGAATGAACAAAGTGTCTTTAAGACTAATCAAAATCCAATGATAGAAAGTGGCATTGTCCTTGAAGTTGTGAGGACCTAGCAAACTTGGAGAATGAGAAGCGATGTTTTCCTTCAAAAGTTGTCACAAACTCTTCAACGACCGGAACCTAAAATATTGGGGAAAAAGGGAGAAATAGGGTTAGAACATCACTTGTACTAAGTATAGGACCATATGCACACACAACATAGAAATCATTCTAAAAAGGGACATTTCATTAAAGCATGCAAATTTACTTTGAAAAGCCTTATGCACATTTAAGAACCAATACAAATCAATAGTACAAATTAATTAAGTCAAGACCATGTACATTACAAG
Organism: Solanum sitiens; assembly: GCA_016801875.1. Lineage (NCBI taxonomy): Eukaryota > Viridiplantae > Streptophyta > Magnoliopsida > Solanales > Solanaceae > Solanum > Solanum sitiens. The sequence goes on along the minus strand of JABWTJ010000089.1, from coordinate 1,056,036 downwards.
ACCAACAATACTCAGTCTAGTCAAGTCAACTTTCATATCAACATAATTGAACACATAATCAAGACAACTCTATCATAAGGTTATAATATCAACAAGCATGTATAAGAGTTCATAACATCATAACCAGAGCAAGACCATTACTCATGAAACCCCCTTAAGTACACTAGTGCAATGTCGAAGTAAGGCCCCATAACCTCACTCAACCAAGTAAACCCAAAAAGAACCATAAGCAATGCCCAACTTCCCATACTATATCATTAAGAGTAAAAATCATCATACTTTAGCAATTGAGACCAAACACATGTTCATAAGTCAAACCACATCATGTAATGTCATTTACATATAAGATCATCATATACATACCATTAACATTTATAAGCATATACATACATAAGAACATCCTTCAATGACTTCACTCAAGAATAACTACTGCAATGTAAAGGTAGAGTTCCATACCCCTACCTAGACTAAGCCAAACCCCTTAGGTCATCCAATTTAGAGTTCACTTCATTACTTCATTTTACCTTTTGGGAACATCTTGCCTTAACCGACATAGAACACATGATTTAATGTGGAATCCGGTGTCATGAAACCCTACACCGAAAGAAGGAGGACTACTTGCCAAGGTAGTGCCAAAACATGAACGTAGCATCTATGTGGATCCACTAGCTAGTATTTCAATGGGGGAAACATAGTTCAAGAACTAGGAGTTGTAGTTGGGACTTTCTTTATGCTACATATATTATAGTCTACAATCTCATGAGTACATTAGTGATCCTACCTTTCCCATGTGGGAAGGGACACTCCTCACACCAGTTCACTAGGTTCTAAGCTAGAGTCCCTTTTTGAAATGTCTTTAAGCCTTTATTAATAATCATAGCTTAGTTTAGGTCATAGGGTCTATCCCTTATATAATCATCATCATAATTCAATAGGAATTGCATTAGTATTGTCCTTTTATTACAATTCATACATGTGAGGTTAGCACATTTACATCATATTATAATTAGACACATCGATAAGTTATTACCATCCTTGTAACATTTCATCTTATCCAACAACTCACAAGACATAATTCAAGACATTCCAATTCAACATCATACCAACCCTAATCAATATTATCATAAGGTAAACTTCAATACAACTTCATCACTAAACAAAAGTAATCATAATTGAAGTAAAGAATTGAGATCACAAGACTTACCCTAATCTCCTTCACAAGCCATCATCATGTTTTTCTATCACCATCCAATTCAACCAAACAATTGGTGTAGTATCACACACAATAGTAATCAACACAATAATAATGTCAATTGAATCACTACACAACAATTCATGACTACTTCATAGCCTAGGGTTAGGGACTTAGGTCAATATCATGATCTACTTCACAACCTAGATTAATTATTCAAGAACTAAAAAAATTGGACTACAATATATCATAATCTACTCATAAGTATCTAAAGACATCATTAACAAATCAATGTAGTAAATAAAATTCGTAATAGAAGAAAACCCCCTTGAAAACTCTTCTTTTTGAAATCAATTTGGAGGAACCCTTTGGACAAAAAGACCCCAAAGGCGAAAGGAATCCCATACCTTACTAATTAATGAAGTTTCATGGAGAAAAGACCCCTTCTTGCAGCCCTATAACCCTCTTTTGCTTTGTTTCTATGTAGTTTCTTTGGGAGAGAGAAAGAAGAGAGAAGTAAGAGCAATTTGTGTTTTGGGAATTATGATGCTTTGGTTAGTTTAATTAGGTTGGGGTCTTTATATAGGTCATTATCTAACTTAATTAGACCTCACTTCACCCCTAACTAATTAACTAACCTAAAAAGTGGAAGCAAAATAGTGGCAGGACCTACGAGACCTCGATCGATGGTCCGTAGGTCAACCTATGCCTTTGCCCCCATCCATCCTACACATCCATGATTTGCAACAATGATTTCTTCAAACGTGACCTTGGATAAAATTTCTTAATGTTTGTCGACGGAGGCACCGACACCCCATCGATCCAGCCACGCCTTGTCGCCTATGGTCCTCGAAGGTTACTATCCTAGACAACTTTTAGCCAAAATGCAAGGGTCCTCCTCAAGGACCCTTTAGTTCATACTTGGGGATTCGTACCCAAAAGTTTTAACTATAAACCAAATCTAATACGTGTTACAAACCTTTCCACCAAATTTCATTGAATTTCGACTCCTAAAACTTTGTCAAATAGGCTAAGGCACACTAGCACCTCGTGAGCTAGTTTCCGGACGTCTTGGACGTTCCTTGACGTTTTGATTCTAATAATTCTTAAATAACTTCTATACATTATATTTGCTCGTAAAGCAGTGTTACAACTCTTAGAATCCCATGTTAGGCTCTAGATTAGGCTTTAGACTTTCGGAGTGTTACATTATCCCCTCCTTAGGAACATTCATCCTCGAATGACACTAAATTTCTTTAAAAGGACGGAATAGACTCAAGAATAGCATCCCAACCAACAAAAACATTTCAAAACATGACGCACAATCAAAATCATCATAACACATGACCTTTTACACAATGCAACTCAAAACATCATTTTTAACTCAAAAGAGTTCAACATTCCTTATACGCGTATTCATTATGCCAAAGCTTTTTTCAACACATATCAAAATGCTCAATACATTTCATGAAGGAACAATATACCAAAATACACCACATAATGAGGACTCAATTTCCCTTTCTTAAAAAATCTCACCACCCATTTAATTGGAAAATTTTTTAGATACACTTTATCACCTTCTTCAAATTCTAAGTCTCTTCTCCTATGGTAGGCATAAGACTTTTGCCGTCTATAGGCTGCTTTCAAGCAATTCCTTATTAGATGAACCTTCTCTAAAGTCTTACAAATCAATTTGGGACCCAAAAGTGAAGACTCGCCCACTTCAAACCATCTAGTTGGAGACCTACACGTCCTACCATACAAGGATTCATAAGGAGCAATAGATATAGACGAATGGTAACTATGTTGCAAGAAAACTCAACAAAAGGCAAGTGTTTATCACAATTTCCCTTGAGATTAATTTTACAAGCTCTAACCAAATCCTCAAGGGTTTGAATAGAACGCTCCGCTTGACCATCCGTTTGGGGATGAAAAGTGGTGCTTAGCTTCACCTTGGTACCCAGCCCTTTTTGGAATGACCTCCAAAACCTAGATGTAAATTTGTACCCCTATCCGATATGATAGATAAAGGAATACCATGGCGACAGAAAATCTCATCTATGAAGATCCTTGCATAATCCTCCATAGAGTAAGTGGACTTAACCGGAATAAAATAGGGGTATTTGGTCAACCTATCAACAACCAACCATATAGAGTCATGTTGTTTTTTGTCCGAGGCAACCTACCACAAAATCCATATTTATGTCTTCCCACTTCCATGTAGGAACTTGGATTTCTTGAAGTAAACCACCCAGCTTTTGGCGTTGATCTTTCACTTGTTGGCAATTAGGACATTTTGCAACAAATTCCACTATGTCCCTCTTTAATCCTTCCCACCAAAACACTTCTCTAAGGTCATCATACATCTTTGTAGAACCCGCATAAATGGAATAACGGGAACAATGAGCTTCCTCAAGAATCCGGTTCCGCAAGCCATCTACATTGGGAACACACACCTTTCCTTGATACTTCAAGACACCATCCCCCCTAAGGAGAATGACTCATTAAGCTTATTAATGACCGACCTTTTCAACTCCATCAATGGTTGAACAAGGTGTTTCTTGGAATTCACCTCAACCCCCAAAGGCAATTTGAAGTGATGATGGACCATGAAACCACCATCCGGAGAATCTTCCAATCTAACACCTAAACGAGACAACCTATGAACAACTTTTACTAGGTCTTTCTTGGCTTCTTTTACATGACACAAACTACCAATGGTCATACGACTTAGAGCATCCGCAACAACGTTGACCTTGCCAGGTGGTAGAGAACACTCATTTCATAATCTTTCAACAATTCCAACCACCTTCTTTGTCGGAGATTCAACTCCTTTTGAGTAACACATATTGAAGACTATTGTGGTCAGTATACACATCAACATGGACACCATACAAATAATGCCTCCATATTTTCAAGACAAATACCACGGTCGTTAACTCAAGGTCATGAGTTGGGTAATTCTTCTCATGCACCTTAAGTTGCCTAGAGACATAGGTTACTACTTTCCCATGTTGCATAAGAACATACACCAAGCCCACTCAGGATGCATCACAATATACAATGAAGCCCTTGGTACCCTCCAGTAAGGTAAACACCAGAGCGGAAGTAAGCCTATATTCAAGATTTGGAAGCTTCTTTCACATGCCTCTAAACACTCAAATTTCATACTCTTTGGGGTCATAGTAGTCAAGGGAGATGCAATGGATGCAAACCAATCCACAAACTACCTATAATAACCCGCTAGACCTAAGAAACTTGTAATTTCGGTTGGAGTAAATGGCCTAGGCTAATTTTTCACTGCCTCGTTTTTCCTTGGATAAACCTCAACTCCCTCACTAGAGATGATATAACAAAGAAACGCCACCGACCTCAACCAAAACTCACATTTGCTATACTTGGCGAATAGTTTGTTTTCCTTAAGTACTTGTAACACCACTCTCAAATGGTCCATGTGTTCACCCTTATTTTTTCGAATATACCAAGATGTCGTCAATGAAGACAATGACAAATAAATCTAGGTAACTTCGAAACACCCTATTCGTGAGATTCATTAATTCCGCCTGGGCATTAGTGAGACCAAAAGACATTACTATGAACTCATAGTGACCATATCTATTTTGGAGTTCCATTTTTTGTAAATCCTCACCTCTAACCCTAAGTTGGTGATACCCGATATCAAGTCAATCTTAGAAAAGTAGCTTTCCCTTTGGAGTTTATCAAACAAATCATCAATCTGAGGGATAGGATGCTTGTTCTTGATAGTGACTTTATTGAGTTGGCGATATTCAATGCACATTCTAAGGGACCCACAATACTTCTTAACAAACAAAACTGGAGCACCCCATTAAGAAATACTAGGTCTAATGAAGCCTTTGTCTAGTAAGTCCTTGAGTTGAGCCTTCAACTCTTTCAATTCGCCGGCGTCATCCGATAAGGAGGAATTAAAATGGGATTGGTATCCGGTAGCAAGTCAATACAAAAATCAATTTCCCGTTCGGGAGGGGTTCCGGGAAGATCATTAGGAAAGACCTCTGAAAATTCCTTTACTATGGGGACTAACTCAATAGGATGATTTTTGGAGTCTAAATCATTGACTCTTACAATATGATATAGACACCCTTTTGAGATCATTTTACAAACCTTAAGACAAGAGATAATACGACCTCTAGGAATAGAATTTCCCCCCTTCTACTCTAAAATGGGTTCATTTGGAAAATGGAACTTGGCAATTCTTGTTGTACAACCAATTGAGGCAAAACAATCATGCAACCAATCAATCCCCAAAATGACATCAAAATCAACCATATCAAGTTCTACTAATTTAACATGAGTAACTCTATTGGGAAACATTATAGGACGATTTCTATATACCATCTTTGAAACCACCGACTCACCTATCGAGGTAGTTACCATGAAAGGCTAATTTAGAATATCAAGAAAAATATCAAACTTTATAGCTATCAAGGAAGTAACAAAAGATAATGTAGCACCCAGATCAATTAAAGCATATACATCATAGAGAAGACTTGTAACATACCGAACACCACATCGAAAGAACTCTCTTTTTCACCCCTATAGCATAGTAATAAAAGCGATTCTTCTTTGGAGGATCCACATTAGAACCACTAGCTTGAGCTTGCCAGCTACCTTTGTCTTGCCCCTTCAAATCAGAGAAATCCCTAACCTTGTGGCCACTCTTGCCATACCCAAAGAAATTGTCCGTCGCAACAAGACAATCACCATAGTGCTTCTTTCCACACTTCCACAAGTTGTCTTCTTGCTTGGTGAGCTAGTACCTCTTCCATTTTGAGACTTCAGGTTAGACACCCTATCATCACGAGCCTTGGGAAATTTGGTTGGAACTTGAAACCTAGTCTTGTCTTGAATGACAAGCCAACCCTTTGAAGAACCACATTTATAAGACTTGGCCTTCTTGGCCTCCCTACTCTTTCTCTTTATCATAGTTTCTTCCACTTGTTGAGCATGAACCATGAGACGAGAGATATTAATATTATCATAAAGTATAGCCGAACGTCATTCTCCCACCAAGTCATCAGACACCCCTGTAAGAAAATGACTCATCAAATCCCTTGGGTTTGAAACCAAGGATGGAGCATACATGGACAATATGGTGAGTTTCAAGGAGTATTCAAGTACACTCATACCTCCTTGGCGAAGGTTGATGAAGTCTTCCACCTTATCTTCCCTCGTATCTCTAGGAAAGAACCTATCAAGAAAAGCCTTCTTGAAGATCTCCCAAGTCACCGGACCACCTCTTAGTGCCCTATTATCCTTCCATTGCACATACCCAGTTTGGACCACATCTTTGAGTTCATAAGCTGCCAAATCTGCCTTATCAATTGAGGTCACACCCACAACATAGAGAATATTATACACCTCATTGAGGAAATCTTGAGGGTCTTCATCCGACCTCGACCCAAAGAACATAGGTGGATTCATTTTATCAAATTCTCTCAAACGCGAGGCCATAGTGTTAGCATGTTGATGTCAGGACTGGAATCTAGACCCCAGATGACACCGGCGTCATTGACCTCTCAGAGGTCGCAGACAAGCCTACTTACGTCATTCTTACTTCATCTAGGTAAATTTTAGCGGAAAATTTAAAACTTTTTGTTTATTAACATGCATAAAGGTCATTCTACTTAACTTCATAATGTTCACAATTAACCATCTAACAATAAGATTATCAACTGAAAGAAATAGTTCAATACTGCATTAAATGTATAATTGCCAAAGTTGCACCAATACACTGTCTGAAATAAAAACGGAAAAAAACACTAGTGGAACATACTCCACTAGCTAAAGCCTGCATCTAAGCTAGATAGTAATGGTAGACATCCTCGAAAGCATGAGGCCCTACCAAGTTCGGATGAAATCTCCACGTCCGGATAGCTGCAACGTCAACCTGTAAGGTCTAGCGTCCACCTGTGCCTGCACCTAAAAATATAGAGTTGTATGGGATTAGTACACACTTGTACTAAGTATGGGTATATGCAAGCACGCACCAAGGACATGCATGAGTAAGAATAACTCTTTCCTAACAACATGATTATGGAAAGTCAAGTCAGTGGACTTGCCAAATTGGGATTAGGAAAGTTAGTGAACTTTCCAAATTTTGATTAGGAAAGTTAGTGAGCTTTCCAAATTTGGATTAGGAAAGTTAGTGAGCTTTCCAAATTTGGATTAGGAAAGTCATGCCATGAGAGTAACATGCATCATCATAATTATCATATTGCACACAACACATAACATCTTACACATAGCACATATCATATTGCATATAACACATAACATCTTTCATATCATTCATTCATATGCCATGAGACCTTGGAATCATGGACTTAACATCAAGACTTCCCAAAATGAGGGCTCAACATATGGGACCTCAACTAGGGAGCCTTCTTTGGCAAACACAGAGTCTGCTTCATTCATTCATACGTACTTCATTTCATTCATTCATAAGCTAGTGCAAACACCAGCTATACCTAGGATGTAGTTTAAGACTCTCATCGGGTTTGCTGTGCAATGATCAAGAATAACCTAGTGTTATTACTTTTGTCTAGCTCACCTCTTGATTATCCTATCCTAACAACGTTGGTATCGTTCATTTCATTATGTGTATCATTTTAGGCTAACCTCATTCATTCATTGGGAACTTTATCTTTAACCGACATAGAACATGTGAGCATCATGAAATCCAGTATCTCCCCCACACCGAAAAGAGGTGTATTCACCGGCCAAAGTGACCCAAAAGATGCTAGCGGACATGGGAATTGAACCCCGCCAGATCCCTATATTGGCAGTATAAGTTCGAAGACTTGGAGATATAAGGAGACACATACCCGGCATGCCAGACAGTCTCATCTCATGAGATTTACGTGAACCTTCGCCCTCCCGAAAGAAGGCATCACCGCTCATAGCTAGTCTATCGGTGCTCAGTATAAAGTTCCATTTCATTCAACTCATACGTCATGGAAGTTGGCTTCTAGTATGAGGACATCATAGCTCAATCGATGATTTCTCATCTCATCATTAGTATTGAGTATACATTTTTCTCAATACTTTCATTAGTGTGTTCATAGAGACTAGTCTCTTCATTACCTTTACACTCTCATAGGTGAGTACGTTTTGGTAACATTTACTTAGGCTCATTTGAGATTGCTCTCATCTTTCACATTAGCCTCTTATCATGTTGCCACCACATTCATTAACAATAGCACATTTGCTCTTCATAATTACTCACTCCTTTTTACGTGAATGTTCATTTTATCATATGCCAATGCACTTGGTCATTTGTGTGTTTCACACTCTTACTTAACCCTTATAGGGTTTCATCATTTCATTACATAATATTCATTTCATCGTATGCCAATGCACTTGGCCATTTAGTGTATTTTACACTCGTACTTAACCCTTCTAGGGTTACATCATTTTGATTACATACATCTTAGGTTCACTTATTTTTAAACGTATGCTAGACTTATGGGTCTATACATACAAGCCATGAGGTTTCATTCATAGTTTGTTTAAGGGATTCATATCATCCTAAGATTATGTGGTATAAGACTTATGCATCTTGTATGTATGCCAAGATCTCGATTTTGATCTAAGTAGATGGCATTCTTCTTGAACATTTAATTCACGTATGATTTATGTATCAATACGGAATTTGGGCAAGGGAACCCGGTTCCTAATACCTTGGACAACACTTACATTTTTCATTTATTTTATTTTTGTCCACACGGCTTGGGGACGCAAGATCGAGCCCCAACACCTTCGTTTCCTTTTAATTTCTTTTCTTTGAAATCTCACTTTCTTGGCCGAGGGGTTTTGGGATCGAACCCCCACAGTCCCTTTTATTTTTTTATTTCTTATTCCTTGACTTTTTTTCGAGTTGACCATGAGGTTGTGGGATCGAACCCCCACAACCTCACTTTACTTTTCTTTTAATTATTCTTTACTGCCTAGAGGTCCTGGGTTCGATTCCCACGCCTCACATTTCTTTTCTTTTAATTTTTTTTCCTTAAGCTTGACTGAGAGGTTGTGGGTTCGAATCCCACTCCTCTCATTTCTTATTTCATACATCATTTTCCATCCAAGACCATGGTTCGAATCCCCTTCACCACATTCATTTTTACTTCTTTATTTTCATGGTTTTTAACATGGTGAGGTCACGGGTTCAATCCTCCATGACCTCACTTGTTTTAATTCATTTTTCAGGACATTTTGAACCCTCTTAACTTGACCGAAAACCATCACTTGAAGCTGGAAATTTTATAGTTTTTCAGCATCTTTTCATCAAGTTACACATTAGTTCTTAGGGAAATTTCATAGTGCATTTAGAACGTTTTAGGTGCATTTTCATGGATTCGTTTAGCCAAGAGATTATCACTCAAATCAGCCACATTTCCTCTCATATGAATATCACGATTTACATAAATTTATGGACATAAGATAACAACCATAACATCACAATTTTTTATCCTTAACCCGAGAACACCTAGTCACGGTCACATTTTTGCACACACATGCACATAGTTTCGAAACACATAGGTTGTCATTCATACGATTTTAAACACACATTCATGAACATATTCTTTCAGAAAAACACAATACACACCTAATATCTACCAGCAAACACACCCAACCTATAAATCATTGGGAGCTAGTGACAGGGACATGCAACGGGGAACAACCCTAGTTTTTGGATTAGAATATACTGAACCTTAAGGGGTCTCTTGGGAAAGCGACCAAGAGAGAAGAGAAACCATACCTTTTTGACGTTCAAACCTCGACTTGCTTCCCAAAGAACTCCTCCAAACACACGTCCAACACCAAAAGTTCAACACCAAACTCGACGGACAACCTTCTTTTTGCCTACATGATTGATTTTGTTGTTTGTTTTTATCTTTCGTAGTGAGTTCTTAAAGTGTGAAGAACTTGGTTTATCTTTCTGTTCTTGAAGTTATTTTGGCAGAGAGAACGTGAAAAAGAAGAGAGATTGAACGTGTGTTGAGAGATAGACGTGAGAGGAGAGAGTTATCTTAGGCTTAGGAGTCTAGTTTAGGACTTAGTCAAATAAGGTTTAGTTAAATATTAAAAAAATCTAATTTCCCTTTTATCTTAAATCAGCAAATAAATAATAAATATAAGTTAATTACATTAAGTTACCAACTTAAAGAAAAACAAATTTAATTCATTTCTTCCACCTAGGTTCTAACCCGGGTGGAGCAAGAATTCACTCTAAGAGCCAATTTTCGGCCCTCTCTCCCCAAAATGCCCCTCCACCTTATTAAGTAAATAATTAATTACCTATTTAGGGTAATTATGATACTACCCTTAGCCTGGAAAAATACCATTTTACCCTTAGTCCCTCCAACCCTAAGATTTTCCCTTTTAAGTCCGGCAAAGACTCCTTTGAGTAAGTCTTCGTATTCGAGAGCCCTACATGGCTGGACCCAACCTTTCCTAGATCAACTAACTCCCCAAGTTAGTTGTCTTGGCTGTAGCAAGGGTTCAGAGGTTTGGTTCTACACGCATCAATCCGTGTGAACCCGATCTAATCGTAGGCATTCTAAACACATTAAGCATTACTTATCATATCCATTTTTAGGGTTGTTACAGTTGAGGCACTCGAGGTCCAACCTCCCTATTCATTTGGGTCGTCTAGCTTGAACCTGAGAAGTGATGGCATTATCTTGAGATGTCATAGGTTGAGGAGCAACCAGAACTTGATCACACATAACAACTTCTTAAAATGTAGGCACTTGGTTGTCTTGTGGAGTCACTCGATTATCATTAGCTCCCACATTAGCCATTTCTTCTTCGTCCCTTCAAGTAGATGATATTTGAGTATTCATACCTAATACAATGATACAAGGTTTAGGTGAAAGCACATAAGTGGTGGTACACGAATTCTCGAGGGCCTGAGCTCCCTGTTCCAATAAGACTCTAGAGGCGCGACAAAGGATTACAGGAAGTTGAGAGTTTCTAAGCATCACATAGTCTCTCATTCATAAGTGTGGCGCACTTCATAATTATGAATAAGAATCTACACACACGTGGTTTAATGAGACATCGTTTCTACGAATATTCAACATCATGCTCTGATACCAAGTTTGTCACATCCGGGATGTACCCCCTAGAAGTAACCGGTGTTGTCGTCCTTGGAGAGGACTAGGAATAGCCTCTTAGAATTCATCATTACATTCATAGGTTAAAAATGCAGAAAATTTAAAACTTTTCTTCTATATCTGTCGTGAGGATTACATAGACCTCCCGCATACACATAATATATTCATATCGAGTATGCATAGACCATTCATATAAGATAATTACATAGTCTTCTACTTTTATGTCACATATATATATATATATAAAAGATAAAATATAGTCTTAAAACGGATGTGTCATATCATAACCATCTAAACGAGAGTATAACAATTGGGCATAGCCCATACATAAATACAATAAAAGCCACATATAGGCTATACAATCTTTGTACTCAAATGAAAGAGAATGAACAAAGTGTCTTTAAGACAAATAACCATGCAATTCTACAAAGTGGCATTGTCCTCGAAGTGGTGAGGACCTACCCAACATGGAGAATGAGAATCCAAGTCTTTCTTGAAAAGTCATCACAACCGTTCAACGACCGAAACCTAAAATATTAGGGAAAAGGGGAGAAATGGGGTTAGCACAGCACTTGTACTAAGTATAGAACCATATGCACATACAACATAGAAATAATGCTAAAAAGGACATTTCATTAAAGCATGCAAATTTACTTTGAAAAGCCTTATGAACATTTACAAACCAATACAAGTTAATAGTACATATTCATTAAGTGAAGACCATGTACATCACAAGACCAACAATACTAAGTCTAGTCATGCCAACATGCATATCAACGTAATTGAACACATAATCAAGACAACTCTATCATAAAGGTATAATATCAACTAGCATGTATAAGAGTTCATAAAATCATATCCAAAGCAAGACCATTACTCCTGAACCCTCATTAAGTCCACTAGTGCAATGGATAAGTAAGGCCACATAACCTCACTCAACCAAGTAAACCCAACAAGAACCATAAGCAATGCCCAACTTCCCATACTATATCTTTAAGAGTAAACATCATCATACTTGAGCAATTGAGACCAAAAACATATTCATAAGTGAATCCACATCACATAATGTCGTTAATATGTAAGATCATCATATACATACCATATACATTTATAAGCATATACATACATAAGAATATCCTTATAAGACTTCCCTCAAGTCTAACTAGTGCAATATATAGATAAAGTCTAACTAGTGCAATGTATAGGTAGAGTCTCATACCTCTATCTAAACTAAGCCAAACCCCTTAAGTCATCCTAGTTAAAGTTCAGTTCATTACTTCATTTTAACTTTGGGTATATCTTGCTTTAACTAACATAGACCACATGAGCTCATGTGGAATACGGTGTCAGGTAACCCTACACTGAAAGAAGGCAGACTACTTGCCAAGGTAGTACCGAAAAATGAACATAGCATCTATGTGGATCCACTAGATTGTATTGATATAGGGGAAATATAGTTCAAGAACTAGGAGCTGTAGTTGGGACCCTATGTATGCTACATCAATTATAGTCTCAAATCTCATGAGTGCATTTGTGATCCTACCTTCCCTATGTGGGAAGGGACAATCCTTACTCTTGTTCACTCGGTGCAAAGCTAGAGTCTATTTTTGAAATGACTTTAAGCCTTTATTAATCCTTATAGCTTAGTTTAGGTCATAGAGTATATCATTTATATAATAATCATCATAGCTCAGTAGGAATTACATGAGTGTTTTCCTTTCATTACAATTCATACATGTGAGGTTAGCACATTTACATATCACATTATAATTAGACACATTGGTAAGTCATCACCATCTTTGTAACATTTCATCATAGCCAACAACTTAGAAGCCATAATTCAAGGCATTCCAATTCAACATCATACCAACCATAATCAATCTTATCATAAGGAAAACATCTATACAACGTCATCACTAAACACAAGTAATCATAATTGAAGTAAATAATTGAGATCACAAGACTTACCCCAATCTCCTTTAGAAGACATCATGAAGGTTTTACCATCAACCATCCAATTCAACCCAAAAATGGGTGTAGTATCATCACATAACAGTAATCAACACAATAATAAAGTCAAATGAATCACTACACAATAATTCATCACTAGTTCATAGCCTAGGGTTAAGGACTTAAGTCAATTTCATGATCCACTTCACAACATAGGTTAATTATTCAAGAACTAGAATAATTGTAGTACAATACATCATAATATACTCAGAAATATCTAAATAAATCATAAGCAAAGCAATGTATAAAGTCAAATTCGTAAATGAAGAAAACATACTTGAAAACTCTTCTTTTTTATATCAATTTGGAGGAACCCTTTGGGGAAAGAGATCCTAAGGGTGTATGGAATCCCATACCTTACTAATTGGTGATGTTTTATGGATACAAGCCCCCTTATTGAAGACCTATAACCCTCATTTGCTTTGTCTTATATGGAATTTCTTTGGGAGAGAGAAAGAAGAGAGAAGGAAGGGCAATTTGTGTTTTGGGAATTATGAGGGTTGGGTTAGTTTAATTAGGTTGGGGTCTTTATATAGGTCATTAACTAACTTAATTATACCTCACTTAACCCCAAACTAATTAACTAACTATCTAATTAATTTAATTAACTAACCTAAAACGTGGAAGAAAAATAGTGGTAGGACCTACGAGAGTTGATCGACGGTGCGTAGGTCAACCTACGCCCTTGCCCCTCTCCGTCCTGCATATCCGTGGTTTGGGACAGAAATTTCTCCAAACGTGACCTTGTCAAAAATTACTATGTGTTGGTCGATGGAGGCATCGACGCCCGGTCGATCCAGCCATGCCTCGTCGCCTATGGTCGGCGATGGCTACTGTCCTAGACAGGTTTTAGCCAAAATGCAGGGGTTCTCCTCAAGGACCCATTGGTTGGTCCTTGGGGAGTCGTACCTGGAAGTTTTGACTATAAACCAACTCTAATACTTCTTAGACACCTTTCCACCAAATTTTATTGTATTCCAACTCCTATAAATTAGTCAAATAGGCTAGGGCACACTAGCTCCTCTTGAGCTAGTTTTCGGACATCATGGACGTTCCTTGACGTTTTGATTCTGAAACTTCCTTAATGACTTATATACATTATATTTGCTTGTAAAATAGTGTTACAACTCTTAGACTCTCATGTTAGGCTCTAGATTAGGCTTTAGACTTTCGGAGTATTACACTCAAGTGTGGTACACACAATGGAAAGACAATAGGCCGGTTTAGTCAGTTCCGATAGAGTATGAAGAGTTTAAGGAATAATTCTTAGTAAAGTACATTCCCTGTGAGAGGAGGGAGGTGAAGGCTAAGGAGTTCATAATCCTAAGCCAAGGTGACATGAGTGTTGAAGAGTATTTTTTGAAGTATACCGTGTTGTCTAGGTATGATCCATCATTGGGGTTCAACCCTATGGATAAGATGAGTAGGTTTATGACCGGTGTTGATGACATTGTGAAAGAAAAGTGTCGTACGACCATGCTCCATAGTGACATGAACCTATCTAGACTTATGGTGTATGCTCAATCCAATGAAGATTCCAAAATTAGAAGGATGACAAGAAATTTGAAAGGGGTAGATCCGATTAGAAGAACCAACCTAGGTTTAAGAAGAGGGATCCAAATCAAGATTGGAATAGTGCTCTTAAAGTCAAGTTTGAGAGTGGTAGTGGTTCTCAAGTTGTTAAGCCTACTTGTTCTACTTGTGTGAAGAAGCACTTTGGGAAGTGTCTAGACGGTACCGGTGGCTGCTTTGGTTTTGGTAAGGATGGTCATAAGGTAAGAGATTGTCCTACTATTGCAGCTATAGGAAGAGAGGCCAAGCAAGTTCCTCCAAATGCTCCTGATGTTGGTGCACCAAAGAGGAATCGTTTTTATTGCCTCCAAGCTAAGGAAGAGTCGGAGGAGGATGTCGGTAAGTTATAGTTTTCTATCTGGAGTTGTTATGGGTTCATTCAAAGTGGGGGATTATAGTGAATATTGGGGTTGTGGATTGTAGTCTCTTCTGTTATATTATATTCAAGCTTAAGAGTAGAACTTTATAGTAGCATGTTGCATGTGTTTAGGAGTCTAAGTGAAAATGAATTTCATTTATCTCCTTCAATTGTGCATTTTCATGAGGTTATGTTTTTATGTTAAAATGAGTCTATATGATTTTGTCTATCATATTGTCATGCTTCTATAATAAATTGCCTAAAAATGCATAAGTGACATAGTGAGCATTCTTTACTGTAAGGTATTTTGAAATGTTTCTTAATTGTTTTTTATGAGAAATGGTTATAATGTGTTAATAAATTATGTATATGAGGATGATAATGTGAGGAGAGTTCCTCCTATATGAAATGAGAATGTGGAGTCTTATTGCATGATGAGTTGTAGATAATGCTCCTACTTTCTTGTTGTGTTTTGAGTCTCTTGTTATGTGGAATTGATGTTCCTCCTATTTATGTGTATTGTATATGAGGTGGTATGGTTATGAGCTTCTAGTCTTGCTTCGTTACTCTTGAAAGTGTTTGAAGTGTAGCAAGTGTCATTCGAGAACGAATGTTGTCCAAGTGGGGGAGAATGTAACAACCCTAAAAATTACCTAGGTTAAATAGAGATTTACATGTGTTTCATGAGTTTATAAGGTCTTAAAATTATGAATTATAGTGTTAGAAGTCAGTGTGTAGAGTTTAGAAGTCAAACGTCCAAGAACGTCCATGACGTTCAAAAGTTTGCCTATAGACGTGTTAGTGTGTTCTTGTGTGTCTTTGCATGTTTTATGTGGTGTTAAATGTTCAAGTTGATGGGAGAGTTTCCTAACATCTATAGAAACGTGTTTAGGGTTGAAATATCTGGGCACGACTCCCCAAGGACCACCCTAAGGGTCCTTGAGGAAGACCCAACTTTTAGCTTGAAACTGCAAAAAAAGAGTCCCAAACTACAATGCAAAGACGACTGATCGTAGTCCTGACTATGCCTCGTCAATGGGGACAGATGCTCCACACTTAATGGTGGGAGATTAAGACCCGAAAGAGCATCCTTTGACCAAATCGATGGAATGCCAGTACGGCTTGTCGTTTGGTCTACGGCTTGTGCATTGCTCTGTCGTTTGAGACCTAAAATTTTCTACAGGTGTCTCGGCCAAGGTAATGGTCACTTGAGAAATTCACCTAGCATTCTAATAAAGTCTTGGGTGGTCATTTAAGGTGTTTTTGTGTATTTTAAGTTACTTTGTTAGTCTAAACCCTAGATTAGAGTTCATTCTTCAAAATCAAAACCCAAAATCCAAAATAGAACTCTTTACACTCCATTGAAGCTTGAAGAAAGGTTGCAGCTAGGAGCTTGATTTGTCCATTGATTCTTCATTAATTTAGTTGCTTATCTTTAATTAAGGTATGGTGTTTCATCCTTGAATCCTCTTCCTATAACACTTCGAAAGTCTAAAACCTTATCTAGAGCATCACATGAGTGTCTTACAGTTGTAACACTGTTTTAAGGTCAATAATAGTGGATAAATGTCATTTAGAAAGTTTTGGAGTTAAAACGTCAAAGAACGCCCATCACGTCTGGAGACTAGTTCAAGGGGTGCTAGTGCCTTAGTCTATTTCACGGGGTTTTAAGAGTCAAAAATTGATGAAATTTGGTGGAAAGGTGTCTAACACGTACTAGAGTAAGTTTAGGGTTGAAATGTCTGGGTACGACTCCCCAAGGACCACCCTAAGGATCCTTGAGGAGGACCCTTCGAATTGGGCTAAAAAAGTATCATGGGACAATAGCAATCAACGGTTGTAGGAAACGAGGAATTGGCCAATCAACAGGGTGTCGATTTCCTCCATGGATGGTAACATAACCATTTTCCCAAAATGTAATTTTGGCAAATCTCTGATCAAAACGACGGTTGTGTAGGATGGTTGGTGCAAGGCACTGTCGACTGACCAACGACCCGTAGTTCGGGGTCTTGTAGATTTGGGTTCTTGTTTTCACTGTTGAGTTTTAATTGTTTCATTTAATTAGTTAGCTGGTCATTTGGATAATTAGGCGTTAAGGGAGGTCTAACTAATTTTGTTAAGGACTTATATGAAGACCTAATCCTAATTAAACTAACCCAACTCCCACAATTTCCCAAACACAATTGCTTTTCCTTCTCTCTTCTTTCTGTCTCCCAAAAAGAAAACTCCATTGAGAACTAGGTCAAATTATTTTGGGCAGAAAGAAGTCAATTTTACTCCATCAATCTTCATCAAATTCCAAGGTATGGGAACTCTTCACCTTGGGGATTCCTTTCCCCAAAGGGTTCTTCCAAAAATTGGTTTTGAAAAAGATAATTTCTTAAGTTTCTTTCTAATACGAATTTGATCTTCTAAATTGTATTGTCTATGGTTTATTTTGATTATTATGTTTATATTATGATGTTTTATGATTCACATATTCTAGTTCTTGATTATTTAACCTAGTATGTGAAATAGATCATGAAATTGACCAAAGTCCCTAACCCTAGGTTATGAACTAGTGTTGAATTGGGTTGTAGTGATGCCATTGACTGCATTATTGTGTTATTTACTATTGTGTGATGATATTACACCCATTGTTGGGTTTAATTGGATGGTTGATGGTAAAACCTTTGATGATGGATCGTGAAGGAGACTGGGTAAGGCTTTGTGATCTCAAACCTTTACTTCCATTATCGTGTTTTGTACTTCGTGATGAAGTTTAATTGAAGTATCCTTATGATTGAATTAAGTAGGTGTTGGTATGATGATGCAATTGAAATGTCTTGATTATGTGTATTGTGAGATTATGTTTAAGATGTAATGATATTAGGTTCGTTATGAAGTACCTATGTGCCTTACTATATTATGATGATGTTAAAGTGTTAATCTTACATATGAGGGATATATTGAAAGGATGTTCTCATACAATTCCTATTGTGCTAAAGACTATGACTATATAAGGATTAGTCTCCTAT
The DNA here is from genome assembly GCA_016801875.1 of Solanum sitiens. Classification (NCBI taxonomy): domain Eukaryota; kingdom Viridiplantae; phylum Streptophyta; class Magnoliopsida; order Solanales; family Solanaceae; genus Solanum; species Solanum sitiens. Next base: position 1,037,730 of record JABWTJ010000089.1, on the reverse strand, counting down.
GACCTAAACTAAGTTATGATTATTAAAGAAATACATTTTAAAAAGGGACTCTAGCTTAGAACCAAGTGAACTAGTAGTGAGGAGTGTCACTTCCCAAAATAGGAAAGGTAGGTTCACTATTGTACTCATAAGATTTGAGACTATAATGCATGGAACATAAAGAGTACCCAATCACATTTCCTAGTTATTGAACTATGTTGTCCCTATAGGAATACTAGTTAGTGGATCCACATAGATGCTTTGTTCATGTTTTTGTACTACTTTGGCAAGTAGTCCACCAGTCACATCCGGTGAGCACCCCCTACACGTAACTGGCGTCGTCGTCCTTTTTGAGGACTAAGACTAGCCTCGTACCTTACATCATTACATTCATAGGTTAAAAAATGCAGAAATATTTAAAACTTTTAATTACTTCTACCTTGAGGTTTACATACACCACTACATACACATATTATATATTCATACCGAGTATACATAGACCCTTCGTATAAGAAGATTGCATAGTCTTCTACTTTTATTTGCACATAGATATATAAGATACTTAACATAGTATTAAAAGAGTGTCTCATCTAATAACCATCCAAAACAAGAGTATATCAATTGGGTATATCCCATACATAAATGTAATAAAGCCACATATAGGCTATACAATTTGTACTCAAATAAAAAGGAAAGAACATAGAAGTCTTAAAGCTAAAACAACTTCATAAGCTTGATATTGGCATTGCCCTCGGAAAGTGAGGACCTAAACAACTTGGATGCTTGAAAACTTCCAAGTCTTCTTCAAAGTCGTCTCAAAAGCCCTTCAACGACCGGAACCTAAAATGTTTGGGAGAAGGGACAAAATGGGGTTAGCACATCACATGTACTAAGTATGAGTCATTAAGACATGCTACTTTATATTTGGAAAGCCTTATGCACATTCAAGAACCAATACATCTCATTAACGCATATTTATCAAGTCAATACCATGTACTATACAAGACTAAACCACCCTAATTCTAATCAAGTCACATGCATATCAACATACTTGAACTCATAACCAAATACAACTCTATCATCAAGTCATAACATCACAAGAATGAATAAGAGTTCATCACATTATATTAGAGCAAGACCATTACTCATGACTTAAGTCCACTTGTGAAATAATTAAGGAAAGCCCCATAACTTTACTTAATCAAGTCAACCTAGAAAGAACCATAACCAATGTCAAACTCTACATAAAATATCATTAAGAGTACATCATATCATTCTTTAACACTCGAGACCAAATACTGTTTCATAATAGTAACCAACATCATATAGTGTCATTTATATGTAAGATCATCACATTATCATCATTTACATTTATAAGTAGATACATACATAAGAACAACCTCCTAAGACTCCCTTCAAGGCTAACTAGTGTAATGTATAGGTAGAATCCCATACCCCTACATAGACTAAACTAAACCCTTTAGGTCATCCTAGTTAGAGTTCATTCATTACTAACTTTTATCTTTTGGGAACATCTTTCCCTTATGGAAATCGACCGCATGAGCTAATTTGGAACCCGATGTCATGGAACCTTACACCGAAAGAAGGCGGACTACTTGCCAAGGTAGTACCTGAAACATGAACATAGCAACCATGTTGATTCACTAGCTAGTATTCCTATGGGGGCAACATAATTCAAGAACTAGGAGATATAGTTCGGACCCTCTTTATGCTACATGCATTATAGTATCCAATCTTAAGAGTAAATTAGTGATCCTACCTTCCCTATGTGGGAAGGGACACTCCTCACTCTAGTTCACTCGGTGCTAAGCTAGAGTCCTTTGTTGAAATGTCTTTAATGTCTTTATTAATCATCCTAGATTAATGTAGGTCATAAGTTCTATCCCTTATATAATCATCACCATTATTGCTCAATAGGAATTGAATGACTATTGTCCTATGATTACAATTCATATAAGTGAGGTTATCACATTTACATAATCATTCATTATAAAGCACATTGGTAGTTATCACCATCCTTATAAGATTTACATCTTAGCCAACACCTCACAAAATCGTAGTTATGACATTTAAATACAACATCATACCAACTCTATCAATCCTAATATAAGGTATACTTCAATGCAACATCATCACTTTATCACAAGTAACCACAATTGAAGTAAACAATAGGGATCACAAGACTTACCAAGTCTCCTTCATAAGCCAAACTCAAGGCCATACCATCAAACCTCAAACTCAACCCAACAATGGGTGTAATATCCTCATATAATAGTAACCAACATGATAACAAGGACAATTGAATAATCATACAATAATTCACCACTTGTTCATTGCCTAGAATTAGAGGCTTAGATCAAGTTGACAACCTACTTCATAATCTAGGTTAATTACTCAAGAACTAGCATAATTGGAATACAATATATCATAATCTACCCATGATTAGCATGACAAAAACATATAATAGTAATACACACACTAACCAAACCAATTTCAACAATAATATACAATTCAATTCAAGATCACAACCTAGGGTCAAGGGTACAAGGTCATCTTCTATAAACTAGACCAATCCATCCATAAGTAGTGCAATATAATCATAATTCATCATATCTAATCAATACCATCAAAAGAAACCATAAACAAATCAGTTTGAAAGATCAATTTCGTGATTAGAAAAGACCCACATAAAAAAAATATATTTTGAAATCACTTTGAAGGAACCCTTTGGGGAAAGAAATCCCAAAGGTGAAAGGAATACCATACCTTAATTTTGATGAAGATTCATGGATAAACATTGGTGATTGCAGCCCTAAAACCCACCCTGGACTTGTTTTCTATGGTGTTCTTCAACTTGGGAGAGAGAAAGAAGAGAGAAGGAAGAGAGTTTCGGTTTTGTGAAATATGAGAGTTAGGTTAGTCTAATTAGGTTAGGGTCTTTATATTGGTTGTTAATTAACTTAATTAGGCTTTGGTCAACCCCTAACTAATTAATTAACCACTTATTTAATTAACTCAACCTAACTTAAAATGAGAAGCGAAACAGGTCACTTAAAAACGAGACCCCGTCGACACCTCGATTTTCAATTGACGGAACATGGGACCAACCGTCCTGTTGGTCCATCGTTAAGTTAAGAGACTTTTCAAACAGGACTTTGGCCAAATATTCTAAGTGTCCATTGACGAAGGCAATCGACGCCCCGTCGATTGGAACACGGTTCGTTTATGACAAGTGGTGGGTGCATACTGCCTTGGGCAGTCTTCGACCCAAATGCAATGGTCCTCCTCAAAGGCCCTTGGTTGGTCCTTGGGGAGTCGTGACCAGACATTTAGACTATGAAATAAATCTAATACGTGTTATATACCCTTCCACCAATTTTCACCAATTTTTGACTCCTAAAACTTAGTCAAACAGGCTAAGGCACACTAGTACGTCATTGAACTAATTTCCGGACGTCATGAAAGTTCCTTGGCGTTTTTATTTCTGTACCTTCTAAATGACTTATATACATTAAAATAGACCTTAAAACAGTGTCTAAACCCTTTGACACCTATGTTAGTCTCTACAACACATCTTAGATTTTCCAAGTGTTACATTATCCCCTCCTTAGGAACATTCGTCCCAAAATGACAGAAAAGTATTTTTAAAGGAAGGAATAGACTCAAGACTAGCATCCCAACCAATAAACAATACATGACAACATGAGTTTCAACATCAATCATTACATTTACACATCCCAATTCAAAACTTCCATTACCACTTATAAGTCTCAAAATTACATTATGAGGAATTTCCTTCTAACAACAACAACATGAGCTCTACATACCATATATGAGTAAATTATTCCAAAGTTCAACTTACCAACATGCTAAATATCATTTCATAAAGACTCACCATATCAAAATGCACATCATAACTCAAAACAAGAAGAATTGTAAATATTCAAGTTAGTATGCACATTTTCACTGTACATCACTGTAATAACACTATCAAATGCACATTTTTCAAAACATCACCAAATATCAAGACAACCTAACATTTAGTTATTATCTTCATTATTATTCAGAACAACTAACCTTCATTAGAAAAGATATGAGGAGAACGGGACTTCATGTTGGCCTCGGCCTCCCGTGTTGCTCCCTCAACTATGTGGTTCCTCAATAATACTTTTATGAAGGCCAACTCTTTGTTCCTCAACCTCTTCAATTGACGATCAAGGATTTCAACCGGAATCTCCTCATCAGAGAGGTTATCCTTCACACCAAGACCCTCAATAGGAAGAATAGATTCGGGATCACCGATACACTTCTTAAGCATAGAAACATGGAAACCCGGATGAATCAAAAATAGTTCACTAGAAATCTTCAACTCATAAGCAACCTTACCAACACTCTGCAAGATCTCATAGGGACCCACATAACGAGGACTCAACTTCCCTTTCTTGTAAAATATAACCACCGTTTCATAGGTTAAATTTTCAAGTAAACTTTATCACCTTCTTCAAACTCAAAATATCTTCTCCTATGATCGACATAAGACTTTTGCTGACTATAGGCTTTTTGCAACCGGTTCCTTATGATATCAAAGTCTTATAAATCAAATCGGGACCAAGAAGCAAAGACTCACCCAGTTCAAACCACCCAATAGGAGACCTACACCTCATACCATACAAAGCTTAAGAAGGAGCCATAAAGATGGATGAATGAAAACTATTATTAAGCAAACTCCACCAAATGCAAGTGCTTATCCCAATTTCCTTTGAAGTCAATGACACAAGCTCTAAGAATATCCTTAAGGGTTTGAATAGTATGCTGACCATCCGTTTGGGGATGAAAAGTGGTGCTTAACTTCACCTTAGTACCCAACCCTTCTTGGAAAGTCCTGCAAAAGCTAGATGTAAATTGTGAACCCCTATCCGATGTGATGGATAACGGAATACCATGGCGACACACAATCTCATCTATGAAGATCTTTGTATGATGTTCCGCCGAATAAGTAGACTTGACGGGAATAAAATGAGCGGATTTGGTCAACCTATCCACCACCAACCATATAGAGTCATATTGATTTTGTGTCCGAGGCAAACCTACCACAAAATCCATATTGATATCTTCCCATTTCAAAGTAGGAACTTGGATTTCTTGAAGTAAACCACCCGGATTTTGGTGTTCGGCTTTCACTTGTTGGCAATTTGGACACTTTTTGTCAAATTCTACTATTTCCTTCCTCAAACCTTCCCACCAAAACACTTCCCTAAGGTCATGCTGCATCTTTGTCGAACCTTGATGAATGGAGTAACGGGACCCATAAGCTTCCTCAAGGATCCGTTTCCCCAAACCATCTACATTGGGAATACACAACCTTCCTTGATACCTCAAGACACCATCCCCCCTAAAGAGAATGACCCATTAAGCTTGCCAAGAACCGATTCCTTTAACTCTATCGATAGTTGATCAAGGTTTTGTTTGGACTTCACCTCAATCACTAAAGATGACTAAGATTTATGATGTACCACGATACCACCATTTGGAGTGACTTAAATTCGAACCCTTAATGAGCCAACCTATGAACATCTTTCACTAGTTTTCTCTTGGACTCTTTCACATGGGACACACTTCCCATGGACAATCGACTCAAATTATTCTCTACCACTTTAGCCTTACCGTGGTGATAGAGAACACTCATGTCATAGTCTTTCAACAACTCTAACCATCTCCGTTGCCAGAGATTCAACTTCTTTTGAGTAAAGACATATTGGAGGCTTTTGTGGTCCGTACACACATCAACATGAACACCATAGAGATAATGCCTCCATATTTTCAAGGTAAATACTACAGCCGCTAACTCAAGGTCATGAGTCGGATATTTCTTCTTATGGACTTTGAGTTGCCTAGAAGCATAGGCTATAACTTTCTCATGTTGCATAAGAACACACCCCAACCCGACTCGAGATGCACTACAATAAACCACAAAACCCTTAGTACCCTCTGGTGGTGTCAATACTGGAGAAGAAGTAAGCCAATCCTTCAACATTTGGAAGATCTTTCACATTCCTCTGACCACTCAAATTTCATATTCTTTTGGGTCAAGGTTGTCAAGGGAGAAGCAAGATACACAAATCCATCGACAAATCTACTATAATAACCGGCTAGACATAAGAAACTCCTAATATCCGTTGGATCCAAAGGCCTAGGCCAATTTTTTCACCGCTTTGGTCTTCCTTGGATCAACCTCTACTCCTTGACTAGAGATCACATGACCAAGAAATGCTACCGACCTCAACCAAAAGTCACATTTGTTATACTTGGCAAATAATTGATGTTCTTTAAGTACTCGTAACAACACTCTCAAATGACTCATATGTTCGCCCCATTCAGTGTGTTTGTTTTTTAAGACTGAATCTTAATTATTCATATTGAGTTCATTAAATTTGTTTGTTTTATTTTGTTAGAAGCCTCTTAATGGGTCTAAATACATCTGAATGAATTAGATTTGTAACACACTCTTAACACCAGTCAGACTCAAAAATAAGACTCCTACCTTAATTCAACTACATCACAACAACTCATAAAAGTTTTTTTCTTATTTAATTAATGTTAATTACATGCTTACCCGTTATAATTTCCTATAGTCTTAGTAACTTAATATATGTCTTTTACTTTCATAAATTAATCAATATATTTGAATTGATAAACACTTCATGTTATAATATTTAACATGTTCCAGAAAGTATTAGTTATTTGATCTATAACAATAACAAATGTTCATTATATAATAAAATGTTTTCATAATCATTATATTAATACTCTATATAAACTATTTTACATTGCATTATATAATATTCTTAAGGTTTTTGAGTGCAAAGAATAGATTATTAATGATGTAACTTAATGTTAAATTCATAATAGATAAATCATATTACCTTGTTATGACAAAAATGTTCAAAATATTATTTTCTATATAAAAGAATATATTTTACTAAAATGAGGTTTTTATAATATTTTATTGATATAGAGTTTAATTTCATATGTACATTTAGATATTTAAAACAAAAAGTCCCAATAATCCCCAATAATCCAGTGTTTAGTGAAAATATCAACATCTTAATATTCAGATGTTTTTTCATATTTACACATCTAGATCTTAATACATATCTTAATTTTCAGATATGTATTCAGATTCAGAGTTCTGAATCTTAATAGAAACAAATGAGGCCTAAGACAGGCTCATTTGAAAAGTTAAACTTCACCACCCTTGTTCTACAATATATAGAGGCAAAGCAAGTTACATGGCTGGACCCAACCTTTGCTAGATCAACTAACTCCCCAAGTTAGTTGTCTTGGCTGTAGCAAGGGTTCAGAGGTTTGGTTCTACACGCATCAATCCGTGTGAACCCTATCTAATCGTAGGCATTCTAAACACATTAAGCATTACTTATCATATCCATTTTTAGGTTTGTTACAGTTGAGGCACTCGAGGTCCAACCTCCCTATTCATTTGGGTCATCTAGCTTGAACCTGAGAAGTGATGGCATTATCTTGAGATGTCATAGGTTGAGGAGCAACCAGAACTTGATCACACATAACAACTTCTTAAAATGTAGGCACTTGGTTGTCTTGTGGAGTCACTCGATTGTCATTAGCTCCCACATTAGCCATTTCTTCTTCGTCCCTTCAAGTAGATGATCTTTGAGTATTCATACCTAATACAACGATACAAGGTTTAGGTGAAAGCACATAAGTGGTGGTACACGGATTCTCGAGGGCCTGAGCTCCCTGTTCCAATAAGACTCTAGAGGCGCGACAAAGGATTACAAGAAGTTGAGAGTTTCTAAGCATCACATAGTCTCTCATTCATAAGTGTGGCGCACTTCATAATTATGAATAAGAATCTACACACACGTGGTTTAATGAGACATCGTTTCTACGGATATTCAACATCATGCTCTGATACCAAGTTTGTCACATCCGGGATGTACCCCCTAGAAGTAACCGGTGTCGTCGTCCTTGGAGAGGACTAGGAATAGCCTCTTAGAATTCATCATTACATTCATAGGTTAAAAATGCAGAAAATTTAAAACTTTTCTTCTATATCTATCGTGAGGATTACATAGACCTCTCGCATACACATAATATATTCATATCGAGTATGCATAGACCATTCATATAAGATAATTACATAGTCTTCTACTTTTATGTCACACACATATATATATATATATAAGATAAAATATAGTCTTAAAACGGATGTGTCATATCATAACCATCTAAACGAGAGTATAACAATTGGGCATAGCCCATACATAAATACAATAAAAGCCACATATAGGCTATACAATCTTTGTACTCAAATGAAAGAGAATGAACAAAGTGTCTTTAAGACAAATAACCATGCAATTCTACAAAGTGGCATTGTCCTCGAAGTGGTGAGGACCTACCCAACATGGAGAATGAGAATCCAAGTCTTTCTTGAAAAGTCATCACAACCGTTCAACGACCGAAACCTAAAATATTAGGGAAAAGGGGAGAAATGGGGTTAGCACAGCACTTGTACTAAGTATAGGACCATATGCACATACAATATAGAAATAATGCTAAAAAGGACATTTCATTAAAGCATGCAAATTTACTTTGAAAAGCCTTATGAACATTTACGAACCAATACAAGTTAATAGTACATATTCATTAAGTGAAGACCATGTACATCACAAGACCAACAATACTAAGTCAAGTCATGCCAACATGCATATCAACGTAATTGAACACATAATCAAGACAACTCTATCATAAAGGTATAATATCAACTAGCATGTATAAGAGTTCATAAAATCATATCCAAAGCAAGACCATTACTCCTGAACCCCCATTAAGTCCACTAGTGCAATGGATAAGTAAGGCCACATAACCTCACTCAACCAAGTAAACCCAACAAGAACCATAAGCAATGCCCAACTTCCCATACTATATCTTTAAGAGTAAACATCATCATACTTGAGCAATTGAGACCAAAAACATATTCATAAGTGAATCCACATCACATAATGTCGTTAATATGTAAGATCATCATATACATACCATATACATTTATAAGCATATACATATATAAGAATATCCTTATAAGACTTCCCTCAAGTCTAACTAGTGCAATATATAGATAAAGTCTAACTAGTGCAATGTATAGGTAGAGTCTCATACCTCTATCTAAACTAAGCCAAACACCTTAAGTCATCCTAGTTAAAGTTCAGTTCATTACTTCATTTTAACTTTGGGTATATCTTGCTTTAACTAACATAGACCACATGAGCTCATGTGGAATACGGTGTCAGGTAACCCTACACTGAAAGAAGGCAGACTACTTGCCAAGGTAGTACCGAAAAATGAACATAGCATCTATGTGGATCCACTAGATTGTATTGATATATGGGAAATATAGTTCAAGAACTAGGAGCTGTAGTTGGGACCCTATGTATGCTACATCAATTATAGTCTCAAATCTCATGAGTACATTTGTGATCCTACCTTCCTTATGTGGGAAGGGACAATCCTTACTCTTGTTCACTCGGTGCAAAGCTAGAGTCTATTTTTGAAATGACTTTAAGCATTTATTAATCCTTATAGCTTAGTTTAGGTCATAGAGTATATCATTTATATAATAATCATCATAGCTCAGTAGGAATTACATGAGTGTTTTCCTTTCATTACAATTCATACATGTGAGGTTAGCACATTTACATATCACATTATAATAAGACACATTGGTAAGTCATCACCATCTTTGTAACATTTCATCATAGCCAACAACTTAGAAGCCATAATTCAAGGCATTCCAATTCAACATCATACCAACCATAATCAATCTTATCATAAGGAAAACATCTATACAACTTCATCACTAAACACAAGTAATCATAATTGAAGTAAATAATTGAGATCACAAGACTTACCCCAATCTCCTTTAGAAGACATCATGAAGGTTTTACCATCAACCATCCAATTCAACCCAAAAATGGGTGTAGTATCATCACATAACAGTAATCAACACAATAATAAAGTCAAATGAATCACTACACAATAATTCATCACTAGTTCATAGCCTAGGGTTAAGGACTTAAGTCAATTTCATGATCCACTTCACAACCTAGGTTAATTATTCAAGAACTAGAATAATTGTAGTACAATACATCATAATATACTCAGAAATATCTAAATAAATCATAAGCAAAGCAATGTATAAAGTCAAATTCGTAAATGAAGAAAACATACTTGAAAACTCTTCTTTTTTATATCAATTTGGAGGAACCCTTTGGGGAAAGAGATCCTAAGGGTGTATGGAATCCCATACCTTACTAATTGGTGATGTTTTATGGATACAAGCCCCCTTATTGAAGCCCTATAACCCTCATTTGCTTTGTCTTATATGGAATTTCTTTGGGAGAGAGAAAGAAGAGAGAAGGAAGGGCAATTTGTGTTTTGGGAATTATGAGGGTTGGGTTAGTTTAATTAGGTTGGGGTCTTTATATAGGTCATTAACTAACTTAATTATACCTCACTTAACCCCAAACTAATTAACTAAGCATCTAATTAATTTAATTAACTAACCTAAAACGTGGAAGCAAAATAGTGGTAGGACCTACGAGAGTTGATCGACGGTGCGTAGGTCAACCTACGCCCTTGCCCCTCTCCGTCCTGCACATCCGTGGTTTGGGACAGAAATTTCTCCAAACGTGACCTTGTCAAAAATTACTATGTGTTGGTCGATGGAGGCATCGACGCCCGGTCGATCCAGCCACGCCTCGTCGCCTATGGTCGGCGATGGCTACTGTCCTAGACAGGTTTTAGCCAAAATGCAGGGGTTCTCCTCAAGGACCCATTGGTTGGTCCTTGGGGAGTCGTACCCGGAAGTTTCGACTATAAACCAACTCTAATACTTCTTAGACACCTTTCCACCAAATTTTATTGTATTCCAACTCCTATAAATTAGTCAAATAGGCTAGGGCACACTAGCTCCTCTTGAGCTAGTTTCCGGACATCATGGACGTTCCTTGACGTTTTGATTCTAAAACTTCGTCAATGACTTATATACATTATATTTGCTTGTAAAATAGTGTTACAACTCTTAGACTCTCATGTTAGTCTCTAGATTAGGCTTTAGACTTTCCGAGTATTACACTCAAGTGTGGTACACACAATGGAAAGACAATAGGCCGGTTTAGTCAGTTCCGATAGAGTATGAAGAGTTTAAGGAATAATTCTTAGTAAAGTACATTCCCTGTGAGAGGAGGGAGGTGAAGGCTAAGGAGTTCATAATCCTAAGCCAAGGTGACATGAGTGTTGAAGAGTATTTTTCGAAGTATACCGTGTTGTCTAGGTATGATCCATCATTGGGGTTCAACCCTATTGATAAGATGAGTAGGTTTATGACCGGTGTTGATGACATTGTGAAAGAAAAGTGTCGTACGACCATGCTCCATAGTGACATGAACCTATCTAGACTTATGGTGTATGCTCAATCCAATGAAGATTCCAAAATTAGAAGGATGACAAGAAATTTGAAAGGGGTAGATCCGATTAGAAGAACCAACCTAGGTTTAAGAAGAGGGATCCAAATCAAGATTGGAATAGTGCTCCTAAAGTCAAGTTTGAGAGTGGTAGTGGTTCTCAAGTTGTTAAGCCTACTTGTTCTACTTGTGTGAAGAAGCACTTTGGGAAGTGTCTAGACGGTACCGGTGGCTGCTTTGGTTTTGGTAAGGATGGTCATAAGGTAAGAGATTGTCCTACTATTGCAGCTATAGGAAGAGAGGCCAAGCAAGTTCCTCCAAATGCTCCTGATGTTGGTGCACCAAAGAGGAATCGTTTTTATTGCCTCCAAGCTAAGGAAGAGTCGGAGGAGGATGTCGGTAAGTTATAGTTTTCTATCTAGAGTTGTTATGGGTTCATTCAAAGTGGGGGATTATGGTGAATATTGGGGTTGTGGATTGTAGTCTCTTCTGTTATATTATATTCAAGCTTAAGAGTAGAACTTTATAGTAGCATGTTGCATGTGTTTAGGAGTCTAAGTGAAAATGAATTTCATTTATCTCCTTCAATTGTGCATTTTCATGAGGTTATGTTTTTACGTTAAAATGAGTCTATATGATTTTGTCTATCATATTGTCATGCTTCTATAATAAATTGCCTAAAAAATGCATAAGTGACATAGTGAGCATTCTTTACTGTAAGGTATTTTGAAATGTTTCTTAATTGTTTTTTATGAGAAATGGTTATAATGTGTTAATAAATGATGTATATGAGGATGATAATGTGAGGAGAGTTCCTCCTATATGAAATGAGAATGTGGAGTCTTATTGCATGATGAGTTGTAGATAATGCTCCTACTTTCTTGTTGTGTTTTGAGTCTCTTGTTATGTGGAATTGATGTTCCTCCTATTTATGTGTATTGTATATGAGGTGGTATGGTTATGAGCTTCTAGTCTTGCTTCGTTACTCTTGAAAGTGTTTGAAGTGTAGCAAGTGTCATTCGAGAACGAATGTTGTCCAAGTGGGGGAGAATGTAACAACCCTAAAAATTACCTAGGTTAAATAGAGATTTACATGTGCTTCATGAGTTTATAAGGTCTTAAAATTATGAATTATAGTGTTAGAAGTCAGTGTGTAGAGTTTAGAAGTCAAACGTCCAAGAACGTCCATGACGTTCAAAAGTTTGCCTTTAGACGTGTTAGTGTGTTCTTGTGTGTCTTTGTATGTTTTATGTGGTGTTAAATGTTCAAGTTGATGGGAGAGTTTCCTAACATCTATAGAAACGTGTTTAGGGTTGAAATATCTGGGTACGACTCCCCAAGGACCACCCTAAGGGTCCTTGAGGAAGACCCAACTTTTAGCTTGAAACTGCAAAAAAGGAGTCCCAAACTACAATGCAAAGACAACTGATCGTAGTCCTGACTATGCCTCGTCAATGGGGACAGTTGCTCCACACTTAATGGTGGGAGATTAAGACCCGAAAGAGCATCCTTTGACCAAATCGATGGAATGCCAGTACGGCTTGTCGTTTGGTCTACGGCTTGTGCATTGCTCTGTCGTTTGAGACCTAAAATTTTCTACAGGTGTCTCGGCCAAGGTAATGGTCACTTGAGAAATTCACCTAGCATTCTAATAAAGTCTTGGGTGGTCATTTAAGGTGTTTTTGTGTATTTTAAGTTACTTTGTTAGTCTAAACCCTAGATTAGAGTTCATTCTTCAAAATCAAAACCCAAAATCCAAAATAGAACTCTCTACACTCCATTGAAGCTTGAAGAAAGGTTGAAGCTAGGAGCTTGATTTGTCCATTGATTCTTCATTAATTTAGTTGCTTATCTTTAATTAAGGTATGGTGTTTCATCCTTGAATCCTCATCCTATAACACTTCGAAAGTCTAAAACCTTATCTAGAGCATCACATGAGTGTCTTACAGTTGTAACACTGTTTTAAGGTCAATAATAGTGGATAAATGTCATTTAGAAAGTTTTGGAGTTAAAACGTCAAAGAACGCCCATCACGTCTGGAGACTAGTTCAAGGGGTGATAGTGCCTTAGTCTATTTCACGGGGTTTTAAGAGTCAAAAGTTGATGAAATTTGGTGGAAAGGTGTCTAACACGTACTAGAGTAAGTTTAGGGTTGAAATGTCTGGGTACGACTCCCCAAGGACCACCCTAAGGATCCTTGAGGAGGACCCTTCGAATTGGGCTAAAAAAGTATCATGGGACAATAGCAATCAACGGTTGTAGGAAACGAGGCATTGGCCAATCAACGGGGTGTCGATTTCATCCATGGATGGTAACATAACCATTTTCCCAAAATGTAATTTTGGCAAATCTCTGATCAAAACGACGGTTGTGTAGGATGGTTGGTGCAAGGCACTGTCGACTGACCAACGACCCGTAGTTCGGGGTCTTGTAGATTTGGGTTCTTGTTTTCACTGTTGAGTTTTGATTGTTTCATTTAATTAGTTAGCTGGTCATTTGGATAATTAGGTGTTAAGGGAGGTCTAACTAATTTTGTTAAGGACTTATATGAAGACCTAATCCTAATTAAACTAACCCAACTCCCACAATTTCCCAAACACAATTGCTTTTCCTTCTCTCTTCTTTCTGTCTCCCAAAAAGAAAACTCCATTGAGAACTAGGTCAAATTATTTTGGGCAGAAAGAAGTCAATTTTACTCCATCAATCTTCATCAAATACCAAGGTATGGGAACTCTTCACCTTGGGGATTCCTTTCCCCAAAGGGTTCTTCCAAAAATTGGTTTTCAAAAAGATAATTTCATAAGTTTCTTTCTAATACGAATTTGATCTTCTAAATTGTATTGTCTATGGTTTATTTTGATTATTATGTTTATATTATGATGTTTTATGATTCACATATTCTAGTTCTTGATTATTTAACCTAGTATGTGAAATAGATCATAAAATTGACCAAAGTCCCTAACCCTAGGTTATGAACTAGTGTTGAATTGGGTTGTAGTGATACCATTGACTGCATTATTGTGTTATTTACTATTGTGTGATGATATTACACCCATTGTTGGGTTTAATTGGATGGTTGATGGTAAAACCTTTGATGATGGATTGTGAAGGAGATTGGGTAAGGCTTTGTGATCTCAAACCTTTACTTCCATTATGGTGTTTTGTACTTCATGATGAAGTTTAATTGAAGTATACCTTATGATTGAATTAAGTAGGTGTTGGTATGATGATGCAATTGAAATGTCTTGATTATGTGTATTGTGAGATTATGTTTAAGATGTAATGATATTAGGTTCGTTATGAAGTACCTATGTGCCTTACTATATTATGATGATGTTAAAGTGTTAATCTTACATATGAGGGATATATTGAAAGGATGTTCTCATACAATTCCTATTGTGCTAAAGACTATGACTATATAAGGATTAGTCTCCTATGACCTAAACTAAGTTATGATTATTAAAGAAATACATTTTAAAAAGGGACTCTAGCTTAGAACCAAGTGAACTAGTAGTGAGGAGTGTCACTTCCCAAATAGGAAAGGTAGGTTCACTATTGTACTCATAAGATTTGAGACAATAATGCATAGAGTATAAAGAGTGACCCAATCACATTTCCTAGTTATTGAACTATGTTGTCCCCATAGGAATACTAGTTAGTGGATCCACATAGATGCTTTGTTCATGTTTTTGTACTACTTTGGCAAGTAGTCCACCAGTCACATCCGGTGAGCACCCCCTACACGTAACCGGCGTCGTCGTCCTTTTTGAGGACTAAGACTAGCCTCGTACCTTACATCATTACATTCATAGGTTAAAAAATGCAGAAATATTTAAAACTTTTAATTACTTCTACCTTGAGGTTTACATACACCACTACATACACATATTATATATTCATACCGAGTATACATAGACCCTTCGTATAAGAAGATTGCATAGTCTTCTACTTTTATTTGCACATAGATATATAAGATACTTAACATAGTATTAAAAGAGTGTCTCATCTAATAACCATCCAAAACAAGAGTATATCAATTGGGTATATCCCATACATAAATGTAATAAAGCCACATATAGGCTATACAATTTGTACTCAAATAAAAAGGAAAGAACATAGAAGTCTTAAAGCTAAAACAACTTCATAAGCTTGATATTGGCATTGCCCTTGGAAAGTGAGGACCTAAACAACTTGGATGCTTGAAAACTTCCAAGTCTTTTTCAAAGTCGTCTCAAAAGCCCTTCAACGACCGGAACCTAAAATGTTTGGGAGAAGGGACAAAATGGGGTTAGCACATCACATGTACTAAGTATGAGTCATTAAGACATGCTACTTTATATTTGGAAAGCCTTATGCACATTCAAGAACCAATACATCTCATTAACGCATATTTATCAAGTCAATACCATGTACTATACAAGACTAAACCACCCTAATTCTAATCAAGTCACATGCATATCAACATACTTGAACTCATAACCAAATACAACTCTATCATCAAGTCATAACATCACAAGAATGAATAAGAGTTCATCACATTATATTAGAGCAAGACCATTACTCATGACTTAAGTCCACTTGTGAAATAATTAAGGAAAGCCCCATAACTTTACTTAATCAAGTCAACCTAGAAAGAACCATAACCAATGTCAAACTCTACATAAAATATCATTAAGAGTACATCATATCATTCTTTAACACTCGAGACCAAATACTGTTTCATAATAGTAACCAACATCATATAGTGTCATTTATATGTAAGATCATCACATTATCATCATTTACATTTATAAGTAGATACATACATAAGAACAACCTCCTAAGACTCCCTTCAAGGCTAACTAGTGTAATGTATAGGTAGAATCCCATACCCCTACATAGACTAAACTAAACCCTTTAGGTCATCCTAGTTAGAGTTCATTCATTACTAACTTTTATATTTTGGGAACATCTTTCCCTTATGGAAATCGACCGCATGAGCTAATTTGGAACCCGATGTCATGGAACCTTACACCGAAAGAAGGCGGACTACTTGCCAAGGTAGTACCTGAAACATGAACATAGCAACCATGTTGATTCACTAGCTAGTATTCCTATGGAGGCAACATAATTCAAGAATTAGGAGATATAGTTCGGACCCTCTTTATGCTACATGCATTATAGTATCCAATCTTAAGAGTAAATTAGTGATCCTACCTTCCCTATGTGGGAAGGGACACTCCTCACTCTAGTTCACTCGGTGCTAAGCTAGAGTCCTTTGTTGAAATGTCTTTAATGTCTTTATTAATCATCCTAGATTAATGTAGGTCATAAGTTCTATCCCTTATATAATCATCACCATTATTGCTCAATAGGAATTGAATGACTATTGTCCTATGATTACAATTCATATAAGTGAGGTTATCACATTTACATAATCATTCATTATAAAGCACATTGGTAGTTATCACCATCCTTGTAAGATTTACATCTTAGCCAACACCTCACAAAATCGTAGTTATGACATTTAAATACAACATCATACCAACTCTATCAATCCTAATATAAGGTATACTTCAATGCAACATCATCACTTTATCACAAGTAACCACAATTGAAGTAAACAATAGGGATCACAAGACTTACCAAGTCTCCTTCATAAGCCAAACTCAAGGCCATACCATCAACCCTCAAACTCAACCCAACAATGGGTGTAATATCCTCATATAATAGTAACCAACATGATAACAAGGACAATTGAATAATCATACAATAATTCACCACTTGTTCATTGCCTAGAATTAGAGGCTTAGATCAAGTTGACAACCTACTTCATAATCTAGGTTAATTACTCAAGAACTAGCATAATTGGAATACAATATATCATAATCTACCCATGATTAGCATGACAAAAACATATAATAGTAATACACACACTAACCAATCCAATTTCAACAATAATATACAATTCAATTCAAGATCACAACCTAGGGTCAAGGGGACAAGGTCATCTTCTATAAACTAGACCAATCCATCCATAAGTAGTGCAATATAATCATAATTCATCATATCTAATCAATACCATCAAAAGAAACCATAAACAAATCAGTTTGAAAGATCAATTTCGTGATTAGAAAAGACCCACATAAAAAAAAAATATTTTGAAATCACTTTGAAGGAACCCTTTGGGGAAAGAAATCCCAAAGGTGAAAGGAATACCATACCTTAATTTTGATGAAGATTCATGGATAAACATTGGTGATTGCAGCCCTAAAACCCACCCTGGACTTGTTTTCTATGGTGTTCTTCAACTTGGGAGAGAGAAAGAAGAGAGAAGGAAGAGAGTTTCGGTTTTGTGAAATATGAGAGTTAGGTTAGTCTAATTAGGTTAGGGTCTTTATATTGGTTGTTAATTAACTTAATTAGGCTTTGGTCAACCCCTAACTAATTAATTAACCACTTATTTAATTAACTCAACCTAACTTAAAATGAGAAGCGAAACAGGTCACTCAAAAACGAGACCCCGTCGACACCTCGATTTTCAATTGACGGAACATGGGACCAACCGTCCTGTTGGTCCATCGTTAAGTTAAGAGACTTTTCAAACAGGACTTTGGCCAAATATTCTAAGTGTCCATTGACGAAGGCAATCGACGCCCCGTCGATTGGAACACGGTTCGTTTATGACAAGTGGTGGGTGCATACTGCCTTGGGCAGTCTTCGACCCAAATGCAATGGTCCTCCTCAAAGGACCTTGGTTGGTCCTTGGGGAGTCGTGACCAGACATTTAGACTATGAAATAAATCTAATACGTGTTATATACCCTTCCACCAATTTTCACCAATTTTTGACTCCTAAAACTTAGTCAAACAGGCTAAGGCACACTAGTACGTCATTGAACTAATTTCCGGACGTCATGAAAGTTCCTTGGCGTTTTTATTTCTGTACCTTCTAAATGACTTATATACATTAAAATAGACCTTAAAACAGTGTCTAAACCCTTTGACACCTATGTTAGTCTCTACAACACATCTTAGATTTTCCAAGTGTTACATTATCCCCTCCTTAGGAACATTCGTCCCAAAATGACACAAAAGTATTTTTAAAGGAAGGAATAGACTCAAGACTAGCATCCCAACCAATAAACAATACATGACAACATGAGTTTCAACATCAATCATTACATTTACACATCGCAATTCAAAACTTCCATTACCACTTATAAGTCTCAAAATTACATTATGAGGAATTTCCTTCTAACAACAACAACATGAGCTCTACATACCATATATGAGTAAATTATTCCAAAGTTCAACTTACCAACATGGTAAATATCATTTCATAAAGACTCACCATATCAAAATGCACATCATAACTCAAAACAAGAAGAATTGTAAATATTCAAGTTAGTATGCACATTTTCACTGTACATCACTGTAATAACACTATCAAATGCACATTTTTCAAAACATCACCAAATATCAAGACAACCTAACATTTAGTTATTATCTTCATTATTATTCAGAACAACTAACCTTCATTAGAAAAGATATGAGGAGAACGGGACTTCATGTTGGCCTCGGCCTCCCGTGTTGCTCCCTCAACTATGTGGTTCCTCAATAATACTTTTATGAAGGCCAACTCTTTGTTCCTCAACCTCTTCAATTGACGATCAAGGATTTCAACCGGAATCTCCTCATCAGAGAGGTTATCCTTCACACCAAGACCCTCAATAGGAAGAATAGATTCGGGATCACCGATACACTTCTTAAGCATAGAAACATGGAACCCCGGATGAATCAAAAATAGTTCACTAGAAATCTTCAACTCATAAGCAACCTTACCAACACTTTGCAAGATCTCATAGGGACCCACATAACGAGGACTCAACTTCCCTTTCTTGTAAAATATAACCACCGTTTCATAGGTTAAATTTTCAAGTAAACTTTATCACCTTCTTCAAACTCAAAATATCTTCTCCTATGATCGACATAAGACTTTTGCTGACTATAGGCTTTTTGCAACCGGTTCCTTATGATATCAAAGTCTTATAAATCAAATCGGGACCAAGAAGCAAAGACTCACCCAGTTCAAACCACCCAATAGGAGACCTACACCTCATACCATACAAAGCTTAAGAAGGAGCCATAAAGATGGATGAATGAAAACTATTATTAAGCAAACTCCACCAAATGCAAGTGCTTATCCCAATTTCCTTTGAAGTCAATGACACAAGCTCTAAGAATATCCTCAAGGGTTTGAATAGTATGCTGACCATCCGTTTGGGGATGAAAAGTGGTGCTTAACTTCACCTTAGTACCCAACCCTTCTTGGAAAGTCCTGCAAAAGCTAGATGTAAATTGTGAACCCCTATCCGATGTGATGGATAACGGAATACCATGGCGACACACAATCTCATCTATGAAGATCTTTGTATGATGTTCCGCCAAATAAGTAGACTTGACGGGAATAAAATGAGCGGATTTGGTCAACCTATCCACCACCAACCATATAGAGTCATATTGATTTTGTGTCCGAGGCAAACCTACCACAAAATCCATATTGATATCTTCCCATTTCAAAGTAGGAACTTGGATTTCTTGAAGTAAACCACCCGGATTTTGGTGTTCGGCTTTCACTTGTTGGCAATTTGGACACTTTTTGTCAAATTCTACTATTTCCTTCCTCAAACCTTCCCACCAAAACACTTCCCTAAGGTCATGATGCATCTTTGTCGAACCTTGATGAATGGAGTAACGGGACCCATAAGCTTCCTCAAGGATCCGTTTCCCCAAACCATCTACATTGGGAATACACAACCTTCCTTGATACCTCAAGACACCATCCCCCCTAAAGAGAATGACCCATTAAGCTTGCCAAGAACCGATTCCTTTAACTCTATCGATAGTTGATCAAGGTTTTGTTTGGACTTCACCTCAATCACTAAAGATGACTAAGATTTATGATGTACCACGATACCACCATTTGGAGTGACTTAAATTCGAACCCTTAATGAGCCAACCTATGAACATCTTTCACTAGTTTTCTCTTGGACTCTTTCACATGGGACACACTTCCCATGGACAATCGACTCAAATTATTCTCTACCACTTTAGCCTTACCGTGGTGATAGAGAACACTCATGTCATAGTCTTTCAACAACTCTAACCATCTCCGTTGCCAGAGATTCAACTTCTTTTGAGTAAAGACATATTGGAGGCTTTTGTGGTCCGTACACACATCAACATGAACACCATAGAGATAATGCCTCCATATTTTCAAGGTAAATACTATAGCCGCTAACTCAAGGTCATGAGTCGGATATTTCTTCTTATGGACTTTGAGTTGCCTAGAAGCATAGGCTATAACTTTCTCATGTTGCATAAGAACACACCCCAACCCGACTCGAGATGCACTACAATAAACCACAAAACCCTTAGTACCCTCTGGTGGTGTCAATACTGGAGAAGAAGTAAGCCAATCCTTCAACATTTGGAAGATCTTTCACATTCCTCTGACCACTCAAATTTCATATTCTTTTGGGTCAAGGTTGTCAAGGGAGAAGCAAGATACACAAATCCATCGACAAATCTACTATAATAACCGGCTAGACATAAGAAACTCCTAATATCCGTTGGATCCAAAGGCCTAGGCCAATTTTTTCACCGCTTTGGTCTTCCTTGGATCAACCTCTACTCCTTGACTAGAGATCACATGACCAAGAAATGCTACCGACCTCAACCAAAAGTCACATTTGTTATACTTGGCAAATAATTGATGTTCTTTAAGTACTCGTAACAACACTCTCAAATGACTCATATGTTCGCCCCATTCAGTGTGTTTGTTTTTTAAGACTGAATCTTAATTATTCATATTGAGTTCATTAAATTTGTTTGTTTTATTTTGTTAGAAGCCTCTTAATGGGTCTAAATACATCTGAATGAATTAGATTTGTAACACACTCTTAACACCAGTCAGACTCAAAAATAAGACTCCTACCTTAATTCAACTACATCACAACAACTCATAAAAGTTTTTTTCTTATTTAATTAATGTTAATTACATGCTTACCCGTTATAATTTCCTATAGTCTTAGTAACTTAATATATGTCTTTTACTTTCATAAATTAATCAATATATTTGAATTGATAAACACTTCATGTTATAATATTTAACATGTTCCAGAAAGTATTAGTTATTTGATCTATAACAATAACAAATGTTCATTATATAATAAAATGTTTTCATAATCATTATATTAATACTCTATATAAACTATTTTACATTGCATTATATAATATTCTTAAGGTTTTTGAGTGCAAAGAATAGATTATTAATGATGTAACTTAATGTTAAATTCATAATAGATAAATCATATTACCTTGTTATGACAAAAATGTTCAAAATATTATTTTCTATATAAAAGAATATATTTTACTAAAATGAGGTTTTTATAATATTTTATTGATATAGAGTTTAATTTCATATGTACATTTAGATATTTAAAACAAAAAGTCCCAATAATCCCCAATAATCCAGTGTTTAGTGAAAATGTCAACATCTTAATATTCAGATGTTTTTTCATATTTACACATCTAGATCTTAATACATATCTTAATTTTCAGATATGTATTCAGATTCAGAGTTCTTAATCTTAATAGAAACAAATGAGGCCTAAGACAGGCTCATTTGAAAAGTTAAACTTCACCACCCTTGTTCTACAATATATAGAGGCAAAGCAAGTTACATGGCTGGACCCAACCTTTGCTAGATCAACTAACTCCCCAAGTTAGTTGTCTTGGCTGTAGCAAGGGTTCAGAGGTTTGGTTCTACACGCATCAATCCGTGTGAACCCTATCTAATCGTAGGCATTCTAAACACATTAAGCATTACTTATCATATCCATTTTTAGGTTTGTTACAGTTGAGGCACTCGAGGTCCAACCTCCCTATTCATTTGGGTCGTCTAGCTTGAACCTGAGAAGTGATGGCATTATCTTGAGATGTCATAGGTTGAGGAGCAACCAGAACTTGATCACACATAACAACTTCTTAAAATGTAGGCACTTGGTTGTCTTGTGGAGTCACTCGATTGTCATTAGCTCCCACATTAGCCATTTCTTCTTCGTCCCTTCAAGTAGATGATCTTTGAGTATTCATACCTAATACAACGATACAAGGTTTAGGTGAAAGCACATAAGTGGTGGTACACGGATTCTCGAGGGCCTGAGCTCCCTGTTCCAATAAGACTCTAGAGGCGCGACAAAGGATTACAAGAAGTTGAGAGTTTCTAAGCATCACATAGTCTCTCATTCATAAGTGTGGCGCACTTCATAATTATGAATAAGAATCTACACACACGTGGTTTAATGAGACATCGTTTCTACGGATATTCAACATCATGCTCTGATACCAAGTTTGTCACATCCGGGATGTACCCCCTAGAAGTAACCGGTGTCGTCGTCCTTGGAGAGGACTAGGAATAGCCTCTTAGAATTCATCATTACATTCATAGGTTAAAAATGCAGAAAATTTAAAACTTTTCTTCTATATCTATCGTGAGGATTACATAGACCTCTCGCATACACATAATATATTCATATCGAGTATGCATAGACCATTCATATAAGATAATTACATAGTCTTCTACTTTTATGTCACACACATATATATATATATATAAGATAAAATATAGTCTTAAAACGGATGTGTCATATCATAACCATCTAAACGAGAGTATAACAATTGGGCATAGCCCATACATAAATACAATAAAAGCCACATATAGGCTATACAATCTTTGTACTCAAATGAAAGAGAATGAACAAAGTGTCTTTAAGACAAATAACCATGCAATTCTACAAAGTGGCATTGTCCTCGAAGTGGTGAGGACCTACCCAACATGGAGAATGAGAATCCAAGTCTTTCTTAAAAAGTCATCACAACCGTTCAACGACCGAAACCTAAAATATTAGGGAAAAGGGGAGAAATGGGGTTAGCACAGCACTTGTACTAAGTATAGGACCATATGCACATACAATATAGAAATAATGCTAAAAAGGACATTTCATTAAAGCATGCAAATTTACTTTGAAAAGCCTTATGAACATTTACGAACCAATACAAGTTAATAGTACATATTCATTAAGTGAAGACCATGTACATCACAAGACCAACAATACTAAGTCAAGTCATGCCAACATGCATATCAACGTAATTGAACACATAATCAAGACAACTCTATCATAAAGGTATAATATCAACTAGCATGTATAAGAGTTCATAAAATCATATCCAAAGCAAGACCATTACTCCTGAACCCCCATTAAGTCCACTAGTGCAATGGATAAGTAAGGCCACATAACCTCACTCAACCAAGTAAACCCAACAAGAACCATAAGCAATGCCCAACTTCCCATACTATATCTTTAAGAGTAAACATCATCATACTTGAGCAATTGAGACCAAAAACATATTCATAAGTGAATCCACATCACATAATGTCGTTAATATGTAAGATCATCATATACATACCATATACATTTATAAGCATATACATATATAAGAATATCCTTATAAGACTTCCCTCAAGTCTAACTAGTGCAATATATAGATAAAGTCTAACTAGTGCAATGTATAGGTAGAGTCTCATACCTCTATCTAAACTAAGCCAAACACCTTAAGTCATCCTAGTTAAAGTTCAGTTCATTACTTCATTTTAACTTTGGGTATATCTTGCTTTAACTAACATAGACCACATGAGCTCATGTGGAATACGGTGTCAGGTAACCCTACACTGAAAGAAGGCAGACTACTTGCCAAGGTAGTACCGAAAAATGAACATAGCATCTATGTGGATCCACTAGATTGTATTGATATATGGGAAATATAGTTCAAGAACTAGGAGCTGTAGTTGGGACCCTATGTATGCTACATCAATTATAGTCTCAAATCTCATGAGTACATTTGTGATCCTACCTTCCCTATGTGGGAAGGGACAATCCTTACTCTTGTTCACTCGGTGCAAAGCTAGAGTCTATTTTTGAAATGACTTTAAGCATTTATTAATCCTTATAGCTTAGTTTAGGTCATAGAGTATATCATTTATATAATAATCATCATAGCTCAGTAGGAATTACATGAGTGTTTTCCTTTCATTACAATTCATACATGTGAGGTTAGCACATTTACATATCACATTATAATAAGACACATTGGTAAGTCATCACCATCTTTGTAACATTTCATCATAGCCAACAACTTAGAAGCCATAATTCAAGGCATTCCAATTCAACATCATACCAACCATAATCAATCTTATCATAAGGAAAACATCTATACAACTTCATCACTAAACACAAGTAATCATAATTGAAGTAAATAATTGAGATCACAAGACTTACCCCAATCTCCTTTAGAAGACATCATGAAGGTTTTACCATCAACCATCCAATTCAACCCAAAAATGGGTGTAGTATCATCACATAACAGTAATCAACAGAATAATAAAGTCAAATGAATCACTACACAATAATTCATCACTAGTTCATAGCCTAGGGTTAAGGACTTAAGTCAATTTCATGATCCACTTCACAACCTAGGTTAATTATTCAAGAACTAGAATAATTGTAGTACAATACATCATAATATACTCAGAAATATCTAAATAAATCATAAGCAAAGCAATGTATAAAGTCAAATTCGTAAATGAAGAAAACATACTTGAAAACTCTTCTTTTTGATATCAATTTGGAGGAACCCTTTGGGGAAAGAGATCCTAAGGGTGTATGGAATCCCATACCTTACTAATTGGTGATGTTTTATGGATACAAGCCCCCTTATTGAAGCCCTATAACCCTCATTTGCTTTGTCTTATATGGAATTTCTTTGGGAGAGAGAAAGAAGAGAGAAGGAAGGGCAATTTGTGTTTTGGGAATTATGAGGGTTGGGTTAGTTTAATTAGGTTGGGGTCTTTATATAGGTCATTAACTAACTTAATTATACCTCACTTAACCCCAAACTAATTAACTAAGCATCTAATTAATTTAATTAACTAACCTAAAACGTGGAAGCAAAATAGTGGTAGGACCTACGAGAGTTGATCGACGGTGCGTAGGTCAACCTACGCCCTTGCCCCTCTCCGTCCTGCACATCCGTGGTTTGGGACAGAAATTTCTCCAAACGTGACCTTGTCAAAAATTACTATGTGTTGGTCGATGGAGGCATCGACGCCCGGTCGATCCAGCCACGCCTCGTCGCCTATGGTCGGCGATGGCTACTGTCCTAGACAGGTTTTAGCCAAAATGCAGGGGTTCTCCTCAAGGACCCATTGGTTGGTCCTTGGGGAGTCGTACCCGGAAGTTTCGACTATAAACCAACTCTAATACTTCTTAGACACCTTTCCACCAAATTTTATTGTATTCCAACTCCTATAAATTAGTCAAATAGGCTAGGGCACACTAGCTCCTCTTGAGCTAGTTTCCGGACATCATGGACGTTCCTTGACGTTTTGATTCTAAAACTTCGTCAATGACTTATATACATTATATTTGCTTGTAAAATAGTGTTACAACTCTTAGACTCTCATGTTAGGCTCTAGATTAGGCTTTAGACTTTCCGAGTATTACACTCAAGTGTGGTACACACAATGGAAAGACAATAGGCCGGTTTAGTCAGTTCCGATAGAGTATGAAGAGTTTAAGGAATAATTCTTAGTAAAGTACATTCCCTGTGAGAGGAGGGAGGTGAAGGCTAAGGAGTTCATAATCCTAAGCCAAGGTGACATGAGTGTTGAAGAGTATTTTTCGAAGTATACCGTGTTGTCTAGGTATGATCCATCATTGGGGTTCAACCCTATTGATAAGATGAGTAGGTTTATGACCGGTGTTGATGACATTGTGAAAGAAAAGTGTCGTACGACCATGCTCCATAGTGACATGAACCTATCTAGACTTATGGTGTATGCTCAATCCAATGAAGATTCCAAAATTAGAAGGATGACAAGAAATTTGAAAGGGGTAGATCCGATTAGAAGAACCAACCTAGGTTTAAGAAGAGGCATCCAAATCAAGATTGGAATAGTGCTCCTAAAGTCAAGTTTGAGAGTGGTAGTGGTTCTCAAGTTGTTAAGCCTACTTGTTCTACTTGTGTGAAGAAGCACTTTGGGAAGTGTCTAGACGGTACCGGTGGCTGCTTTAGTTTTGGTAAGGATGGTCATAAGGTAAGAGATTGTCCTACTATTTCAGCTATAGGAAGAGAGGCCAAGCAAGTTCCTCCAAATGCTCCTGATGTTGGTGCACCAAAGAGGAATCGTTTTTATTGCCTCCAAGCTAAGGAAGAGTCGGAGGAGGATGTCGGTAAGTTATAGTTTTCTATCTAGAGTTGTTATGGGTTCATTCAAAGTGGGGGATTATGGTGAATATTGGGGTTGTGGATTGTAGTCTCTTCTGTTATATTATATTCAAGCTTAAGAGTAGAACTTTATAGTAGCATGTTGCATGTGTTTAGGAGTCTAAGTGAAAATGAATTTCATTTATCTCCTTCAATTGTGCATTTTCATGAGGTTATGTTTTTACGTTAAAATGAGTCTATATGATTTTGTCTATCATATTGTCATGCTTCTATAATAAATTGCCTAAAAAATGCATAAGTGACATAGTGAGCATTCTTTACTGTAAGGTATTTTGAAATGTTTCTTAATTGTTTTTTATGAGAAATGGTTATAATGTGTTAATAAATGATGTATATGAGGATGATAATGTGAGGAGAGTTCCTCCTATATGAAATGAGAATGTGGAGTCTTATTGCATGATGAGTTGTAGATAATGCTCCTACTTTCTTGTTGTGTTTTGAGTCTCTTGTTATGTGGAATTGATGTTCCTCCTATTTATGTGTATTGTATATGAGGTGGTATGGTTATGAGCTTCTAGTCTTGCTTCGTTACTCTTGAAAGTGTTTGAAGTGTAGCAAGTGTCATTCGAGAACGAATGTTGTCCAAGTGGGGGAGAATGTAACAACCCTAAAAATTACCTAGGTTAAATAGAGATTTACATGTGCTTCATGAGTTTATAAGGTCTTAAAATTATGAATTATAGTGTTAGAAGTCAGTGTGTAGAGTTTAGAAGTCAAACGTCCAAGAACGTCCATGACGTTCAAAAGTTTGCCTTTAGACGTGTTAGTGTGTTCTTGTGTGTCTTTGTATGTTTTATGTGGTGTTAAATGTTCAAGTTGATGGGAGAGTTTCCTAACATCTATAGAAACGTGTTTAGGGTTGAAATATCTGGGTACGACTCCCCAAGGACCACCCTAAGGGTCCTTGAGGAAGACCCAACTTTTAGCTTGAAACTGCAAAAAAGGAGTCCCAAACTACAATGCAAAGACGACTGATCGTAGTCCTGACTATGCCTCGTCAATGGGGACAGTTGCTCCACACTTAATGGTGGGAGATTAAGACCCGAAAGAGCATCCTTTGACCAAATCGATGGAATGCCAGTACGGCTTGTCGTTTGGTCTACGGCTTGTGCATTGCTCTGTCGTTTGAGACCTAAAATTTTCTACAGGTGTCTCGGCCAAGGTAATGGTCACTTGAGAAATTCACCTAGAATTCTAATAAAGTCTTGGGTGGTCATTTAAGGTGTTTTTGTGTATTTTAAGTTACTTTGTTAGTCTAAACCCTAGATTAGAGTTCATTCTTCAAAATCAAAACCCAAAATCCAAAATAGAACTCTCTACACTCCATTGAAGCTTGAAGAAAGGTTGAAGCTAGGAGCTTGATTTGTCCATTGATTCTTCATTAATTTAGTTGCTTATCTTTAATTAAGGTATGGTGTTTCATCCTTGAATCCTCATCCTATAACACTTCGAAAGTCTAAAACCTTATCTAGAGCATCACATGAGTGTCTTACAGTTGTAACACTGTTTTAAGGTCAATAATAGTGGATAAATGTCATTTAGAAAGTTTTGGAGTTAAAACGTCAAAGAACGCCCATCACGTCTGGAGACTAGTTCAAGGGGTGATAGTGCCTTAGTCTATTTCACGGGGTTTTAAGAGTCAAAAGTTGATGAAATTTGGTGGAAAGGTGTCTAACACGTACTAGAGTAAGTTTAGGGTTAAAATGTCTGGGTACGACTCCCCAAGGACCACCCTAAGGATCCTTGAGGAGGACCCTTCAAATTGGGCTAAAAAAGTATCATGGGACAATAGCAATCAACGGTTGTAGGAAACGAGGCATTGGCCAATCAACGGGGTGTCGATTTCCTCCATGGATGGTAACATAACCATTTTCCCAAAATGTAATTTTGGCAAATCTCTGATCAAAACGACGGTTGTGTAGGATGGTTGGTGCAAGGCACTGTCGACTGACCAACGACCCGTAGTTCGGGGTCTTGTAGATTTGGGTTCTTGTTTTCACTGTTGAGTTTTAATTGTTTCATTTAATTAGTTAGCTGGTCATTTGGATAATTAGGTGTTAAGGGAGGTCTAACTAATTTTGTTAAGGACTTATATGAAGACCTAATCCTAATTAAACTAACCCAACTCCCACAATTTCCCAAACACAATTGCTTTTCCTTCTCTCTTCTTTCTGTCTCCCAAAAAGAAAACTCCATTGAGAACTAGGTCAAATTATTTTGGGCAGAAAGAAGTCAATTTTACTCCATCAATCTTCATCAAATACCAAGGTATGGGAACTCTTCACCTTGGGGATTCCTTTCCCCAAAGGGTTCTTCCAAAAATTGGTTTTCAAAAAGATAATTTCATAAGTTTCTTTCTAATACGAATTTGATCTTCTAAATTGTATTGTCTATGGTTTATTTTGATTATTATGTTTATATTATGATGTTTTATGATTCACATATTCTAGTTCTTGATTATTTAACCTAGTATGTGAAATAGATCATAAAATTGACCAAAGTCCCTAACCCTAGGTTATGAACTAGTGTTGAATTGGGTTGTAGTGATACCATTGACTGCATTATTGTGTTATTTACTATTGTGTGATGATATTACACCCATTGTTGGGTTTAATTGGATGGTTGATGGTAAAACCTTTGATGATGGATTGTGAAGGAGATTGGGTAAGGCTTTGTGATCTCAAACCTTTACTTCCATTATGGTGTTTTGTACTTCATGATGAAGTTTAATTGAAGTATACCTTATGATTGAATTAAGTAGGTGTTGGTATGATGATGCAATTGAAATGTCTTGATTATGTGTATTGTGAGATTATGTTTAAGATGTAATGATATTAGGTTCGTTATGAAGTACCTATGTGCCTTACTATATTATGATGATGTTAAAGTGTTAATCTTACATATGAGGGATATATTGAAAGGATGTTCTCATACAATTCCTATTGTGCTAAAGACTATGACTATATAAGGATTAGTCTCCTATGACCTAAACTAAGTTATGATTATTAAAGAAATACATTTTAAAAAGGGACTCTAACTTAGAACCAAGTGAACTAGTAGTGAGGAGTGTCACTTCCCAAATAGGAAAGGTAGGTTCACTATTGTACTCATAAGATTTGAGACAATAATGCATAGAGTATAAAGAGTGACCCAATCACATTTCCTAGTTATTGAACTATGTTGTCCCCATAGGAATACTAGTTAGTGGATCCACATAGATGCTTTGTTCATGTTTTTGTACTACTTTGGCAAGTAGTCCACCAGTCACATCCGGTGAGCACCCCCTACACGTAACCGGCGTCGTCGTCCTTTTTGAGGACTAAGACTAGCCTCGTACCTTACATCATTACATTCATAGGTTAAAAAATGCAGAAATATTTAAAACTTTTAATTACTTCTACCTTGAGGTTTACATACACCACTACATACACATATTATATATTCATACCGAGTATACATAGACCCTTCGTATAAGAAGATTGCATAGTCTTCTACTTTTATTTGCACATAGATATATAAGATACTTAACATAGTATTAAAAGAGTGTCTCATCTAATAACCATCCAAAACAAGAGTATATCAATTGGGTATATCCCATACATAAATGTAATAAAGCCACATATAGGCTATACAATTTGTACTCAAATAAAAAGGAAAGAACATAGAAGTCTTAAAGCTAAAACAACTTCATAAGCTTGATATTGGCATTGCCCTTGGAAAGTGAGGACCTAAACAACTTGGATGCTTGAAAACTTCCAAGTCTTCTTCAAAGTCGTCTCAAAAGCCCTTCAACGACCGGAACCTAAAATGTTTGGGAGAAGGGACAAAATGGGGTTAGCACATCACATGTACTAAGTATGAGTCATTAAGACATGCTACTTTATATTTGGAAAGCCTTATGCACATTCAAGAACCAATACATCTCATTAACGCATATTTATCAAGTCAATACCATGTACTATACAAGACTAAACCACCCTAATTCTAATCAAGTCACATGCATATCAACATACTTGAACTCATAACCAAATACAACTCTATCATCAAGTCATAACATCACAAGAATGAATAAGAGTTCATCACATTATATTAGAGCAAGACCATTACTCATGACTTAAGTCCACTTGTGAAATAATTAAGGAAAGCCCCATAACTTTACTTAATCAAGTCAACCTAGAAAGAACCATAACCAATGTCAAACTCTACATAAAATATCATTAAGAGTACATCATATCATTCTTTAACACTCGAGACCAAATACTGTTTCATAATAGTAACCAACATCATATACCGTCATTTATATGTAAGATCATCACATTATCATCATTTACATTTATAAGTAGATACATACATAAGAACAACCTCCTAAGACTCCCTTCAAGGCTAACTAGTGTAATGTATAGGTAGAATCCCATACCCCTACATAGACTAAACTAAACCCTTTAGGTCATCCTAGTTAGAGTTCATTCATTACTAACTTTTATCTTTTGGGAACATCTTTCCCTTATGGAAATCGACCGCATGAGCTAATTTGGAACCCGATGTAATGGAACCTTACACCGAAAGAAGGCGGACTACTTGCCAAGGTAGTACCTGAAACATGAACATAGCAACCATGTTGATTCACTAGCTAGTATTCCTATGGGGGCAACATAATTCAAGAACTAGGAGATATAGTTCGGACCCTCTTTATGCTACATGCATTATAGTATCCAATCTCAAGAGTAAATTAGTGATCCTACCTTCCCTATGTGGGAAGGGACACTCCTCACTCTAGTTCACTCGGTGCTAAGCTAGAGTCCTTTGTTGAAATGTCTTTAATGTCTTTATTAATCATCCTAGATTAATGTAGGTCATAAATTCTATCCCTTATATAATCATCACCATTATTGCTCAATAGGAATTGAATGACTATTGTCCTATGATTACAATTCATATAAGTGAGGTTATCACATTTACATAATCATTCATTATAAGGCACATTGGTAGTTATGACCATCCTTATAAGATTTACATCTTAGACAACACCTCACAAAATCGTAGTTATGACATTTAAATACAACATCATACCAACTCTATCAATCCTAATATAAGGTATACTTCAATGCAACATCATCACTTTATCACAAGTAACCACAATTGAAGTAAACAATAGGGATCACAAGACTTACCAAGTCTCCTTCATAAGCCAAACTCAAGGCCATACCATCAACCCTCAAACTCAACCCAACAATGGGTGTAATATCCTCATATAATAGTAACCAACATGATAACAAGGACAATTGAATAATCATACAATAATTCACCACTTGTTCATTGCCTAGAATTAGAGGCTTAGATCAAGTTGACAACCTACTTCATAATCTAGGTTAATTACTCAAGAACTAGCATAATTGGAATACAATATATCATAATCTACCCATGATTAGCATGACAAAAACATATAATAGTAATACACACACTAACCAAACCAATTTCAACAATAATATACAATTCAATTCAAGATCACAACCTAGGGTCAAGGGGACAAGGTCATCTTCTATAAACTAGACCAATCCATCCATAAGTAGTGCAATATAATCATAATTCATCATATCTAATCAATACCATCAAAAGAAACCATAAACAAATCAGTTTGAAAGATCAATTTCGTGATTAGAAAAGACCCACATAAAAAAAAATATTTTGAAATCACTTTGAAGGAACCCTTTGGGGAAAGAAATCCCAAAGGTGAAAGGAATACCATACCTTAATTTTGATGAAGATTCATGGATAAACATTGGTGATTGCAGCCCTAAAACCCACCCTGGACTTGTTTTCTATGGTGTTCTTCAACTTGGGAGAGAGAAAGAAGAGAGAAGGAAGAGAGTTTCGGTTTTGTGAAATATGAGAGTTAGGTTAGTCTAATTAGGTTAGGGTCTTTATATTGGTTGTTAATTAACTTAATTAGGCTTTGGTCAACCCCTAACTAATTAATTAACCACTTATTTAATTAACTCAACCTAACTTAAAATGAGAAGCGAAACAGGTCACTCAAAAACGAGACCCCGTCGACACCTCGGTTTTCAATTGACGGAACATGGGACCAACCGTCCTGTTGGTCCATCGTTAAGTTGAGAGACTTTTCAAACAGTACTTTGGCCAAATATTCTAAGTGTCCATTGACGAAGGCAATCGACGCCCCGTCGATTGGAACACGGTTCATTTATGACAAGTGGTGGGTGCATACTGCCTTGGGCAGTCTTCGACCCAAATGCAATGGTCCTCCTCAAAGGCCCTTGGTTGGTCCTTGGGGAGTCGTGACCAGACGTTTAGACTATGAACTAAATCTAATACGTGTTATACACCCTTCCACCAATTTTTGACTCCTAAAACTTAGTCAAACAGGCTAAGGCACACTAGTACGTCATTGAACTAATTTCCGGACATCATAAAAGTTCCTTGGCGTTTTTATTTCTGTACCTTCTAAATGACTTATATACATTAAAATAGACCTTAAAACAGTGTCTAAACCCTTTGACACCTATGTTAGTCTCTACAACACATCTTAGATTTTCCAAGTGTTACATTATCCCCTCCTTAGGAACATTCGTCCCCAAATGACACAAAAGTATTTTTAAAGGAAGGAATAGACTCAAGACTAGCATCCCAACCAATAAACAATACATGACAACATGAGTGTCAACATCAATCATTACATTTACACATCGCAATTCAAAACTTCCATTACCACTTATAAGTCTCAAAATTACATTATGAGGAATTTCCTTCTAACAACAACAACATGAGCTCTACATACCATATATGAGTAAATTATTCCAAAGTTCAACTTACCAACATGCTAAATATCATTTCATAAAGACTCACCATATCAAAATGCACATCATATCTCAAAACAAGAAGAATTGTAAATATTCAAGTTAGTATGCACATTTTCACTGTACATCACTGTAATAACACTATCAAATGCACATTTTTCAAAACATCACCAAATATCAAGACAACCTAAAATTTTAATTATTATCTTCATTATTATTCAGAACAACTAACCTTCATTAGAAAAGATATGAGGAGAACGGGACTTCATGTTGGCCTCGGCCTCCCGTGTTGCTCCCTCAACTATGTGGTTCCTCAATAATACTTTTATGAAGGCCAACTCTTTGTTCCTCAACCTCTTCAATTGACGATCAAGGATTTC
Organism: Solanum sitiens; assembly: GCA_016801875.1. NCBI lineage: Eukaryota > Viridiplantae > Streptophyta > Magnoliopsida > Solanales > Solanaceae > Solanum > Solanum sitiens. The sequence continues at coordinate 1,003,645 of JABWTJ010000089.1, read as the reverse complement.
AACCGGAATCTCCTCATCAGAGAGGTTATCCTTCACACCAAGACCCTCAATAGGAAGAATAGATTCGGGATCACCGATACACTTCTTAAGCATAGAAACATGGAACCCCGGATGAATCAAAAATAGTTCACTAGAAATCTTCAACTCATAAGCAACCTTACCAACACTTTGCAAGATCTCATAGGGACCCACATAACGAGGAATCAACTTCCCTTTCTTGTAAAATATAACCACCCTTTCATAGGTTAAATTTTCAAGTAAACTTTATCACCTTCTTCAAACTCAAAATATCTTCTCCTATGATCGACATAAGACTTTTGCTGACTATAGGCTTTTTGCAACCGGTTCCTTATGATATCAAAGTCTTATAAATCAAATCGGGACCAAGAAGCAAAGACTCACCCAGTTCAAACCACCCAATAGGAGACCTACACCTCATACCATACAAAGCTTAAGAAGGAGCCATAAAGATGGATGAATGAAAACTATTATTAAGCAAACTCCACCAAATGCAAGTGCTTATCCCAATTTCCTTTGAAGTCAATGACACAAGCTCTAAGAATATCCTCAAGGGTTTGAATAGTACACTGACCATCCGTTTGGGGATGAAAAGTGGTGCTTAACTTCACCTTGGTACCCAACCCTTCTTGGAAAGTCCTGCAAAAGCTAGATGTGAATTGTGAACCCCTATCCGATGTGATGGATAACGGAATACCATGGCGACACACAATCTCATCTATGAAGATCTTTGTATGATGTTCCGCCGAATAAGTAGACTTGACGGGAATAAAATGAGCGGATTTGGTCAACCTATCCACCACCAACCATATAGAGTCATATTGATTTTGTGTCCGAGACAAACCTACCACAAAATCCATATTGATATCTTCCCATTTCAAAGTAGGAACTTGGATTTCTTGAAGTAAACCACCCAGATTTTGGTGTTCGGCTTTCACTTGTTGGCAATTTGAACACTTTTTGTCAAATTATACTATTTCCTTCCTCAAACCTTCCCACCAAAACACTTCCCTAAGGTCATGCTGCATCTTTGTCGAACCTTGATGAATGGAGTAACGGGACCCATAAGCTTCCTCAAGGATCCGTTTCCCCAAACCATCTACATTGGGAATACACAACCTTCCTTGATACCTCAAGACACCATCCCCCCTAAAGAGAATGACCCATTAAGCTTGCCAAGAACCGATTCCTTTAACTCTATCGATAGTTGATCAAGGTTTTGTTTGGACTTCACCTCAATCAGTAAAGATGACTAAGATTTATGATGTACCACGATACCACCATTTGGAGTGACTTAAATTCGAACCCTTAATGAGCCAACCTATGAACATCTTTCACTAGTTTTCTCTTGGACTCTTCCACATGGGACACACTTCCCATGGACAATCGACTCAAATCATTCTCTACCACTTTAGCCTTACCGTGGTGATAGAGAACACTCATGTCATAGTCTTTCAACAACTCTTACCATCTCCGTTGCCAGAGATTCAACTTCTTTTGAGTAAAGACATATTGGAGGCTTTTGTGGTCCGTACACACATCAACATGAACACCATAGAGATAATGCCTCCATATTTTCAAGGTAAATACTACAACCGCTAACTCAAGGTCATGAGTCGGATATTTCTTCTTATGGACTTTGAGTTGCCTAGAAGCATAGGCTATAACTTTCTCATGTTGCATAAGAACACACCCCAACCCGACTCGAGATGCACTACAATAAACCACAAAACCCTTAGTACCCTCTGGTGGTGTCAATACTGGAGAAGAAGTAAGCCAATCCTTCAACATTTGGAAGATCTTTCACATGCCTCTGACCACTCAAATTTCATATTCTTTTGGGTCAAGGTTGTCAAGGGAGAAGCAAGATACACAAATCCGTCGACAAATCTACTATAATAACCGGCTAGACATAAGAAACTCCTAATATCCGTTGGAGCCAAAGGCCTAGGCCAATTTTTTCACCGCTTTGGTCTTCCTTGGATCAACCTCTACTCCTTGACTAGAGATCACATGACCAAGAAATGCTACCGACCTCAACCAAAACTCACATTTGTTATACTTGGCAAATAATTGATGTTCTTTAAGTACTCGTAACAGCACTCTCAAATGACTCATATGTTCAATATACCAAGATGTCGTCAATTAAATCAATGACAAATTAATCTAGGTTACTTTAAAACACATTATTTATTAGGTCCATAAACTCCGACGGATCATTAGTGAGACCAAAGGACATTACTCAGAACTCATAGTGACCATATCTTGTTCGAAATGGCGTCTTGGGGATATCTTCACCTCTCACCCTAAGTTGGTGATATCCCGATCTCAAGTCAATCTTGTAAAAGTAACTCGCACCTTGGAGTTGATAAAGTAAATCATCAATCCAAGGAAGATGATACTTTTTCTTCATTGTGACTTTGTCGAGTTGATGGTAATCGATGCAAATTCTAAGTGACCCATCAATCTTATTCACAAACAAAACCGGAGCACCCCATGGAGAAATACTAGGTCGAACGAAGCCTTTGTCTAGTAAATCTTTGAGTTGAAACTTCAATTCTTTCAATTTGGTCGGAGCCATCCGGTAGGGAGTAATTGAAATGGGATTGTATCCAGTAGCAAATCGATACCAAAATTAATTTCCCGTTTGAAAGGAATACCGCAAAGATTATTAGGAAAGACTTCCGAAAATTCCCTCACTACGGGGACCGACTCAATGGGAGGATTTTCAGAGTCTATATCTTTGACTCTTACAATGTGATATAGACACCCTTTACAGATCATTTGGCATGCTTTTAAACAAGAGATGATACGACCTGTAGGAATAAAACTTTCCCTCTTCCAATCTAAGGCCGCATTTGTTTGCACTTAATGGGGGTCTGAATCTTAATCAATCATATTCGCCCCATTCAGTGTGTTTGTTTTTTAAGACTGAATCTTAATTATTCATATTGAGTTCATTAAATTTGTTTGTTTTATTTTCTTAGAAGCCTCTTAATGGGTCTAAATACATCTGAATGAATTAGATTTGTAACACACTCTTAACACCAGTCAGACTCAAAAATAAGACTCCTACCTTAATTCAACTACATCACAACAACTCATAAAAGTTTTTTTCTTATTTAATTAATGTTAATTACATGCTTACCCGTTATAATTTCCTATATTCTTAGTAACTTAATATATGTCTTTTACTTTCATAAATTAATCAATATATTTGAATTGATAAACACTTCATGTTATAATATTTAACATGTTCCAGAAAGTATTAGTTATTTGATCAATAACAATAACAAATGTTCATTATATAATAAAATATTTTCATAATCATTATATTAATACTCTATATAAACTATTTTACATTGCATTATATAATATTCTTAAGGTTTTTGAGTGCAAAGAATAGATTATTAATGATGTAACTTAATGTTAAATTCATAATAGATAAATCATATTACCTTGTTATGACAAAAATGTTCAAAATATTATTTTCTATATAAAAGAATATATTTTACTAAAATAAGTTTTTTATAATATTTTATTGATATAGAGTTTAATTTCATATGTACATTTAGATATTTAAAACAAAAAGTCCCAATAATCCCCAATAATCCAGTGTTTAGTGAAAATATCAACATCTTAATATTCAGATGTTTTTTCATATTTACACATCTAGATCTTAATACATATCTTAATATTCAGATATGTATTCAGATTCAGAGTTCTTAATCTTAATAGAAACAAATGAGGCCTAAGACAGGCTCATTTGAAAAGTTAAACTTCACCACCCTTGTTCTACAATATATAGAGGCAAAGCAAGCATGCAACCAATCCATACCCAAAATAACATCAAAATCATACATATCAAGTTCTATTAATTCAACATGAGTAACTCTATTTGGCAATATTAGGACAATTTCTAAATACCCTTTTTGCAACAACCGGTGGGTGACATCATGAAAGGTTCATTCAACATATCGGGCAAAATGTCAAACTTTTTAGCTACTAGAGGAGTAACAAATGACAAAGTCGCACCAGAATCAAGTAAAGCATATACATCAATTGAAAAGACTTTTAACATACCAGTCACCACATCGGGAGAAGTCTCTTGTTCAACTCTAGAGCAGAGAGCATAGAAGCGGTTTTTCTTCTGAGCATCAACATTAGAACCACTTGCTTGAGCTTGACCACCACCCTTGTCTTGAACCTTCACATTAGGTCAATCCCTTACCTTGTGGCCACTCTTGCCACAACCAAAACAACTATCCATTCCTCTAAGGCAATCACCATAATGCTTTTTGCCACACCTTCTACAAGTTGGCTTCTTAGTTGGTGAACTATTGTTACCTCCCTTTTGAGGCTTAGGGTTAGGCACCCTATCATCAAAATACTTAGGGAACTTTGTATGAACTTAACTAGAAAACCTCTTCTTGAACTTAGGCTTGTCTTGTATATCAAGCCTACCCTTTGAAGAACCACCATCAAAAGATCTTGCCCTTTTGGCATCTCTACTCTTTCTCTTAGCCCTTGCCTCTTCCATTTGTTTAGCATGAACCATGAGACGAAAAAATGTTCATATTGACATGTAGCATAGCCCAATCACATTCCTCTTTTAAGTCATCCGACACTCCCATCACAATGCGGCTCATTTCATCCCTAGGATCGCAAACCAAAGAAGGAAGATACTTTGATAATTTAGTGAATTTCAAAGAGTTTTCAAGTAAACTCATACCTCATTGACGAAGGTTGATGAACTTCACCACTTTGGCTTCCCTCTTATCCCTAGGAAAGAAACGATCAAGAAAAGCCTTCTTGAAAACCTCCTAAGTCACCGGTCGACCTCCTAAAGGCCTATTGTCTCTCCATTAGACGTACCATGTTTGGGACACATCTTCGAGTTTGTAAGTAGTCAACCCCATATCATAGAGAATCAAGTAGACTTAACCAATTAACTCTTGGGGGTCTACCTCAACTTTGGACCCATACAATGTAGGAGGATACATTCTAGTAAAATCCCTCAAACAGGAGGCCATGGTGCCAACATGTTGGTTTTCTCGGGGTACAACCTCCCGATTAGCTTGGGTCGTCATGGATTGGGCTTGAGTAATGCGGCTTAAGTTTTTTAAGTAATAGTTTGAGCCATTTGGAGAAGGTCAACCCTTATGTCACATTTCGTTATTGGTGGAGGATTTGTCGGAGCTTGGTCATCACTTCTTAAAGAGGAGGGACTTGATCACCACGGGGAGGAACTCCCACATTGTTAATATCTTCCTCAAGCCTTCGTGCCGCATTCCTTCGAGTATTCATTTCCTATAATCACAATGAAATAATTATACGATAAAGGAACATAGAGTACAATACTCTGAAGACACGACGTTGGATTTCCAAGAAAGTCAGAGTTTCTTAAGCATCATATAGTTGCCTATTCATAAGTGTGATGCTCTGCACAATTATGAGTACGAATCTACATAGACGTGGTTGAGAGTGACAATGACTCTAAAGATATTCAACCTCATGCTCTGATACCAAGTTTGTCAGATCCGGGGAGCACCCCCTAGACATAACCGGCGGCATCGTCCTCTTTGAGGACTAAGACTAGCCTCTTAGCTTACATCATTACATTCATATGTTAAAAAGTGCGGAAATATTTAAAACTTTTCATTACTTCTACCTTGAGGTTTACATAGACCTCTACACACACATAATATATATTCATACCGAGTATACATAGAACCTTCGTATAAGAATATTACATAGTCTTCTATTTTTATTACACATATTCATATAAGATACTTAACATAGTATTAAAAGAGTGTCTCATCTCATAACCATTTAAATAATAGTAAATCAATTGGACATATCCCATACATTAATGAAATAAAGCCACATATAGGTTCTTGCATTAAAAGTTTTTAATCATTTAATATTGATTGAATTGTTCTTAATTAGATGATTTTAACTCAATTAACCTATGAACACATGTAATTGATGAACCCTAGTTTTTGACTACATTATAGGTTAAGTGATATTATCTTAATGATATTGAATTCTAGTGTAGTTTTCTATGGGCTATATAATAATGTAAGAATTGTATTCAATTGATGTATAATTGGTATAAGATTGATAAATCCATATTGAATTGACTTAGATTCATTGAGTATTATAGTTTATGCATTGAATTTATGTTCATGGCCATGACTAAGGGCCTTATGGTATTGAACTGGATGATTTAAACATGGATTGAAGTGGAGAGAATGGATTGGTTGTTCTCTGCCCTATTTCTCTATATTTAAGTATTATATCTCTTCAATTATGTTGTTATTAGTTTGTTCCACTTATGGTGGCGATGTTATGTGATTGATGTGGCCTTGTCGGTGTTATTATAAGTATTATGATGATCATGGCCTTGTCGGTATTATTTTAAGTATTATGATGATCATGGCCTTGTCGACACTACTTGAAGTAATAGGATGATGTGTATAGTTGATCATGTGAAGTATGATCATATCTACATATATGTGAATTAATTTGAAAGTATGTGTTTCTTCTATTGATGCTATTTAGGTGATCATGTTAGACTAGGACCATGTTCATGTGTATAGTCTTAGAGTTGATGAATGATTGCTCCTACTTAGCTATATGAGTCTATGATTGTTATATTGATGATTATGTAATAGTGTATAGGATGACTTAAAGATGATAATCATTGTTCCTGTGCTGCTAGAATGACATGTAATATGTGCTACAGTGAAGTAATGATGTGTCTTGTTTAGGTAGACTTAAGTCCCTTACTTGATGCATGAATGAAAGTGAATATGTGATGTTTTGACTTATGAGGCTAAAGCATCTTAGTCTAGTATGAATGAATTATGTGACACCTTGAATGTTGATAAGAGGGTCCTTTATGTGAAACCTTGAACGTAGTGGTGAGGTTATGAAACTTGAACTTGAAAGCCATAATGGTATCTTTCATGTAATGCATGATGGACTTAAGGTTGATTGGCTGGAACGACATCATATCAATCCTTAGAAAAGTCATGATGAGCTTCTTGTCGCCATTGTAAGGCAACCTCTAGAGGACCTCTTTGGTAGGATAAATGTATTTGGGTTATGAACTTGATATGGAACCCCTTTGTATGAACCTTAATGTGAATTAATCTATGAGAACAAAGGATAGCACCGAGTGAGTATGGTAAGGGAAGTAGTGCTAGTTAAAGGATGAAGCTAGAGTACAAAGTAATCCCTTCATATTTCTTAACCATGTGCCTACATGGGATGTGTCCAAGTTCTACCATTGGCAAGTAGAACAATCTCATAGGAGTAGGATAGAATACCGGATTCATCTTTTGCTACCATGGTCTATGTCGGTTATTGCTTATTCTCATCATGTGGGTTACCAATTAGCTTTAGAGAAGTTCTATGAAGTTTAGGTGGTGGTATGAGACGCTATCTAGACATTGCACAATACGCTTTGAAGTTTGTGCTATATAAATTATTCTAGTTTCTTGTTGTGTTGTGAATCTCTTGCTTGGGTGAAATTGATGTTTTATCCTTGAATGTGTGTTATATGGTTTGGTTATGAGCTGACAATTGAATCTCTATTCTTGGAGGTGTTCGGAGAGTGGCAAGTGTCATTCGAGGACGAATGTTGTCCATGTTGGGGAGATTGTAAGATCCCGAAAATAACCTAGGTGAACTAGAGTATAAAATGGTTTTGATGGTGGTATAATTTCTTAAATTGGTATATATGTGGTATTGAGGCAGTGTACAAAGTATTAGGTTCATTGGAAGTCAAACGTCATGGGACGACTAAGACGTTCAACGACTAAGTCACCTAAATGCCTCGTATGTTTTTTATGACATTATGTTTGATTAATGAGGTTATCAGGTACTTTAATGAGTCATTATAGTGTACATAGGCAGTGATTCAAGTTTCATGAAGTTCGGCGGTCAAACGTCCTACAACGTCCATGACGTTCGAAAGATGTGCCTTGAAATGACCTTGTGTGTCTAAGCATGTTCCATTAAGTTTTACGTTTTTGTTTTAAATGAAATTCATGTGAGAGGTCTTAAACTCATATATAAACATGTTTTGGTTTGAAACGTCCGGGAAAACATCCCCAAGGACCATCCAAGGGTCCTTGAGGAAGGATACAGGTTGGTGCCCAAGACTGTCCAAGACAGCCCAACAAACGGTTGGCAATCGACGCCCAGTGGGTTAGTCCACGCCCCGTTGGTGGTGTCTCGTCGATGGAGACATAGTCATGTGAGAGGATAGACCAAAGTTGAGTCTCTGAACCAAACGATGGGAGGACAGGACGATCCGTTTGTAGATAAACGGTCCGTCGACTGCCAAACATCGATGGCACTGTCCGTACGCGCAGCTTCGTTGTTAAGTGAAGGGTGAAAGTGTAAATTCACCCCACGTCCAAATTGAAAGTTTGGCAGTTCCTTAATGGTTTATTGGGTATTTTATACATGTATATATGTCTTTAACACTTAGAAGAGTTCATTCTTCCAATTAAAACCCCAAAGCCCTTAGAAATTCCTTAGAACTCGATTAGAGCCAAAACTCAAGGAAGAGCTTGGATTAAATATCTGAGTGGCGATTCTTCATAAAATTGGAGGATTAAAATCATTTATGTATGGTTTTTGATCATTGAATCTCTATTCATCAAGAATCCCAAATTCAAAGAAGTTTTCTATAGTTTTTCAAGGATGAATTGTCCAATTTCATGATCTATCCATGTGTTCTTTCATTAAAGGTTTTTAATAATTGAATATTGATATTTTTGTAAATGGGATGATTTTAACTCAATTAAACTATGAACCCATGTAATTGATGAACACTAGTTTTTGACTAATTTATGGGTTAAATGATATTGTCTTAATGCTATTGAATTCTAGTGTAGTTTTCTATGGGCTATCTAATAATGTAAGAGTTTTATTCAATTTATGTCTAATTGGTCTTATATTGATAAATCTAAATTGAATTGACTTAGATTCATATCTCATCAATTATGTTGTGATTGGTTTGGTCCACTTATGGTGGCGATGTTATGTGATTGATGTGATTTTATCGACGTTATTTTAAGTATTATGATAATCATGACCTTGTCGGCTGTACTTGAAGTAATAGGATGATGTGTGTAGTTGATCATGTGACTTATGATCATATCTACATATATGTGAAGTAATGTGAAAGTATGTTTTTCTTTTATCGATGCTATTTAGATGATCATGTTAGACTAGGACTATGTTCATGTGTGTAGTCTAAGAGTTGATGAATGATTGTTCCTACTTGGGTATATGAGTCTATGATTTTTTTATTGATGAAGATGTATTAGTTTATAGGATGACTTAACTATGACAATGGTTGTTCCTATGTGCTTCTAGAATGACATGTAATATGTGCTAAAGTGAAGTAATGATGTGTCTTATTTAGGTAGATTTAAGTCCCTTACTTGATGCATGTTTATAAAGGGAATATGTGATGTCTTGACTTAGGAGGCTAAAGCATCTTAGTCTTGTATAAATGAATAATGTGATACCATGAATGATTATAAAAGGTTACTTTATGTGAAGCCTTGAACATAGTGGTAAGGTTAGAAGTCAAAAGCTGTAATGGTATCTTTCATGTAATGAATGATGGAATTAAGGTTGATTGGCTGGAACGACATCATATAAATCCTTAGGAAAGTCATGATGAGCTTCTTGTCGATTGTAAGGCAGTTCCTAGAGGACCTCTTTGGTAGGGTAAATGTAATTGGGTTATGAACTTGATAAGGAACCCCTTTGTATGAACCTTAATGTGAATTAATCTATGAGAACAAAGGATAGAACCGAGTGAGTATGGTAAGGGAATTAGTTCTAGTTAAAGGATGAGGCTAGAATACAAATTAAGCCCTTCATATTTCTTAACCGTGTGCCTACATGGGATGTGTCCAAGTTCTACCATTGGCAAGTAGAACAACCTCATAGGAGTAGGATAGAACTCCGGATTCCATGTTTTGCTACCATGGTCTATGTCGGTTATTTCCTATTCTCATCAAGTGGGATACCTATTAGCATTAGAGAAATTCTATGAAGTTTAGGTAGTGGTATGACGCAATCTAGACATTGCACAATAGACTTTGAAGGTGTTAGTAAGAGTCCCTAGGTCTTCTCCAAGACCATTACTTGAATGTCCTCTATGTGATGAATGTCTCTTAAATGAACTAATAAAATAATGACTTATGTTAGAAAGTATGTAGATGAATGAGTACCTAATCTAAAGTGACTTAAGGATTCCTTAGTTAAATTGTGAAGAGGGCATAAGGGATGATCTCTTCATGTCTTATCTAGGGAAGTCTTGAGAATTACTCTAGTTAGAGAAGTTGGTTGATTCTTTAGGCATGATCTAAACTTAGCAAGTCTAAGGATTATTTAGGTAACCTTGAAGAGGGTGTATGGTCGTTCTCTTCTAGGAGTACTTAAGTAAGTCTTTTGATAGCCTTGGTAAGGAGAATGTCATATCTTATATGTTCATGTATTTTATGTATTGTAAGTGTGTATGTGTCTCGTTATGAGTAGTCTTGAAGATAGTTTAGGCATGCTTAGAGAGGGTGTATGGGAGTGCTCACTTTTTATTGCTTAAGTGAGTTTGATGATATATTTTAGTAAGATGATAATATTCTATTAAGTGCCTAAGCAAGAAGTAAGCAACTTCACTGTAACAGTGAAGAAATTCAAAGTACAATGAGCTGATGTCAGTGTAATGTTACTCTGAAAAATTCTATAAGTTGACTAAGTTATTTCTTATGTGTTTAGAAGTTGTTAAATGTTGTTATTATGATTATATTATGATATTTAAATGAAAGGATGCATATTTCAAATAAATGTCCATTTTCATGATTTTTATTCATTATGTCATACTTAGTACATGTGGTTATAATAATTCCATGCTTTTATCTATGTTTATAGTGGTTGATAGGTGAGAAGCATTTGTGAAGCAAGACTTGGATCGTAGCATCATTCAAGTGAAGTTGAAGTATTTCCTCATTTGACTGGAGGGCATAGATGTCTTTTATTGTTCTTATTGAAGTATTGTAATAGACTTAGTAGTACTATATTTCTATTTCGTATGGGCCGTGTACCAAGTACTCTTGTGTCTAAGATTGATGAGATTGAGACTTAGTATTTCCTATGATTTTTATATCAAAGAGTTTTTACAGACTATGAAATGTTTTGTGAAAAGTTTTAATTCCCCACCACTTTTCACTATGTATAAGTGATAAACGATACGGAAGGGCTTGTATAAGACCTCCGAGAGGTCGAGTACGCCGGTTGCACTCCAAGAGTGACATATCTTCTAGGGTATGGTCTTGGGATGTGACATCTATACAATTCGTACTGAAATAAAAAGGAAAGAACATAGAAGTCTTAAAACTAAAACCACTTCATAATCTTGATATTGGCATTGCCCTCTGAAAGTGAGGACCTACCCAACTTGGATGATTAAGAAATTCCTAGTCTTCTTCAAAGTCATCTCAAAATCCCTTTAACGACTGGAACCTAAAATGTTGGGGAAAAGGGAGAAAATGGGGTTAGCACATCACATGTACTAAGTATGAGACCATATGCACATATATATCAAATCATGCTAAAAAGGGACATTTCATTAAAACATGCTACTTTATATTCTGAAAGCCTTATGCACATTCAAGAACCAATACAAGTCGTTAATGCATATTTTTCAAGTCAATAGCATGTACTATACAAGACAAAGCCACCCTAAGTTTAATCAGGTCACATGCATATCAACATACTTGAACCCATAACCAAATACAACTTTATCATCAAGCCATAACATCACAAGAATGAATAAGAGTTCATGACATTATATCAGAGTAAGACCATTACTCATGACCCTCAGTAGATCCACTTGTGCAATAACTAAGCAAAGCCCCATAACCTTAATTGATCAAGTCAACCTTGCAAGAACCACGACCAATGTCCAACTCCACATAACATATCATTAAGAGTACAACATATAATTCTTTAACAATAGAGGCCAAATACATGTTCATAAGAGTAGACAACATCATATAGTGTCATTTATATGTAAGATCATCACATTATCATCATTTACATTTATCAGTATATACATACATAAGAACAACCTCCTAACACTCCCTTCAAGGCTAACTAGTGCAATGTATAGGTAAAGTCCCATACCCCTACCTAGACTAAGCTAAACCCTTTAAGTCATTCCAGTTAGAGTTAATTCATTACTTTATTTTATCTTTTGGGAACATATTGCCCTAATAGACATACACCACATGAGCTAATGTGGAATCCGGTTTCATGAAACCCTAAACCCAAATAAAGCCTCAGTACTTGCCAAAGTAGTACCCGAAATATGAACATAGCAACTACGTGGATCCACTAGCTAGTATTCCTATGGGAGAAACATAGTTCAAGAACCACGAGATATAGTTGGGATCCTCTTTATGCTACATGCATTATAGTCTCCAATCTCAAGAGTACATTACTGATCCTACCTTCCCTATGTGGGAAGAGACACTCCTCACTCTAGTTCACTCGGTGCTAAGCTAGAGTCCCTTTTTAAATTATCTTAAATGTCTTAATAAATCATCATAGCTTAATTTAGGTAATAGGGTCTATCCCTTATATAATCATAATCATCATATCTCAATTAGAGTTGCATGAGTATTGTCCTTTCATTACAATTCATATAAGTGAGGCTAACACATTTACATAATCAATCATGATAAGGCACATCAGTAGTTATCACCATCCTTATAACATTTATATCTCAGCTAAAACCTCACAAAATAATAGTCAAGACATTTCAGTTCAATATCATATCAACCCTATCAATCCTAATATAAGGTATACTTAAATGCAAGATCACCTCTTAATCACATTACTTACTAAGTCTCATTCTTAAGCCTACCTCAAGGCCTTACCATCAAACCTAAAACACAACCCAATAATGCGTATAATATACTCATATAATAGTAACCAACATGATAACAAGGCGAATTGAATCATTATACAACAACTCACCACGAGTGCATAGCCTAAAATTAGAGGCTTAGAACAAGTTGACAACCTACTTCACAATCTAGGTTAATTACTCAAGAACTAGAATAATTGGACTACAATATATCATAATATACTCATTATTAGCATTATAGAAACATAGTATAGTAATCCACACACTAATCAAATCAAATGCAACAATAATATACAATTCAATTCAAGATCACAACCTAGGGTTGAGAGGACAACGTCATATTCGGCATACTAGACCAATACATCCATAAGTAGTGTAATATATACATAATTCATCATAATCTAATAAATAACATCAAAATAAACCATAAACAACTCAGTTTGAAAGATCAATTTCTAGATTGGAAAAGACCCATATGAAAAGCCATATTTTGAAATCACTTTGATGGAACACTTTGGGGAAAGAAGTACCAAAGGTGAAAGAAATACCATAACTTAATATTTGATGACGATTGATGGATAAAACTTGGTGATTTAATCCCTAAAACCCACCTTGGCCTTGTCTTCTATGGTGTTCTTCAACTTGGGAGAGAGAACGAAGAGAGAAGGAAGAAAGTTTGGGTTTTGTAAATTATGAGCGTTAGGTTTGTCTAAATAGGTTAAGGTATGTATATAGGTTGTTAATTAACTTAATGAGGATTACCTAAACCCCTAATTAATTAATTAACCACCTATTTAATTAACTCAACCCAACTTAAAATAAGCAGCGAAACAGGTCACTCACAACCGACCTCATGTGTCAATCGACGGATTATGGGACCAACCGTCATGTTGGTACGTCCTTAAGTTCAAAGACTTGTCAAAATAGTCCCTTGGCCAAATATTATAAGTGTTCATCGATGGAAGCAATCGATGCCCCGTCAATTGGAACACGGTTCGTTGATGACAAGTCGTGGGTGCATACTCCATTGGACAGTCTTCGACCCAAATGCAAGGGTCCTCCTCAAGGGCCCTTGGTTGGTCTTTGGGGATTCATGCTCGGATGTTTCGACCATGAACTAACTGGAATACGTGTTAGACACCCTTCCACCAATTTTCATCAATTTCCGACTCCTAAAGCTTAGTCAAATAGGCTAAGGTACACTAGCACCTCATTGAACTAGTTTCAGACATCATGAACTTTCCTTGACGTTTTGATTTCTAAACCTTCTAAATGACTTAGATACATTAAAATAGACCTTAAAACAGTTTCTAAACAATTTGAAACCTATGTTAGTCTCTAGAACACATCTTTGATTTTTAAAGTGTTACACCACCTTCTTTCGGTGTAGGGTTCCATGATACCAGAATCCACATTAGCTCATGTGGTCTATGTCGATTAAGGCAAGATGCTCCAAAAGTTGAAATGAAGTAATAAAGTGAAATTTAACTAATACGAGTTAATGGGGTTTGACATAGTCTAGGTAGGGGTATGAGACTATACCTATCATTGTACTAGTTAGCTTTTGAGGGATGTCTTAGAAAGATGTTCTTGTGTTCTAATACATTTATAAAGAGAATGATATGCCTATGATGACTTTAAATTTTAATGATGCTATATGATGTTGGTTTCACTTATGAACATGTTGTTTGTCTATATTGATAAATATGATGAAGGACACTTATGATGATAGGTTATGTGGAGTTACCCATTCTTCATGATCATTTGGTTGAAATGCTATGTTGAGTGGGGTTATGGGGCTGTAAGACCCCGAAAATGAATTAGGTTAACTAGAGCCTAACATGTTGATAATGGTGGTCTAAGGTCCTAATGTGGCCTATAATATGGTATAGAGGCAGTAGCTAAAGTATTAGGTGCATTAGAAGTCAAACGTCAAGGGACGATTAAGACGTTCGACGACTAAGTCACCTATGTGCCTCGTATGTGGTTTTATGTGTGTCACGACCGGAATCTAGACCCCAGACGAGACCGGAATCATTGACCTCTCATAGGTCACAGACAAGCCTACTTACGTCATTCATACTTCATCTAGGTTAATTTTAGGGAAAAATTTGAAACTTTTTGTTTCCTTAATTTACTTGTTAAACATTCTTATCATTTCATAATTGCTAACCATCAACTATCTAACATTAAGAGATAAGCAACTGAAAGAAATAGTTCAATAAGTATCAAGTGTATAATTGCCAAAATGGCACCAATACAAAGTCTGAATAAAACAGGAAAGAAACGCTAATGGAACATGCTCCACTACCTCAACTCTAAAACTAAGCTAGAATGTAAAACAGTAGCATCCTCGAAAGCATTAGGACCTACCAACTCCGGATGAATGCTGGACGTCCGGATAACTGCAAAAATGATCCTGTAGCTCTATCGTCCACCTGTGCCTGGAGGTCGTGGGTTCGAATCCCACGCCTCCCATTTATTTACTTAATTTATTTTTCTCCTCTTTCTCCTCCAGTTCGCGAGTTCGATTCCCCCAGCCCCCTTTGTTTTTCTTTTCCTTTTCTTTTCTCGCAAAATCCACAGTGGCCAGGTTCGAATCCCCTTAGCCCCATTTTCTTTCTCCCTTCTCGCGAAACCAGTAGCCAGGTTCGAATCCCCCCAGCCCCATTTCCTTTTCCCTTGTCTAGCAAAACCAGTAGCTAAGGGGTTCGATTCCCCTTAGCTCCTTCACGTTTTGTTTTTCTTTTTCAGCTGCTTTAACATGTGAGGTCTTGGGTTTAATTCCCATTGACCTCACTCATTTTATTTTTACTTTTAAAACACAGAATTTGACATGTAGAGTGCACAAATCTGGAAAATTTTAGTCATTATATTCTTCAACTCATTTTCATCAACATTTTCACATGATTCTCAAGGTGCATTCATAAATAATTTTAACACATTTTTAGGCGTATCTTTCATAGATTCATTTGGGTTAAAGAATGTTATTCAATCAACCATATTTCATTGGAATAAACATCACATTGTATACACATTTCACACATAAAATACACAAGAAATACATGTCTTACAAGACTCCAAAACAGTGGCCAAACACACTGTCCACATGCATGCACACACACCTCCTTTTTCGATCACACTTTGATTGTCATCTTCGTGATTTCCCGCACATAAACATATTCACATTTAATATAAACACATCATACATGCCTAAATCTACCAGCACAACATACCCATCCTACGAATTCATTTGGGAGCTAATGACAAGGACATGCAAAGGGGAACAAACTTAGTTTCGGAGTGAATATTTTGAAAACATAAGGGGCCTCTTGGGAAAGGGACCAGGAGAGAAGAAACACATACCTTTTGATGTTGTTCAAGCGAGAAGTTGTTGTTTCAAAAGTTCCTCCAAACCACGCCCAATTCACCTCAACGTTCACCCCACTCGACGAACAACCTCTTTTTGCCTTGACGTTTTTGATTACTTTGATTTTCTTGGAAATTTTCGTGTGCTCTTCAAGTGTGAAGAACAATTGTTGTTAAACAGTTCTTGAGTTTCTTTGTTAGGCAGAGCGTGAGAGAATGAGAGTTGAGAGACGTGAAAGAGAGTTGAGTGACGTGAAAGAGGTTTATTAGGATTGGGAGTGTAGGTTTGAATTAGTCAAAGTAAGGTTTCATTTAATTAATAAAAATCTGATTTATTTAGCTTAAGTGAAATGACCATTATGCCCTTACAAAAATCAGATTTTTAATCAACAATTAAATCCTTAATTTGATGCTTCTAGTGGGGCTCGAACCCGAGTGACACCCCATTTGCAAATATGGGTCACTTTGGATCGGCCTAACCCGAATGCTCTTTTTAATTAAATTAATTAATTAAATAATTAATTCCTCATGGTAATTACAATATTACCCTTGGCCTGGAAAAGACTATTTTACCCCTGTACCCTCAAAACTTAAAGTTTCTTCTTTTAAGTCCGGTAAAGACTCTTTCGATTAATATTTGTTTTCGAGAGCCTCACATGGTTGGTTCCAACCTTTCCAAGCTCAATAAACTCCCCAAGTTAGTAGTCTTGGTCGTAGTAGGGGTTCTGAGGTCTGGTTCTACGCGTATCAATCCGTGTGGACCTTGGTCCAATCGCAAGCATTCTTGACACCTTAAGTAATTATCTTATTCATTTTTAGGGTTGTTACATTATCCCCCCCTTAGGAATATTCGTCCCCGAATGACACTACCAATACACATCGTAATACCAGTCAGATCATAACAAAATCACTATGCACAGTCAAGCAATAGCAACAAAATACGGAGAGATAAGGAAACATAGACTTAAGAGTAGGAAGTCTAACCTCAAGAGCTGAATAGATGAGGGTAACAGGATCTCATGTCGGCCTGAGCCTCGCACGTAGCACCCTCAGCAAGATGATTTATCCACAATACCTTCACTGTGGCATTCTCCTTGTTCCTCAGCCGCTTGACCTGTCTGTCTAAGATCTCAACAGGTACCTCCTCATAAGACAAGTCTTCACCAACCCCCAAACCTTCAACAGGTAGAATCGATGCTGGATCACCTAGGCACTTCTTCAACATAGAGACATGAAAGACTGGATGGACTGAAGCTAGCTCCGTAGGCAATGCTAACTCATTGGCCATCTTACCCACACGCTGTAAGATCTCGTATGGACCAACATACCTCGGACTCAACTTCCCCTTCCTGCCAAATCTCATCACCCCCTTCATAGGTGATATCTTCAAGTATACCTGGTCACCAATATCAAACTCTAAGGGCCGCTTTCTGTTATCTGCATATGACTTCTGCCGACTGTAAGCAGTAGCCAACCTGTCCCTAATCACTCTGACCTTCTCTAAGGCCTCATGAATGATGAGACCCAAAATGGATGACTCTCCAACCTTGAACCACCCAACTGGAGATCTACACCTCCTACCATACAGTGCCTCAAACGGTGCCATCCCAATGCTGGAGTGATAGCTATTATTATACAAGAACTCTATCAAAGGCAGATGGTCATCCCAGTTACCTCTAAAGTCGATCACACACGCTCCCAACATGTCCTCCAATGTCTGAATGGTGCACTCTGCCTGCCCATCTGTCTGAGGATGAAAGGCAGTGCTAAGCTTTACCTGCGTGCCCAAGCTCTTCTCGAAAGATCTCCAGAAATGTGAAGTAAACTGAGCTCCTCTATCTGAAATAATAGACAAAGGAATCCCATGTCATCTCACAATCAATGTAGAGTCTCGCATAATCCTCAGCTCTGTAAGTAGACTTCACAGGGATAAAGTGGGCATAGTTAGTGAATCTGTCCATAATAACCCATATGGAGTCATGCTGCCTCCTAGTCCTCGGAAGTCCAACCACAAAGTCCATATTAATGGCCTCCCACTTCCAAGTCGGAACCTCAATAATCTGAGTCAGACCGCCAGGCTTAAGATGCTCTACCTTGACCTGCTGACAATTATGACACTTGGCCACATACTTTGCAATGTCCTTCTTCATGCCATCCCACCAATAAATCTGCTTAAGATCATGATACATCTTGGTGGAACCTGGATGTATAGAATATATCGAACCATGCGCCTCTGCAACAATCCTGGTCCGCAAATCATCCACATCTGGTACACACAGCCTGTCCTGATACCTAAGTATGCCATCACCTCCCAAAGCGAAAGACTCATTCATCTTCATCAGTACTGAGTCCTTCAGCTCCATCAACACAAGATCTAGATGCTGACCCTGCTTGACTTCAACTACCAAGGATGATTCAGAACTAGGATGAACTCAAACATCCCCACTAGTAGAGTCGACCAATTGCACACCCAGTCTGGACAGTCTGTGTACATCTTTCACCAGATCCTTCTTCTCATCCTCAACGTGGGCTGTACTTCCCATGCTCATCCTGCTCAAAGCATCAGCTACAGCATTAGCCTTACTTGGATGGTAGAGCACATTCATGTCATAATCCTTCAACATCTCCAACCATCTCCGCTGACGTAGATTCAACTCCCTCTGTGTGAACAAGTACTGGAGACTTTTGTGGTATGTGAATACATCCATATGCACTCCATACAAGTAGTGCCTCCACAGCTTCAGTGCAAACACCAAAGCTGCCAACTCCAGGTCATGAGTGGGATAATTAATGTCATGAACCTTGAGTTGTCTGGATGCATAGGCTATCACCTTACCAACCTGCATAAGAACACAACACAACCCAATCCTAGATGCATCACAGTAAACAGTGTAATTCTCACCACACTTAGGCAGGCTGAAGTGAGTCTCTCCTTGAGCTCCTGGAAACTCTTCTCACAAGTCTCCGTCCACTCAAACTTGGCTTTCTTCTTGGTCAAAGCTGTCAATGAGGCAGCAATGGAAGAAAAGCCCTCCACGAACCTGCGGTAGTAACCAGCCAATCCCAAAAAGCTACGGATGTCAGTGGAAGTAAGAGGTTTTGGCCAGTTTTTCACAGCCTCAGTCTTCCTGGGATCCACCTCCACGCCCTGATCGGACACAACATGACCCAGGAAGGTCACTGTTCTCAGCCAGAATTCACATTTGCTGAATTTGGCATACAACTGATGCTGTCTAAGTACCTGCAAGGTTAGTCTCAAATGTTGTTCATGCTCGTCCTTGGTCTTAGAGTAGATGAGAATGTCATCAATGAATACTATGACGAAAGAGTCAAGGTATTCACGGAAGACCCTGTTCATAAGATCCATAAATGCTGCAGGTGCATTCGTGAGACCAAATGACATGACTAGAAACTCATAGTGACCATAGCGGGTACGAAAGACTGTCTTTGGGATATCTCCATCCCTAACCCTAAGCTGATGGTACCCTGAACGAACATCAATTTTTGAAAAGAAACTAGACCCTTAGAACTGATCGAACAAATCATCTATTCTGGGAAGTGAATACTTATTCTTTATAGTGACTTTGTTGAGCTGCCGATAATCGATACACATTCTAAGGGTTCCATCTTTCTTTTTCACAAACAACACTGGAGCGCCCCAAGGGGATATGCTCGGCTGAATGAAACCCTTGTCAGTGAGATCTTTTCACTGCAGCTTCAACTCTTTGAGCTCAGATGGAGCCATTATGTAAGGAGGAATTGAAATATGTTTAGTATCGGGTTCTATGTCGAAATCAATCTCTCGAGGGGGAGGGACTCCAGGCAAATCATCAGGAAATACATCTAGGAACTCATT
Organism: Solanum sitiens; assembly: GCA_016801875.1. Classification (NCBI taxonomy): domain Eukaryota; kingdom Viridiplantae; phylum Streptophyta; class Magnoliopsida; order Solanales; family Solanaceae; genus Solanum; species Solanum sitiens. Next base: position 983,441 of record JABWTJ010000089.1, on the reverse strand, counting down.
CACTACAGGCACTGAGTCTATGGAAAGAATGTCATGTTGTAAATCATTAACACTCACAAGATGACACAATAACCCCTTGGACATCATTTTCTTGGCCTTAAGGTTAGAAATCAAGGGGTTAGGACGACTCGAATTGTACCCCTCCAAACTAACTCATCTTTATTAGGGAAGCGAAATCTCACCACTCTACTATGACAATCCAAGAAAGCATAACAACTGTGAAGCCAGTCCATGCCAAGAATAACATCAAAATCATGCATGGATAACTCAACCAAGTCTGCACACATAGTCTTACCACTTATCACTATTGGGCAACCCTTGTATACTCTATCAGTTCTTTCATGTTCTCCGAAAGGTATACTGACCACTATAGGATTATGCAGAACTTCAGGCAATATCTCAAAAGTGAGAGCAAGTAAAGGAGTTACAAAGGAAATCGTAGACCCTCGATGAAGTAAAGCATAAACAGAAGTTGAGAATACTTGCAGCATACCTGTGACCACATCAGCGGACTTCTCCTGCTCCTCCCTGCCCTTCAGGGCATAGAACCTGTTCCTCTTAGGAGGCTCGGCTGTTGCTGCACCCTGTGGATTAGGCCTAGGCTGAGCATTACCTCCAGCCTAACCTATTTTCTGTGGACAGTCTCTGACCATGTGTCCGCTCTTACCGCAACTGAAGAAGGCATTAGTGCCCTGTCTGCACTCTCCAGTGTGAGCTCGGCCACACTTGGCATAATTCTTTTTAGGACGCTGCATCTCACCTCCATTGCCCTTCTTGGGCTCACGTATGCCTCCTGTAGGTGTTGTACTCCTCTGAAAATTTGAGTTCCCAGAACTCTGTTGCCTATTCTTGAACCTGGGTTGCTCACAGATGCAAAAATTGTTTATGTGGCCTCCATGACTGGGACCTGCCTGATCTTGAGGCTTAGGCCTCCTAGCATCACGACACCCCTCTTTTTACGGCTGTCCTCTACCTGCTAGACATGCACCATCAACCTGGAGAGGTCCATATTATCATGAAGCATCGCAGATCGACACTTCTCCTCATGATCTCCATTGATTCCTGTGAGGAACCTGTTCATCTCATCCCTGCTGTTAGACACAAGGGAAGTAGCATACCTAGATAATTTGACAAACTTCAGTACTCACCTCATCCTTGCTATTAGATATTATGGAAAGTAACATACCTTGATAGCTTAACAAACTTAAGGGAATACTCCCTAACTGTCATAGAGCCTTGATTAAGGTTGATGAACTCCTCAACCTTGGCTTCCCTCATCTCTCTGGGGAAGAATCTCTCCAGAAATACTGTTTTGAACAGCTCCCAAGTGACTGGCACTCCACCCAAAACTCGGCTATCCTGCCACATCTTGCACCAAGTCTGTGCAACATCCTTGAGCTGATAGGAAGCCAGCTCAGCCTTCTCAGTAGCTGTGGCCCCCATAACCACCAAAATCTTATGCAACTCATCCACGAACTCCTGGGGATCCTCTGCAGTCTCTAATTGAGGATAGTGGTGCACTTCACTACCATGACTTAGAAACTTCTCAATGTGGTTGATGTGAACTTATTATTTTCATAATTTAACCTAGTGCTCTGATACCAACTTTGTCACGACTGGAATCTAGACCCCAGACGAGACCGGCGTCGTTAACCTCTCAGAGGTCGCAGACAAGCCTACTTACATCATTCATACTTCATCTAGGTTAATTTTAGCTGAAAATTTGAAACTTTTTGTTTCCTTAACATACTTGTTAAACATTCATATCATTTCATAATTGTTCACCATCAACCATCTAACATTAAGAGATAAGCAACTGAAAGAAAAAGTTCAATAAGTATCAAGTGTATTATTGCCAAAATGGCACCAATACAAAGTCTGAATAAAATAAGAAAGAAATGCTACTGGAACATGCTCCACTAGCTCAACTCTAAAACTAAGCTAGAATGTAAAACAGTAGCATCCTCAAAAGCATGAGGACCTACCAACTCCGGATGAATGCTGGACGTCCGGATAACTGCAATAATAATCCTGTAGCTCTATCATCCACGTGTGCCTGCACCTAAGAATAGTATAGTTGTATAGGGTTAGTACACACTTGTACTAAGTATGGGTGTATGAAAGTACACACCAAGAACATGCATGAGAAAAGATAGATCTTTCCTAACAACATGATTATGGGAAGTCAAGTCAGTGGACTTGCCAAATTGAGATTAGCAAAGTTAGTGAATCATCCAAATTTGGATTAGGAAAGTCATACCATGAGAGTAACATGCATCATCATAAACATCATACAACATACAACACATAACATCTTACATATAGCACATATCATAGCACATAACATATAACACATAACTTCTTTCATATCGTTCATTCATATGCCATGAGACCTTGTAATCATGGACTTGACATTAAGACTTTCCAAAATGAGGGCTCATCATATGGGACCTCAAGTAGGGAGTCTCATTAGCAAACTCAGAGTCTGCTTCATTTATTCATACGTACTTCATTTTATTTCGTCATATGCCAGTGTGAACACCAGCTAAACCTAGGGTATAGTTTAAGACATTCATCGGGTTTACTGTGCAATGATCAAGAATAACCTAATGTCATTACCTGAGTCTAGCTCACCTCTTTATTATCCTACCCTAACACCTTTGGTATCATTCATTTCATTATGTGCTTCATTTGAGGTTGGCCTCATTAATTCATTGGGAACTTTAACTTTAACCAACATAGATCATGTGAGCATCATGAAATCCAGCGTCTCCCCTACACCGAAAAGAGGTGGAATCACCGGCCAAACTGACCCAATAACATGCTAGCGTACATAGGAATTTAACCCCGCCAGATCCCTATATTGGCAGTATAGGTTCGAAGACTAGGAGATATGAGGAGACCCATACCCAGCAAGCCGGACAGTCTCACCTCATGAGAGTTACGTGAACCTTCGCCCTTCCTGAAAGAAGGCATCACCACTCATAGCTAGCCTATCGATGCTCAGTATAAAGTTCCATTTCATTCATCTCATACGTCATGTAAGCTGACTTCTAGTATGAGGATATCATAGCTCATTAGATGATTTCTCATCTCATCATTAGTATTAAGTGTGTTAAGCTCAATACCTTCATTAGAGTGTTCATAGAGACTGGTCTCTTCATTATCTTACACTGTCATAGGTGAGTACATTTTTGTAACATTTACTTAGGCTCCTTTGAGATCACTCTCATCATTTACATTAGCCTCATATCATGTTGTCACCACATTCATTATCATTAGCACATTTGCTTTCCATAATTACTCACTTCTTGTTACGTGAATGTTCATCTAATCATTTCATTATTCGTCTCATCATATGCCAATGCACTTGGCCATCTAGTGTATCCTACACTCATATTTAACCTTCCAAGGTTCATCATTCCATTACATACATCTTAGGTTCACTTACTTTTTAACGTATGCTAGACTTATGTGTATATACATACAAGCCATGAGACTTCATTCGTATTTCATCTAAGTGATTCATATGTTTCTAAGATATGTGATACAAGACTTATGTGTCTTGTATATATGCCAAGATCTTGATTTCGATCTAAGTAGGTGGCATTATTTTTGGATATTTTGTTCACGTATGACTTATGTATCAATACGGAAGATTGGGCAAGGAAACCCAAGTTTGAATCACTTGGATACCATTTTTATTTTTCATTGATTTTATTTCTAATATTCATAACATTAGAATTCTAAATTAAATCCCAACATTAACATCGTATCATTAAATTCCTACTTTGTTTTTCTCTTAGGTTAGCCGAAGGGTTGTGGGTTCGAACCCCTACAACCTTTTTTTTTAATTTTCATTAACAACATATTGCCCATTCTCGCCTAAACCAAGAGGTTGTGGGATCAAATACCCACAGCCTCTTGTATTTTCCTTAAATTTTTGCTGGGATAGGGAGGTTGTGGGTTCGAACCCCCACAGCCTCCTTATTAAATCTTTAATTTCGCTGAGGCTTGGGAGGTTGTGGGTTCGAATCCCACGCCTCCCATTTTTTTATATAATTTTTCGCTAAGGGCTTGGGAGCTTGTGGGTTCGAATCCCACGCCTCCCATTTTTTTTATTTAATTTCGGCGAGTGGCAGTGAGGTTGTGGGATCGAAACCCCACAGCCTCACTTCATTTTCTTTAGTTAATTTCCCCTTATTCTTTTTCAGCGTTAAGGTCGTGGGTTCGATTGCCATGCCTCACGTTTTCTTTTATTTATTTTCTTTTCCCTTTCACGCGTGCCTGGAGGTCGTGCGTTCGAATCCCACACCTCCCATTTATTTACTTAATTTATTTTTCTCCTCTTTCTCCTCCAGTTCGCGAGTTCGATTCCCCCAGCCCCCTTTATTTTTCTTTTCCTTTTCTTTTCTTGCGAAATCCACAGTGGCCAGGTTCGAATCCCCTTAGCCCCATTTTCTTTCTCCCTTCTCGCGAAACCAGTTGCCAGGTTCGAATCCCCCCAACCCCATTTCCTTTTCCCTTGTCTCGTGAAACCAGTAGCTAAGGGGTTCGATTCCCCTTAGCTCCTTCACGTTTTTTTTTTCTTTTTCAGCTGCTTTAACATGTGAGGTCTTAGGTTCAATTCCCATTGACCTCACTCATTTTATTTTTACTTTAAAAAACCAGAATTTGACATCATTGTAGAGTGCACAAATCTGGAAAAATTTAGTCATTCTTCAACTCATTTTCATCAACATTTTCACATGATTCTCAAGGTGCATTCATAAATAATTTTAACACATTTTTAGGCGTATCTTTCATCGATTCATTTGGCTAAAAGAATGTTATTCAATCAACCATATTTCATTGCAATAAACATCACATTGTATACACATTTCACACATAAAATACACAAGAAATACATGTCTTACAAGACTCCAAAACAGAGGCCAAACACACTGTCCACATGCACGCACACACACCTCCTTTTTCGATCACACTTTGATTGTCATATTCATGATTTCCCACACATAAACATATTCACATTTAATATAAACACATCATACATGCCTAAATCTACCAGCACAACATACCCATCCTACGAATTCATTTGGGAGCTGGTGACAATAACATGCAAAGGGGAACAACCTTAGTTTCGAAGTGAATATTTTAAAATCGTAAGGGGCCTCTTGGGAAAGGGACCAATAGAGAAGAAACCCATACCTTTTGACATTGTTCAAGCGAGAAGTTGCTGCCCAAAAGTTCCTCCAAACCACGCCCAATTCACCTCAACGTACACCCCACTCAACGAACAACCTCTCTTTGCCTTGACGTTTTTGATTTCTTTGCTTTTCTTGGAATCTTTCGTGTGTTCTTCAAGTATGAAGAACAATTGTTGTTAAACAGTTCTTGAGTTTCTTTGTTAGGCAGAGCGTGAGAGAATGAGAGTTGAGAGACGTGAAAGAGAGTTGAGTGATGTGAAAGAGGTTTATTAGAATTAGGAGTGTAGGTTTGAATTAGTCAAAGTAAGGTTTAATTTAATTAATAAAAATCTGATTTATTTAGCTTAGGTGAAATGACAATTATGCCCTTACAAAAATCAGATTTTTAATCAACAATTAATTCCTTAATTTGATGCTTCTAGTGGGGCTCGAACCCGAGTGACACCCCATTTGCGAAAATAGGTCACTTCGGGTTGCCCCAACCCGAATGCTCTTTTTAATTAAATTAATTAATTAAATAATTAATTCCACATGGTAATTCCAATATTACCCTTGGCCTGGAAAAGACCATTTTACCCCTGGACCCTCAAAACTTAAAGTTTCTTCTTTTAAGTCCGATAAAGACTCTTTCAATTAAATCTTTGTTTTCGAGAGCCTCACATGGTTTGTTCTAACCTTCCCAAGCTCAATAAACTCCCAAAGTTAGTTGACTTGGTCGTAGTAGGGGTTCTGAGGTCTGGTTCTACGCGTATCAATCCGTGTGGACCTTGGTCCAATCGCAATTATTCTTGACACCTTAAGTAATTATCTTATTCATTTTTAGGGTTGTTACAATGTGTTTATGTATAATTCATGAGGTTGTCAGGTTCTTAAATGGGTTATTATATCATGTATAGATAGTGTTTCATGTTTCGTAAAGTTTGGAGGTCAACCGTCCAAGAACGTTCATTAAGTTTGAAAGATATGCCTTGAAAAGACCTTGTGTGTCTAGGCATGTTTCGTTGAGTTTTACGTGTTATTTTTGGATGAAATTCATGTGGAAGGTGTTAAACTTATAGACGATCATGTTTGGGTAGGAAACGTCTGGGAAATTATCCCCAAGGTCCATCCAAGGGTCCTTGAGGAAGGACCCAACTTAGTTGAAAAGGCTGTCCCAGGCAGGCCCCAAAAGACGGAGGCATCGACGCCCAGTCGATGGGTGTCATCTGCAGGTACTTAGCCTGGGGGAATGAAGGGAGACTTGACAGGTCTCTGAAACCACCGACGGTTGCCAGCAAGGCCCATCAGTGGGCTGACGCCCCGTCAATGGTGTCGTCAGTAAGGCATGTTTCCTGCGCAGTACACTACCAACTTAGGTGTGAATTGGTAAATTCACCCCACTTCCAAATAAGTGTATAGGCGGTTTATTAAGGGTATTTTGGGTGTTTTAAACAAGTATATAAAGGTTAAACACTTAGAATAATTCATTCTTCCAAAAACAAAATACCAAAGTCCTTAAGAAATCCCAAAGTCTCCATTGAAGACCAAATTCAAGGAAGAGCTTGGTGTGACGTTTTGAGTGGAGATTCTTCATAAAAGTGAAGAATTAGCTTCATTGAGGTATGTCTTTTTATCCTTGAAACTCCTTTCATCAAGGAGCCTAACTTTCAAAGATGTTTTCAAAGTTTTCAAAGAGGAATTGTCCAAGTTTCATGATTCTACCATGGGTTCTTGCATTAATGGTTTTCAAACGTCTATTATGGATTAGATTGATGTTGTATTGATGATTTTAACCTAAATTACTGTAACATTTTGAAATACCGAGGTCATGTGATAAGACTTAAATGGTCTCCTTAGGATCTAAACCAGTGTTCCTACCCAATTAGGCATATTTAGAGTCTTTGAAGTGGTGTTTTAACCGAAACTCTTATACGTCCGGCAAATTGGGTCATAAGAGGGCTAGAGTGTCCTTTTGAGTTAACCTAGTTAAAGAGTCGGAATATGGTAAATGGTTGTTACCATAGGTGTAAATTATAGTGTGGGATGGTTTCATTCTGGAAAAGTCAGGGTACGACTCCCCGAGGATCAAACAAGGACCCTCGAGGAGGACCCTAGAAATAGCAGGGCATGATGGACCCCATGACGGGGCGTCACAGGCACGACGGGACGTCAAGGTCTCCATTGTGCCAGCCTTGGTGTCGTAGGACAAACCTCCGCCTGCACAAGTCTCTGACCAACGTGATGGATGTGCAGGACGGAGGGATGTCAGTCCGTCACGCCCACGATAGACTGTCGTGCCATCCGTGGTGTCTGGGGAGAAAGCCTCCGCCTGCACAAGTCTCTAACCAACGTGACGGATGTGCAGGACGGAGGGATGTCAGTTCATCATGACCACGACGGACCGTCGTCGGGGATCCATCGTAGAAGGTCTGTGGCAGTTTTGGAAAAAGTTAGTTTTAGTTAGTTAATTAATTAATTGACTTAGGGGTAATTAGGGGTTTAAGAGAGACTAATTAAGTGACTTAAGACCCCACTATAAATACCCAACCCTCATTAGCCTAATCATTCTCTCAAAAACAAAACTCTCTTCCTTCTCTCTACTTTCTCTATCTATTGGAAGACTCCATTGGAGATCAACTTGGGGAAATCATTGGGGGTTGATTTAGCACGAAATTCACCATCAAAACGTCATCAAACCTTAAGGTATGGGATCTAATTCACCTTTGAGATTCTTTCCTCAAAGGGTTCCTTCAAAGCTTTTTCCAAAAAGTTGAGTTTCTTATGGGTTTCATCCAAATCCGAATTTGATCATGTGAATTGAGTTAATTTTGTATTCTTTGGGTTAGAATGAATAGAATATCATGAATTGTAACTTGATTATGGTTAATTGATGTAGTTTGATCTAGGTTGTGGGTGATGACCCCTAACCCTTAACCCTAAATGTTGAATTGATATGGATTAGGTTGAGTTTGATAGAATTGACCTCATAATAAGTTAAATGGTCTTTAATGATTGTCATTGTATTGATTATGGATCTATTATGATGAATTGAAGTTCTTCACACCTATGTTCTTGAATATTGAATCTAAGTTAAGAAGATATACTTGAGATCATGTTACTAGGCTTTGATGTAGTATTGCTTCATAGTATAGTGCTTCTCCTTGATTAGTTCTTGTGATTTATTATTGAATTACATCGATGTGATGATCTAAGATTGTTTGATCTATGGGTTGATGGTAAGGCCTTTTATTGATGGACTAGGGAGGAGTATTGGTAAGTCTTGATGATCCTAGCCTTCACTTCAAATTATGGTTAATTGTCATCAAGTGATAATGTTATGTTGAAGTATGCTTCGATTGATGTGATAAGATGATATGATACATGAACTTATATGCTTAGGTTGGTTGTGAGGTTGCTAAGTGTAATGTAATATAGGGAAGTTGTTCGATGTGCCCTATTATGATGAGATGTACGAGGGTTGACTTCACCTATATGAATTGTTAATGAAAGGACATAATTCTCATACAATTCTTATTTGAGCTATAATGAGGATATACAAGGGATTGACCCTTCTATGTAATTAAATTGAGAAGATTAATAAAGATTAAAGGCTTCTCTACAAATGGGGACTTAGCTTAGCAACGAGTGAACTTGACATTGAGAGGTGTTGACTTCCCCTAGAGGAATATTCGCCATTTGTTCCTTATAGAGTGTTGACTTCCCTTAGAGGAATACTCACCTATGGATCTACGTGAAGTGTTGACTTTCCTTGAGAAATATTCACTCATGAATTCTCACGAGATGAGGCCCCATTACCGAATGGTATATAGAGGGAATACCTATCTCTTAGTTCTTGAACTATGTTGCCACCATAGGATACTAGCTAGTGGATCCACCTAGATAGCTATGTTCACGTTAGGTTCTACCTTGGCCGGTAGACCACCTTCCATCGGTGTAAGGTTTCATGACACCGGATTCCACATTCGATTATGTGGTCTATGTCGGTTAAGGCAAATGTTCCCTAAACTAAAATGAATGAATGAATAAGGTATAGGCTAATTAAAGTAACTTGAGAGGTTGGCTTTAGCTTAGGTAGGGGTATGGGACTCTACCTACGCCTTGCACGAGTTTGCCTTGATAGAAACTTTGAGAGGTCAATATTATGCATGTAAGGCGATAGTATGATGTAAAAGGTTGGTATGTTGAGTAACATGCTTATGAATATAATGTTGTTGTCTTTGCTTGAAGTAGGATGTATCATGACATGACGAGTATGTTGGTAAGTAAATTGCTAATTGTAGTCTTGGTAGGTTACTTGATTGAGTAGGAGATATGGTAATTTTACTTGATCATTGCACTTGTGACTTATTGAAGGTTATCATTAGTATGCTTTGCTTTACTATGGTTTAATTTCATATGTAGTCCATTATGTTTTCATAAATGTCCCTTTTTAAATATATTTGATTGGTAATTGTATATGAGATTTCATACTTAGTACATGTGGAGTACTAATCCCTTTTCTTTCCTTTTCCCCAAACATTTTAGGCTCGGGTCGTTGAGCTTGATCCAAATTACTAGGAAGGAAGACTTGGGTATTTTGCCATCCAAGTGGTAGGTCCTCACTCTCTCGAGGACATGGCCGATATCTCTCTTTTATGATGTGTAGTTACTATGATTCTATGTTGACTCTATTGTTCTCTTGAGACGATGTAGTAGACAGCCTATATGCGGCTTCTTTCATTTGATGTAGGACTATGCCCAAGACTTATTGTGATCGATAGATGGTCTATGAGATGAGACGGTTTTATGACTATTATTTTCTGAATATATAAGTGTATGAAATAAAAGTAGAAGACTAAGTAATCTTCGTATATGAACAAGTCTATGTATACTTGATATATATAATGATGTGTATGTAGAGGTCTATGTAAACCTCCGAGTAGTTCTAGATAAAAAGTTTTTAATTCTTACTAATATTTAGTCGATGAATGCTATGACGAAGCTAAGAGGCTTGTCTTAGTCCTCCGAGAGGACGACGACACCGGTTACGTCTAGGGGGTAAACCCGGATATGACAAACTTGGTATCAAAGCATGAGGTTGAATATCCTTGATGTTAACGTCTCTCTCTCAACCACGTTATTTAAGTTTGTATTCATAATTGTGAAGCGCGCCACACTTATGAATAGGAACTTATTTGATGATTAGGAATCATTCTCATTGTTGGAAATCCATATCGTGCCCCTAGAATGTATGTCGTATACGCTTTCGCCTGAACCTTGTGTTTTGGTTATAGGAGATGAATACTAGAATAAATGCGGCTCGAAGACTTGAGGAAGAGATGGCTGCTGCGGGAATTTCTCGTGATGAACCTGCCCCTCCTCTTGAAGAGGTTGCTATTGATGACCAGGTTCCTGCTGATCCTCCACCGATGACAGAGGCTCAGATGAGAGCTATTATTGCTCAAATGGCTCAAGCCATGACTACTCAAGCTCAAGCCGCAACAGTGCAAGCCCAAGCTATGACTGCCCAAGCCAATAGGGATTTGGCACCTAGAGTCCATGAACAGACTATGGCCTCCAGACTTAGGGATTTCACTCGAATGAATCCTCCTGTCTTTTATGGGTCGAAGGTTGATGAAGACCCTCAGGAATTTATTGATGAGGTTCACAAGATTTTGTGTGCTATGGGGCTGTCGTCTAGCGAGAATGCTGAGCTGGCCTCCTACCAACTCAAAGATGTCGCTCAGATATGGTATGCGCAATGGAAGGACAACAGGCCACTTGGAAGTGGGTTAGTTACGTGGGAGTTATTCAAAGGGGCCTTCATTGATCGGTTCTTCCCTAGAGAGATGAGGGAAACGAAGGTGGTGGAATTCATCAATCTCCGCCAAGGAACGATGAGTGTTCATGAGTATTCTCTGAAATTTACTCAATTGGCCAAATATGCTCCGTCTTTGGTCTCCGATCCTAGAAGGTAATTACTATGGAAATATTCTGCGAATTAAGTAAGCCTAAGACTATGCCCTTTTGATGTGGAAACCAATAGGCGAGGAAGCCGTCAGGAAGTACACGAGTGTTGAGGTGCTGTTAGGGTACTTAATTAAAGAAGAAGGCTATAGTAGTGATTAGACGAAATGAACATTATACTGTTATTATTCATAATGAATACGTATAAACTGCGAAAAGATTAGATGGAATAATACTATTAGTGAAAATAAATCGAATATGCCTATAGACTTGTTAGATAAATTCTGATAACTATATGATGCTATTGTTTTACATAGTGAGAAATATTGATGTTGATGCTAAAATACGAAGAATAATTTACAAATTGATTATGAATGAGATAATAGGTTGGTCTGAGCTGATAGATATTAACAATATAAATTATAATTCGATGATTTAAAAACTAAAATGATCATGTTTAGATATTTGAGGTTATGGGAAGAAAAACTGTTAATTAATAATATATTTGCAGAAGTAAGTAATAAATCGATATTTATACAGATATTCGAAATAAACTGTTTAGAAAATAAAATACAACGCGATATAAAATATAATACTTGTTATAATGAATAAAGAAGAGTTTATAGTAGATGAAAAAATCTATAAAAATCACGAAGGATTAGCTATAAGAATAGTCTTTTCTAATTTAGGACGAAGGTATAAACAAATAAAAGATAAATTATATTTAATGATAGAAAAAGAATCTGCAAAACTAGAAGATAGCTTAACGGCTAAGATACGAATTTCTAAAGAAAATGAAGAAATAGATAAAGCTAATGAAGTTGATAAAATACGAAAAGAAACAACAACTGAAATTAAGAAAATTACAGAGATTAAAAACACTAAAATTGAAGAATTAGAAAAAGAATTAGCCCTTTTAAAATTGCTATATGAAAAAAGATTACATAGGCCAAAGAAACCTTTATCGAAATATAATTACAATTGCGCTAAGCTAGGACATTTAGCAAAAGATTGTACAGATAAAAAACAAAAAAGATTATCAAAACCAAAGAAACCTTTATCAAAATGTAAATGTTACAATTGTAAGAATTTAGGACATTTAGCTAAAGATTGTAAATTACCTAGAAAACAAATTATAAATTTAACTGAACATAGATATATGCAAATGAATTTTTTAAACGATGCATTAAAAGATGAAAGTATGTATTCTGAGATTCCAGATATAGAAGATAATTCTGAATTAGAATCTGATAAAATTGATTATAAAACTGACTCAGATAATTCTGAACTAGAATCCGATAAAACTGACTCAGATAATTCTGAACTAGAATCCGATAAAACTGAATATGAAATAGACTCAGATAATGAATTACCTGAAGAAAATGACTAAGGAACATTATATAAATAAGAAGATTATAATGCAAAGAATAAAATGAAGATACATATTCTTGCGAAAATTATCGTAGAAGGATATCATAACAGATATTATACACCTATGATAGATACAGGAGCAGAAACAAATATATGCAAATATAATTGTTTACCAGAAGATAAATGGGAAAAACTAACAACACCCATGATAGTAGCTGGATTTAATAACGAAAATAGTATGATTATTTACAAAGCAAAAAATGTTAAAATACAAATTTGGGATAAAATTTTAATATTACAAGATATATATTGTTTTGATTGTAATAAAATAGATATACTCTTAGGAATGTCTTTCTTAAAAGGATTATACCCACATATAATAACCAAAACGTATTGGTGGCTTACTACACCATGTGGACACAAAATAGGAGCAAAAAGAGTTAATCATAAACAAAGAAAACCCAAAGACTGGATTAAAGGAAGCACAAAGATAAATCAAAAAATGGAAAATATAAAAGAAATTAATCAATTAGAAATTATTATATTTTCAATGGATAAATATAACTTGTCAAAACAAGAAAATAAAATAGTAACCGAATTTACAATTGCTTAGCAAAAGTAAAAGTATAAAGATGCTAATATAGAACATCATTTAAATATTTATAAACGTTATATTGTGACTAACAAGTTTATTGTCAAAAGAAAATTATACACAGGTAAACTGAAGGTCAACAAGAATAGAAGACTTTGTACCAACGAAAGAAATACGCAAGTATTGAATATATTGAACTGTACAATTAAAGTAATTTTTATTAACAAAATTCTTATTACAGATTATTTCCTCCGAAGATAAAAATACAATCAGCAAACTATTATCCATAATGGCAAGCTTTGTCAGTAAATGGAAAAGCTAGATATAATAATACGGAGCTATACAGTCAGCAGCATGACTATAAAAAATGCGGAGCTATACAGTCAGCAGCATGACTATAAAAATGCGGAGCTACGTCTTTAGGCGGACGGTAAACAGCCAAAGCTAAAAGGTGACGTTGAGAAAACACCTAAAAACTCAATTTAACAAAAATGTATTAGTTGCAGGTATTGCAGAAATACGCAAAGGAAATATAGTTGCAGGTATTGCAGAATCAAGCAAAAGAAATACACCAGAAAATACCCAGATATTACAAGGCTATAACAGACTTATTTCACGATCCAAAATTAGTATAAATTTAGTAAAAACATGTTACAACTACGGACATTTGAGTATCGTATATACGCCTAATGATGGAGTATTAAGTACAATCAAAAATTACAGAAGAATTACGGAAATACTCTATGACAAGAGATGAAATCTCCTAAACAAAAAAGAAAAGAATTAACAAAAGAAAATATGAAGATCAGATATGGATGAAGTTCAACAATGAATTTTATTAAAGACAGAAGAGCAACCAACTACAAAATATTTGGACATAGATATGGACATAGATACCCAGATAACTATGGTTCCAAAAGAAGCGAAGATAATTTAATTCCAGATGTAACCTTGGGATAAAACAAAAGCAGCAGAAGAAGACAAGAAGATAGAGTCAAAAAGATAAAAGTATTTTTATTGTAATGTTTTTATTGTCGGCCATGTATTTAAAGTAGGCCACTATAGTTTGTCTTTTTACTTTGTCAAAAGTATGTCGGCCATTTGTATAAAGTTGGCCATTATATATATTGTCGTTTTGCGTCGGCAGAATTAGAAACACCTGGATATATAGAAAGAACATTAATAGGAACAACAAAACTATGGATAGAAAATTTACCTAATGAAAGCAAAGCAGCTTTAAGAAGTGACAAAAAACTAGATGGTTCATTAACCACGTCTAATATAGAAATTCTAGAAAAATACGAATTAGCCTTAAGAAATGAATTTGGAAGTATGACTTCTGATATAAAAGAACAAACTAAAATTAAACTAATAAATAGACAGTTAATGGCAAAATTATCAATACATAATATGTGCTATATAGAAGAATATACTTGTGCTTTTAAAGAATATTATTACAAAGCTCAATATAATATAAATGAAGCTGAAGAAATAAAAAATTTATATTTTACAAAATTACCAGAACCTTTTAGTACAAATATAATAAAAGACTGGAATAATAGTGATACTACAAATACTTTAGGAGCTAGAATGAACTTTTTACAACAATGGTTCATACAACTATGTGAATCTCACAAAGAAAAGTTAACAATGGAAAAGGTTTTGTTAAAAAATCTAGACTGTTGTACATATATAACTGCACCCCAATTTGGCTATAAGAAGAAAAGTTATAAAACAAACCGTAGAAATAAAAAATATCGAAAAAGAAGAACAAAATATAAGTATAGAAAACCAAGAAAACGTTATTATATAAAAAATGATAAACAAAAACGTTTATCTAAACCAAAGAAAGATATATCAAAATGTAATTGCTACAATTGTGGTAAACTAGGACATTTAGCTAAAGATTGCAAATTACCCAGAAATATAAAGAAAAAGCAAATTGCAGAATTTACACTCGATAATAATAAATATAAGCAAATAGATTATTTAGATTATAATTTAGACGATAACGATAGTATCTATGAATTTTTAGATAACGAAATAAATGATTATTCAGAAATAGAAGAAGATGTTTATGAAACAGAATTAGAAAATGAATCAGATATAGAATCACATATAGAATATGACTGAAGAAACTATAAAAGTTATTACAACTGAAGAATATAATGATGAAGAGTCTGTTGAACAAAAGATAATATTTGATAACAATGTTTTTCAAGAAATAAGAAATAAAGAATTAGACTTAAGTGTAGAAAAAGTATTAAAAATACCTTTATTAAATCAATTCTTTAAACGAAGTAAAGAAGAATACTATGTAGTAAGTCAAAAAGAACATATTATAGATTGCAAATATACTAAAGGAAAAGCTCAAATCCCAATACTCAATAAAAGAGTAATTAATCAAGAAATACAACAAATAAAATCTAAAGCCCCTATAAAATATGTACATTTAGGAGGAACAGAGATATTATTGAAAGCTTGTTTTAGAGAAGGAATAGATACACCAATAGAGCTATATCTAGCAGATGATAGAATTATACATCCTATAGAAAAAAGTATAATAAGTGCTATAAAAGGAAACTTAATATACCAAAAATTTAAATTTATAATAAGTGCTAATTATTCAATAGCTTTAACAGATAAAAATATAGACAAATCATTAATGTTATACTGGAAATTATCAGGAATTGAATAAGAACCTGGAAGTAAGATATTTACAGTAAGATGTAAAAATCTATATATATTAACAACAAAACATAAAGTTATTGCCAAAAACAAAATAGATAGAATCAAGATCGACAACCCTTTCGATCAAATTCTTACAATTATAGATAACAATGATTATAGTTACAACGCAATGAATGTAAATGATGATTTACAGATAATACAAGAAAGAGTAAATACCCCTAAACTATCTAGAACTAACTCATCACGAGCTAGTACTTCAAAACGAAAATACGATTTCCCTGAAATAAAATATACTGAAGATGAATTAATAAATTACTACTTTATAGCAGGTATTACTAATGACAAAAAATATAAAATATTAATAAATACTGGTGAAGAGGAAAATTATATAAATAAAGAATTAGTTCCAGAAGATGAATTAACAAAAACAGGACATATTTGCCCTGGATTACCCACAGAAATAATAATTTGTAATGAAACAGTTAAAAAAGAAATTATAATAGGAGGTTTAAATTTTACTATAACATTTAAAATTTACCAAAGTGAACATGATATAACCTTAGGATTAAAATGGCTAGAGCAATTTATACCTTATAAAATAGAAGACAGTAAATTAATACTTACTTGTCAAAACAAGAAAATTATTATACAAAGAATAAAATGAAAATATATATACTTGCGAAAATTATCGTAGAAGGATATTATAATAGATATTATACACCTATGATAGACACAGGAGCCGAAACAAATATATGCAAATATAATTGTTTACCAGAAGATAAATGGGAAAAATTACAAACACCTCTGATAGTAACAGGATTTAATAATGAAAGTAGCATGATTACTTACAAAGCTAAAAATGTTAAAATACAGATATGGGATAAAATCTTAATAATAGAAACCATATATTGTTTTGATTGTAAAACAAAAGACATATTACTAGGAATGCCCTTCTTAGAAAAATTATACCCTCATATAATTACCAAAACGCATTGGTGGTTTACAACACCATGTGGTTATAAAATAGGAGCAAAACGAGTTACCAATAAACTAAGAAAATCTACAGATTGGATAAAAGGAAATGAAAAAATAAATCAAGCATTAGAAAATGTAAAAGATATTAATCACCTTGAAATTATTGTATTCACAATAGATAAACTAAAATTAATAACTGATCAATTAGAATCTTTATACAATGATAATCCTTTATACGGATGGGATAAACATAAAACAACAATAAAGATAGAATTAATAGATGAAAATAGTATAATATTGCAAAAACCATTAAGATATAATTTTGATGACCTTAATGAATTTAAGATCCATATAGATGAATTATTAAAAAATAATTATATACAAGAAACAAATAGTAAACATTGTAGTCCAGCATTTATTGTTAATAATCACAATGAACAAAAACGTGGTAAAAGTAGACTGGTTATTGACTATAGAAATTTAAATGCTAAGACAAAAACATATAATTACCCTATTCCAAATAAGATATTAAAAATCAGACAAATACAAGGTTACAACTATTTTAGTAAATTCGATTGTAAATCGGGTTTTTATCATTTAAAACTTGAAGATAAATCAAAACAGTTAACCGCTTTTACTGTACCCCAAGGATATTATGAATGGAATGTATTACCTTTTGGATATAAAAATGCACCAGGAAGATATCAATGTTTTATGGATAATTATTTTAGTCAATTAGAAAATTGTATAGTATATATTGACGATATATTATTATATTCTAAAACACAGGAAGAACATATAAAATTGCTAGAAAAATTTATTCATATAATTAAGCAATCAGGTATTAGTTTGAATAAAAGAAAAGTAGAATTAATGAAATCACAAATAGAATTTCTCGGAATACAAATAGATAAATCAGGTATTAAAATGCAAACGCATTTAGTACAAAAAATTATTGATTTAGATGAAAATATAGATACGAAAAAGAAATTACAATCCTTTTTAGGATTAGTAAATCAGGTAAGAGAATATGTACCTAAATTAGCAGACTATTTAAAACCGTTGCATAAGAAACTGAAAAAAGATATAGAATATCATTTTGATAAAAAAGATAATGAAAATATTAAAAATATTAAACGACTATGTAAAAATTTACCAAAATTAAACTTTCCTGATGAAACAAGGAATTTTATATATAGTTGAAACTGATTCTAGTGAACATAGTTATGGCGGATTATTAAAATATAAATATAAAGACGAAACTGTTGAATATCATTGCAGATATCATTCAGGATCATATACGGAACCCCAAACAAAATGGGAAATTAATAGAAAAGAGCTATTAGCACTATATAAATGTTTATTAGCCTTCGAACATTATATTGTGTATAACAAATTTATTGTTAGAATAGATAATACGCAGGTAAAATGGTGGCTAACACGCAAGATAGATGATTCAGTAACAACTAAAGAAATACGTAGATTAGTATTAAATATATTAAATTTTACTTTTACAATTGAAGTAATTTCTACTAATAAGAATCTTATTGCAGACTACCTCAGCAGAAACAGATACAATGACGAAACTACTATCTATGATGACAAACCTTTGTCAAAAGGTAGACAACATAGATAATGAAGTAAAATTGCTAAAAGAGCAAGTTAATAGTCAGCAGCATGACTTAAAACATGCGGAGTTACGTCTTCAGGCAGACGGAAAAAAGCCAGAGATAAAAGGTGACGATGAGAAACACCTTAAAACTCAAAATATAGAAGGTGACGATGAGAAACACCTTAAAACTCAAATTATTAACAAATTATCTATTACAGGAATTGCAGGTACTGGCAAAGAAGTTATGGAGATATCAAAACCAAAACCTATAAACTTAAACAATTTATTCAAAAAACCTTTTGTACCTAAAATTCAGATGATTGAGTCTTCAACACCACAAACATCTACCTATGCAGCTAGCCTGAGCAAGGAAAAGAAGATGTACAACCACATCGCTCAAAACTATATTGAAAACATATACCAAATAGTAACCTTCTTAAACACAAAACCAAGATCAACTACCACCAAAGAAAAAACCGAAGATTATATTACCCAAAAACTTCAAGGATATAACAAGTTAATCGCACAGCCAAAAACTAACCCAAATTTAGTTAAAACATGTTTTAATTATGGATTGTTAAATACAGTTTATACATATACAGGCGAAGAAGTTAGTGGAATCCCTGAGATCCACAGAGCATTTCTAATATACAAAAAGATAACCAAAGGAAATCTATTCTTTATACGATGTTATACAGCACCAGCGGAGATATTATTCAGCGAAATAAAACCAATAATCCAAGTTGTCAAAATTGGATTAACAAAAGATATGATTATACCAGAAGATATTGGTCAACAACCGGAAATACCTAAAATTGAGTTACCAAGTTTCTTTGCAAATAAAAGGATAATTGGATTATCTACAATTATTCAAGAATTAGCAAATAATTATTTACAAGGTAATGCAATTTGGAGTTATTATTCAAGAGACCATTTAATGATTTATGCAAATTCGCGAGAGATAAGGCAAGCAGATATGGATGAAGTCCAGAAATGGATATTGTCCCTAATTAAACCAGAAGATATGCCTACGACAAGAGCAATTAAACGAGGATTTATCTCTGAAGAATTATTAACAAGATATTGCAAGTTAATCGGACATAAATATCCGGAACATATTTGTTCAAAATGCAATGAAGGAGATAAAACGGTACCAGATGTCTTATTCGAATAAAGCCAAAGGCAGAAAAGAGAAAAAGATAAGTCAAAAGTTATTTTGGAATTGTCGGCCAATATAGGCCATAATTGTATTTTAGTCTTTGTCGGCCATATGTAGGCCAAAGTAGATAGCTTTTACTTTTTCTTTTGTCGGCCAATTGTAAAAAAGAACGGCCATTATGAAAAGTAGTTTGTCATATAGTGTCGGCAGAATTATATACTGCCAAGTGTGCTAAATAGTGTCGGTCACTGTCCTGACCAATTATGTAAGTTTGTGCTATAAATAGAGGCTTCAGACCTCAGTAATAAACACAAGCTTTCCACCATCCTCTCTCTTCTCTTAAGATCCTCTCAACCACCTACAAGATAGAATTCCGCCCCTTATTGGTATCAGAGCTATAGAACTAAATAATTAACTAAGCTATCACCAGAAAAGCAATGGAAAACAAAGCATCTAGCAGTAATCTACAAAAACAGGTATACTCGAAATCATTTATGAGTAACTAAACTACTTTATTCCTGAAAGTTTTTTCCTGATTATAATTATTTATAATGAATTGATAATACAATATTAATCATCTCTAGAAAGTCTTTGCTATGAAATTATTCTGCGAAATAAGTAAGCCCAGACTATGCCATCCTAAAGTGGAAACCGGTAGGCAAGGAAGCCGTTTTGGGGGAGTACACAGAGTTGAGGCGCTGTTAGGGTAACTGATTCAAAGAAAATATCATAGTAATAAACTAGCTGAGATGAATATTATGCTGTTATCGTTTATTATAAATACGTATAAACTGTGAAAAAATTGGAAGGAATAAAATTGTTAAGTGAAAATAAATCGAATTAAACTGAATATGCCTACATACTTGTTAGATAATGATGATAATTATATGATGTTATTGTTTTATATATTGAAAGATATTGATGTTGATACTCGTATGATAATTTATGATATGTCAATTATGCATGAAATAATCGAAACAATGACTTTAGGTTGGTCTGAGCTGATAATTGATGATAATTTAGATATAGATGATCTATTCGACGATTTAGAACTATATAGAGATCAATGATAAATTTTAGATATTTGAGGTTATGGAAAGAAACTAAAGAAAAGATAGATATTGAAGAACAATTATTATATGAAAATGTAAATAAATATATATATCTTCGAGACGAAAGATATTTAGAGTATATAGAAACAAATGCAAAAGAAATCCAGAATTTAAATACATTAAAAAAGGAATATTATGACCAAATATTTTCTTAAAAAAAATTATAATGGATCAAAGGATAAATAAACAACTTATAATTGAAGAAATAAATAGATTACAGTATAGACACGATTTCATGAAAGAACAACTAATAGTAAATATAGTTGCAGGAGTATGTAAAAAATCAATCCTAATACAGAAGAAACATATATTTGAATTAAAATTAAAAATAGATTGTTTGGAATATAAACTACAACATAATCTATTTTATAACAATAGTAATAATGAATAAAGAAGAATTTATAGTTGACGAGAAAACCTATGAAAATTACGATGGAATAACTATAAAAATAGTTTTTTCAAATCTAGGTAGAAGGTATAAAAAAATAGGAGATAAATTATATCTAATGTTAGAAAAAGAATCTGCTAAACTAGAAGATAGTTTAACCGCTATGATAAGAATAACAAAAGAAAATGAAGATATAGATAAAGCTAAAGAAATTGATAAAATACGAACTGAAGCTACTCAAGAAATTAAGAAAATTGAAGATATTAAAAACACTAAAATCGAAGAATTAGAAAAAGAATTAGCTTACTTAAAATTACTAGTTGAAGAAAGACAAAAAGAAAAACTAGCTAAAGAAATAAATGAAATGAAACAAATTCTTATTGAAACTGAAAATTTTGAAATAAACGACGTAAATGAGATAAATGAGAATGAATCTGATAAGTCGGAAAATTTTGAAACTAGTGATATTAGTGAAACATATACTGAAATTTTAAAACAAACAAATAATTTAAAATTAGAAATTAATACAAACAATGTAAATAAACCAGGAACGTCTAGAGTTAAAACTCCAGATCAAAGTCCAAGAAGAAACCCTAAAACATCTACCCCAATTTATTATACAGAAAGTTATGAAAATTCCGATCGTACTAATGCAATATGGAATAGTAGATTAAATACTAAATGGAAACCTAAGAAGATAATCGAACAAACTAACTTTTTAGATTTAGATTGTGTAACAGATATAAATAAAATAATCCTTTTATGGATAGGTAATTTATCGAAACAATTAATAGATAATATATATTGTCGTTTTGCGTCGGCCATTATATATATTGTCGTTTTGCGTCGACAGTGCAAGCCCAAGCTATGACTGCCCAAGCCAATAGGGATTTGGCACCTAGAGTCCATGAACAGACTATGGCCTCCAGACTTAGGGATTTCACTCGAATGAATCCTCCTGTCTTTTATGGGTCGAAGGTTGATGAAGACCCTCAGGAATTTATTGATGAGGTTCACAAGATTTTGTGTGCTATGGGGCTGTCGTCTAGCGAGAATGCTGAGCTGGCCTCCTACCAACTCAAAGATGTCGCTCAGATATGGTATGCGCAATGGAAGGACAACAGGCCACTTGGAAGTGGGTTAGTTACGTGGGAGTTATTCAAAGGGGCCTTCATTGATCGGTTCTTCCCTAGAGAGATGAGGGAAACGAAGGTGGTGGAATTCATCAATCTCCGCCAAGGAACGATGAGTGTTCATGAGTATTCTCTGAAATTTACTCAATTGGCCAAATATGCTCCGTCTTTGGTCTCCGATCCTAGAGACGAAATGAGTCGATATGTGACAGGTATATCGGACGATTTACAAGAGGAGTGTCAATCGGCTATGCTACATGATAACATGAACATTGGTCGTCTCATGGTGCATGCAAGAAGGGTTGAGGAGGCTAGATCAAAAAGGAAGGATAAGGACTCAAGGAGGACAAGGTCTTCTGAGAGTGAAACTGCCAAAGATAGGTTGGGAATTCAAGACAGGCCTAGATTCAAAAAGAGGTTCTCAAACCACGTTCCATCCAAATTTCCCAAGACTAGGGATTCTAAAGCTCCTAGACCAAAAGTTGCCAAGGGAAAGGATGGGAACTCATCTAATGAGAAGCCTACATGTTCTAAGTGTGGGAAAGGTCACTATGGAGAATGTTTGATTGGAACGGGAAATTGCTTTGGTTGTGGAAAGATTGGTCACAAGGTGCGGGATTGTCCAAATGCTAAGGGACAAGAGAGGGGTGGTCATCCAAGTGGTTCTAATAGTGCTCCCAAAAAGAACCGTCTTTATGCTCTTCGTACTAGAGATGACCAAGAGGCCTCTCCCGATGTGGTGACTGGTATGTTACAAATCTTTGCCATTGATGTGTATGCATTACTTGATCCGGGTGCTACTTTGTCTTTCGTTACTCCATTGGTAGCTAAGAAGTTTAGTACATTACCCGATGTTTTGCATGAACCTATTTTGGTGTCTACCCCGGTGGGTGAGTCAGTGGTAGCAAAAAGAGTCTATCGAAATTGTCCTATTTCAATACCTCATAGAGTTTCTCATATTGATCTAGTTGAGCTAGACATGATTGATTTTGATGTCATATTAGGTATGGACTGGTTGCATGCTAGTTTCGCTTCCATCAATTGTAGGACCAAAATTGTGAGGTTTTGTTTCCCAAATGAACCCGTTATAGAGTGGAAAGGTGGAAATTCTCTTCCTAGAGGTCGTTTCATAACATGACTAAAGGCGTGTAAAATGATCTCGAAGGGGTGTCTCTACCATATTGTGAGAGTCCAAGAAGTGGATTCCGAAGTTCCTCCTATAGAGTCAGTCCCCGTGGTGAGTGAATTTATGGAGGTTTTTCCTGATGACCTTCCTGGCATTCCTCCCGAACGGGAAATCGATTTCGGTATCGATTTGCTACCTGAAACAAATCCTATTTCTATTCGTCCTTATAGAATGGCTCTGGCCGAGTTAAAGGAATTGAATGCACAACTTAAAGATTTGCTAGACAAGGGCTTTATAAGGCCTAGCATTTCTCCATGGGGTGCTCCGGTCTTGTTCGTGAAAAAGAAAGATGGGTCCTTGAGGATGTGTATTGATTACCGGCAACTCAACAAGGTTACCATCAAGAACAAGTATCCTCTTCCTCGGATTGATGATTTATTTGATCAACTCCAAGGAGCGAGTTACTTCTCAAAGATTGATTTGAGGTCATGGTACCACCAGCTTAGGGTGAGAAATGAAGATATTTCAAAGACAGCTTTTCGGACTCGATATGGGCATTATGAGTTCGTGGTTATGTCTTTTGGTCTCACAAATGCTCCGGCGGCGTTTATGGATCTGATAAACAGGGTGTTTCGAAAGTACCTTGATTCATTCGTTATTGTATTTATCGATGATATCTTGGTGTATTCGAAAAATGAGGTTGACCACATGGATCATCTAAGGGTAGTATTGCAAACCCTTAGGGAACATAAATTGTTCGCCAAGTATAGCAAGTGCGAGTTTTGGCTAAGGTAGGTGGCATTTCTTGGGCACATCATCTCTAGTGAGGGAGTTGAGGTAGACCCAAGGAAGACATATGCGGTAAAAAACTGGCCTAGACCCTTGACCCCAACTGATATTAGGAGTTTCTTGGGTCTAGCGGGTTATTATCGAAGGTTCGTAGAAGGTTTTTCTTCCATTGCATCTCCTTTGACTTCATTGACTCAAAAAAGCAAAAAGTTTGAATGGTCAGAGGCATGTGAGAAGAGTTTTCAATTATTGAAGGATAGGCTTACTTCCGCTCCGGTGTTAACTTTACCGGAAGGATCTAAAGGGTTCATTGTGTATTGTGATGCATCCCGCGTAGGTTTGGGGTATGTGCTTATGCAGAATGGGAAGGTGATTGCCTATGCTTCGTGGCAACTTAAGGTGCATGAGAGAAATTATCCTACTCATGACCTTGAGTTAGCGGCCGTGGTGTTTGCTTTAAAAATATGGAGACAGTACTTGTATGGTGTTCATGTAGATGTTTTCACTGATCATAAGAGCCTTCAATATGTGTTTACTCAAAAAGATTTGAATCTTCGACAAAGAAGGTGGTTAGAGTTGTTGAAAGATTATGATATGAGTGTCCTATATCATCCCGGCAAGGCAAATGTGGTGGCAAATGCTTTAAGCCGTATGACTATAGGTGGTGTGACTCATATAGATGAAGACAAGAAAGATCTAGTAAAAGATGTTCATCGTTTGACTAGATTGGGAGTGCGATTGGTGAGTTCGCTAAATGGAGATGCCACGGTTCATCATAGCTCCGAGTCATCATTGGTGGTTGAGGTGAAGTCCAAATAACACCTTGACCAACTATTGATGGAATTAAAGGAATCGGTTCTTGGCAAGGCGAACGAGTCTTTCTCCTTAGGAGAAGATAGTGTATTGAGGTATTAAGGGAGGTTGTGTGTTCCTGATGTGGATGGATTGAGGGATCGGATCCTTGATGAAGCCCATGGATCCCACTATTCCATCCATCCCGGTTCTACAAAGATGTATCATGACCTTCGAGAAATATATTGGTGGGAAGGTTTGAAGAAGGATATAGCGGAATTTGTTGCTAAATGTCCGAATTGTCAACAAGTGAAGGCAGAACATCAAAAGCCGGGTGGCTTACTACAGGAGATCCAAATTCCTACTTGGAAGTGGGAAGACATTAATATGGATTTCGTAGTAGGGTTGCCTCGGACTCAAAAGTCATATGATTCTATATGGGTGATTGTTGATAGATTGACTAAGTCCGCTCACTTTATCCCCGTCAAATCTACATATTCGGCGGAAGATTATGCAAAGATTTTCATAGATGAGATTGTGTGTCGTCATGGTATTCCGTTATCCATCATTTCGGATAGAGGTGCACAATTCACATCTAGATTTTGGAAGTCGTTTCAAAAAGGTTTGGGTACTAAAGTGAAATTAAGTACCGCCTTCCATCCTCAAACGGATGGTCAAGCGGAACGCACGATTCAAACTCTTGAGGATATGCTTAGAGCTTGCATCATTGATTTTAAAGGGAGTTGGGATAAGCATTTGCCGTTGGTGGAGTTTGCGTATAATAATAGCTTTCATTCGTCCATCTCCATGGCTCCCTATGAAGCCTTGTATGGAAGGAGGTGTAGGTCTCCTATAGGATGGTTTGAAGTAGGTGAGTCATCGATATTCGGTCCCGACTTGATTTACAAGACATTGGAGAATGTACATATCATAAGAAATAGGTTGCAAACAGCCTATAGTCGACAAAAGTCCTATGCCGATAATAGAATAAGGGACTTGGAGTTTGAAGAGGGTGATAAGGTGTATTTAAAAATCTCACCTATGAAGGGTGTGGTAAGATTTGGCAAGAAAGGGAAGTTGAGCCCTCGATATGTAGGCCCTTATGAGATTTTAGAAAGGGTTGGTAAAGTTGCCTATCGTTTAAGATTACCCAATGAGCTAGCTTTGGTTCATCCGGTTTTCCATGTCTCCATGTTGAAGAAGTGTGTCGGGAATCCCGAGTCTATTCTTCCTCTTGAAGGCCTCGGAGTCAAGGATAACCTCTCTTATGAGGAGGTTCCGGTTCAAATCCTTGATAGGCAAGTGAAAAGGTTGAGGAACAAAGAGGTGGTTTCCGTAAAAGTGCTATGGAGGAACCACCTAGTTGAGGGTGCAACATGGGAGGCGGAAGCCGACATGAAAACCCGTTATCCTCATCTTTTTGATGTTTAAGGTTAGTATCTCTCTCTAATGATATAAATACATTATATATTGTGAATCTCTGTTGTTTTTGTGAAACTTTGTAAAACTCCTAGTTTGGAGGCTTCTAAAATGAAGGCGCTTTAAGGTGACCTTAGATAAATTTGGAAGTTGTTTGGTTTCTTGCATATTTGAGGGAAGTTTGGTGATTTAGGTATGGCAAATTGATGTTTTGAAGAATTTTTATGAAATAATATAATTCATGCTAACTAAATATTGTGAATTGGTTGAGCTGCTAGTCTTGAGTCTAATCCCACATTTTAAGAGTGTTTGGTGTCATTCGGGGACGAATGTTCCTAAGGGGGGGATAATGTAACATTTTGAAATACCGAGGTCATGTGATAAGACTTAAATGGTCTCCTTAGGATCTAAACTAGTGTTCCTACCCAATTAGGGATATTTAGAGTCTTTGAAGTGGTGTTTTAACCGAAACTCTTATACGTCCGGCAAATTGGGTCATAAGAGGGCTAGAGTGTCCTTTTGAGTTAACCTAGTTAAAGAGTCGGAATATGGTAAATGGTTGTTACCATAGGTGTAAAATATAGTGTGGGATGGTTTCATTCTGGAAAAGTCAGGGTACGACTCCCCGAGGACCAAACAAGGACCCTCGAGGAGGACCCTAGAAATAGCAGGGCATGACGGACCCTATGACGGGGCGTCACAGGCGCGACGGGACGTCAAGGTCTCCGTCGTGCCAGCCTTGGTGCCGTAGGACAAACCTCCGCCTGCACAAGTCTCTGACCAACGTGACGGATGTGCAGGACGGAGGGATGTCAGTCCGTCATACCCACGACGGACCGTCGTGCCATCCTTGGTGTCTGGGGAGAAAGCCTCCGCCTGCACAAGTCTCTGACCAACGTGACGGATGTGCAGGACGGAGGGATGTCAGTTCGTCATGACCACGACGGACCGTCGTCGGGGATCCGTCGTAGAAGGTCTGTGGCAGTTTTGGAAAAAGTTAGTTTTAGTTAGTTAATTAATTAATTGACTTAGGGGTAATTAGGGGTTTAAGAGAGACTAATTAAGTGACTTAAGACCCCACTATAAATACCCAACCCTCATTAGCCTAATCATTCTCTCAAAAACAAAACTCTCTTCCTTCTCTCTACTTTCTCTCTCTATTGGAAGACTCCATTGGAGATCAACTTGGGGAAATCATTGGGGGTTGATTTAGCACGAAATTCACCATCAAAACGTCACCAAACCTTAAGGTATGGGATCTAATTCACCTTTGAGATTCTTTCCTCAAAGGGTTCCTTCAAAGCTTTTTCCAAAAAGTTGAGTTTCTTATGGGTTTCATCCAAATCCGAATTTGATCATGTGAATTGAGTTAATTATGTATTCTTTGGGTTATAATGAATAGATTATCATGAATTGTAACTTGATTATGGTTAATTGATGTAGTTTGATCTAGGTTGTGGGTGATGACCCCTAACCCTTAACCCTAAATGTTGAATTGATATGGATTAGGTTGAGTTTGATAGAATTGACCTCATAATAAGTTAAATGGTCTTTAATGATTGTCATTGTATTGATTATGGATCTATTATGATGAATTGAAGTTCTTCACACCTATGTTCTTGAATATTGAATCTAAGTTAAGAAGATATACTTGAGATCATGTTACTAGGCTTTGATGTAGTATTGCTTCATAGTATAGTGCTTCTCCTTGATTAGTTCTTGTGATTTATTATTGAATTACATCAATGTGATGATCTAAGATTGGTTGATCTATGGGTTGATGGTAAGGCCCTTTATTGATGGACTAGGGAGGAGTATTGGTAAGTCTTGATGAGATGTACGAGGGTTGACTTCACCTATATGAATTGTTAATGAAAGGACATAATTCTCATACAATTCTTATTTGAGCTATAATGATGATATACAAGGGATTGACCCTTCTATGTAATTAAATTGAGAAGATTAATAAAGATTAAAGGCTTCTCTACAAATGGGTACTTAGCTTAGCACCGAGTGAACTTGACATTGAGAGGTGTTGACTTCCTCTAGAGGAATATTCACCATTTGTTCCTTATAGAGTGTTGACTTCCCTTAGAGGAATACTCACCTATGGATCTACGTGAAGTGTTGACTTTCCTTGAGAAATATTCACTCATGAATTCTCATGAGATGAGGCCCCATTACCGAATGGTATATAGAGGGAATACCTATCTCTTAGTTCTTGAACTATGTTGCCACCATAGGATACTAGCTAGTGGATCCACCTAGATAGCTATGTTCACGTTAGGTTCTACCTTGGCCGGTAGACCACCTTCCATCGGTGTAAGGTTTCATGACACCGGATTCCACATTCGATTATGTGGTCTATGTCGGTTAAGGCAAATGTTCCCTAAACTAAAATGAATGAATGAATAAGGTATAGGCTAATTAAAGTAACTTGAGAGGTTGGCTTTAGCTTAGGTAGGGGTATGGGACTCTACCTACGCCTTGCACGAGTTTGCCTTGATAGGAACTTTGAGAGGTCAATATTATGCATGTAAGGCGATAGTATGATGTAAAAGGTTGGTATGTTGAGTAACATGCTTATGAATATAATGTTGTTGTCTTTGCTTGAAGTAGGATGTATCATGACATGACGAGTATGTTGGTAAGTAAATTGCTAATTGTAGTCTTGGTAGGTTACTTGATTGAGTAGGAGATATGGTAATTTTACTTGATCATTGCACTTGTGACTTATTGAAGGTTATCATTAGTATGCTTTGCTTTGCTATGGTTTAATTTCATATGTAGTCTATTATGTTTTCATAAATGTCCCTTTTTAAATATATTTGATTGGTAATTGTATATGAGATTCCATACTTAGTACATGTGGAGTACTAATCCCTTTTCTTTCCTTTTCCCCAAACATTTTAGGTTCGGGTCGTTGAGCTTGATCCAAATTGCTAGGAAGGAAGACTTGGGTATTTTGCCATCCAAGTGGTAGGTCCTCACTCTCTCGAGGACGTGGCCGATATCTCTCTTTTATGATGTGTAGTTACTATGATTCTATGTTGACTCTATTGTTCTCTTGAGACGATGTAGTAGACAGCCTATATGCGGCTTCTTTCATTTGATGTAGGGCTATGCCCAAGACTTATTGTGATCGATAGATGGTCTATGAGATGAGACGGTTTTATGACTATTATTTTCTGAATATATAAGTGTATGAAATAAAAGTAGAAGACTAAGTAATCTTCGTATATGAACAAGTCTATGTATACTTGATATATATAATGATGTGTATGTAGAGGTCTATGTAAACCTCCGAGTAGTTCTAGATAAAAAGTTTTTAATTCTTACTGATTTTTAGTCGATGAATGCTATGACGAAGCTAAGAGGCTTGTCTTAGTCCTCCGAGAGGACGACGACGCCGGTTACGTCTAGGGGGTAAACCCGGATGTGACAATTACCTATGAACCCATGAAATTGATGAACCTAAGATTTCGACTAAACTATGGGTTACTTGATAGTGTCTTAATGTTGATGAATTTATGTGTAGTATCTAATGGGCTTTCTATTGGTGTAAGAATTGTGTTCAATTGTTATCAAATTGATATTGGATTGTTGAATCTATATTGAATTGGGTTAGAGTTCATTGATTTCTATAATTGTGTATGAAATGGTCTTCATGGCCTTGGGTAAGGGTCTTATGTCATCAAATTGAGTAAGTTGACTTGAATTGAAGTGTTGATGATGGAATGGAGGTATGCTTCCCCATTTCCTTTATTTTGATTTTATTTATACTTTAATTCTATTATGAATTGTTTGGTACACCTTTCATGGCGGTGTTATGTTAATTGATGTGGCCTTGTCGGCGTTACTTTCTAGTATATTGATGATCATGGCCTTATCGGCACTACTTGAACTTATATAGCTATTTGCGTAGTTGATTTGGTGATGTGTAATCATATCTACCTATATGTGGAAGTATGTGCTAGACTATTGGTACTATCTAGGAAATTATGTTATGCTTTGACTATGTGTTAAGTGTGTAGTCTTAGAGTTGATACATGGTTGTTCTTAAATTGGTTAGATGATTCTAAAATGGTTATATTGATAATGTTAAGGTAATGAATAGGTTGACTAAATAAGGTTAAGGGTCATTCCTAAGAGTCTAAAGGAAGATAGGCCATATGTGATAAATGGAAGTATGTTGTGTCTTGTTTAGGTAGACTTGTGTCTCTTACTTGATGCTTATGTGAATATGTTAGATGTCTTGACTTAGGAACCTAAAGGGGTATTAGTCTTGAGTAAATGAATATAGGTAAGACCTTGAATGATGATTAAAGGGTCATTTCTGTGGAACCTTGAACCAAGTGGTAATGTTATGAATTGTGAAGTAGTTAGTCGTAATGTTATCCTTCATGTAATGAGTGATGAACTTAAGATCTATTGTCTGGAACAGCATCATATCATACCTTAGGAATGTCGCGATGAGCTTCTTGTCGCTATAGTGAGATAACCCTAATGGACCTCGCTTTGGTAGGGTAATTGTAATTGGGTCATGAACATGATATGAGACCCAATTGTATGAACCTTAATGTGAATTGATCTATGAGAACTAAGGCTAGCACCGAGTGAGTATGGTAAAGGGAAGTAGTTCTAATTAAGTATGAGACTAGAATACAAAGCACGCACTTCATATTCCTTAACCATGTGCCTACATGGGATCTTTATGTTCTACCATTGGCAAGTAGAACACCTCATCGAAGTAGGATAGAACTTTGGATTCAATGCTTTGCTACCATGGTCTATATCGGTTATTGCGTATTCTCATAATATGGAATACCTATTAGCATTAGAGAATTTTATGAGGTTTAGGTGGTGGTATGGGACGCTACTTAGACATAGCACAATAGACTTTGATGGTGTTATTTGGAGTTCCTAGGTCTTGTCTAAGACCGTTATTTGAATGTCCTTTATGTGATGTATGTCTTCAAAATGAACTAATGAACTAATGACTCATGTTAGAAAGTATGTAAATGAATAAGTACCTAATCTAATGTAACTTAAGGACTCCTTAGCTAAGGTGTGAACAGGGCATACGGGATGATCACTTTATATCTTATCTTTGGAAGTCTTGAGTATGACTCTAGTTAGGGAAGATGTTGGTGTTGTTGACATGATGTAAGCCTTAGGTATTCATAAGGACTATTTAGGTCATCTCAAAGAGGTCAATCATGGACGTTATCTTCTTGATTTATTTAAGTAGGTCTTTTGATTGCCCTTGGAAGGAGAATGTCATATCATCTATGTGTTGGTGTTTAGTGAGAATGATTTTATCCTAGGGAGTCTATGGGATCTCTTGAGTGTGTGTGTAAGGAATTGTATGGGCGGTCGCTTCACAACTCACTCAAGTGAGACTTAGAGTCACCTTTGGTAGAAGAATATTACCTTGATGTTAATATGCTTTGTAAGTGTGTATGTGTTTTATTATAAGTAATCTTAAGGGTCGTTTAGGCACATCTAGAAAGGGTGTATGGGCGGTCTCTCTTTGTGTGACTTAAGTGAATATTAGGATGACTTTAAATGAGGTATTACATGCTAGAAGTCGTTAAAGGAGAAGTGAAAGCATTTCACTGTAACAGTGAATAATTCACTCTACAGTGAATATAGTTCACTGTAAAGTGATCTTAGAAATTGATATTTTTGGTTTAATGTTATCTTATGTGTTTCTATGTTGATAATTTATGTTGGTATGATTAAAATATAATTTATCAAAATGAAAAGATGAATATTTCCAATAAAGTCCATTTTCATGGTTTTTAAGCATAATGTCATACTTAGTACATGTGGTTGTACTAATTCCATGCTTTACTTTCTACCTAATAGTTCTTGGTAGGTGAAGAGCTTTGGGAAGAAGACTTGGACAAGGAGATCGTTCAAGAAGAGTTGAAGCATGTCCTCACTTGACTCGAGGGCATATATGTCATTTTATGTTTCTTAAATGAAGTTTTTTAATAGACTATAGTAGTATGTTTTAAATTCGCATGGGCCGTGTCCCAAGTATTATCATCTCTTAAGATGATGATCGAGACTTAGTGTTTTTCCTATTTCTACATATATGAAAGAGTTTAAAAACTTCTATATTGTTTTTATGAAAAGTTTTAATTCCGCACTACTTTTCATTATGTATATGCGATGAACGATACGAGAGGCTTGTATGAGACCTCCGAGAGGTCGAATACGCCAGTCGCAATCCAAGATTGCACCCTATCTTCTAGGGTGTGGTTTCGGGATATGACAAGCTTGGTATCAGAGCATAGGTTAATGAAAGTAGTCTTAGGTATCAAAATGTCTCGAATAGTCACGTCTAGTAGAGTCTTGACCATCAGTGTGAGTCGCGACGCATCTATAGGCGAGAGGCTATAGGAGTATAGTGTTTATCTTCATTTCTACTCCTATGTTCGTGCGGTAGAGTTATGTTATGAGTATCCTACTAAAAGTGTTTTCTTGTTTTGTAGGAGATGAATACTAGAAGGATGGCCGCTAGAAGGATGAAAGAGGGAAGGATTAATGAGGAAGTTCCTCCTCAAGTCGAGCAAGTTGAGCAAGTGCTTCATGATGGACAAGGTGTCCAAGGTGCTTAAGTGCCTCCTCAAGGTGATCGTGCCCCTAATGTGGAAGGAGGTGATGAGGTGCCGGAGTTGTCTAATAGGGTGATTGGAGAGGCTTTGCTTCTTTAGCCCGAGCCGTAACGGCACAAACTAACTTGAACATGGTGCCTAGGGTTAATGCTATGGAGAGTACTGTGTCATCTAGGTTGAGAGAATTTGTGAGGTTGAATCCTTCAATCTTTCTTGGCTCTAAGGTGAATAAAGATCCCCAAGAATTTCTTGATGGTGTTTACAATGTTTTGAGTGCTATGGGGGTTACGTCTATGGAGAAGGCGGAGTTGGCTTCTTATCAATTGAGATGTGTCTCAAATTTGGTACACTCAATGGAAGGACAATAGGCCGGTGGAGTCGGGTCCTATTGAGTGGGAAGAATTAAAGGAATCTTTTCTTGGTAAGTACTTTCCCCGTGAGAGGAGGGAAGAGAAACTAGAAGAATTTATCAATCTCAAACAAGGCAATATGAGTGTTGAGGAATATTCTTTGAAGTTCTCAACTTTCTCTAGGTATGCACCTTCCCTAGTGTCAAATTCAAGGGATGAAATGAGTCGCTTTGTGACGGGTGTAGCCGACTTAGTGAGGGAGGAATGTCGTACGGCTATGTTGCATGATGATATGAATTTTGCTAGACTCATGGTGTATGCACAATTAATTGAAGAGTCTAAACTTAGGAGGATGTCAAGGAACTTGAAAAGGAGTGTTGCTAGTGATCAAGTGCAACCTATGTTCAAAAAGAGGGTTCAAACTCAAGATGGACCTAGTGTGCCTAAGAAGAAGTTTGAGAAAGGAGGTGGTTCTAGCAATGAAAAACCTACATGTGCAACTTGTGGTAAGAGACATTATGGTGAGTGTCTAGTGGGTACGGGTAATTGCTTTGGATGTGGAAAAGATGGGCACAAAGTGAGAGATTGTGCAAACATTGCTTCTAGGAAGGAGGGTAAGAAAGTTGACTCTAGTGTTCCAAAGGAAGATGATCCAACAAAGAGGCGTTTCTATGCACTCTAGACTAGAATTGAGAAGCCGGGTGATGGTGTGATGATGTTGGTAAGTTCATGTTTCTCTTTTGATAGTATGACTTCCTTCTAAGTGGGGGAGTATGGTTGGAAGTGTTGCATGTGCATGATGTTTAGGAGTTTGGTTGAAATTGAATTTCATTAACTTCTTGCATGGTGTGATATATTGAATTATGAGCATGTTGTAAGAGGTGTTTATATGATGTTACTTTGCATATTAGCATGTTTATATCATGATTTGCCAAAAAGTTGCATGTTTGAAAAATTTAGTAAAATCACTGTACCTTGAAAATGCATACTGTAAAAATTTTGGTGAAATTGACTATTTGATTTGTTGGTCAAAAATTCTTGTTATGTGGTTAGAACTGATGTGTATGACTATAATATTGAATATAAAAAGAGTTTTTGCTATTTGGAATGAGGCATGTGAGTTTTGTAGCATAATCAGTAATAGAATTGTATTCTTGTTTCTTGTTGTGTTGTGATTGTCTTGAACTTGTGAAATTGATGTTCACTTCTTTATTGTGAGTTATATGGTTTGGTTATGTGCTGCTTAGTTGATTCTCTAATCTTGGAAGTGTTCGATGAGTGGCAAGTGTCATTTGAGGACGAATGTTGTCAAAGTGGGGGAGAATGTAAGACCCCGAAAATGACTTAGGTTAACTAGAGCCTAACATGTTGGTAAAGGTGGTATAAGTTCCTAATGTGTAATATAATATGGTATAGAGGCAGTAGCTAAAGTATTAGGTGCATTGGAAGTCAAACGTCAAGGGACGACTAAGACGTTCGACGACTAAGTCACCTATGTGCCTCGTATGTCGTTTTATCTTTTAATGTGTAATTCATGTGGTTTTAAGGTTCTTAAATGGGTTATTATAGTATGTATAGCTAGTGTGTCAAGTTTCGTGAAGTTTGGAGGTCAAACGTCCAAGAACATTCATTAAGTTTGAAACATATGCCTTGAAATGACCTTGTGTGTCTAGGCTTGTTTCGTCGAGTTTTACATGTTAGTTTTTGATGAAATTCATGTGGGAGGTGTTAAAATTATAGAAGATCATGTTTGGGTTGAAAAGATCTTGGAAATTATCCCCAAGGACCATCCAAGGGTCCTTGAGGAAGGACCCAACTTGGTTGACAAGACTGTCCCAGGCAGACCCCGAACGACGGAGGCATCGACGCCCAGTGGGTCCATAGATGCCACGTCGATGGGTGTCTTCTGCAGGTACTTATCCTGGGGGAAGGAAGGGAGCCTTGACAGGTCTCTGAAACCACCGACGGTTGCTAGCGCGGCCCGTCAGTGGGCTGACGCCCCATCAATGGTGTCGTCTCTAAAGTCTGTTTGCTGCGCAGTTCACTGCCAACTTAGGGGTGAATTGGTAAATTCACCCCACTTACAAAAAAGTGTATAGGAGGTTTATTAAAGGTACTTTGGGTGTTTTAAACATAAAGGTTAAGCACTTAGAATAATTCATTCTTCCAAAAACAAAATCCCAAAGTCCTTAAGAAATCTCGAAGTCTCCATTGAAGACCAAATTCAAGGAAGAGCTTGGTGTGACGTTTTGAGTGGAGATTCTTCATAAAAGTGAAGAATTAGCTTCATTGAGGTATGGCTTTTGCTCCTTGAACCTCGTTTCATCAAGGAGCCCAACTTTCAGAGATGTTTTCAAAGTTTTCAAAGAGGAATTGTCCAAATTTCATGATTCTACCATGGGTTCTTGCATTAATGGTTTTCAAACGTCTATTATGGATTAGATTGATGTTGTATTGGTGATTTTAACCTAAATTACCTATGAACCCATGAAATTGATGAACCTAAGATTTTTGACCAAATTATAGGTTACTTGATAGTGGCTTAATGTTGATGAATTCATGTGTAGTGTCTAATGAGCTTTCTATTGATGTAAGAATTGTGTTCAATTGTTATCAAATTGATATTGGATTGTTGAATCTATATTTGATTCGGTTAGAGTTCATTGATTTCTATAATTGTGTATTGAATTGGTGTTCATGTCCTTGGGTAAGGGTCTTATGTCATCAAATTGAGTAAGTTGACTTAAATTGAAGTGTTGATGATGGAATGGAGGTATGCTGCCCCATTTCCTTTATTTTGATGTTATTTATACTTTGATTCTATTATGATTGGTTTGGTCCACTTCGGTGGCGGTGTTATGTGAATTGATGTGGCCTTGTCGGTATTACTTTCTAGTATATTGATGATCATGGCCTTGTCGGTACTACTTGAACTTATATGGCTATTTGTGTAGTTGATTTGGTGATGTGTAATCATATCTACCTATATGTGGAAGTATGTGCTAGAATATTGGTACTATATAGGAAATCATGCTATGCTTTGACTATGTGTTTAGTGTGTAGTCTTAGAGTTGATACATGGTTGTTCTTAAATTGGTTAGATGAGTCTAAAATTGGTATCTTGATAATGTTAAGGTAATTCATAGGTTGACTAAATAAGGTTAAGGGTCATTCCTAAGAGTCTAAAGGAAGATAGGCTATATGTGATAAATGGAAGTATGTTGTGTCTTGTTTAGGTAGACTTGTGTCCATTACTTGATGCTTATGTGAATATGTGAGATGTCTTGACTTAGGAACCTAAATGGGTATTAGTCTTGAATAAATGAATATAGGTAAGACCTTGAATGATGATTATAGGGTCATTTATGTGGAACCTTGAACCAAGTGGAAAGGTTATGAATTGTGAAGTAGTTAGCCGTAATGTTATCCTTCATGTAATGAGTGATGAACTTAAGGTTTATTGGCTGGAACGACATCATATCATACCTTAGGAATGTAGCATCATCTTCTTTTCGCCATAGTGAGATAGCCCTAATAGACCTCACATTTGTAGGGTAAATGTAATTGGGTCATGAACATGATATGGGACCCAATTGTATGAACCTTAATGTGAATTGATCTATGAGAACTAAGGCTAGCACCAAGTGAGTATGGTAAAGGGAAGTAGTTCTAATTAAGAATGAGACTAGAATACAAAGCACGCCCTTTATATTCCTTAACCATGTGCCTACATGGGATCTTTATGTTCTACCATTGCCAAGTAGAACACCTCATCGAAGTAGGATAGAACTTTGGATTCAATGCTTTGCTACCATGGTCTATATCAGTTATTGCGTATTCTCATAATATGGAATACCTATTAGCATTAGAGAATTTTATGAGGTTTAGGTGGTGGTATGGGACGCTACTTAGACAATGCACAATAGGCTTTGATGGTGTTATTTGGAGTTCCTAGGTCTTGTCTAAGACCATTATTTGAATGTCCTTTATGTGATGTATGTCTTATAAATGAACTAATGAACTAATGACTCATGTTAGAAAGTATGTAAATGAATAAATACCTAATCTAATGTAACTTAAGGACTCCTTAGCTAAAGTGTGAACAGGGCGTACGGGATGATCTCTTTATATCTTATCTTTGGAAGTCTTGAGTATGACTCTAGTAAGGGAGGATGTAGGTGTTGTTGACATGATCTAAGCCTTAGGTATTCATAAGGACTATTTAGGTAATCTTGAAGAGGTCAATCATGGACGTTTTCTTCTTGATTTATTTAAGTAGGTCTTTTGATAGCCCTTGGAAGGAGAATGTCATATCATCTATGTGTTTGTGTTTAGTGAGAATGATTATATACTAGGGAGTCTATGGGTTCTCTTGAGTGTGTGTGTAAGGGATTGTATGGGTGGTCGCTTCACAACTCACTCAAGTGAGACTAAGAGTCACCATTGGTAGAAGAATCTTACCTTGATGTTTAAGATGCTTTGTAAGTGTGTATTTGACTCATTATAAGTAATCTTAAGGATCGTTTAGGCACATCTAGAGAGGGTGTATGGGCGGTCTCTCTTTTTGTGACTTAAGTGAATCTTAGGATGACTTAAGTGAGGGTATTACATGCTAAAAGTCGTTAAAAGGAGAAGTAAAAGCATTTCACTGTAACAGTGAATAATTCACTGTACAGTGAATACAGTTCACTGTAAAGTGATCTTAGAAATTGATATTTTTGGTTTAATGTTATTTTATGTGTTTCTATGTTGATAATTGATGTTGTTATGATTAAAATATGATTTATAAAAATGAAAAGATGCATATTTCCAATAAAGTCCGTTTTCATGATTATTATGCAAAATGCCATACTTAGTACATGGTTATACTAATTCCATGCTTTATTTTCTACCTAATAGCTCTTGGTAGGTGAAGAGCTTTGGGAATAAGACTTGAACAAGGAGATCGTTCAAGAAGAGTTGAAGTATGTCCTCACTTGACTCTAGGGCATATATGTCATTTTATGTTTCTTTAATGAAGTTTTGTAATAGACTATAGTAGTATGTTTTAAATTCGTATGGGCCGTGTCCCAAGTATTATCGTGTCTTAAGATAACGATCGAGACTTAGTGTTTTTCCGATTTCTACATATGTGAAAGATTTTAAAGACTTCTATATTATTTTTATGAAAAGTTTTAATTCAGCACTACTTTTCGTTATGTATATGCGATGAACGACACGAGAGGCTTGTATTAGACTTCCGAGAGGTTGAATATGCCGGTCGCAATCCAAGAATGTACCCTATCTTCTAGGGTGTGGTTTCGGGATGTGACAGGGGCTTCACTTGACTATTGCACAAGTAAGTTTGTGAGGGGTTATGAGTAAGGGTTCGGCTTGTATTGTAATGATGTGAACTCTTGAGCATGCTTTGATGTGATAACATGATATTGGAGTTGTTTCGGTCATGAGTTCTAACATTCTATACATATGTTGACTTTACTTAGCTTAATGATGTTCCTCTTGTGTTGGATATGCTATTGGCTTATGGGATACATGATTATTTTCTTATATGTGTTTCTTGATTATGCATAAGGCTTTTCAAAGTAACTTGGCATACTTCAATCAAATGTCCCCTTTTTGCATGATTTCAAAGTATGTGTGTGTTTATGTTCTCATACATAGAACAAGTGATGTGCTAACCCCTATTTTTCCTTTTCCCCCAACATTTAGGTTCCGGTCGATGAATGGTTCGTGACCACTTTGCAAGGAAGGCTTGGATCATTTCTCCAAGTATGGGTATGTCCTAAAGTTCCGAGGATGATGCCTTTTCTCAATCTAGCTATGTTACATTGTTTTAATCTAAAGACAATCATTTCACTCCTGTTGTTTCAAAATATTGTTGTAAGCCCTAAATGACATTTATACATTTGTATAAGGGCTATGCCAATATTTTTCTAATCCGTTTAGATGGTTTAATATGAGACATCCCTTTTAAAACTATATTGTGTATCTTATATATATATGCCATAAAAGTAGACGAATATGTAATCTTCTTATACGAAGAGTTTAAGTAAACTCGCTATGAATATATTATGTGTTAGTGAGAGGTCTACGTAAACCTCATGAACTATATGTATACGAAAAGTTTCAATTTTCCGCACCTTTTAACCTATGAGTGTAATAATGAATACTAAGAGGCTAGTCTTAGTCCTTTCCGAGGATGACAACGCCGGTTACATCTAGGGGGTGATCCCGAGATGTGACAAACATGGTATCATAGTGTCACATCCAGGGAGCACCCCCTCGATGTAGCCGGCATCGTCTTCCTCGAAGAGGACTAAGTCTAGCCTCTTAGCAACCGTCATTACATATCATGGGTTATAAGTGCAGAAATATTATAAGCTTTTGTTTTATTCTACATTGAGGTTTACTTAGACCTATCGCTTACACATAATATATATTTATCGAGTATACATAGAACCTTCGTATAAGAAGATTGTATAGTCTTCTACTTTTATTACACATACATAGTATAAGATAGTCTCATAAGAAGTCTATAACATTGTCTCATATTACACCATCTAGACAAGAGTATAACAATTTGGGCATAGCCCTTACATCAACAATCAAAGGCACATATAGGCTTTACAATTATAGTACCAAAATGAAAGAGATTGAACAAAGTGTCTTTAAGACAAAACAACATCCAATAGATAGATAATGGCATCGTCCTTGGAAAGTGAGGACCTACCGAACTTGGAAGATAAGAATCCAAGTAGTCTTCAAATGGCCTTCTACTAAGCTCAACGGCCAGATCCTACATTTGTAGTAATCATAAGAGATGGGTTAGTACACACTTGTACTAAGTATGAGTATATGCACATAAAACAATTGAAATTATGCTAAAGAGGACATTTGTTCATAAACATGCTAAAGTACTTTGAAAAGCCTCATACAAAATCAAAAACCCATATAATCCAATAATCACATAATCCATAAGTCAAACTCTTGTACTACAAAAGACCAATATCAATAAGTAATAGTCAAGTCAACACATACAAGAGTTCATAACATCATAATATAAGCAAGACCCTTACTCATAACCCACCATTTAGCCTACAAGTGCAATAACCAAGCAAAGCCCCATAACCTTATTCAATCAAGTAAACCAAACAAAGGACCACAAGTAATTCCAAACTCAACATAACATAGAATCAATAGTAGCCATCATCATGTTTAGCAATATATACGAATAACATGTTCATCAATAAAACTAACATCATAAAGGATCATAAACATGTAAAGTAAACATAAGCATAATATTTACTTTATAAGATCATTATAACATAAGAAAATCCTTCTAAGACTTCCCTCAAAGCCAACTAGTGCAATGCCTAGGTAGAGTCCCATACCCCTACCTATACTAAGCCAACCACTCAAGTCAACTTAGTTGGGGTTCACATCATTACTTCATTTTATTTTCGTAAAAACTTGCCTTAACGGACATAGACAACAAGATCTAAGTGTGGAATCCGGTGTGGTAAAACCTTACACCAATGGAAGGCGGACTACCGGCCAAAGTTAGTTTATGGAGCTTGGGGGATGTCATGGATTCATCACTCTATGTCCTTTTTTGACTATGAGGCTATCCACCTCGTGAGGAGTATGGTGAACCCTACCTTCCCTCCTTGGGAAGGCTCCACCCCTCATCTAAAAGTTCACTCAGTGCTAAGTTGGAAACTCTTTTGAAATTTCTTTAATGCCTTTCATTAATAATCATAGCGTAGTTAGGTCATAGGGTCTACTCTTTATATAATCATCATCATCATAGCTCAATAAGAATTGCATGAGTGTTTTCCTTTCACTACAATTCATACATGTAAGGTTGGCACATTTGCATAGTCACATTATAATAAGGCACATTTGTAAGTTATCACCATCCTTATAACATTTAAATCTTAGCCAACAACTCACAAACCATAGTCAAGACATTTCAATTCAACATTATACCAACCCTATAAATCTCATCATAAGGTGTACTTCAATGTAACTTCATCACTAAACACAAGTAATAATAATTGAAGTAAAGGATAGGATCATAAAGATTTACAAATCTCCTTCAAAATCCATCATCATGGTCTTACCATCAACCATCCAATTCAACCCAACAATGGGTGTAATACCATCACACAATAGTAATTAACACAATAACTACGTAAATTGCATCATCACTATCTAAATTAACTTCAATTTATAACCTAGGGTTTGGGGAATAAGGTTTATCATGAATTCTTCAAGAAATAGATCAAATCCCAACAACATATTACCCTAGTCAATCAATACATGAATTAGAATAGATAAAACAAGTCTAATAATTAAATCATTCTTCAATTCCCATCAATTCATAAATCAAGATCCAAGATTTGGAGAATTTGGGGGAAAGGGACATGATCTACATGAAATTGCATCAATTAACATAAATTAACAAACAATCTACACTTAGTTAGTCATAGGCATTCACAATTTATCATCAATTTGAAGTTTAGAAGAAAACCCATTAGAATTGGAAACCCCCAAGGAATTGGGTAATTTAGAAACAAACTTTGAAAGGACCTCTTGGGGAAAGGAATCCAAAGCTTGAAGAACCCATACCTTAATGAAGATTAATACAGAAAATTGAAGTGAAATACTAGAGAAATTGACCTTCTTCAAGCATTGTTCATTCTTCAATGGAAGAATTGGGGGGAGAGAGAATAGAAAGAGATGAGAACTTTTGGGGTTTGTTTTGGGAATTTGGCTTGGGTGAGAGAAAATGACTTAAAAATGACCCTTAGGCTATATATAATCATCCCCTGAATTACCCAAAACACCCCTAACTTAAATGTGTATTTTTGTGAAGTCAAAATGTCAAAAATACGATTTTACCAAATCAGGGAAGTGGCTTGGCGTCGCGAGGGTAATTCCCATTTTTATTTTAGAAAAAGTGATCTCAGGCAGAGGCAGTAGGGTCCGTGTGGGCTGCGTGTCGCGCAGCACCCCTTTGGATCTTGACTCACACAGGCTGCTTTGGCAGCCTGCCCACCCATGTTGGGGTCCTCCTCAAGGACCTTTCGAGGGGTTCTTGGGGAGTCGTTATTGGACATTTATACCCTATATACTACATTCTACCTAACCAAAGTCTTTCTACAAGTTTTAGACTCCATTTGACCCTCTAAAACCATCTCCAAACAAAGCAACATCAACTAGTTCAATTAAGCTAGTTTTCGGACGTCATGGGCGTTCCTTGACGTCTTGGCTCTAAAACTTCACGGCTGAATTATAAAC
Source organism: Solanum sitiens (assembly GCA_016801875.1). Taxonomy (NCBI): domain Eukaryota; kingdom Viridiplantae; phylum Streptophyta; class Magnoliopsida; order Solanales; family Solanaceae; genus Solanum; species Solanum sitiens. Next base: position 940,850 of record JABWTJ010000089.1, on the reverse strand, counting down.
ATTATTTTAGGTCTTAAAACAGTATATAAACCCTTAAACACTCATGTACGTCTCTAGATTAGGTCTCGACTTTTTAGAGTGTTACACTATCCCTAGAATTGATGTCTCTTTAAACCACGTCTATGTATATTCTCATTCATAATTATGAAGATCGCCACACTTATAAATGAGAGACTACATGATGCTTATGGAACTCTCATCTTCTTTCACTCCTATGTCGTGCCTCTAGAGTCTTTTATGTGCTTTCACTTATACCTAGTATCGTGGTTATAGGTATGAATGCTCGAAGGGAAGCCGCAAGAAGGGCCGAAGAAGGCATTGATAATTTGGGAGCTCATGAAAACCAAGATCCTGCACAAGACAACCAAGTCCCTTGATGTACCGTGGTTTCACAGTACTTTTAATGCTTTTTCCTTAAGTTTAGTGTGTGTCTAAAGCCTTTTTGTATTGTTTTTTATGTAGGTTTCTCTTTATTTGCAGAAAATCTGTCAAAACATGAACGCAGGAGATTTTGAGCAAGAAATGCAGAAGAGACCACCTACGGAGCTTATGATGGTCTGTCGAGGCTGTGACGGTCCATAGGTGGCATTGTAGTAAGGAGAGAAGCTGCTGAAGGAAGATGGGGAAGTCTGACCAAGTGTGGGACTACGGAAGTTCATGACGGACCATCATAACCACGACTGTCCGTCCTTCTTGTTCGTCGTGATGATCAGAGAGTAATCCTAGTACCCAATTCCAAGAAGTTAAGTATTATGGAATGGAGACCCTCGATGGACTGTCGTGCTTGAAACGGTCCGTCATACCTGTCCGTCGAGGGTAATGAAGAAAGCAGCAGAAGAATTTGTGAAGTATGGGATGACGGAGGCCATGACGGTCCGTCGTGCCCACGACGGTCCATCACGAGGTCCGTCGACTCAGACGCGTTTGGATAGATTTTCATTAATTAGAATCCTTCTTTTATTAGGTTTTGTTTTTATTATAAATAGTTCGAAAAACCTCATTTTTTGGGTTAGACTTTTGGATAATTTTTAGTTCTCTTGTTCAAGTATTGAAGAATTAATTTCAGTAATTGATACACTTTTTCTGGATTTGATTGTTGGTGTTTTTGTTGATTAATCAAGTGAATTCCTGGATTTTATTCTTTCTCATTAAAGTAAGTGCATGAATTCTTATATTAAAAATATGAATAGTGTGATTATGACCATGGGTAACTAAACTCCATAACTAGGGTTGTGGGAACCATGGGTGAACAATAAGGTAAAATCTAATTAAAATAACAATTCTACAATAGTGTCTTGCATGTATTGATAATTCTTTCGTGTAGAAGTATTTTTAACGGGTGGCCAACGTTAGAACTCGCCTTAATGCTACTTGCCGTACCAAGGAGGTAGATAATAGGAAAAGAATTATCAACATAGATTTAGTGTATACTATCTAATAGGCTAGTGTCGGTTGGTACGAGGTAATAACTTAGTCAAATATCGAATACAATGCTTAATATGAGGTAAAGATAAGGGTTAATATAGCAACACATGTAGCCGGACCAATGTGCGGAGTGAAATTTTCTAGATGCCGGACCAAGGATTTAGAGATAAATAACTTATCACTTTACATGCAAGATACTAGGAAAGAATTGTTATAGTTAGAATTATCAAGTTAGGAACCTGTGGGGAACACTTAAGCCCTAGTTACTTTTATTAATTGATTAAACTCTGAGATTTGAATCTGTTCGTTGTTTAATTTAATTTAGTTAATGATTTTCATTAATTTAGAAATAAACCCCTCTTTTTGTCTTTTGTTTCCAGGGAAATAGTTGACTAAATAGTAGTAATAATAGAATAAAGTTAAGTCTGAACTATTTTCCTCGTGGGATCGATCCCAACCTCGTTAGTTGGGTTCTTTACTTGGTCAGTCCTGCTTATCCGTCGTAACTATCACAGACTTTCCTTCTGAGGGTCTCCAAAGAAATATTGTTTAAGTAATACATGACGGACCCCATGGCGGTCCGTCATACTCACGATGGGCCATCAACTGGTCCGTCATGTTTCACTGCTACTTTAGAGATGTCATTACAACTTTGATCTTATGTGCATTTTGTTTCATTTTTGCTTGTCTTGTTTGCTCCTTCTAGTACTAATGAGGATTCTTTACAGGTACTATCTCTCATGGCACCGAAACAAGATCGCGTTTACGCATGTGGGCATTCAAAGTTCGTCGCCCCCTCTGCCCGACTTGTTATAGGCTCTGATGAAGAGCATGATCCCGAGTACGTGCCCCCAGGGACTGCCACTCCAGCACGAACTGCACGTGCTACCAGAGCCACGCCCAAGAAGGTGGCGTTCGGCGTAGTCACTGCCTCCTAGTCTGATGAGGAGAGAACAATGACCGGCACACCTTCTGGGTCAACTGCACAAGATGAAGGAGCGTCTGGCTCCTTAGGAGTTTCTTGGTCGGAGGAAGCCTCCGGGTCTGCAGAAGCCTTTGCACCCGCCACAGCTGCACAGTCTACCTTGTCTGATGAGGCTGATAGTACTGATTCCACTCCAGGCTCACCGACTGGAGTCCTCGCCCTGGTTGCCGACCAGCCGAACTGGTGGTGTGTCGACGGGCAATATCAAGTGTATTCAGATGCCAAGCTGCTAAATGATAAGGGCGTCATGACACGGACCCTTACACTGGAGAGGTGGGTCCTTACGTGTAGTCTTCCCACCATGCCGGATATCCACACTCTCTTCACCAGACACCGGCTAGAGAGGATGGCTCATTCTTTGGGCCGATACAGTGAAGAGTTGGTCTGAGAGTTTTACACCTCTTATGTGGCTACTCTCCAATCACAGATCGATAAGCGGGCTGCCCCCGCCAAACAGGCCCCACTTGATCACGTCAGAGTCCGCGGCATACAGATCGACATCTCTCTGCCAGCCATCCGCCGGTATCAGTACGGCGAGGATGTTGATGCCACCAGGACCCCTCTCACCACCGAGTTCGACTACCGGTGGCAAATTGTTAAAGAGGGCCTGTTCTTGCGTGAGCCATCGCTGAGAGAGACCACCAAGAGGTGGATGGCCCAGCACTTATGTATTGATGGATAGGCTGCTGACTGGGTAATGGAGCCGAAGGGAGCCATCAGGAAGGCTAACTTGACCTTCACGGCCAATTTTCTATGGTTGATTGTCCGGCACTGCCTCTCCCCCACTGTTGCAGATAATATAGTTACATGGGATCGCGCAGTTCTGATGGCAGCGATGATGGTAGGGTTTGAGGTTGACTTCGCTTGGCTTCTTCAGGTGGTCATGCACGAGAGGGCTTTCAAGGTCACCACGACTTACCCTTTTCTGTGCATGGTTTTTCCATATGCAGGTCTGCAGGTGTGCCCATCTGGCACATTGATCAGCTCAAGACCCCGCAGGGCAATGTTGATATCAGACTCATCAGGGATGAGGCCAATGAGTTGGCTCCACGCAGAGGGCCTCACCCAGAGATGCCTCCACTTGGTGAGAACCTGGCAGATACTGTAGCGCATGCTCAAGCGGCTACCCAGGCTGCTTTTGCACCCACTGACACTACCCCGGTCGAGTCTATCTTGGGTAGTAGCACTTCCCCGAGCTTTTCTCGCTCATCCCCTTCCTCCGCTCTGGTCCCACTTGCTAGGGTCCAGAAACTAGAGGCTCAGATGGCCACACTTCTGCATGACATCCAGCCTTGGATGCAGAGGTCTATTGCTGAGGCGGAGGAGCGCTTGGAGCGTAAGATGGCACAGCACACAGAGAGGAAGATCTCGGAGGTTCATTAGTGCTTAGAGGCTTTTAAGTTGCGGGTGCTAGCCCGGCCAGCCCCTCCGGCGGACGTGTTGACCCTTCAGGGTGCGGTTGAGAGTTTGCGAGCAGATCTTGATATGATCCTAGAGGCTAGGGTGCCTGAGTCTGAGGCCCATTCTGCAGAGCCTGCTAAGGACACAGTGATGGCTGCTTTATTCGCCACTTCTTATATTCCACCACCTCCCCCACGAGATCATGCCAAGAGGCGCAGGGGTCGAGAGGAGGATGAGGCTAGGGCGAGGAAGAAGGAGCGCCGTGAGATGGGGGATGCAAGGAGAGCCTTGATTGCCGATGAGGAGTCCCGTACGTTAAGGGCTGTAGAGTTAGCTGTCGGGGCATCTAGCTCCAGTGTTGTGTAGACAGCCGGAGGCACGACTGATAGTGCTGTTGCTGATGAGGACACTACTGAGGGTGTCCAGACTATGGAGGTAGTGGGTTCCGGGGAACCAGACCACCCAGCTTGCTGATCGCCGGCGCTTTGCACCTTAGGTTTGCTTCACCTACCACTCTCGTACTTTAGTTTTTTTTATGCATTGGGGACAATTGCATATCTTTTTGTTGGGGGTGGGGTAAATGGAAAGTGAGTGCTAGGGTGAAGTCTGAGTAGCCCAATTTACGATCCTCTTTAGGGGTTTTCTTGCCTGTGTTATTTTTCCTCAAAAGACTGATTACTTTTATTGTTGAACCGGCATGTTATATCTTGTGTACATAGTATAACTCTGAAGCATGATGGCTAAAACAAATATGATATCGCGATATAATGAAAATGAGGCATGACTAATAGTGATAACTGCATGAACACAATGAAAATGATCGGGATTGATAGACAAATGATTGCGAAAGCCAAAATGTGGATACTCTTGTACAAATATTGTGTAGTAAGTCATAGTGCGTCGCTTGAGGACAAACAACGAATTTAAGTTGAGGGTGTTGATGTACCGTGGTTTCATGGTAATTTTAATGCTTTTTTCTTAAGTTTAGTGTGTGTCTAAAGCCTTTTTGTATTGATTTTTACGTAGGATTCTCTTTATTTGCAGGAAATCTGTCAAAACATGAACGCGGGAGCTTTTGAGCAAGAAATGCAGAAGAGACCACCTACGGAGCTTATGACGGTCCGTCGAGGCTGTGACGGTCCGTAGGTGGCATTGTAGTAAGGAGAGAAGTTGCTGAAGGAAGATGGGGAAGTCTGACCAAGTGTGGGACTACGGAAGTTCATGACGGTCCGTCCTGCTTGTTCGTCGTGATGATCAGAGAGTAGTCCCAGTACCCAATTCCAAGAAGTTAAGTATTATGGAACGGAGACCCTTGACGGACCGTCGTGCTTGAAACGGTCCGTCATACCTGTCCGTCGAGGGTAATGAAGAAAGCAGCAGAAGAATTTGTGAAGTATGGGACGACGGAGGCCATGACGGTCCGTCACGAGGTCCGTCGACTCATACGCGTTTGGACAGATTTTCATTAATTAGAATCCTTCTTTTATTAGGTTTTGTTTTTATTATAAATAGTTCAAAAAACCTCGTTTTTGGGGTTAGACTTTTGGATAATTTTTAGTTCTCTTGTTCAAGTATTGAAGAATTTATTTCAGTAATTGATACACTTTTTCTGGAATTGATTATTGGTGTTTTTGTTCATTAATCAAGTGCATTTCTGGATTTTATTCTTTCTCATTAAAGTAAGTGCATGAATTCTTATATTAAAAATATGAATAGTGTGATTATGACCATGGGTAACTAAACTCCATAACTAGGGTTGTTGGAACCATGGGTGAACAATAAGGTAAAATCTAACTAAAATAACAATTCTAGAATAGTGTCTTGCATGTATTGATAATTCTTTCGTGTAGAAGTATTTTTAACGGGTGGCCAACTTTAGAACTCGCCTTAATGCTACTTGACAGACCAAGGAGGTAGATAATAGGAAAATAATTATCAACATATATTTAGTGTATACTATCTAATAGGCTAGTGTCGGTTGGTACGAGGTAATAACTTGGTCAAATATCGAATACAATGCTTAATATGAGGTAAAGATAAGGGTTAGTATAGCAAGACACGTAGCCGGACCAAGGTGCGGAGTGACATTTTCTAGATGCCAGACCAAGGATTTAGAGATACATAACTTATCACATTGCATGCAAGATACTAGGAAACAATTGTTATAGTTAGAATTATCATGTGAAGAACCTCTGGGAACACTTAAGCCCTAGTTACTTTTATTAATTGATTAAACTCTGAGATTTGAATCTGTTAGTTGTTTACTTTAGTTTAGTTAATCATTTTCATTAATTTAGAAATAAAACCCCCCCTTTTTGTCTTTTGTTTCCAGGGAAATAGTTGACTAATTAGTAGTAATAATAGAATAAAGTTAAGCCTGAACTATTTTCCTTGTGGGATCGATCCCAACCTCATTAGTTGGGTTCTTTACTTGATACGACCTCTTTACTTCTTATTTGAGAAGTAAGTTTTAGCGTATCAAATTTTGGTGCCGCTGCCGGGGAAAGTAGCTTTTAGATTAACTTAAACTTATTACTAAAGTTTAGACAATATTTTCCTAATTTTACTTTTTCTGTTGTTTTCTGTTCTTGCAGAACTAACTTCCTTGTATGCCAAATACGCGGAGGGGAAGAGAACCCTTGTTTCCCTATGACCACGAATTAGAGCGTACACTACGCAATATGAATCGAAACATGGGTATTAACGATGATGACCCAAACCAGAACATCCCAGCTCCAGTTGATGCTCATGGTCAGTTATTACCTGATAATCCTTGTGAAGATGAACAAAGGGGACAGAATCCCGCTCCATGTCCTCAAGAATACTACAGAGGTTATGATAATATTACAGAATCTGATGGGCCACTTGTCTTTCCCCCTCTACCACAAGGCCACACCTCTGTGGTAACTAGTAGTCTAATGCAAATGCTCACTGCTAGAGGTTTGTTTTGAGGGCTACCTTCTGAGGACCCACATGCCCATATAGCTAAGGTAAGGGTAGTGTGTAAAAGTTGTGTAGGGAGGCCTGATTTGAATATGGATGTAATAGGGCTAGGAGTATTTCCTCTCTCACTAACGGGAGAGGATGCTATTTTGTTCACTGAGCTCCCTTATAACTCAATTTTCACTTGGAACCAACTAAGGGACGCTTTCTTAGCACGTTACTACCCGGTCTCCAAGAAACTAAATCACAAAGACAGAGTGAACAATTTTGTGGCACTACCAAGAAAGTCAGTCAGCAGTTCTTGGGATAGGTTCACTTCATTTTTGAGAAGTGTCCCCAATCACCGCATAAATGATGAGTCACTGAAAGAATACTTCTATCGGGGACAAGATGATAATAATAAAGCGGTACTGGATACTATAGCGGGTGGTTCTTATGGGGAGTGTCCTTATGCTGAGATTGCTGAAAAGTTAGAGAAAATATCACAAAATAATAAAGCTTGGAGTACTAGGAAGTCTGGAAGAAACACCTTCGCAGTACAATCCACACACAACCCAGCCACAGACGAGATTCGTGAAGAAATGGCTCAAATGAGAATGGAGCTTGGGTTGGTATTAAAACATGTCACTGGCGGTGCAGAAAAGATAAATGCAGTGAACTACTTGTCTAAACCACCACCACCAAATGATGAATATTATTATGAGGAGGACACCTATGTGGTGAATGAGCAGACGGGGGGGTTCTGGCCGAATGCCCAAGGCTCCAATCAGGAAAATTGGCGCCAAGGTCAAGGAAACCAAGGTCGGAACTATGGTAATTATAACCGTGAGGGTAAATTATGTCCGAGATGGAAATTACAACCGCGACAACAACTTCAACAACGGTAACTATGGTAACAGAAATGATAGGAGTGGGACCTATGTTCCTCCTCAAAATCGTGAAGTTGCTCCTACGGATGGTGGAGGTAGTATGGCGCGAGTTGAGGATATGTTGCACAAAATGATGAGGAGGTTTGATGCTAGTGAATAGCACACTAAAGAGTTAAGGAGTGATTTAGTGGGTATTGGCCAGAAATTCGATACACATGCAATATCGATTAAGCAGCTTGAGTTGCAAATGGTCCAATTATCTGCGATGGTGAACACACGGCAACCGGGCACTCTCCCTAGCAACACTGTCCAAAATCTGAAAAATGATGGACACTGTATGGCAATCACAACTCGGGGTGGTAAGCAAACCATTGACCCACCTATGCCGTCTGATGCAGAAAAGGTGATAAGAGATAATGATAAAGTGGTGGAGCTTAGTGGTGAGTTAGAAGATAAAATGGGAAAAGATGCTGAAGTACCCAAAAAGGTGACTCCCATGCCTAGACCCCCCCCCCTCTTCCCTCAAAGATTAGTGAAAAAGACCGAGGATGATAAATATCGGCATTTTATAACGATGTTGAAGCAGCTTTCCATCAATGTCCCTTTGGTAGAAGCTCTGGAACAAATGCCTGGTTATTCCAAGTTTATGAAAGATCTGGTTACGAAGAAAAGATCGGTCACTTTTGAGGATGATGATAGAATGCAGCATTGTAGTGCTATTGCTACAAGGTCTCTAGTGCAAAAGAAGGAAGATCCGGGTGCTTTAACTATTTCTTGTACAATCGGGTTATTACATTTTGCGAAAGCATTATGTGATCTTGGGGCAAGCATAAATCTTATGCCCCTCTCGATTTACAAGAAGTTGGGTTTGGGTACCCCAAAGCCCACTACGATGCGGCTACTGATGGCCGATCGAACAGTAAAAAGGCCTATTGGGATACTCTACGATGTGCTAGTACAAGTGGAGTCATTCATATTTCCGGCAGATTTTGTTATTCTTGATTGTGAAGTCGATTTTGAGGTGCCTATTATTCTTGGGAGGCCATTTCTTGCTATGGGTAGAGCCTTAGTTTATATGGAAAAGGGCAGATGAAATTTCGATTGAACAATGAAGAAGTGACCTTCAAGATTTGTAGGTCCATAAGGCAGAGTGGTGAGCTCCAATCGGTATCTGCTATATCCTAAAGAGTTGATAAGTCATCCGAGACACAAATAGAAGAACATCTAGCTGTAGAAGCACTAGCGGCAGTGATAATGAATTTTGATAGCGATTGTATTGAAGAGTATGGGTCATTAGTCGCGGCTCTCGATCGTGGTGATATTTGGTTTAAACCGAAGAAATATGAGTTAGATATGATGAATCGCGAGTCTCCACCCGCGAAACCATCTATAGAGGAGGTTCCAAAGTTAGAACTAAAAGCTCTCCCACCTCATCTCAGGTATGAATTATTTGGAAATGGTGACACTTTGCCGGTAATCATTGCATCAGACCTGAATGAACAACAAATTGAGAGTTTGCTGAAAGTGCTAAAAAGGTTCAAAAAAGATATTGGGTGGACTATTGCGGACATTATTGGGATCCCTCCTGGTATTTGTTCTCATAAAATCCAACTCATGCCCGACCATAAGCCAAGTATTGAGCACCAGAGATGCTTAAATCCACCTATGCAAGAGGTCGTGAAGAAGGAAATCATTAAGTCGTTGAATGCTGGAGTAATATATCCGATCGCCGATAGTAGTTGGGTATGCCCTGTTCAGTGTGTACCTAAGAAAGGGGGAATGACTGTGGTCCCCAATGAAAAAAATGAACTTGTTCCAATGAGACCGGTGACTGGATGGAGGGTGTGATGTATTATCGGAAATTAAATGCATGGGCCAAAAAAGACCATTTTCCTATGCCCTTCATGGATCAGATGTTGGATAGACTTGCCGGAAAAGGGTGGTACTGTTTTCTTGATGGTTATTCGGGGTATAATCAAATTTCTATTGCACCGGAAGATCAAGACAAAACCACCTTCACTTGCCCATATGGGACCTGTGTTTTCAAGAGAATGTCGTTTGGGTTGTGCAATGCACCTGCCACATTTCAGAGATGGGTGATGTCGATATTCTCCGATATGGTGGAGGACACTATTGAGGTGTTTATGGATGATTTTCTGTGGTTGGTGACTCCTTTGACTGGTGTTTGAGTCATTTATCTGAGGTTCTTAAGAGGTGTGAAGACTGCAATCTAGTATTAAATATGGAAAAATGCCACTTCATGGTGAAAGAAGGTATTGTTTTGGGTCATCGCATTTCAGAGAAGGGTATAGAGGTTGATCGAGCTAAAGTCGAGGTAATAGAGAAACTTCCCCCACCTATATCTGTAAAAGGTGTGAGAATCTTTCTTGGGCATGCAGGTTTTTACCGGAGGTTCATCAAAGATTTTTCAAAAATTGTGCATCCATTGTGCAAATTGCTGGAGAAAGAGTGTAAACTTTATTTTGATGAATCCTGTCTTAAAGCATTCGGCGAGTTAAAAGAGAAGTTGGTGTCTGCACCTATCAATATTTCTCCGGATTGGAGCAGTCCATTTGAGGTGATGTGCGATGCTAGTGGGGTTGCTCTAGGTGTGGTATTGGGAAAAAGAAGGGACAAAATCCTTTATCCCATTTACTATGCTAGTAAAGTCGTCAATGAAGCCTAGAAGAACTACACAGTGACTGAGCAAGAGCTCCTTGCAGTTGTCTTTGCTTTTGAAAAATTTTGATCCTATTTGCTAGGTACTAGAGTTATAGTGCATACTGACCATTCAGCGTTGAGATATTTGATGGAAAAGAAGGATGCGAAACCGAGGTTGATTCGTTGGGTTTTACTACTACAAGAATTTGACTTTGAGGTGAGGGATAGAAAAGGTACCAAAAATCAAGTTGCTGATCACTTGTCCCATTTAGAAGATGAAGCTATGAGAGACTTAGGGGATAAGACTGATATTGATGATACTTTCCCCGATGAGCATGTATTGGCTGCCTCACAAGACTTGATTCCATGGTTCGCAGATTTTGCGAACTATCTGGCTAGCGATATTGTTCCATCAGATTTGTCTTTTCATCAAAGGAAAAAGTTCATGTACGATGTGAAGAAGTTCTTTTGGGATGAACCATACTTATATAGGAGCTGTGCCGATGGGCTTATTCAGCAAAGCATGTGATAGATGCCAAAGAGATGGCGGCATTTCAAGAAAGCAAGAGCTCCCTCTAAACCCCATTCTTGTGATTGAATTATTTGATGTTTGGGGTATTGAATTTATGGGTCCTTTTGTGAGTTCTCATGGAATGAAGTATATTTTAGTAGCGGTTGATTATGTATCTAAATGGGTGGAAGCTATCGCCCTCGCAAACAATGAAGGGAAGAGTGTCACTTCATTCTTGAAAAAGAATATATTCTCTCGATTTTGTACCCCAAGGGCAATTATTAGTGATGGGGGATCCCACTTTTGCAACAAATTGTTTAAGGGATTATTGGAGAAATATGGGGTTCGCCATAATGTGGCCACTCCTTACCATCCTCAAACTAGTGGGCAAGTTGAGGTGTCAAATAGGGAGATCAAACAGATTTTGTCAAAAACAGTGAACGCTAGTAGAACGGATTGGTCAAGGAGGCTCGATGATGCTCTTTGGGCCTACCGGACAGTGTATAAGACTCCCATAGGTATGTCCCCATACCAACTTGTATATGGGAAAGCTTTTCATCTTCCAGTTGAATTAGAGCATAAAGCCATGTGGTCTATGAAGAAGTTGACAATAGATTGGAATGAAGCTGCAGAACAACAGTTAAATGGGTTGAATGAACTCGATGAATTTCGCCTAAATGGTCCGTCCTGCTTATCCGTCGTAACTGTCAGAGACTTTCCTTCTGAGGGTCTCCAAAGAAATATCGTTTAAGTAATACATGACGTACCCCATGACGGTCCGTCATACTCACGACGAGCCGTCAACTGGTCCGTCGTGTTTCACTGCTACTTCAGAGATGTCATTACAACTTTGATCTTATATTTATTATGTTTCATTTTTGCTTGTCTTGTTTTCTCCTTCTAGTACTAATGAGGATTTTTTACATGTACTATCTCTAATGGCACCGAAACAAGATCGCGTTTACGCACGTGGGCATTCAAAGTCCGTCGCCCCGTCTGCCCGATTGGTTATAGGCTCTGATGATGAGCATGATCCCGAGTACGTGCCCCCAGGAACAGCCACTCTAGCACGAGCTGCACGTGCTATTAGAGGCATGCCCAAGAAGGTGGCGTCTGGCGTAGTCACTCCCTCCAGTCTGATAAGGAGCGCACACTAACCGGCACACCTTCTGGGTCAGCTGCACAAGATGAAGGAGCGTTTGGCTCCTTAGGAGTTTCTTGGTCGGAGAAAGCCTCCGGGTCTGCAGAAGCCTCTGCACCCGCCACAGCTGCAAAGTCTACCTCGTCTGATGAGGCTGATAGTACTAATTCCACTCCAGGCTCACCGACTGGAGTCCCCGCCCCGGTTGCCGACAAACCCGGTGTGTCGTCGGGCAATATCAAGTGTATTCAGATGCCAAGCTGCTAAATGATAAGGGCGTCATGACACGGACCCTTACACTGGAGATGAGGGTCCTTACGGGTAGTCTTCCCACCATGCCGGATATCCACACTCTCTTCACCAGACACCGACTAGAGTGGACGGCTCGTTATTTGGGCCGATACAGTGAGGAGTTGGTCCGAGAGTTTTACGCCTCTTATGTGGCTACTCTACGATCACAGATCGATAGGTGGGATGCCCCCGCCAAACAGGCCCCACTTGATCACGTCATACTCCATGGCATACAAGTCGACATCTCCCTGCCAGCCATCCGCCGGTATCTGTACGGCGAGGATGTTAATGCGACCATGACCCCTCTCACCGCCGAGTTCGACTACCACTGGCAAATTGTTAAAGAGGACAGGTTCTTGCGTGAGCCATCGCTGAGAGAAACCACCAAGAGGTGGATGGCCCAGCACTTATCTATTGATGGAGAGGCTGCTGACTGGGTAATGGAGCAAAAGGGATCCATCAAGAAGTCTAACTTGACCTTCACGGCCAAGTTTCTATGGTTGATTGTCCGCCACTACCTCTCCCCCACTGCTGCAGATAATATAGTTACATGGGATCACGCAGTTCTGATGGCAGCGATGATGGCAGGGTTTGAGGTTGAGTTTGCTTGGCTTCTTCAGGTGGTCATGCACGAGAGGGATTTCAAGGTCACCACGACTTACCCTTTTCCGTGATCAGCTCAAGACCCCGCAGGGCAATGTTGATATCGGACTCATCAGGGATGAGGCCAATGAGTTGGCTCCACACAGAGGGCCCCGCCCAAAGATGCCTCCACTTGGTGAGAACCTAGCAGATACTGTAGCGCATGCTCAAGCGGCTACCCAGGCTGCTTCTGCACCCATTGACACTACCCCGGTCGAGTCTATCCCATGTAATAGCACTGCCCCGAGCTCTTCTCGCTCAGCCCCTTCCCCCGCTATGGTCCCACTTGCTAGGGTCAAGAAACTAGAGGGTCAGATGTCCACACTTCTGAATCACATCCAGCCTTGGATGCAGAGGTCTATTGCTGAGGCAGAGGAGCGCTTGGAGTATAAGATGGCACAGCACACAGAGAGGAAGATCTCGAAGGTTCATGAGCGCTTAGACGCTTTTGAGTTGCGGGTGCTAGCCCGGTCAGCCCATCCGACGGACGTGTCGACCCATCAGGCTACGATTAAGAGTTTGTGAGCAGATCCTAATATGATCCTAGAGGCTAGAGTGCCTGAGTCTGAGTCCCCTTCTGCAGAGCCTGCTGAAGACACAGTGATGGCTGCTTTATTCGCCACTTCTGATATTCCACCACCTCCCCCACGAGAGCATGCCAAGAGGCGCAGGGGTCGAGTAGGATGAGGCTAGGGCGAAGAAGAAGGAGCATCGTGAGATGGAGGCTGCGAGGAGAGCCTCGATTGCCTATGAGGAGGCTCATACGTTGAGGGCTGTAGAGTTAGCTGCCGGGGCGTCTAGTTCCCGAGTTGTGGAGACAGCGGGAGGCACGACTGATAGTGCTGTTGCTGATGAGGACACTACTTAGGGTGTCCAGACTATGGAGGTAGTGGGTTCCGGGGAACCGAACCCACCACCTTGTTGATCGCCGGTGCTTTGCGCCTCAGGTTTGCTTCACCTACCACTCTCGTATTTTAGTTTTTTTATGAATTGGGGACAATTGCATATCTTTTTGTTGGGGGTGGGGTAAATGGAAAGTGAGTGCTAGGGTGAAGTCTGAGTAGCCCAATTCACGATCCTCTTTTAGGGTTTTCTTGCCTGTGTTCTTTTTCCTCAAAAGACTAATTACTTTTATTGTTGAACCGGCATGTTATATCTTGTGTACATAGTATAACTCTGAGGCATGATGTCTAAAACAAATATGATATCCAGATATAATGAAAATGATGCATGACTAGGCATAGTAATTGATAATTGTATGGCTCTAAACATGACATAGAGATACACTACTGTATGACCCTGAATCTAAGACTCGAACTAGGTGTCTAATAATCTGGGAATGTAATGAATATCAAGTGAGTGTGAGGGAAATTCGAATGATCCACCATTGATACTGAGCTAGAACTTGCTTGGTTAGTCTTGCTAAAAGTAAGCCAAATTGAACAATTAGGAAAGGATCATAGGCCTTTGTTCGAAATAGTCAATCTTGAGCCTAAAAATAACAGAAAAGCAAATGAAGTTAATCCCGTATTGATCCAAATGATTTGAGCCTAAAAATAGATCTTTCTTTTTCACCCCAACTGATCTTCTCTGGGAACAATGTGTTGGCCCTGGTCCCTCCTTGGACATGTGCACCTCAGTTTATGCCAAAAGCATAAGTTGAGGGTGGCTAAAGCAGAAAGTAACCTTGTCGTGGCCCTGACCCAACCATGGGTATTGTGAACCTTGACTCATGGCAAAGTCATGAGTTGAGGGTGGCTGTTATAAGGAATACTCCGGAAAGTGGGGTTGAAAGAATGAAGAAAAAGAAAGAACAAAACAGAAGTGACTAAAAAAAATGAATAAAGTATACATATGAAAAAAATAAACATAAGAAAAGAGAAAAGTCACTTACACATAAGGATAAGAAAGGGAAAACAGAAAAGTGAAAAGAAATTTGAGAAATAGGGTGAAATAAAATGATAAATAGGTGGTACGCTTAGCCGATATGTTAAGGAGGGCAACAAGTCACTAAATATACCTAAATATACCCTATCTGACCCTGAGTCTATGTTACAACCTAAGAAAGTCCTGTCATGATCCTAAGAGTTGTATGGCAAACTTAAAGCAGTGAAAATAAGGGCAAGCTTATTGCAATATGTATAAATGAGTTGTGAATTTATTCTGAGAGTGAGTGTTGAAAAGTAATCCTTATACTCAAACTGAAATCATTGTGTGAAAAATGAGGATGTTGTTTTGAAGTGAGGACACTAGTTGCAATACCGGAAATATTAGCACCTTGGTGAGAAATTGAAGAGGATATGTGACAGTGCATAGTGAGTCTGTGTCATGGTCTGGTTCCATATAATTCAAGCCTAATAGTGATAACTGCATGAACACAATGAAAATGATCGGGATTGATAGCCAAATGATTGCGAAAGCCAAAATGTGGATACTCTTGTACAAATATTGTGTAGTAAGTCATAGTGCGTCGCTTGAGGACAAACAACGAATTTAAGTTGAGGTTGTTGATGTACCGTGGTTTCATGGTACTTTTAATGCTTTTTCTTAAGTTTAGTGTGTGTCTAAAGCCTTTTTATATTGATTTTTATTTAGGTTTCTCTTTATTTTGCAGGAAATCTGTCCAAACATGAACGTGGGAGCTTTTGAGCAAGAAATGCAGAAGAGACCACCTACGGAGCTTATGACGGTCCGTCGAGGTTGTGACGGTCCGTAGGTGGCATTGTAGTAAGGAGAGAAGCTTCTGAAGGAAGATGGGGAAGTCTGACCAAGTGTGGGACTACGGAAGTTCATGACGGACCGTCATAACCACAACGGTCTGTCCTGGTAGTTCGTCATGATGATCAGAGAGTAGTCCTAGTACCCAATTCCAAGAGGTTCAGTATTATGGAACGGAGACCCTCAACGGACCATCGTGCTTGAAACGGTCCGTCATACCTGTCCATCGAGGGTAATGAAGAAAGCAGCAGAAGAATCTGTAAAGTAAGTGCATGAATTCTTATATTAAAAATATGAATAGTATGATTATGACCATGGGTAACTAAACTCCATAACTAGGGTTGTGGGAACCATGGGTGAACAATAAGGTAAAATCTAACTAAAATAACAATTCTAGAATAGTGTCTTGCATGTATTGATAATTCTTTCATGTAGAAGTCTTTTTAACGGGAGGGCAACGTTAGAACTCGCCTTAATGCTACTTGACAGACCAAGGAGGTAGATAATAGGAAAAGAATTATCAACATAGATTTAGTGTATACTATCTAATAGGCTAGTGTCGGTTGGTACGAGGTAATAACTTAGTCAAATATCGAATACAATGCTTAATATGAGGTAAAGATAAGGGTTAGTATAGCAACACACGTAGCCGAACCAAGTTGCGGAGTGAAATTTTCTAGATGCCGGACCAAGTATTTAGAGATACACAACTTATCACTTTACATACAAGATACTAGGAAAGAATTGTTATAGTTAGAATTATCAAGTTAGGAACCTGTGGGGAACACTTAAGCCCTAGTTACTTTTATTAATTGATTAAACTCTGAGATTTGAATCTGTTAGTTGTTTACTTTACTTTAGTTAATCATTTTCATTAATTTAGAAATAAAAACCCCCCTTTTTGTCTTTTGTTTTCCAGGGAAATAGTTGACTAAATAGTAGTAATAATAGAATAAAGTTAAGTCTGAACTATTTTCCTCGTGGGATCGATCCCAACCTCATTAGTTGGGTTCTTTACTTGATACGACCGCTTTACTTCTTATTTGACTAGTAAGTTTGAGCATATCAAATTTGGGGTAAATGGAAAGTGAGTGCTAGGGTGAAGTCTGAGTAGGCCAATTCACGATCGTCTTTTGGGGTTTCCTTGCGTGTGTTCTTTTTCCTCAAAAGACTGATTACTTTTATTGTTGAACCGGCATGTTATATCTTGTGTACATAGTATAACTCTGAAGCATGATGGCTAAAACAAATATGATATCCCGATATAATGAAAATGATGCAGGACTAGGCATAGTAATTGATAATTGTGTGGCTCTAAACATGACATAGAGATACACTACTGCATGACCCTGAATCTAAGACTCGAACTAGGTGTCCAATAATATGGGAATGTAATGAATGTCAAGTGAGTGTGAGGGAAATCCGAATGATCCACCATTGATACTAAGCTAGAACTTGCCTGGTTAGTCTTGCTAAAAGTAAGCCAAATTGAACAATTAGGAAAGGATCATAGGAATTTGTTCGCAATAGTCAATCTTGAGCCTAAAAATAACAGAAAACCAAATGAAGTTAATCCCGTATTGATCCAAATGATTTGAGCCTAAAAACAGATTTTCTCTGGGAACAATGTGTTGGCCCTGGTCCCTCCTTGGACATGTGCACCTCAGTTTATGCCAAAAGCATAAGTTGAGGATGGCTAATGCAGAAAGCAACCCTGTCGTGGCCCTGACCCAACCATGGGTATTGTGAACCTTGACTCATGGCAAAGTCATGAGTTGAGGGTGGCTGTTATAAAGAATACTCCGGAAAGTGGGGTTGAAAGAATGTCGAGAAACAAAGAACAAAACGGAAGTGACTAAAAAAATAAAAAATGAATAAAGTATACATATGAAGCAAAATAAACACACACAAAAAAAGAGAAAAGTCACTTACACATAAGGATAAGAAAGCGAAAATAGCAAGGTGAAAAGAAAATTGAGAAATAGGGCTAAATAAAATGATAAAAAGGTGGTACGCTTAGACGATATGTCAAGGAGGACAACAAGTCACTAAAGTATACCTAAATATACCCTACATGACCCTGAGCCTATGTTACAAGCTAAAAAAGTCCTGTCGTGATCCTAAGAGTTTTATGGCGAACATAAAGTAGTGAAAATAAGGGCAAGCTTATGGCAATATGTGTAAATGAGTTGTGAATTTATTCTTAGAGTGAGTGTTGAAAAGTAATCCTTATACTCAAACTGAAATCATTGTGTGAAAAATGCGGATGTCGTTTTGAAGTGAGGACACTAGTTGCAATACCGGAAATATTAGCACCTTGGTGAGAAATTGAAGAGGATATGTGTAAGTGCGTAGTGAGTCTGTGTCATTGTCTGGTTTCACATAATTCAAGCCTAATAGTGATAACATGCATGAACATAATGAAAATGATCGGGACTGATAGCCAAATGATTGCAAAAGCTAAAATGTGGATACTCTTGTACAAAGATTTTGTAGTGAGTCATAGTGCGTCGCTTGAGGACAAACAACGAATTTAAGTTAAGGGTGTTGATGTACAGTGGTTTCACGGTACTTTTAATGCTTTTTTCTTAAGTTTAGTGTGTGTCTAAAGCCTTTTTGTATTGATTTTTATGTAGGTTTCTATTTATTTGCAGGAAATCTGTCAAAACATGAACGCGGGAGCTTTTGAGCAAGAAATGCAGAAGAGACCACCTACGGAGCTTATGACAGCCCGTCGAGGCTCTGACGGTCCGTAGGTGGCATTGTAGTAAGGAGAGAACTTGCTGAAGGAAGATGGGGAAGTCTGACCAAGTGTGGGACTACAAAAGTTCATGACGGACCGTCATAACCACAACGGTCTTTCCTGCTAGTTCGTCGTGATGATCAGAGAGTAGTCCCAGTACCCAATTCCAAGACGCTAAGTATTATGGAATGAAGACCCTCGACGGACCGTCGTGCTTTAAATAGTCCATCATACCTGTCCGTCGAGGGTAATGAAGAAAGCAGAAGAAGAATTTGTGAAGTATGGGATGGCGGAGGCCATGACGGACCGTCGTGCCCACGACGGTTCATCACGAGGTCCATTGACTCAGACGCGTTTGGACAGATTTTCATTAATTAGAATCCTTCTTTTATTAGGTTTTGTTTTTATTATAAATAGTTCGAAAAACCTCGTTCTTAGGGTTAGACTTTTGGATAATTTTTAGTTCTCTAGTTCAAGTACTGAAGAATTAATTTCAGTATATGATACACTTTTTCTAGAATTGATTGTTGGTGTTTTTGTTGATTAATCAAGTGAATTTCTGGATTTTATTCTTTCCCATTAAATTAAGTGCATGAATTCTTATATGAAAAATATGAATAGTGTGATTATGACCATGGGTAAGTATAATCCATAACTAGGGTTGTGGGAACCATGGATGAACAATAAGGCAAAATCTAACTAAAATAACAATTCTAGAATAGTGTCTTGCATGTATTGATAATTCTTTCGTGTAGAAGTCTTTTTAACGGGTGGCCAACGTTAGAACTCGCCTTAATGCTACTTGCCGGACCAAGGAGGTAGATAATAGGAATAGAATTATCAACATAGATTTAGTGTATACTATCTAATAGGCTATTGTCGGTTGGTACGAGGTAATAACTTAGTCAAATATAGAATACAATGCTTAATATGAGGTAAAGATAAGGGTTAGTATAGCAACACACGTAGCCGGACCAAGGTGTGGAGTGAAATTTTCTAGATGCCGGACCAAGGATTTAGAGATACATAACTTATCACTTTACATGCAAGATACTAGGAAAGAATTGTTATAGTTAGAATTATCAAGTTAGGAACCTGTGGGGAACACTTAAGCCCTAGTTACTTTTATTAATTGATTAAACTCTGAGATTTGAATCTGTTAGCTGTTTACTTTACTTTAGTTAATCATTTTCATTAATTTTTAAATAAACCCCCCCCCTTTTTGTCTTTTGTTTTCCAGGGAAATAGTTGACTAAATAGTAGTAATAATAGAATAAAGTTAAGTCTGAACTATTTTCCTCGTGGGATCGATCCCAACCTAATTAGTTGGGTTCTTTACTTGATACGACCGCTTTACTTCTTATTTGAGAAGTAAGTTTGAGCATATCAAATTTTGGGTAAATGGAAAGTGAGTGCTAGGGTAAAGTCTGAGTAGCCCAATTCACGATCCTCTTTTGGGGTTTTCTTGCGTGTGTTCTTTTTCCTCAAAAGAATGATTACTTTTATTGTTGAACTGGCATGTTATATCTTGTGTACATAGTATAACTCTGAAGCATGATGGCTAAAACAAATATGATATCCCGATATAATGAAAATGATGCATGACTGGGCATAGTAATTTATAATTGTGTGGCTCTAAACATGTCATAGAGATACGCTACTGCATGACCGTGAATCTAAAACTCAAACTAGGTGTCTAATAATCTGGGAATGTAATGAATGTCAAGTGAGTGTGAGGGAAATTCGAATGATCCACCATTGATACTGAGCTAGAACTTGCCTGGTTAGTCTTGCTAAAAGTAATCAAAATTGAACAATGAGGAAAGGATCATAGGACTTTTTTCAAAATAGTCAATCTTGAGCCTAAAAATAACAGAAAACCAAATGAAGTTAATCCCGTATTGATCCAAATTATTTGAGCCTAAAAACAGATCTTTCTTTTTCACCCCAACTGATCTTCTCTGGGAAAAATCTGTTGGCCCTGGTCCCTCCTTGGACATGTGCACCTCAGTTTATGCCAAAAGCATAAGTTGAGGGTGGCTAATGCAGAAAGCAACCTTGTCATGGACCTGACCCAACCATGGGTATTGTGAACCTTGACTCATGGGAAAGTCATGAGTTGCGGGTGGCTTTTATAAGGAATACTCCGGAAAGTAGGGTTGAAAGAATGAAGAGAAAGAAAGAACAAAACAGAAGTGACTAAAAAAAATGAATAAAGTATACATATGAATCAAAATAAACACAAGAAAAGAGAAAAGTCACTTACACAAAAGGATAAGAAAGGGAAAACAGCAAGGTTAAAAGAAAATTGAGAAATAGGGCGAAATAAAATGATAAAAAGGTGGTACGCTTAGCCGATATGTCAAGGAGGGCAACAATTCAGTAAAGTATACCTAAATATACCCGACCTGACCCTGAGCCTATGTTACAACCTAAGAAAGTCCTGTCGTGATCCTAAGAGTTGTATGGCAAACTTAAAGCAGTGAAAACAAGGGCAAGCTTATGGCAATATGTATAAATGAGTTGTGAATTTTTTCTGAGAGTGAGTGTTGAAAAGTAATCCTTATACTCAAAATGAAATCATTGTGTGAAAAATGAGGATGTTGCTTTGAAGTGAGGACACTAGCTGCAATACCGGAAATATTAGCACCTTGGTGAGAAATTGAAGAGGATATGTGTCAGTGCGTAGTGAGTCTGTATCATGGTCTAGTTCCACATAATTCAAGCCTAATAGTGATAACACGCATGAACATAATGAAAATGATCGGCATTGATAGCCAAATGATTGCAAAAGCTAAAATGTGGATACTCTTGTACAAAGATTTTGTAGTGAGTCATAGTGCGTCGCTTGAGGACAAACAACCAATTTATGTTGAGGGTGTTGATGTACCGTGGTTTCACGGTACTTTTAATGCTTTTTTCTTAAGTTTAGTGTGTGTCTAAAGCCTTTTTGTATTGATTTTTATGTAGGTTTCTCTTTATTTGCAGGAAATCTGTCAAAACATGAACGCGGGAGCTTTTGAGCAAGAAATGCAGAAGAGACCACCTACGGAGCTTATGACGGTCCGTCGAGGCTGTGACGGTCCGTAGGTGGCATTGTAGTAAGGAGAGAAGCTGCTGAAGGAAGATGGGGAAGTCTGACCAAGTGTGGGACTATGGAAGTTCATGACGGACCGTCATAACCACGACGGTCCATCCTGCTTGTTCGTCGTGATGATCAGAGAGTAGTCCCAGTACCCAATTCCAAGAAGTTAAGTTTTATGGAACGAAAACCCTCGACGGACCATCGTGCTTGAAATGGTCCGTCATACCTGTCCGTCGAGGGTAATGAAGAAATCAGTAGAAGAATTTGTGAAGTATGGGACGACGGAGGCCATGACGGTCCGTCGTGCCCACGACGGTCCGTCACGAGGTCCGTCGACTCAGACGCGTTTGGACAGATTTTCATTAATTAGAATCCTTCTTTTATTAGGTTTTCTTTTTATTATAAATAGTTTGAAAAACCTCGTTTTGGGGGTTAGACTTTTGGATAATTTTTAGTTCTCTTGTTCAAGTATTGAAGAATTAATTTCAGTAATTGATACACTTTTTCTGTAATTGATTGTTGGTGTTTTTGTTGATTAATCAAGTAAATTTCTGGATTTTATTCTTTCTCATTAAAGTAAGTGCATGAATTCTTATATTAAAAATATGAATAGTGTGATTATGACCATGGGTAACTAAACTCCATAACTAGGGTTGTGGGAACAATGGGTGAACAATAAGGTAAAATCTAACTAAAATAACAATTCTAGAATAGTGTCTTGCATGTATTGATAATTCTTTCGTGTAGAAGTCTTTTTAACGGGTGGCCAAAGTTCGAACTCGCCTTAATGCTACTTGCCAGACCAAGGAGGTAGATAATAGGAAAAGAATTATCAACATAAATTTAGTGTATACTATTTAATAGGCTAGTGTCGGTTGGTACGAGGTAATAACTTAGTCAAATATCGAATACAATGCTTAATATAAGGTAAAGATAAGGTTAGTATAGCAACACACGTAGCCGGACCAAGGTGTGGAGTGAAATTTTCTAGATGCCGGACCAAGGATTTAGAGATACATAACTTATCACTTTACATGCAAGATACTAGGAAAGAATTGTTATAGTTGGAATTATCAAGTTAGGAACCTGTGGGGAACACTTAAGCCCTAGTTACTTTTATTGATTGTTTAAACTCTGAGATTTGAATCTGTTAGTTGTTTACTTTAATTTAGTTATTCCTTTTCATTAATTTAGAAATAAAACCCCCCTTTTTGTCTTTTGTTTTCCACGAAAATAGTTGACTAAATAATAGTAATAATAGAATAAAGTTAAGTCTCAATTATTTTCCTCGTGGGATCGATTCCAACCTCATTAGTTGGGTTCTTTACTAGATACGACTGCTTTACTTATTATTTGAGAAGTAAGTTTGAGCGTATCAAATTTGGGGTAAATGGAAAGTGAGTGCTAGGGTGAAGTCTGAGTAGCCCAATTCACGATCCTCTTTTGGGGTTTTCTTGCCTGTTTTCTTTTTCCTCAAAAGACTGATTACTTTTATTGTTGAACCAGCATGTTATATCTTGTGTACATAGTATAACTCTGAAGCATGACGGCTAAAACAAATATGATATCCCGATATAATGAAAATGATGCATGACTAGGCATAGTAATTGATCATTGTGTGGCTCTAAACATGACATAGAGATACACTACTTCATGACCCTGAATCTAAAACTCGAACTAGGTGTCTAATAATCTGGGAATGTAATTAATGTCAAGTGAGTATGAGGGAAATTCGAATGATCCACCATTGATACTGAGATAGAACTTGCCTGGTTAGTCTTGCTAAAAGTAAGTCAAATTGAACAATTAGGAAAGGATCATAGGAGTTTTTTTGAAATAGTCAATCTTGAGCCTAAAAATAACAGAAAACCAAATGAAGTTAATCCCGTATTGATCCAAATGATTTGAGCCTAAAAACAGTTCTTTCTTTTTCACCCCAACTGATCTTCTCTGGGAACAATCTGTTGGCCATGGTCCCTTCTTGGACATGTGCACCTCAGTTTATGCCAAAAGCATAAGTTGAGGGTGGCTAATGCAGAAAGCAACCTTGTCGTGGACCTGACCCAACCATGGGTATTGTGAACCTTGACTCATGGCAAAGTCATGAGTTGAGGGTGGCTGTTATAAGGAATACTCCGAAAAGTGGGGTTGAAAGAATTAAGAGAAAGAAAGAACAAAACAGAAGTGACTAAAAAAATGAATAAATTATACATATGAAGCAAAATAAACACAAGAAAAGAGAAAAGTCACTTACACATAAGCATAAGAAAGGAAAAACAGCAAGGTGAAAAGAAAATTGAGAAATAGGACGAAATAAAATGATAAAAAGGTGGTACGCTTAGCCGATATGTCAAGGAGGGCAACAATTCACTAAAGTATACCTAAATATACCCGACCTGACCCAGAGCCTATGTTACAACCTAAGAAAGTCCTGTCGTGATCCTAAGAGTTGTATGGCGAACTTAAAGTAGTGAAAACAAGGGCAAGCTTATGGCAATAGGTATAAATGAGTTGTGAATTTTTTCTGAGAGTGAGTGTTGAAAAGTAATCTTTATACTCAAACCGAAATCATTGTGTGAAAAATGAGGATGTTGTTTTGAAGTGAGGACACTAGTTGCAATACCGGAAATATTAGAACCTTGGTGAGAAATTGAAGAGGATAGGTGTCAGTGCATAGTAAGTCTGTGTCATGGTTTGGTTCCACATAATTCAAGCCTAATAGTGATAACATGCATGAACATAATGAGAATGATCGGCATTGATAGCCAAATTATTGCGAAAGCTAAAATGTGGATACTCTTGTACAAAGATTTTGTAGTGAGTCATAGTGCGTCGCTTGAGGACAAACAACCAATTTATGTTGAATGTGTTGATGTACCGTGGTTTCACGGTACTTTTAATGCTTTTTTCTTAAGTTTAGTGTGTGTCTAAAGCCTTTTTGTATTGATTTTTATGTTGGTTTCTCTTTATTTGCAGGAAATCTGTTAAAACATTAACGCGGGAGCTTTTGAGCAAGAAATGCAGAAGAGACCACCTACGGAGCCTATGACGGTCCATCGAGGCTGTGACGGTCCGTAGGTGGCATTGTAGAAAGGAGAGAAGCTACTGATGGAAGATGGGGAAGTCTGACCAAGTGTGGGACTACGGAAGTTCATGACGGACCGCCATAACCACGATGGTCCGTCCTGCTTGTTCGTCATGATGATCAGAGAGTAGTCCCAGTACCCAATTCCAAGAAGTTAAGTATTATGAAATGGAGACCCTTGACGCACCGTCGTGCTTGAAACGGACCGTCATACCTGTCCGTCGATGGTAATGAAGAAAGCAGTAGAAGAATTTGTGAAGTATGGGATGATGGAGGCCATGACGGTCCGTTGTGCCCACGACGGTTCATCACGAGGTCCGTCGACTCAGACGCGTTTTGACAGATTTTCATTAATTAGAATCCTTCTTTTATTAGGTTTTGTTTTTATTATAAATAGTTCGAAAAACCTCATTTTTGGGGTTAGACTTTTGGATAATTTTTAGTTCTCTTGTTCAAGTATGGAAAAATTAATTTCAGTAATTGATACACTTTTTCTGGAATTGATTGTTGGTGTTTTTGTTGATTAATCAAGTGAATTTCTGGATTTTATTCTTTCTCATTAAAGTAAGTGCATGAATTCTTATATTAAAAATATGAATAGTGTGATTATGACCATGGGTAACTAAACTCCATAACTAGGGTTGTGGGAACCATGGGTGAACAATAAAGTAAAATCTAACTAAAATAACAATTCTAGAATAGTGTCTTGCATGTATTGATAATTCTTTCGTGTAGAAGTCTTTTTAACGGGTGGCCAACGTTAGAACTCGCCTTAATGCTACTTACCGGACCAAGGAGGTAGATAATAGGAAAAGAATTATCAACATAGATTTAGTGTATACTATCTAATAGGCTAGTGTCGGTTGGTACGAGGTAATAACTTAGTCAAATATCGAATACAATGCTTAATATGAGGTAAAGCTAAGGGTTAGTCTAGCAACACACGTAGCCGGACCAAGGTGTGGAGTGAAATTTTCTAGATGCTGGACCAAGGATTTAGAGATACATAACTTATTACTTTACATGCAAGAATACTAGGAAAGAATTGTTATAGTTAGAATTATCAAGTTAGGAACCTGTGGGGAACACTTAAGCCCTAGTTACTTTTATTAATTGATTAAACCCTGAGATTTGAATCTGTTAGTTGTTTGCTTTAATTTAGTTATTCATTTTCATTAATTTAGAAATAAAAAACCCCCTTTTTGTCTTTTGTTTTCCAGGGAAATAGTTGACTAAATAGTAGTAATAATAGAATAAAGTTAAGTCTGAACTATTTTCCTCGTGGGATCAATCCCAACCTCATTAGTTAGGTTCTTTACTTGATACGATCGCTTTACTTCTTATTTCAGAAGTAAGTTTGAGCGTATCAAATTTGGGGTAAATGGAAAGTGAGTGCTAGGGTGAAGTCTGAGTAGCCCAATTCACGATCCTCTTTTGGGTTTTCTTGCCGGTGTTTATTTTCCTCAAAAGACTGATTACTTTTATTGTTGAACCGGCATGTTATATCTTGTGTACATAGTATAACTCTGAAGCATGATGGCTAAAACAAATATGATATCCCGATATAATGGAAATGATGCATGACCAGGCATAGTAATTGATCATTGTGTGGCTCTAAACATGACATAGAGATACACTACTGCATGACCCTGAATCTAAAACTCGAACTAGGTGTCTAATAATCTGGGAATGTAATGAATGTCAAGTGAGTGTGAGGGAAATTCGAATGATGCACCATTGATACTGAGCTAGAACTTGCCTGGTTATTCTTGCTAAAAGTAACCCAAATTGAACAATTTGGAAACGATCATAGGACTTTTTTTGAAATAGTCAATCTTGAGCCTAAAAATAACAGAAAACCAAATGAAGTTAATCCCGTATTGATCCAAATGATTTGAACCTAAAAACAGATCTTTCTTTTTTACCCCAACTGATCTTCTTTGGGAAAAATTTGTTGGCCCTGGTCCCTCCTTGGACATGTGCACCTCAGTTTATGCCAAAAGCATAAGTTGAGGGTGGCTAATGCAGAAAGCAACCTTGTCATGGACCTGACCAAACCATGGGTATTGTGAACCTTGACTCATGGCAAAGTCATGAGTTGAGGGTGGCTGTTATAAGGAATACTCCGGAAAGTGGGGTTGAAAGAATTAAGAGAAAGGAAGAACAAAACAGAAGTGACTAAAAGAAATGAATAAATTATACATATGAAGCGAAATAAACACAAGAAAAGAGAAAATTCACTTACACATAAGGATAAGAAAGGGAAAACAGCAAGCTGAAAAGAAAATTGAGAAATAGGGCAAAATAAAATGATAAAAAGGTGGTACGCTTAGCCGATATGTCAAGGAGGGCAACAATTCAGTAAAGTATACCTAAATATACCCGACCTGACCCTGAGCCTATGTTACAACCTAAGAAAGTCCTGTCGTGATCCTAAGAGTTGTATGGCGAACTTAAAGCAGTGAAAACAAGGGCAAGCTTATGGCAATAGGTATAAATGAGTTGTGAATTTTTTCTGAGAGTGAGTGTTGAAAAGTAATCCTTATACTCAAACAGAAATCATTGTGTGAAAAATGAGGATGTTGTTTTGAAGTGAGGACACTAGTTGCAATACCGGAAATATTAGAACCTTGGTGAGAAATTGAAGAGGATAGGTGTCAGTGCGTAGTAAGTCTGTGTCATGGTTTGGTTCCTCATAATTCAAGCCTAATAGTGATAACATGCATGAACATAATGAGAATGATCGGCATTGATAGACAAATGATTGCGAAAGCTAAAATGTGGATACTCTTGTACAAAGATTTTGTAGTGAGTCATAGTGCGTCATACCTGTCCGTCGAGGGTAATAAAGAAATCAGCAGAAGAATTTGTGAAGTATGGGACGACGGAGGCCATGACGGTCCGTCGTGCCCACGACGGTCCGTCACGAGGTCCGTCGACTCAGACGCGTTTGGACAGATTTTCATTAATTAGAATCCTTCTTTTATTAGGTTTTGTTTTTATTATAAATAGTTCAAAAAACCTCGTTTTTCGGGTTAGCCTTTTAGATAATTTTTAGTTCTCTTGTTCAAGTATTGAAGAATTAATTTCAGTAATTGATACAATTTTTCTGGAATTGATTGTTGGTGTTTTTGTTGATTAATCAAGTGAATTTCTGGATTTTATTCTTTCTCATTAAAGTAAGTGCATGAATTCTTATATTAAAAATATGAATAGTGTGATTATGACCATGGGTAACTAAACTCCATAACTAGGGTTGTGGGAACCATGGGTGAACAATAAGGTAAAATCTAACTAAAATAACAATTCTAGAATAGTGTCTTGCATGTATTGATAATTCTTTCATGTAGAAGTCTTTTTAACGGGAGGGCAACGATAGAACTCGCCTTAATGCTACTTGACAGACCAAGGAGGTAGATAATAGGAAAAGAATTATCAACATAGATTTAGTGTATACTATCTAATAGGCAAGTGTCGGTTGGTACGACGTAATAACTTAGTCAAATATCGAATACAATGCTTAATATGAGGTAAAGCTAAGGGTTAGTCTAGCAACACACGTAGCCGGACCAAGGTGCGGAGTGAAATTTTCTAGATGCCGGACCAAGGATTTAGAGATACATAACTTATCACTTTACATGCAAGATACTAGGAAAGAATTGTTATAGTTAGAATTATCAAGTTAGGAAGCTGTGGGGAACACTTAAGCCCTAGTTACTTTTATTAATTGATTAAACTCTGAGATTTGAATCTGTTAGTTGTTTACTTTAATTTAGTTAATCATTTTCATTAATTTGGAAATAAACCCCCCCTTTTTGTCTTTTGTTTTCTAGGGAAATGGTTGACTAAATAATAGTAATAATAGAATAAAGTTAATTCTGAACTATTTTCCTATTGGGATTGATCCCAACCTCATTAGTTGCGTTCTTTACTTCATACGACCGCTTTACTTCTTATTTTAGTAGTAAGTTTGAGCGTATCAAATTTGGGGTAAATGGAAAGTGAGTGCTAGGGTGAAGTCTGAGTAGCCCAATTCACGATCCTCTTTTGGGGTTTTCTTGCCTGTGTTCTTTTTCCTCAAAAGACTGATTACTTTTATTGTTGAACCGGCATCATATATCTTGTGTACATAGTATAACTCTGAAGAATGATGGCTAAAACAAATATGATATCCCGATATAATGAAAATGATGCATGACTAGGCATAGTGATTGATAATTGTGTGGCTCTAAACATGGCATAGAGATACAATACTGCATCACCCTGAATCTAAGACTCGAAATAGGTGTCTAATAATCTGGGAATGGAATGAATGTCAAGTGAGTGGGAGGGAAGTTCGAATGATACACCATTGATACTGATATAGAACTTGCCTGGTTAGTCTTGCTAAAAGTAAGCCAAATTGAACAATTAGGAAATGATCATAGGACTTTGTTCGAAATAGTCAATCTTGAGCCTAAAAATAACAGAAAACCAAATGAAGTTAATCCCGTATTGATCCAAATGATTTGAGCCTAAAAACAGATCTTTCGTTTTCACCCCAACTGATCTTCTCTAGGAACAATGTGTTGGCCCTGGTCCCTCTTTGGACATGTGCACCTCAGTTTATGCTAAAAGCATAAGTTGAGGGTGGCTAATGCAGAAAGCAACCTTGTCGTGGCCCTGACCCAACCATGGGTATTGTGAACCTTGACTCATGGCAAAGTCATGAGTTGAGGGTGGCTGTTATAAGGAATACTCCAGAAAGTGGGGTTGAAAGAATGAAGAGAAAGAAAGAAAAAAAAACAGAAGTGACTAAAAAAAAAAAGAATAAATTATACATATGAAGCAAAATAAACACAAGAAAAGAGAAAAGTCACTTACACATAAGGATAAGAAAGGGAAAACAGCAAGGTGAAAAGAAAATTGAGAAATAGGGCGAAATAAAATGATAAAAAGGTGGTACGCTTAGCCGATATGTCAAGGATGGCAATAAAGTATACCTAAATATACCCGACCTGACCCTGAGCCTATGTTAGAAGCTAAGAAAGTCCTGTCGTGATCCTTAGAGTTGTATGGCAAACTTAAAGCAGTGAAAATAAGGGCAAGCTTATGGCAATATGTATAAATGAGTTGTGAATTTGTTCTTAGAGTGAGTGTTGAAAAGTAATCCTTATACTCAAACTGAAATAATTGTGTGAAAAATGAGGATGGTGTTTTGAAATGAGGACACTAGTTGCAATACCAGAAATATTAGTACCATGGTGAGAAATTGAAGAGGATAGGTGTCAGTGCGTAGTGAGTCTGTGTCATGGTATGGTTCCACATAATTCAAGCCTAATAGTGATAACATGCATGAACATAATGAGAATGATCGGGATTGATAGACAAATGATTGCGAAAGCTAAAATGTGGATACTTTTGTACAAAGATTTTGTAGTGAGTCATAGTGCATCGCTTGAGGACAACCAACGATTTTAAGTTGAGGGTGTTGATGTACCATGGTTTCACGGTACTTTTAATGCTTTTTTCTTATGTTTAGTGTGTGTCTAAAGTCTTTTTGTATTGATTTTTATGTAGGTTTCTCTTTATTTGCAGGAAATCTGTCCAAAGATGAACGTGGGAGCTTTTGAGCAATTAAGAAATGCAGAAGAGACCACCTACGGAGCTTATGACGGTCCGTCAAGGCTGTAACGGTTCGTAAGTGGCATTGTAGTAAGGAGAGAAGCTACAGATGTCGAAGTCTGACCAAGTGTGGGACTACGGAAGTTCATGACAAACTGTCATAACCAAGACGGTCCGTCCTGCTTGTTCGTCGTGATGATCAGAGAGTAGTCCCAGTACCCAATTCCAAGAAGTTAAGTATTATAGAACGGAGACCCTCGACGGACCATCGTGCTTGAAACGGTCCATCATACCTGTCCGTCAAGGGTAATGAAGAAATCAGCAGAAGAATTTGTGAAGTATGGGACGACGGAGGCCATGACGGTCCGTCATGAGGTCCGTCGAGTCAGACGCGTTTGGACAGATTTTCATTAATTAGAATCCTTCTTTTATTAGGTTTTGTTTTTATTATAAATAGTTCGAAAAACCTCGTTTTTGGGGTTAGACTTTTGGATAATTTTTAGTTCTCTTGTTCAAGTATTGAAGAATTAATTTCAGTAATTGATACACTTTTTCTGGAATTGACTGTTGGTGTTTTTGTTGATTAATCAAGTGAATTTCTGGATTTTATTCTTTCTCATAAAAGTAAGTGCATGAATTCTTATGTTAAAAATATGAATAGTGTGAATATGACCATGGGTAACTAAACTCCATAACTAGGGTTGTGGGAACCATGGGTGAACAATAAGGTAAAATCTAACTAAAATAACAATTCTAGAATAGTGTCTTGCATGTATTGATAATTCTTTCGTGTAGAAGTATTTTTAACGGGTGGCCAACGTTAGAACTCGCCTTAATGCTACTTGACAGACCAAGGAGGTAGATAATAGGAAAAGAATTATCAACATATATTTAGTGTATACTATCTAGTAGGCTAGTGTCGGTTGGTACGAGGTAATAACTTGGTCAAATATCGAATACAATGCTTAATATGAGGTAAAGATAAGGGTTAGTATAGCAACACACGTAGCCGGACCAAGGTGCGGAGTGAAATTTTCTAGATGCCGGACAAAGGATTTAGAGATACATAACTTATCAGTTTACATGCAAAATACTAAGAAAGAATTGTTATAGTTAGAATTATCAAGTTAGGAACCTGTGGGGAACACTTAAGCCCTAGTTACTTTTATTAATTGATTAAACTCTGAGATTTGAATCTGTTAGGTGTTTACTTTAATTTAGTTAATCATTTTCATTAATTTAGAAATAAACCCCCCCTTTTTGTCTTTTGTTTTCCAGGGAAATAGTTGACTAAATAGTAGTAATAATAGAATAAAGTTAAGTTTGAACTATTTTCCTCGTGGGATCGATCCCAACCTCATTAGTTGGGTTCTTTACTTGATACGACCGCTTTACTTCGTATTTGAGAAGTAAGTTTGAGTGTATCATCCCTCCACTTGAAGAAGTTGCTATGGGTGGTCAACTTCAGGTTGTTCCTCCACCGGTGATCGATGGAGAGATAAGGGCGGCTTTTCTCAATTTAACCCATGTCATGACCTCTCAATCTAATGTCATCACTTCTCAGTCCAAGCTATGACGATCCAATTGAATAGGGAGGTTGGACCCCGAGTGCCTCATCATGCTAGCACTATGGCTTCACATTTGAGAGACTTTACTAGAATGAACCCACCTATGTTCTTCGGTTTGAAATTGGATAAAGAACCTAAAAATTTCCTCGATGAGGTCTATCAGATACTCTATGCAATCAGTGTGACCTCAATTGAGAAGACCGAGTTGGCGACCTATCAACTCAAAGATGTGGCCCAAACATGGTACATACAATGGAGGGATAATAGGGCTCTAAGAGGTGTTCCGATGACTTGGGAAATCTGCAAGAAGGCTTTCCTTGATAGGTTCTTTCCTAGAGAGTTAAGTGACACATCCGAAACCACACCTTAGATGATAGGGTGCAATATTTGATTGCGACCGGCGTATTCGACCTCAGAGGTCTTATAGAAGCCTATTATATCATTCATCGCATATGCATAATGAAAAGAAGTGCGGAATTAAAACTTTTCGTAAAACATTATACAAGTCTTCAACTCTTTCATATATAGAAATAGGAAAAAAACTAAGTTTAGAATCATCATCTTAAGACACGATAATTCTTGGGTAACGGCCCATACGAATTTAAAACATACTATTATAGTCTATTACAAACTTTATAAAAGAAACAAAAAATGACAGATATGCCCTCGAGTCAAGTGAGGACATACTTCAACTCTTCTAGAACGATCTCCTTATCCAAGTCTTCTTCCAAAAGTTCTTCACCTACCAAGAACTATTAGATAGAAAATAAAGCATTGAATTAGTACTACCACATGTACTAAGTATGACATTATGCATAAAAATCATGAAAATGGACTTTATTGGAAATATGCATCTTTTCTTTGAAACATAATAATATCATCATAAGAATAACATTTAGCAACTTAAAATCACATAAGAAAACATTAAACCGAAAAATATGATTTTTAACTCACATTACAGTGAGTTCACTCACTGTACAGTGAAGTCCCTTTACTGTTACAGTGAAGTCTAAACCCTCTCTTTTGAACTTATTTAAGCATGTAATCTTCTCACTAACGTCATCCTAAGATTCACTTAAGTCACACAAAGAGAGACCTCCCATACACCCTCTCTAGATGTGCCTAAACGACCCTTAAGATCACTCCTAATGAGACACACACACACCTACAAAACATCTTTACCATCAAGGTAAGATTCTTCTACCAAAGGTGACTCTAAGTCTCACTTGAGTGAGTTGTGAAGCAACCGCCCATACAATACCTTACACACACACTCAAGAGATCCTATAGACTCCCTAGGATAGAATCATTCTCACTAAACACATCAACACACAGATGAGATGACATTCTCCTTCCAAAGGCCATCAAAAGACCTACTTAAGTAAATCAAGAAGATAACGTCCATGATTGACCTCTTCAAGATTACCAAAATAGTCCTTGAGACTACCTAAGGCTTAGATCATGTCCACAACACCAAACGTTTTCCCTAACTAGAGTCATTCTCAAGACTTCCATAGATTAGCCATGAAGAGATCATCCTTGATGCCCTCTTCACAATTTAACTAAAGAATCCCTAAGGCACTCTAGATTAGGTACTTATTCACTTACATACTTCATAGCGTAAGTCATTATTTCATTAGTTCATTTAAGAGACATACATCACATAAAGGACATTCAAATAATGGTCTTACAGAAGACCTAGGAACTCCAAGTAACACCATCAAAGTCAATTGTGCAATGTCTAGATAGCGTTCCATACCACCACCTAAACCTCATATACTTCTCTAATGCTAATAGGTATACCACATGATGAGAATAGGCAATAACCGACATAGACCATGGTAGCAAGGCATGAAATCCGAAGTTCTATCCTACTTCGATGAGGTGTTCTACTTGCCAATGGTAGAACATAAAGATCCCATGTAGGCACATGGTTAAGGAATATGAAGGGCATACTTTGTATTCTAGTCTCATACTTAACTAGAACTACTTCCCTTAACCATGAAAACTCGGTGCTAGCCTTAGTTCTCATAAATGAATTTGCATTATTGTTTATACAAATGGGTTCCATATCATGTTCATGACCCAATCACTTTTACCCTACCAAAGCAAGGTCTGTTAGGGCTATCTAACAATGGCGAAAAGAAGCTCATCACGACTTTCCTAAGGTATGAGATGATGCCGTTCCATCCAACCAACCTTAAGTCCATCACTCATTACACAAAGGATACCATTACGGCTCACTACTTCACAATTCATAACCTTACCACTTGGTTCAAGGTTCCACATAAATTACCCTCTTATTATCATTCAAGGTCTCACCTATATTCATTTATTCAAGACTAAGACCCTTTAGGTTCCTAAGTCAAGACATCACATACTCACATAAGCATCAAGTAAGGGACACAAGTCTACCTAAACAAGACACAACATAGTTCCATTTTAACACATATAGTCTATCTTTCTTTAGACCTTTAAACATGACCCTTAACCTTATTAAGTCAATCTATTCATTACCTTAACATTATCAATATAACCATTTTAGACTCATCTAACCAATTTAAGAACAACCATGTATCAATTCTAAGACTACACACTTATCACATAGTCAAAACATAACATGATTATCTAGATAGTATCAATAGTCTAACACATACTTTAACATATACGTAGATATGATTATACATCACCAAATAAACTACACAAATAGCCATATAAGTTCAA
Organism: Solanum sitiens; assembly: GCA_016801875.1. Classification (NCBI taxonomy): domain Eukaryota; kingdom Viridiplantae; phylum Streptophyta; class Magnoliopsida; order Solanales; family Solanaceae; genus Solanum; species Solanum sitiens. Next base: position 906,454 of record JABWTJ010000089.1, on the reverse strand, counting down.
GTAGTGCCGACGAGGCCATGATCATCAATATACTAGAAAGTAACGCCGACAAGGCCACATCAATTCACATAACACCGCCACCAAAGGTGGACCAAACCAATCATAACATAATTGAAGTAAAATTAACATTGAATAAGAAGAAATAGGACAGTGTACCACCACTTTATCATCAACACTTCAAGCCAATACCAAATCACCCAATTCAACATCATAAGGTTCTTACCCATGTCCATGAACACCAATTCAATACACAATTATAGAAATCAATGAAATCTAACTCAATTCAATATAGTTTAAAAATCCAATGACAATTTGATAACAATTGAATACAATTCTTACATCAATAGAAAGCCCATAAGAAACTACACATGAATTCATCAACATTAAGCCAATATCAAGTAACCCATAATTTAGTCAAAGCCTTAGGTTCATCAATTACATGGGTTCATAGGTAATTTAGGTTAAAATAGTCAATACAACATCAATCTAATCCATAGTAGACGTTTGAAAACCATTAATGCAAGAACCCATGGTAGAATCATGAAATTGGACAATTCATCTTTAGAAAATTTTTGAAAACATCTTTGAAAGTTGGGCTCCTTGATGAAACGAGTTTCAAGGATCAAAAGCCATAACTCAAAGAATCTAATTATTCACTTTGATGAATAATCTCTACTAAAACCGTCACACCAAGCTCTTCCTTGATTCTGCACTTCAATGGAGTCTTTGGGATTTCTTAAGGGATTTTGGGGTTTTGAGTTTAGAAGAATGAATTATTCTAAGTGTTAAACAATTATATACATATTTAAAATACCCAATATACCCTTAATAAACCTCCAATAATTTTATTTGGAAGAGGGGTGAAATTCCCATTTCACCCCTCACTTAACAGTGACCTGCGCAATGACTTGGCCTCACAGATGAAAGGCAGTCGACGGACCGTTTGTCCACAAACGGACCATCCTGTCCTTCTGTTTGTTGGGTCAGAGACTTGCAAAGGTTCCCACTTCACCCAAGACCAAGTCTCAACCAACGACACCCATCGACGGGGCATCGATTTTCGTACGAGCCGTCGATGTCTCCGTCGTTTGGGGGCTGCCTGGGACAATCTTGACATAAAGTTTGGGTCCTTCCTCAAGGACCGTTAGATGGTCCTTGGGGATGTTTTCCCAAACTTTTCCAACCCAAACATGCACGTATACAAGTTTAACACCTCTCACATGAATTTCATCAAAAACTAACATGCAAAACTCGACGAACATGCCTAGACACACAAGGTCATTTCAAGACATATCTTTCAAACTTCATGAACGTTCTTGGACGTTTGACCTCCAAACTCCACGAAACTTGACACACTTCCTATACATGCTATAATAACTAATTTAAGGACCTTAAAACCTCATGAATTACACACAAACACATAAAACCACATACGAGGGACATATTTGACTTAGTCGTCGAACGTATTAGTCGTCCTTTGACGTTTGAATTCCAATGCAGCTAAACTCTTAGATACTGCCTCTAAAACATATAATAGACAACACTAGGACCTTAGACCACCATTTACAATATGTTAGGCTCTAGTTAACCTAAGTCATTTTTGGGGTCTTACATTAAGGGAAGTCAAGGTGAAAGAATTCATCAACCTTCGTCAAGGAGGTATGAGTGTAGTTGACTATCCTTTTAAGTTTAATAAATTGTCCAAGAATGCTCCATCCTTGGTGTCTAACCCAAGGTATGATATGATTCCTTTTCTTACGGGGGTGTCAGAAGATTTGGTAGAAGAATTTTATTTGGCTATGCTACATGCTAATATGAATATTTATTGTCTCGTGGTCTATGCTCAACAAGTGGAAGAAAGTGGGCTAAGAAGAAAGAATAGGGAGGCCAAGAAGGAAAGGTCATACGAAAGTGCTTCCTCTAAGGGTAGGCTTGACATTCAAGACAATCCTTGGTTCAAGAAGAGGTTTTCTAACCAAGTTCCCCTAGGCTAGTGATGATATGGTGTCTAACCCTAAGTCTCAAAATGGAAGATGTACTAGTTCACCAAGCAAGAATCCAAGTTGTGGAAAGTGTGCCAAGAAACATTATGGGGATTGCATAGTTGGGACGAACAATTGCTTTGGAAGTGGCAAGAGTGGCCACAAGTTTAGGGATTGCCCTAATTTGAAGGGGAAAGACAAAGGATGTGGGCAAGCTCAAGCTAGTGGTTCTAATGTTGATTCTCCAAGGAAGAATCGCTTCTATGCACTTCGCTCTAAGAGTGAACAAGAGAGTTCTTCCAATGTGTTGACCGGTATGTTACAAGTCTTCTCTATTTTTTTATGCTTTACTTGATCCAGGTGCTACGTTATCATTTGTTACTCCTTTGATAACTAGGAAGTTTTATATTTTGCCCGATGTCCTAAATGAACCTTGTGTGGTAACTACTCACGTAGGTGATACGGTGGTTTAAATAAGGGTATAAGGTCATAAAATGGTTGATAATGTGGTAATGAGGCAGTGTGTAATGATTTAGGTGAATTGAAAGTCAAACGTCAAGGGGCGACCAAGACATTCGATGACAAGCCACCTTTGTGCCTTGTTATGTGCCTATATGTGTGTTTCATAAGTATATTAGGTACTTATATGAGTTATAATAGTGTTTATATGCAGTGTTTCAAGTTTCATAAAGTTTTGACGTCAAACGTCCATGACGTTCAAAAGGTTTGCTTTAAAATGACCTTGTGTGTCTTTTCATATTTTGTCAAGTTTTATGTGTTTGTTTTGAATGAAATTGATATGACAGGTAGTAAACTCGTATACTATCATATTTGGGTTAGAAACGTCCGGGAAAACATCCCCAAGGACCAACCAAGGGTCCTTTAGGAAGGACCCATCTTTGAGCCAAAGGCTATCAGGACCAGCCGTAATCGACTGAGGCAATCAATGGCCCGTAGGCTGGTCAATGCCCCTTCGTTGGAAGGCGTGGGTCAAGACATAGCCTAGGGATATCAAGCTCCCAATTTCCCATCTCATTCCCAAACGATAGCCCAGTCAGGATGGTCCGTCTACTGGCTGACTCCCCGTCTTTGAGCTCCGTCGATGGGAAACTGTCTCCTGCGTAACTTTACTACTAAAATGCAAGAGTGAATTGGTAAATTCACCCAACGTCCAAATAATAGTTTGGGAGGTTACTTAGGTGTATTTTTGGTATTTTAAGTGGATACATAAGTCCTAAACACCTAGATGGATTCATTCTTCTAAATCAAAACCCCAAAATGTCTAAGAAATTCTCTAGAACTCCATTGTAGCCAAAACTAAAGGAAGAGATTCGATTGGCGATTTGATTGGTGATTCTTCCTCAATTTGGTGGATTCATATCAGTTAGGTATGGATTCTTCATCCTTGAAACTCTATTCATCAAGGAGTTAACTTCAAAGTGATTTTCTAAAGTTTTCTAAAGATGAACTTGTCCGATTTCAAAATCTTGCCATGGGTTATTGCATAAAACGGTTTGGATCATTAATTATTGATTAAATTGATGTTTTTAACCTGAAATATTAATTAACCCATGCTAAATGTAATCTCTTCAAATTGGCTATATTTTGGATCTGATGATCTTGATTTAATGCTTATGAATTCTAGTGTAGTTTTCTATGGGTTTTTGAATGATGTAAGGATTGTATTGAATTAAGGAATAGGTTGTATTAGATTGATAAATCTATATTTAATTGACTTATATTCATTGAGTATTGTGATTTATGTATTCAATTGATTATCATGGCCATGGGTAGGGGCCTATTGGTATTGTATTAGATGATTTAGCTATGGATTGAAGTGGAGAGAATGGATTGTTGGTACGCTGCCTAATTCTATTTATTTTATATAATATAGGTTTTGAATTATGTTGTGATTGGAATGGTCTACTTATGGTGGCGGTGCTATGTCTTATAATTGTTAATGATGTGGCCTTGTTGGCGTTAGTTTATGTATTATGATGATCATGGCTTTGTCGGCACTACTTGATATGTTCTGATGATTTGTGTAGTTGAATTATGTGAAGTATAATCATATCTTTCTACTTGTGATTATGGTGAACAGCATGTGTTCGTATATTGATGTTGTTAGGTGATCATGTTAGACTATGACTATGTCCTTGTGTTGTAGTCTTAGAGTTGATGAATTATTCTTCCTACTTGACTATATGAGTCTATGATGGTTATATTGATGATGTTATAGTAGTGTATAGGGTGACCTAAAGATTATGAAGGTTATGCCTATGTACTTCTAGAATGATATGCTATAAGTGGTAAAGTTAAATATGTGAGTGTCTTGTTTGGTAGACTTGTGTCCCTTGCTAGATATTTTTGGAATGTATATATGAGATGTCTTGACTTAGTATGCTAAAGCCTCTTATTCTTGTATGTATTAATGATATCCTTGAAGTCAAAAGCCGTAATGGTATCCTTCTTGTGTGAATGGTGTACTTAAGGTTGTTTCGATGGAACGACATGAAATCATCCTTAGGAAAATCATTAGGCAATCCTCATCGCCATTGAAAGGCATCCCTAGGGAACCTCTTTGGTAGGATGAATGTGATTGGGTTATGAACTAGATATGGAACCCCTTCATGTGATACTTTATGTGAAATACTCTATGAGAACAAAGTCTAGAACCGAGTGAGTATGGTATGGAAAAGTAATATATATAAGATGAAATTAGATAACAAAGAAACCCATCATATTCCTTAACCATGTGCCTACACGGGATGTGTCCAAGTTCTACCATTGGCAAGTAAAACACCCTTATCAGAGTAGGTTACAACTTTGGATTCCATGCTTACATACCATGGTCTATGTAGGTTGTCTCCTATTCACATCATATGGGATACCTACTAGTATTTGAGAAGTCTGCGAAGTTTAGGTGGTGGTATGGGGCGCTACCTAGACATTGCACCTTTAGGCTTTGAGGATGTTAGTTAGTGAGCCCCTAGATCTTATAGAAGACTATTACTTGAATGTCCGTATGTGATGAATTTCTCTTAATGAACTAACGAAGTAATGACTTGTGTTAGAAAGCATGTAAGTGAATGAGTGCCTAGCCTAGAGTAACTCAAAGGATTTTCTACTTAAAGTGTGAAGGGGGCATAATAGATGGTCTCTTCATGACTTATCTAGGTAAGTCTTAATAATGACTCTAGTTAGGAAAGTTGGTCGATAAAGTAGACATGATCTAATATTAGGAAGTCTTAAGGATTATTTAGTTAATCTTGAAGAGGGTGTATGGGTGTTCTCTTACAGAATTACTTAAGTAAGTCTTTTGATAACCTTGGTAAGGTGAAGGTCATACCATATACGTTATGTGTTTTGGTGTGTTGTAAGTGTATATATCTCATTATAGGTAGTCCTAATGATCATTTAGGTGTGCTTATAGAGGGTGTATGGGCGGTCTCTCTTTGTCTTACTTTAGTGATTCTTAGGATAGAATTTAGTGAGAATGTTGCAAAGTTAGTTCACTGTAATGTTGGAATTCGTTTACTGTGAAGCTCAAAGTAGTTCACTATAACATTTGGTAGTTCACTGTAATATTTCATAAAAATGTGGCTAAATGCTTATGTGATTTGTTATGTGTTTCTAAGGTTTTAAATGTTGTTCTTATATTTATACTATGATGTTTTAATTAAAAAAATCATATTTTCATTAAATGTCCGTTATCATGATTTTTATAAATTAAGCAATACTTAGTACATGTGTTTGTACGAATTCCATATCTTTATCTATCTCTAAAGTGATTCATAGGTGAAATTGCTATTTGAAGCGAAGCTTGGATTAAAGGATCGTTTAAGCAAGTTAAAGTATGTCCTCATTTGACTAGAGGGCATATATGCCTTTAGAGTTTCTTTTTTAAAGCATTGCAATAGACATACTAGTACAATATTTCGATTGTATGGGTTGTGTCCAAAGTATATTTCGAGTCTATGATTTTCTGACATGAGACTGAGTATTTCCTTTGGTTTATATGAAAGATATTTTGAATGACTATTCGAATGTTTGTGAAAAGTTTTAATTCACACTACTTTTCATATATGTATATGTGATGAATGATGCGAAAGGCCTTGTACGAGACCTCCCATAGGTCAAGTACGCTGGTTGCACTCCGAGAGTGCCATATCTTCTAGGGTATGTTCTCGGGATGTGACAAGTTTGGTATCAGATCATAGGTTATGAAAGTGGTCTTAGGAATCAAAAAGACTCTTCAAGTCACCTCAGTATATTCTCGACCATTGATTTGAGCTGCGACACATCTATGGGCGGGAGTCTATAGGACGATAGAGTTTCCATTCTTTTCTACTCCTATGACGTGCCGTAGAGATTTAGAAGTTATGAGTTTTCGTTTCTTATGGTTTTCCTTGTGTTATAGGATATAAATACGAGGAGGAAACCGGCTAGAATAGTTGAGGAGAATGATGTGAATGAGGAGTTTCCTCCTCAAGTTGAACAAGTCGAGCAAATTTTTCAAGGTGCTGAAGGTGCTAGAGATTCTCAAGTACCTATTATTGAACGAGGAAATGATGTTGAGGTGGTTCCCCTTGAAATGACAATGGGGAGATTAGATAGTTTTTTCTTATTTTAGCCCGAGCTTTGACTACCCATGTTATTAGGGGTATTGAACCTAGAGTGAATGTTGTTGATATCACTATGACATATAGATTAAGAGATTTTGTGAGGATGAATCCTCCTATATTTCTTCGCTCTAAGGTGGGAGAAGATACCCAAGAGTTCCTAGATGGTGTGTACAATGTAAGACCCCAAAAATATTTTAGGGTGTCTAGACCCTAACATGTTTCTTTTAAGGTTCTAATGTTCTAAAGTTACTTATAATATTGCTTAGAGGCTGTGTATAATGTTTGAGGTGAATTGGAAGTCAAACGTCAAGGATCGACCAAAACGTTCGATGACTAGTCACTTATGTGCCTCATATGTCTATGCATGCTTAAAATTGTATGAAATGAGGTTCTGAAGTCTTAAAATGAGTTATAATGATATTAATTGTAGTATATGGAGTTTCGTGAAGTTTGGAGTCCAAACGTCCAAGAACGTCCAAGACGTTCGAAAGATAGCCTAGAGACATGCATGTGTGTGTCTTGATGGGGCCTTGCATGTTTGGACGAGTTGCAGGTGTTTGTTTTGGGTGAAACTTATGTGGAAGGTCTAAAACTTGTTATGATTTGTATTTACGTTGGAAATCTCTGGGCACGACTTCTAATGGGCCGCGCAAAAGGGCCCACAAGAAGGACCAAAGGCTGGTCGAGACTATGCCTTGGCAGTGTCAATCGACGGACTAAACGACGGCCAGTTGGTTGACCAACGGCCCGTAGGTGAGGTATTGTCGATTGATACTTAGCTTTGGCAGGTCTCAACCCAAAAATTGGCCAAGGACCAATCGACAGAAGTCAAAGGACGGCGAGTCGATTGACCAACGGCCAGACGATTGGGTCCGTCGATGGTGGCCTTGTGCCACTGCCTGTGCACTGTTTCATTAAAGGGGTGAATGTGAAATTCACCCCACGTGCTAACCTGACCTCACATGATTTATTTGGTGATTTTTGAGTGTATTTAAGTGATAAAAAACGTGATAAAAAACATGATCAACCCATTCAAAAAGCAACTCACACGAATTGAACCTTCCCTCCAAAACCAATTCTCCCTAGAAACCTCCATTGTTGTTGAAGCTCAAGAACAACTTGGAGCTTGGATTTACATGGATGAATCATCAAGTTTTAAAGGTTTTCAACTAGATAAAAGTATGGTGATCCTTCATCTCTAGTTATCTGTCACATCCGGGTTTACCCCCAGACGTAACCGGCGTCGTCGTCCTCTTTGAGGACTTAGACAAGCCTCTTAGCCTCGTCATAGCATTCATCGATTAAAAATGTGAAGGAATTTAAAACTTTTATCTACTTCTACTCGGATGTTTACATAGACCTCTACATACACATAATCATATTTATATCAAGTATACATAGACTTGTTCATATACGAAGATTACATAGTCTTATACTTCTATTTTATACACTTACATAGTAAGGAAATAATAGTCACGAAAGTCGTCTCATCTCATAAACCATCTATCAAAGATAAAAAATCTTGGGTATAGCCCTACATCAATAAAAGAAGCCACATATAGGCTATATACAACATCATTTCAAACGAATAATGGAGTCAATACAGTATTAGAGTAACCAAGTAACATAGTAGTGACATGTCGGCAACGCCCTCGGGAGAGTGAGGACCTACCACTTGGATGGTAAGATATCCAAGTCTTCCTTTCCAGCAATTCGGAGCAAGTTCAACGACCTGAACCTAAAATGTTTGGGAAAAGGGAAATAAATGGGGTTAGTACTCCACATGTACTAAATATGGAACCATATATACAAGTACCAATCAAATATACTTAGAAAAGGACATTTAAGAAAAAAACATTATAAAACATGTGTAATGAAACATAGCAAAGCAAAGCATACTAACTATAACCCTTCATAAAGTCACAGGTGCAGTGATTAAGTAAATTCCCATGTATCTTACTTAATCAAGTAACCTACCAAGACTACAATTAGCAATTAGCCTTACCAACATACTCTCCCATTTCATGAAACATCCTTCTTCAACCAAAGGCAACAACCTTATACTTATAAGCATACTGTTCAATGTACAAAGTCATTTACATTATATCATTACTTTATATCCATGATATTGACCTCTCAAAGCTCCTATCAAGGCAAAGTAGTGCAAGGCGTAGGTAGAGTCCCATACCCCTATTTAAGCTATAGTCAAACCCCTCAAGTTACTTCGATTAGTCTATATCTTATTCGTTCATTTTAGTTTAGGGAAACCTTGCCTTAACCGACATAGACCACATGAGCTAATGTGGAATCCGGTGTCATGAAACCTTACACCGATGGAAGGTGGTCTACCGGCCAAGGTAGAACCTAACTTGAACGTAGCTATCTAGGTGGATCCACTAGCTAGTATCCTATGGTGGCAACATAGTTGATGGATCTTGGGGAAAAGAACCATGGACATATCAACTCTACACCCTACTTGGGTCATGAGGCTATCCACCCCGTGAGGACCGTAGTGAACCCTGCCTTTCCTTATATAAGTAAGTGTCACTCCCTCACATACAAGCCTACTCGGTGCTAAGCTAGGTCCCTTTATTGAAAAGCCTTTACTCTTATCATAATCATAAATATATATATATATATATATATAGATATATATAGCATAGGGCCTAGCCCACATATACATTCATTTATCATAGCTCAATAAGAATTGTATGAGAAATGGTCCTTTCATTAATAACTCAAATAGGTGAAGTTAGCCCTTGCACATCTCATCACAATAGGGCACATCTTTACATAACAACTTTCCTATATCATGTACTCCTAGGCATCCTCACAACAAACCTAAACATTTCAATTCAATCATAATACCAACCTATCACCTTAAGCAAGGTATACTTCAATACAACATTATCACTTGATGACAATTAATCACAATTTGAAGTAAGGATTAGGATATTCAAGACTTACCAATACTTGTCCATAGTTCACCAGTAAGGACCTTACCATCAACCTTAGATCAACCCAATTTGGGTCATCATACCAATGTAATTAAATAGTCAACATGAGAACTAATTTAATAGAAGCACTATTGAATTCAAAGTCTATCTTCTTACCCTAGATTCAATACTCAAGAAATAGGCATGAAGAACTTTTATTCATCACAATATATTCATGATCAATTCAATAGCAACCATTAAATATGATTTAAAGAATAATTAGATGAATTACATCAATCCAACACAAATTCATATCAATCTCATACCTAGGGTTAAGGGTTAGGGGTCATCACCCACAATCTAAACCAAACTACATCAATTCATCATAATCAAGTTAAGATACATGATAATCTATTAATTATAACCCAAAGAATACATAAACAACTCAATTCATATAATCAAATTCGAAATTGGATGAAACCTATATGAAACTCAACTTTTGGAAAATCTTTGAAGGAGCCCTTTGAGGAAAGAATCTCAAAGGTGAATTAGATCCCATACCTTAGGGTTTGATGATGTTTTGATGGTGATTTCGTGCTAAATTAACCCCCAATGATCTTCCAAAGTTATTCTCCAATGGAGTTTTCCAATAGAGAGAGAAAGTAGAGAGAAGGAAGAGAGTTTTGTTTTGAGAATAATGATTAGGCTAATGAGGGTTGGGGTATTTATAGTGGGGTTTATGTCACTTAATTAGTCTTACCTTAACCCCTATTTACCCCTAATATACTTAATAAATAAATAAACTAAAACCTAAATCCCTGAAAACATTACAGGCCCCACGATGACTCCCCGTCGACGGGCAGTCGTGGGCGTGACGGAATGGCCTTCCTCCGTCCTGCATGTCCGTCGCATTGGTCAGAGACTGTGCAGGCGGGGGTTTTCTTCCCAAAAGCTAAGGCTGGCATGACGGTGGCCTCGACGCCCCGTCGTGCCCATGACGCCCCGTCATGGGATCCATCGTGGCACACTGTCTCAAGGGTCCTCCTCGAGGGCCCTTGGTTGGTCCTCGGGGAGTCGTACCCTGACTATTCCAACATGAAACCATCCCGAACTATGTGTTACACATATTGTTACAAACTTTTACTAAATTCTTACTCTTTAACTTGGTCAATCTAAAAGGACACTCTAGACCTTTCATGAACCAACTTTCCGGACGTCATGGACATTCTTGAATGTTTTGGTTCTAAAACACCTCAATGACTCCATATACGCCTAATTTGGCTACGAACAATGGTTTAGACCTTAAGGAGCCTGTTTAAGTCTTCTTACCACATGGCTTTGGGATTTCGAAATGTTACATTATCCTTCCATCTAGAGAGTTAATATCAAAGTTTCAAAAGAGATTTTATGATCAAACTTCTACTTCTTCAATCTAACCATGTGTTCTTTCTGAAAATGTTTTTAATGATTAAATCATGATAAATTGAAGTTAATATATTGGTTTTAACGTGATTTTAACTCCAATTGCATGATGAACCCATGTCCCTTCCCAAACTTTGTTTAGCCCTTGCATGGGCATTGTGATCATGGCTTGTAAATGGTTGAATTGTGATTCTCTTACGTTGATGATGAATGATGCATGAGGATCAATGTATGAACATATTAGTATGAATAGCCTATGTTTCTAAGTGTTACAGTGAATTTTGATTATAGCAATTGTGTATGATTTCAATTATGCAAAGCATCATTATAGCTACTGCCTTGAGTTGGTATGATGGATGAATTATGGGTATAAATCCTTGATGATAAAATTAAAGAAAGGATTACATGAATTGATCTAGATTCTTTTAGTCTATGATTTGATAATGATATATAGGCGCTGTAATCTATATTCTAAGATGACTAAAGTATGAATAAGACTTGATTTCAATCTCGTTAGATACTGCCTAGCATGTAATTTATTGGTAAAATATGATTGATGATCAATACTTTGGGAAAATTAGTAAGATGGCCTATTCCCTCTACTCTACATTGAATTGATAGTTTAATGCCTATGTTAGTACCTTGATCTTGTAGTGATTTAAGGATGATTTCGATATGTTAAGTGCCTATTTAGCTACTGTCCTACAGTCATAATATTAATGAAACATGATTTATAATCTATGCAAGTGAAGTTGGTTAATGGTCTATGTCCTTCTACATTCTAACATGTTAATGATGTGTGGTACTAGTTTGTAGTATGGCTTTGTAGTAGCTTATGCATGACTTACTATATGATTATTATGTTTTAGATACTGCTCTATACTTGAATTATTTATGAAATAGTAGTAATGGTCAATGATGACCAAAGGCTAAAGAATGGGTAAGAATTGCTCTACTCTTCTACTTCTGTACTTCTTTATAGTAATGTTGATGAAGCCTTGTATGGCATTGTGTGGCATTGTATGGTATGGTCCAATTATGGTTTCGTTGTTTACTTTATGTCATTATATATGTGTTGACCATGGCCTTGAAGGCAAATTGATGATTATATGAATGAGTGGTTATGATGATCACCTTATGTGTAATTTGTGTCTAGTCTTGTACTTGAGTTGTGAATCTAGGTTATGTTACTATTGTTATGATCATGTAAAAGGTTTTGTAATACAATGTATAGGGGCTGCCATTAATGAAGCGTTAAAGATTTATGACCCCTACCCATGTACCCCTATGTGAATGTGTGAATAGCTAATGTTAGGAGCCTTAAAGTATAATATGAAGATTGTATTGTCTCTTATGCTAAATTGTGTCCTGTGGTCTATACTTGAAAGTGTAATGTGGTCGAAGAGGGTGGCTTCCTCAATGAGTTGTTGATAGCCATATGTGATCATTTTGACTAATGTACACACACACACACACATTATGCATGCTTACAATGTAGTAAATGTTCATAGTGTCTAATGAAAGGTTGTTCTAATATTCACTAATATCTACTACAATGCATGTAAAGTATATGTATGAGAAGTATGTTATGTGTTTCCTTACTAGGATGACTTGATAGGTGTACTATTATGGGCAAGGGTATGTGACCTTGTCTATGCATTGCACATGTGTACCTTGATAGGATAGTTCCTAGGTTTAGTTTTTATGTGCATGAATATGAATGTATGGTCATGTGTGGTATTAATGTGTTATGTCAAAGGTTTGCTCACATATATGTATATACACACACACGTGAATGATGGTCTAGTCAATAAAGGAGCCTTGAAAGGTGTGCTCAAGTGTATCCTTAACTAGATAGTGCTAATATATATGCTATGTCCATGTGAAAGGGTTTCTCACATGAATTAGGTTGATGAACTCTCATCTATGAACTATAAGTTAAGCATATGAGGGGATGACTCTCCTAAACCTCTGTTTTATAAAGAAATGATAGTAAAGGCTTTTTCAATAAAGGTAACTTAAATTTGCACCGAGTGAACTTGTAGATGGGGGGGGGGACACTTTCCAGCATAGGGAAGGTAGGGTTCACTACAGTCCTCATGTGAGGGAGGGACATTTTCTCAAATAGGGGAGGTACGGTTCACTACGGTCCTCACTGGGTGGATAGCCTCATAACCCAAAAACGGTGTAGAGTGATGTTTCCATGATAGCCCGCAAGTTCCATAAACTATGCTTGCCACATAGGATCTAGCAAGTTATATAACCTAATATGCTATCATATGTTAATGTTCTACCTTGGCTAGGTAGGAACACCTTCCCTTGGTGTAAGGCTCTACAACACCAAATTCCCTGTTTAGCACCCATGGTCTTAGTGTCGGTTAAGGCTATAGTTTCCCTAAAGTAAAATGGACAATGGAATGGTTAGGACCCTAACTTTAATTAATTAAGGGAAGTTACTTAGGATAGGTGGAAATAATGAACCCATTTAGACTTTGCACAAGTAGCTCCTTAGGATGTTCTAGGAAGGTGTTCTAAGGTGTATGGTTATGAATATGTCTTTATGCATGGTATGGTAGTATTTGTCTACTTGTCATGAATATGTGCATGGTATGAGTCTAGATGATGTGAAATTATCCTTATATGCACCATGTTGGTTTAAATGAATATATGATGAAGGTCTTGTATTGACATGAATGAAGTTGTCTTCACTTACTTGTTTATGTATAAATTGGATGGTAAGGCTTGTGGTCTTATGATAGGTTTACTAAGTATGTGTGAGGTTATGGGGATTCACATAAACATTGCACTAGTAGACTTAGAGTAGGATTATGATTAAGGTCTTATAATACATTGATGTGAAGTGGAGTTGGTATATGTGCAAATTGAATGTAACTTACTGTAATTGTCCTATGGTGTTGGCTTAAATATGTCTATGTAGTATTATACTTCCATGATGGTATGTGTTACCTTGTGTAGATTATATATATGCTTCCTTGTTGCCTTAAGGTGATGCATTGAATCAAGTATCACTAGAGGGTTACTTGGAAGGTTAAGGAAATAAAGAAAAGAATGCTCACTCTAAAAGAGGAAATAGTTAACTATAATGTGACTTGAAAATGTAATAAATTTTATATGTGATCTTATGAAATGTTTGGCCTTTGAATATGTTTATATGAATTATGTGAATGATATAAATTCTATTGAATAAAGGTTTTATGAAGATTTACTCAAAATGGCATGAAGTATGATTTCAAGAAAATGTCCCTTTTAATGCATGTTTTTGCATGGTTGCCATACTTAGTGCATTCTTGAACTAATCTCATTCTTCTCTACTTTTTACACAAAGTAGATGTTATGTATTCTTAAAGGATGTCTTGAATGGTGAAGAGCTTGATTGATGATTCCCAAGCTCAATGAAAGGAATCCTTAAGTTCAAGGATCTACTACTTATGTCTTTACTGTAAAGTGTTTTAATATTGTATAATTATGTAATATGTCTTAAGGGTCGTGTCCCTAATGTATTCTAATGTTGTTGAGTCTAAGATGGCAAGGAGACTTACGGTCTATGTATATATTATGACTTATGTTTTATATATATAAAGTAATGTTCTAGCATATGATGTGCTGAGAAATGTTTAAATTTTCCTCAAAATTTACTATGTCAATGCGATGAATGATAATTATGGGCTTGTATAAGAACTCTGAGAGGTCAAGTACGCCATGTTACTTCTAGGTGGTGCTCCCCGGATGTGACAAACGTGGTATCAGAGTATGAGGTTTATAAAGTGGATCTAGGTTCTAAAAGTCTCATATTTCCACATCTAGTAGAGTCTCGTAGCATTGGTGGTGAGTCGTGACACATCAAATGGTACGGGAGGCTATAGGACGATAGAGTTTCCCTTCTTCATCATTCTCATATCGTTCCATAAAACTTAACTCTATAAGATCTCACTCTTATGTTTTCTTGTCCGGTGGTCTTTTAGATGTGATTGCTTGGGTGAGATTGTATCTCTATGCTTGAGGGAGAAAAGGTGAGTTAATGCTTAACTTGGTTTTACAGTTGAATGAGTATGTTTGAAGGTGAATTTTGACATGTTTTGATGATATGATGCCATTTATGGCTATGTATGAGACTTATGTTAAATAACATTTTATGTTGAAGAATGTGTGTCATAATATGGTTAAAGCATGCTAGAAGTTGGTATGGTTGATATGAGTTCTTTTGAAATGATGTGTTACTATATGATTTTATATGTTGAAAGCTTAATATTATGATTTGACCTTGAAATGTGTTGTGACTACCTATGGAAGTATGCTACCTTAAGAATATGTGCTTAAAAGTGTTCAATGTTTCCCTTTGCATAAATGTGGTCCCTTCTAAATTTCCTAGTATGGGTTGGAGTCCTTTGTGTAGACTTAATCCTAGGTGTGAAGGTGATATGCTTGTGTTGGTAGGGTGATGATGTGGATTTTAGTGACTTAGAAGTCACCTTACTGTAATGTCTAAAGAAAAAGAAGAATTTTTATGGCTATGTCTCCTTGATGTTTTTCCCTAATATTGTATGACCATTGGTGTCTATTTTATGGTATGAAAACCTTATGTGGTTGAATGGTATGATCTAACTTGATGATTGAGGATGATTTGCCTAAAATGATAAGGCTTAGAATACCTTGGTGTTACTATGTTGACTTACTGTAAATTCCTTCTAAATGGTAATCACTTGTAATTGTTGAAATATGAATGTTGTTAAGTTAAGATCCTCTTAAGGTTGGGTTAAGTTGCTCTTAATTGGGTTTACCCTAAGTGGGGGATGGTGATGAAATGGTAAGGTTGTAGATATTTCTACTTTGTCCGTCTATTTTGCTTGAACTTGAATCTAATGAAGTCTTGATGAACTTGTCCATGAATATAGTCTTGCATAAAGTATGAACTTTATACCATTGGTATATATTTATTAATATTACCTTAATGGTATTTTTACGATTCCAAAGTGCATGAAAGGAAATTTTGAAAAAGTCCATGTTTCGTCATGTGTATGGTGCATCATAATATACTAATTGTGAATTTGACTTCATCAGATAAGGTAAGAAACTTGGTTTTAGTCACTTGTGATATGTAAGGTTTAGCCTTAAAATGAAAAGTTGAGGAGAAGGACATTCCTCCATGAACACCACTAAGCATGGTATGGTTGAGTATGACCTTCATTGCACTAGGTCTAACTAATGAAGACCCTTGTTGATTCAATTAACTCAAGTCTATGTGCATTGAAGTATGAGTGCCTACTTACTTTTGAGTGATGTGGAATCTGCCTTAGTATGATTAAAAGAAGAGTGTATTGTGATCTCTTAATGAAATGAAGTGTAATGACCATGTTATGATTAGGAGGAGGATGTTCCCCCTATGAACATGATAAGAGCCTATGTATGACGCATTAAAGAGTGAGTGAATCAAGGTTTTTGCTTGCTTGTGTGCATTCAATGTTAAAATGATGTGAAGTTGTGTTCCTTGTAAGTTTGGTGCATTAACTTTTATGTGATGATGTTATTATTGAGATGAACTGCTCTATGATGGATTGAAGTCCATACTGTGATTGAAATGTTCTAAGTGTCATTCGAGGACGAATGTTCCCAAGTGGGGGATATTTTAAGACCCCCAAAATGAGTTAGGGTGTTAGAGCCTAACATGTTTGTATTAAGGTTCTAAGGTCCTATAATGACTTATAATATGGTTTAGAGGCAGTGTATAAAGTTTGAGCTGAATTGGAAGTCAAACGTCAAGGGTCGACCAAAACGTTCAACGACTAGTCACCTATGTGCCTCATGTGTCTATGCATGCTTAAAATTGTATGAAATAATCTTATGAAGTATTAAAATGAGTTATAATGATGTTTAATTGTAGTATATGGAGTTTCGTGAAGTTTGGAGTCCAAACGTCCAAGTACGTCCAAGACGTTCGAAAGATAGCCTAGAGACATGCATGTGTGTGTCTTGATGGGGCCTTGCATGTTTGGACGAGTTGCAGATGTTGTTTTTTGGGTGAAACTTATGTGGAAGGTCTAAAACTTTTTAAGGATTGTATTTACGTTGGAAACGT
Source organism: Solanum sitiens (assembly GCA_016801875.1). Lineage (NCBI taxonomy): Eukaryota > Viridiplantae > Streptophyta > Magnoliopsida > Solanales > Solanaceae > Solanum > Solanum sitiens. Next base: position 889,395 of record JABWTJ010000089.1, on the reverse strand, counting down.
ATGGGTACGACTTCTAAGGGCCCCGCAAAAGGGCCCACAGGAAGGACCCAAGGCTGGTCGAGACACTGCCTTGGCAGTGTCAATCGACGGACCAAACGACGGCCAGTTGGTTGACCAACAGCCCGTAGGTGAGGTCCCATCGATCGATACTTATCTTGGGCAGGTATGAATCCAAAAATTGGCCAAGGACAAATCGACCGAAGCCAAAGGACGGCCAGCCGATTGACCAACGGCCAGTCGATTCGGTCCGTCGATGGTGGCCTAGTGCCACTGCCTGTGCATTGTTTCATTAAAGGGGTGAATTAGAAATTCACTCCACGTGATAACCTGACCTACATGATTTATTTTGTGATTTTTGGATGTATTTAAGAGATCAAAAACGTGATAAACCCATTCCCAAACTAACTAACACAAATTGAACCATCCCTCCAAAACCAATTCTCCCTAGAAACCTCCATTGTTGTTGAAGCTCAAGAACAGCTTTGAGCTTGGATTTCCATGGATGAATCATCATTTTTTAAGGTTTTAAACTAGATAAAGGTATGGTGATCCTTCATCTCTAGTTATCCTTCCATCTAGAGAGTTAATATCAAAGTATCAAAAAAGATTTTATGATCAAACTTGTCCTTCTTCAATCTAGCCATGGGTTCTTTCTAAAAATGTTTTTAATGATTAAATCATGATAAATTGAAGTTAATATATTGTTTTTAACGTGATTTTAACTCCAATTGCATGATGAACCCATGTCCCTTCCCAAACTTGATTTAGCCCTTGCATGGGCATTATGATCATGGCTTGTAAATTGTAGAATAGTGATTCTCTTACGTTGAATTGCTTATATTTACTGTTATTTATGTTAACTGATTAGTAATTAATGAAGAACGATGCATGAGGATCAATGTATGAAGATTTGAGTATGAATAGTCTATGTTTTTGTGTTAAAGTGAATTTAATTATAGCAATTGTGTATGATTTCGATTATGCAAAGCATCATTATAGCTACTGCCTTTAGTTGGTATGACGGATGAATTATAGGTATAAATTCTTGATGATCAAATTAAAGAAAGGCTTACATGAATTGATCTAGATTCTTTTAGTCTATAAATTGATAATGCTATATAGGTGATGCAATCTATATTCTAAGATGAATAAAGTATGAATAAGGCTTGATTTCCATCTCGTTAGCTACTGCCTAGCATGTACTTTATTGGTAAAATATGATTGATGATCAATACTTTGGGAAAAATTAGTAAGACGGCCTATTCACTCTACTCTACATTGAATTGATAGATTAATGCCTATGTTAGTACCTTGATCTTGTAGTGATGTAAGCGTGATTTAGATATGTTAAGTGCATATTTAGCTACTGTCCTACGGTTATAATATTAATGAAACATGATTTATAATGCATGCAAGTGAAGGTTGTTAATGGTCTATGTCCTTTTACATTCTAGCATGTTAATGATGTGTGATAGTAGGTTGTAGCATGTCTTTGTAGTAGCTTATGCATGATTTCATATATGATTATTATCTTTTAGATACTTCCCTATAATTTAATTATTGATGAAAGAGTAGTAAAGTTCAATGATGACCAATGGCTATATGATGGGTAAGAATTGCTCTACTCTTCTACTTCTCTACTTCTTTATAGTAATGTTGATGAAGCCTTGTATGACATTTTGTGGCATTATATGGTATGTTCCACTTATGGTGGAGGGGTTTACTTTATGTCATTATATATGTTTTGACCATGGAATTGAAGGCAAACTGATGATTATCTGAATGAGTGGTTATGATGATCACCTTATGTGTAACTTGTGCCTTGTCTTCTACTTGAGTTGTGAATCTAGGTTATGTTCCTATTGTTATGAGCATGTAAAGGGTTATGTAATACCATGTGTATGTGCTGCCATTAATGAAGTGTTAAAGATTTATGACCCCTACCCATGTACCCCTATGTGAATGTGTGAATAGCTACTGCTAGGAGCCTTAAACTATAATATGAAGATTGTATTCTCTCCTATGCTAAATTGTGTTGTGTGGTCTATACTTGAAAGTGTAATGTTGTCTAAGAGGGTGGCTGCCTCAATGAGTTGTTAATAGCCATTGTGTGATGATGTTGACTAATGTACACACACACTCACACACTATGCATGCTTACAATATAGTAAATGTTCATAGTGTATAATTAAAGGTTGTTCTCATATTCCCTAGTGTCTACTACTATGCATGTAAATTATATGTATGTGAAGTATGTTATGTATTTCCTTACTAGGATGACTTTATAGGTGTACTAGTATGGGCAAGGGTATGGGAGCTTGTCTATGCATTGCACTTATGTACCTTGATAGGATAGTTCCTAGGTTTGGTTTCTATGTGCATGAATATGAATAAATGGTCATGTGTGGTCTTAATGTGTTATGTGAAAGGTTTTCTAACATATATGTATACACACACACACATGAATGATGGTCTAGTCAATAAAGGATCCTTGAAAGGTGTGCTCAAGTGTATCCTTAACTAGATAGTGCTAATATATATGCTATATCCCTGTGAAAGGGTTTGTCACATGAATTAGGTTGATGAACTCTCATCTATGACCTATAAGTTAAGAATATGAGGGGATGAATATCTTAAACCTATGTTTTATAAAGAAATGATAATAAAGGCTTTTTCAATAAAGGGAATTTAGCTTAGCACCGAGTGAACTTGTAGATGAGGGGTGACACTTTCCAACATAGGGAAGGTAGGGTTCACTACGGTCCTCATGTTAGGGAGTGACGCTTTCCCAAATAGGGGAGGTATGGTTCACTACGGTCCTCACGGTGGTGATAGCCTCATGACCCAAAAAGGGTGTAGAGTGATGTTTACATGATAGCCCCGAAGTTCCATAAACTATGCTTGCCACGTAGGATCTAGCAAGTGATATCACCTAATATGCTAGCATGTGTTAATGTTCTACCTTGGCTAGGTAGCAACACCTTCCCTTGGTGTATGGCTCTACAATACCAAATTCCATGTTTAGCACCCATGGTCTTAGTGTCGGTAAAAGGTATAGTTTCCCAAAAGTAATACGGACAATGGAAGTAAACGGTTAGGACCCTAACTAGAAAGACTTAAGGGAGGTTACTTAGGATAGGTGGAAGTAATGAACCCTTCTAGACATTGCACAAGTAGCTCATTAGGAAGATCTAGGAAGGTGTTCTAAGGTGTATGGTTATGAATATGTCTTTATGCATGGTATGTTAATATTTGTCTACTTGTCATGAAGATGTGCATGGTATGAGCCTAGATGATGTGATATTATTCTTATATGCACTATGTTGGTCTAAATGAATATATGATGAAGGTCTTGTATTGACATGAATGAAGTTGTCTTCACTTACTTGTTTATGTATAAATTGGATGGTAAGGCTTGTGGTCTTATGATAGGTTTACTAAGTATGTGTGAGGTTATGGGATTCACATACATTGCGCTAGTAGACTTAGAGTAGGATTATGGGTAAGGTCTTATAATGCATTGATGTGAAGTGAAGTTGGTATATGTGCAAATTGAATGTAACTTACTGTAATTGTCCTATGGTGTTGGCTTAAATATGTCTATGTAGTATTATACGTCTATGATGTTATGTGTTACCTTGTGTAGATGATATGTATGTTTCCTTGTGTCTTTAAGGTGATGCATTGAACCAAGTATCACTAGAGGGTTACTTGGAAGGTTAAGGAAATAAAGAAAAGAATGCTCACTGTAAAGGAGGAAATAGTTCACTGTAATGTGACTTGAAAATGTAATAAATTCTATATGTGATCTTATGAAATGTTTGGCCTTTGAATATGTTTATATGAAGTATGTGAATGATATAAATTCTATTGAATAAATGTTTTATAAAGATTTACTCAAAATGGCATGAAGTATGATTTCAAGAAAATGTCCCTTTAAAATGCATGTTTTTGCATGGTTGGCATACTTAGTGCATTCATGTACTAATCCCATTCTTCTCTAATTTTTACACAAAGTGTAGATTTTGGATGCTTAAAGTATGTCTTGAATTGTGAAGAGCTTGATAGATGTTTCCCAAGCTCAATTAAAGGAATACTTAAGTTCAAGGATCTCCTACTTATGTCTTTACTGTAAAGTGTTTTAATTTTGTATAGTTATGTAATGTATCTTAAGGGCCGTGTCCCTAATGTATTCTAATGTTGTTGAGTCTAAGATGGAAAGGATACTTAAGGTCTATATATGTATTATGACTTTTGTTATATATATATGAAGTAATGTTCTAGCATATGATGTGCGAAGAAAGTTTTAAATATTCCGCTAAATTTACTATGTCAATGCGATGAATGATAACTATGGAATTGTATAAGAACTCTGAGAGGTCAAGTACACCATGTTACTTCTAGTGGATGCTCCCCGGATATGATACAAGGTGTTGAGTGTCATGGGGTGACTTCTAAGGAGAAGGCGGAGTTAGCTTCATAGAAATTGAGGGAGGTTGCTCAAGTGTGGTATACTCAAGGGAAGGATAATAGGCTTGTTGATTCGGGTCCTATTCAGTGGGAAGAATTTAAGGAGGTTTTTCTAGGAATGTACTTTCTCCGTGAGAGGAGAGAGGTGAAGGTAGAAGAGTTTATCAATCTCAAGCAAGGCAATATGAGTGTTGAGGATTACTCTTTGAAGTTCTCTATGTTTTCAAGATATGTACCATCCTTAGTGTCTAACCTTAGGGATGAGATGTGTAGGTTTGTTACCGGTATCGCCGACCTAGTGAAAGAAGAATGACGTACGACCATACTCCATGATGATATGCCATTGTCTGGAATCATAGTTTATGCTCAATCCATTGAGGAGTCTAAACCTTGTAGGATTGCTAGAAACTTGTAGAGAAGTGGGCAAGGTGAACAAAGTAAACCTAGGTCCAAGAAGAAGTTCTCAAGTCAAGATGAACCTAGGAGTGCTAAGGTGAAACTTGAGAAAGGTAGTGGTTCTCAAGAGGAAAAGCCTACATGTGCTACTTGTGGAAAGAAACACTATGGGGAATGCCTATTGGGTACAGAGAGTAGTTTTGACTTTTCTAAATATGGACACAAGGTGAGGGATTGTCCTTGTATTGCTTTTATAGGAAAGGAAGGTAAGAAAGTTCCTCCTAATGCTCCGGAAGGTGATGCTTCAAGGAAGAAGCGTTTCTATGCACTCCGGACTAGAGGAGCAAAGCCAGATGAGGATGAGGATGATGGTAAGTTCTAGTATTCTCTTTTTTTTTTTATGAATTCCTTCTAAGTGGGGAAGTATGGTTAGTATAGGAGCTAAATGATTATAGTAGTATGTTGCATGTTTCATTGTGTTTAGGAGACTTGTTGGAAATTTATTTCATTGATTCCTTGCATTGTGCATTTTATGAAGTTATGATGAAGTTGTGAAGTGTGTTTATATGGTTTTATCTTTAATATTAGCATGTTTCCATCATCAATTTCCTAAATATTTCATTTTTGAAAAATTGAAGTATGTTCACTGCCAGGTAAATCCTTCTCACAGTAACATGTTTGCAAAATTGACTAATTCATTCTTTGGTTGAAAATTTTTGTACGGTGTATAGAACTGATGTATATGAGCATGATAATGAATGTAAAAGGTGGTCATGCTATTTATAATGAAGAATGTGAGTTTTATGGCATAATGAGTTGTAGAATGAGCTTCTATCTTCTTGTTGTGTTGTGATTCTCTTGATTATGTGGTACGGTTATGAGTTGTTATATGAATCTCTACTCTAGGAAGTGTTTGGAGAGTGGAAAGTGTCATTCGAGGACTAATGTTGTCCAAGTGGGGGAAAATGTAACACCTCTAAAATGACTTAGGTGAATCTAGAAACTAAAATGTTCGTCATGAGGGTCTAAGGTCCTAAAATGTTTTCTAATGTGGTAATAATGAAGTGTGTAAAGATTTAGGTGAACTGGAAGTCAAACGTCAAGGGACGACCAAGACGTTCGCCGACTAGTCACCTATGTGCCTCATTTTTTGTTATGTACCTATATATGTGTTTCATGAGTTTATGAGGTCCTTATATGATTTATAATCGTGTTTATAGGCATTGTGTCAAGTTTCATGAAGTTTGGAGGTCAAACATCCAAGAACGTCCATGATGTTCGAAAGGTTTGTTTTCAAATGATCTTTTGTGTCTTGGCATGTTTTGTTGTGTTTTATATGTTGATTTTCAATGAAACTGATTTGGGAGGTCTTGAACTAGTATACGATCATATTCGAGTTGGAAACGTCCGGTCAAACATTCCCAAGGATCAACCAAGGGTCCTTGAAGAAGGACCCATCTTTTAGCCAAAGGCTGTCAAGATCAGCCCCAATCGACTGAGGCAATCGATGGTAGTTGGCTGTTTGACGCCACGTCGTTTGAAGTCGTGGGTCAAGACTTAGACTAGGGAGATCAAGCTCCCAATGTCCAGTCTCAGTCCCAAAGGACGGTCAGCCAGGACGGTTCGTCTACTGGCTGACCCCTAGTCTATGAGCTTCGTCGATGGGAACTGTCTCCTGTGCAACTTTACTTTTAAAATGCAAGGGTAAATTGGTAAATTCACCCAACGTCAAATTAATAGTTTGGACGGTTATTTAGGGGTATTTTAGGTATTTTAAGTTGATATATAAGTCCTAAACACCTAGATGAATTCATTCTTCTGAAACAAAACTCCAAAATCTCTAAGAAAATTTCTACAACTCCATTGGAGCCAAAACTAAAGGAAAGTTTGGATTGGAGATTTGATTGGTGATTCTTCATAAATTTGGTGGATTAACATCAGTGAGGTATGGATTATTCATCCTTGAAACTCTATTCATCATGGAGTCAACTTCGAAGATATTTTCTAAAGTCTTCTAAAGAGTAACTTTTCCATTTTCATGATAAAGCCATGGGTTATTGCATAAAACATTATCAATCATCGATTATTGATTGAATTGATATTAGATTGATGGTTTTAACCTAAAATCTTCACGAACCCATGCAAAACATAATCTATTCAAATTAGCTATATTTTGGATGTGATGATCTTGTCTTAATGCTTATGAATTCTAATGTAGTTTTCTATGGGATTTTGAATGATGTAAGGATTGTATTGAATTAAGGTATAGGCTGTCTTAGATTGATAAATATATATTTACTTGACTTAGATTCATTAAGTATTGTGATTTATGTATTGAATTGATGATCATGGCCATGGGTAAGGGCCTAATGGTATTGTATATGATTATTTAGCTATGGATTGAAGTGGAGAGAATGGATTAGAGGTACGCTGCCCTAATTCTCTTTATTTTATATAATGTAGGTCTTTAATTATGTTGTGATTGGAATGGTCAACTTATGGTGGCGGTGCTATGTGTTATAATTGTGAATGATGTCGCCTTGTCGGCGTTACTTTATGTATTATGATGATCATGGCCTTCTCGACACTACTTGATATGTTATGATGATTTGTGTAGTTCACTTATGTGAAGTATGATCATATGTATCTACTTGTGAATAATGTGATAGCATGTGTTCTTCTATTGATGTTGTTAGGTGAATATGTTAGATTATGACTATGTCCTTGTGTGTGTAGTCTTAGACTTGATTCATGATTCTTCCTACTTGACTATATGAGTCTATGATGGTTATATTGATGATGTTATAGTAGTGTATAGGGTGACCTAAAGATGATGAAGTGTCACGATCGGAATCTAGACCCCAGACGAGACCGGCGTCGTTGACCTCTCAGAGGTCGCAGACAAGCCTACTTACGTCATTCATACTTCATCTAGGTTAATTTTAGCGGAAAATTTGAAACTTTTTGTTTCCTTAACATACTTGTTAAACATTCTTATCATTTCATAATTGTTCACCATCAACCATCTAACATTATAAGATAAGCAATTGAAAGAAATAAATCAATAAGTATTAAGTGTATAATTGCCGAAATGGCATCAATACAAAGTCTGAATATAAACAGGAAAGAAACGCTAGTGGAACATGCTCCACTAGCTCAACTCTAAAACTACGCTAGAAGGTAAAATAGTAGCATCCTCGAAAGCATGAGGACCTACCAAACTCCGGATGAATGCTGATGTCCGGATTCCTGCAACGATGATCCTGTAGCTCTATCGTCCACCTATGCCTGTACCAAAAATAGTAAAGTTTGTAGGGGTTAGTACACACTTGTACTAAGTATGGGTATATGCAAGCACACACCACAGACATGCATGAGAAAGAATAGCTCTTTCCTAACAACATGATTTTTGGAAGTCAAGTCAGTGGACATGCCAAATTGAGATTAGGAAAGTTAGTGAACTTTCGAAATTGGGTTACGAAAGGTCATGCCAGGAGAGTAACATGCATCATTATAAATATCGTATTGTACATAGCACATAATATCTTCATATAGCACATATCATAGCACATAACAGGTAACACATAGCTTCGTTCGTATCATTCATTCATATGCCATGAGACCTTGGAATCATGGACTTAACATTAAGACATTCCAAAATGAGGGCTAAACATATGGGACCTCAACTAGGGAGTCTTCATTAGCAAGCACAGAGTCTGCTTCATTCATTCATACGTACTTCATTTCATTTCATTCATAGGCCAGTGTGAACACCAGTTATACCTAGGGTGTAGTTTAAGACTTTCATCGGGTTTGTTGTGCAATAATCAAGAATAACCAAGTGTTATTACTTGAGTCTAGCTCACCTCTTGATTATCCTATCCTAACACCTTTGGTACCATTCATTTCGTTATGTGCTTTTCATTCATTGGGAACTTTAACTTTAATCAACATAGATTATGTGAGCATCATAAAATCCGGTGTCTCCTCCACACCGAAAAGAGGTGGAATCATCGGCCAAGGTGACCCAAAAACATGCTAGCGTACATGGGAATTTAACCCCGACAGATCCCTATATTGGAAGTATAGGTTCGAAGACTAGGAGATATAAGGAGACCCATACCCGGCAAGCCGAACAGTCTCATCTCATGAGAGTTACGTGAACCTCCACCCTTCCCAAAAGAAGGCATCACCGCTCATAGCTAGCCTATCGGTGCTCAGTATAAAGTTCCATTACGTTCAACTCATATGTCTCGGAAGTTGACTTCTAGTATGAGGACAGTGTAGCTCATTAGATGATTTCTCATCTCATCATTAGTATTAAGTGTATTAAGCTCAATACTTTCATTAGAGTGTTCATATATACTGGTCTCTTCATTATCTTACACTCTCATTGGTGAGTACTTATTGGTAACATTTATTTAGGCTCATTTGAGATTGCTCTCATCATATTCATTAGGCTCATATCATGTTGTCATCACATTCTTCATTATTGGTACCTTTGCTTTTCATAGCTACTCACCTCTTATTACGTGAATGTTCGTTTCCTCATATGCCAATGCACTTGGCCTTTTAGTGTGTCTTACACTCATATTTAACCCTTCTAGGGTTCGTCATTTCATTACATACATGTTAGGTTCACTTACTTTTGAACGTATGTTAGACATATGTGTCTATACATACAAGCCATGGGGCTTCATTCATAATTCCTTAAGTGATTCTTACTTTCCTAAGATTATGTAGTACAAGACTTATGTATCTTGTATATATGCCAAGATCTTAATTTTTTATCTAAGTAGATGGCATTATTTTTGGATATTTTACTCACGTATGATTTATGCATTAATACGGAATTTTGGGCAAGGGAACCCAAATCTTGAATCGCTTGGATATCATTTTTATTTTTTATTAATTTTATTTCTAATATTCATATCATTAGACTCTAAATTAAATCTCAACATTTATATTTAAGGATAAATTTTCTATTTTAATTTCACTCTTAATTAACCAAAGGGTTGGGGGTTTGAGCCCCCACAACCTCTTTAATTTTAATTTAATAAAATTCACTGCAATGGGGAGGTTGTGGGTTTGAACCCCCACAGCCCCCCCCCCCTTATTTTCGTATGAATTTCACTGAGGAGGCTGTGAGGTGGTGGGTTCGAACCCCCACAGCCCCTCTATCCTTATTATTATTTTTTTAAATCCCTTTCCTTCGCGCGTGCTGGGAGGTCGTGGGTTCGAATCCCACGCCTCCCATTTAATTTTTCTTTTCTTTTCGCGAATGCAGGAGCTAGGTCGCGAGTTCGATTCCCCCATCCCCCCTTTTATTTTTCTTTTCTCTTTTGCGAATGCACAGCTAGGTCGCGAGTTCGATCCCTCCCCAGCCCCCGTTTTTTTTTCTTTTTCTGTTCTTTTCGCGAATCCATAGGGCCAGGTTCGTATCCCCTTAGCCCCGCCTTCTTTTCCCTATTTTCGCGAAGAACAGCATCCAAGGATCGATTCCCCCCAGCCCCATTTCCCTATTCCTTTTCGCAAAATCAGTGACTAAAGAGTGAGGTCACAGGTTCGAAACCTGGTGGCCTCACCTCTTTAAAAACGTATAATTTTCCAGATTTCTGGGTTCAACTTTTAGCCTAAAACAATAAGGCATAGTTGCTGGAAATTTTCATCATTCCTCAACTCATTTTCATCAACGTTTTCACATAATTTTCAAGGTGATTTCATGAGTCATTTAAACACATTCTTAGCGTATCTTTCATGGATTCATTTGGCTAAAGATTATTACTCAATCAACCATATTTCGTTAAAATAAACATCCCATTGTACACATACTTTACACATAAAATACACAAGAAACAAACATGTCTCAAACGACACCAAAACAGTGGCTAAAGCCACTGCCCACGAGCGCGCACACACACACCAACTTTTCGGTCACACTTCGAATATCTTTTTCGTAATTTCCCTCACATAAAAATGTTCACATTTAATATAAACACGTCAATTATGCCTAAATCTAGAAGCACAACATACCCATCCTACGAATTCGTTTGGGAGCTAAGGACAAGGACATACAAGGGGAACAACCTTAGTTTCAAGAGTTTAAGAAACGTTCGAAGGAAAGTACTCTTGGATAAAGAATTTCAGGAGAGAAACCCATACCTTTTGACGTTGTTCAAGCTTGAAGTTGCTGCCCGGAAACTCCTCTTACCATGCCCAATTCACCTAAAGTTCCACCACCAATTCGACGGAAATCTCTCTTGTCTTAACGCTTTAGATTTTCCTTGCTTTTTCTTAAAACTTTTTGTGAGTTTTTCTTTCAAGTGTGAAGAACAATTGTTATTGAATTGTTCTTGAGCTTTTTAGGTAGTATGAGCGTGAGAGAATGATAGTTGGGATCGTGGGAGAGGGTTGACAAATGTGAGGGAGGGTGTTGTTTTAGGATTAGGAGACTAAATTCAAGACTTAGTCAAAATAGGATTTAATTAACTTAATAAAAATCTGATTTATTTTAATTAATACATGAAAGGAACATTTTACCCTTAATGAATAGATTTTAATTGATGATTAAATCATCAATTTCTTGCTCCTAGTGGGGCTCGAACTCGAGTGGCAACCCATTGCGAAATGGGTCACTCTGGGTCGCCCCAAATTCGAAAAGCTCTTTTAATATTAATTAATGAATTTATTAATTCCTCAGGGTAATTACAATATTACCCTTGGCCTGGAAATGGCCATTTTACCCCTGGACCCTCAAAACTTAAAATTTCTTCTTTTAAGTCCGGTAAAGACTCCTTCGATTAAATTTTAGTTTTCGAGAGCCTTACTTGGTTGGTTTCAACCTTTCCAAGCCCAAAAAACTCCCCAAGTCAGTTGACTTGGTCTTAGTCAGGGTTCTAAGGTCTGGTTCTACGTGTATCAATCCGTGTGAACCTTGGTTTAATCGTAAGCATTCTTGACACCCTTAGTCTTGATCCTATTCATTTCTACGGTTGTTACATGAAGCTTATTCCTATGTGTTTCTAGAATGATATGCTATATGTGGTAACGTGAAGTATTAGTGTGTCTTGTTTGGTAGACTTGTGTCCCTTGCTTGATACCTTTGGAATGTATATATGAGATGTCTTGACTTAGGATGCGAAAGCCTCTTAGTCTTGTATGTACGAATGATATGTGGCCTTGAACATAGTGACAAGGTCAAATTATGTGGAGCCCTCAACCTAGTTGAGAGGTTATGATATCCTTGAAGTCGAAAGCCGTAATGGTATATTTCTTGTTTGAATGGTGGACTTAAGGTTGGTTGGCTGGAAAGTCATGAAATCATAGTCATGAAATCATCCTTAGGAAAGTCATTAAGCTATCCTCATCGCCACTGAAATGTATTTCTAAAGTACCTCTTTTGTAGGGTGAATGTGATTGGGTTATGAACTAGATATGGAACCGTTTCATGTGATCCTTTATGTGAATTCTCTATGAGAACAAAGGCTAGAACCAAGTGAGTATGGTATGGAATGTTCCTCTATATAAGATGACATTATATAACAAAGAAACCCATCATATTCCTTAACCATGTACCTACATCGGATGTGTCCAAGTTCTACCAATGGCAAGTAGAACACCCTAATCGGAGTAGGTTACAACTTCTGATTCCATGCTTAGCTACCATGGTCTGTGTCAGTTATTCTCTATTCTCATCATATGGGATACCTACTATTGTTTGAGAAGTCTATGAAGTTTAGGTGGTGGTATGGGACGCTACCTAGACATTGCACCTTTAGGCTTTGAGGATGTCAGTAAGTGAGTCCCGAGGTCTTCTCCAAGACCATTACTTGAATTTCCTTATGTGATGAATATCTCTTAATGAAATAATGAAGTAATGACTTATAATAGAAAGCATGTAAGTGAATGAGTGCTTAGTCTAGAGTAACTCTATGGATTTTCTAGTTAAAGTGTGAATGGGGAATAAAGAATGGTCTCTTCATGTCTTATCTAGGGAAGTCTTCAGAATGACTCTACTTAGGAAAGTTGGTTGATAAAGTAGACATGATCTAATTTTAGAAAGTCTTAAGGATTATTTAGGTAATCTTGAAGAGGGTGTATGGGAGTTATCTTCTAGAATTACTTAAGTATGTCGTTTTATAACCTTGGTGAGGTGAATGTCACATCATTATAGGTAGTCCCAAGGTTCATTTAGGTGTGCCTATAGAGGGTGTATGGCCGGTCACTCTTTGTATTACTTTAATGATTCTTAGGATAGCATTTAGTGAGAATGTTGTATGCAAAGTTAGTTCACTGTAATGTTGGAATTTGTTCATTGTGAAGCTCAAAGTAGTTCACTGTAACATTTGGTAGTTCACTGTAATATTTCATAAAATGTGGCTAAATGCTTATGTGATTTCTGATGTGTTTCTAATGTGTTAAATGTTGTTCTTATGCTTATACTATGATGTTTTAATCAAAAAGAGCATATTTCCATTCAATGTCTGTTATCGTGATTTCTATGCATTAAACCATACTTAGTACATGTGTTTGTACTAATTCCATATCTTCATCTATATCTAAAGTGATTCATAGGTGAAGGAACTAATTGAAGTGAAGCTTTGATTAAAGGATCATTCAAGCAAGTTGAAGTATGTCCTTATTTGACTAGAGCGCATAAATGTCTTTAGAGTTTCTTTATTAATAAATTCTAATAACTTTCCTAGTACTATATTTTGATTGTATGGGTCGTGTCCCAAGTATATTTTAAGTCTAAGATTTAATGACATGAGACTTAGCATTTGTTTTGATTTATATGAAAGATATTTTTAAAGACTATTCAAATATTTGTGAAAAGTTTTAATTCCGCACTACTTTTCATATATGTATATGCGATGAATGTTGTGAAAGGGCTTGTGCGAGACCTCAGAGAGGTCAAGTACGCTGGTTGCACTCTCAGAGTACCATATCTTATAGGATATGCTCTCGGGATGTGACAATCCTCCCATTTAGTTAGTCCCCGTAGTGAGGGAATTTCCGGAGGTTTTCCTAATGATCTTCCCGCAATCCCTCCCGAACGGGAAATGGATTTTGGTAGCTTGCTACTGGATATCAACCTCATTTGAATTCCTCCTTATCGGATGTCTCCAGCTGAATTGAAAGAGTTAAAGGTTCAACTCATGGACTTACTAGACAAAGGCTTCATTAGACCATGTATTTCTTCAAGGGGTGATCCGGTATTTTTTGTGAAGAAGAAGGATGGGTCCCTTAGAATGTGAATTGATTATCGCCAACTCAACAAAGTCACTATTAAGAACAAGTATCCTCTCCATAGGATTGACAACTTGTTTGATCAACTCCAAAGGGCAAACTATATTTCTGAGATTGACTTGAGATTGGGGTATCACCAACTTCGGGTGAGAGGTGAGGATATACAAAAAATGGCATTTCGAACCATATATGGTCACTATGCGTTCTTAGTAATGTCCTTTGGTCCTACTAATGCCCCGGAGACATTTATGGACCAAATGAGTAGGGTGTTTCGAAGCTACCTAGATTCATTTGTCATTTTCTTCATTCACGACATCTTGGTATATTCGAAAAATAAGGGTGAACACAGGGACCATTTGAGAATGGTTTTACAAATGCTTAAGGAACAGCAACTATTTTCCATGTATAGAAAATAAAAGGTTTGGTTGAGGTCTGTGCCATTTCTTAGTCGCATCATCTCTAGTGAGAAAGTTGATCCAAGGACAACCGATGCGTTGCAAAATTAGCCTAGACAATTGACTCAAACGACATTAGGAGTTTGTTGGGTCTAGTGGGATATTATAGGAGGTTTGTGGATGATTTTGCTTTGATTGATTCTCCCTTGACTACCATGACCCAAAAGAGTGTGAAATTTGAGTGGTCGGAGGCCTGTGAAAGAAGCTTCCAAATTTTGAAAGATAGGCTTACTTCCGCTCTGGTATTGATTCTACCGGAGGGTACTAAGAAGTTTGTAGTATATTGTGATGCATCCCAAGTGGGCTTGTGGTGTGTTCTTATGCATCATGGGAATGTAGTAGCGTATTCCTCTAGACAACTTAAGGTACATGAGAAAAATTATCCAACTCGTGATCTTGAGTTAGAGACAGTGGTGTTTGCTTTAGAAATGTGGAGTCATTACTTGTATGGTGTTCATGTTATTGTGTATACAGACCATAAGAGTCTTCAAAATGTATTTACTAAAAAGGAGTTGAATCTCTTTAAACGAAGATACTTGGAGTTGTTGAAAGATTATGACATGAGTGTTTTTACCACCCCAACAAGGCCAATGTGGTTGCGGATACTCTTAGTCGTACGACCTGGGGTAGTGTGTCTCATGTAGATGAATCCAAGAAACACCTAGTGAAAGTTGTTCATAGGTTGGCTCATTTGGGTGTTAGATTGGAAGATTCCCCAAATAGTGGTTTTATGGTCCTCCGGATCGTCTTTGATGGTTTAGGTGAATTCTAAGCAATACCTTTATCAATAATTGATGGAGTTGAAGGAATCAGTTCTTGGTAAGATCAATGAGTAATTCTCCTTAGGGGGGATGGTGTTTTGAGGTATCAAGGAAGATTATGTGTTCCCAGTGTTGATGATTTGAGAAACCGGATTCTTGAGGTAGCTCATGGTACCCGTTATTCTATTCATCCAGGTTCTACTAAGATGTATCATGACCTTAGAGATGTTTTTTGGTAGGATGGCTTTAAGAGGGACATAGCGCAATTTATTGCAAAGTTTCCGAATTGACAATAAGTAAAAGCCGAGCACCAAAATTCGTGTAGTTGATCCAAGAAATGCAAGTTCTCACTTTGAAGTGGGAAGAGATCAATATGGACTTCTTAGTGGGTTTGCCTCGGACTAGAAGGCCAAATGACTCTATTGGGCGGTGATGGATAGATTAACAAATTCTGCTCATTTTATTCCCATCAAGTTCACTTTCTCGGCGGAGGATTATGAAAGGATCTTCATATATGAAATTGTGTGTCTTCATGGTATTACGTTACCCATCATATCAGATAGAGGAGAAAAATTCACATGTAGGTTTTGGAGGTCATTCCAAAAATGGTTGGGTACAAAGGTGAAATTAAGCACCACTTTTCATCCTCAAACGGATGGTCAAGCGAAGTGTACTATTCAAACCCTTGAGGATTTGCTTAGAGCTTGTGTGATTGACTTCAAAGGAAATTGGGATGAACATTTACCTTTGGTTGAGTTCTCTTATAACAATAGTTTCCATTCTCCACATCTATGGCTCCTTTTGAAACTTTGTATGGTAGGAGATGTAGATCTCCAATTAGATGGTTTGAAGTAGGTGAGTTTTCACTTTTTGGTTGCGAATTGGTATATGAGGATTCGGACAAAGTTCGTGTCATAAGGGATAGGTTGAAGATGGCCTATATGCAGCAAAAGTATTATGCCAACTGTCACGATCGGAGAGAACCCCAGTCGCGACCAGCGTCGTCGTCTTTTTAGATGACTCAGACAAGCCCTTAGCATTCGTCATACCATATCATCAGTTAAAAATGCAGAAATTTAAAAAATTTACATATACTAAGAAAGGTATACGAAGACCTCTTACAGAGAAGCTTACTTAGGCTCTTCTTATAGAAATATGATAAACATACATATGAAAGTCTAAAAGTTGTCTCACATAAAGACCATCTAAGAATACGAGTCTTGGACTTAGCAAATACAATGTCAATATGCCATATAGGCATTACTACAATAGAATCCCAATGATAAAGGAAATAAAGAGTATCTCTTAAAACTACTAAAATCTTTATAAGCTAGAATAACAAAAAGATTGCATCCTCGAACATGAGGACCTACCAACACTTGGAGAAAGAGTTCAAAGCCTCTTCAATCAAACTTCTTAATCTTCAATGGCTGGACCCTACATTTGAAGTTATATAAAGTAAAGGGTTAGTACGCCACATGTAGTAAGTATGGGTATATGCACATAACATTTAAGGACATGCATGAAAAAGGACCATTTCTTTAGAAAGCATGCTAAGTCATTTGAAAACCTTTAATGCACATAGAAGAGAGCATATACAGGATAAGGATCACAATAACATAAAGCATGATCATAACCAAGGACATATCATCATAAAGTCATATTAACATTTCATGTTCATTAGATCATTTAAACATAACCTACAAAACACTTACGAATAATCCCATCCCAAACTTACAAGTGTAATGATCATGTGAAGCTCCATAACCCCACATAATCAAGTAAACAAGATAGGAGACCATAAGCAAAGCATTACTTCATATAATTTCTATCATAAGTAGTCATTACCACATATAGTTATATAGACCAACACATGTTCATCAACATAACCAACATCAAATAAGATCAACATCATATATCATAATCATCATACATTTTATGTTATCATATTACATAAGAACCATCTCCTAGGACTTCCATTTGAATCTCCCATACACCTACCTATACTAAGAAAACTCTTCAAGTCACCCTAGTCTATGTTCACTTACTTCTCTTTCATTTTACTTGAGGGAACAATCCCTTTAAATGACATTAGACCATGTGAGCTGAACATGGAATCCGGTATCATGAAACCGCACACCGAAAGAAGGTTGTCTACTTGCCAAGGTAGAACTAAAACATGAAATAACATTTTATGTGGATCCACTAGCTAGTATTGCTATGGAGGCAACATAGTTTAACAACTACGAGATGTATTAGAGACCCATAGTTCAACATTACATGTCAGCCTCTATCTAGTTCACTCAGTGCTAAGCTAAAGTCCCTTTTTGAGTAACTATTAAGGTATCATTTGTCATAAACCCTATCATAGGCCATAGGAGATTAACTCCTTTTATAAACATGATCATAAGCTCTTTAGGTTTATATGAGAATTTCCTTTCATCACTACCCTTCATTTATGAGATTAACATATAGTAACCATATGGTGTAAGGCATACAAGATAAACATCATCAACATGTACAGTCATATCCTTATCATGATCCAACATTTAACATATTCATAGGCCAACATATATGAATATCAACATCATACATACTTTAATTTCATATCTACATCAATTATAGGCCAACTTCAACATAATAGAGCAATCATGACTTTAGAAGACGTACCTATTGCTTCCAAGAATCTTCCTCAAGAACTTACACTCAATTCATAGATATCATCCAATAATACAGTGAAATACTCAATAACATAACCAATCCCAACCACTCTATTCATACACAAGACCAATTCATAATTAGGGTTAAGGGAAAGGGCAATTTAAGAGTTCATTCAAGCTATAATTCCAATCTTAACATTTACATGACATTAAGTTATAGATATAACATAATTGAATCGATTATTTAGAGAAGGAACATTCTTCACGCAAAAAACCAACATTAGATATTAATTACTCAACAAATACATACTTCATTAGCTAGAGAAAATCATTGTTTTTCATCATTAGTCATAAATCTCAAGTTTGGATGATAACCCGTTTGTAGAATAAAAACCCTAGGACTTGAATTGTTGGAAATCATACTTGAAAGGACATCTTCGGGAATGGAATCCCAAGAGTGAAAAATCCATACCTTATTAACGATTATTCCATGAATTTTGAATAAAAACCTTTGAGTGTTCGTCTTCTTCCTCAAGCTTTTCTTGTTCTTCAATGGTGGTTGAATAAAGAGTGTTTTGTGAGAGATGAGAGGGATTTGTAAATTCTGATTTAGAGTGCGTTAAAGTAGCTTAAAACTGACAAAAGACCATTATAAACTTGTGCCCTAAAATACCCAAAAGACCCCTCACTTAAATGGGTCTTTTTGTGAAGTTAAATTGACTTTAAAATGACGTAGATGAATTTGGGAAGTGGCTGCGCTTCGCGGGGGCAATTCCATTTTTTTCTTCTTGAAATTTGGGTTGAGGCAGTAGGCCTCTTGGAGGATCCGAGTCGCGAGGTAATATTTTCCTAGCCCGTGTTGGCTGCTCGAAGCGCAAGGTGACTCCATATCTTGGCTGTCACAAGCTGCTTTGGCAACTTCATCGCCCATGTTTGGGTCCTTCTCAAGGACCCTTCGGGAGGTCCTTGGGGAATCGTTACTGGACTTTTGAACCCTTTACACTATATCCTACCTATTTAAAGTAGTTTTACAAGTTTTGGAGTTCATTTGACACCCCCAAACCTTCACCAAACATAGGGACGTCTACTAGTTCAAATTACCTAGTTTCGGACATCAAGGCCTTTCTCTGTCGTTTTGTCTCTAACCGTTTACAATTGAGTTTAATACATTAATATAGGTCTGGAAATTTCATTTTTTTTTTTTTAATAGGCTAAGCAATAGTTTAAGTCCTGGAACTTCCGGAGTGTTACATTATCCCCCATTACGAATATTCGTCCTTGAATGACACTAAAATCATTTGGACAGTAAGGATAGACCCAATACTAGCAACCCAACCAACACATATAATCATAATAAGTCACAGCTCATAGAAGTACTTCACAGCTCCCTTCAACACATACCACAACATTACAGATAGCAACTCACTTCATGATGCACAACATATAAGAGCTCAACATTTCATAACACATAATGAGGAACTACCTTCTCAACATCAACATGATCTCACAAATACATCAAAAAGTTACCATACTATCATTCTTCTCAAGAAACAAAAAAAAAAATCTCAAGAAGACAACATGCATACATATTTCATATAAGTGCAAAAGTAAAGTATGAAGGCATTTTCTTGCAACTAACTTTGGTACAACTTCTACCAAAACATGCACCTATTTAGAAAACAAGTCAATTTCATATCTATTAATTATATACCTAATTGAGATGAAATTCTAACCTCAAGGAGTAAAAAGATGAGGGTAGCGGGACTTCATGTTGGCTTCGGCCTCCCATGTAGCACAATAAAAAAGATGGTTCCTCCATATGACTTTAACGGAGGCAACCTCTTTAGTCCTCAACTTCTTCACTTGGTGATCTAGGATCTCAACCGAAACCTCTTCATATGAGAGGTTATTATTCACCTCTAAACCTTCAATAGGCAGAATAGACACCGGGTCGCCTATGCATTTCTTAAGCATAAAAACATGAAACACCGGATGAACCGAAACTAGTTTACTAGATAGTTGTAGATCATAGGCAACCTTTCCAACCCGTTGTAAAACCTCATAAGGACTAACATAACGGGGACTTAAATTTCCCTTTATACCAAATCTCATCACCCCTTTCATAGGTGAAATCTTCAACTAGACATGATCACCTATTTTAAACTCAAGGTATCTTCTTCTATTGTCGACATAAGACTTTTGCCCACTATATGTTTTCTTCTATCTATCTCTTATGATTCGAACCTTTTCTATAGCCTCATAGATAATCTTTGGACCATGGAGTGATGAATCACCAACCTCAAACCATCCAACCGGAGATCTACACCTTCGACCATAAACAACTTCAAAAGGTGCCATGGAGATGCTCGAATGATAACTATTGTTGTAAGAGAACTCAATCAAAGGTATGTGATCATCCCAACCTCACTTGAAATCAATGACACATGCTCTTAAATTTTTCTCACGGGTCTGAATGGTACGCTCCGCTTGACCATCCGTCTCAGGATGAAAAGCGGTACTAAGTTTCACTTGAGTACCTAAATCCATTTGAAAAGCCTTCCAAAAATGAGAACTGAATTGGGAACCTTTATCCGAAATGATGGACAAAGTAATCCCATGAAGAATCACAATCTCATTAATGTTGATTCTTGCAAAATCTTCGGCTGTATAAGTAGACATAAAGAGAATAAAGTGGGCAGATTTGGTCAACCTATCCACAATAACCCATATTGAATCATTTTGCCTCCACGTTTGAGGAAACCCAAAAACAAAGTCCATATTGATGGGTTCCCACTTCGAAGTAGGAACATCTATGATTTGGGTTAAACCACCCGGTTATAAATGCATGGCTTTGACTTGTTGGTAATTTGGAAACTTAGCAACAAACTCCGCTATGTCCCTTTTAAACCATCCCACAAATAGACTTCCCTAAGGTTATGAGACATTTTGGTGCCACCCGGATATATAGAATAGCGGGAACCATGGTCTTCTTGTAGAATTCGATTTCTCAAATCCTCAACATTCGATACACATAATCTCCCTTGTTACATAAGAACATAATCCCCCCTTTGGAGAATGAATCATTGAGCTTACCGAGTACCGATTCCTTCAACTCCATCAACAGAGGATCAAGATGTTTCTTAGATTTCACCTCAACCTTTAAAGATGTCTCGGAGTTAAGATGGACAATAAAACCACCAATGGGAGAATCTTCTAACAGCACACTTAAACGGGCCAACTTATGAACATCTTTCACAAGTTCTTTCTTCTATTCTTCCACATGAGACACACTACCCATTGTCATACGACTCAATGAATCCGCAACCACATTGTCCTTGTCGGGGTCGTAAAGGACACTCATATCATAATCTTTCAAAAGTTCTAACCATCTTCTCTGTCGGAGATTCAACTCCTTTTGTGTAAACACATGTTGAAGACTTTTATGGTCAGTAAACACATCAACATGAAAACCATTGAAGTAGTGTCTCCATATTTTTAAGGTAAAAACTACAACTGCTAACTCAAGGTCATGAGTCGGATAATTCTTCTCAAGAACTTTGAGTTGCCTTGAGGCATAAGCTATCACTTTGCCATTCTTCATGATGACACATCCCAATCCCACTCGGGAGGTGTCACAATACACTAAAAGCCTTAATTACCCTCCGGTAAAGTCAACATCACAGCTGAGGTAAGCTTATCTTTTAACTCTTGAAAACCTTTTTCACAAACTTGCGACCACTCAAACTTCACCTTTTTTAGGGTCAATGCTGTCAAAGGAGAAGTGATGGATGGAAATCCATCAACAAACCTTCTATAGTACCCGTTAGACCCAAGAAACTTCTTAAGTCGGTAGTAGTCGAAGGTGTAGGCCAATTTGTGACTGCATCCGTCTTCTTCAAATAAACCTCTACACCCTCACCAGAGATAACACGGCCTATAAAAGCAACCGAACTCAACCAAAATTCGCACTTGCTAAATTTTGCATAAAGTTGGTGTTCCTTGAGGACTTGCAAGACCAACCTCAAATGTCTCTCATGCTCATTTTCGTTCTTGGAGTATATCTAAATATCATCAATAAACAAAATCACAAATGAGTCAAGGTAATCTCGAATAACTCTATTTATTAGGTCCATAAAATTCACCGTGGCATTTCTGAACCCAAAAGACATCACTAGGAATTCATAGTGACCATATCTAGTTTGGAAGGTTGTTTTGGTAACATCTTCACCTCTCACCCTAAGTTGGTGATATCCCGACCCTAAGTCAATCTTAGAAAAGTAACTAGAACCTTGGAAGTGATCAAATAGATCATCAATCCGAGGGAGAGGATACTTGTTCTTTATGGTGACCATATTGAGTTGACGATAATCAATGCATATTATAAGGGACCCATCCTTCTTTTTCACAAACAAGACAGGATCACCCTATGGCGAAAGACTAGGTTGAATGAAACCCTTGTCTAGTAAGTTTTTGAGTTAGAGCTTCAACTCTTTCAATTCAATCGGAGTCATCCGATATGGAGGAATTGAAATGGGGTTTGTATCCGATAATAAGTCAATGCAAAAGTCAATTTCCCGTTCGGGAGAAACTCCTGGAAGGTCATCAGAAAAAACCTCTGGAAATTCCCTCACTACGGGGACTGACTCTATAGGAGGAGTTTCACATTGTAGATCTTTAACCCTCACCACACAGTATAGATAACCCGTGGCTATCATCCTACAAGCCATCAAGCAAGAAATGATTTGACCCCTTGGCATAGAATTTTCCCCCTTCTACTCTCTAATGGGCTTATTTGGAAATTGAAACTTCACTACCCTCCTTATACAGTCTATGGAAGCAAAACAAGCATGAAGCCAATACATACCCAAAATGATGTCAAAATCAAACATGTCAAGTTCTACCAAATCAACAAGAGTAACTTTATTGGAAAGAATTACAGGACATTTCCTATAGATTCTCTTTGCAACTACCGAGTCACCCATTGGGGT
This sequence comes from Solanum sitiens, assembly GCA_016801875.1. NCBI lineage: Eukaryota > Viridiplantae > Streptophyta > Magnoliopsida > Solanales > Solanaceae > Solanum > Solanum sitiens. Next base: position 866,416 of record JABWTJ010000089.1, on the reverse strand, counting down.
ACAAACCGAAAAGGGTTCAATCAAAACATCGGGAAGTATATCAAACTTCATATCTACCAAAGGTGTAACAAAAGAACGGGTAGCACTTGGATCAAGCAAAGGCTAAATCATAATTGAAAGTACTTGTAACATACCGGTAAATACATCTGGTGATCTCTCTTATTGTCACATCCAGGGAGCACCCCCTAGATGTAACTGGCATCGTCGTCCTCTTTGAGGACTAAAAATAGTTATTTTGCATACATTATTACATTCATAGGTTAAAATTACGGAAAATATAAAAGGTTTTTCTACTTCTACATTGAGGTTTACATACCTCTACATACACATAATATATTTATATAGAGTATATATAGACCCTTCGTATATGAAAATTACATAGTCTTCTTTTTTAATTGCACATAAGTATATATAAGATATAACATAGTCTCAAATTTATGTCTCCCCTCATAACCATCTAACAAGACTATAATAGTTTGGGCCTAGCCCATACATCAACGTAATAGAGACACATATAGGCTATACAATCCGTACTCAAATGAAAAGGGAAAGAACATAAGAGTCTTAAAACAAAAATCACTTCATAATCTTGATATTGGAATTGTCCTTGGAAATTGAGGACCTACCGACTTGGATGATTAAGAATTTCCAAGTCTTCTTCAAAGTCATCAATAAAGCGCTTCAATGACCGAAACCTAACATGTTGGGGGGAAAGGGAGAAAATGGGGTTAGTACACCACTTGTACTAAGTATGAGACCATATGCACATATAATATCAAATCATGCTAAAAAGGGACATTTCATTAACACATGCTCTTTTTAATTTAGAAAGCCTTATGCATATGCAAGAATACCATACCAATCAATAAGAAAAAATCACTAAGTCAAAAGCATGTACATCACAAGACCAACAAACCCTAAGTCTAGTCATGCCAACATACATGTCACATAATTCAATTCTTAGTCAAGACAAGTCTATCATCAAGTTATAGTACCAACAAGCATAGACAAGATATCATGACAACATAACCCAAAGGAAGACAATTATTCATGAACCCTGATTAAGTCAACAAGTACAATGAACAAGCAAAGCCCCATAACCTTACTTAATCAAGTCAACCTAGCAAGAACCATGACCAATGTCCAACTCCATATTACATATTAATAAGAGTACATAACATCATACTTTAGCACTGGAAACACAATACATGTTCTAAGAATAACCATAATCACATAACGTTATTTACATTTAAGATCAACATATTATCAGCATTTGCATTTATTAGCATATGTATACATAAGATTAACCTCCTAAAGCTTCCCTCAAGGCAAACTAGTGCAAGGCATAAGTAGAGTCCCATACCCCTATCTAGGCTAAGTCAAACCTCTCAAGTCACCTGAGTCGGTTTGTGCTACATTACTTCATTTTAGATTAGGAAACACTTACCTTAACCGACATAGACCACAAGAGCTAAGTGTGGAATCCAGTGTTGTAAAACCTTACACCGATGGAAGGTGGTCTACCGGACAAAGTAGAACCAAAAATAAACATAAACATAGCTTTCTAAGTGTATCCACTAGCTAGTCTTCCTATGTGGGCAACATAGTTTAAGGAACTAAGAGATAGGTATTTACTCTCTACATGCCATTTGGCAATTTGAGCCTCCTCTCATGCGAAGTCATAGGATGAGTATCCCTCATAAGGGAGTCAACACCTCATAATGAACTATAGGGTGAATCTTCCTTCATGGAAAGTCAACAGCTCTGAATGTCAAGTTCTCTCGGTCCTAAGCTAGAGTCCCTTTTGAAATGTATTTAATGTGTTTATTAGTAATTATAACTTAATGTAGGTCATAGGGTCTAACCCTTATATAATTATCATCATCATAGCTCAATAAGAATTGCATGATTATAAACCCTTTCATTACAATTTATATAAGTGAGGTTAGCACATTTATATAGTCAACCATTATAAGGCACATTGGTAGTCATCGACATCCTTATAACATTTACATCTTAGTCAAACTCAAAACTATAGTCAAGACATTTATATTCAAAATCATACCAACCCTATCAATCCTAATATAAGATATACTTCAATGCAACATCATCACTTAATCTCAAGTAACCACAATTGAAGTAAAGAATAGGGATCACAACACTTACCAAGTCTCGTTCATAATCCATCTTCAAGGTCTTACCATCAACCCTTAACTCAACCCTATAGGGGATAAATATCATCACCCAACAATAACCAATATTATTACAATGGCAATTGAATCATTACATCAGAATTCATCACTAGTTCATAGCTTAAGATAAGAGACTTAGGTCAATTCACAACATGCTTCATACCCTAGATCAATTACTCAAGAACTAGCTTTATAGGTCTATAATTCATATTAATCTATTCATAATTGATATAATAACATCATTGAATAGTAATTCAACCAATAACCAAATCAATTGAACCAACAATACATAATTCATATTAAGATCACAACCTAGGGTTAAGGGGAATATATCATCTTTTAAAAACTAGACCAATCCATCAAGAAGTAGTATAATATATTAATAATTCATCATAGTTTAATCAATAACATCTAAAGAATCCATAAAAAATCAGTTTGAAAGACCAATTTAGAGATTGGAAGAGACCCACATGAAAACTCAACATATGAAATCAATTTGAAGGAACCCTTTGGGGAAAGAAGTCCCAAAGGTGAAAGGAATCCCATACCTTAATGTTTGATGAAGATTTATGGAGAAATTAGACCCTTTACAGCACTTGAACCCACAACTAGCTTTTTCTTCAATGGAGTTCTTCAACTAGAGAGAGAAAGAAGAGAGAAGAAGAGAGTTTTGGGTTTGTGAATTATGAGAGCTTAGGTTAGTCTTATTAGCTTAGGGGCTTTATCTAGGTTGTTAATTAACTTAATTAGAACTCCCCTAAACACTAATTAACCTCTTAACTAAGCCAACTAATTAATTGACTTAAATAAAAATGTGCACCAAAACAGAGCCTTCACAGACAACACTACGATCGACGCATCGTGTGTCCATCGACGGCCACTGTGAACCTCCGTGTTGCACATTCGTCGATCAGTTCAGAAACTATGCAATTGAGGCTTCACATATATTTGGCTAAGTTTCAATCAACGGTGTCCATCAATGCCCCGGTTATTGACACACGCCTCGTCGATTGCGCACGTCAGTGCACACTGCGTTTTGGCAGTTTATTGCCAAAATGCAAGGGTCCTCCTTAAGTGCCCTTGGTTGGTCCTTGGAGAGTCGTTCCTGGACGTTTTGACTACGAATAAGCTCTAATACATGTTATACACTCTTCCACAAATTTTCATTATTTTCCGACTAATAGAAGCTAGTCAAATAGGCTAAGGCACGCTAGTACCTCATTGAACTCGTTTCCGAACGTCATGGACGTCCTTGGACGTTTTGACTTCTAAACTTCGTAAATGACTTAAATACATTAAAATGAACCTTAAAAGAGTGTCTATACCTTTTTACACCTATGTAGGCTCTATAACACGTCTTAGATTTTCGAAGTGTTACATTATCACCCCCTTAGGAAATTCGTCCCTGAATGACACTAAAATATTTTGAAGGGAAGGAATAGATTCAAGAATAGCATCCCAACCAATAAACAATACATAACAACATAAGTCACAACAGCAATCATCATCGTTTTTCACAAGGCAATTCAAAACTTTAATTACCACTTATAAGGCTCAAACATCACATTATGAGAAATTTCATTCTCACAATAACAATATGAGCTCAACATATCATACATGAGTCAATTATGCCAAAGTTCAACTTACCAGCATGCTACATATCATTTCATAAAGACTCACCATATCAAAATGCACAACATAATTCAAAACAAGCCAAAGAGCAACATTTTCAAATCAAAAGTACATTTCACTGTAACTTACTGTAATGCTACCCAAAAATGCATATTTTTGCAAAACTTCACTTAAAATCAAAGTAACTTCAATTTTAGTTATTATTTTCATTAATAAGAGGAATGACTAAACTTAGTTATAAAATAGATGAGGGTAACGAGACTTCATGTCGGCCTCGGCCTTCCATGTTGCACCCTAAACTAGGTGGTTTATCCTATAACACTTTTACGGAAGCCACTTCTTTGTTCCTCAACTTTTGTACTTGTGTATCAAGGATTTGAACTGGAACTTTCTCATAGGAGAGGTTATCCTTCACACTAAGAACCTCAATAGGAAGAATAGACTCGGGATCACCGATACATTTCTTAAGCATAGAAACATTGAAAACCGGATGAACCGAAGCCAATTTATTATAGAGTTTCAACTCATAGGCAACCTTACCAAAACTTTGCAAGATTTTATAGGGACCCACATAACGAGTACTCAACTTCCCTTTCTTTCCAAATCTAACCACCCCTTCATCGGTGAAATTTTCAAGTACACTTTATCACCTTCTTCAAACTCTAGATCCCTTCTCTAATGATCGGCATAAGACTTTTGCCGACTATAGGCTGTTTGCAATGGATTCCTTATGATATGAACTTTCTACAAAGTCTTATAAATAAAATCGGAACCAAGAATCGAAGACTCACCAACTTCAAACCACCCAATAAGAGATCTACACCTCCTACCATACAAGGCTTCATAAGGAGCCATGGATTTGGATGAATGGAAACTATTATTGTAAGCAAACTCCACCAAAGGAATGTGCTTATCCCAATTTCCCTTGAATTAAATGACACAAGCTCTAAGCATATCCTCAAGGGCTTTAATAGTACGCTCCGTTTGACCATCCGTTTGGGCATAAAAAGTAGTGCTTAACTTCACCTTGATACCCAACCCTTCTTGGAATGACCTCCAAAACTCAGATGTAAATTGTGCACCCCTATACGATATGATGGATAATGGAATACCACGGTAACACAAAATCTCATCTATGAAGATCTTTGCATAATCCTCCGCCGCATAAGTGTACTTGACGGAAATAAACTAGCGGATTTGGTCGACTTATTCACAAACACCCATATGAATTCATATTGTTTTTGTGTCTTAGGCAAACCTACCACAAAATCCATATTGATGTCTTCCCACTTCCAAGTAGGAATTTGGATTTCTTGAAGTAAATCACCCGGCTTTTGGTGTTCGGCTTTCACTTGTTGGCAATTTGGACACTTTGCAAAAAACTCTGCTATGTCCTTCTTCAATCCTTCCCACCAAAACACCTTTCTAAGGTCATGGTACATCTTTGTCAAACCCGGATGAATTGAGTAACGGGACCCATGAGCTTCCTCAAGAATGTGGTTCCTTAAACCATCTACATTGGGGACGGACAACCTTCCTTGATACCTCAAGAAACCATCCCTCCTAAGGAGAATGACTCATTAATCTTACCAATAACTAATTCCTTCAACTCCATCAATGGTTGATCAAGGTGTTGTTTGGACTTCACCTAGACTACTAAAGATGACTCAGGGTTATGATGGACCATAAAACCACCATTTGGAGAATCTTCCAACCTTACACCCAATCTAGCCAACCTATGAACATCTTTCACTAGATCTTTATTAGCTTCCTTTACATGAGACACACTACCCATGGTAATACGACTTAGAACATCCACAACCACATTGGCTTACTGGGGTGATAGAGAACACTCATATGGTAATCTTTCAACAATTATAACCATCTTCTTTTTCGGAGATTCAACTACTTTTGGGTAAACTCATATTGGAGACTCTTGATGTCGGTATACACATAAACATGAACACCATACAAGTAATGCCTCCATATTTTCAAGGTAAATACCACGGCCGCTAACTCAAGATCATGAGTTGGATAGTTCTTCTCATGCACCTTAAGTTGACTAGAAGCATAGGTTCCCATCTTGCATAAGCACACACCCTAAACCCACTCGGGATGCATCACAATGCATAATGAAGCCCTTTGTATCCTCCGGTAAAGTCAACACTGGAGCGGAAGTAAGCCTATCTTTAAAGATTTGGAAAATTCTATCACATGCTTCCGACCACTCAAACTTCTTACTCTTTTGGTCAAAGTAGTCAAGGGAGATGCAATGGATGCAAAACAATCCACAAACCTTCGATAATAGCCCACTAGACCCAAGAAACTCCTAATGTCGATTGTAGTCAATGGTCTAGACAAATTTCCCACCGCCTCGGTCTTCCTAGGATCAACCTTAACTCCCTCAATAGAGATGATATAACCAAGAAATGCCACCGACCTCAACCAAAACTCACATTTGCAATACTTGGCGAACAATTGATGTTCTTTAAGTACTTGCAACACCACTCTCAAATGACTCATGGGTTCACCCTAATTTTTCGAAAATACCAAGATTTCATCAATGAAGACAATGACAAATGAATCTAGGTAACTTCGAAACACCCTATTCATAAGATCCATAAATGCCGACAAGGCATTAGTGAGACCAAAGGACATTACAAAGAACTCATGGTGACCATATGAAGTCTGAAATGCCATTTTTTATATATCCTCACCTCTCACCCTAAGTTTGTGATACCCCGATCTCCAATCAATCATAAAAAAGTAGCTTGCCCCTTGGAGTTGATCAAATAACTCGTCAATCTGAGGGAGAGGATACTTGTTCTTGATAGTGATTTTACTGAGTTGGCGTTAATCAATGCACATTCTAAGGGAACCATCCTTTTTGTACAAAAACAAAACTGGAGCACCCCATGGAGAAATACTAGGTCGAATGAAGCCTTTGTCTATTAGATCTTTGAGTTGATCCTTAAACTCTTTCAATTCGGTCGGATCCATCCGATTCGGTGGAATTGAAATGGGATTCGTATCCGGTAGCAACACTACAAGAAAAACTGTCTCTAAGGAAGGGAAATTTGGTCCCAAAAAGTCAAAATCCAGTCCCAAATGGTCTATCAGGACGGGAAAAGGCTGGTCGCCACCCGTCCTTAAATTATTCTTCGCTATAAGTCAATTGGGACGGGTTGCTTTTGCGAGTCGCTAAATGCTTTTAGAGACGGCACATAATCTAGTCGTCAAATACCTTTAGAGACTACATAACTCGTCCCAAAAAGATTATTTCCTTTTTGGAAAATTAGTTATTTTCTGGTCAGTAAATCCCTTTAGAGACTAGCAACAACCTCGTCCTAGAATACTCTTTTGGGACGAGTAATAAACACATCCTAAATTACCTTTTCTTAAGACCAAGTGTCATCCCAGATTATTATTTTTTTTGTGATAAGAAAAATCTCGTCCTAGATGAACGTTTAGGGACAAGAAGTTGTATCATCGTAGAAGCAACTTTTAGAGACAACAAATTTTCTCATCCTAGATGAACTTTTAGAGAAGAGTAAAAAATTGGGTCTCTAGTTGACCACCAATGGTTCTGAATCTTTGTATCACAAAAAAAACTTATAAGATTTAATTTATCAATAAATATAAGATTGCTACCGTAAATCTTCATACAAAAGGCAGACATAAATACCAAAATAAGTTAACATTCCATGTTATTAGTTAAAACATCTTCTCAACAAAAAAGAACTTAGAAACGTTCTCATGTTTTGCACAACTTTCTTAGCAAAATATTAATGGTCTGATGGTTCTTCAAAACTTTCATCTTCACTTGTAGCTTCAACCTTTACAAAAGGAATGACAAATTCATCAAGGGTTATCCAGACATATCAATAATCTGCATGAAAATAAGAAAAAATGACTAAGAAACCTTTAAGATTCAATAACCAAGAATCAAAATCTATATATTGAAAACATAAATTCAATAACAAAAACTTAGTACAAATAGAAAAAAATTCCATCAAGAAGATTTACATTATGTTTGAGGGGAAACAAGTTGTTGCGGAGGAACTGAACAATCAAGATGTAACGATTTCACAAGAAACAACCAAGTTTTCTGTGTAGGAGGGAAAACAAGCAATCTATTATTGTTTTCTTCCAATTCCTAATCCTTGTAGGAGCCAAACAATCTCAAACGGATTCTTGTGACTGTGTCACAAGTCTAAAACGTCTACAAATTGCATTATAGTGATTGCGTCAAATCTAAAAGAACTATATATATTGGAGCCTGACACAGTGGATTATACACCACAAGACAATGACAGCCAAATGACGCCAACTGTAAGGATGTTGATCAACAAGCCCCCAATATAACTGCAGATCAATAACATTATGGTGACGTCGAGGAGAATGTTCTATCTGACCAGAAAGTTTAAGAAAGCTTACCCACAGTGATCACAAACCAAAAAGGTATCTAGTTATATGTTGAGATGAATAAAGTTTTACCTGTTACATATGTATCTCGAGATTCACAGAGAAATGAACAGTTCATCAGTTGGATGAGCACATTCATAGAGAATGCAGAAGATTAAAAACGCAAAGAACAGTTATATTTTAAACAAAGATCAATAAAAAAAACAGAGGATAATTATATGTATAGTGATCTTCAAATGGTCTGTCAATAATGTGGGGAACATGAAGAAACTACAAATATCAATTCGCACAACAACTCCAAGATCTAGCAAGAGTCAAACACAGGTGGGGTCCATAGTGGAGGAGCACAATTAAATCAAACTTATAATAAAATCCAACAAAAATCCCGAGATACTCAGCAAACAAGCAAATGGTTGTTCTAAATCTCAAAATGAATTGAATGGGAAGGAGGATAGTCGATTGATAATGCATAGATTTGTAATTTTCATACCTATTTTTGTTGTTTGGGAAGGCTGCCTTACTTAATCAGTAGAACCATGAGATTTGATTTTAGTGTTCTCTTTCTCAAGAACAAGGGGATTTTTATCCATTGATGGTAGTCCATGACTAGATTCCAAATTCTTTTCAGAAACCCCTAAAGATGAGCAGATAGATATAGGCATTTGCTCACATCCCTTTTCTATAGCACCTCGAATCAAGAAATAATATTATAAAAACTTTAACATTTACTTTCAGTTATAAATTGAATTAAAAAAATAATAGATTGTAAAAAAGAAACATACTTGTTTGAACTTCTTTAGTACATTGCTTTACTTGATTAGTAAATGAATGAAAGGGTGTATGAACTTCACTAGAAGAAATGGTTGAGTTTTTATGTCCAGTTCCTCGTTCCTTACCAATAGAACCTGGACAAAACAAACTGCTACTGTTTGAATACAATTTTCCAGTGATTATTTGACTAAAATTAAGACCTCAACTTGTAGGATTTGATTATATGGATAACATACTTGTTTCAACTTCTTGGATGTTTTGCTTAACTTTCTTGATAGATAGATTAAATGAAGCATTAACTTGCATGGACTCTTGGGTATCACTTTCTTATCATGACATGAAGACTTGGTAACGTTGGTAAGTTCTTGTTGTCGCCCCTTCCGAATAGGACCTGTAGAAAAACAAAAGTCCTCCATAAATAGATAGATGATAATACATTGATAAGAGGATAAGTAAATAAAACAAAGTAAGATTAGTGAGTAGGATAAGTATATTTATGCAATCAGAAACTCAAAATATATTAAAAAGATTACTTGTTTCAACTTCTTGGGTGTATTTCTTAACTAGATCACTAGATTGAAGAAATAAACTCTTAGATGGATCTTTTCCTTCTTATGTCAAAGATTTAAGTCCTCGTCCTCGTACTTTTCCAATTACCCCGGCCGTAACAAATGAGTATCTGATAGCACTCTTCATAATTGATCTATCCACATTTTAAGTTTTCATATTGAGCCTGTACAAAAGCCAAAGGTATAAACATAATAAGAAAATTTTCTATGAGTGAACTAAAGAACAAAAGAAAAGTAGTCTTTCAGATAGTTACTAGTGAACTAAAGGATAGAATTAAAGTAATCAAGAATAGGAGTTCTTAACAATATGAATTATCAATAATCAAAAAGAGAAACAAATCTCGTGATCCCCACCGCCAAAAAAGATCATGTGTGACAATATAGTATAAAAGAAATTGTGTCTATCAGTTCATAAAAGGTACATCACCTCATCATCTCTTTTTCGTTTCTTTTGTGAAGGACTTTCTAAGTCAACTACAACATCATCATCATCTATTTGTTTACCCATATCATATGAATCACGTGGTTGAGTCTTCCTTACTACATGTCACCCTTTGTTGGAATTATCATTAGCATAAAACACTTGAGATGCTTGGTTTGCTAATACAAAAGGCTAATTTGTTTTCAAAAATCTACTCGGATTCACACTCACAAAGTCATACTCATCTCTTTTAACTCCTTTTACTTTGTCATACACATCAAACCAGTTACACCGAAACAAAATCACCCTTTTATCCGAGATAAATTGCAATTCACTCACATTTGTTAAAATTCCGTAATAATCAACATTCTCACTATCTTTATCACTCTCACCAACTACAACAACACTAAAAATTTGAGTCCTTAATATTTGATCATGATCTTCTACATGAAATCTATATCCATTAACAATATAGCCATTAGAATGTGTTGAATATTTGGTAGGACCACGTGAAAGTGAGAGAAGATCTTCAATGAGCTGACTATTATTTGCTTTATGCAATTGTTCAACGAAAAAATAAGATAAGATTTATTAATTTAGAATGATTATTAAAAAGTCGAAATGTTGAATCTATTATTGATGGATTTCTCACCCTATCTTTAAACCATTCAATAAATTTTCGATCCCATTCTGCATCTGACAAGTGTTGAGCAGAATCTATATGATTTTGAGCAAACTCTCTACAAAATAGAGATTAACCATAAATTTCATATAGAAATTGTAGCACCTTAAAGGAAATAAGAAAAAACACTATATTAAAGAACTCTCCACACTTAAGATATGGAATGACTTCCCAAAATATTTCCAGATTAACAAAATATGGATAAACCCCCATTTGATTTCTTTAAGCCCCCATCATCATTTCTTTTGGCAGATTGAATTTTGTGTCAATTCTATGGAGATACCTTGAACATAAGGTCATACATTCATTTGCAATATAACCTTCTGCAATACAACCTTCTTTACATGCCCTACTACCAATGAGAGATTTCAAAAAATATAATCATCGCTCAATAGGATACATCCACCGATAATGAATAGGTCCACCAATCTGCGCTTCACCAGCTAAATGAACAGGCAAATGCACCATGACATTAAAAAAAGAAGGAGGGAAGACCTTTACTAACTTGCAAAGTATTATGGGAATTTGTGATTCAATATGTTTCAAGTCATCAATCATCAACTCATTTGATCCATGAACACACAAAAAAAATAGACAACTCAATAGTAGGTTCACACACTTCTTTGGACAACATACCACGAAGAGCAAGAGGTAGAATATGCAGCAAAAGAACATGACAATCATGACTTTTTAATCTTGATATTTTGTGATCTTTCAAGTTTACACATTGAGAAATATTAGATGAAAATCCATCAGGGACCTTTAAATTCTTCAAGAAAAGACATAACTTGTTCTTATCTTCAGGCAACAATGTGTAGCATACAGATGGAACTTCAACTTTCTCCCCTCTTTGAATAGGGTGCAATTCTGGCCGAATGTCCATTTCCTTCAAGTCTAACCGAGTGTTAATTGTTTCTTTTGTCTTTCCCTTGACATTCATGATTGTACCCATGATATTATCACATATATTTTTCTCAATATGCATGACATCCAAATTATGTCGCAACAAGAGAGATTTCCAATATGAAAGTTCAAAAAAGATACTTTTCTAGTTCCAATTATCCTTTCTTTTTTCATGTGATATCTTCCTCTTTTTCTTGGGATCCTTTGTTAATGGTTGTCCTTCAAGATCTTGCACTTGATTAAGTATCTCATTTCTAGAACATGTATTTGGTGGGAGCCTTTTCTCAATTGTATTATCAAATGACTTCTTGTCATTCCTCTATCTGTAATCCTTGGGAAGGCAACGTCGATGACCCATAAACCACTCTTTCCTGGAATTAGTCAATCTAATCGAGGCGGTGTCTTTAATACAAGTTGAACATGCCAATTTTCCTTTTGTACTCATTCCAGATAAATTTCCATAAGCTCGAAAGTCATTGATAGTCCATAACAAAGAAGCATGCAACTTAAAATTTTGTTTATTTGATGCATCAAAGGTCTCAATACCTTCAATTTCTGAATAATAGGCTGAAAATATGTATCAATTGCATCTCCAGGACCATTTGGAATAGGAATAAGCATTGACAAGATAAAATTTTCTTGTTTCATACACAACCAAGGTGGTAAATTATAAGGAATAAGAGCCACAGGCCAAATGCTCTGTGAGACTTTTGAATTGCGAAATGGCTGAAATCCATCAGTAGCAAGTCCAAGTCGAACATTGCGAGGCTCGATTGCAAATGAAGGATGAAGTTCATCGAATGACTTACATGCCATCGAATCAGCTGGGTGCCTCATTATTCCGTCATTTGTTCTTTCATACTTATGTCATGTCATTAGAGAAGATGTCTTTGTAGACATAAACAACCTTTGAAGCCTTGACTTTAAGGGAAAATAGCGTAAAATCTTTGAGGCTATCTTTTTATGCTTTTTATTCTTTGTTTCCCCGGTATGCGTATTTATTTTCCATCTGGATGCACCACAAATTTTACAAGAATCGAGTAAGCTATCCTCCTTCCAATATAACATACAATCATTACTACAAGCATTAATCTTATCGTAAAAAAGCCCAATATCTCGAATAATCTTCTTTGCTTCATAATATAAATTGGCAAATCGGCCCCATTAGGCAATAACTCTTTTAACAGTTTTAATAGCATGCTAAATGAGGCATCACTCCAACAACACATACTTTTGATGTGAAGCAATTTAATCAAGGATGAAAGATTTGAAGCCTTTGAGTTTTTGTATAGTGTCTGCTCCAAATCTTTCAATAGGCTATAAAATCTTTTATAAAATCTTTTAGCTTCCACATTTGGTCCCTCCTCAACTACATCATCATAACCTTTGTGGGTAGCTCCTCCATCAACATTAGGATATCTATGCTTCAACAATTCTTGTACTTCATCTTCACTCGCATAATCTTCTGCTTCATTATCATTTTCATCTTCAGAGTCTTACACTGGCTCACCTAAATGTTCTCCGTGGTGATACAAAAAAGTATAATTTTGAATTATTCCATATACTTTCAAATGAGTATCAATCATATCACGAGTTCCAAATGTTTTATTACAACATTTGTAACATGGACATCGTATTTCATCTTCTTTTCTTGATCCCCGAAAAGCATAATCCAAAAACTTTTCACCCCGTCTAAATAGGCCTGGTCAACCCATTTATCAAGATAAAGTTGCATCCATTGCTTACTAGGTGCCATAACCTTAGATAATATATAAAAATAGAATAAGAAAATATAATCAATAGGTAAAAACTTTAAATTCATGCAACTTGTGCTTTTGTAACTAGTTCATTATGTTATCAAAATTAAATAAAATAAATTATTTACAACTTACAATTTGTTATTTACAGACATTTTGATAAATTATAAGATGCGCACAACTTACAATCAAATATTTAAAGTCATTTGGGTAAATTTATCGAGCTTGACTTTTACAAGAATTGAAGAATACGTGCTGCAACTATAAGAATGTTTCTTTTAAAATCTGTTATTTACAAATTTTTTACAATCTGATATTTACAATTTTTTTAAAATTTACAGTCTTTCTTACAATCTTTTTTTACATTTTTTAATAACAATATCTATCTTCTATGTACAACACCACATGAGGTAATTTTAATCCGTTTTATTTGTTTTTACATCTTTTGTGAGTTCGACTTAATTTGATTGTAAAACAATATATGATCGATTCTTTAGATACACAGAAAGCAAATAAAAATAGAAAACCCCTTTGAAAAGATAGTTACGGTTATAGATAATAATGAATATAGTTATAATGAAATTGATATAGAAGAGGACTTAGAGATAGTACAAGAAAGATTAAGCACATCAAAAAGAATAAATAATAATGATACACCACAAATATCATCAAAGATGAGTACTTCAAATAGTTCTAAAAGAATAAATATAATTTCACAAAAATCAATAGAAGAAGAAATAAAACCACATCATTATTATATAACATTATTATATAACAGGAATAATGGAGCAAAGAAAATATTTAATACTAATAAATACAGGACAAGAAGAAAATTATATTACCAGAGAATTAGTAAAGGAAGATAAAATAATAACTACAGAACACTCATGTTCAGAATTACCAAAAGTATTAATAAACATTGAAGAAACAACAGAACAAGAAATAATAATTGGAGGTATACCAATACTAATAAAATTTAAAATATATCAAGGAAATGAAAATATAACATTAGGAATAAAATGGCTAGAACAAGTAAAACAAATAAATTAGAAGAAAGTAATCAAGATAATATAACTAATCTAGCAGAAGTAAGAATTGATGATATCAATGATGATTTAGAAAAACAATACTCAGAAATAAGTGAAACATATACAGAAGTTTTAGACAATATAGATAATACAAAAGATGTAGAAAAAAAAAGAGATATAGACATGAATGAAAAACCTAGTACATCAGGAGTAAAAAATCCAAAATATATAAATCCAAAATACTATAATGCAAATTATGAAAAATATGACAGAGAAAAAACTTTATGGAATGAAAGATTAAATAAATGGACACCTAAACCAACAACTGATCAACATAATTTTTTAGTTTAGACTGTGTAGCAGATATAAATAAAACAATTCAATTATGGATGGGATATATATCAAAACAACTAATAGACAAACATAAATATAGATTTCTAGGTGGATCGACTAGCTAGTCTTACTATGGGGGAAACATAGTTTAAGAAACTAAGAGAGGTATTTACTCTCTACATGCCAGTTGGTTGGAGCCTCCTCTCATGAGAAATCATAGGGTGAGTATCCCTCATAGTGGAGTCAGCACCTCATAATGAACTATAGGGTGAATCTTTCTCTATGAAAAGTCAACACCACTCACAATCAAGTTCTTTCGGTGCTAAACTAGAGTCCCTTTTGAAATGTCTTTAATGTCTTTATTAGTCATCATAATTTAATGTAGGTAATAGGGTCTAACCCTTATATAATTATCATCATCATAGCTCAATATGAATTGCATGATTATAAATCCTTTCATTACAATTCATACAAGTGAGGTTAGCACATTTACATAGTCATTCATGATAAGGCACATTGGTAGTTATTACCATCCTTATAACATTTACATCTTATTCAACCTCACAACCATAGTCAAGGCATTTCTATTCAACATCATACCAACCTTATCAATCCTAATACAAGATATACTTTAATGAACCATCATCACTTAATCTCAAGTAACCACAATTGAAGTAAAGAATAGGGATCACAAGACTTACCGAGTCTCCTTCATAATCCATATTCAAGGTCTTACCATCAACCCTTAACTCAACAAAATAGGGGAGTAATATCATATCCCAAAATAACAAATATGATAACAAGTCCAATTGAATAATTACATCACAATTCATCACTAGTTCATAGCTTAATATAAGAGACTTAGGTCAAATTCACAACATGCTTCATACCCTACATAAATTACTCAAGAACTAGCATGATAGGTCAATAATTCATCTTAGTCGATTCATAATTGATACAATAACATCCTATAATAGTAATTTAACCAATAACCAAATCAATTGAACAAACATTACATAATTCGTATTAAGATCACAACCTAGGGTAAAGGGGAATAGGTCATCTTCTACAAACTAGAACAATCCATCAAGAAGTAATCTAATATAGTAAAAATTCATCACGGTTTAATCAATAACATCTAAAGAATCCATAATCAAATCAGTTTGAAAGACCAATTTAAAGATTGGTAGAGACCCACATGAAAACTCAACTTTTAAAATGAATTTGATAGAACCCTTTGGGGAAAAAAGTCCAAAAGGTGAAAGGAATCCCATAACTTAATTTTTGACGAAGATTGATGGAGAAATTGGACCCTTTGAAGACCGTTAACCAAACCGTAGCTTGGTCTTCAATGGATTTCTTCAACTAGAGATAGAAAGAAGAGAGAAGGAAGAGCGTTTTGGGTTTGTGAATTATGAGAGCTTAAGGTAGTCTAATTAGCTTAGGTGCTTTATATAGGCTGTTAATTAACTTAATTAGACTTACCCTAGCCCCTAATTAACCTCCTAACTAAGACAACTAATTAATTGACTTAAATAAAAACGTACAGCAAAATAGACCCCTCACAGAAGACACCACGATCGACGGATTATGTGTCCATCGATGGCCACTGTGCACCTTCGTGCTGCACATCCGTCAATAAGTTCAAAGCCTATACAATTGAGGCTTACCATGGATTTGTCTAAGTTTTAATCGACGGTGTCCATCGATGCCTCGTCGATTGCACACGTCTGTGCACAGTGCCTTTTGGCAGTTTCTTGCCAAAATTCAAGGGTCCTTCTCAAGGACCCTTGGTTGGTCCTTGGGAAGTCGTGCATGTACGTTTAGACTACGAATCAACTATAATACATTTTAGACTCTCTTCCACCAATTTTCATAATTTTCCGACTACTAAATGTTATTCAAATAGGCTAAGGCACGCTAGTACCTCATTGACCTCGTTTCCGGACGTCATGGACGTCCTTGGACGTTTTGACTTCTTAATTTCCTAAATGAATTATATACATTTAAAATAACCTTAAAACAATGTCTAAACCTTTTTACACCTATTTTAGGCTCTAGAACACGTCTTAGATTTTCGAAGTGTTACATTTGTTCACCCCTAGACTCGAGTGTATAAAAATGGTTCCTTTTTGGAGCTAGGACTGCTTGATTGAGCTTGGCTATTCACCTTTCATTGAATATTCACATTAGGACTTATTTCACCATATGTCCACTTTTTCCGCAACCATAAGAACTATTTGTTCCAACTTGGCATTCACCCATATATTTATTACCACACTTACCACAAGTCGGTCTTTCTCTTGGTGGATCAAAATTCCTCACCTTTTGAGATTTAGGTTTAGACACCCCATAATTGAGAGTCTTTGATAAATTTAAAGGAACTTGATTTGAAAACCTCTTCTTGAACATAGGCTTGTCTTGAATGTCAAGCCTAATCTTAGAAGAACCACTCTCAGAAGATTTTGCCTTCTTAGATTCTCTATTACTCTTCCTTAGACGACTCTCGTCTACTTGTTGTGCATGAACCATCAACCTAGAAAGATCCATGTTTTCATGAAGCATAGTTGTACGACATTCTTCTTCAAGCTCTTCGGACAGGGCCGTTACAGAATGACTCATTTCATCCCTATCATTCGAAACCAAAGAGGAAGCATATTTGGACAGCTTAATGAACTTTAGGGAGTATTCCTTAACACTCATACCTCATTGACGAAGGTTGATGAACTTCTCTACCTTAGCTTCCCTTTAATCCATTGTGAAGAATCTGTCAAGAAAGGCCTGTTTGAAGATCACCCAAGTCACGGGACCACCTCTTAAAGCCCGACTATCCTTACATTGGTTGTAGCATGTCTGAGCCACTTCCTTCAGTCCATAGGCAGCAAGCTCGGTCTTTTAAGTAGTACTCACACCCTTAACAAAAAAAATCTTATAGACCTCATCAAGGATGTCTTGGAGGTCTTCATCAACCTTGGATCCAAAGAACATAGGAGGATTCATCCTCGTAAAATCTCTCAGATGGGTAGCCATAACTAGCATGTTGGTTTTCTTGAGGTACAACCTCCTGATTAGCTTGTTCCGTAATGGCTTAAGATTGAGTATTGATGACTTGGGCCATTCGGAGAAGGGCTGCCCTTACCTCACCATCAATCATGGCCGGACGATTGACTCGAACTTTATAATTCGCAGCAACCATCTCTTGAGGAGGAACTCGATCAGCTTGTGGAGTATCACCCGCATTCGGAATCTCTTCTCCTACTCTTATCGCGGCTATCCTTCTTGTATTCATCTCCTATAACCACAAGAAATGGATTAGATACTAAAAGACACATAGTATCAAAACTCTAAAGGTACGACATAGGATTACCAAGAAAGAGAATTTTCCTAATCATCACATAGCATCTCATTCATAATTGTGGCGCGTTTCGCAACCATTAACAAGACACTATATAAATGTTGTTTTGTGAGATATTGACCATAGGTTATATAACCTCATGCTCTGATACCAATTTTTTCATAACCGGAGAGCGCCCCCCAGTTGCGACCGGCGTCATTGTCCTCTTAGAGGACTCGACAAGCCCTTAGCATTTACCATAACATGTCATTAGAGAAAATGCAGAAAAATTAAAACTTTTACATATACTAAGTGAGGTATACTTAGACCTCTCACATTGAAGCTAACTTAGGCTCTTCTTATAGCAACAGGATAAACATACATACGAAAGTCTAATAGATGTCTCACATACAAACCATCTAAGAATACGAGTCTTGGACTTAGCCAATTCAATTTCAATATTCCATATAGGATTTACTACAATAAAATCCCAATGATAAAGAAATAAAGAGTATCTCTTAAAACTACTAAAATCTTCATAAGATAGAATAACAAAAAGATAGCATCCCCGAATATGAGGACCTACCATCACTTGGTGAAAGAGTTCCAAGCTTCTATAATCGACCTTCTTAATCTTCAATGGCCGGATCCTACATTTGTAGTTATTTAAAGTAAGGGGTTAGTACTCCACATATTCTAAGTAAGGGTATATGCACATAACATTTAAGTACATGCATAAAAAAGAACCATTTTTGTTTATAAAGCATGCTAAGTCATTTGAAAACCCTTAATGCACATACAAGAGAGCATATACAAGATAAGGATCACAACAACATAAAGCATGATCATAACCAAAGACATATAATCATAAAGTCATATTAACATTTCATGATCATTAGATCATCTAAACATAATCTACAAAACAAATACCAATAACCTTATCCCAAACTTACAAGTGCAATGACCATGTGAAGCCCCATACCCCCATATAATCAAGTAAACAAGATATGAGACAATAAGCAAATCTTTGCTTCATATAACGTCTATCATAAGTAGTCATTACCACATATAGTAATATAGACCAACACATGTTCATCGAAATAACCAACATCACATAAGAGCAACATCATATATCATAGTCATCATACATTTCATGTTATCATATGACATAAGAACAATCTCCTAGGACTTCCCTTAGAGTCAACTTGTGCAATGTCTAGGAAAAGTTTCATACCCCTACCTATACTAAGCAGACTCCTCAAGTAACCCTAGTCAATGTCCATTTACTTGTCATTAATTTTACTTGAGGGAACAAGTTCCTTAACCAACATTAGTCCATGAGCTAAACATGGAATCCGTTGTCATGAAACCCCACAGCGAAAGAAGGTGGTATATTTTACAAGGTAGAACAACAACATGAACTTATCATTTTAGGTGGATCCAGTAGCTAGTATTCCTATGGAGAAAACATAGTTCAAGAACTAGGAGATATATTAAAGACCCATAGTTCCAAATTACATGGAAGCCTCTATCTCATGAGAGTCATTGTGAACCTACCTTCCAACTTGGGAAGGGACACCTCTCATATCTAGTTCACTCGGGGATAAGTTAAAATCCCTTTTTGAGTAAGCTTTAAGTTATCATTTATCATAAAACTTATCATAGGCCATAGGAGATTAACTACCAGTATAAACATGATCATAAGATCTTTATGTTTAGATGAGAATTTTCTTTCATCACAACCCTTTATTTGTAAGATTAATCTACCGTAACCATATGGTGTAAGGCACACAATATAAACATAATCAACATGCATTTTCATATACTTAACATGATACCACATTTAACATATTCATAGGCCAACATATATGTGTAACACTCCGAAAGTCTAAGACGTGTTCTAGAGCCTAACATAAGGGTCTAAAGTTTGTGTCACTTTTTTAAGGTCTATAATAGTGTATATAAGTCATTTAGAAATTTTTAAAATCAAAACGTCAAAAAACGTCCATGACGTCCGGAAACTAGTTCAATGAGGTGCTAGAGTACCTTAGCCTATTTGACTAAGTTTTAGGAGTTGGAAAATGATGAAATTTGGTGGAAATGTGTCTAACATATATCAAAGTGGTTTTTATAGTCGAAACTTCCAGGTACGAATCCCCAACGACCAACCAAGGTCCGTTGAAGAGGCCCTTACAAGTTGGCAAAAGCTGCCAAAAGGCAGTGTCCAACGAAGGTTGCAGGTGATGACTCATGGTCCAATCGATGGGGCATCATTGCCACCGTCAATGGTCCCTTATCCAAATTCTATAAGGGCCTGTTTTGGACATTCCCTGACAAAAACAATGGACCAAAAGGATGGGTGGTCCCTTGGCCATCATTTGACAGACGGGCCGTCTGTCGGGGCTTCGTCTATGAGCTCACTGATTTTGTGCACGTTTTTAAGTTAGACAAATTAATTTATTAGGTGGTTAGTTTATTATTTAGGGGTTAATGTAGGTCTAATTAAGTGGTTTAATGACCTATATAAAGGCCCTAACCTAATTAAACAAACCTAAGCCCGCATAATTCCCAAAACCAAATTGTTCTTCCTTCTCTCTTCTTTCTCTCTCCCAAGTAGAAGAACACCATAGAAGACCAAGGTCAAGGGTTATAGGGATGCTCAAGGTCAAGTTTATCCATCAAAATTCATCAATCAACAAGGTATGGGATTCCTTTCACCTTTGGGATCTCTTTCCCCATAGGGTTCCTTCAAGATGATTTCCAAAATATGAAATTCAAATGGGTTTTCTTTTAATACGAAATTGATCTTGTTAATTGCTTTGTTTATGATTAATTTTAGTTATTATGAGTAGATTAACATGTATTATGATTGAATTATGTTACTTCTTGATGAATTTATCTAGTTCGTAGAAGATGACGTTTTCCCTTTAACCCTTGGTTGTGATCTTGAATTGAATTATCTAATATTGATGTAATTGGCTTGGTTAATGTGTGAATTACTATTCTATGATGTTATTATGCCAATTTATGAATATATTGAGAGGTATTGTAACCCTATTATGCTAGTTCTTGAGTAATTGACCTAGGTTGTGAAGTAGATCATGAACTTGACCTAAGCCTCTTATCTTAGGCTATGAACTAGTGATAGATTGTTGTGTAGTGATTCAATTGACTTCATTATTAGGTTGATTACTTTTATGGGATGGTATTATTCTAATTTTTGTGCTGAATTGAGGATGGTTTACGGTAAGACCTTGATAATGGTTTTGTAAAGAAGATTGGGGTAAGTTTTATGATCTCAACTCTTTACTTCAATTATGGTTACTTGTGATTAAGTGATGATGTTGTGTAGAAGTATACCTTATATTAAGATTGATAGGGTTGGTATGATGTTGAATTGAAATGTCTGGACTATGATTTTTGATATGTTGGCTAAGATGTAAATATTGTATGCATGGTGATAACTTACCAATGTGCCTTATCACGAATGATTATGTAAATATGCTAACCTCACATGTATGAATGTTAATTAAAGGAAAATACAAATTCAAGTATTATTGAGTTATGATGATTATTATTATATAAAGGATAGACCCTATGACCTACATTAAGCTATGATGATTAATAAAGATATCAAAGACATTTCAAAAAGGGACTCTAGCTTAGCACCGAGTGAACTAGAGTGAGGAGTGTCCCTTCTCACATAAGAAAGGTAGGATCACTAACGTACTCATGACATTGGAGACTATAATGCATGTAGCATAAAGGGGGTCCAAACTATATCTCCTAGTTCTTGAACTATGTTTACCCCATAGGAATACTATCTAGTGGATCCACGTAGTTTCTACATTCATATTTTTGTAATAAGTTGCCAAGTAGTCCGTCTTCTTTTGGTGTAGGATTCCATGACACCGTATTCCACATTAGCTCATGTGGTCTATGTCGTTTTAGGAAAGATGTTCCCAAAAGGTAAAATTAAGTAATGAATAAACACTAACTAGGATGACCTATGAGGTTTAGCTCAGTCTAGGTAGGGGTATGGGACTCTACCTATACATTGCACTAGTTAGCCTTGAGTCGAGTCTTAGCAGGATGTTCTTATGTATGTATATGCTTGTAAATGTAAATGATATGTATATGATGGTCTTACATTTATTGATACTATATGATGTTTAAAGTATGATGTTATGTATTCTAAATGATATGATATGTGAAATTGGACATTGGTTATGGTTCTTGTTAGGGTTACTTTATTATGTAAGGTTATGGGGATTTGCTTAGTCATTGCCCTAGTGGACTTAATGAGGATTCATGAGTAATTGTCTTGCTTTGGTTATGTTGTAATGAATCTTATTCATTATTGTTGAAGTTATAAGTTGATGATAGATTTGTCTTGATTATGTGTTGAAGTATGTTGGTATGCATGATCGACTTGGCTAGACTTAGTATGGTTTGTTTTGTGATGAACATTTTCTTTACTTAGTGAATATGCATTAATGACTTGTATTTGTTCTTGAATGTGCATAATGCTTTTCAAAAGTAAATTAGCATCCTTTCATGAAATGTCTCTTTTTAGCATGAATTCTATGATGTGTTTGCATATGGTCACATACTTATTACAAGTGATGTACTAACCCTATTTTTTCCCTTTTCCCCAACATTTTAGGTTCCGGTCGTTGAAGGGCTTTTGAGACAACTTTGAAGGAAGACTTGGAATTATCACTCATCCAAGTTGGTTAGGTCCTCACTTTTCGAGGGCAACGCTACTATCAAGCTATTTTATATTGTTCTACTTATAATACTTCTAGTTCTTTCCTTTTAATTTGAGTAATAAAGATTCTATAGACTATATGTGGCTTTATTACATTTATGTATGGGATTTGCCCAATTGATCCAGTATTGTTTAGATGGTTATGAGATGAGACATCCATTTAAGACTATGTTAAATAACTTATATATATATTTATGTGCAATAAAATTAGAAGACTATGTAATCTTCTGATACGAAGTGTCTATGCATACTAGATAAGAATATATGATGTGTATGCGAGAGGTCTATGTAAACCTCAAGATAGTTATTGAAAAGTTCTAAATTTTCTGCATTTTGAACTATTACTGTAATAATGTAAGCTAAGAAACTAGTCTTAGTCCTCTCCGAGGACGACGACGCCGGTTACGTTTGGGGGTGCTCCCCGGATGTGACAAACATGGTATCAGAGCATGAGGTTGAATATCTTTAGAGTTGATGTATCACCCAACCACGTATATGTAGATTCTTACTCACAATTGTGAAGTGCGCCACACTTATAAATAGGGAACTATATGTTTGTTAGGAAATTCTCACTTTTTTGGAAATCCAATATCGTGCCTCTAGAGTCTTGGATCTAGATGCCCTTAGAATCTAATCCTTTCATTGCAATTATAGGCAATGAGTATTCGATGAACAACCGCTCGAAGACTTGATAAAGAGATTTCCAATGGGGAAGTTCCTCCCGGGTGCAATCAACTCCCTCCTCTTGAAGAAGTTGCTAATGATGACCAAGCTCCTGTCAATCCTCCACCTATGATGGATGGAGACATAAGGGAAGACTTTATCCAGATGGACCAAGCCATTACTACACAAGCACAAGCCGTCTCCACTCAAGCACAAGCCATGACGGTCCAAGCAAATAGGGAGGTGGTACCCCGAGGAAACGAATATGTTGGCACCATGGCCTCCCATTTGAGGGATTTTAGTAGGATGAATGCCCCTACATTCTATGGGTCCAAAGTTGTGGAAGCCCCCCAAGTGTTCATTGATGAGACCTATAAGATTCTCTAAGCTATGGGGTTGACTACTAGTGAAAAAGTCGAGTTATCCACT
This sequence comes from Solanum sitiens, assembly GCA_016801875.1. Lineage (NCBI taxonomy): Eukaryota > Viridiplantae > Streptophyta > Magnoliopsida > Solanales > Solanaceae > Solanum > Solanum sitiens. Next base: position 842,506 of record JABWTJ010000089.1, on the reverse strand, counting down.
TACCAACTCAAAGATGTGGCCCAAACTTGGTACGTTCAATGGAGAGACAATAGGCCTTTAAGGGTTGGACCGATGATTTGGGAGATTTTCAAGAAGGCTTTTCTTGATAGCTTCTTTCTTAGGGAGAATATGGAAGCCAAAGAGGAAGAATTCATAAACCTTTGTCAAGGAGGTATGACTGTACTTTACTATTTGAAATTCACTAAGTTGTCAAAGTATGCTCCTTCTTTGGTTTCCAGACCTAGAGATGAAATGAGCCACTTTGTTACGGGAGTGTCGGATGACTTGAAGGAAGAATGTCGTTTGTGTATGCTACATGATAATATGAACATTTCTCATCTCATGGTTCATGCTCAAAAAGTGGAAGATACAAGGGTTAAGAGAAAGAGTAGTGATTCAAAAAAGTCAAGGTCTTTTGATGGTTGTTCTTTAACGGGTAGGCTTGATATCCAAGACAAGCCTAGGTTCAATAAGTGGTTCTCTAATCAAGTTCCTTCCAAGTTCTTTTACGGTGATTTCCTCATTGTGACGAACAATTGCTTTGTTTGTGGCAAGAGTGGACACAAGGTCAGGGATTCCCCTAATGTGAAGGGTCAAGACAAGGGTAGTGGTTAAACTCAAGCAAGTGGTTCTGATGTTAATGCTCCAAATAAGAATCATTTTTATGCTCTCCGCTCTAGAGGTGATCAAGAGACTTCTCCCGATGTGGTGACCTATATGTTGAAAGTCTTTTCTATTTATGTATATGATTTACTTGATCTCGGTTCTACCTTTTCATTTGTTACACCTTTAGTAGCTAAAAAGTTTGACATTTTGCATGATATATTGAGTGAACCTTTTATAGTGACTACCCCGGTAGGTGAGTCAGTTGTTGCAAAGAGAGTGTATAGAAATTGTCCTATAATGTTGCCCATAGAGTCACTCATGTTGAACTAGTAGAACTTGATATGTTTGATTTTGATGTCATTTTGGGTATGGATTTGTTGCATGCTTGGTTTGCTTCCATAGATTGTAGAACAAGGGTGGTGATGTTTAACTTTCCAAATGAATCCGTTTTAGAGTGGAAGGGGGGAAATTCTATTCCTAGAGGTCGTGGCATTTCTTGTTTGAATGCTTGTAAGATGACCTCTAAAGGGTGTTTATACCATATTATAAGAGTCAAACATTTAGACTCCGAAATTCCTCCCTTTGAGTCGATCCCCGTAGTGAGGGTATTTTTGGAGGTCTTTACTAATAATCTTCCCGGTATTCCTCCCGAACGGGAAATTGATTTTCGTATTGACTTGCTACCGGATACAAATCTCGTTTCAATTCCTCTATATCGGATGGCTCCGGCTGAATTGAAAGATTTGAAGGATCAACTCAAAGATTTACTAGACATATGCTTTATTTGTCCTAGTATTTCTCCATGGGGTGCTCCGGTATTGTTCATGAAAGAGAAGGATGGTTCTCTTAGAATGTGTATCAATTACCGTCAACTTAACAAGGTCAAAATCAAGAATAAGTAACCTCTCCCTCGGATTAATGATTTATTTGATCAACTCCAATGTTCGAGTTACTTTTCCAAGATTTACTTGAGGTCGGGATATTTCCAACTTATGGTGAGAGGTGAATTTATTCACAAAATGGCATTTCGAACAAGATATTGTCACTATGAGTTCTTTGTAATGTCCTTTGGTCTCACTATTTCTACGGCGGCATTTATGACCCTAATGAGTAGGGTGTTCGAAGTTACATAGATTCTTTTATCATTGTCTTCATTGGAGACATGTTGGTATATTCAAAGAATGAGGGTGAACACATGAATCTTCTGAAAGTGGTGTTGCAAGTGCAATTAATTGCCAAGTATATCAAATGTGAGTTTTGGTTGAGGTTGGTAGCGTTTGTTGGTCATATCATCTCTAGTGAAGGTGTAGAGGTTGATCAAAAGAAGACCAAAACGGTGAAAAATTGGCCTAGACCTTTGGTTCCTACTGATATTAGGAATTTCTTATGTCTAACCAGTTATTATAGAAGGTTTGTTGACGGGTTTGCGTCTATTGATTCTCCTTTGACAACCTTGACCCAAAAGAATGTGAAATTTGAGTGGTCGGAGGCATGTGAAAAGAGATTCCAAATGTTGAAGGATAGGATTACTTCCGCTCCTGTGTTGACTTTACCATAGGGTACAACGGGTTTCATGGTATATTGTGATGTATCCTGAGTCGGGTTGGGGTGTGTTCTAATGCAACATGGCAAAGTTATAGCCTATGCTTCTACGCAACTCAAAGTTCTTGAGAAGAATTATCCGACTCATGACCTTGAGTTAGCGGCCGTGGTATTTGCCTTAGAAATATGGAGGCATTAACTTTGTGGGGTTCATGTGTATGTGTATACAGACCATAAAAGTCTTCAATATGTATTCACTCAAAAGAAGTTGAATCTCCGTCAATGGAGATGGTTAGAGTTGTTCAAAGACTATAACACGAGTGTTCTCTATCACCCCGGCAAGGCTAATGTGGTAGAAGATGATCTAACTCGTTTGTCAATGGAAAGTGTGTCCCATGTGGAAAAATCCAAGAGAAACCTAGTGAAAGATGTTCATAGGTTGGCCCGTTTAGGGCTTGAATTGAAAGTTCTCCAAATGGTGGTGTGATGGTACATCATAACTCTGTGTCATATTTATTGGTTTTGGTGAAGTCTAAGCAACACCTTGATCCATTATTGATGGACTTGAAAGAATCAGTTCTTGGAAAGATGAATGTGTCATTCTCCCAAGGGGGGATGGTGTTCTTAGGTACCAAGGGAGATTACTGTAAGATCCCCAAAATGAGTTTGGGTTTATAGAGCCTAGCATGTTCTTCTTAAGATTCTAAGGTACTAAAATGGATTATAATATGATATTGAGGCGGTTTGTGAAGTTTGAGATTATTTGGAAGTAAAACGTCAAGGGACGACCAAGTCATTCGACGACTAGTCACCTATGTGCCTCATGTATCTATACATGCTTATATGTGTATGTAATTATCTTATGAAGTCTTAAAATGAGTTATAATGATATTTTTAGGTAGTATATCAAGTTTCCTAAAGTTTGGAGGTCAAACGTCCAAGACGTTTGAAAGATAGCCTTGAGACATGCATGTGTGTGTCTTGATGGGGCCTTGCATGTTTGGACGAGTTGTGAGTATTTTTGTTGGGTGAAACTTATGTGGGAGGTCTAAAACTTGTTAAGGTTTGTATTTACGTGGGAAACGTCCAGGTACGACTTCTAAATGGCCCTGCAAAAAGGCCCACAAGAAGGACCCAAGGCTGGTCAAGACACTTCCTTGGCAGTGTCAATCGACTGAACCAAACGACGCCCAGTTGGTTGACCAACGGCCCTTTGGTGAGTATCATCGATGGAAACTTAGCCTGGGCAAGTCTCAACCAAAAAAAAAGGCCAACGTCCAATCGACTGAAGCCACAGACGGCCCGTCGATGGACCTACTGGCCGTCGTTTGTGGCCTGCTATCACTGCCATCTGACTGTTTTACTTAAGGGGTGTAACATTCCTTAAAATGTACTTGTCTAGCGAATAGTCTATTAGGTTTAAGAATATGTATTAGGGTACATAGGCATCCCAATGCCCGATATTGAGTAATATTGGGCATGTTAGTGAATAATGGCTTAAGGGTGTTAGCCAATTTCTATGTATTAACAAGTAACTTAAAATACACATTGATGTTCAAATGCTCCAATCAAGCTTGTTTAGGAATTTTACCTGCAATGAAGAGCCTATGCTAAAATTCTTAATTTCTTCGCTTACACACATTAGGTACGAGGCATCCAAGTGTCAAGCCTAGGTACCATAGCACATTTAAAATGATCATGTAGATTAAGTAGTGCCCAAGGACATAGTGAGGATCCTTGGGACAAGAAATGAACTTTCCAAGTACAACTACAGAGTGCACGGTTAGGAAAGTGCACGGCAAGACATGTGCAAGCACATGTGCTACTGGCCGAGAGACCAAGCGACCAAGCCCAACCGATTCGGTTAGGGCTGTTGGGGGGCCGGCACGCGTTGGGTCAAGCCACGTGAGGATGAGCTTCCTATCCAATCCTAGAATCTAACTAACTTACCTAACTATCTAACTAACCTAGGACTAACTAAAATGAACTAGCTAGTGTGCCCGAAATCCTAAGACCTAACCAGGTGACACTAGCCGAGTAGCTAACTAAAGAAACATCCTAGTACCTAATCTAGGATGGTCCAAAGGGTTCTGTTATGGTTCTAGCGACTTAGGGGTACTTTAGTAATTACCCTAGGTCACTTAATTAATTAAATTAGCAACATAATTAATTAATTTAAATTCATGGTCAAACTCGAGACCCTTAGCAAATTTTTAGAATTTGGCTAAGTCAAATGCTCTCCTATTTTTAGTGTATTTAGGAGGGACGTTTTGGTAATTAGCTAATTGATTTACTTAATTAAGTTAATTAGCCTAAGTTGAATTATCCAATATTCAGTTCCTAATACTTAGACTCACGTTTATTCAGTAGAAACTCACGACTGAAAAAGAGTGAGCAAAAGTAAGAAAAACAGAAAAATACTCTCGGTTCTCCTTAAGCGATTTCAAGGCAATTCTTCAAGATTTTTTTGCAAAGAACAGGGTGATCTTCGTAGATTCAATTCTACAGTAAGGTATGGGTTTCTCTCTTGGATTCCTTTCCCCATGAGGCTTTTCAAACGTTTTGAATTCAAGAATACCGAAACTAGGGTTGTTCCCAATGAAATTATCAAATGTTCATCTCCCTAGTTCTCCCTATTTCCGATTATAGTATTATGTATAATGCAAATCTCGAGCATGTTGTTGGTATGTGGTGCTAACTGATCATTATGTGTAGGTTTCTGTGATTTGATAATGTTGAATAAGACCTATAGGTTAGATCCGTATGATTAGAGTATCCTTTACATGAGATAAGAAATGTCGTAATGCCTAATTGTGTTCGAGAAGATGAAATTGTTATAAGTCATTTATGAAATTCAGTTTACTGTTGAAAGGAATGAAAGTTTCGATTACTGTGTATGTTTACAGTAGATATGTTTGTAACTGTTTGGAATGCAATGTTTCCAAGAAGAAATAAGAATGAGAATCAAAGCTAGTTAATGAATCTTCAATGCCAAATCAACTTTATAGCTTGGCCAAACTAAGCACTGAATTGTTCTTATAAGCTAATCAAATGTTAAAAGTTGGCTTGCTTAAAATGTTGAGATTACTATAGTATATACATGAAGTTAATTGACTTGTCTAGTGATAATATCATGACAACTGTTTAGTGAAAGTTTGGTTTATGCCAATAAATTGGCCACCAATATTATTTCCAAAATATGTAATAGAATTGGCCACTGACTAAGTCATACCAATGTTATATGGCCAATTTAAATTATGATGTTTCTTGTAAGGCAAAATACATGGTAAAGATTGACTTGAGAAGATGTAACTCAATGAACTCATAACCTAGGGTATGCCAATGATTGGGACAAGTCCCAACATACCCTATCTATATGAACTTGTGAACATAGTAGCACGTTGAATAAGTCCTTATAACTTCCATAAAGAATGGTACAAGACTACCAAATACACTGAACAATATAAGGTGAGTAATGAAATAACTAAAATGTTATGAGTTATGAAATAGACCTAGAATGGGGTGTTAAAGGAAGTGAGACAAGTCTCACTTGCACCTAAACAATTATGTTAAAGATACTCACATAAGAGGGTGTTAGAAATCGTGAGACAAGTCTCATTCACTCCTGAATGATAATGAATTCTCCTAGTCTTTGAACTATGTCGCCAGCATAGGTTACTAGCTAGTGGATCCACCTAAGAAAGCTAGGAAGTATTCGGTTTCACTTTGGCGGTGAACCACCTCTTTCGGTATGGGGAAGACACTGGATTTCATGTTAGCTCACATGATATATGGCGGTTAAATGCTAAAGATTTCTTTAAGAAAGTAAGAAAGAAAGAAAGAAAGAACTAGGAACATGAGGGGTGTTCGGATAGGATGACCAAAGGGTGAGGTTAGACTAAGTAATTATGTAAGTTATTCTTAGTCATTGCAGAGAAATATCCCAATGGAAGTCTTAAAAGAATATCCTAAGTCAACCTAGCATGTTCAAAGTTAACATGAGATCAAAGAAGAAGAAATGTAAGTTCAAAGTGAACTAAGTAAGCAAAAGCATAAGAAAATCAAATCATCAGTGTTTGATAAGAATAAAATTTTAACAGTTATTAGTTTATGCCAATAAAGGGAGCAAAACATAATGACTCATCAATTGGAGTATGAATATATTCCCCAGCATCTTTATATTAGGCAAATGATCAAATAATGGGAATAGCCAATAAAGATTGGCTTATAAAGACTTCATGCCCAATTTAACAATAATGGACAGAACAACTTGTGAGTAGGGTAGTCTAATCATTTCCTTAGTCTTTTGGATTACTTACTTGATTCATTGTAGCAATGGAATTACAATGAATCATTGCACTCGTAAGTAAAACATAGGATCAAAGGAGATCATTGAACTACACAACAAAAAGAAGAAAAGACTAAAAATAAACAAAGTCTTGGAGAGGGAGCTCTTAGCCTAAGGGGAGCAAAAATATTAAATTTTGCTTGAGTTGTTGTAAAATTATGTTCATGATTCCAAGGTCTTATGTTCATATAGAAATGATTTGTGTGCTTTAAATGCATGAAAATATGTCATATTCATAGTATGATTCATAAATAACGAATTAGGAAAGTGAAGTGACTTCACATTCTAAAAATGACATGTTGCTATAGGAAGAGCTTTCCTTGATCATGCATAGTCCTTATATGTTTATGTGCATACACCCATACTTAGTACAACTATGTACTAACCCATATACAATTACTATTTTTATAGGTGCAGGTCCTTGAAGAAGATTGAAGATCAGTTGAAGTTGTTTGGACTAGTACCTCAAGACTTTGGTAGGTCCTCTTGAGTTCGAGGATGCGTACGCTTTATTTTCTAGCTTTATTATATTAGACATAGCTAGTGGATCTTGTCCCAAGCATTTCCTCTCAAACATTTGTTCAAGCTTTTGTATTAAGGCCGGTTTGGCAACTATTAATGATAGTATAAATCCTTCATTTCAATTGTTCAATCTGTTAATAGATGGTTGTTTATTTTTAGCTATTAGTATATCACTCTTATGCAAGAATTATATGAAGTCAAAGTACACTTCAGTAAATTTAAAAAAATTTAAATTTTGCGCTAAATTTAACTGTATGATTGTGATGAAAGCTAAGAAGAGGCTTGTTTGCGACCTCTGAGAGGTTAACGATGCCGGTCTCATCTAGGGTCTAGGACCCGGGTGTGACAAGGGGTGAATGGGAAATTCAACCCACATCCTAAACTAACTCTAATTGGTTTATTTACCTACTTTTGGGTGTATTTAAGGGATCAAACACGTGAACAATCCATTCCCAATCCCCTCTACACGAAATAAACCTTCTCTCCAAAAACCAATGCTCCCTACAAAACCTCCATTGTTGTTGAAGCTCAAGAAAAACTTGTAGATTGGATTATCCTGGGTTCTTCACCAAATTTTATATATTTTCAACTAGACAAAGTTATGGTGATCCTTCATCTCTAAGTAACCTTTCACTTGGAGAGTTCTTCTCAATGTTTTCAAAGAGATTTCATGATCAAACTTTCAATCTTGCAATCTAGCCATGGGTTCTTTCTAAAAACGTTTTAAATGGTTAAATAATGATGAATGGATGTTAATGTATTAGTTTGAACGTGATTTTAATCCAATTGCATGATGAACCTATGTTCCTTCCCTAAATAGATTTAGTCCTTGCATGAGCTTTGTGATCATGGCTTGTTAATGGTTTAATTATGATTCTGTTACGTTGAATTGTCTATACCTACTGTTATTTAAGTGAATTAATGATGTATTGATGATGAAGGATCCATGTGCATCAATGTATGAAGATTGGAACATGCCTAGTTTAGATGTTCATGATTCACTGTAACATTAGTCTTATAATGTATAAAATTGGAATTCGATTATGTTAAATTGCTTGTTAACTACTGCGTATCATGCATAAAGAGTATGAATCATATTTAATGGATCCAATGTGGATAAAGGCTTGAGGATTAGGTAGTATTGATTCATGTTCTCCTATCTTCTCTAAAGTGCTAATGTAGTTCTATGTATCTCAATTCCATGGTAGTTGGTTCATGATGTTGTATAGGGTTAATGTACTTTATCTATTCCCTATAATAGAGTATAATGATGAATTATTTGTTTGTATCCAATGTGGATTGAGGCTTGAAGATTCGATCCCTAATTCCTCTCTATTGAAATTTCATGATGTTTACTGTAATCTAGACCTCTTGGCAAATTGCAGTAGGATTTCATCCAAGCCACTGTATATTTAACTACTGCCTTTTTATGTGTATTATTAATTAATTGTGACCATGACTAATTGACAATCAAAATGAGAATGAATTGATAAGAGATCAACTTCCCTTCATATTCTATAAATTGATGATGTAGTGGACCTAATATGATCTCAATCTTGTTATGATTAATGTATGATTTGCGATTATGATAGTATACCTTTATCTAATGCATTATATTATAATTGTTGATGAAATAATAGTAATGGTCAATGAATGACCAAAGGTTAAAGGATTGGTAAGGTTTGCCCCACTCTTCTACTTTTGTACTTCTTTATAGTAATGTTGTTGAAGCCTTGTATGGCATTGTGCGGTATGGTCCACTTATGGTGGCGGTGTTTACATTAGTAATTATATATTTGTTGAAAATGTACTTTAAGGAAAATTAATGAATGTATGAATGAGTGGTTATGATGATCACCTTATGTGTAACTTGTGCTTAGACTTTTATTATAGTTGTGAATCTAGGTTATGTTACTATTGTTATGAGCATGTAAATGGATATGTTAAGATCATGTGTAGGTGCTGTCATTAATGAAGTGTTGAATATTGATGACCCCTATCCATGTACCCCTATGTGAATGTGTGAATAGCTAAAGTTAGGAGTCCTTATTGTAAGATGAATATTGTCTTGCCTCCTATGCTATTGTGTTTTGTGTGGTCTATGCTTGAAAGAGTATTGTGATATTAAGAGGGTGGATGCTTCAATGTGTTGTTGAAATACATTATGTGATAATGTTGACCAATGAATACACACACTTACACTTAGTAGTATAGGATCATAGTGACTAAATGAAAGGTAGTTCTCATATTCACTAGTGTCTACTACTATGCATGTTAAGCTTATGTCTATGAAAGTATGATATGTGTTTCCTTAACTAGGATGACTTAATAGGTGTACTAGTGTGGGCAAGGGTATGGGACCTTGTCTATGCATTGCACATGTGTACGTTGATAAGATAGTTCCCAGGTTTGGTTTCTATGTGCATGAATATGAATGTATGGTCATGTGTGGTCCTAATGTGTTATGTGAAAGGTTTGATCACATATATGTATACACACTCACACATGAATGATGATCTAGTCAATAGAGGAGCCTTGAAAGGTGTGATCAAGTGTATGCTTAACTTGATAGTGCTAATACATATGCTATGTCCATGTGAATGGATTTCTCACATGATTTAGGTTGATGAACTCGCATCTATGACCTATGAGCTAAGCATATGCGTGGATGACTCTCCTAAGCCTATTTTTATAAAGAAATGATAATAACGACTTCTTCAATAAAAGGAACTTAGCTTAGCACTGAGTGAACTTGTAGATGAGGGGGTGGCACCTTCCTAAAGAGGAAAGGCAAAAGGGTCCACTAACTGTCCTCACGGGGTGGATAGCCTCATGACCCAAAAAGGGTGTAGAGAGATGTTTCCATGATAGCCCCAAAGTTCCAAACTATCCACATTGAATCTAGCAAGTGATATCACATAATATGCTAGCATGATACTCATGTCTTACCTTGGCAAGTATGATGCCCTCTTTTTGGTTTGAGGGGATAACACCAAATTTCATGTTTAGCACCCATGGTGTTCGTGTCGGTTAATGCTATAGTTTCCCTAAAGTAAAATGGACAATGGAAGTAAATGACTAGGACCCTTACTAGGATGAATTAAGGGAGGTTACTTAGGATAGGTGGAAATAATGAACCCATCTAGACATTGCACAAGTAGCTCTTGAGGAAGTCCTAGGAAGGTGACCTAATGTGTATGATTATTGTTATGTCTTTATGCATGGCATGATAGTATTTGTTTATATTATGAAGATGTGCATGGTATGAGTCTATATGATGTAATTCTTATAATTATATGCACTATGTTGATCTAAATGACTATACGATGAAGTTGTTGATATAAATGAAGTTGTCTTCACTAATATGTAGATGTATGAATTGAATGGTAAGGTTTGTGGTCTCATGATGGGTTTACTAAGTATGTGTGAGGTTATGGGGATTCACATGTACATTGCACTAGTAGACCATGATTGGGGTCATGAATAAGGTCTTAAAATGATAAGTATGACAAGAAGTAAATATATGTGTATCTTCATTACTTTTTACACAAAGTGTAGGTTATGGATGCTCAAAAGGATGATTATATGATTGAAGAGCTTGATATGTGATTCACAAGCTCAAGGAAAGGAATCCTTAAGTCTAAGGATTTCCTATGTTATGGTTTATTGTAATGTCTTAAATATTGTACTTATGTTTATGTCTTAAGGAGAGTGTCCCTAATGTATTCTAATGGTGATTAAGTCTATGATGTCAAAGAGACTTAAGGTCTAAATATATATTATGACATATGTTTTATCTATATATGAGATGAAGTTTCTAGCATATGATGTGCTATGAAAAGTTTTAAAATTTCCGCTAAATTTACTATGTCAATGCTATGAATGATAACTATGGGCTTGTATAAGACCTTCGAGAGGTCAAGTACGCCATGTTACTTCTAGGGGGTGCTCCCCGAATGTGACAATTATGTGTGCCTAATGTGAATGATTTGAGGAATAGGATCCTTGAGGAAGCTCATAGAGCCCGTTACTCTATTCATTCAGGTTCTACAAATATGTACCATGACCTTAGAGAAGTGATTTGGTGGGATGGCCTAAAAAGAGATATTGCGGAGTTTGTTGCAAAGTATCCCAATTGCCAACAAGTGAAGGCCGAGCACCAAAAGCTGAGTGGTTTACTACAAGAAATCCAAATTCCTATTCGGAAATGGGAAGATATTAACATGGATTTCGTAGTAGGTTTTCCTCGAACTCGAAAGAAATATGACTCTATATGGGTGGTAGTTGATAGAATCACCAAATCTGCTCACTTTATTCCTGTTAAGTCTACTTACTCGGCGGAAGATTATGAAAGGATATATATTGACAAGATAGTGAGTGTTTATGGGGTTCCTTTGTGTATCATATCGGATAGAGGTGCTCAATTTACATCTTGGTTTTGGAGATTGTATAAAAGATGTTTGGGTACTCAAGTGAAGTTAAGCACCACTTTTCATCCTCAAACGGATGGTCAAGCGCAGCGAACTATTCAAACTCTTGAAGATATCATTAGAGCTTGTATCATTGACTTTATGGGAAATTGGGATGAGTATTTGCCATTGGTGGAGTTCTCTTATGATAATAGTTTTCATTCATCCATGTCTATGGATCCTTATGAAGCTTTGTATGGTAGGAGGTGTAGGTCTCCTATTGGGTTGTTTGAGGTTGGCGAGTCTTCGTTTCTTGGTCCCAAATTGATCTATAAGACTTTAGATAAAGTTCATATGATATGGAACCAGTTTCAAACCACCTATAGTCGGCAAAAGTCTTATGCCGATCATAGGAGAAGAGATTTAGAGTTGAAAAAACGTGTTAAAATGTATCTAAAAATTTTACCTATGAAAGGGGTGGTTAGATTTGGCAAGAAAGGGAAGTTAAGTCCTCATTATGTGCGTCCCTATGAAATCTTCCAAAGGGTTGGTATTGTTGTATGAATTGAAACTCCCTAATGAACTATCTTCGGTTCATACGGTTTTCCATGTTTACATGCTTAAGAAGTGTACCGGTAATCCCGAGTCTATTTTTCCTACTGAGGGTCTTGGTGTGCAAGAGAACCTCTCTTATGAGGAGGTTCTAGTTGAAATCCTTGATCTTCAAGTGAAGAGGTTGAGGAACAAAGAGGTGGCCTCCGTAAAAGTGTAATGGAGAAACCACCTAGTTGAGGGAGCATCATGGGAGGACGAGGCTGACATGAAGTCCTATTATCCTCATCTCTTTCCTACTGAAGGTTAGTTGTTCTTGCTATTAATGAAAATAATGACTAAATTTGAAGTTGAATTGATTTTTGGTGAAGTTTGTCAAAAATGTTCTAGTTACACTGAAATTACAGTGAAGTTATGCCTATAGACTTAAAAATTTGCAATTCTTGTTGTTTTGAGTTATGTGGTGCATGTTGATTCGGTGAGTCTTTATGAAATGATATAGAGTATGTTGATAGGTTGATAATTGGCATAATTGACTCCTTAATAATATGTTGAGCTCATGTTGTTGTGAGAAGGGAATTCCTCAGATTGTGATGTTATGCTTTTTGTGTAGTAATTGAAGTTTTGAATTGCTATATCTGTATGTCATAATTGATGTTGTAAATCATGTTATAACTTATTGTTGTTGGTTGGGCTTCTAATCTTGAGTCTATTCCTTACAAAAGATTTTAGTGTAATTCATGGATGAATGTTCCTAAGGGGGGATTATGTAACACTCCGAAAGTGTAAGACGTGTTCTAGAGTCTGAGTGTCTAAAGATTGTGTCACTGTTTTAAGGTCTATATAGTGTATATAATTCATATAGGACGTTTCAGAATAAAAATGTCAAAAAACGTCCATGACGTACGGAAACTAGTTCAATGAGGTGCTAGTGTGCCTTAGCCTATTTCACTAAGTTTTAGGAGTAGGAAACTGATGAAAATTGGTGGAAAGGTGTCTAACACATATTAGAGTGGTTTTATAGTCGAAATTTCCGGGTAGGACTCCCTATGATCCAACCGAGGGCCCTTGCAAGTTTGCAAAAGCTCCCAAAAGGCATTGTCAAACAAACGTTGTAGGCGATGACTTGTGGTCCAATCGACAGGGCGTCGATGGCCACCGTCGATGGTACCTTAGACATATTCGAGAAGGGCCTGTTTTGGAAAGTCTCAGACCAAAACGCCGAACTAACAGAACGATTGGTCCCTTGGTCATCGTTTGACATACGGGCCGTCTGTCAAGGCTTCGTCTATGAGCTCACTAATTTTCTGCATGTTTTTAAGTAATACAAATTAATTAATTAAGTGGTTAATGACCTATATAGAGACCCTAACCTAATTAAACTAACCTAAGCCCTCATAATTTTCACACCCGGAGAGCACACCCCAGATGAGACCGGCGTCGTCGTCCTTTCAGAGGACTCAGACAAGCCCTTAGCATTCGTCATAACATATGATCAGTAAAATTACGGAAAATTTAAAACTTTTATGTACTATGTGAAGTATACTTAGACTTCATACTTAACATTCATAATGACATACGATATTCTAAAAAACTGTATCACATATATAAAACTATCTAAAGAGTGCAAATCTGGACTTAGCCAATATATAGTAAATATGCCATATAGAAGTTAATAGAAAAGAATCCAAAAGAACATATATGGAAGTAGAATATTCTTAAAACTACTAAGTCTTCATAAGGTGGAATATTAAAGATAGCATCCTCTAACAGGAGGACCTACCTAGACTTGGAGAAAGAGTTCTAAGCTTCTTCAAATCAACCTCCTTAAACTTCAATGGTCAGAACCTACAGTTGTAGTAATATAATGTAATGGGGTTAGTAAGCCACATGTACTAAGTATGGGTATACGCACATAACACTTAAGGACATGAATGAAAAAGTAACATTTATCATCTCTTTAGAGAACATGCTAAGTCATATGAAAGTCTTCAATGCACATTCCATATAACATAAACAAGTTAAGGATTCCATCAACTTAAAGCATGATCATAATGAAAGACATACTATCATAGAGTCATGTTAACATTTCATATCCAAAATATCATATAAACATAACATACAAACACTTACCAATGATCTCACCCCTAACCTACAAGTGCAATGGTCATGTGCTGTAATGACTCAAAGTACCCCCTAGTAGTTAGAGCACTCTTAGATTGCCATACAGCGTCGTCGACCTGTCGGACGTCTAAGACAAGATCTTAGACATCTTTCATTGCATAATCATAATAAAAATAACGTAAAATTTAAAACTTTTCATATCACATCAGACGCTAGAACATTACATCATATATATATAAACTATCATAATACATAATTAGACTCTAATGTCTCTTTTCCATCTTAAGACACAACTCAATAGAATAGAATAGGGACACAACCCATACAACAAAAAATATAAGCCTAAGCTATTACATTAACTTTAAGAACATCTTGACATAGGCAACCCTTGAATAATAAGGGCTCCTTTACTTGAACTTGGGAGATCTATCCAAGCTCTTCACTTAGGAGACATCCTCTAGCCATCACCACCTACACTTTGTGGAAAAAGATGAAGAAGAATGGTATTAGTACAAGAATACACTAAGTATGGCAACCATGCAAAAACATGCATTTAAAGAGAACATTTCATTTAAATGATGCAACATGTCTTTTTTAGTAAACTTCATGAACATAGTCATATATAATCTCAATATAGTTCACGTACATAATATAGACATGGATAATACTCATAATAGCACATTAAACCATTTATCATACTTATAAGCATATTCAATACATACCATACATTACCTTTCTTTTCTTTTACTTCTTTTGTTAAGTAACCCTCAAGTGTGCCTAGTTCAATGCATCACCTTGAGGTCACCTTACAATAGTCTTTTGTAATATGCTTCGTAAACATAGCCACATATATTCACAACTCATACACACATCAAAGACATCAACTTCACATAAGGATCATCACCTAAGACAACTCCTAAGTCACACTAGTGCAATGTGTTGGTAGCATCCCATAATACTACTTCCACCAAGTGTACCTAAGAAGTCACCCTAGACTAGGCATAGCATATTCAACAAGTCATAACAAATTCACTTACAACTAGATATAAGGCCACATACTTCATATCATCATATAAGATTCATCATACTTCATAGCATTATAGGAAGACTCATAATACTTCATACACTTTAGTCATAGACTTACTCATTTCACATAATAAGTAAACCACCCTCACAACCCCTTCATAAGCTTACTTGTGCAATGTACACATGGAGTGCCATACCCCCACATATACTAAGTAAACCCATTTAGAAGCCACAAGTGCAATTCAAATGCATAGTCATATCTCATGTCTTAACGTAACAAGATCACCTAACATGCATTCATACAAGTCATATATAACATAAATCTTAACTTCATAAGGGTCTCCAAACCTATCATTTCTTAAAGTCATCTAGTGCAATGTATAGGTAGGGTCCATGGTCCTCCCATACCAAGTACACTTCTCAAGGAATTTAGATTAGAGTTCATATTCTTATCTTAGTTAATTATTAACCTTCGAGAGACACATCCATAACCGACATAGACCATGTGATCTACATGGAATCCAGTTTTCTACTCCCATACCAAAAAGCGAGGGTTAACACTTGCCTAAGGTGCAACCATTCGTACATAGCTTATCTAGGTGGATACACTAAGCTAGAGTCCTATGTGGGCACATAGTTAAGGGAGAAGGAGATTGTTTCTAGAAACCTTGACTACTAATCTTGAAGGATTCCATCTCATCAGACAACATATACCTTGGGAATCAACACTAATAGTCATGAAGAAACCCATGTGTGAGGCCGGACTTACTAACTTGAGACCTCCATCTCATTTACATGTTCTTTCGGTGCTAAGCAATAACTCCCTTTTTAAACATCATTAAGCCTTTAAATAACATTAGTTCTTAAAGAATAGGCCTTAGGGACTTACTCCCTCATATATCATATAGCTCAAAAGTATCTAGGATGAGAATTCTATATTAATCATAGAACCTATATTATATGAGCATGTCCTTTCACATAATCATATCATATTCATACCTGCATATGTGTGTACATATATGTGAGATCTACCTTCACATAAACACATTTAGGAACACATGTTCATAACTTCATAAATCATATACTTTACATGCATAGAAATAGGTAATGATGCATAGAAGAACTATCCTTTCCTTAGTCATCATGGATATATCCTACTCATAGATATGCATGAAGTGTGTGTCTGTACATTGGTCAGCATGATCATATAATGGTTATCACATAGTATTGAGGAAGCCATCGTCTAAAGACCACAACACATGTACAACATTCTTCAAGTCTCAAGTCATACACATATATAGATTATTGAGGACTATAGACTACACACACTCACATTACATCATAGGAGGAAAGTACATATTCAACAATAGAATATAAGAATCCTAGCATACTTTGATCACACATTCATATAGGGTTCATATGGGTAGGGGTCATTCTATAAGGATATTCTTCATCACTAGACATATAGACCATCTAACCCTAACATAATCATCACACATATACATATAACATCATCTCCACACCTAGGTTAAACAAGTAATGTAGAAGACTATAAACATAACATCACATAACATCAATTCACTTTGAAAATTACATTAGAATCATGGCTAAATCCTTCAACTTCCTAACATAGAAATCACCATATCAATTCATATTCCATCTAATGCCTTCAAGTCCATGATCATAACACATAAATATGAACAATAATGTACACACCACCACAAAAGGTGGACCATACCAATCAACAAGATTCAATGTACATTCTAGGCTAATTATAAGAAATAAGTCAACTTACCAAATCTCCAAGATAATGATCATCTTTGATAATTCCTCCACAATTCATATTCAATTGATATAGAAAGTAATAGGAATAAGCAATTCAATACAATCTAATCACAATTCTATAAACATCAAGTTAATACTACAAGACCAACATTATAGGCTAATTTGAGAAATTAGGAGGATCATGGGTTCTTCATAAAATTGGATAGAAATTCATCATAGAATCAGTAGATAAACATATATTAATCACTACAATGCTTTTGAAATCAATTTGAGAATGAACGCATGGCTAGATTTAAAGATAGGATTTTTGACTTAGAATTCATGTTTAGAAAACCTTTGAAAGAACTCCATAGATTAATGTATATCTATGGATGAAGGATCAACATACCTTATTCATTAAAAATCCCATGAAAATCTGAGAAGAAATCTCCAAGAATCCATCTCCATAGCTTGTTCTTGAGCTTGGTCTTCAATGGAGGTTTTGGGGGTTTTGGAAGAGAAGAGAAATTTGGGAATTTGATTTCTAAATGGGTATCGGGGTTTTGTATTGGGAAAGGGTTTAATCGGTCCTAAAATCAGTTAATAAAACGTCCCCCAAGTTATCAAACCACCCTCACACGAATTGGGGCTCTTAGACATGTCAAAATTGACTTAAAAATGACCCAACCGGATCTGGGAGTGGGCTGCGAGTCGCGGAGCAGCCTCCCCATTCTGACCCAAATAAAATTTATGGCAGTGAGTTGAGTACCATGCGCGCGTAGCTAGGGCAAGTTCCAATTCTTGGACCTGCTCGCTGCCTTGGGCAGCCTCTTGTCCAATGTTTGGGTCCTCCTTGGGGCCCTTCAGGTGGTCACCAGGGAGTCGTACCCGGACGTTTTGATCCTTAACATGTATATTAAGGTAATAGAGTCAACTACACTGCTTCTCAACTCCAAACAACACATAAAATCAATCCAAATATACAAGGACTAACTAGTACGTCTAATAGGCTAACTTTGGCACGTCTTGGACGTTCTTGGACGTTTGACCTCCAAACTTCATGAAACATCAAAATCTTCCTATAAACATCATTATAACTCATATAAGGACCTAATGAGCCCATGAAACACACATAAACACATAAAAACACCTAAAGCCCTTTGGTGACTAGTCGTCGAACGTCTTGGTCGTCTCTTGACGTTTTCCAAATAACCTCAAATGAAGTATACATACTATAAAACACTTAATGAATATATTATTAACCTTTTTAGGCACATGTGAGGCTCTATCTACCTTAGTTCATTTTGAGGGTCGTCACATGTGAAGCCCATAATGCCACACAACCAAGAAGATAAGATAGGAGACCATAAGTAAAGCTTTGGTTCATATAACTTGTAACATAATTAGTACTCACTTCATATAGTAATATAAAATGATAACATTTTAATCATAATAACCAACATCATATAAGAATAACATCATGTATCATACATATATGTATTTCGTGTTATCATATTACAAAAGAACAATCTCCTAGGACTTCCCTTAGAGTCAACTTGTGCAATGTATATGTAGAGTACTATACCCCTACCTATACTAAGTAAACTATTCCATTCACCCTAGTCAATGTCCATTTACTTGTATTTCATTTAACATGAGGGAACATTCGCCTTAACCGACATAGACCATATGATCTATACGTGGAATCCAGTGTCATAAAACCCTACACCGAAAGAAGGTCTCTACCGGCAAAAGTAGAGCCTAACATGACATAGCTTTCTAGGTAGATCTACTAGCTAGTGTCCTATGGTGGCAACGTAGTTCAAGAACTAGGAAATATATTAGAGACCCATAGTTCCACAAAATAGGGCAGCCTCAATCTCATGAGAGTCATTGTGACCTACCTTCCAACTAGGGAAGGGACACCTCTCTTATCTAGTTCATCGATGCTTAGCATAAGTCCCCCTCTTGAATAACCTTTAAGTTATCTTTTAGCATAAACTTATCATAGGTCATAGGAGATTAACTCCTTGTATAAACATGATCATGAGCTCTTTAGGATTAGATGAGAATTTCCTTTGATTCTTACCCTTCATTTGTGAGATTAACATAACATAGTAATCTTGTGTAAAGCATACAAGAGAATATTGTAACTTGTATTTTCTGTGTTCTTATCATGATCTCACAAGTAACATGTTCATAGCCCAACATATACACATAGCAACATCATACATACTTCCATAACATAGCATCATGATTTATTGGCTAACATAAATAATGTAGAGTAATCACTACTTTAGAAGACTTACCTCTTGCTTCCAAGAACCTTATTCAACAACTTAGTTCAACTTACAACATTCATAACCATAACATAGTGAAATACTCAATAGCATAATCAAGAACAATTCTTCAAATCATGTACAAGACCAATCCGTAATGTAGGATAACAGAAGGGGTCATTTAAGAGTTCATTCAAGTCTCAGTTCCAATCTCAACGTTTTTCATATTATCAAGTAGTAAGTATAGCCCATTAGAAACCATCAAATTGATAATAAACATGCTTCACACGAAAATCTATCATTACATGTCAAACACTCAACAATACATGCATAATAAACCATAGAAAAAAATTGCTTCTCATCGAGGATCATAAAACTAGAGTTAGGACGAAAATCCATTTTGTAGAGTAAAAACCCTAGTATTTGAATTTCTTGAAAATTTATATTTAAAGAACCTCTTGTGCAAAGGAATCCCAAAAGTGAAAAACTAATACCTTATAGTTAAATAATCCACAAAAATTTCGATTCAAACCATGAAGTCTTCGTCTTCTTCCTTAAGCACTTCTTGTTCTTCAATTGGGTTTGGAAAAGAGAGCGTTCTTGAGAGATGAGTGAATTTTCGTTTGAATCTGATTTGGACGTGTAAAAGTTGTCTTAAACTGACCTAATATCTATATATAGTCTTCCTATGAATTACCCAAATTACCTCCACTTAATTGGGTTTTTTTATGAAGTTAAATTACCAAAACAATTTTAACGATTCTGGGAAGTGGCTGCGCGTCGCGGGGACAAATCCCATCATTTTTATTAAATTTTGGGTTGAGGCAGTGAGGTGTGTGTCAGCCTCACGTCGCACGGATGCCTCTCAAATCTTGAGGCAGTGGCCTGCGTTCCAGCCACGTGTCGCACACCCTAAGCTAAAATGTTGTTCGCGCAGGCTGCTTTTGCAGCCTGCCTACCCATGTTGGGGTCTTCCCCAAGGACCCTTCGGGTGGTCCTTGGGGTGTTTTTACCGGACGTTGGACCCTTTGTGCTACATAATACCTATCCAAGGTCTCTTTGCAAGTTTTGGACTTCATTTGACACTTCAAAACCTTCACCAAACGTAGGGACGTCAACTAGATCAAATAAGCTAGTTTCCGGACATCAAGGTATTTCTTTGTTGTTTTGGCTGTAACCTTTTCCAAATGAGCTTACTATATTAATATAGGTCTGGAAATATCATTTTAAACATTATTAATTGTATTAAGCTCTAGTCTAAGTCATGGCATTTCCGGAGTGTTACATTATCCCCCCCCCCCGCCCCTTAGGAACATTGGTCCCCGAATGACACTAAAATCTTTTGGAGGTAACAATAGACTCAGTACTAGCATCCAAACCAATCAACAACACAAAATAATCATTAGTCACATCTCATAGGAGTACATCACAACTGCTTTCAACACAGACCATAACATTACACATAGTACTCAATTCATGATGCACAAACATATAAGAGCTACATATTCATAAGACATAGTTAGGAATTTCCTCCTTACGCTTATCATAAGCTCAAAATGCATCAAACAGTTACTATGATATTGCTCTTCTCAAGACAACAACAAAACATTAAAATATCAAGAAGACACATGCACACATATTTCATAGAATTGCAAGAATAGAGTATGAAGGCATTCTCTTAAAACTCTAGTTGGTACTATCTTTTACCAAAACATGCACCTATTTAGAAAACAAGTCAATTTAATGATTATGCATTACTTTCTCTATTAATAGGAATGTCTAACCTCAATGATTAAATAGATGAAGGTAACGGGACTTCATGTCGGCTTCAGTCACCCATGTTGCACCCTCAACAAGATGGTTCCTCCATAGAACCTTTACAGAGGCAACCTCCTCGTTTCTCAACCTCTCGACGTTGATATTTAGGATCTCAACCGAAACCTCTTCATAGGAGAGGTTCTCATCCACCCCTAAACCTTAAGTACGCATAACAGACACCGGGTCGCCTATGCATTTGTTGAGCATAGAAACATAAAACACCGGATGAACCAAAGCTAGTTCACTAGTTAGTTTCATCTCATAGCCAACCTTTCCAACCCATTGTAAAACTTCATAAGGAACAACATACCGGGGACTGAACTTCCACTTTCTACCGAATCTCATCACCCCTTTAATAGGTGAAATCTTCAAGTAGACATGATCACCTATTTCAAACTCAAGATCTATTCTTCTATTGTGGGCATAAGACTTTTGTCGAATATAGGTTGTCTTCAATCTATATCTTATGATTCGAACCTTATCTACAGCATCATAGATAATCTCTGGACCAAGGAGTAAGGACTCCCCGACCTCAAATTATCCAACCGGAGATCTGCACCTTCTACCTTAAAGAGCTTCAAAAGGTGCCATGGAGATGCTCGAATAATAGCTATTGTTGTAAGAGAACTCAGTCAAATGTAAGTGCTCATCCCAACTTCCCTTGAAATAAATGAAACGGGCTCTTAACATGTCCTCAAGGGTCTGAATGGTACATTCCGCTTGACCATCAGTCCGAGGATGAAAAGTGGTACTAAGTTTCACTTGCTTATCTAAACCCTTTTGAAAAGCTTTCCAAAATTGAGAAGTGAATTGGGCACCTCTATTTGAAATGATGGACAAAGAAATCCCATTAAGACTCACAATCTCATTAATGTAGATTCTTGCATAATCTTCGGCAGTATATGTAGACTTAACAGGAATAAAATGGGAAGATTTGGTCAACCTATCCACAATAACCCATATAGAATCATTTTGACTTCGGGTTAGAGGAAACCCAACAACAAAGTCCATATTGATGGCTTCCCACTTCCAAGTAGGAATATCCATGATTTGGGTAAAACCACCCGGTTTAAGATGCTCAGCTTTAACCTGTTGGAAATTTGGACACTTAGCAACAAACTGTGCTATGGCCTTTTTTAAACCATCCCACCAATAAACTTTCCTAACATCATGATACATTTTGGTGGCACCCGGATGTATAGAATATCGAGAACCATGGGCTTCTTCTAGAATTTAATTTCTCAAATCCTCAACATCGGGTACACATAATCTTCCTTGGTACCTAAGAATACCATCCCCCCCCCCTCCCTTTGTAGAATGACTCATTGAGCTTAATAAGTACCAAATCCTTCAACTCCATCAATAGAGGATCAATATGTTTCTTAGATTTCACATCAATGACTAATTGTGAGTTGAAATTATGATGGACCATAAAACCACCATTTGGATAATCTTCTAACCGCACACCTAAGCGACCCAACCTATCAACATCTTTCACAAGTTCTTTATTCTCTTCTTCCATATGAAACACACTACCCATACTCATACGACTCAAAGCATCATCAACCACATTGGCCTTGCCAGGGTGGTAAGGGACACTCATGTCATAATCCTTCAACAATTCTAACTATCTTCTCCGTCGGAGGTTGAACTCCTTTTGTGTTAACACATATTGAAGACTTTTATGGTCAGTAAATACATTAACATGCAAACCACACAAGTAATTTCTCCATATTTTCAAGGAAAAAACTACAGTGGCTAACTCAAGATCATGAGTTGGGTAATTCTTCTCATGAACTTTGAATTGCCTAGAAGCAGAAGCTATTACTTTATCATCCTGCATGAGGACAAATCTGAAGCCCACTCGAGAATAATCACAATATACTACGAGGTCTTCACTACCCTATGGTAAGGTCAACACCGGAGCGAAGGTAAGAATATCTTTCAATTCTTGAAAACTTTTCTCACAAGCTTCCGACCATTCAAACTTCACCTTCTTTAGGGTTAAAGCTGTCAAAGGAGAAGCAATGGACAAAAATCCATCAACAAACCTTCTATAATAGCCGCCTAGACCCAAGAAACTACTTATGTATGTGGGAGTCAAAGGTCTAGGCCTATTTCTGACCGCATCCATCTTCTTCGGATCAACCTCTACATCATCACCAGAGATGATATGGCCAGGAAAAGCAACTGACCTCAACCAAAATTCACACTTGATAAATTTAGCAAAAAGTTTGTGTTCTTTGAGGACTTGCAAAGCCAACCTCAAGTGACTCTCATGCTCATTTTCATTCTTGGGGTATATCAAAATATCATCAATGAATACAATCATAAATGAGTCGAGGTAATCTCGAAAAACTCTATTCATTAGGTCCATAAACTCCACCGGGGCATTTGTTAACCAAAAAGACATAACTAGAAATTCATACTGACCATATCTAGTTTGGAATCCTGTTTGGGAACATCTTCACCTCTCACCCTAAGTTTCTGATATAACGACCTTTAGTCAATCTTTGAAAAGTAGCTAGCACCTTGGAGTTGATCAAAGAGATCATCAATCCGAGGGAGAGGATAATTGTTCTTTATGGTGACCATATTGAGTTGGTGATAATCAATGCATATTCTAAGGGACCCATCCTTCTTCTTCACAAACAAGACTGGAGAACCCCATGGAGAAATACTAGGTTGTATAAAACCCTTGTCTATTAAATATTTTAGTTGGAGCTTCAACTCTTTCAATTCATCCTAAGTCATACTATATGGAGGAATTGAAACGGGATTCGTATCCGTTAATAAGTCAATGTCAAAGTACATTTACCGTTCGGGAGGAACTCCTGGAAGGTCATTAGGAAAAACCTTTGGGAATTATCTCACTACAAGGACTGACTCAATAGAAAGAGTTTCACATTCTAGGTCCTTAACCCTCACCACATGGTATAAACAACCCTTGGCTATCATCTTACAAGCATTCAAACAAGAAATGATTTGATCCCTTGGCATAACATTTCCCCCCTCCCACTCTAAAATAGGTTCATTAGGGAATTGAAACTTCATTACCCTTGTTCTACAATCTATGGAAGCAAAACAATCATGAAGCCAATACATTCCTTAAATAATATCGAAATCAAACATGTCAAGTTCTACATAATCAACAAGAGTAAATAGATTGTCAAGCATAACAGGACATTTCCTATAGACTCTTTTTGCAATTACAGAGTCACCTATTGGGGTACAAACCAAAAATGGTTCAATCAAAACATCAGGAAGTACATAAAACTTCCTAACTACCAAAGGTGTAACAAAAGAAATAGTAGAACCTGGGTCAATCAAAGCATAAACAATAACAGAGAAAATTTGTTATGTACCCGTCACAACGTCGAGAGAGCTTTCATGTTCACTCCTACCCTTTAGTGGATAGAAATGGTCCCTTTTTGGATCTTCAGAACTAGGACCACTTAGTTGAGCTTGGCTATTCCCTTTATCCTGAATTCCTACATTAGGTCAATATTTAACCATATGGCCACCTTTGCCACAACCATAGCAACAATTTGTTCCAACAAGGCATTGGTCTTTCTCTTGTTGGCTCAACTTTTCTCCCTTTTTGAGGTTAGGATTAGAACCTCTATCACTGCGATTCTTGGAGAAATTTGAAGGAATTGGTTTGAAAATCTCTTTTTTAACTTAGGCTTGTATTGAACATCAAACCTACTCTTAGAATAACCACTTTCAAAAGACTTTGCCTTCTTAGCTTCCATATTCCTATTCCTTAGACGACTGTACTCAACCTGTTGAGCATGAACCATCTATCTACAAAGATCCATATTGTAATGAAGCATGGCTACACGACATTCTTCTTCAAGCTCTTCGGACACGCCCGTTACATAACGGCTCATGTCATTCCTAGTATTGGAAACCAAATAAGAGGCATATTTGGACAACCTAATGAACTTTAAGGAGTATTCCTTGACGCTCATACCTTCTTGACGAAGGTTTATGAACTCCATTACCTTACCTTCTTATTGCTCCCTTGTGAAGAATCTGTCAAGAAAGGCCTTTTGGAAGATCTCCCAAGTGACGGGACCATCTCCTAAAGCCCTACTATCCTTCCACTGATTGTACCATGTTTGAGCCACGACCTTGAGTTGATAGGCAGCAAGCTCAGCCTTCTCAGTAGTACTCACCCCCATAGGAAATAAAATCTTGTAGACCTCATCAAGGATCTTGGGGGTTTTCATCATCTTTAGATCCAAAGAACATGGGAGGATTCATCCCCGTAAAATCTTTCAAACGGCTAGCCATAGTAGTAGTAGGTTTGTTCTCGAGGAACAACCTCTCTGTTAGCTTGTGCCGTGATGGCTTGAGCTTGGTGGTGATGGCTTGGGCCATTTGGAACAGGGCTTACCTCACCTCACCATCCGTATCAGAGGATTCACCGGGACTTGATCATTTGCAGCATCTTGCACTTGAGGAGGAACTTGATTGCCTTGGTGAGTAGCTCCCGCATTCACAATCTCTTCTCCTACTCTTCTCGCGGTTGTCCTTCTTGTGTTCATCGCCTATTACCACAAAAAAGGGATTAGATGCTAAAAGGAACATAGTGTCAAAACTCTTAAGGCACGACATAGGATTACCAAGAAAAGAGAAGTTTTCTTATCATCACATAGCCTCTCATCCTGTAACAACCCGGATTCTTGAATCCGAATCGCCACCGGCATCGTTGACCTCTCAAAGATCGCAGACAAGCCTCATCTTGCATTCATCACATTCATCTAGTTAAATTTGCGGAAAATTTAAACTTTTTATATGTATGAAGTTTACTTAGACTTCATATAGTTATTACGTATTAAACATTATATATATTAAGCTCAACATCAATAGAATAACCATTTATCATAAAGAATCAATTTAAAACTGAAGATGAATATATCATAAATAGTTTGCCAAACACGACCTTATTACAAAGCTTCGAAATGAAAGTACGAAAGAAACGCTAGGGACAACATCCACTAGCTATGTCTAAAACTAAGGTTCGACTAAAACTGTAGCATGCTCGAAATTAAGAGGACCTACCAAATGGTTTGGAGAAACGCTGAAGTCCAAACCGCTGCAAGTGAGTACTCTTTTAACATATCATCCTTAGGTGTTAATGAGACTAGTCTCACTTCTAACACCTTCATTCGTGAGTATTTTTTTAACAAATTAGCTTTAGTGTAAGTAAGACTTGTCTCACTTTCTTTAACACCCCATTCTGGTCACTTACTTAATTTAGACCCCTTTAATTATGTTATAACTCACCGTTTATGGACGATGAGCACTTCATTCAATGAGTTTCCTGTGTTCATAGTTCATTCTTGTGGAGCATGTTGGGAGTTGTCCTAATGAATTTCATGCCCTTGGTTATGGATTCATTGATATTACTTTAGAAGTGCTTAATATATACTTGATACTCTTACTACACAAGAATTAGCATATGATTAGTATTGGCTCAAGATTTGGGATGTTAGACTAGCAAATTCATTCTTTTTGGCATAAGCCAATTTTACGTATATTCATATTTAAATTTCCATATGTATGAACCCTTAGCCAATATTTTAATCATTTACATAAGTTCCTAGCCATTAACATATATTAATTTTGACCAAATAGAGTTAGCCAATTTTATTGGAACCAGATAGCCTATTTATTCAAGATATGATTTCATAGATGTCTTTGAGCCAATTCTTACTTTATGGCTTTTAGTGTAACGTTTTAAGAACATATTGGACAACAACATATTAACATTTGATGGCTTTAGCATATTCATAACATCACAACAACAGCAAGTCAACATTCGGCCAAAGACACATAATTCACTTAACACATCACGGACTTAACTTAGCATATTATCGATCCTTTATTATCATGATAAGATTAACTTTACGCAATTACAAGTTCATAAGTTAATTGAAATTCATAATTCAAGAACATTATACATAAGATAAGACAACACCACATACCAACTACATGATCTCTAACCTATTCAACATTGAATCGAAAAGGATACTAGGGACAAAGGAGTTCGACGAGAACACGGGAACAACCCTAGTTTTCAAGATCTTTGAATCGTTGGAAAGAAAGTTATCTTGGAGAAAGAAGTCTAGGAGACAAACCCATATCTTATGTAGAACTTAATCTATGAATACCACCTTTAACGAAACCTTGAAGAAACCTTGAAATCACCCTAGAGAAATCGATCAATTTTTTGCCTTTTTCTTGCGTTCGATGCTTACTGTTTTTGCGTCCTTTTATTCGATGAGTTTGAACGTGATTTTTAGGTTTAATAACTGATCTTGAATTTAGGTTTAATAAGTTAATTGAATAAATTAATTAACTAATTACTAAAAAGCCCCTCCTAGATTGACTAGAACTAGGAAAACACAATACTTGGTCAAATCTGAATTTTTTCTTAAGAATTTCGTTTTGCCCCTTTAAACTAATTAATCAAATGGCTAATTTAATTAATTAAAGGACCTAGGGTAATTACTAAAGTGCCCCTAAATCATTGGAACCAAAATTAACCCTTTTTGACCATCCTAGGTTAAGTACTAGGATGTTTCTTGAGTTGTACTAGGTTAGTGTAAGAATTCCGTTTTGACCATTTAATTAATTAATTAAATTGCTATTTTAATTAATTAGGTGATATAGTGTAATTACTAAAGTACCCTTAAGTATTTATAACCATAACTAATCCTTTGAACCATCCTAGGTTAGGTACTAGGTAGTCTTTTTCTTGTTTTAACCAAAATCTACAAATTGCTTTGTGATTTCGGTTTTGCCCCTTTAAATTAATTAATTAAGTTGATAAATTAACTAATTAAGTATCCTAGGATAATTACTAAAGTATCCCTCGGTTTTTAGGACCTTAACTAACTCGTTGGACCATCCTAGGTTAGGTACTAGGTTGTCCCTTTCTTGTCTTAACAGAAATCTGGAAATTTCCTTTGTAGTTTCGGTTTTAGCCCTTTTAAATTAATTAATTAAGTTGCTAAATTAATTAATTAGGTAACCTAGGGGAATTACTAAAGTACCCCTAAGTTGTTAGGGCCATAACTAACCTTTTGGACCATCCTAGGTTAGCTACTAGGTTGTCTCTTCAACTAGTACTAGGTTAGTGTCAATCCGGTTTAGTCCTAGGTTGTCGGGTGCACTAATGGGTCCATTTCGGTTAGTCCTAGGTTATTTATCTAGTTATGACAGTTATTTAGGACCTAGAGTTGTTTAGAAATTTAGGCCCCACATGGTGTGGTCCCTTGTGAACGTTTTTCCCCTTAACTACCCTAACCAAATGCGGTTAGGGTTGTCCCCTCCTTAGGAAGCTTCTTCACATGTCTTGCACATGGGTTGGTTGTACTTTCCTAACTAACTATTATTTATAGTTCATTTTGAAATATTTACTTATTGTCCCAAGGATCCTCACTATGTCCTTGGGCACTGCTTAATTTACATGATCATTTTAAATGGTCATGTGGAATGGTACTAGGCTTGACACTTGGATGCCTAGTATTTCATGTCTATTATGTGAATACTATTATTTTAGCTTAGGGTCTTCCTTGCAGGTACATTTATTGAACATCAATCTTGGATTGGGGTATGACACCCCCCCAAAAAAAAAATCTTATTCGTATATAAAAAATTGGTTAATATCCCTTAACCAATTTTTCTAAACTATGCCCAATATTTCTCAATATTGGGCATTGGGGTGCCTATGTACCCCTAATAGGCTATCCTAAGGGCATACTGGGCTCTTCATTAGACATATGATTTTCCAGAAATTTACACATCCACAGTTGTGGCGCGCTTCACAACCATGAACAAGACACTAGGTAATGTAGTTTAGTGAGACATTGATCCGAAGGATATTAAACCTCATGCTCTGATACCAAGTTTGTCACACCCGGAGAGCACACTCCATATGAGACCGGCGTTGTCGTTCTCTCAGAGGACTCAGACAAGCCCTTAGCATTCTTCATAACATGTGATTAGTAAAATTGCAGAAAATTTAAAACTTTTATGTACTATGTGAAGTATACTTAGACTTCATACTTAACATTCATAATGACATACGATATTCTAAATATCTATCTCACATATATAAAACAATCTAAAGAGTGCAAATCTGGACTTAGATACTATATAGTCAATATTCCATGTAGGACTTAATACGAAAGAATCCAAAAGAACATATATGGAAGTAGAATATTCTTAAAACTACTACGTCTTCATAAGCTGGAATATGAAAGATAGCATCCTAGAACATGAGGACCTACCAAGACATGGAGTAAGAGTTCCAAGCTTCTTTGAATCGACCTCCTTAAACTTCAATGGCCGGAACCTACAGTTGTAGTAATATAAAGAAATGGGGGTAGTATGCCACATGTACTAAGTATGGGTATTCGCACATAACACTTTAGGACATGCATGAAAAAGGAACATTTATCATATCTTTAGAGAACATGCTAAGTCATATGAAAGTCTTCGATGCACATACCATATAACATATACAAGTTAAGGATTCCATCAACGTAAAGAATGATCATAATCAAAGATATACTATCATGGAGTCATGTTAACATTTCATATCCAAAATATCATATAACATAACATACAAACACTTACCAATGATATAATCCCCAACCTACAAGTGCAATGGTCATGTGAAGCCCCATAACCCCACACAACCAAGTAGATAAGATATGAGACCATAAGCAAAGTTTTGGTTCATATAACTTGTAACATAAGTAGTCCTCACTTCATATAGTAAAATAAACCAATACATCTCCATCATAATAACAAACATCATATAAGAATAGCTTCATGTATCATACACATATGTCTTTCCTGTTATCATATTACATAAGAACAATCTCCTGGGACTTCCCTTAGAGTCAACTTGTGCAATGTCCAGGTATAGACCCATACACCTACCTATACTAAGTAGATTCTTCAATTCACCCTAGTCAATGTCCATTTACTTGTATTTCAATTAACATGAGGGAACATTCGCCTTAACCGACATAGACCATATGATCTATACGTGGAATCCGGTGTCATAAAACCCTACACCGAAAGAAGGTCTCTACCGGCAAAAGTAGAACCTAACATGACATAGCTTTCTAGGTAGATCTACTAGCTAGTATCCTATGGTGGAAACGTAGTTCAAGAACTAGGAAATATATTAGAGACCCATAGTTCCACATAACATTGCAGCCTTAATCTCATGAGAGTCATTGTGACCTACCTTCCAACTAGGGAAGGAACACCTCTCATATCTAGTTCATCGGTGCTTAGCATAAGTCAATTTCTTGAATAACCTTTAAGTTGTCTTTTATCATAAACTTATCATAGGTAATAGGAGATTAACTCCTTGTATAAACATGATCATGATCTCTTTAGGATTAGATGAGAATTTCCTTTCATTCTAACCCTTAATTTGTGAGATTAACATAACATAGTCATCTTGTGTAAAGCATACAAGAGAATATCGTAGCTTGTATTTTCTATGTTCTTATCAAGATCTCACAAGTAACATGTTCATAGCCCAACATATACACAAAGCAACATCATACATACCTTCTATGATAGCCGGCTAGACCCACGAAACTTGTTATGTCTGTGGGAGTCAAAGGTCTAGGCCTATTTCTTACCGCATCCGTCTTCTTCGGATCAACTTCGACATCATCACCAGATATAATATGGCCAATAAAAGAAAATGACCTCAACTAAAATTCTTACTTGATAAATTTAGCATAAAGTTGGTGTTCTTTGAGGACTTGCAAGGCCAACCTCAAGTGACCTCATGCTCATTTTCATTCTTGGAGTATATCAAAATATCATTGATGAAAACAATCACAAATGATTCGAGGTAATCTCAAGAAACTCTATTCATTAGGTCCATAAACGCCACCGGGGAATTTGTTAACACAAAAGACATAACTAGAAATTTATAGTGACCATATCTAGTTTGGAATCGTGTTTGGGAACATCTTCACCTCTCACCTTAAGTTGGTTAATCCTATTCAAACTATCATACATTGATCCATATCAATTAATTCAACATCAATACACATTCTAGATAGTAGACCTAAGCATATTAACATACTCGAAGTCCAGTTTTATACAATTAAGGACCAACGTTACAGTGATCACACTTTACTACTTAATAGCTTAGTAGAAACTACATCAATTCATGCCAATTCTTCTTTATTTTGATCATACAAAATTCCCATCCATAGTTCATTCATAATATTAAGCTAAAACAGTGGCTAAAACCAAATTAACATAATCCAAAGTCCTACAACAATCAACATGAAGCCAAACTTACGGTGAATGCATCGATCATAGACTAATCATGTTAAATCCTTAATATATTGATCCAGATGGATCTTTAATCATCAATTCATCATTAATCCATGTATATAACAGTAGGTATAGAAATTTCAACATAAGAGAATCGCAATTCAACCAACAACAAGCCATGATCACAAAGCCCATGCAAGGACTAAATCAGTTTAAGAAAGTAACATGGGTTCATCATGCAATTGGATTAAAATCACGTTGAAACAAATACATTAACATCAATTCATCATGATTTAACCATTTTAAACTTTTTTAGAAAGAACTCATGGCTAGATTGAAGAAGAATAATTTTGATCATAAAATCTCTTTTGAAACTTTGAGATTAACTCTCTAGATGGAAGGATAAGTAGAGATGAAGGATCACCATACCTTTGTCTAGTTGAAAACCTCTAAAACTTGGTGAATCATCCATTTAAATCCAAGCTCCATGTTGTTCTTGAGCTTCACCAATGTAAATACAACCCTTAACAAGTTGTAAATCTTCCACATAAGGTTCACCCAAAACAAATACTCGCAACTCGTCCAAACATGCAAGGCCCTATAAGTCACACATGAACGTCTCAAGGGCTAACTTTCGAACGTCTTAGACGTTCTTGGACGTTCGACCTCCAAACATCACGAAATTCCATATAATGAATATAAACATATCATTTTAAGACTTCATAATCTCATGACATACACATAAGCACATATAGACAGATGAGACACATAGGTGACTAATCGTCGAACGTTTTGGTCGTCCCTTGACGTTTGACTTCCTAATCACCTCAAACTTTACACACTGCCTCTAAACCATATTATAAGTCATTTTAGAACATTTGAACCTTAAGACGAACATGTTAGGCTCTAGACGCCCTAACTCATTTTCAGGGTCTTACAAAAACTCACAATCTCATTGTTGTAGATTGTTGCATAATCTTCGACACTATATTTAGACTTAACAGGAATAAAATGGGCAGATTTGGTCAACCTATCCACAATAACCCATATAGAATCATTTATCCTTCGGGTTCGAGGAAACCCAACAACAAAGTCCATATTGATGGCTTTCCTCTTCCAAGTAGGAACATCCATGATTTGGGTAAAGCCACCCGGTTTAAGATGCTCAGCTTTAACCTGTTGGAAATTTGGACGCTTATCAACAAACTCTGCTATGTCCTTTTTTAACCATCCCACCAATAAACTTTCCTAAGATCATGATACATTTTGGTGGCACCCGGATGTATAGAATATCGAGAACCATGGGCTTCTTCCAGAATTTGATTTCATAAATCCTCAACATCGGGTACAGATAATCCCCCTTGGTGCCTAAGAATACCATCCCCCCTTGGTAGAATGAATCATTGAGCTTATTAAGTACCGATTCCTTCAAATCCATAAATAGATGATCAAGATGTTACTTAGATTTCACAACAACCACTAATGATGAGTCGGAGTTATGATAGACCATAAAACCACCATTTGGAGAATCTTCTAACAGAATACCTAAGGGAGCAAACCTACGAACATCTTTCACATGTTCTTTATTCTCTTCTTTGATATGGAACACACTACCCATAGCATACCACTCAAAGAATCATCAACCACATTGGCCTTGCCAGGGTGGTAAGGGACACTCATGTCATAATGCTTCTACAATTCTAACTATCTTCTCCGTCGGAGGTTCAACTCATTTTGTGTTAACACATATTGAAGACTTTTATGATCAGTAAATACATAAACATGCACACCATACAAGTAATTTCTCCATATTTTCAAGGCAAAAACTACAGCGGCTAACTCAAGATCATGAGTTGGATAATTCTTCTCATGAACTTTGAGTTGCCTAGAAGCATAAGCTATCACCTTACCATGCTGCATGAGGAAAAATCCAAAGCCCACTCAAGAAGCATCACAATACACTACAAAGCCTTCATTACCCTCCAGTAAGGTCAACACCGGAGCGGAGGTAAGCTTATCTTTCAATTCTTAAGAACTTTTCTCACAAGCTTCCGACCACTCAAACTTCACCTTCTTTAGGGTCAAAACTTTCAAAGGAGAAGAAATGGACGAAAATCCATCAACAAACCTTCTATAATAGCCGGGTAGACCCAAGAAACTTTTTATTTCTAACCGCATCCGTCTTCTTCGGATCAACCTCTACATCATCACCAGAGATAATATGTCCAAGAAAAGCAAGTGACCTCAACCAAAATTCACAGTTGATAAATTTGGCATAAAGTTGGTGTTCTTTGAGGACTTGCAAGGCCAACCTCAAGTGACTATCATGCTCATTTTTATTCTTGGAGTATATTAAAATATCATCAATGAACAGAATCACAAATGAGATGAGGTAATCTCGGAAAACTCTATTCATTAGGTCCATAAACGCCACCAGGGAATTTGTTATCCCAAAAGACATAACTAGAAATTCATAGTGACCATATCTAGTTTGTAATCCCTTTTGGGAACATCTTCACCTCTCACCCTAAGTTGGTGATATCCCGACCTTAAGTTAATCTTGGAAAAGTAGTTAGCACCTTGGAGTTGATCTAAGATTTCATCAATCTGAGGGAGAGGATACTTGTTCTTTATGGTGACTTTATTAAGTTGGCGATAATCAATGCATATTCTACGGGATCCATCCTTCTTCTTCACAAACAAGACCGAAGCACCCCATGGAGAAATACTAGGTTGTATAAAACCCTTGTATAGTAAATCTTTGAGTTGGAGCTTCAACTCTTTCAATTCAGCCGGAGCCATCCTATATGGTGGAATTGTAATGGGATTCTTATCCGTTAATAAGTCAATGCCAAAGTCAATTTCCCGTTTGGGAGGAACTCCTGGAAGGTCAATAGGAAAAACCTCTGGGAATTCTCTTACTACAGAGACTGACTCAATAGAAGGAGTTTCACATTCTAGTCCTTAACCCTCACCACATGGTATAAACAACCCTTGGCTATCATCTTACAAGCCTTCAAACAAGAAATGATTTGATCCCTTTGCATAGAATTTCCCCCCTCCACTCTAAAATAGGTTTATTAAGGAATTGAAAGTTCACTACCCTTGTTCTACAATCTATGGAAGTAAAACAATCATGAAGCCAACCCATTCCCAACATAATATCCAAATCAAACATGTCAAGTTCTACCAAATCAACAAGATTAAATCTATTGTCAAGCATTACAGGACATTTCCTATAGACTATTTTTGCAACTACAGAGTCACCCATTGGGGTACAAACCGAAAAGGGTTCAATCAAAACATCGGGAAGTACATCAAACTTCCTACATACCAAAGGTGTAACAAAATAAAGAGTAGCACTTGGGTCAAGCAAAGCATAAACATTAACCGAGAAAATTTGTTACATGCCCGTCACAACATCAGGAGAGATTTCTTGTTCACTCCTAGTCTTTAGTGCATAGAAATGGTTCCTTTTTGGAGCTTCAGAACTAGGACCGCTTGGTTCAGCTTGGCTATTTCCTTTACCCTGAATTCCTACATTAGGACAATCTTTAACCTTATGGCCACCTTTGCCACAACCATAACAACAATTTGTTCCAACAAGGCATTCAACCACAAGTTTCTTACCACACTTATTACAAGTTGGTATTTCTCTTGATGGATCAACTTTTCTCCCTTTAGAGGTTTAGGATTAGAACCTCTATCATTGCGATTCTTGGAGAAATTTAAACGAACTTGGTTTGTGTAAGACCTCAAAAATGACTTAGTTTAACTAGAGCCTAACATTTTGATATTGATGGTCTAAGGTCCTAAATATGTTTAATATATGGTATAGAGTCAGTAGCAACAATATTAGAGATGTTGGAAGTCAAACGTCAAGGGATGACTAAGACGTTCGACGACTAAGTCACCTAAAAGCCTTGTATTTGGTTCTATGTGTTTATGTGTGTTTCATGATGTTTTAAGATTCTTAATTTAGTTTTTGTATCATGTATAGGCTGTTTGTTGAGTTTTGAGAAGTTTGGCCGTCAAACGTCCAAGGCATTTGAAAGATATACCTTGAATCGACCTTGTGTGTCTATGCATGTTTCGTCGCATTTTATGTGTTTGTTTTGTATGAAATTTATGTGAGAGGTCATAAAATTATAGACGATCGTATTTGGGTTGGAAACGTCCAGGAAAGTATCCCCAAGGACCATTCAAGGGTCTTTGAGAAAGGACCCAAAATCAGTGTGCAGGCTGTCCGAGGCAGACCTTGGTGACGGAGCAGTCAACTGCCCGTTGGCCTGATGACGCCCCGTAGAGGGTCCCGTCGTGGTGGACTTAACCAAGGGTGAAGTTTGGAACTTTGGCCAGCCACTGTAGCCACCAACGAAGGGCTGTGACGCCCCATCGTGGCTGTGATGCCCCGTCAAGGCCAGGCGTCGCACGCACCTGTGTTCCTGCACAGGCTGCTGTCCACTTAGGGGTGAATTGGTAAATTCACCCCACTTCCAAATAAGAGTTTAGGCGGTTTGTTAAGGGATTTTTTTTTATTTTAAATGAGTATATAAGTGTTTAACACTTAGAATAATTCATTCTTCCAAAAACAAAACCCCAAAGTCCCTTAGAAATCCCAAAGACTCCAATGAAGTCCAAATTGAAGAAACAACTTGGTGTGGCATTTTGAGTGGAAATTATTCATCCTTGAGGTATGGCTTTTGATTCTTGAAACTTATTTCATCAAGGAGACCAACTCTCAAGATGTTTTTCAAAGTTTTCTAAAGTGAACTGTCCAATTTCGGTATTCTACCATGGGTTCTTGCATGAACGATTTCTAAACATTGAATTATGATCTAATTGATATTGTATTAATGATTTTAACATAAATTACCTATGAACCCATGTAAATTGATGAACCCTAGTTATGACTACTTATTGGGTTACTTGATATTAAGTTAATATTGTTGAATTGTTATGTAGTTTCTTATGGGCTTTCTAATGATATAAGAATTTAATTCAATTGATATCTAATTGATCTTATATTGTTAAACCTAGATTGAATTGATGTAGATTCATTGAGTCTTATGGTTATTGCTTTGAATTATTGTTCATGGCCATGGGTAAGGGCCTTGTGATGTTGAATTGGTTGATTTGGCATTGAATTGAAGTGTGGATGAGATGATGAGCATGGCCTTATTGGCAACTACTTGATAATGTGGCTATGTGTGTAGTTGATTATGTGAAGCATGACATTATCTATCTACATGTGAAGTCATATGTGTGTTCTTTTACTTATGTTGCCTTAAGTGATCATTTAGACTATGACTTTGACATTATGAGTATAGTGTTAGGGTTAAGTCTTGGTTATTCCTACTTCAAATTGTGAGTCTATATGGAGTACATTATTGATGTTATGATGATATGTAGGATGACTTGAAGATGTTAGGTTATTGCTAGGTGTTTCTAGAATCACTTGCATTATAAGTTCAAGAGAAGTATGTGCTGTCTTGTCTTGGTTGACTTGTATATCTTGCTTGATGCTTATATGAATATGATTATGTGATTATTTGACTTAGTATGTCAAGAGTCTTGAATGTATGAATGACATGTGACCTTGAATGATAAAAAGAAGGTCTTTTTGTGAAACCTTGAAACTAAGGGTAAAAGTAATGTAAATTGAAGTCGAACGCCGTAAGGGTATCCTTCATGTGGGATGATGGACCTAGGTTGATTGGCTGGAATGGCATCATATATCCATGGCAAAAGTCATACTGAGCTTCTTGTGGCCATTGGAAGGAAATCCCTAGAGATCCTCTTTGGTAGGGTTAATGTAATTGGGTTATGAACTAGATATGGAACCCTATTGTATGAACCTTAATGTGAATTAATCTATGAGAACAAAGGCTAGCACCGAGTGAGTATGGTAAGGGAAGTAGTTCTAGTTAAGCATGAGACTAGAATACAAAGAAACTCTTCATATTCCTTAACCATGTGCCTATATGGGATGTGTCCAAGTTCTACCATTGGCGAGTAGAACAACCTCATCGGAGTAGGATAGAACTCCGGATTCCATGTCTTGCTACCATGGTCTATGTCGGTTATTGCCTATTCTCATGATATGGGATACTTGCTAGCATTAGAGAAGTTCTATGAAGTTTATGTGGTGGTATGTGACGCTATCTAGACATTGCACAATAGACTTTGAAGATGTTAATGAGTGTCCCTAGGTCTTCTCTAAGACCATTACTTTGAATGTCCTTATGTATTGTATGAGTCTCTTAATGAATTAATGAATAAATGGATTAATGAATTAATGAACTAATGACTTACGTTATGAAGTATGTAAGTGAATAAGTACCTATTCTAGAGTGGCTTATGGATTCTTTAGTTAAATTGTGAAGAGGGCATAAAGGATGATTTCTTCATGGCTTACCTATAGAAGACTTAATGACTCTAGTTAGGGAAAAGGTTTGATGTTGTTGACATGATGTAAGTTTTAGGTAGTCTTAAGGACTATCTAGGTAATCTTGTAGGGGTCAATCATGGACGTTATCTTTTTGATTTACTTAAGTAGGTCTTTTGATAGCCTTTGGAAGGAGAGTGTCCTATCATCTAAGTGTTGGTGTGTTTAGTAAGAATGATTCTATTTTAGGTAGTCTATAGGATCCCTTGTGTGTGTGTGATAGAGATTGTATGGGCGGTCACTCCACACTAACTCAAGTGAACCTTGGAAATGACCTTTGGTAGATGAATCTTACCTTGATGTTTATGATTGCTTTGTAAGTATTTGTGTGACTCATTATAGGTAATCTTAAGGGTCGTTTAGGCACATCTAGAGAGGGTGTATGGGCGGTATATCTTTGTGTTACTTAAGTGAATCTTAGGATGACTTTAAGTGAGGGAATTACATTCTAGAAGTTGAGTTTTAAGAGGATTTAGCAATTCACTGTAACAGTGAATTAATTCACTGTAAAGTGATCTCTAAATTTGATATTGTTTATTAATAATTATCTTATGTGTTTCTAAATTGATTAATGATGTTATTATGATTAGAATATGATTTGTAAAATGAAGAGATGCATATTTCCAATAAAGTCCATTTTCATGATTTTTTTTCATAATGCCATACTTAGTACATGTGGTTGTACTAATTCCATGCATTATTTTCTATCTATAGTTCTTGGTAGGTGAAGAGCTTTGGGAAGTGAAGACTTAGACTTAGAAGATCGTTCAAGAAGAGTTGAAGTATGTCCTCACTTGACTCGAGGGCATATGTGTCATTTTATGTCTCTTTTATGAAGTATTGTAATAGACTATGTATTTCTATTTTCGTATTGAAGTATGGGCAGTGTATCAAGTATTCTTGTGTCTTAAGATGATGAGATTGAGACTTAGTGTTTTCCTATTCCTACTTATATGAAAGAGTTTAAAGACTTCTATATTGTTTTACGAAAAGTTTTAATTCCACACTATTTTTCACTATGTATATGCAATGAATGATATGAAAGGGCTTGTCTTAGAACTCCGAGAGGTCGATGACGCCGGTTACAATCCAAGATTTTACCCTAACTTCTAGTGTATGGTTTCGGGTTGTGACAAAGCTTGCTATCAGAGCATAGGTTGGTGAAAGTGGTTTTAGGAATCAAAAAGTCTCATCAAGTCACATCTAGTAGAGTCTTGACCATCA
Source organism: Solanum sitiens (assembly GCA_016801875.1). Taxonomy (NCBI): domain Eukaryota; kingdom Viridiplantae; phylum Streptophyta; class Magnoliopsida; order Solanales; family Solanaceae; genus Solanum; species Solanum sitiens. The sequence continues at coordinate 803,509 of JABWTJ010000089.1, read as the reverse complement.
GTGTGAGTCGCGACACATCTATGGGCAAGAGGCTATAGGACGATAGAGTTTCCCCTCTTTTCTACTCATATATCGTGCGGTAGAGTACATGTTATGATTATTCTTCTTATGTGTTTCCTTGTGTTTTTAGGAGATGAATACTAGAAGGATGGCCGCTAGAAGGTTTGAAGAGGAGAGGGTGAATGAGGAGATTCCTCCTCAAGTTGAGCAAGTTCCTCAAGATGCTCAAGTGCCTCCCCAAGCTGATCATGTTCCTAATGTGGGTGGAGGTAATGAGGTTCTGGTGGTTCATCCGGAGTTGACTACTCAATAGATTAGAGAGGCTTTGATGGCTTTAGCTCAAGCCGTAACTACTCAAATCAATTTGAGTATGATGCCTAGGGTTGTGGAGAGCACTATGACTTCTAGGTTGAGAGACTTTGTGAGGATGAATCCTCCTATCTTTCTTGGCTCCAAAGTAGATGAGGATCCCCAAGAGTTCCTTGATGGTGTGTACAAGGTGTTGAGTGCTATGAGGGTTACATCTAAAGAAAAGGCGGAGTTAGCTTCATACCAATTGAGGGATGTGTCTCAAATTTGGTTTACTCAATGGAAGGACAATAGGCCAGAGGAAGCGGGTCCTATTGAATGGGAAGAGTTTAAGGAAGCTTTTCTAGGCAAGTACTTTCCTAGAGAAATGAGAGAGGTTAAGGTGGAGGAGTTTATCAATCTCAAGCAAGGCAATATGAGTGTTGAGGAGTACTCTTTGAAATAATTGTCTTTGGCTAGGTATGCACCTTCCCTTTTGTCAAATCGAAGAGATGAAATGAGTCGCTTTGTTACCGGGGTAGCCGACATAGTGATGGAGGAATGTCGTACGTCTATGCTACATGATGATATGACTTTAGCTAGACTCATGGTGTATGCACAAGCTATTGAAAAGTCTAAACTTAAGAGAATGGCTAGAAACTTGAAAATGAGTGGTGCAAGTGATCAAGGGAAGCCTAGGTTCAAAAAGAGGGCTCAAACTCAAGAGGGATCTAGTGTTCCTAGAGTGAAATTTGAGAAAGGAGGTGGTTCTCGAAATGACGAACCTACTTGTGCCAATTGTGGCAAGAAACATTTGGGTGAGTGTCTTTTGGGTACCGGGAGTTGTTTCGGATGTGGAAAGAGTGGGCATAAGGTTAGAGATTGTCCAATGAGTGCTTCTAGGGGTAGAGATGATAAGAAAGCTGCCCCTAATGTTCAAAAGGAAGATGCTCCAACAAAGAGGCGTTTCTATACACTCCAGACTAGAATTGAGAAGCCGGGTGATTGTGATGATGATGTTGGTAAGTCCTTGTTTCTTTTGTTAAGATATGAGTTCCTTCTAAGTGGGGGAGTGTGGTTAGTAGATGTGGTATAAGTCTTAGAAGTTGTTGCATTAGTATGATGTTTAGGGGTTTGGATGAAATTGAATTTCATTAATTTCTTGCATCGTGTGTTTTATGAAGCCTTGATTATGTTATAAGGTGTGTGTTATATGATGTTACTTTGCATATTAGCATGCTTATATCATGAATTACCTTAAATGTGCATTTTTGAAAATTTTGGTAAAAATCACTGTAGCATTAAGACAGTTTACTGTAATATTTTTGCAAAATTGACTATTTGATTCGTTGGTCTAAAATTGTTGTAATGTGGTTAGAACTGATGTGTATGAGTATAATATTGAATATAAAATGAGTTTTTACTATTTGGATTGAAGCATGTGAGTTTCATAGCATAATGAGTTATAGAATTGTATTCTAGTTTCTTGTTGTGTTGTGAATCTCTTGATTATGTGGAGTTGATGTTTTCTTCTTGGTTATGTGCTGTTAGTTGAGTCTCTAATCTTGGAAATGTTTGGAGAGTGGCAAGTGTCATTCGAGAACGAATGTTGTCCAAGTGGGGGAGATTGTAAGACCTCGAAAATGACTTAGGTTAACTAGAGCCTAACATGTTGATATTGATGGTCTAAGGTCATAAATATGTTTAATATATGGTATAGAGTCAGTAGCAAAAGTATTAGAGGTGTTGGAAGTCAAACGTCAAGGGATGACTAAGACGTTCGACGACTAAGTCACCTAAAAGCCTTGTATGTGGTTCTATGTGTTTATGTATGTTTCATGATGTTTTAAGATTCTTAATTGAGTTATTATAGAATGTATATGCATTTTGTTGAGTTTGGAGAAGTTTGGAGGTCAAACGTCCAAGAACGTCCAAGGCGTTCAAAAGATATACCTTGAATCGACCTTGTGTGTCTATGCATGTTTCGTCGAGTTCTATGTGTTCATTTTGTATATTTATGTGATAGGTTTTTAACTCATAGACAATCATATTTGGTTTGGAAACGTCCGGTAAATTATCCCCAAGGACCATTCAAGGGTCCTTGAGGAAGGACCCAAAATCAGTGTGCAGGCTGTCCCAGGCAGACCATGGTGACGGAGCAGTCAACGGCCCGTTGGCCTGTTGACGCCCCGTCGAGGGTCCCATCATGGGGGACTTAACCAAGGGTGAAGTTTGGAACTTTGGACAGCCACTGTAGCCACCAACAGAGGTCTGTGATGCCCCGTCGTGGCTGTGACGGCCCTTCAAGGCCAGGTGTTGCATGCACCTGTGTTCCTGCGCAGGCTGCTGTCCACTTAGGGGTGAATTTGTTCATTTAGATACGTCAATGACTTAGCCAAGGCGGATGGCATTTTGGTAATTATGCCGAAAGTCCGAAGGCTATAACTCTTCCCACTAACATGGGAATGGGCTGAAACTTCATGGAGGTGTGAAGGAAGTTAAGACGAACAACCACGAACAAACGGAACTCAATTTGGAGGTCGGATGATCAGTTTATGGCCCATTATGATTCTCTGGCAGGATGATGTCTAGTCCTGTCACATGGGCAAAACTATTTTAAGCATATATAAGGGGGGTATACATGGTGACAGCCTACCAGCCCTCCCCGGGCAGTCTTACCTCAAGTGTGCCGCCTTGAAGTCTAACTTCAAGGGCCTGCCTAAGCTTCTCAAAGGAGTTCTTAGGTACCCATATGAGTTTGGGAAACTCTATGGGCGGCGTGCGACTAGGAAGTCGACGTTGGGCGCCCGTTGGCGACGAGGGGTTAGATATGTCGGTCGTAGGGCCCTCCGGGCCGTTCTCCTTGGGAGATAAGACCCCCTTGTCCGATTGAGCAATCGAGGGACTCGCTCAAGAGCCTCGTGAGCTGACTTGTGAGCTTGGCAAAGGTTCAACCAAGCAAGCAAGCGTCCGTTGGCCTAGACGTGCAGTCGTGGGGCGACGCTGCACTATGAAGTTTGTATGCATGATGTGCGGGCTATGTTGGGCTATGTCAAAAGACAAGCAAAGGCATTTTAAGGCAAACGCACATGGCTAAGGCCAAGGATGGAACGTTGCCCTACTCAGGCAAAGCGACAAGCCAAGTGCTAGGCACGAGGCGACTGACAAGCTTGAGGATTGGACTATGCACGCGGCAGCGATGCTTAAGTCCCGGCCTGGTCTATTTATGGCCATGGCCAAACCCCAGGGCGCATAAGGAAGTGATCCAACTCGTACAGATGCGCCAGATGAGTCTAAGGCATGTCAAGGCATTGCCAGAAGTCGGAAGGGCGGCACAAAGAGGGGAACTATGGGGTGAACCTCGACACAGGTACAAGGATCGTACTAAGACAACTGGGAAAGTTGCAAGGCTGGCCCTAAGTTATGGGGAACTTGGGGCGCCGCACGGACAATTGTGTGCCGCTGACGCAGTTGAAAATTAGGTCCGTGACAAGTGGTATCAGAGCATACATTGACTCTGACCAGCGGTAGTTGAACCCGGTTTGAGCCAAGTTGCAAATGTGTGAGCAAATTATGAACTTCCATGCATAGACAATGTCAAAGCAAGGCTGGTCGTTCCACATGCTCACCGAACATCGATGGACCGATGCTACTGTCTACGAAGGTTTGGTTGCATACAATGAGCTATATGGAGCTGTGTCAACCAAATTGACGACAAGAATCAAGCCCTCTCACAGCAATTAATTCCGCATTTGTCTGTGCGGTTTGATTCGAAAGTGAAGCGTCCGAATGTGACCGAAGTATCTTTGGGGGACGACTTCAAATCAGTGGGTACTACTCTTCAGTGAGCAGTACGTTGGCAACTTGTTATGTAAGAAGCATGAACTGGACGATGAACGTCAGGCAGAGATGGTGAGTGCATCAAAAGCATGTCAGTCTGGGTGTGTTCGTGCAGTGCGACGAACTAAGTTGTCAACCTTGGAAGAGTCTAGGCTTGTGAAGACGACAGAAATATGCCGATAAGTCGGGTGGCCAAGTTGATAGGCCTATGTCTGCCAGGTCGTGCAGCCATATTTCGTGTGATATGTCAGTCTTAGACTTCATACCTAGCCATCTTGTTGGGCTGCGAAGAATGGCAGGAGAGTCCCTTCATACCTAGCCATCTAGTTGGGCTGCGAAGAATGGCAGGAGAGTCCCTTCATACCTAGCCATGTCATGGGTTGCGAAGAATGGCAGGAGAGTCCCTACATGAGAATCATGCTGAAGAAGTAGGTTGGAACCTACCGCATGAGCAAGCTAGAGCTTGTAAAATGTGCGTGCCAAGCACCCCAATAACGTGAAGTCAAGCCTACATGCAGGCATCTTTGCGGATGACGTAGTGTCAAGAGATCGATGGAGTCAGCCATCGGGTGTGTGAGGGGGCACGACATTTCTACCAAATCATTTATGAGGAGGCACAATGACCAAAGTACTATGTCAAAAAAATGCATCAAGGTGAGATTAGCCGAAGCGTCTAAATTGGATGAGTATCCAAGTTCACGAATGTAGTATTTTCCAAGAGTAGAAGGTCGAACCGGATGCCAAAGGATGGGAGAGCCGTGCACGCCTCGCCATCGGCCAAGTCCAAGATTGGGAGCACCATGGGAGTCCTAGCCATAGACTTGAACAAATCAATCATTGGGAGCACCAGAGGGTCCTCGCCATAGGTTTGCCGGGTATCGAATGACTATTAAGGGGGAAGAGAGTGTTCTGGACGATAAAGTTTTGTTCAACAATGAATGTGAACGCCGGCACTTTGATCTAACAAGTACTTGCCAAAAGTACGTCTCAAAGGCCGCAAGGTGCCTACGTGCATGGAGCACATGATAAATGAGACAAGGTCAAGTTTGGGTGAAAGGACCATAGGGGTATGGTTGGCGAGAGGGCCACATCGAAGGATGCCTACTTTCTCGGCCAAGATAGACCGAGACGTGTTTGCGCTATGGAATGCAAACGTCTGAAAAGGAATGCCTTTTGTTCGAAGCGAAGACACCATAGACTGCAGGTCACCCAAGATGGGATAGACCAATTCTAGACCGGGCTGGGGATGCCAAGGACTCGCTCGAAGAAGCCTCCAATGCCCTAGTTTTGTTGACGGTACTAGACAGTCGGTGGAACTGCAGGTCACCCAAGATGGGATAGGCCGATTCTAGACCGGGCTGAGGATGCCAATGCATTAGTTTTGTTGACGGTGCTAGACAGTTCTCATCGGGATGTGTCAAGTTACTAGGCCGGGCTGAAGATAAGAAGTATGCTCTTTAAGACCTCCAACACTTTAGCCTTGTTTACGGCACTAGTAAAATCTTGCAAGTGGAATGCAAGTAAGAATAAGGATTTCTTTCAGCCGAAGGCCGTGAGGGTCATGGTGTGGCGAACTTAAGGTTGCCACAAAGTTAGTCACCAGAGGGTGCAGGTGTGGAGACACCGTCCAAGTGAACACCGGGAGGTGCATACAGGAGGCAGCTTGGATAAAACTTGGGTGGAGGAAGTGCGCGGGGCATTACTCCATGTTAAGAGGAACTCGAAAGAGTTCCACACACACGGATTGGGAGCCACGATGTAAAACCCCAAGGGGACAGACTTCGGGTCTTCGTTGGTGTTGCAAGTCATCGGGACGATGACTGTCTTGGGTGTGTGAGGGTGTGACGCCCCAGAAATATGGGCGTCTACACTGGCCATAAAACTGGCCAAGGTGTGCGGCCAAGCCGGCCGCACCTATGTCATCCATGCGGGCGGCATGTGCTGAAGGAGGGGCAGAGTAGGACAATGCGGCAAAGGGTCATGGCATGAGGCAACAACCATATAAGATGTTGCATGACATGTCCTGTTAGTGCCAAGAATGCTTGACAAGGACTTGGGGGTACGCCCAAGGGCTTAAGCCTACCGGCGAAGGCCGCGTGCGGCGACGATGTCAGTGCCGTGCGTTCTGGAGCTACAAGTGGAATTCGGGGATTCCAACCTATGGACTTGTTCATAGTCCATCCTTATATATGCTCACCAAAATGGGGACCAAACGGAGTTCATTTAGATACGTCAATGACTTAGCCAAGGCGGATGGCATTTTGGTAATTATCCCGAAAGTCCGAAGGCTATAACTCTTCCCACTAACATGGGAATGGGCTGAAACCTCATGGAGGTGTGAAGGAAGTCAAGACGAACAACCACGAACAAACGGAACTCAATTTGGAGGTCGGATGATCAGTTTATGGCCCATTATGATTCTCTGGCAGGATGATGTCTAGTCCTGTCACATGGGCAAAACTATTTTAAGCATATATAAGGGGGGTATACATGGTGACAGCCTACCAGCCCTCCCCGGGCAGTCTTGCCTCAAGTGTGCTGCCTTGAAGTCTAACTTCAAGGGCCTGCCTAAGCTTCTCAAAGGAGTTCTTAGGTACCCATATGAGTTTGGGAAACTCTATGGGCGGCGTGCGACTAGGAAGTCGACGTTGGGCGCCCGTTGGCGACGAGGGGTTAGATATGTCGGTCGTTGGGCCCTCTGGGCCGTTCTCCTTGGGAGATAAGACCCCCTTGTCCGATTGAGCAATCGAGGGACTCGCTCAAGAGCCTCGTGAGCTGACTTGTGAGCTTGGCAAAGGTTCAACCAAGCAAGCAAGCGTCCGTTGGCCTAGACGTGCAGTCGTGGGGCGACGCTGCACTATGAAGTTTGTATGCATGACGTGCGGGCTATGTTGGGCTATGTCAAAAGACAAGCAAAGGCATTTTAAGGCAAACGCACATGGCTAAGGCCAAGGATGGAACGTTGCCCTACTCAGGCGAAGCGACAAGCCAAGTGCTAGGCACGAGGCGACTGACAAGCTTGAGGATTGGACTATGCACGCGGCAGCGATGCTTAAGTCCCGGCCTGGTCTATTTATGGCCATGGCCAAACCCCAGGGCGCATAAGGAAGTGATCCAACTCGTACAGATGCGCCAGATGAGTCTAAGGCATGTCAAGGCATTGCCAGACGTCGGAAGGGCGGCACAAAGAGGGGAACTATGGGGTGAACCTCGACACAGGTACAAGGATCGTACTAAGACAACTGGGAAAGTTGCAAGGCTGTCCCTATGTTATGGGGCACTTCCAAATAAGAGTTTAGGAGGTTTGTTAAGGGCATTTTGGGTATTTTAAATGAGTATATAAGTGTTTAACACTTACAATAATTCATTCTTCCAAAAACAAAACCCCAAAGTCCCTTAGAAATCCCAAAGACTCCATTGAAGTCCAAATTGAAGAAACAGCTTGGTGTGGCGTTTTGAGTGGAAATTCTTCATCAAACTGAAGAATTATCGTCCTTGAGGTATGACTTTTGATCCTTGAAACTTATTTCATTAAGGAGACCAACTCTCAAGATGTTTTTCAAAGTTTTCTAAAGTGAATTGTCCAATTTCGGGATTCTACCTTGTGTTCTTGCATAAATGATTTCTAAACATTGAATTATGATCTAATTGATATTGTATTGATGATTTTAATATAAATTAACTAGGAAACCATGTAATTTGACTATTTATTGGGTTACTTGATATTAAGCTAATATTGTTGAATTGTTATGTAGTTTCATATGGACTTTCTAATGATATAAGAATTGTATTCAGTTGATATCTAATTGATCTTATATTTTTAAACCTAGATTGAATTGATGTAGATTCATTGAGTCTTATGGTTATTGCTTTAAATTATTGTTCATGGCCATGGGTAAGGGCCTTGTGATGTTGAATTGGTTGATTTGGCATTGAATTGAAGTGTGGATGAGGGGATGAAGGTATCCTGCCCCATTTTATTTAATTTGATATTAATTATACTTTGATTCTATTGTTCTTTGTATGGTCCACTTATGGTGGCGGTGTTATGTGTTTTACTTGTAATTGACGTGGCCTTGTCTGCGTTACTTTATGCAATATGATGAGCATGGCCTTATTGGCAACTACTTGAAGTAATGTGGCTATGTGTGTAGTTGATTATGTGAAGCATAACATTATCTATCTACATGTGAAGTCATATGTGTGTTCTTTTAATTATGTTGCCTTTAGTGATCACGTTACACTATGACTTTGACATTATGAGTATAGTGTTAGGGTTAAGTCTTGGTTATTACTACTTGACATTGTGAGTCTATGTGGAGTACATTATTGATGCTATGATGATATGTAGGATGACTTGAAGATGTTAGGTTATTTCTAGGTGTTTCTAGAATGACTTGCATTATGAGTTCAAGTGAAGTATGCGATCTCTTGTCTTGGTTGACTTGTATATCTTGCTTGATGCTTATATGAATATGATTATGTGATGATTTGACTTAGTATGTTAAGAGTCTTGAATGTATGAATGACATGTGACCTTGAATGATGAAACGAAGGTCTTTATGTGAAACCTTGAAACTAAGGGTAAAAGTAATGTAAATTGAACACGAACGCCGTAAGGGTATCCTTCATGTGGGATGATGGACCTACGTTGATTGCCTGGAACGGCATCATATATCCCTAGGAAAAGTCATAATGAGCTTCTTGTCGCCATTGGAAGGAAATCCCTAGAGATCCTCTTTGCTAGGGTAAATGTAATTGGGTTATGAACTAGATATGGAACCCTGTTGTATGAACCTTAATGTGAATTAATCTATGAGAACAAAGGCTAGCACCGAGTGAGTATGGTAAGGGAAGTAGTTATAGTTAAGCATGAGACTAGAATACAATGACACCCTTCATATTCCTTAACCATGTGCCTACATGGGATGTGTCCAAGTTCTACCATTGGCAAGTACAACAACCTCATCGGAGTAGGATAGAACTCCGGCTTCCATGTCTTGCTACATTGGTCTATGTCAATTATTGCCTAGTCTCATCATATGGGATACCTGCTAGCATTAGAGAAGTTCTGTGAAGTTTAGGTGGTGGTATGGGACGCTATCTAGACATTGCACAATAGGCTTTGAAGATGTTAATGAGAGTCCCTAGGTCTTCTCTAAGACCATTACTTGAATGTCCTTATGTATTGCATGAGTCTCTTAATGAATTAATTAATAAATGGATTAATGAATTAATGAACTAATGACTTACGTTATGAAGTATGTAAGTGAATAAGTACCTAATCTAGAGTGGCTTATGGATTCTTTAGTTAAGTTGTGAAGAGGGCATAAAGGATGATTTCTTCATGGCTTACCTATAGAAGACTTGAGAATGACTCTAGTTAGGGAAAAGGTTTGGTGTTGTTGACATGATCTAAGCTTTAGGTAGTCTTAAGGACTATTTAGGACATCTTGAAGGGGTCAATCATGGACGTTATCTTCTTGATTTACTTAAGTAGGTCTTTTGATAGCCTTTGGAAAGAGAGTGTCCTATCATCTAAGTGTTGGTGTGTTTAGTAAGAATGATTCTATTTTAGGTAGTCTATAGGATCCCTTGTGTGTGTGTGATAGAGATTGTATGGGCGGTCACTCCACACTCACTCAAGTGAACCTTGGAAATGACCTTTGGTAGATGAATCTTACCTTGATGTTTATGATTGCTTTGTAAGTATTTATATGACTCATTATAGGTAATCTTAAGGGTCGTTTAGGCACATCTAGAGAGGGTGTACGGGCGGTCTCTCTTCGTGTGACTTAAGTGAATCTTAGGATGACTTTAAGTGAGGGAATTACATGCTAGAAGTTGTGTTTTAAGAGGATTTAGCAATTCACTGTAACAGTGAATTAATTCATTGTACAGTGAATATAGTTCACTGTAAAGTGATCTTTAAATTTGTTATTGTTGATTAATTATTATCTTATCTGTTTATAAATTGATTAATGATGTTATTATTATTAAAATACGATTTATAAAAGGAAGAGATGCATATTTCCAATAAAGTCCGTTTTCATTATTTTTATGCATAAGGTCATACTTAGTACATGTGGTTGTACTAATTCCATGCTTTATTTTCTATCTATAGTTCTTGGTAGGTGAAGAGCTTTGGGAAGTGAAGACTTGGACTTAGAAGATCGTTCAAGAAGATTTGAAGTATGTCCTCACTTGACTCGAGGGCATATATGTCATTTTTTGTTTCTTTTATGAAGTATTGTAATAGACTATGTATTTCTATTTTCGTATTGAAGTATGGGCGGTGTCCCAAGTATTCTTGTGTCTTAAGATAATGAGATTGAGACTTAGTGTTTTCCTATTCCTACTTATATGAAAGAGTTTAAAGACTTCTATATTGTTTTACGAAAAGTTTTAATTCCGCACTACTATTTACTATGTATATGCAATGAATGATATGAAAGGGCTTGTCTTAGACCTCCGAGGGGTCGACGACGCCGGTTAAAATCCAAGATTGTACCCTAACTTCTAGGTATGGTTTTGGGTTATGACAATTTGAAAATCTCTTTTTGAACTTAGGTTTGTCTTGAACATCAAACCTACTCTTAGAAGAACTACTTTCAAAAGACTTTGCCTTCTTAGATTCCCTATTCCTCTTCCTTAGACGACTTTCCTCAACCCGTTAAGCATGAACCATCAATCTACAGATCCATATTGTCATGAAGCATGTGTCACGACCCTCAAGCACCCCCTAGAAGCTAGGGAGAACCCTTGGATCGTGGCAAGGCGTACTAGACCCTTTGGGGTCTTGTAAAAGCCCTCTAACTATCATTCATTGCATAAAACATGAAAAGTAGTGCGGAATTTAAAACTTTTCACGAATAATTTAATGAAGGTAGACTATCATAAATACTAAGAGAATATCATCATCACAAGCCAACTTAAAGACACGACATAATATCTTAGGGACACGACCCTTTACATTAAAAGGAAAATACATAATAAGTCATTAAATAAGAAACTAAGAAAAGGATAATGCCCTCAAATATATGAGTACATACTTTGCCTTGAGAGGAACTTTCCCAAGCTTCACCTTCAAACCTTCAAAATCTTCCAACCTATACTTATAGAGTGTAGAAAAGTATGAGGTTAGTACAAAATATTGTACTAAGTATGACATATGCAAAATCATGCAAGAAGGGACATTTTAGTAGAATAAGATTTCATGCCAAATAATTATAACATTTATGAATTTAGAAGCAAAACAAAATAAGAAACATCATTTAACACTTAAAGAAGAATTTCCATAATTTTAAACAAAAAGGAGCATTTACAGTAACCTTCCCAAACATTACAGTACGCTTATTTTCACTTAATAGTGAACTATCATATTTTAAAGGAGTGAACTTCCAAGGCCAAGCAAAGAGGAAGTGAACTCCTTTCCGTAGGAGTTTCCCTAACTAAGGATTATCCTAAGACTCACCAAGGTAAGACATGAAGGAAATACACATATGCCTGCTTCAATACATACCAAAGCGATCCTCAAGACTATCGTTTTCGGCTCACTCACCTTGGGAGAACAAGCCCCCACTCAATGACAAGAAATTAGAAGAACACCCAAGAAAACCACGAAAGACTTCCCTTTTGGAATCCATACTTAGTGCAATGACTAGATCGTGTCCCATACCACCACCTACCCTAAGTAGTACACACTTTTAGAAGGTTTGGTACCAAGACTTCCCATTCGAAAGGTCCTACTTAGTGAAATGGATAGATAGCGTCTCATACCACCACCTACCCTAAGTAGCACATTCTTTTAGATGACTTAGTTCATTCAATTCACATAAGACTCCCCTTTCGGAATGCCTACCTAGTTCAATGGATAAATAGTGTCTCATTCCACTACCTACCGTAAGTAGCACACTCTTTTTGAAGACTTAGTACTTTCATTACTTTTGTGGGGGCTAGCTTAACCGACTAAGACCGTGAGAGCTAGACATGGAATCCCGATATTAACCCCTATCAGGTGAGGGATCCTCACTTGCCTAGAGTAAGGTCATACTTTTTATCTTTTACATGGTTTTCCCAATAGCTACACCTATGCGGGCATATAGTTAAGGGATAAGTAGATTGCTACTAATTAACTCATTCTCTACTAACGAGGAGTACTCATCTCACGAGGTACATTGGAATACAAATATCAACTCACAAAGTATAAGCACCCCTTCTTCATATCCTCTCGGTGCTAGGCATAACTCCCCACGGATTCTCAACATTATAAACTATAGGTTAAGGATAACTAGTGAACAAGAAATCTCAACTCACGAAGGGTATTAATCCTCCGACCTGTCTTAGAAAGCTCTTAGGATTTAGTGAGGTTGCTACTAAACACTTCATTTCAACTCACGAAGAGTGTCCACCCCAAGACTCCCCTTTTTACTCAACTTAGCATCATACATTCATTTAAGTGTGTGTGTACATGTGATCACACCTTGCATATAAGTATCATTTCATTCACATTACTTCTATACATGCTTTAGACCTTCATTCATCAAATCACACACTTTGCATGTCTCACATAAACATATACTTCATTTAGACATAACCTAGGTCAAACATACAATTAAAGCTTCACAAAACACAATACAAGACCCATTTCAATATCTCTTAATTTTACATATTAGACCTCCAAACCACATTAACAATTCCTACTAAATAATATCAAGTTCATCAACTAAACACCGCCATCAAGAAAGTGGACCATACCACTCAAGAGCAATTTATAATAAGAACTATAAAATATAAGCAACTCACTATTTAACCAAGCCATCACAACCTATAACCAATTCTCAATATTTCATCATAATAAGGCCCTTAGGTCAGTAGCTAAATCATAATAAGAACACAATAAAACTAAAGTACATTCTCTACACAAACATGTTCACTTAACCCATTTCTTAAGTTAAAAGTTTGAAATATGCATAAACATGAGTTCATAAGGGTTTTGACATTAAAATCATCAAGTAATACTATAATAAACACATTTGAATCATTAAAACACTTTTACAAGAAGACTATGCTTAGAATCAAAGATAGAAGAAAGTAGAGTTTGAAAACCCTTTTTGAAATCTTTTAGAAAGGACTCCTTGAATGGAAGAGAGTTCAAGTATGGATACCATACCTCAAATTCAAGACAACCCACAGATTTTTGATGAAGAACAAGACCAAACCATCCCTCCAAGTTCTTCTTGACTTCTAGCTTCCAAAGAGACTTGAGAGAGTATTCTAAGGGAGAGGGATTTTGGGTTTTAGGAAATAAGGTCTAAAATTAGTTCTTAGGGTTTGAAATACTTTAATATATCTAAATAACACTAAACATAACTCCATAGGGTCATAAAATACTTGGGGTGAATTTACGAAACACCCCAAGACTTCATAAGCAAACGACAACTTTTTGGGCAATCTCCATCGATGGACAAACCAACAGACCGTTTGTCAATCAACGGACCTTTAGTGGGGTCTGGTTGGTTTAGAACTATATCCATTTGGAGCCTGGCAAACTTACCTTGCAGTTCCAATCGAAGGACCAAGACAACGGGCCGTAGGTTGACCTACTGGCCCTTGTTTGGTCTCGTTGGTGGACACTGCTTAGCCAGTTTTGGTCCAAGTCTTGGGCCCTTCTCTAGGCCCCTTTGTGGGTCCTAGGTGGGGGCGTACCCAAAAGTTAAACCCCTAAACTAAGTCATATAGGCCTTACGGACATCCCACATCAATTATGATTAAAACGAACTCATAAAACTCACTGAAACACCTGAAGACACACAAGTACTTTCTAGGGCACACCATCCGAACGTCATGGACATTCTTGGTCGTTTGACCTCCAAACATAACCAAACTTCACACACTTCCTCATAACACTAGTTTCACTCAATTTAACTTAAAATTAACTCGAGAAACCATCATGAATCTCTAGTTCACCTTAGTTCGTTTTAGGGAGTTACATTCTCCCCCACTTGGGATAACATTCGTCCTCGAATGACACTAAAACTTGAAGAACAACAAGGACTCACTTATAATCACATAAAATATTACATTCATGATTAAAACACTCAAAATAAAAGCAAGGAGCACCATTTCTCATTTTCAAACACTAGCAACACAGGCAAGTTTTGCCAAACTTCACAAAGTCAAAATTCTTTCTTATCCTTCTTTTATGGAGGATCTAACTTCTCCAACATTAAACATGATCATATACAACACTTTTGCAAACATTGAAACTTCAATGAAGGAGAGGTAAATTATTTTCAAAATGCAAAAATTTTACAGTGAGCATTCACTGTATCACTGTTAAGCATGTCAAATTTTTCAAAAATCCATTCTTTGAGCAATTCATCAAGGTGACATGATCATATGAACAATAAAGCTATATAAACTCATTTCATAACATAAAAACAACAATCATAAAGATTTAAGACTTACCGGGACTACCAAATTCGGATTAGTTATCCTTCCTAGCTCCCATCCCATAGGAAGGGTTCTTCTGTGGAGCATTAGGATCTCGGGAAGCTTGATTGACATCTTTCCCTCTTGATTTGATGCTAGGGAAGTCCCTCATCTTGTGGCCTTTTCTACCACAGCTAAAACAACCATCCATTCCGGCAAGACACTTACATGAATGTTGCTTTCCACAAGTAGGACACTAGCCCTTTCAAAAGTCTGGCCACCACCTTGGGAATGTTGGTTTGGATCCCTATCATTGTTTCCCAGGGAAGAATCTTGGTGATAAAACCTCTTCTTAGGCTTTTTGTGACAAGAATAATCCGACCTAAGACTCTTACCCTCTTGACTTATGTCCCTAATTTTGGACTCCTCAATTTGTTGTGCATAAACCATGAGCCTAGAAATATCCATGTCATTAAGAAGCATTGCCGTCCGACACTCTTTCTCCACCAAACTAGACACTCCCATCACAAATTTCTTCATCCTAGCCCTAGGGTTGGCTACCATGGTTGGGGCATACTTAGTGAGTTGGGTGAATTTGAGAGAGTACTCTTGCACACTCATTCCCCCTTGACGAAGGTTCATGAATTCAACCATCTTCTTCTCCCTCCACTCTAGGGAAAGAACCTATCTAGCAAAGCCTCTTTGAATTACTCCCAATCAACCGGACCTCTTTCTAAGGGTCTCTCACCCCTCCATTGCTCATACCACACTTGAGCCTCCTCCTTGAGTTGGTAAGCGGCTAACTCCGCTTTCTCCCTAGGGGTCACACCCATAGCATCTACCACTTTGAAAATGTCATCTATGAAACCTTGTGAATCTTCATCCACCTTAGTGCCATGAAAAGTAGGAGGGTTCATCCTCATGAAATCCTGAATTCTAGAAGAGGAAGTACTAGCATTTGGTTGGGGTCTATCTCCATGATTAGCTTGGGCAACAAAGTGATTATTGACGACATGAGCTAGAGCCGTCATGAGTTGAGTCAAGTTCATTAGGGAAGCCCTCAACTCCACATTAGTCATATCACCTTCAACAAAAGGATCTTGAGGCATATGAAACACTTGTGGATCTTGAGGTTCTTGGGGTTCGGGGGGAATTTGAATATCTTGAAGAGGAACCTCCTCATTCTCTTACCCTAGGCCAACAATAGGAACTTGGTCAACACGGGGAGGGATCCTCTCATTAGCTACACCTCCCTCCTTCCTTCTAGCGGTTGATCTCCTCGTACTCATGTCCAGTAAACACAAAGAGAAGAGGATAAGAAAAGACATCTTATAGAACTCAACTATAGGGCACTACATTAGAATAGAGAAGAAAGTGAATTTTCTAGAATCCTATAGCCTCTTGTCCATGGATGTGTCGCGATTCATACCAATGACCAAGATACTACTAGATGTGGCTTGTGAGACATTTTAGACCCTAAACTATTTCCCATAACCTTATGCTCTGATACCAAGTGTGTCACGACCCTCAAGCACCCCCTAGAAGCTAGATAGAACCCTTGGATCGTGGCAAGGCGTACTCGACCCTTTGGGGTCTTGTACAAACCCTCTAACTATCATCCATTCCTTATACATGAAAAGTAGTGCGGAATTTAAAACTTTTCATGAATAATTTAATAAAGGAAGACTTTCATAAATACCTAGAGAATCTCATCGTCACAAGCAAACTTAAAGACACGACATAATATCTTAGGGACACTTCCCTTTACATTAAAAGGAAAATACATTATAAGTCTTTAAACAAGAAACTATGAAAAGGACTATGCCCTTGAATATATGAGGACATACTTTTCCTTGAGAGGAACTTTCCCAAGATTCACCTTGAAACCTTCAAAAGCTTCCAACCTATAATTATAGAGTATAGAAATGTATGGGGTTGGTAGAAAACAATGTACTAAGTATGGCATATGAAAAATCATGCAAAAAGAGACATTTTAGGAAAATAAGCTTTCATGCCAAATAATTAAAACATTAATGAATTTAGAAGAAAAATAACATAAAAAACATCATTTAACACTTGAAGAAGAATTTCCATAATTTTAACCAAAAAGGAGCATTTACAGTAACCTTTCCAAATTTCACAGTAAGTTTATTTTCACTTAACAGTGAACTATCCTATTCTAAAGGAGTGAACTTCCAAGGCCAAGCAAAGAGGAAGTGAACTCATATCCGTAGGAGTTTACCTAACTAAGGATTATCCTAAGACTCACCAAGGTAAGACATGAAGGAAGTACGCATATGCCTCCTTTGATACACACAAAAGCGATCCTCAAGACTACCCCTTTCGGCTTACTCACCTCAGGAGAACAATCCCCCACTCAATGACAAGACATTAGAAGAATACCCAAGCAAACCATGAAAGACTTCTCTTTTGGAATGCCTATTGAGTGCAATGAGTAGATGGTGTTCATAACACCACCTACCCTAAGTAGTACACTCTTTTAGAAGGTTTAGCACCAAGACTTCCCATTTAGAAGGTCCTACTTAGTGCAACAGATAGATAGCATCCCATACCACCACCTACCCTAGGCAGCACATTCTTTTAGAAGACTTAGTTCATTCAATTCACATAAGACTCACAAAGACTCCCCTTTCGGAATGCCTACCTAGTGCAATGGATAAATAGCAGCCCGTTCCACTACCTACCGTAAGTAGCACACTCTTTTAGAAGACTTAGTATTTTCATTACTTTTGTAGGGGATAGCTTAACCGACATAGACTATGAGAGCTAGACATGGAATCCCCATATTAACTCCTATCGGGTGAGGGATCCTCACTTGCCTAGAGTAAGGTCATACTTTTTAGATTTTACATGGCTTTCCAAATAGATACACCTATGTGGGCACATAGTTAAGGGAAAAGGAGATTGCTACTAAGTAACTCATTCTCTACTAACAAGGAGTACTCATCTCAAAGGGTACATTGGAATGCAACATCTCAACTCACAAAGTGTGACCACCCCTTCTTCATATCCTCTCGGTGCTAGGAATAACTCCCGACGGATTCTCAATATTATAAACTATAGGTTAAGGATAACTAGTGAACACCACATATCAACTCATGAAGGGAATCCTCAGACCTATCTTAGAAAGCTCTTAGGATGTAGTTAGGTTGCTACTAAATACTTCATCTCAACTCACGAAGAGTGTCCACCCCAAGACTCCCCTTTTTACTCAACTTAGCATTATACATTCATTTAAGTGTGTGTGTACATGTGAGCAAACCATGCATATAGGCATCATTTATGTCACATTACTTCTATACATTCTTGAGACCTTCATTCATCAAATCACACACTTTACATGATTCACATATTCATATACTTCATTTAGACATAATCTAGGTCAAACATACAATTCAAGCTTCACAAAACACAATACAAGACCCATTTTCAATATCTCTTAATTTTACATATTAGACCTTCAAAACCACATTAACAATACATTCTAAGTAATATCAAGTTCATCAAATAAACACCACCACCAAGAAGGTGGACCATACCACTAATGATCAATTTATAATAAGAACTATACAACATAAGCAAATCACCATTTAACAAAGCCATAACCACCTATAACCAATTCTCAATATTTCATCATAATAAGTCCCTTACTGCAGTAGCTAAATCGTAATAACAACACAAGAAAACCAAAGTCCATTCTCTACACAAACATGTTCACTTAACCCATTTCTTAAGCTAAAAGTTTGAAATATGCATAAACATGAGTTCATAAGGGTATTGAAATTAAAATCATTAATTAATACTAGAAGAAACACATTTGAATCATTAAAACACTTTGACAAGAAGATCTATGCTTATACTCAAAGATAGAAGAAAGTATAGTTTGAAAACCCTTTTGGAAATCTTTTAGAAAGGACTCCTTGAATGGAAGAGAGTTCAAGGATGGATATCATACCTCAAATGCAAGACAATCCACTGATTTTTTTTGAAGAACACGACCAAACCATCCCTCCCCTAGCTCTTCTTGACTTCTAGCTTCCAAAGAGACTTGAGAGAGAATTCCAAGGGAGAGGGTTTTTGGGTTTTAGGAAATGAGGTCTAAAATTAGGTATTAGGGTTTGAAATACTTTAATATATCTAAATAACCCTAAAAATAACTCCCTAGGGTCATAAAAGACTTGGGGTAAATTTACCAAACACCCCAAGACTTCACAGGCAAAAGACAACTTTTTCGGCAGTCTCTATCGACGGACCAACCAACGGACCATTTTCAATCAACGGACCTTTGGTGGGGTCTTGTTGGTTAAGACTTAGCTCCATTTGGAGCCTGGACAACTGACCTTGCAGGTAAAATTTACGGAACAAGACAACGGGTTGTAGGTTGACCTACTGGCCATTGTTTGGTCTCGTTGGTGGACACTGCTTAGGCAATTTTGGTCCAAGTCTTGGGCCCTTCTCTAGGGCCTCTTTGTGGGTCCTAGGTGGGGTCGTACCCAAATGTTGAACCCCTAAACTAAGTCATCTAGTTCTTAGGGATATCCCACATCAAATATGATTAAACAAACATTTAAAACTCACTAAAATACCTCAAGACACACAAGTACTTTCTAGGGCACACATTCCGAACGTCATGGACGTTCTTGGTCGTTTAACCTCCAAACTTAATCAAACTGCACACACTGCCTAAGAACTCTAATGTAACTAGATTTAACTTAAAGTTAACTCAAGAAACCATCACGAAGCTCTAGTTCACCTTAGATCATTTTAGGGCAGTACATTCTCCCCCGCTTGGGATAACATTCGTCCTCGAATGACACTAAAACTTTAAGAACAACTAGGACTCACTTAGTATCACTGTCACATCCCAAGACCACGCCATAGAAGTTAGGGCACAATCTCAATTTTCAACTGCCGTACTCGACATCTCGAAGGTCTTAGACAAGCCCTTTCATATCATTCATCGCATATACATAGTGAAAAGTAGTGCAATTAAAACTTTTCACACAACATATCATAGTATTTAAAAACTCTTTCATATAAAAGTAATAGGAAATACTAAGTCTCAATCTCATCAATCTTATACATAAGAGTACTTGGGACGCGACCCATACGAAATAGAAAACATAGTACTACTAAGTCTATTACAATACTTCATAAAAGAAACATAAAAGACATATATGTCATCGAGTCAAAAGAGGACATACTTCAACTTCACTTGAACGATCTTCTAATCCAAGTCTTTCTTCCCAAATGATCCTCACCTACCAACCACTATAGAGATAGATAAAATTATGAAATTAGTACAACCACATTATAACGCCCCAAAATGAACTAAGGTGAACTAGAGCCTCATGGTTGTTTCTTGAGTTAATTTTAAGTTAAACGGAGTTAGTTTGGTGTCCTTAGGCAGTGTGCAAAGTTTGGTTAAGTTTGGAGTTCAATCAACCAAAAACGTCCATGATGTTCGGATGATATGCCTTAGAATGTACTTGTATGTCTTGGCGAGTTTGGATGAGTTTTATGTGTTCGTTTTACTTGAAACATGCGTCGGATGTTCCTTAGACCTAGACGACTTAGTTTAGGGGGTTGACGTCTGGGCACGACCTCACCTAGGACCCCAAGGACTCTAGATGAAGTGCCCCAGGACTTGGGCAAGTCTGCCCATCAGTAGCTCACAACGGCCATGGCGACGGTCCGTTGTACTCAAGACGGTCCGTCGTACTCAGGACGGTCCGTCGTACTCAGGACGGTCCATCGTACTCAGGACGGTCCGTCGTACTCAGGACGGTCCATCGTACTCAGGACGGTCCGTCGAGCCAGGGCGTCGTGGGTGACAGAGAGTGAAATTAGGACAGGCTCCATTTAGAAGCCAAGTGTTCCTCGACGGAACCCCGTGACGGTCCGTGGTGTACGTGACGGTCCGTCGAGGAGGTCTCGTCGACGAAGCCTGCCAGTGCACGATTTAAAGGCTGCCAGCTTAGGGTGTTTTATGTAAATACACCCCAAGCCTTATAAGACTCTCTTACACCCTAAACCTAGAGAAGAGCCCCCTTTTCTCTTCAAGATCCAACTCTCTCTTCCTCTCAAGAAAACTCTCTCAACTCTCTTGGAAGCTAGAAGTCAAGGAAGGATAGGAGGACGGATTGGGAATTGTTTCTTCATCAAATTCGTGGGTTTCTTTCTCCTAAAGGTATGGTATCCATTCTTGAATACCTTTCCATTCAAGAAGCCAACTTCCAAAATGGTTTTCAAAAGGGGTTTTAAACTCAACTTCTTCTAAACTTTGATTTCTATTATGGGTCTTCTTGTAACTAAGTTCTAATGGTTTAAATGTATTTATCTTGGTTTGAATAGATGGTTTTGATGTTAAAACTCCATGAAACTCTTGTATATGCATACTTCAACTTTTGGCATGAAAATGGGTTATGTGAGCATGATTTGAGTAAGGTATGAACTTGGGTCTTCTTGTGTATGTCATGTTGGTGTAGCTACTGCCCTAAGGGCCTTCATATGGTGAAATATTGATAAATTGCTTATGGGTAATGATGGTTTGAATTGTTGATGAGTTGCTCTTATTGTATAGTTCTTATTATGAATTGCTATTTGAGTGGTATGGTCCACCTTATGGGTGGCGGTGCTAATTGGTGAACTTGATGTTACTTAGTATGGTTTGAGTATGTGACCTTGAAGGTCTAATATGTGAAATGAAGATATATTGGAAATGGGTCTTATGTTGTGTTTGATGTAGCTTGAATCGCATGTTTGACCTAGTTTATGTCTAAATGAAGTATATGATCATGAGAAGTATGTAGAGTGTGTAGCTTGATGAATCAAGGTTAAAGTATGAGTAGAACTTGATGAAAATGAAATGATGCTTATATGCAAGGTGTACACATGTACACACACACTCTTCTAAGATTTGTATTATGTCAAGTTGAGCAAAAAGGGGAAATCTTGAGGTGGACACACTTCGTGAGTTGAGATGTAGTGTCTAGTAACAACCTCTCCATTTCCTAGTGAGCTTCCTATGATAGACTTTTATGATGAGAAATCCGTGTGGAGTTATGCCTAGCACCGAGAGGATATGAAGGGGAGGTGGATTGCACTTCGTTAGTTGAGATGTTGTAATCCAAAGTACCTCTTGAGATGAGTACTCCTCGTTAGTAGAGAGTGAGTTACTTAGTAACAATCTCCTTATCCCTTAACTATGTGCCTGCATAGGTGTAGCTATTGGAAAAGCCATGTAAACGCTAAGAAGCATGACCTTACTCTAGGCAAGTAAGGATCCCTCATCCGATAGGGGTTAATATCGGGATTCCATGTCTAGCTCTCATGGTCTTTGTCGGTTAAGCTAACTCCCACAAAAGAATTGTTTTGAAACTAGTTATCTTGTGTATTGTTGAAATTGTGTATGTATGCCGTGAAGTGCTCAATCCACATTAGTTACCAAGTAGGAGCATTGAGTGGGAGTAGTAGTATGGGATGCTATTCTCACATTGCACTTGGTGTGACCTATACCTACTATGGGAGAAGAGTACCTTCATGAATTCCGTGTGAATGAGTACTATGGTGTAGTGTTATGGAGGATTATTGTGGAGTACTTGAGTAAATGGAATCCATTAGAAGTACTAAGTGGGAGTGGTAGTATGGGATGCTACTCTCACATTGCACTTGGTATGACCTATATTTCCATGAGTGTTTTGCATATGTTAGCCAAGGGCGTGGATTTGATTTCTAACGAAGTAAGCCTAAGATTAGGTAGTTTTAAGGGTCGCTTTGGTGTGTTTTGAAGGGAGGTGTAATGAGAGACCCTTCTTGGCTCACCTTAGGGAGTCTTAGAATAACCTTGGGTTAGGGCAACTTCAAAGAAAAAGGGTTCATATGACTTGGACCGTGCCTTTCACTGTAAGGTCTTCATGGTAAGAATTCAAAATGTTCACTATGATGCTTTATTCAATTTTATTGAAAGTTTAGCAAAGTTAATTGGAATGTTCCTTTTGTTTACTTTAAGTTTGGTAAGATAGCCATAAAGTGTTAAATCGTTGATTCTTATGTGGGTTTGCTTCTAGATTCATGAAGGTTATATTTGAATTGCATAAAAAAGCTATCTTTACTAAAATGTCCCTTTTTGCATGTTTTTGCATATGCCATACTTAGTACATTGTTGTACTAACCCCATACTTTTTATACCTTATGAGTATAGGTTGGAAGCCTTTGGAGGATCGAAGTTGAAGCTTGGGAATTCTATCTCTCAAGACTTGGGTATGTCCTCATATATTCGAGGACATAGTTTTTTATGTTTCTTAGTTTCCTTATTAAGACTTAAAAATGTATTTATTCTATTGTAAAGGGCCGTGTCCCTAAGATTCTAAGTTGTGTCTTTAAGTTGGCTTGTGACGATAAGATTTCCTAGTATTTATGAAAAGACTCCTTTATTTATTATTATCGTGAAAAGTTTTAATTCCGCACTACTTTTCATGCTTTATGTTATGAATGCGAGTTAGAGGGCTTGTACGAGACCCCAAAGGGGTCAAGTACGCCGGTCACGATTCGAAGGTTTTCCCTAACTTCTAGGGGGTGCTTTCGGGTCGTGACAAGACTTGGTATCAGAGCATAAGGTTTTGGGAATATAGTTTAAGGTCTTAAAGTCTCACAAGCCACATCTAGTAGTATCTTGGTCATTGGTGTGAGTCGCGATACATCCATGGACAAGAGGCTATAGGATGCTAGAAGTTTCACTTTCTTCTCTATTCTAGTATCGTGCCTTAGAGTTGAGTATATAAGGTGTCTATTCTCAACCTCTTCTTTTGTGTTTTTAGGACATGAATACGAGGAGATCGACCGCTAGAAGGGAGGAGGGAAGTGTACAAAATGAGAGAGTCCTTCCCCATGTTGACCAAGTTCCTATTGTTGTCTTAGGGGAGGAAAATGAGGAGGTTCCTCTTCAAGAACCTCAAGTGCCTCCGGAACCTCAAGGACCTCAAGTACCTCCTATGCCTCAAGCTCCTTTTGTTGAGGGTGATATGACTAATGCGGAGTTGAGGGCTGCCCTAATGAACTTGACCCAACTCATGACGGCTCAAGCTCAAGTTGTTAACAATCACTTTGTGGGCCAAGCTAACCTAGGAGATAGGCCCCAACCAAATGCTAGTACTCCCTCTTCTAGGATTCGGGATTTCATGAGGATGAACCCTCCTACCTTTCATGGCACTAAGGTGGATGAAGACCCATAAGGCTTCATAGATGAGGTTTTCAAGGTGGTAGATGCTATGGGTGTGACCCCTAGGGAGAAAGCGGAATTGGCCGCTTACCAACTTAAGGATGTTGCTCAAGTGTGGTATGAGCAATGGAGGGGTGAGAGACCCTTATAAAGAGGACCGGTTGATTGGGAGGAATTCAAAGAGGCTTTCCTAGATAGATTCTTTCCTTTAGAGTGGAGGGAGAAGAAGATGGTTGAATTCATGAACCTCCGTCAAGGGGGAATGAGTGTGCAAGAGTACTCTCTCAAATTCACCCAACTCTCTAAGTATGCCCCAAATATGGTAGCCAACCCTAGGGCTAGGATGAACAAGTTTGTGATGGGCGTGTCTAGCTTGGTAGAGAAAGAGTGCCGTACGGCTATGCTTCTTAATGACATGGATATCTCTAGGCTCATGGTTTATGCGCAACAAATTGAGGAGTCCAAAATTAGGGAGATAAGGCAAGAGGGTAAGAGACCTAGGTCGGATGATTCTAGTCACCAAAGGCCTAAGAAGAGGTTTTATCACCAAGATTCTTCTATGGGAAACAAGTATAGGGCTCCAAATCAATCTTCTCAAGGTGGTGGTCATTCCTATGAAAGGGCTAGGTGCCCTACTTGTGGCAAGCAACATGGGGGTAAGTGTCTTGCCGGAACGGATGGTTGTTTTGCATGTGGTAATAGAGGCCACAAGATGAGGGACTGCCCAAACCTTAAATCAAGGGGGAGAGATGTCAATCAAGCTTCCCTAGATCCTAATGCTCCCAAGAAGAACCCTTCCTATGGGATGGGGGCTAGAAAGGATAATTAATCCGGATTGATGGTTTTGGTAAGTCTCAACACTTGGTTATTGTTGCTTTTGTGTTATGAAATGAGTATATATGGTTTTATAGTTCATATGATCATGTCATCTTGAGAAATTGCTCAAAGAGTGGAATTTTGAAAGTTTTGTATATTTGACAATGTTACAGTGAATATTCACTGTGGAAAAAATTTGCAATTTGAGATAAATTTGCCATGCCTTAATTTAAGTTAATTATGTGCAAAATTGTTGTATATGAGCATGTTTAATGTTGGAGAAGGTAGTTCCTCCATAAAAGAAGTTTAAGGTTGAGTTTTGACTTTGTGAAGTTTGGCAAAAGTAGTCTGTGGTGATAAGTGTTGAAAGTGTGAAATGATGCTCCTTGCTAATGGATGCTTTGATTGTTGATGTTTTGATCATGATCTAAGTGTATTATATGATGCTAAGTGAGTCCTTGCTGTTCTTAAAATTTAAGTGTCATTCGAGGACGAATGTTATTCCAAGTGGGGAGAATATAACGCCCCAAAATGAACTAAGGTGAACTAGAACCTCATGGTTGTTTCTTGAGTTAATTTTAAGTTAAACGGAGTTAGTTTGGTGTCCTTAGGCAGTGTGCAAAGTTTGGTTAAGTTGGGAGTTCAATCGACCAAAAACGTCCATGACGTTCGGATGGTATGCCTTAGAATGTACTTGTATGTCTTGGCGAGTTTGGATGAGTTTTATGTGTTCGGTTTACTTGAAACATGCGTCGGATGTTCCCTAGACCTAGACGACTTAGTTTAGGGGTTTGACGTCTGGGCACGACCTCACCTAGGACCCCAAGGACTCTAGATGAAGGGCCCCAGGACTTGGGCAAGTCTGCCCATCAGTAGCTCACGACGGCCATGGCGACGGTCCGTCGTACTCAGGACGGTCCGTCGTACTCAGGACGGTCCATCGTACTCAGGACGGTCCGTCGTACTCAGGACGGTCCGTCGTACTCAGGACGGTCCGTCGTACTCAGGACGGTCCGTCGAGCCAGGGCGTCGTGGGTGACAGAGAGTGAAATTGGGACAGGCTCCATTTAGAAGCCAAGTGTTCCTCGACGGAACCCCGTGACGGTCCGTGGTGGACGTGACGGTCCGTCGAGGAGGTCTCGTCGACGAAGCCTGCCAGTGCATGATTTAAAGGCTGCCAGCTTAGGGTGTTTTATGTAAATACACCCCAAGCCTTATAAGACTCTCTTACACCCTAAACCTAGAGAAGAGCCCCCTTTTCTCTTCAAGATCCAACTCTCTCTTCCTCTCAAGAAAACTCTCTCAACTCTCTTGGAAGCTAGAAGTCAAGGAAGGATAGGAGGACGGATTGGGAATTGTTTCTTCATCAAATTCGTGGGTTTCTTTCTCCTAAAGGTATGGTATCCATTCTTGAATACCTTTCCATTCAAGAAGCCAACTTCCAAAATGGTTTTCAAAAGGGGTTTTAAACTCAACTTCTTCTAAACTTTGATTTCTATTATGGGTCTTCTTGTAACTAAGTTCTAATGGTTTAAATGTATTTATCTTGGTTTGAATAGATGGTTTTGATGTTAAAACTCCATGAAACTCTTGTATATGCATACTTCAACTTTTGGCATGAAAATGGGTTATGTGAGCATGATTTGAGTGAGGTATGAACTTGGGTCTTCTTGTGTATGTCATGTTGGTGTAGCTACTGCCCTAAGGTCCTTCATATGGTGAAATATTGATAAATTACTTATGGGTAATGATGGTTTGATTTGTTGATGAGTTTCTCTCATTGTATAGTTCTTATTATGAATTGCTATTTGAGTGGTATGGTCCACCTTATGGGTGGCGGTGCTAATTGATGAACTTGATGTTACTTAGTATGGTTTGAGTATGTTACCTTGAAGGTCTAATATGTGAAATGAAGATATATTGGAAATGGGTCTTATGTTGTGTTTGATGTAGCTTGAATTGCATGTTTGACCTAGTTTATGTCTAAATGAAGTATATGATTATGAGAAGTATGTAGAGTGTGTAGCTTGATGAATCAAGGTTAAAGTATGAGTAGAACTTGATGAAAATGAAATGATGCTTATATGCAAGGTGTACACATGTACACACACACTCTTCTAAGATTTGTATTATGTCAAGTTGAGCAAAAAGGGGAAATCTTGAGGTGGACACACTTCGTGAGTTGAGATGTAGTGTCTAGTAACAACCTCTCCATTTCCTAGTGAGCTTCCTATGATAGACTTTTATGATGAGAAATCCGTGTAGAGTTATGCCAAGCACCGAGAGGATATGAAGGGGAGGTGGATTGCACTTCGTTAGTTGAGATGTTGTAATCCAAAGTACCTCTTGAGATGAGTACTCCTCGTTAGTAGAGAGTGAGTTACTTAGTAACAATCTCCTTATCCCTTAACTATGTGCCCGCATAGGTGTAGCTATTGGAAAAGACATGTAAACGCTAAGAAGCATGACCTTACTCTAGGCAAGTAAGGATCCCTCATCCGATAGGGGTTAATATCGGGATTCCATGTCTAGCTCTCATGGTCTTTGTCGGTTAAGCTAACTCCCACAAAAGAATTGTTTTGAAACTAGTTATCTTGTGTATTGTTGAAATTGTGTATGTATGTCGTGAAGTGCTCAATCCACATTAGTTACCAAGTAGGAGCATTGAGTGGGGGTAGTAGTATGGGATGCTATTCTCACATTGCACTTGGTGTGACCTATACCTACTATGGGAGAAGAGTACCTTCATGAATTCCGTGTGAATGAGTACTATGGTGTAGTGTTATGGAGGATTATTGTGGAGTACTTGAGTAAATGGAATCCATTAGGAGTACTAAGTGGGAGTGGTAGTATGGGATGCTACTCTCACATTGCACTTGGTATGACCTATATTTCCATGAGTGTTTTGCATATGTTAGCCAAGGGCGTGGATTTGATTTCTAACGAAGTAAGCCTAAGATTAGGTAGTTTTAAGGGTCGCTTTGGTGTGTTTTGAAGGGAGGTGTAATGAGAGTCCCTTCTTGGCTCACCTTAGGGAGTCTTAGAATAACCTTGGGTTAGGGCAACTTCAAAGAAAAAGGGTTCATATGACTTGGACCGTGCCTTTCACTGTAAGGTCTTCATGGTAAGAATTCAAAATGTTCACTATGATGCTTTATTCAATTTTATTGCAAGTTTAGCAAAGTTAATTGGAATGTTCCTTTTGTTTACTTTAAGTTTGGTAAGATAGCCATAAAGTGTTAAATTGTTGATTCTTATGTGGGTTTGCTTCTAGATTCATGAAGGTTATATTTGAATTGCATAAAAAGCTATCTTTACTAAAATGTCCCTTTTTGCATGTTTTTGTATATGCCATACTTAGTACATTGTTGTACTAACCCCATACTTTTTATACCTTATGAGTATAGGTTGGAAGCCTTTGGAGGATCGAAGTTGAAGCTTGGGAATTCTATCTCTCAAGACTTGGGTATGTCCTCATATATTCGAGGACATAGTTTTTATGTTTCTTAGTTTCCTTATTAAGACTTAAAAATGTATTTATTCTATTGTAAAGGGCCCGTGTCCCTAAGATTCTAAGTTGTGTCTTTAAGTTGGCTTGTGACGATAAGATTTCCTAGTATTTATGAAAAGACTCCTTTTATTATTATTATCGTGAAAAGTTTTAATTCCGCACTACTTTTCATGCTTTATGTTATGAATGCGAGTTAGAGGGCTTGTACGAGACCCCAAAGGGGTCAAGTACGCCGGTCACGATTCGAAGGTTTTCCCTAACTTCTAGGGGGTGCTTTCGGGTCGTGACACACATGTACTAAGTATGACATAATGCATAAAAACCATGAAAATGGACATTTATTGGAAATATGCATTTTTTCATTTAAATATCTTAGTATAATAATAAGAACAACATTTATCAACGTAGAATCACATAAAAAAACATTTAAACCAAATATCACATTTTTAGGAGCTACTTAACAGTAACTCAAATCATCGTAGAGTGAAGTCCCTTCACTGTTACAGTGAAGTGCTTAGTCCTTCACCAAACACACCTTCTAGCATGTAGTCTTCTCATTAAAGCTATCCTAAGATTTACTTAAGTCACACAAAGAGATACCACCCATACACCCTCTTTATGTGTGCCTAAACGATCCTCAAGATTACTCATAATGAAACACATACACACTTAGAATACACCAACATACAAAACATACATAATATGACTGTAACACTCAGAAATGTCATGATTTCGACTAGAGATTAATCTATTTAATAATGTTTAAAATGATGTTTCCAGACCTATATTAATTTAATAAACTTAATTGGAAAAGGTTAGAGAAAAAACGACTAAGAAAGACATTGACGTTCCGGAAACTAGCTAATTCGAACTAGTTGACGTTCCAATGTTTTGTGATGTCTTAGAGGTGTCAAATGAAGTCCAAAACTTGTAATGAGACATTGTATAGGTAGTATGTAGTACAAAGGGTCCAAACGTACGGTAACTACAGCCCAAGGACCACCTGAAGGGTCCTTGGGGAGGACCCAAACATGCGTGGGCAGGCTACCTGGCAGCCTGCGAGCAGGCAGATTTGGTGGTATGGTGTGCGACGCGTGATGAGCACAAGGTTTTCTGCCTCAAGATTTTAGAGGCAGCCTCGCGACGCTAGGTTGACACGCACCTCACTACCTCAACTCAAAAATTAATAAAATCGACGGAATTTCACTCTTGGGATTCTTTTCCCCAAGAGGTACTTTCAAGATAAGTTTTCAAGAACTCCGAATAGTAGGGTTTTTACTCTACAAAACGGGTTTTCTTTCTAACTCCAGATTTATGATATTTGATGAAGTACAATTGAATTCTATGGCTAATTATGCATGAATTGTTTAGTGTTTGACTTGTAATGATAGAATTTCGTGTGAAGCATGTGTATTATCAATTTTATGGTTTCGAATTGTTTATACCCACTGCTTGATGACACGAAAATATAGGGAGTGGAATTAAAACTAGAATGAACTCTTAAATGATTCGTTTCCCTTATCCTACATAATGCATTGATCTTGTATATGATTTCAAGAGTTGTTCTTGATTATGCTATTGATTATTTCACTATGTATGGTTATGAATATTGTAAGTTGAACTAAGTTCTTGAATAAGGTTCTTGGAAGCAAGGGGTAAGTCTTCTAAAGTTGTGATTACTCTCCAATGTTTATGTTAGCCTATAAATCATTATGCCATGTTATGAAAGTATGTATGATGTTTCTATGTGTATATGCTGGGCCATAAACATGTTACTTGTGAGATCATGGTAAGAACACGATAAATGCAAGTTACGATATTTTCTTGTATGCTTTACACCAGAGGACTATGTTATTTTAATCTCACAAACGAATGGTTAGAATGAAAGATAATTCTCATCTAATCCTAAAGAGCTCATGACTATGTTTATACAAGGAGTTAATCTCCAATGACCTATGATAAGTTTATGATTAAAGACAACTTAAAGGTTATTCAAGAAAGGGACTTAAGCTAAGCACCGATGAACTAGATATGAGAGGTGTCCCTTCCCTAGTGGAAGGTAGGTTCACAATCACTCTCATGAGATTGAGGCTGCCATGTAATGTAGAACTATGGGTCTCTAATACATCTCCTAGTTCTTGAACTATGTTGCCACCATAGGATACTAGCTAGTGGATCCACCTACAAAGCTATGTAATGTTAGGTTCTACTTTGGCCGGTAGACCACCTTCTTTCGGTGTGGGGTTTTATGACACTGGATTCCATGTTTAGCTCACATGGTCTATGTCAGTTAAAGCGAATGTTCCCTCATATAAACTGAAAGACAAGTAAATGAACATTGACTAGGGTGACTTGAGGAGTCTACTTAGTATAGGTAGGGGCTATGGGACTCTACTCAGACATTGCACAAGTTGACTCTAAGGGAAGTCCTATGAGCTTGTTCTTATGTAATATGATAACATGAAAGGTCTGATGCTTATGATACATGATGTTACTCTTATATGAATGTTGATCATTATGATGAGTATGTTATTGAGTTATATTGTTATACAAAGTTATGCCTACTTATGTTACAAGTTACATGGAGCAAAGCTTTACTTATGGTCTCCTATCTTATATACTTGATTGTGTGGGGTTATGGGGCTTCACATGACCATTGCACTTGTAGGTTGGACAAGGGATCATTGGTAAGTGTTTGGCATGTTATGTTTATATGATCTATTGAATATGAAATGTTAACATGACTCTATGAGAATATGTCTTTGATTATGATCATGTTTTAAGTGAGGGAATCCTTAACTTGTATATGTTACATGGTATGTGCATTGAAGTCTTTCATATGACTTAGCATGATTCCTAAAGATATGATAAATTATCCTTTTTCATGCATGTCCTTAAGTGTTACGTGTGTATACCCATACTTAGTACATGTGGCGTACTAACCCCATTATTTTATATTACTACAACTGTAGGTTCCGGCCATTGAAGTTTAAAGTGGTCAATTTGAAGAAGCTTGGAACTCTTTCTCCAAGTCTTGGTTGGTCCTCATGTTCGGGGATGCTATCTTTTGAACATTCTAGCTTACGCAAATTTTTAGTAGTTTTAAGAATACGCTCTTTCCATTATGTTCTTTTGTATTCTTTTATATTAAGGCCTATATGGCATATTGACAATATATTGGCTAAGTCCAGATTTGCACTCTTTAGATGGTTTTATATATGTGCGACAGATTTTTAGAATATCGTATGTTATTATGAATGTTAAGTATGAAGTCTAAGTACATTTCAAGTATAATGTTAAAGTTTTATTTTTTTCGCAAATTTTACTGATCACATGTTATGACGAATGCTAAGGACTTGTCTGAGTCGTCTGAGAGGATGACGACGCCGGTCTCATCCGGGGTGTACTCTCCGTGTGTGACAAACTTGGTATGAGAGCATGAGGTTAAATATCCTTAGGATCAATGTCTCACTAAACCACATTACCTAGTGTCTTTTTCAGTGTTGTGAAGCGTGCCACAATTAGGGATGAGAGGCTATGTGATGACTAGGAATTTTCTCTTTTCTTGATACTCCTATATCGTGCCTTAAGTGTTTTGAAACTATGTGTCTTTTAGCATCTAATCCCTTTCTTTTGTATATAGGCGATAAACACAAGAAGGACAGGAGCGAGAAGAGTAGGAGAGGAGATTGCGAATGCGGGAGCTACTCATCAACGTAATCGAAATGCTCCTCAAGTGCAAGTTGCTGCAAATGATCAAGTTCGGGTGA
Organism: Solanum sitiens; assembly: GCA_016801875.1. Taxonomy (NCBI): domain Eukaryota; kingdom Viridiplantae; phylum Streptophyta; class Magnoliopsida; order Solanales; family Solanaceae; genus Solanum; species Solanum sitiens. Next base: position 771,609 of record JABWTJ010000089.1, on the reverse strand, counting down.
ATTCTCCGGCTATGACGGATGGTGAGGTGAGGGCAGCCCTGTTCCAAATGGCCCAAGCCATCACCAACCAAGCTCAAGCCATCACGGCTCAAGCTAACAGAGAGGTTTCACCTCCAGCGAACCAATATTCTAGTACTATGGCTAGCAGTTTGAGAGATTTTACAAGGATGAACCCTCCCACGTACTTTCGATCAAAAGTTGATGAAGACCCCCAAGATTTCCTTGATGAGGTCTACAAGATTGTTTTTGCTATGGGGGTGAGTACTACTGAGAATGCTGAACTTGTTGCTTATTAACTCAAGGATGTGGCTCAGACATGGTACAATCAGTGGAAGAATAGTAGCGCTTTAGAAGATGGTCTCGTGACTTGGGAGATTTTTAAAAAAAAATGCATTTCTTGACAGATTCTTTCAAAAGAAACAAAGGGAAGCTAAGGTAGAGGAGTTCATCAACCTTTGTCAAGGAGGTATGAGTCTCAAGGAATACTCCTTAAAGTTCATTAAGATGTCCAAATATGCTTCTTTTTTCGTTTCTAATGCTAGGGATGAAATGAGCCGTTATGTAACGGGCGTGTCCGAAGAGTTTGAAGAAGAATGTCGTTCAACCATGATTCATGACAATATGGATCTTTCTAGGATGATGGTTCATGCTCAACAGCTTGAGGAAAGTCGTCTAAGGAAGAGAAATAGGGAAGCTAAGAAGGCAAAGTCTTTTGAAAGTGGTTCTTCTAAGAGTAGGCTTGATGCCCAAGAGAAGCCTAAGTTTAAGAAGAGGTTTTCAAACCAAGTTCCTTCAAAATTCTCCAAGAATCGTGATGATAGACGTTCTAATCCTATACCTCAAAAGGGGAGAAATGTTGATCCACCAAGAGAAAGACCAAATTATGGTAAGTGTTGTAAGAAACATGGGGGTGAATGTCTTGTAAGGACTAACAATTTCTATGGTTGTGGTAAAGGTGGCCATATGGTGAAATATTGTCCCAATGTGAGAGGCCAAGGTAAGGAAAATATCCAAGCTCAACCAAGCGGTCCGAATTCGGAAGCTCCAAAAAGGAACCATTTCTATACACTCAAGGCTAGGGGTGAACAAAAAAGCTCTCCCGACGTTGTGAAGGGTATGTTACAAGTTTTCTCTATTAATGTTTATGCTTTGCTTGACCCAGGTGCTACTCTTTTTTTTGTTACACCTTTGGTAGCTAGGAAGTTTAATGTACTTCCCGATGTTTCGATTGAGCTCTTTTCCGTGTGTACCCAATTGGGTGACTTGGTAGTTGCAAAAAGAGTCTATAGGAAATGTCATGTGATTCTGCCCAATAGAGTTAGTCTTGTTGATTTGGTAGAACTTGACATGTTTGATTTTAATATCATCTTGGGTATGGATTGGCTTCATGATTTTTTTGCTTCCATAGATTATAGAACAAGGGTAGTGAAGTTCCAATTCCCTAATGAACCTATTCTAGAGTGGAAGGGGGGAAATTCTATGCCAAGGGGTAAAATCAATTCTTGTTTGAAGGCTTGTAAGATGATAGCCCAAGGTTGTTTATACCATGTGGTGAAGGTCAAGAACCTAGAATGTGAAACTTCTTCTATTGAGTCAGTCCCTGTAGTGAGAGAATTCCTAGAGTTTTTTCCTAATGACCTTCATGAGTTCCTCCCGTACGAGAAATTGACTTTGACATTGTATTATTACTGGATACGAATCTTATTTCAATTCCTCCATATAGGATAGCTTCGGCTGAATTGAAAGAGTTGAAGTTCCAACTCAAGGATTTACTAGACAATGGTTTCATTCAATGTAGTATTTCTCCATGGGGTGCTCTGGTCTTGTCTGTTAAGAAGAAGGATGGGTCCCTTCGAATATGCATTCATTATCGCCAACTCAATAAGGTCACCATTAAGAACAAGTATCCTCTCCCTCAAATTGATGATCTCTTTGATCAACTCCAAGGTGCTAGTTTCTTTTCCAAGATTGATTTAAGGTCAGGATATCACCAACTTAGGGTTAGAGGTGAAGATGTTCCCAAAATAGCTTTCTGGACTATATATGGTCACTATGAAATTCTAGTCATGTGTTTTGGGTTAAAAAATGCCCCGGAGGCGTTTTTGGACCTAATCAATAGAGTTTTCCTAGATTACCTCGACTCATTTGTGATTGTGTTCATTGATGATATTTTTATATACTCCAACAATGAAGATGAACATGAGAGTCACTTGAGGTTGGCCTTGCAAGTCCTCAAAGAACACCAACTTTATGCCAAATTTAGCAAGTGTCAATTTTGGTTGAGGTCGATTGCTTTTCTTGGCCATATTATCTCTGGTGATGATGTACAGGTTGATCCGAAGAAGAAGGATGCGAACAGAAATTCGCCTAGGCCTTTGACTCCCACAGACATACGGAGTTTCTTGGGTCTAGCCGACTATTATAGAAGATTTGTAGATGGATTTTCGTCCATTGCTTCTCCTTTGACGGATTTGACCCAAAATAAGGTGAAGTTTGAGTGGTCGAAAGCTTGTGAGAAAGGTTTTCAAGAGTTGAAAGATAAGCTTACCTCCACTCCGGTGTTGACCTTACCGAAAGGTAATGAAGGCATTGTAGTATATTGTGATGATTCCGAGTGGTGTAAGGATGTGTACTCATGCAACATGGTAAGGTGATTGCTTATGCTTCTTGGCAACTCAAAGTTCATGAGAAGTATTACCCAACTCATGATGTTGAGTTAGCCGTTGTAGTTTTGCCTTGAAAATATGGAGGCATTATTTGTATGGTTCACATGTTGATGTGTTTACTAACCATAAAAGTCTTCAATATGTGTTTACACAAAAGGAGTTGAACCTTCGACAGAGAAGATGGTTAGAATTGTTGAAGGATTACGACATGAGTGTCCTTTACCACCACGGCAAAGCCAACGTGGTTGTTGTAACAACCCAAAAACTGAATAGGATCAAGACTTAGGTTTTCAAGAATGCTTGCGATTAGACCAAGGTCCACACGGACTGATACGCGTAGAACCAGACCTCAGAACCCTTACTACGACCATGCCAAATAACTTGGGGAGCTAATTGAGCTTGGAAAGGTTGGAACCAACCATGTGAGGCTCACGAAAATGAAGATTTAATCGAAGGAGTCCTTACCGGACTTAAAAGAAGAAATTTCAAGTTTTGAGGGTCCAAGGGTAAAATGGTATTTTCCAGGCCAAGGGTAATATTGTAATTACCCTGAGGAATTAATTATTTAATTAGTTAATTTAATTAAATAAAGCAATTCGGGTTGGGGCGACCCGAAGTGACCCATTTTCGCAAATGGGGTGTCACTCGGGTTCGAGCCCCACTAGAAGCAATGATTAAATTTGTTTTTAATTTATGTTGGTAAATTAATGTAATAAATTAATATTTATTAGCTGATTTAAGAAAAAGAAAAATCAGTTTTTTATTTAAAAGTTTGAAAGAGTCCTAGTTGACTAAGTCCTTACCTAAGCCTAAACTACCTTGCACGTTTAACTCTCTCCTTCTCTCATGTCAACATCTCTCTTCTCTTTCACGTTTATTCTCTGCAAAATTAAGGTGAAGAACTGAAAATACATCAAGAGTTCTTCACACTTGAAGAACTCACACGAAATTTTAAGAAAAACAAAGTAACCAAAACGTTAAGGCAAAGAGAAGTTGTTGTCGGGTGGTGTGGACGTTGAGGAAGCTTGGACTGATTTGTGGAGAGGATTTTGGACAGAAATTTCGTGGTTGAACAAGAAAATTAAGGTATGGGTCTTCTTACTCTTGGTCCCTTTCCCAAGAGACCCTTAGGACTCAGACGAATTTATTCCGAAACTAAGTTGTTTCCCCTTTTGCATGCCCCTGTCACTAGCTCCCAATAAATCGTAGGTTGGGTATGATTGCTGGTAGATTTAGGAATGTTATGACTTCGTGATGAACATGATTTTGATTGTATACTTGAAATCGTAGGAAAGACAACCATGTATTCGAATGTTTGTGCAAGTTTGTGTATGTGCAAAATGTTACTGTAAACTCACTGTAAATGAGTTTTCGATTTATGGCTTCAAGTTTGATATGGTTTTGGTTGTCATTTTACGTGTATAAATCTATGTAATCGTGATGTTCATTAAAATGGAGATGGGGCTGATTTGAGTGTCAACATTTTGGCTAACGAATCCATGAAGTACTCCCCCAAAAAGTATCAAATGATCCATGAGCTTTCCTATCTTTTATAGTAGAATTATTGGTGAATATAAGCTAATAAAAAGTGACTAATTTCCAGCAGCAACTACAAGTTCGTTTAGGCTAAAGTGTAGAAGGGAAATCTGGAAATTTATTAGTTTTAAAAGAGGTGAGGCCACCAGGGTTCGAACCTATGACCTCACCCGTATAGCACTTTAATTTCGCAAGAATAAAAGAAAAGGGGTTGGGGGGATTCGAAATAGGGGTGCAGGCGAGTAAGGAGAGAGTAATAACTAAATTTAATAAAATGGGAGGCGTGGGAATCGAACCCACTACCTCAAGGCTGGAATGGAGTAGGGCAAAATAAATAGGAAAATAAAGTGAGGCTATGGGGGCTCGATCCCACAACCTCCCTGCCAAAACGCCTACATTAGAGGATCTTAATTAAAAATAAAAATAGGAGGCTGTGGGGGTTCGAACCCACAACCTCACAGCCCCTAGAGAATTTAAATTAAAATAAGGAGGCTGTGGGGGTTCGAACCCACAACCTCCCAATTTCCCCAGCGAAATAAAGAACAAAATAAAAGAGGCTGTGGGGGTTTGATCCCACAACCTCTTGGTTTAGGCGAAATTGGGCAATGAGATGTTAATGAAAATAAAAAGGGGTTGTGGGGGTTCGAACCCACAACCCTTCGGCCAATTTAAGAGAAAAGTTAAGTAGAAAATTAATAATTCGATGTCAATGTTGGGATTTAATCTAGAGTTCTAATGTCATGAATATTAAAAATAAACAACGAAAAATGTAAATGATATCCCAGTGATTCAAACTTGGGTTTCCTTGCCCAAACTTCCGTATTGATACATAAGTCATACGTGAACAAAATATCCAAGAATAATGCCACATACTTAGATCGAAATCGAGATCTTGGCATAAGTACAAGATGCATAAGTATTGTATCACATAATCTTAGAAAGATATGAATCACTTAGACGAAATATGAATGAAGCCTGATGGCTTGTATGTATAGACACATAAGTCTAACATACGTTCAAAAGTAAGTGAACCTAAGAGGTATGTAATGAAATGATGAACCCTGGAAGGGCTAAGTATGAGTGTCAGATACACTAAATGGCCAAGTGCATTGGCATATGATGAGATGAACAATGAAAGGATGAAATGAACAATGAAATGATGAAACCCTAGAAGGGTTAAGTAAGGGTGTGAAACACACTAAATGGCCAAGTGCATTGGCATATGATGAAATGAACATTCACGTAATAAGAAGTGAGTAACTATGAAAATCAAAGGTACTAATGATAATGAATGTGGTGACAACATTATATGAGGCCAATGTAAATGATGAGAGCAATCTCAAATGAGCCTAAGTAAATGTTACCAATACGTACTCACCTATGTGAATGTAAGATGATGAAGAGACCAGTCTCTATGAACACTGTAATGAATGTATTGAGCTTAACACACTTAATACTAATGATGAGATGAGAAATCATCTAATGAGCTATGATGTCCTCATACTAGAAGCCAGCTTCCATGATGTATGAGATGAATGAAATGGAACTTTATACTGAGCACCGATAAGCTAGCTATGAGCGGTGACGCCTTCTTTCGGGATGGACGGAGCTTCACGTAACTCTCATGAGATGAGACTGTCCAGCATGCCGGGTATGGGTCTCCTTATATCTCCTAGTCTTCAAACCTATACTGCCAATATAGGGATCTGGCGGGGTTAAATTCCCATGTACGCTAGCATGTTAGTTGATCACTTTGGCCGGTGATTCAACTTCTTTTCGGTGTGGGGGAGACACTGGATTTCATGATGCTCACATGATCTATGTCGGTTAAAGTTAAAGTTCCCAATGAATGAATGAAGCCAGCCTCAAATGATGAACATAATGAAATGAATAATACCAAAGGTGTTAGGATAGGATAATCAAAGGTGAGTTAGATTCAAGTAATTACATTAGGTCATTCTTGGTCATTGCACAACGAACCTAATGAAAGTCTTAAACTACATCCTAGGTATAGCTGGTGGTTACACTGGCCTATGAATGAAACGAAATGAAGTACGTATGAATGAATGAAGTAGACTCTGTGTTTGCTAATGGAGATTCCCTAGTTGAGGTCCCATCTGTTGAGCCCTCATTTCTGGGATGTCTTAATGTCAAGTCCATGATTTCCAAGGTCTCATGGCATATGAATAAATGATATGAAAGAAGTTATGTGCTACATGCAAAATGTACTGTATGCTATATGATATGTGCTATGTGTAAATGTTATGTGCTGTGTGCAAATGTGAAAAGTATGATGATGTATGATATTCTCATGGTATCACTTTCCTAATCCAAATTTGGAAAGCTCATTTACTTTCCTAATCCAAATTTGGAAACTTTCCTAATCTCAATTTGGCAAGTCCACTGACTTGACTTTCCAAAAATCATGTTGTTAGGAAAGAGCAATTCTTTCTCATGCATGTCCTTGGTGTGTGCTTGCATATACCCATACTTAGTACAAGTGTGTACTAACCCTATACAAACTCTACTATTTTAGGTACAGGCACAGGTGGACGATAGAGCTACAGGATCATCGTTGCAGTTATCCGGACGTCCAGCATTCATCCGGTTTTGGTAGGTCCTCATGTCTTCGAGGATGCTACTATTTTATATTCTAGCTTAGTTTTAGAGTTGAGCTAGTGGAGCATGTTCCACTAGCGTTTCTTTCCTGTTTTATTCAGATTATGTATTGGTGCAATTTTGGCAATTATCCGCTTTATAAGAATTGAACTATTTCTTTCAGTTGCTTATCTCTTAATGTTAGATGGTTGATGGTGAACAATTACATATTAATTAGAATGTTTTTATAAGTATGTTAGGAAACAAAAAGTTTCAAATTTTCCGCTAAAATTAACCTATGTAAAGTAAGAATGACGTAAGTAGGCTTGTCTGCGACCTCTGAGAGGTCAACGACGCCGGTCTCGTTTGGGGTCTAGATTCCAATCCTGACAAAGTTGGTATCAGAGCATTAGGTCAAATTATGAAAATAATAAGTTCACATCAACCACATTGAGAAGTTTCTAAGTCATGGTAGTGAAGTGCACCACTATCCTGAATTAGAGACTGCATGATGCGTAGGAAAATTTCCCTTCTTCTAATCTTATCGTACTTTTCTGAATGTCTGAATTCTTGGTGTTATGAGCGGGTCTAACTTCAATTTTTGTTGTTTCCAGAGAATGAACACTAGGAGAGCTAATGGTCAGAGGAGAGGAGGAGCGGCTTTTGGGGGTAACCGAGTTCCACCCCAGGCTCCAGCTAAGGAGTGGTTGTGCCAGCTAATGCAGCTGGGAGGACAGATGCTGAGGTGAGGCATCTCTGGCCCAGATGGCACAGGCCATTACTATTAAGGCCCATGCTATGACTGCCCAGGTCAACCGGCAGGATGTTCAGAGGGAGAACCCACCGGTTCGTAGCATGGCCGACAGGCTCAGGGATTTCACGAGGATGAATCCTCCTATTTTCACAGGGTCTAGGGTATCAGAGGATCCCCAAGAGTTTGTGGATGAGATTCATAAGATCCTGGTGGTTATGGGGGCCACTGATATTGAGAAGGCTGAGCTGGCTTCCTATCAGCTCAAGGATGTTGCACAGACTTGGTGCAAGATGTGGCAAGATAGTCGTGTCTTAGGTGGAGTGCCAGTCACATGGGAGCTGTTCAAGACAACATTTCTGGAGAGATTCTTTCCCAGGGAGATGAGGGAGGCCAAGGTTGTGGAATTCATCAACCTTAAACAAGGATCTATGACAGTTAGGGAGTACTCCCTGAAGTTTGTTAAGCTGTCAAGATATGTTATTTTCCCTAGTATTTAATAGCAAGAATGAGGATAATACTAAACTTTGTTGAAATCATCCAGGTATGCTACTTCCCTGGTTTCTAACAGCAGGGATGAGATGAGCAGGTTCCTTACAGGAATCAATGGAGATCTTGAGGAGGAGTGTTGATCTGCAATGCTCCAAGATAATATGGATCTTTCCAGGTTGATGGTGCACGTCCAGCAGGTAGAGGACAGCCGCAGAAAGAGAGGCATTCGTGATGCTAGGAGGCCTAGGCCTCAAGATCAGGTAGGACCCAGTCATGGAGGCCACAGGAATAACTTTGGCGTCCATGAGCAGCCAATCAAAAAGGGGCAATAGAGTTCTGGGAATTTTAATCCTCAGAGGAGTGCTACACCTAGAGGAGGCAGATCTAAGCCCAAGAAGGGCAATGGAGGTGAGATGCAGCGTCCTAAGAAAAATTGTGTTAAGTGTGGCCGAGCTCACAGTGGAGAGTGCAGACAGGGCACTAATGCCTGCTTCGGTTGTGGTAAGAGTGGACACATGGTCAGAGACTGTCCACAGAACAGAGGTCCAGCTGGAGGTAATACTCAGCCTAGGCCTAATCCACAGGGTGCAGCAGCAGCCGAGCCTCCTAAGAGGAACAGGTTCTATGCCTTGAAAGGCAGAGAGGAGCAGGAGAAGTCCGTTGATGTGGTCACAAGCATGCTGCAAGTATTCTCAACTTCTGTTTATGCTTTACTTGATCCAGGGTCTACACTTTCCTTTGTAACTCCTCTGCTTGCTCTTACTTTTGAGACATTGCCTGAAGTTTTGCATGATCCTATAGTGGTTGGTACACCTTTAGGAGAAAATGTAAGAACTGATAGAGTATACAAGGGTTGCCCAATAGTTGTTAGTGGAAAAACTATGTGTGCAAACTTGGTTGAGTTACCCATGCATGATTTTGATGTTATTCTTGGCATGGATTGGCTTTACAGTTGTTATGCTACTTTGGACTGTCGTAGTAGAGTGGTGAGATTTCGCTTCCCTAATAAAGAAGAGTTAGTTTGGGAGGGGTACAATTTGAGTCGTCCTAACCCCTTGATTTCTAACCTTAAGGCCAAGAAAATGATGTCCAAGGGGTTATTGTGTCATCTTGTGAGTGTTAATGATCTAGATCATGACATTCCTTCCATAGACTCAGTACCTGTAGTGAATGAGTTCTTAGATGTGTTTCCTGATGATTTGCCTGGAGTCCCTCCCCTTCGAGAGATTGACTTTGTTATCGACTTAGAACCGGATACTAAACCAATCTCAATTTCTCCTTACCGAATGGCTCCAGCTGAACTCAAAGAGTTGAAGCTGCAGTTAAAAGATCTCACTGACAAGGGTTTCATTCAGCCGAGCATTTCCCCTTGGGGCACTCCAGTGTTGTTTGTAAAGAAGAAAGATGGAACCCTTAGAATGTGTATAGATTATCGGCAGCTCAACAAAGTCACTATAACGAATAAGTACCCACTTCCCAGAATAGATGATTTGTTCGATCAACTCCAAGGGTCTAGTTTCTTCTCTAAGATTGATCTTCGTTCAGGGTATCATCAGCTTAGAGTTAGGGATGGAGATATCCCAAAGACAGCCTTTCGTACCCGCTATGGTCACTATGAGTTTTTAGTCATGTCATTTGGTCTCACGAATGCACCTGCTGCATTTATGGATCTCATGAATAGGGTCTTCTGTGAGTACCTTGACTCTTTCGTCATAGTATTCATTGATGACATTCTCATCTACTCTAAGACCAAGGAAGAGCATGAACAACATTTGAGACTAACCTTGCAGGTACTTAGACAGCATCAGTTGTATGCCAAATTCAGCAAATGTGAATTCTGGCTGAGATCAGTGACCTTCCTGAGTCATGTTGTGTCCGATCAGGGCGCGGAGGTGGATCCCAGGAAGACTGAGGTTGTGAAGAACTGGCCAAAGCCTCTTACTCCTACTGACATCCGTAGCTTTTTGGGATTGGCTGCTTACTACCGTAGGTTTGTGGAGCGCTTTTCTTCTATTGCTGCCCCATTGACAGCTTTGAGTAAGAAGAAAGCCAAGTTTGAATGGACGGAGACTTGTGAGAAGAGTTTCCAGGAGCTCAAGAACAGACTCACTTCAGCCCCGGTGCTTACTTTGCCTAAGTGTGGTGAGAATTACACTATTTATTGTGATGCATCTAGGGTTGGTTTGGGTTGTGTTCTTATGCAGGTTGGTAAGGTGATAGCCTATGCATCCAGACAGCTCAAGGTTCATGAGAAGAATTATCTCACTCATGACCTGGAGTTTGCAGCTGTGGTGTTTGCACTGAAGCTGTGGAGGCATTATCTATATGGAGTGCATGTAGATGTGCTCACAGACCATAAGAGTCTCCAGTACGTGTTCACACAGAGGGAGTTTAATCTACGTCAGCGGAGATGGTTGGAGCTGTTGAAGGATTATGACATGAATGTGCACTATCATCCAGTTAAGGCTAATGTTGTAGCTGATGCTTTGAGAAGGATGAGCATGGGAAGTACAGCTCACATTGAGGATGAGAAGAAGGAGCTGGTAAAAGATGTACACAGACTGGCCAGATTGGGTGTGCGTTTGGTTGACTCCACTAGTGGGGATGTTTCAGTTCATCCTAGTTCTGAATCATCCTTGGTAGTTGAAGTCAAGTAGGGTCAGCATCTAAATTCCGTGTTGATGGAGCTGAAGGACTCAGTGCTGATGAAGATGAATGAGTCTTTTGCTTTGGGAGGTGATTGCATACTTAGGTATCAGGACAGGCTGTGTGTGCCAGACGTGGATGATTTGCGGACCAGGATTGTTGCAGAGGCCCATGGTTCCATATATTCTATACATCCAGGTTCCACCAAGATGTATCATGATCTCAAGCAGATTTATTGGTGTGATGGCATGAAGAAGGACATTGCGGAATATGTGGCCAAGTGTCCTAATTGTCAGCAGGTTAAGGCAGAGCATCTTAAGCCTGGTGGTCTGACTCAGATTATTGAGGTCCGACATGGAAATGGGAGGCCATTAATATGGACTTCATGGTTGGGCTTCCGAGGACTAGGAGGCAGCATGACTCTATATGGGTTATTGTGGACAGATTGACTAAGTCTGCCCACTTTATCCATGTGAAGTCTACTTACAGAGCCAAGGATTATGCGAGACTCTACATTGATGAGATTGTGAGATGGCATGGGATTCCCTTGTCTATTATTTCAGACAGAGGAGCTCAGTTTACTTCTCATTTCTGGAGATCTTTCCAGAAGAGCTTGGGCACGCAGGTGAAGCTTAGTACTGCCTTTCACCCTCAGATAGACGGGCAGGCAGAGCGTACCATACAGACATTGGAGGATATGTTGAGAGCGTGTGTGATTGACTTCAGAGGTAACTAGGATGACCATCTGCCTTTGATAGAGTTCTCGTATAATAATAGCTATCACTCTAGCATTGGGATGGCACCGTTTGAGGCACGGTATGATAGAAGGTGTAGATCTCCAGTTGGGTGGTTCGAGGTTGGAGAGTCATCCATTTTGGGTCCGGAGATCATTCATGATGCCATAGAGAAGGTCAGAATGATTAGGGACATGTTGACTGCTGCTTATAGTCGGCAGAAGTCATATGCTGATAACAGAAAGCGGCCCTTAGAGTTTGATGTTGGTGACCAGGTTTACTTGAAAATATCGCCTATGAAAGGGGTGATGAGATTTGGTAGAAAAGGGAAGCTGAGTCCGAGATATGTTGGGCCATATGAGATCCTACAGCGTTTGGGTGAGGTGGCCTATGAGTTAGCATTGCCTACAGAACTAGCTTCTGTTCATCCAGTCTTTCATGTCTCTATGTTGAAGAAGTGCCTAGGTGATCCAGCATCAATCTTACCTGTTGAAGGTTTGGGGGTTGGTGAAGACTTGTCTTATGAGGAGGTACCTGTTGAGATCTTAGACAGACAGGTCAAGCGGCTGAGGAACAAAGAGATTGCCACAGTGAAGGTATTGTGGAGAAATCATCTTGTTGAGGGTGCTACGTGGGAGGCTGAGGCCAACATGAGAGCCCACTACCCTCACCTGTTCAGCTCTTGAGGTTAGACTTTATACTCTTAAACTTCTGTTTCCTTATCGCCCCGTGTTTTGTGATATTGATTGACTTGGTATAGTGATTTTATTATGATCTGACTGGCATTACAACGTGAAGTAGTAGTGTCATTCGGGGACGAATGTTCCTAAGGGGGGGATAATGTAACAACCCTAAAAATGAATAGGATCAAGACTTAGGTTTTCAAGAATACTTGCGATTAGACCAAGGTCCACACGGACTGATACGCGTAGAACCAGACCTTATAACCCTTACTACAACCAATCCAACTAACTTGAGGAGCTAATTGAGCTTTGAAAGGTTGGAACCAACCTTGTGAGGCTCACGAAAACGAAGATTTAATCGAAGGAGTGCTTACCGGACTTAAAAGAAGAAATTTCAAGTTTTAAGGGTCCAAGGGTAAAATGGTCTTTTCCAGGCCAAGGGTAATATTGTAATTACCCTGAGGAATTAATTATTTAATTAATTAATTTAATTAAATAAAGCAATTCGGGTTGGGGCGACCCGAAGTGACCCATTTTCGCAAATGGGGTGTCACTCGGGTTCGAGCCCCACTAGAAGCAATGATTAAATTTGTTTTTAATTTATGTTGGTAAATTAATGTAATAAATTAATATTTATTAGCTGATTTAAGAAAAAGAAAAATCAGATTTTTATTTAAAAGTTTGAAAGAGTCCTAGTTGACTAAGTCTTTACCTAAGCCTAAACTACCTTGCATGTTTAACTCTCTCCTTCTCTGACGTCAACATCTCTCTTCTCTTTCACGTTTATTCTCTGCAAAATTAAGGTGAAGAACTGAAAATACATCAAGATTTCTTCACACTTGAAGAACTCACACGAAATTTTAAGAAAAACAAAGTAACCAAAACGTTAAGGCAAAGAGAAGTTGTTGTCGGGTGGTGTGGACATTGAGGAAGCTTGGACTGATTTGTGGAGAGGATTTTGGACAGCAATTTCGTGGTTGAACAAGAAAATTAAGGTATGGGTCTTCTTACTATTGGTCCCTTTCCCAAGAGACCCTTAGGACTCAGACGAATTTAATCCGAAACTAAGTTGTTTCCCCTTTTGCATGCCCCTGTCACTAGCTCCCAATAAATCGTAGGTTGGGTATGATTGCTGGTAGATTTAGGAATGTTATGACTTCGTGATGAACATGATTTTGATTGTATACTTGAAATCGTAGGAAAGACAACCATGTATTCGAATGTTTGTGCAAGTGTGTGTATGTGCAAAATGTTACTGTAAACTCACTGTAAATGATTTTTCGATTTATGGCTTCAAGTTTGATATGGTTTTGGTTGTCATTTTACGTGTATAAATCTATGTAATCATGATGTTCATTAAAATGGAGATGCGGCTGATTTGAGTGTCAACATTTTGGCTAACGAATTCATGAAATACTCCCCCAAAAAGTATCAAATGACCCATGAGCTTTCCTATGTTTTCAAGTAGAATTATTGGTGAATATAAGCTAATAAAAAGTGACTAATTTCCAGCAGCAACTACAAGTTCGTTTAGGCTAAAGTGTAGAAGAGAAATCTGGAAATTTATTGGTTTTAAAAGAGGTGAGGCCACCAGGGTTCGAACCTGTGACCTCACCCGTATAGCACTTTAATTTCGCAAGAATAAAAGAAAAGGGGTTGGGGGGGATTCGAAATGGGGGTGCAGGCGAGTAAGGAGAGAGCAATAACTAAATTTAATAAAATGGGAGGCGTGGGAATCGAACCCACGACCTCAAGGCTGGAATGGAGAAGGGCGAAATAAATAGGAAAATAAAGTGAGGGTGTGGGGTCTCGATCCCACAACCTCACTGCCAAAACGCCTACATTAGAGGATTTTAATTAAAAATAAAAATAGGAGGCTGTGGGGGTTCGAACCCACAACCTCACATCCCCTAGCAAATTTAAATTAAAATAAGGAGGCTGTGGGGGTTCGAACCCACAACCTCCCAATTTCCCCAGTGAAATAAAGAACAAAATAAAAGAGGTTGTGGGGGTTTGATCCCACAACCTCTTGGTTTAGGCGAAATTGGGCAATGAGATGTTAATGAAAAATAAAAAGGGGTTGTGAGGGTTCGAACCCACAACCCTTCGGCCAATTTAAGAGAAAAGTTAAGTAGAAAATTAATAATTCGATGTCAATGTTGGGATTTAATATAGAGTTGTAATGTCATGAATATTAAAAATAAAATCAATGAAAAATGTAAATGATATCCCAATGATTCAAACTTGGGTTTCCTTGCCCAAACTTCCGTATTGATACATAAGTCATACGTGAACAAAATATCCAAGAATAATGCCACATACTTAGATCGAAATCAAGATCTTGGCATACATACAAGATGCATAAGTCTTGTATCACATAATCTTAGAAAGATATGAATCACTTAGACGAAATATGAATGAAGCCTCATGGCTTGTATGTATAGACACATAAGTCTAACATACGTTCAAAAGTAAGTGAACCTAAGAGGTATGTAATGAAATGATGAACCCTGGAAGGTCTAAGTATGAGTGTCATATACACTGAATGGCCAAGTGCATTGGCATATGATGAGATGAACAATGAAAGGATGAAATGAACAATGAAATGATGAAACCCTAGAAGGGTTAAGTAAGGGTGTGAAACACACTAAATGGCCAAGTGCATTGGCATATGATGAAATGAACATTCACGTAATAAGAAGTGAGTAACTATGAAAAGCAAAGGTGCTAATGATAATGAATGTGGTGACAACATGAGGCTAATGTAAATGATGAGAGCAATCTCAAATGAGCCTAAGTAAATGTTACCAATACGTACTCACCTATGAGAGTGTAAGATGATGAAGAGACCAGTCTCTATGAACACTCTAATGAAGGTATTGAGCTTAACACACTTAATACTAATGATGAGATGAGAAATCATCTAATGAGCTATGATGTCCTCATACTAGAAGCCAGCTTTCATGACGTATGAGATGAATGAAATGGAACTTTATACTGAGCACCGATTGACTAGCTATGAGCGGTGATGCCTTCTTTCGGGAAGGACGGAGGTTCACGTAACTCTCATGAGATGAGACTGTCCGGCATGCCGGGTATGGGTCTCCTTATATCTCCTAGTCTTCGAACCTATGCTGCCAATATTGGGATCTGGCGGGGTTAAATTCCCATGTACGCTAGCATGTTATTGGATCACTTTGGCTGGTGATTCCACCTCTTTTCGGTGTGGGGGAGACACTGGATTTCATGATGCTCACATGATCTATGTCGGTTAAAGTTAAAGTTCCCAATGAATGAATGAGGCCAGCCTCAAATGATGCACATAATGAAATGAATATTACCAAAGGTGTTAGGATAGGATAATCAAAAGTGAGTTAGATTCAAGTAATGACATTAGGTCATTCTTGGTCATTGCACAACGAACCTAATGAAAGTCTTAAACTAGATCCTAGGTATAGCTGGTAGTTACACTGGCCTATGAATGAAATGAAATGAAGTACGTATGAATGAATGAAGCAGACTTTGTGTTTGTTAATGAAGATTCCCTAGTTGAGGTCCCATCTCTTGAGCCCTCATTTCTGGGATGTCTTAATGTCAAGTCCATGATTCCAAGGTCTCATGGCATATGGATGAATGATATGAAAGAAGTTATGTGCTACATGCAAAATGTACTGTATGTTATATGATATGTGCTATGTGTAAATGTTATGTGTTGTGTGCAAATGTGGAAAGTATGATGATGTATGTTATTCTCATGGTATCACTTTCCTAATCCAAATTTGGAAAGCTCATTTACTTTCCTAATCCAAACTTGGAAACTTTCCTAATCTCAATTTGGCAAGTCCACTGACTTGACTTTCCAAAAATCATGTTGTTAGGAAAGATCTATTATTTCTCATGCATGTCCTTGGTGTGTGCTTGCATATACCCATACTTAGTACAAATGTGTACTAACCCTATACAAACTCTACTATTTTAGGTGCAGGCACAGGTGGACGATAGAGCTACAGGATCATCGTTGCAGTTATCCGAACGTCCAGCATTCATCCAATTTTGGTAGGTCCTCATGTCTTTGAGGATGCTACTGTTTTATATTCTAGCTTAGTTTTAGAGTTGAGCTAGTGGAGCATGTTCCACTAGCGTTTCTTACCTGCTTTTATTCAGATTATGTATTGGTGCCATTTTGGCAATTATACGCTTTATAAGAATTGAACTATTTCTTTCAGATGCTTATCTCTTAATGTTAGATGGTTAATGGTGAACAATTACGCATTAATGAGAATGTTTTTATAAGTATGTTAGGAAAAAAAAGTTTCAAATTTTCCGCTAAAATTAACCTATGTAAAGTAAGAATGACGTAAGTAGGCTTGTCTGCGACCTCTGAGAGGTCAACGACGCCGGTCTCGTCTGGGGTCTAGATTTCAGTCGTGACACTTCTAGTATTAATCTCTTATATCCACAAGAAAAGGATTAAAAGAAAAAGGGACACATAGAGTTTCAACTCTTAAGACACGATAATCAAGATTACCAATAAGTGAGAATTCCTAAGTAGTACATAGCCTCTCATTCATAAGTGTGGATCACTTAACACCCATGAACAAGAATCTACATAGACGTGGTTTAGTGAGACATAAATCCTAATATTATTTCAAGCTTATGCTCTGATACAGAGTATGTAATGATCGAGGAGCACCCCTTAGACGAAATCGGCGTCGTCGCCTTGGAGAGGACTAAGACTATTCTCTTAGAAATCGTCATAACATATCATCTGTAAAAATGCAGAAATATTAAAACTTTTATATATTGAGGTTTACAGAGATCTCTCACATACTACTTAAGGAGTTTACTTAGACTCTTCGCATAGGAAGCTTGCGTAGGCTTGTTTTTTAGATAATATAATCAACATATAAGGATTTAGTCTAATAATACTGTCTCACATTAAACCATCTAAAATTAAGTGGAACATTCGGGCAAAGCCCTCAACAAATCTATAATTGCCACATAGTGCTTATAACAATATCTTCA
The DNA here is from genome assembly GCA_016801875.1 of Solanum sitiens. Taxonomy (NCBI): domain Eukaryota; kingdom Viridiplantae; phylum Streptophyta; class Magnoliopsida; order Solanales; family Solanaceae; genus Solanum; species Solanum sitiens. Next base: position 754,478 of record JABWTJ010000089.1, on the reverse strand, counting down.
ACAATAGGATAGAAAGAATGTCTTAAGACTATAGCAATTCTGATTAAGCTAGATAGAAGGCATTATCCTCGAACATTGAGGACTCACCAATAAACTTGGGAAATATGTCCAAGTCTTCTTGCAATTTTTCCTTCATACCTCAACGGCCCGAACCTATATTGTTTCGGTAAAGGGAAAGAATATGGGTTTATACATCCACTTGTACTAAGTATAGAAACATATGCACATATAATCATGAAATCATGCTTAAAGGGACATTTATTTCAACATCATGTTAAATCACCTTTAAAAGCTTTCATGCAGAATTAGGAACAGATATAAGCCATCAGGCACAACATCACTCAATACAAGTCCATATCCAACACAAGACCAATATAATGATAAAGTCAAGTCAACATGAATTCTATCAATATAAAGTCATATCATATGAATAGAAGCATATCAAGATCATATAACTAAATCACCTCCCACATAATGTCACAACAACAAAGTATGTACAAGAGTTCATAACCTCACATCGTACAAGACGCTTACTCATAACCCCTTCCCAAGCCGACAAGTGCAATGCCTATGTGAAGTCCCATAACCCCACATAGTAAAGCAAACAAGGAAAGAGATCATAAGTAATGCCTAACTTCACATAACATAGGATCATGAGTAGTCATCATCATATATAGTAATATAGACCAATAACATGTTCATATGTGAAACTAACATCATATAGGATCATCAACATCTAAAATCAAAATATGCATATCATTTACTTTATATGAGCATAAAAATAACCTCCTAGGACTTCCCTCAAGGCCAACTAATGCAATGCATAGGTAGAGTCTCATACTCTTACCTATACTAAGAATAACCCCTTAAGTCACCCTAGTTAGAGTACACTTTATTTCTTTTATTTTACTTTCGGGAATAATTGTCTTAACCGACATAGGTCATGTGAGCTAAACATGGAATCCGGTGTCACGAAAACCTACACCAAAAGAAGATGGCCTACTTTCCAAGGTTTGACCAAGACATTAACATAACATTCTAGGTGGATCCACTAGCTTGTCTTCCTATGAAGGCAACATAGTTAAGGAACTAGGAGATATGTGTTGAACCCTCTACATGCCCATTAGCAATTGGATGCCTCGTCTCATGAGAATGTTTGGTGAATCTCCCTGTTATGGGGAGTAAACACCTCTCATTGTCAAGTTCACTCGTTGCTAAGCTAAAGTCTCTTTTTGAAATGTATTTAAGTCATTCTTAATCATCATAACTTAATATAGGACATATGAGACTAACCCCTTGCATATTCATAGTCATTAGCTCATTAGGTATTCCACGAGAATGTCTTTCATTACAACCCTTCATTTGTGATATTAACACACCATCATCATCATATCATAGTAAGGCACATAAGTGATTCACAATCAATATTATATCATCATACCTTAATCACAATCTCACAATTCATATAGTCAAGACATTTCAATTACATTCATCATTCCATAACCCACCTAATATATTCATATGTAATACTTCAGTTAAACATCATCATCAAGTTTAAGCCATCACAATTAAAGCAAGTATTCAAGATCACAAAGTCTTACCAATTGACCTTCAAAAGCATTCTTCAATATCTTACAACCAAACAAACCTTATACATCCATAAATATATTCAATAACACCATATAATAGTAATCAACACAAGAACAAAGTCAATTGTATGATCAGTAACCAATTCAACATCAATTCATAACCTAGGGTTAGAGAAGTAGGGTCAATTCATGATTTCTTCTATAGAACTAGGTCAATTACCAAAAACTACCATAATTAACCAATAATCAATCCTAATCTATCAATAATAATCAAAAGAAACCAATAACAATTCAATTTGAAAGATTAATATCTGAATAACAAGGAAACCCATGTTTTTGACCTCTTTTGAAATCAATTTGAAAGAGCCTTGGGGAAAGAGATCTCAAGAGTGAAGAGTTCCCATACCTTAACAATCCTTGAAGATTGATGGAGATAAAGTTAAATTATTGAAGACCTAATGCCCTTGAACCTTAGTCTTTAATGGTGTTCTATAGGGAAAGAGAGAGATAGTAGAGACAAGGTAGAGAGATTTGAGTTTGGGATTGTGGAGTGTTAAGTTAGTTTAATGAGGGTTAGGTGTTACATAGTTTGTATACTAACTTATTAACCATACATTACCCTTAATAACCAACTAACCAACTAACTAATTAATTGACTTAACTTAAAATTAATAAGTCCAAAACAGACCCTCACCTACGAGACCCCGACCTACGGTCCGTAGGTCAATCCATGCCATCGTACTGGCAAGGAGTCAATGAGTTCAGAGTGGGGTCTCTTGGAACCTTTTGTAAATTTGGCTAAGTGTTGAATGGCAGAGCCATCGATGGAGCGTCGGTTAATTGATGGCTCGTCGCTTGGCTCGTCGATGCACAATGTCCAAAATTGTTGATTTGGGTCAAATGCAAGGGTCCTCTCCAAGGACCCTTAGAGTGGTCCTTTAGTAGTCATACCCGGACTTTTCGACCCTAAACACACTCTAATACATGTTTAACACCTTTCTACCAATTTTCATTGGATTTCGACTCCTAAAATCCATGAAACATGTCAAAGTACACTAGTGTACGTTTCACAATTCACTAGACGTCACAGACATTTCTTGACGTTTTGACTCTAACACTTCCTAAATGTTTCAAATACATTATTTTTAGGCCTTAAAACAGTGTTCTAAGTATTTTATCTTCATGGGAGGCTCTAGATTAGGTCTTGGACTTTAGGAGTGTTAAAATGGTGTTAAGAAAAGTATTCATAAGCTTGATCCCAGAGGGGGATGTAATGCTTGACTAGAAAGATTGGTAAGTCCAAGTTTTGTTTGGATGAGATAAGTTTCTCTTAAATGGGTTCACCCTAAGTGGGGGATGATGATGTTAGTAGTAAGGTTGTAGATATCCCTATATTTTCCTTCTATTCCTACTCAAATTTGAAACCAAAGAGTCCCTAAGTAGTTTGGTTGTGATGGGAGTCTTCCATATGAGTATACGTTGCATGATCTCCATATTCTATGCATGTATTGAATGACACTATGTTATGTATGTTATGAAAGATCATTATTTCATGAAAAAGGGCTTTTGATCAAATTGCATGTTTCTTATGTTGTTATGCCTCTTGATATGATAAATGTGCATTTAACTTCATGAGGTGGATAGATGAACATGCTAGATAACACTGTGGGGATGTTTTGGCCCAATAATGAGGTGTTAAGTTCTATTTAAATAAGAAATGATGAGTCCCTTTACAAATGTGTGACTTTTATGACTTGGAAAGTGTTCATGTAGGCTCACTCTTGAGAAGTGATTGTATGTCTAGCCAAAGTCATCAATGTGTGACTTTGAATTGTAAAAACATTCCTAAATGATGCATGTTTATGAAAACTAGTTTCATGCTAGAAATTTACTTGTATGAATCAACTCTGTATTTTGGTGATGTGTGTGGTGTGAGCTGCCATTTTGACTTCATAAGGAAGAGAGTATGAGCATAATGTGGTTTGGAGTAAAGAAATCCTCCTTAAAATGAATTGACCCTTGTGCTTTGTTTTATTTGAACTCTATGATGCCATGTGTGTATGTTGTGACTAGGAGAAGGTAGTTCCTCCTTGAACAAAAATTTAACATGGTAATGTCATGTATGACCTTGATGGTATTATGTCTAGGCTATAAGATTGTAGTTGAAATACATGATTCATGATTTTTGTGCAAATAAGTGAATTGCTAAATTTCTTATGAGTTGAATTGTGAAATATGCCTATATGTGCATTTGAGATCCATTGTATGTCTAACCTCAAGGTGAAATAATGAGCATGCCTAAAAGTTGGAGAAGGCAGTTCCTCCAAATGGCAATGAGAATGAAGAAGTATGTAAGCATGGAAAAAATTGTAAGAGTAATCCATATTTGATTATGTTGCTTTAGTTGCATGATTGCATGAAGTTGGTGTTCCTTGTAAGTTTGGTGTATTTATTCTTATGTTATAACATGTTAAATTATTTGAGGTGATGTATGGTTCATTGAGTCCTTGAAAGTGTTTAAAAGTTCTAAGTATCACTCGAGGACGAATGTTCCCATGTGGGCGATATTGTCAAGACCCTCAAAATGAACTAAGGTTTATAGAGCTTCACATGTGCCTAAAAAGGTTATTAACATGTTAATGAAGTGTTTTAGAGATGTTATAGTTTATTTGAAGTGGTTTGGAGGTCAAACGTTCAAGAACAACCAAGACGTTTGAAAGTTGGCCTTTAGACGTGCTAGTGTGTTCTAGTGTGCCTTTGTATGTTTTATGTATTTTTTGGGTTCTAAAATGATAGGTAAAGATCCTAAATTTTATACGAGCGTATTTAGGTTTGAAACGTCTTGGCAAGACTCACCAAGGATCACCCAAAGGGTCCTTGAGGAGGATCCAAAGGCTGGCCAAAGTATGCCTAGGTAGTGTCTAAACGACGCCTGGCAATCGACGCCCCTTAGACTGGCCGACGCCCCGTCGATGGGGGGAGTTTCTCCACACTTAGACGTGGGAGATCAACCCCCAAAATTTTGTGTCTCAGTCACCATCGATGGAGCAACAGGATGGCGCTTCAGTCAAACGACAGCCTGTTCCTTGCGACCGTCGATTGGAGCCTGCAATCTGTCTTGAGACGCTGCCATGCTAGGGGTAAATTAGGAAATTAACCCCACGTCCTAATTAAAATATGGGAAGTTATTTTAGGAATTTTAAGTTAGTATATAAGCCTAAAACCTAATTTAGAATTTCACTCTTCCAAATCAAACCTTCCCTCACAAATATGAAGCCCCAAAACCTCCATTGAAGGCCAAGCTCAAGAACAAACCATGGATATGGATTTCAAGTGAATTATTCTCCAATATTTCGTGGCTTCTCATGTAGAAGGTATGGTAACCTTCATCCTTAGTTAATCTTCCATCTAAGGAGTTCTTTAAAAAGGTTTTCAAACATGATTCCAATGTCAAAATCCTATCTTTCAATATAGCCATGGATTCATTGATAAAGTGATTTCAAAAGAATTCTAATGGAGAATATGTGATTAATCAATGGTTCTAACATAATTTTAAATCCAATTCCATGAAGAACCCATGATCTCATTAACCTCTTAAATTGTGATATAATATTGGTCTTGTTATCTTGATTATATGATAATTAGATTATGGTTAGACTATAATGAATTGCTTAGTTCTATGTTCCTTTATGTCAATTGATTATGAATTGTAGGGAATTGATCATGATGATAGTTATATTGGAGATTTGGTAAGTTGACCTATTTTATTTATTTAGCTAAAGATGGATATTGAATGTGTTGATTGGTATGGCCCACTTATGGTTGTAGTGTTTAGATTCTTGTATATCTTTATATGTTATGATCATGGCCTTGAAGGCATTAGATGCAAGATGAATTGATAGGATTATTTCATGTTTATGAAATTGATGGGTGTAACCCTTCATTCTAGTATCACTAAGTGAATTGATGTTATGTGAGTTATATGCATAATGTTCCACACCAGTTGCATGATTTAGATGTGTTGATGATATTGTAGATATATGGATGATCATGTAGGGTTAGGTGTGGTCTATATGGCTAATGATGATGAATACTCTTGTAGTATGACCCTTACCTATATGAACCTTATATGAATATGTGATCTTATGCATGTTAGGAGTCTTCTATCCTAATATTTAATAAGTTATTGTATCTAATGAAGTAATGTGAGTGTGTGACCTAGATTCTCTAGGTGTTCTATTTATGATTTGTTCATGACTTAAGGTGTACATTGTTTATGTGTTATGCTCCTTGGAGTGTGGTTTCCTAAATAGCTAGGTTGTTGCTCTTATGTGATCATGGTGACCAATATAAACGCGCACACACTTCATGCATATCTATGAGTAGGGTATATTCGTGATGAGTAAGGAAAGGATAGTTATCCTATGCATTATTACATTTTACTGTGCATGTAAGTATATTATTAGTGAAGTTATGAACATGTGTGCTTAGAGGTGTTTATGTGAAGGTAGATCTCACATATGTATGCACACACACATGATTGTATGAATAGTAGGTTCTATGATGAAAGGACATTCTCATATTTGAGATATATGATGTATGAAGGAGCAAGATCCTAAAGCCTTCTTTATGAACCAATGTACTAAAGGCTTAAATATGTTTAAAAAGGGGTTTTGAGCTTAGTACCCAGTGAATATGAAAAATTAGAGTGGGAGCTTCACGTTTGGTAAGTCCGGATTCCCGCAAGAGAACCTTCACATTTAGCCAGTACGGTTCCCAACATAGATGTTCTCTCATGAGATAGAAACCTCCACGTCTTGCAAGTCAAGGTTTCTAGTAGCAATCTCCTTGTTCTATAACTATGTGCCCCCATAGGTTTTAGCTTAGTTCATCCACTCGATAGATATTATGTATTATGGTCCTATCTTAGCAAGTAGTACCATCTTTTTCGGTATGAGAGTAGAACACCGGATTCCATGTAGCTCACATGGTCTATGTCGGTTATTGCTATGTCTCCCAAAAGTTACGAAATGAACTAAGATAAGAATATGGACTCTAATCATAACTCCTTGAGGAGGTTACTTAGTATAGGTAGGACTATGGACCCTACCTATGCATTGCATTAGTGAGCTACAAGAAAGGATAAGATTAGTACTTTTATGAAATGAAGACTTATGTTATGTATGATTCGTATTAATGAATGTGAAGTGACTTTGCTATGCCAAGACATGAATGACTATTCATATGAAATGCACTTTATAAATGAGTTTACTTAGTATATGTGGGGGTATAGGACTCCATATGTACATTGCACTAGTAATCTTGTGAAGGGTTTGTGAGGGTGGTTTACCTATGATATGAACTAAATGAGTTATGACTAAGGTTGTAGTAAAGGGATGAGTTCTTATACGATGCTATGAAGTATGTGCCTTATGTTTATTAATAAATTAAGATATTATGACTTGTTGAATATGATATGCCTAGTCTAGGGTGACTTCTTAGGAACACGTGGTGTAAGTAGTGTTATGGATGCTACCTACACATTGCACTAGTGTGACTGGGGGTTGTCTTAGGTGATGATTATTTTGTGAAGCTTATGTCTTATGATGTGCTCATGACTTTATGGATATATGTGGTTATATTGATATAGCATATCTATGAAAAACTACCTTAGGTGACCTCAACGGGATACATTGTACTAGGTAGTACTTGAGAGTTGCTTAAGGAAAGAAGTTAAGGTAAAAAGAGATGTAATGTGTTGTATGTATTGAATATGCCTCAAAGTGTGATAAGTGGCTTTATGTGTTATTATTAATAGTATCCATGTCTGTTATGAATGTGAAGTATGTTGTGGTTATTGTGCCAATGTTCATGAAGTTTACTAAAAAGACATGATGCATGATATCTAACTAAATGTCCTACTTAAATGCATGTTTTTGCATGGTTTCCATACTTAGTGTATTCTTGTACTAATACCATTCTTCTTCATCTTTTTACACAAAGTTTAGGTGGTTATGGCTAGAGGATGTCTCCTAAGTGAAGAGCTTGGATAGATCTCCCAAGTTCAAGAAAAGGGATCCTTATGTTTCAAGGATTTCCCTATGTCATGTTCTTATTCAAATTATGTAATAGCTTAGACTTAAATTTTATGTTGTTTAGAGGTCGTGTCCCTATCCTATTCTATTGAGTTGTGGCTTAAGTTGGCAAATGAGACTTAGATTCTAATTATGTATTATGATATTTTATATATATATGAAGTGAGGATTCTAGCATATGATGTGCTATGAAAAGTTTTAATTTTTTCACTATTTTTATGATTATGCAATGAAAGATATCTAAGGGCTTGTACAAGACCTCCCAGAGGTCAAGTACGTTGTGTTACTTCTAGGGGGTGCTCCCTGGTCGTGACAAAAAGATTATTTCTTATAAGAGATGGAACGCAAAACTACTCATGAAAACTCATTTGCAAATCGATGTTTCCCCTTATCTTAAACGTGAAAACAATTACTCTTTGGGAGTAGTTAGTCCCCATACATCATTTTAACGAAATGAACTAGGCTTTACACTTTCTCAAACTCAATGATTATGTAACGACCCGCTAGGTCATTTTAAGAACTAAGACTATTTTGACTCTTTCAAATAAATTTAAATCTAAAACTTTGAAATATTCGATGACTACGAGTATCTAGTTGAGGAATTTTTATTAAATAATTAATATGTTAATAGTTAGTGGGCAAGTCCATAATTCCTTTAATACCCCTTTACTTTTGGCCCATGTAATTAAAATATGTTAGTGCAATAAGTTTAGACAAGAAGGGAAAACAAAAGAGTTGGAAACTAATTTGTGCAGCGTAGAATACAGAGCGAAGAGGGATGGAAAAACAAATACTTCGGGTGTGTTTGGTATGAAGGAAAATGTTTTCCATGGAAAATGTTTTCCTAGAAAATGTTTTCCTGCAAAACAAGTAGATTTTGAACTTATTTTCTCATGTTTGGTTGGTGAGTAGAAAATATTTTCTTGAAATGATTTTTAGTGTTTGATTTATGAATGAAAAATGTTTTTGAGAGACATCTTTTATTTTTATTAGAGTAAAAAATAATTTATGAAATTGAAAATATTTTTTAAAATCAAAATTATTATTTTTTGGTGGTGGGGTGGGGGGTAGTGGGTGGGGTCGGGGGGAGGGGGGAGGAGTGAAAAAATAAAAATTTGAAGTTGATAGTATTTTTAAAAAATAAAATTAATTCTTTTGGGGGTTGGGGGTGGGTGGGAGGGTTAGGAGTTTAAACATAAAATTTTGAAGTTGAAAATATTTTTAAAAAGCAAAATTAATTTTTTGGGAAAGGGTTGGGGTTGGGGGGGGGGGCTGGCCGGGGCGGGGTGTCAGGAATCGGGTGAAAAATAAAATTTTGAAATTGAAAATATTTTTTAAAAATTAATGTTTTTCCCCAAAAAAATGTAATTTAAAATTGGAGGAGAGTTTTGGAAAATGTTTTCCTTAATTTTTGAAGGAAAGTAATTTTTCTTAATTTTGAGGAAAATGAGTTGATTTGGAAACATTTTCCAAAACTTTTGTCCCAACCAAACATGAGAAAATTGGAAAACATTTTCCAGAAAATGTTTTCCTTCATACCAAACACACTCTTCAGGTAAAAAGCTTTCTTTAGCCGACTATAATTTCTGCATAAGTGCACATAAGTAATACGAATTGTTGGCGTGAAAGAATATATTGATAATGTATTATTTTGTTTTCACTTGGTATTGAGAAATTTGAGCAAATTTAGTATATTTATTAGGTTGAATGGGATGGTTTTTTATGTAATAATAATTAGGAGGCAATCATTAGACAATGATTACAGTAATAAAAATCAATGCAGGGTTGGGGTTTTTGGTTTCCGTCTCGTAGTGTAGTGCAGAAGAGGTTTTAAAAGTCTTTCCCTTTTATTACATTAATATAATGATTTCAAATAAATAGCCACGGTCTAGTTTTTTACAATTTTATTTATAGAACTAAAAATGATTTCATAAGAATCTTATCCCAATCATTGGGCAATCACGCCAATGATTGGCATTAGTAGATACCTTTAGAAAATTAGGCATTTTTGGTGTAACGTGGCAGACTTCCTGTGTTTTGCGTGGTGCTGTTAATTAGTGGAATTAATTTTTATTTTAATTATTTATCAAATTAAGATACTAGTTTTGATATATTGAGATAGATATTTAATTATTAGGTGTATATTATATGATGTAACATTGAATTTTTTGGTATTTTGGAGAGATCACGGTTAAATTCTTGGCTTCAAATTTAGCAAATATGATAAATTTGGCATATAAATTATATCAAGATTTGGAGCTTGATTAGAGATTATATTGAGTTTTAGGGTCTATGGTAGACATATAATAATATGAATGTCTACAAACTCGCTTACTTACGAATGTTACATATTTGGTAGATTGGAAATGTTCCAAAACTTTGCGAAAAGGGAAGGAACTATCTTGAGGATTTGTGGCACGAGTTCGGCATTTTAGGGTATATTAAGACTTTTATACTTGTTGAAGAATGTTTTCCTAATTAAAGATTAAAATGGAAGACAATGGGTAAGGGCGAAAGATGGGGGTATCGTATCAATGGTGTGACGGGCATTGCTACGAGTACTGGTGACATAAAGAAAAAGTTTATTACTATAGAATGCGGATTAAAAACCGAGAATGCCAAAACATATGGGCATTAGAGGATTTATTATTTGATTTGAATTCTTTGTGTGATTGTGTTTTTCTTTAATGCAAGCGTATAGTGGTGATAACTTAGGTGGTTATGTATTATTCTGATATTAATTGATTGAGGTGCATTATCATCCCCTTTATTGAATTAATATTGTGTACATGTATTGACATGAGATTGAATATAAGTTGGGCACGTGGAGATCGTCCGTGTTGGAGATGGTGAGAGGTTAAGATTATAATGTGGGCACGTGGAGATCGTCCATGCGGAAATTGTTTTATTTTATGATAGTGCGTTGAGATCGTCCGCACAGACATGTGGATATCATCCGTGTCGGTATATGGACTTCGTAATTCCCCCATGGGTCATGATCTCTCGATGTATTTCCTAGGAGTATCATGTATATATGGTTGAGAGAGTACTAGGTATTCGGAGACATATCATTTCATGGTATCATATTGCATTGCATTTCATCACATTCTTCATTGTTGATGATTATGTGTGTTTTATTTGGTGGTTGGAAAGTACTTGATGTTTGATTACCTCTACTTGATGAAACTTGACTGGTAAGTGTAATATAGACTTGTTTAATTAAATAGTTGATTTTTCTTATACAAACTCCCCTCACCACTTCTTTGTTGTCGGTCAATAAGATATACTGGGTACACATGGTTTCGTACTCATACTAAAATTGTTGCACTCTTTGTGGTGCAGATTCGATTCCGAGTACGAGCATATCTCGTGGAGCAATTTGAGTCTCAGTTTGGAGTGTCTTGGAGTTGTGGTGAGATGCTTGGTTGTCCGTGGCCCACACCTCCCTCTATCTTTTACTTATTCTGTTAATTAGTATACAGACAGGATATCCTTATGTTGGATTTGTCATTTTAGAATCAGACTTGCATCATATTTTAGAAGCTCTTTTACTTATGACACCAATTCTTGGGTGGTATTTTTAGCTTTCCACAATTCGTATTTATAATGAGCTTTATGTTGGAAATTTTCACTTAATGTTTACGTTTTTTTCACAATTTAGTTAAAAATTGGTAAAATATGTTGGGTTGGCTTTCCTATTGGTTAGGAACATAGGTGCCATCATGACTTGTAAATTTGGGTCGTGAAAACTTATGTCTTTAAAGTAGTTTAAAACTATTGTAAAAGACGTTTGAAAGACTCTAAGAACTCTTTACACTTGACTCCTAGCTATACCTTGAATGTCTATTATGGATTCAAGGGTTATGATCTCATATTATAGATGATCTCTCAATATTTAAACGTTCCCTAGAGTGTAGAAAACAACTAGAAAACATAGGTATGATTCCAGGAAACTCAGACATAAAGAAGTGGGAAAGGATAGAGGACCTGGTGACCTTGGTGTACTGAATGGCGCAGGGTGCTAGAGCCCTACCTAGAGAAGTTGTCTTAGTAGTAGTAGTAGTAGTAGTACCAACAAAGTTTTTTGGGTCCTCAGTGACACTTGAACCCCAATGAACCTTAGAGAATTAATCCTTAAGAACTCGAGGATCCTTCAAGTATCAAACCCTTTCCTGTCGAACCTCTCTCTATTGCCCAATTTGATTCGTCAAAGTTTGAATCAACATTCGGATAGATTTTCCGAAATTTAGTGTAGTGACCTCTCCTTAGGGTTGAAATTTTGGTGCATTAGGTACCCATTGTTCCTCCACGTTCCTCCTAGCGGGACGACCTCAGAAAGCTCTTCGTGGAGGCATCATTCTGAAATATATGTGCAAGCACTAGTTAGAAAGAAACTTTCATAGAGATAAAGTCTATTGCACGAAATCAGTATCATAGAAGTGAGATAGTTCTTAAATGTTGCAGCCTCCTAATTATAGAGGTGGTGATCTTCACACTGATAACTATGACTCTACATACACAAATATATAGTCTCTAGGACTCTTGAACTTCGTGCTCTGATAACAAGTTTGTCATACCCCAATCCTAATCCTTGGGCGGGACTGGCACTCGAGAATCATTAATGGCCCTAAGCAAACCCTTGTCGTGAAAGACTCTTAGTGGAAGACTTTAAGCATTGATAAAAGAAATCAAATGAACTTAAATCAACTATCTCAAAATAACTTAGAAATTTTTTAAGATTAAACAATAAGCTAGCCGAAGTGGCAACCCAAGTCTTAACATAAACAACTAAAAATGGATATACTAAAGAACTATTACTATACATCGACGAATTATCTAACACTATGATGGATGTCAGAATAAGACTCCTGATCTTACCAGATAATGAAACTACTAAAACAGTGTAAAAAGTGATCCTTTGGATATCAAGGAGGCTCACCAAATGACTCTAAATGCTTATCTCGATAAACGAGGCACTGGATGTTGATCTTGATTACTTGTATCTGCAGGCCAAATGGTATCAGTATATTGAATTTACGAGCATGCGAGGGAAAACTAAAAATTACATAAGGTTTAACTAAGTTCCGAAAGAAACACTTACCTCAGTTTTACTTAACTCATGGGTACTCAACTGAATGCAATGATAAAAAATAGTCAAGATGTAGTTTATGTAAATTATTTGAATAGTAGGTAGAAATTCAATGTATTATATAATACAATAACAAATTATATTATATATAATAAAGTATAACATAACTCTGCATGAGTTTCTCTACCGACAACCATCATTATGAGTTATGTGATGATACAACGTCTTGCATCACACATATGCTCTTATCATTTTCATAGGAGGAACATCCTTCTCCTAATCATAACATGGTCATTACACTTCATTTCATTAAGATATCATCTTGCAACTATCTTTAAGTCACACTTAGGCATATTCCATAGAACTCACATTCATACTTCAATGCACATAGACTTGAGTAAGATAGGTTGACAATGGATTCTTATTAGTTAGACCTAGTGCCATGAAGGTCATACTCAACCATACCATGCTTAGTGGTGTCCATGGAGGAAGGTCCTTCTCCTCAACACACTTACATGTATCATGAGTTCATACCCAAGCAAATGCACAAAGGTCATCTTTACTGTAATATGAGAATTTTCTCAACTTTTTAAACCAATACATGCTCATGTTTTCTTCCTAGTGATGTCTAAATGGTAAGTCACACCAAATACATCACAACAATTAGGAAGCCATTTCACAAAATGTCAATTTTTAACATAGTACTCACTTTCACAGTAAGTATCATTTGGGAAAAACAATACAAATTATAGGCACACACATGAATACTTAGCTAAACATTCTTTCACCTTCAAGAGTGAGCCTACAATCAAGCTTCCCAAACCATACAAGTCACATAGTTTTCAAGAGTCTCAACATGTTTCATTTTAAAGAGACTCAACTTTTCATTATAAGGCTAACCATTACACCTCACAAGTGTCTAAAATCATGTTTCTTATCTTACCTCATGAAGTCAAATTCAGAATTAGCATGTTAAGATGCAAAATACACCTGGGAAAACATGTATTTTATCAAAATTCCCATTCATGCGCTTTGGAATACTCACAATATCTTTAAGGTAATGTCACTCAATACATACCAAACAATATAAAGTTCATGCAATTCATACTTTATGCAAGACTTTATTCATGAACAAGTTCATCAAGACTTCATTAGATTCAAGTTCAAGTAAATATAGAAGGAAAAGGTAGAAAACATCTACAACCTTACTATTCCATAACCATCCCCCGCTTGGGGTAAACCCAATTAAGAGTAACTTAACCCAACCTTAAGAGAATCTTTAGCTTAACAACCTTGATTTTCATCACTTACAAGTGATTACCATTTTAGAAGGAATTACAGTAACTTAGTATAAGGTTTTCAAAGGCTTTCTAAACTTTATTACCTATGCAAATTATCCCCAAACTTTCAAGTTAAGTCATGCTATTCAACCACATAAGGTTTTCATACAATACAATAGGAACCAAGGTCATTCAACATTAGGGGAAACAATAGAGAAGTCTTAGCCTTAAAATTTCTTCTCTTTATTTGGTCATTACAGTAAGGTGACTTTTAGGTCACTAAAACCCACATCATCACTCTACCAAGACAAACATACTACCTTCACACCTAGGATCATGTCTATACCAAGGACTCCATTCCATACTAGGCAACTTGTCAAGGACCACATATATACCAAGGGAAACATTGAAACTATTATCATACATATATTCAAAGGGCAGCATGCTTCTTTACCATTTAGCATATTCCTAAGTCACTTTAAGCTCAAATCATATCAATAGGCTATCATCATGTAGAACCATATAGTGACACATCATTCCAAAAGAAGCTCATTTTAACCATAATGACTTCTAAAATGCTTTAACTATATCATGATATACATTCTTCAACATAACATGCTAATTCACATAAATCTCATACATAGCCATAAATGGCATCACATCATCAAAACATGCCAAAATTTACCTTCACACATACTCATTCAACCATAAAACCAAGATAAGCATTTAAACTCACATTTTCTCCCTCAAGCATAGAGAACAATCTCATCCAAGCAATTACATCTAAAAGACCACCGGACAAGAAAACATAAGGAAGAGATCTTATAGAGTTAAGTTTTGTGGCACGATATGAGAATTATGAAGAAGGAAAACTCTATCATCCTATAGCCTCTCGTACCATTTGATGTGTATCGACTCACCACTAATAATACAAGACTCTACTAGACGTGGCAATATGAGACGTCTTGGACCCTAAACCCCTTTGTAAAAACCTCATGCTCTGATACCACGTTTGTCACATCCGGGGAGCACCCCCTAGAAGTAACATGGGGTACTTGACGTCTCGGAGGTCTTATACAAGCCCATAGTTATCATTAATCGAATTGACATAGTAAATTTAGAGGAAAATTTAAAACTTTTCATAGCTCATCATATGCTAGAAACTTCACTACATATACAGATAAAACATAAGTCATAACACATAACTTAGACCTTAAGTCTCTTTGCCATCTTAGAATCAATCAACATTAGAATACATTAAGGTCGCGGCCCTTAAGACATAAGACATAAGTATAAATTTATACACTTTACAGTAACTAATCATTAGGACATCCTTGGACCTAAGGATTCCTTTCCTTGAGCTTGGGAATCACATATCAAGCTCCTAAATCATATAGACATCCTTTAAACATCCATAACCTACACTTTGTGTAAAAAGTAGAGAAGAATGAGATTAGTACAAGAATGCACTAAGTATGACAACTATGCAAAAACATGCATTTAAAGGGACATTTTCTTGAAATCATACTTCATGCCATTTTGAGTAAATATACATAAAACCTTTGTACAATAGAATTTATATCATTGACATACTTCATAAAAACATAATCAAAGTCCAAACATCACATAAGATCACATATAGAATTTAAGCCATAATTGAGGTCACTTTACAGTGAGCTCTTTTACCTTAACAGTGAACCGTTTTTCTTTTAACTCATCAACCTTCCAAGTAACCCTCTAATGATACTTGGTGCAATGCATCACCTTAAGTCCACAAGGGAACCATACATACAATCTACACAAGACAACACATACCATCATATAAGTATAGTACAACATAGACATATTTAAACCAAGACTCTAAGGACATTACAGTAAACATCTTAGTCATTTTGCACATATACTTGTTCTACTTCACATAGAACCTCATAAGACTTTACTCATAATCTCAATCTTAATCTACTAGTGCAATATACATGTGAATCTCCATAACCTCGCATATACTTAGTAAACCCTTCATGAGACCATAAGCCTTAACACTTCATACATCAACATCACAAGTAAAGACAATTTCATTCATGTCAATACAAGAACTTCATCATATAGTCATTTAGATCAATATAGTACATATAAGGATAATATCACATCATATAGACTCATACACATCTTCATAACAAGTATACAAATACTACCATGCCATGCATAAATACATAACCATAATCATACACATTAGGTCACCATCCTAGGACTTCCTAAGGAGATACTTGTGTAATGTCTAGTTGGGTTCATTACTTCCACCTATCCTAAGTAACCTCCCTTAAGTCATCCTAGTTAGGATCCTAGTCATTTATTCACATTGTCCATTTTACTTTAGGGAAATTATAGCCTTAACCGACACTAAGACCATGGGTGCTAAACATGGAATTTGGTGTTGTATAGCCTTACACCAATGGAAGGTGTTATTACCTAGCCAAGGTAGAGCATTAACACATGCTAGCATCCTAAGTGAATTCACTTTGCTAGATCCTATGTTGCAAGAATAGTTTATGGAACTAAGAGATAGTTACAATCCCTCTACATGCCATTGGGCAATTGGGGCCTCCTTTCATGAGAAAACATTGGTGAAACTTCCTCAAAGGGAAGTCACCACCTCATGTGGGTACATAGGTGAGTATTCCTCTAAGGGAAGTCAACACTCTATAAGGGACAAATGGTGAATCTTCCTCAAAGGGAAGTCAACACCTCTCAATGTCAAGTTCACTCGGTGCTAAGCTAAGTTCCCTTTATTGAAAAGCCTTTATTACATTTTTCATAAAACATAGGCTTGGGATATTCATTCATCATATGCTTATAGCATATTCAAGCACCTATCTAGTTTTAGAGTATTCTTGGGCACACCTCGAGGCCCCTCGATTTACTAGATCATCATTGATGTGTGTGTGTACATATATGTGAGCATACCTTTCACATAACACATAAGGGTTACACATGTTCATATATCAAGGCATATGTCTATAGGCATAACTATATCAGCAATTCTTTCATACAAACCCACTAAGACACTATGCACATTCATACTTCATGATATCATATAAATCATATTCATAACATGCCCATACGTTCACTTTCATATACATACAAACCAAACCTAGGAACTATCCTATCAAGGTACACATGTGAATGCATAGACAAGGTCCTATACCCTTGCCCATACTATTACACCTATCAAGTCATCCTTTATTAGGAAACATATCATACTTTCATATACATAACTTAACATGCATAGTAGTAGACACTAGTGAATATGAGAACTACATTTCATTTAGACACCACGAACCTTTATTACTTTTAAGCATGCAAGAAGTGTAAGTGTGTGTGTAAATTGTTCAACATGATCACATAATGGCAATCAACAACACATTGAGGCATCCACCCTCTTAAGACAATATTTCACTTTCAACTATAGACGACACAACACTCAATAGCATAAGAGACAAGTCATCTTCACATTACAGTTAAGACTCCTAACTTTGGCTATCCATGAATTCACATAGTGGTACATTGTTAAGGGATTATTAACCATTTTAATTCATCAATGGAAGCACCTAAACTTTACCCTAACATGGATATACACATGCTTATATAATAGCCATACAACCTAAATCACAACTAGAATAGGAAAAGTAGGCATAAGCTTCACAAAGTGTGATCATCACCACCACATATTCATATATTCATAAATTTGCCTTCAAGGCCATGGTCAACACATATATAATGACAATAAAGTAAACACCGACACCATAAGTGGACCATACCACACAATGCCGTACAAGGCTTCATCAACTACAATTCTATATGGAAAGTAGAAGAGATAAGCATTCTTACCAATTTCTCACCCTTTGATCATCCTTGATCAATCCTTTTTCATCAACAATTTATATAAAAAGGCAGTAGATAAAGGTGCTTTAATCATAAAAGAAACCATGTTTAAGACACTCCAATACCAAGCTACAACTAGTACAATACATCACCAATATACTAGAAAGTAGGAGGACATAGGTCTTTAACCAAATTCACTTGCATTGATCATCATTTATATTTCATCAATAACATCAATCTAGGGCAGTAGCTAAAGAAATCATACTCAAGTCTAATTCATGCTTTATTCACCCTAGAATTAAGATCACATAATGTTCATTAATACATTTAACTTGTAGGCTAGAAGAACCTACATTAGTTCATACCAAGATTCCTTTACTGTTGTTCAAGTATTCATATCCATAATTCATTAGAAACATCAATATAAGGCAGTAGTTAAGGAAATCATAATGTAAACGAAATCCTACTACAATTGCCATAACCTTTAAATTACAGTGAACATGCTACATTAGGAATCAATGGAAGATAGAATAACATAGGTCAATCAAACCTTGATCCACATGAAGCACTTACCTATAATTCAACAATAACATCCAAGTGAGATAGTAGATACAATTGTCCCTACACAATCGAATCCCACATTTATGCTTAACAAAGACAAGATTACAGTGAACACATAGAATCATAGGCTAAGCATATTAAAATCTTCATGCATTATTCCCCATAGATACTTAATCATAAATTGATAATCAATTCACGTAAATAACAGTAAACATAAGCAATTCAACGTAAGAGAATCACAAATCTACCATTAACAAGCCATGATCACAATGCCCATGCAAGGGTTAAATCAATTTTGGTAAGGGACATGGGTTCATCATGGAATTGGATTAAAATCACGTTAAAACCAATACATTAGCATCAATTCATCATGATTTAATCATTAAAAACGTTTTTAGAAAGAACCCATGGCTAGATTCAAAGATTGAAAGTTTGATCCTGGAATCTCTTTTGAAACATTGTGATTAACTCTCTAGATTGAAGGATAACTAGACATGAAGGATCACCATACCTTTGTCTAGTTGAAAACCTCTAAAAATTGGTGAATAACCCATGAGAATCCAATCTACAAGCTGTTCTTGAGCTTTAACAACAATGGAGGTTTCTAAAGAGAGTTGGTTTTGGAGGGAAGGTTAAATTTGTGTGAATGGGATTGGGAATGGGTTGGTCACGTTTTAGATTACTTATATACACCCAAAAATAGGTCAATAAATAAATTAGAGTCAGGTTAGTACGATGGGTGAATTTCCCATTCACCTCTTAATGAGGCAGTCGCATGGCACCAGTTGGAGGCCACCATCAAGGAACAACATGGACGGGGCGTCCTGGTGCACCGTCGTTGGTGACTGCAGCTTCCTCCTGGTGTCTTAAGCTCCTAAGGATAAGTGTAAACCCAATCCACAAATCAACGGGGCATCGATGTACCGACGAGGCATCACTTGGAGCTCGTCGATTGACACTGCTAAGGCAGTGTCTCGACATTCTTGTGTCCTTCTTGTGGGCCCTTTTGCGGGGCCCTTTAGAAGTCGTACCTGGATGTTTCCAATGTAACTACAACACTTAAAAAGTTGTAGACCTCCCGCATCGGTTTCACCCAAAACAAATACACGTAACACGTCCAAACATGCTAGGCCCCATCAAGACACACACATGCATGTCTCAAGGCTATCTTTCGAACGTCTTGGACGTTCTTGGACGTTTTACCTCCAAAATTCACGAAACTCCATATACTACAATTAAACATCATTATAACTCATTTTAATACTTCATAATCTCATGAAGTACAATTACAAGCACGGATAGACACATGAGGCCCATAGGTGACTAATCGTCGAACGTCTTGGTCATCCATTGACGTTTGACTTCCAAATCACCTCCAAATTTATACACCTCCTCTAAACAATATTATAAGTCATTTTAGGACCTTATAAATTTAATACAAATATGTTAGGATCTAGACACCCTAACTCATTTTGGGGGTCTTACACATATTGTGTCAAGAGAGGGTATTGTGGTAGATCCTAAGAAGAAGGATGCAGTCAAGATTTTGCCTAGACCACTAACTCGTTTTGACATTAAAAGCTTTTTCGGGTTTTCCGGTTATTGGAGGAGGTTTTTCAAGGGTTTTTCCTCCATTTATTCTCCGTTAATACCTTTGACTCATAATAAAGCTAAGTTTGAGTGGTCCGAGGCTTGTGAGAAAGATTCTAAGATTTGAAGGATAGACTTACTTCTATTGCGGCGTTGACCTTACTGTAGTGGACAGATGGTTTTCTTGTATATTGTGACACCTCTAGAGTTGGGTTGGGATGTGTGCTCAGGCAACGTGGTAAGGTGATTACCTATGCTTCGAGGCAAATCAAGGTACATGAAAAGAACTATGCGACCCATGATCTTGAATTAGGGGTTGTAGTGTTTGTTTTGAAAATATGGAGACATTAATTGTACGGGTCCATGTGGATGTCTTGACCGATCACAAGGGTCTTCAATATGTGTTTAGTTAAAAGACTTAAATCTCCGTAAAAGAATGTGGTTAGAACTTTTAAAGAATTATGACATGAGTGTCCTCTACCACCCCAACAAAGCTAATGTTGTGGCGGATTGACTTTGAAGATTATCCATGGGTAGTGTGTATAGTATAGAAGATGAAATGAAAGAGTTAGTCTGTGATGTGCATAGATTGGCCCAGCTAGGTGTCGAACTAATGGATTCCACCAAGGGTGGCTTCCTGATTCATAATGGCTCTGAATCATCCTTTATAGTGGATGTGAAGTCTAAAAAAGATCTTGATCCTCAGATGGTTAAGTTGAAAGAGTCTTTACTAGAGAATTCCGTTGAGGCATTCTCCCAATTGGGAGATAACTTGAGTACCAAGGTCGATTAAGTGTTCCGGATGTCGATTGTTTGAGATATAATTTTAGAAGAGGCTCATAATTCTTGATTTTCTACTCATCCAAGAGCCACCAAGATGTACCGTGATCTATGGGAAGTCTATTAGTGGAATTCTATGAAAAAGGATATTGAGGAATTTGTAGCTAAATGTCCTAATTGTCAACAAGTTAAGGTTGAGCACCGAAGGTCGGGAGGCTTTTTGCGAGATATACCAATTCCTACTTGGAATGGGAAGAAGTGAAAATGGATTTTACTGTAGGTTTGCCTCATACGCGAAGGCAACATGATTCTATTTGGGTCATTAATGATACAATGACAAAATTAACTTACATTATTCCGTTAATGTTTCACATTCAGCGGAGGACTATGCCAACTTGTACATAAGGGAGATAGTGAATTTACATGGAGTTCCTTAATCCATCATTTCGTATTGGGGTACTCAATTTACTTCACACTTTTGGAAGTCATTCCGAAAAGGGCTTGGTACTAAGCTCAAGCTTAGAACGACTTTTCATCCTCAAACAAATGGTCAAGCGGAATATTCCATTCAAACTTTAGAAGATATGTTGAGGGCGTGTGTTATAGACTTCAAGGGTAATTGGGATGACTACTTGCCATTAATAGAGTTTGTTTAAAATAATAGTGACCATTTAACTATCGATATGGCTCCTTTAGAAGCTTTATATGGAAGGACTTGTAGGTGTCCAATTGGTTTGTTTGATTTAGGTGAGATCGATCTTATTTGTCTCGAATAAATTTATAAGGCTAATGAGAAAGTTATGCTCATTAGAGAGAGGTTGAGAATGATTCAAAGTAGGCAAAAGTCTTATTCCTATGTGACGAGAAGGGACCTATAATTTGAAGTTTGTGATTGAGTCTATTTGAAAATCTCACCTATTGACTCCTTTTCTTTTTTATTTGTTTTCCTTCAAAGGGTACAAATAATTATTAAGAGTCATTTATCAGAATCAACTGATTCTATGAGGTTAACAATCTACCTTCTTAATAATGACAATTAATTTACATTATAATAGAATGTTTTTAGAGATATAATGGAGATTCCCTAATTTTCTTGATGTGTCTGTTTGTAGATCCCTTTACTATTTGTAGATCCCCCTGCCTTTATGGATTCATTGGTTGTGTTATCCCCCCTGCCTTAATAAAAATTGTGGGAAACAAAATTCTCCCCCTTTGGCATAAACAATAAGAAAAACACGAGGGCACACATGATATAGCTAAAACATGTAGCAACAGATAATAACACAGTAGCCCTTAGAGGACAAAGAGTCCTCAATAAACAATCCAAAAGATAGAGAAAGGTAGGGACATACCCCTATTGAAAGATCGTTAAAAATTAGCAGACAAAAAGTAAAAGATCCAGGATTAGTTTTTAGCGATCACCCCAAAAGTATTTTGAGGGTGTTGATAAAATTTTCACAGAATGAGTTGTAGGAGCCTTTCACTTCTTGAGAGAGACCGGAGTAAGAGGTTTGGACAGTGATAACAAGATCATTGATGGAGGATCTTATTCCACTTTTGAGAGAGTCAACTTGTTGACTGCGGAGATTCATTCCTATTGTATGCCAATTATATCAATACGCAACTTACCAACTTCAGAACTCGTATCCTTTTAAAGGAGAAATACCTTTTCAAAAACATTATGAATAGTCTCCAAACAACGTTCCACCACCATAATGTAAGTCTTGAGTTCATCAATGTCCTGCATCAGGAGGGCATCCGACTTTGTAGATCTTAGTGGGTTTTGATAGCTTCAGCTCTCATTTTAACAGACTCCTTTTTCACCCATTTTTTTTATTTCTACACAAACCTAATAACAAATGAAGTACGAAAGTCATAAGTAACATTAATAAGAAGTGTAAACTTCAGAGATCCACAAGAGAATCCACCAGGATGCACGAGATGACTAACCCATAAAGCAACTTGCAAATGCATTCGGGTCTTCATCACTTTACAGCATATACTCTTTTAACCAAACCACCCAGTTAATGTGATACTTCTTAAGTAAGCAGTACAGAAGAAACACATCCCGAGTAGAGATACTTCTCAGATATGGAATAAGAGTGGTGACAACAATAAGTGCCTGCATGCGATGTTCAAAGAAAGTAGATAGAGTCCCAAATTAGATAAGTCAGAATATGGTCCAACTACGGTTCTCATTGCATCTTTAAGTCATGACTGATACACCATCAAAAATTGGTGCAATGAATATTGCTTCATCAAGTCGTACAAGCGTAGCACATGCTATACGATCAGTTAAAAAATTTACTGACATGAATTTCAAGAGTTGGAAGCAAAATATGTTATTTTATTTAACTACTTTGGGTCTACAAATATTCATCAAAGAATGTGTTCCTGAATTAGCGGATTCAACTCCGGATGGTGAACATATTATGGTTATTGAAGCTTGGAAGCATTCTGATTTCTTATGCAAGAACTATATTCTAAATTGGCTTAATGATGACTTGTACAATGTTTACAATAATATGAAAACTTCCAAAGACCTTTGGGTTGCTTTAGGAAAGATGTATAATACGGAGGATGCTGGATAGAAAAAATTCATCATTGCAAAGTTTATGGACTTGAAGATGGTAGATAACAACTCGTTTATTACCAAGTTTTGGAATTGGAATTGATTATCAATAATCTCCTTGTGGAAGATCTAGTGAATAACGAGGCCTTCCAAGTAGCTGCTATGATTGAGAAGTTACCTCTGTGGAAGGTCTTCAAATATTACTTAAAGCATAAGAGAAAGGAGATGTCCCTTGAAGATCTCATTGTAAAATTTAGAATTGGAGTGGACAATAAGGCTGTGGAGAAGAGATCTTGTGGAAATTCAAAAATATTAGGAGCAAATATTGTTGAAAACGGAACGCCTAAGAAGATAAAGAGCAAACTTTGTATAGTAAAGTGGCCAACCTAAGAATAAATTCAAAGTTAATTGCTTTAATTGTGAAAAAAATGGTGATATAGCTGAAGATTGTAAGGATCTAAAGAAAGCAAAGAATGAAGATCTAGCAAATGTTGTTGAATTTTAAGATTATAATCTACGTGCTATGCTTTTTGAGTGCAATCTTGTGGGAAATCCAAGAGAGTGGTGGATAGATTCCGATGTTACCCACCATGAATACACCAACAAATAAATTTTTGCATTGAGCCTACTCAAGGTAATGAAATGATTTACATGGAAAACTCGGCAACTACATTGGTTGAAGGAATGAGCAAAGTTCTCTTGAAGATGACATCTGGCTAGGTGGTGACTCTCAAGAATGTGCTACATATTCCAGAATTAAGAAAGAACTTGTCTACTCCACTTCATACTAAAAATGGATTCAAATGTGTATTTGTTCCTAACAAAGTTGTAATTAGTAAAAATGAAGTGTATGTTGGAAAGGGTTTCCTTTGCGAGGGCTTGTTTAAGCTCAATGTAATAGCTATTTTTAATAATAAATTTCTTGTTCTACTCACTTGCTTGAGTCGGGTGGTTTATGACATGAACGTTTGAGACATGTCAATTGTAAGACCTTGCAAAAACTGATTAGTTTGGAAGTATTGCCTAAAGTTGAGTGCAATAAAACACAATGTCAAATATGTGTGGAAGCTAAGTTTTCTAAGAATCCTTATAAATATGTTGAAAGGAATTTCAATCTTGTAGATTTGATTCACACATACATTTGTGATCTCAAAATCAACACCAACGAGTGGTGGGAAAATTATTCATAACTTTTATTGATGATTTCACTAGATATTGTTATTTTTATATAATATCAAGTAAACATGAAACAATTGAAATATTTAGGCAATACAAAAATGAAGTTGAAAATCCATTGGATAAAAAGATAAAAATGATAAGAAGTGATAGGGATGGAAAATATGAATCTCCATTTGCGGAAATATGTTTAGAAAATGGAATTATTCATCGAACGACTGCCCTTATTCACCACAATTTAATGAGATTCTGAAGAAAAAAAATTAAAATTTGAACGAAATGATGAATGTCTTACTTTTAAGTTTAGGTTTACCACAAAACTTATTGGGGGGGGGGGAGCTAGCCTTATAGAAAATCAAATTCTCAATAGAGTGTCCCATAGAAAGACACAATTTATTCCGTATGAGAAATGGAAAGGAAAGAAACCCTACTTTAAATAGTTCAAAGTTTGGGGGTGTCTAAAAAAAGTCCAAGTTCTTTTACATAAAGGGTTGAATAGGACCAAAGATTATGGACCGTGTGTTTGTTGGATATGATATAAGCAACAAGACGTGTCGATTTTTTGTTTATAAAGTTGAACATCCATATATTCATGACAATACGGTAATTGAATCAAATAATAGTGAATTCTTTGAACACATTTACCTGTATAAAGCTAGATATGAAGAGTCTAGTGGGGGTATAAATAACCTCAAGATGAACCAAAGGAAAATATAAAAAATGAAGAAAATCCAAGGCGTAGTAAGCGTCAAAGGAAAATGAAGGTTTATGGTACTATTGAAAAGTACAAGGAAAGAGTTGTAGTCAAAGAATTGAAACGAAAGGAAGACCTTGATTACATTGATATACACTCTTCAGTGAAAACTAGAACATCTATTTGGATGTTTGTTCCACGTGCAGAAATATATGATCTTGAAATCCATCAAATGGATGTAAAAATAGTTTTTTAAATGGAGACTTAGAGTAATAAATTTACATTGAACAACCCAAAGTATTTACGATTCCTGGAAAAGAAAGAAAAGTCTGCAAACATTTGAAGCCACGTTATGGACTGAAATAAGCACCCAAACAGTCGCATCCAAAGTTTGATAAAAAATGTTGGTAAACAGATTAAAGATTAATGAATGTTAAAAATGTGTTTGCATTAAGGTCACTCCAACTCATAAGGTCATTGTTTGTTTGTATCTGCAAGATATGATAATCATCAGTAGAGACAGAGACGTAGCTGACATAAATGCTACTAAGCAGATGCTTAATAGTAGATTTGAAATGAAAGACCTTAGAGTGACAAATGTTATATTGGAAATAAAAACCGTTTGAACTCCACAAGATTTGGATTTGTCACAGCGTTATTATTTTAAAAATGTACTTGACAAGTTCAAGTATTTAGATTTCAATATTGTGAAGACTCTAATAGGTGTGCGCTTCGCACCTTGAAAGAATAAAGGTGAAAGTGACTCACAATTGTACTATATGACAGTGTTGAGAAGTTTGATGTATATCATGAATTGTACATGACTAGGTATGGCATGTTTTATTAGTAAATTGAGTCGGTACAGGAGCAATCTCAATTAAACTCACTGGATGTCAATGAAGAGAGTTTTTAAAAAATACTCAAACTATGCTTCGAATTATGACAAATATCCAGCAGTAATTGAAGGATATAGTGATTCGAATTGGATCACTGCATGAGATCATGTAAAATCCAGAAGTTAACACTACAAAAAACCTCTAATTACCAACAAATTTTACTAACAACTTAATTTGGTTAGTATTCTACTAACAAATTACCAACATTTTTCTAACCGAATAGTATTTTAAAACATAACAACGAAATTCTAACAGATTACCAACATAAATCTTACTATCTAAGTATTTTAGTTGGTAAATACGGCGGGAAAAAATGGCGCCAAATTTACCAACCTTCTATCAATGGATTACCAACAGATTTATTACTAACACACACCTTTTGTTGGTAATATTACCAACGAATTATATATCGGTTGGTAAATATGAAAAAAAATTGTTTATATAATGTATTAATATATTACCAATGAATTACTAACCAAACATTTACCAACGACAAGATTGTATTGCTAAAATTTACCAACCAATATAAATGTGTTGGTAAATTAGTAACGAAATATAATTTGTTGGTAAACTTGCCAACCAATATCAAATTAGTTAGAAATTTTGCCGACGAATAAAGATTGTAGTTAGTAAATTACTAACATCATTAAAATGGTTGATAATATATCAACTGATCACTACTCCATTGGTAAAATTTACCAACATATTAATTATTAGTTGGTAATATTACATATGAATATTTATTTGAATAGTAACTATTATCAACTATGATAAAATTTAGTGGTAAATTATTAATTAGTAACTTATATTTTAATAGTTGGTAAATTACCAATTGAAGTTAATTCTTTTGGTAATCAGCGTCTAGTGTTGAGGCTTTCATATTTAATTTGTGTCATTAGGCTTTTTATCTTTTAAATCTTAACCAAAACTTGACTTTGTTGAATATTTTTGGTAAACGTGCTCAGATTAGAACTCTTTTAGTGTCATTAGCTTCGAAAAGTCATTTTTTTATCTAAAGAGAAGGTTGGTTCATGTTTGGAGGCTGTCATTTGTTTGTACCATTCTGTGTTTTAAATTTTATATTTAGGACAAAATTTGACTTTGGTCAATTTTTTTGTGAACTTGCTCAGATGAGAATTTCGTTAGCGTAATTAACTCCAAAGGTCATTTTTTATCTAGTAGGATGGTTGGTTTGAGTTTTGAGACTTTCATTTTTACTGTGTGTCGTTAGATGTTTAACATATAAATTTTAGCAAAAATTTAACTTTAGTCAATATATTTGATAACGTACCCAGATAAGACAATTAAATGCGAAAAATCATTTTTGATGTAATAAGATAGAGAGTTCGGATTTTGAGGCTTCCATTTTTAGTTTATGTCGTTAGGCATTTTAGCTTTTAAGTTTTGGCCAAAATTTCACTTTAGTCAATATGTTTGGTAATCGTGCTCGAATTGAAATTTTGTCACCCTAGTTAGCCATATAAGTTTAGTTTTGATCACATAGGATGTTTGGTTCGGGATTTGAGACTTATTTTCAGTTTGTGTCATTAAGCGTTTTAACTTTTAACTTTTGGCTAAAATTTGAATTAGGTCAATTTTTTTTCGGAAACATCCTCTAATTTTAATTTCGTCAGCGCGGTTAGTTATGGAAGGTCATTTTTCTCTTTATAGGATGACTAGTTTGGATTTGACGTTTTCATATTCAATTTGTACCGTTAGGCGATTTAAGTTTTAACTTTTTACAAAAAATTGATTTTGCTTAGAATTTTTTGTAAATGTGCTCTGATGAAAATTATGTCAGTTTGATTAGCTTCGAAAGGTCATTTTTATATCGAATAAGATGGTTGTTTCAGGTTTTGAGACTTTCATTTTCAGTTTCTGTTGTTAAGCATTTTAACTTTTGGCCAAAATTTATATTTGGTCAATATTTTTTGTAAACGTGCTCAAATTAAATATTTTGAATAATGATATGTGTCATATTTAGATTAATTTGACTTGTTATCATAGATTTTTGCATTGTTTCATTCAAATGATTTATAAAATTGATTAATATTTTTGGATTTATATTCGTGCTCTTAGATTTTTAAATGCAATAAATTAATAAATATTTTACTATTGAATAATTATTCAGTTAATAATATTTTGAACATATTGTCAATCAATTACTAAGCAAACATTGAACTTGAATGATATATTACCAATAAACTAACAATCAATTAGTAAATTTATTAGAAAAATAATTATACTAAAGTATCTTAAATTTGTTACAAACAAGGGTTGTGGTGTAGTGGTAAGTGATCCTACATCTTTAACCAAGAGGTCTTAGGTTTGATTCTCGTTGGGTACATAATCATATTTGTTAGGGAGTGCTTTACCACCCAATGTGGGACTTTCCGGTGTGAATCCAGATTTAGTCAGGCTCCAATTTGCGTATCCGAACACCGGATGGAAAACCAAAAAAAAAGGTATCTAAAATTTATTGCAAATTTAACAACACAAAAATTTTTGTTACTAAAATTATCAACCAATTACCAATGTATGAATCAAAAATGAAGAAAAAAATTTACCAACTCCTTTTCAATTTGTTAGTAAAGGTACTAACGATATTCTAACGAAAAATTAGTTGGTAAATTTACCAATAGAAATTTCAGGGTCATATTTCAAAAATTTTTAACAACATCTTTGGGTGTTTATCAACTGATTTTTGGTTGGTAAGTTTACTAACAAACTAAAATCAGTTGGTAATATTTACCAACGAGCTTTTTAGCAACGGATTAATATAAGGTTGCATTTGGTTGATAATTCAATTTGCCTATCGATTTGATCAATTTACCGACGAATGTTTTGTTGGTAATTGATCTTCCTTTTGTAGTGTAATATGTATTTAGTCTTGGTGGTAGAGCAGTCTCTTGAAAATTATCCAAAAGACAAGTATTTAACATTTCCCTATGGAATATAATTTACCACTTTTGATAAAACCAATGAAGAAGCTCAATGACTCCGGAATTTCATGGAAGATATTACATATTGGCCTAAACCATTACCACATGTATGCATACATTATGATAGTCCGGCGGCAGGGAGCATGGTATAACGGTAAATCTCCTCACATAAGATAGAGTCATAATATCGTTAGAGAACTATTCTATAGTAGAATTATCATAATTAACTATGTAAGGTCAAAATATAATGTATCGGATCCACTTATAAAAGGCATAACTAGAGAGGCATTTGAAATATCATCTAATAAGATGGGTTTAAGGCCTAGGACAAGTCAAACATGATGGTAAATCTACCTAAAAGACTGGAGATCCCAAGATCTAGGTTCAAAGATATCAAACAAAGTTGTATCTGACGGCCAAAGATGTCAAATAATCCCACTCATTCTCATGATGAAGACAATGTTTAGTAACCAAGGATAAAGCTTATATTGAAGTTTTTTAATGGTTTCTATGTTTGGCAAGACATGAGCAAATCATTTCTCTACGGGAGTAAATATTTAGAAATCACCTATGCGGGAGTGAAATGCAAGTCGTTTAAAGGAGAACGTTGGTAAATGTTGATTCTCAAAGCTGTCATGAAACCAAGTAGTGTTCATGGATGAAACGAACAAAACTGTGACAATTATAGATGCAAAAGGATGGTTGTGTAACTTACTTTGTCTAGGTGTAGATTCAACTTCTATTGTTCAATGATATTGCATCTACTGATTTATCTAGTGCATAGTTCAAAGGGAAACCCACGTCTTCCGATGCAAGTAGTCATTGTTTCTAATCACACACTAGTCTGTGTATATCTATCTTTCGCGTTATAGACATTCCCATTCATGTGGGGGACGAAGTGTTGGTTTCATTGTACAATGTGTTAATGGATAATGGTATATATAGTAAGGATTGGTGAATTAAAAATGTGAAAGTGTTGCATGTATGAATGCAGTAATTCATTCATGAATACTCATGACACATGAATGCAGCATTTCGTATTTTAATGAAACCTTTCGTATTTCTAGGCTACCTTTTCACATATCATGCATGAATCATTCTGGTTACATATAAGCTATAAATATATGATCCTTTTTCTCAGATATTGACATAAGTTTTTGAAACAAGTTTATAAGAAGAAAAAAAAATCCATAGTAAGGAAAAAAGGTTTTTGCTTTTCCGCAAACATCAAGTGTTATTACAAGTCATTGACTAGTTCGCTGGACAACAAATTTGAGGTACCACTATTTGTCTGTCATTGATAATTTTCTCTTGGGAGGATATATTCCATAATCTCTGGTACTTGAGAGAATAAGTTTCTTAAGGAAACTCTATGAATTAAGAGACTTGACTCTGTTAGGATATCTACCAATCCTAGATAAGGATGGACATGTTTTTAAATATTTGTATTTAGTTATTGTAGGTAGAGTTAAGTACTCTTTTAGTTCTATTAGGACTCTATGTCCTCCAATCTTAGTATTTAAATGTTTGATGTATCATTAATAATTAAAATCAATTTTATCAAAACTCTCTCATGGTATCAAGAGCAGAAAACTATACGTTTCCTTTGACCATGGCCAATTCATCAATCAGTAGTTCATCCTCTACCAATTTTCCACATCAAAATTTGATTAAGTTAGATGGAAATAATTATGTATTGTGGAAGTCGCAGATTTCACCAGCGATAAGAGGTCATGACCTGGAAGGGTACGTTGATGGATAACATAAGTGCCCTGAAAAATTCATCCCCGCCAATTCAACCAATGAAATTCGCATGAATCGGTTGTGAATCCTGCGTACTTAACATGGAGAAAATAGGACCAATTACTCCTTAGTTGGCTTCTTTTGACTCTCAATGAGAGCGTTTTGCCACAAGTTGTGGGGTGTGCCTCATCCACGGAAGTCTGGCAAACATTAGAAAATATGTTTGCATCTCAATCGAAGGCGCGACTTATGCAACTTCGTCTTCAGTTGCAGACCACAAAGAAAGTCTCTTTGTCCATGACAGATTACCTTCACAAAATGAAGTCTATTGCAGATAACCTTGCTGCAGCAGCACAACCAGTCAAAGATAACGATCTCATTCTCTACATTCTTAGTGGCCTAGGACCGGATTATGACGCTTTGGTTGTTTTAGTTACATCTAGGGCAGAATCTATCTCCATCGTTGATCTCCATGGGTTGCTCTTAAGTCATGAAACTAGGCTTGACAGTTTGAATCTTATAGAACAAGGTCTTGGTCAAGTTAATTTGACAGAAACGAATTCTAATACTAGTCAAAAGAATGACAATGGTTTCCGCAAGAACAATACATCGAATAATAACAATGGCAGGTTTAGACGAGGTCGAGGTCGTGGTCGAGGTGGTCGATATAATATGGGTCATGGTCAATCTCATAATCCCACGGGCTCTTCTCAATGTCAAGTGTGTAACAAATATGGACACACTGCGTTAACATGTTATCATCGTTTTGATCATGCTTATCAAACAAGTACTAATACTCAAATGCAGCCTTTATAGCTCAACCAAATACGGTCTCTGACCCAGCTTGGTATCCTGATTCCGGAGCTACAAATCATCTCACCAATGATCTCAATAATGTCACTATCCGTGGAGACTACAGTGGCAATGAGAAAATTGTGGTTGGTAATGGAACAGGTTTGCCTATATCTCATATTGGTGATTCTAAGTTTCTTTTTTCGTCCCGCTCACTGCAATTGAAAAATATTTTATTTGTGCCTGAAATTACTAAAAGCTTATTAAGTGTAGCACAATTCACTGTTGACAACACTGTGTTTTTTGAATTTCATCCTTATTTTTGTCTTGTGAAGGATCGGGCAACGGGGAAGGTCCTATTTGAAGGGAGATTTGAAGATGGACTCTACAAGCTTCTCTCCATTGGCAGATCTGATTTGCGCTCATCCTATCAACCTCGAGCTTTTCTAGTGACAAAACCATATCTAGATGTATGGCATAGTTGTTTAGGTCATCCTTCAATAAAAATTGTTCAAACTGTTAGTAAAGCTCTCAATCTAGCGTTTTCTATGAATAAAAATTTAGATGTTTGCGCTTCCTGCAATCAAGGCAAAAGTCATAAACAACCTTTTCCTATTTCAACTTCATTGTCGCTCCATCCTTTAGACCTGATTCATTCTGATGTATGGGGTCCTGCTCCTTTATTAGCAAGCAATAAATTTCGTTATTATGTTGTGTTTATTGATGATTGCACCAAATATACTTGGTTTTACCCTACGTCATCTAAAAGTGAGGTATATACTATCTTTTTATGTTTTAAATCACAAGTTGAAAACTACTTTGAATGTAAAATAAATGTAGTCCAGTCTGATTGGGGTGGAGAATATCAAAAATGCTCTAAATACTTTGAACAAGTTGGCATACTTCATCAGGTGTCTTGTCCTCACACTCATGAACAAAATGGCTCCGCCGAAAGAAAACATCGTCACATAGTTGAAACAGGCTTAGCTCTTCTAGCGCGTGCCTCTCTTCTGCTTCAATTTTGGGACTATGCATTCTCTACTGCAGCCTATCTCATAAATCGTATGCCAACTCCTATCCTAAAGAATATCTCGCCTTTTGAGAAATTACATGGAAAGCGCCCAGATATCATTTTCTAAAAGTATTTGGTTGTGCTTGCTATCCTTATTTGCGACCTTATACTTCGCACAAGCTTGCTTTTCGATCTTCTCAATGTATTTTTTTAGGATATATTTCAAATCATAAAGGTTATAAATGTCTTCTTGTTCCAAGTGGTCGTATCTATATTACCCGTCATGTTGTTTTTGATGAGTCTTTTTTCCCTTACGTCACTTCAAACCGTGTCAAAACTGCAAGTCCTTCACCTTCTGTGTGCTCACCTATGTTAACCGTAATTGCTCCATGCAGTACTTCTACATCCAACAACACACTACCCCTGCCAACTCCCCTTACACAACCTTGTACTCCTCTTCCTCCAATTTCCTAACTAATATAAACCTTCCAGTTGAGTTACCTCTTCCACTCTTGCACAATCAACCCTCTCAACAGATTCCTAAGTCCAACCCTTCCACCAGAACTAAATCCACTACCACAAATCATGCTCCTCATCACATGATTACAAGAAACAAAGGTAAAGTGACTAAACCTCAAGCCAACCTCTCCACCAAATATCCACTTCCAGATTCATCTCTTTCAGCCGAGCCGACTTGTTTTACCCAGGCAAACAAGGATCCAAAATGGAGGGAAGCTATGCAAGAGGAATACAATGCTCTCATTCAAAAAGGAACTTGGACCCTCGTACCTGCATCCAATATCAAGAACATTGTTGGTATCAAATGGATTTTTAAACTCAAACTTCATCCAAATGGGTTCATTGAGCGTTATAAGGCTCGTTTAGTTGCAAAGGGGTATAATCAGGAAGCTGTCATCGTGTATCATGATACATTTAGTCCTGTTTTGAAACCTACCACAATTAGAGTTATTTTGACTTTAGCCTTGTCAAAAGGGTGGTCTCTTCGCCAACTTGACATCAAGAATGCATTTTTACATGGTGAGTTACAAGAAGAGGTATATATGGCTCAACCTACTGGTTTTATTGATCCGCAGCTTCCTCATCATGTTTGTCGTTTACATAAGGCGTTGTATGGTCTCAAAAAAGCCCCTAGGGCTTGGTTTGAGAAGCTCAGTTCAACATTACTTTGCCTTGGCCTCAATAGCTCTAAGTCGGATACTTATCTGTTTATTCATTCATGTGGTTCCAACATTACTATTGTGTTGGTTTACGTGGATGACCTTATAGTCACAGGCAGCTCTACTGATTTCATAAATGCTCTCATTCAGAAGTTGTCCTTTGACTTAGCTGTGAAAGATCTCGGAAACTTACATTATTTTTTATGTGTGGAGGTTACTACTTCTCCTACTGGTCTGGTATTATCTCAAACCAAATATGTTAGAGACCTTCTACAGAGAGCTCATATGGATGGTGTGCGACCAATTTCAACTCCAATAGTCAGTGGGTTGCAATTATCCAGGCATGGAAGCACTCCCTTTGAATATCCAGCGCTATACTAAAGCCTAGCGGGGGCTCTTCAGTATATCAACATTACTAGGCCAGATGTATCATATTCTGTTAACAAATTATGTCAATTTATGCATTCCCCTACAGTTGCTCATTTTCAAGTGATGAAGCGAGTGCTGCGTTATTTGAAAGGGACTATGCATCTTGGTTTACGACTTCGACAATCTCCGTCATTAGTTGTCAATGGCTTCTCTGATACAGACTGGAAAGGGAGTCCTGATGATCGGCGATCCACTCATGGTTATTGCATTTTCCTCAGGCCTAATATGGCATCATGGTGTTCCAAGAAGCAAAGAGTTGTTTCACGATCTAGTACTGAATTTGAATACCGAGGCTTAGCTGCTGCTATGGCTGAGATTATATGGTTACAACATCTTTTACAAGAATTACATATTCCTTTGCCAAAACCTCCTAAGCTCTGGTGTGACAGCTTATCTGCTACTTATCTTACTGCCAATCCAATCTTTCATGCTCGTACGAAACATATTGAGTTGGATTTCCATTTTGTCAGAGAGAAAGTTGCCTCTAATGATCTGGACATGTGTTACATAAACTCACGAGATCAAATAGCCGATACCTTAACTAAAAGTCTACCAGCCCGGCGGTTTTTGTTCCTTCAAGACAAGCTCATTGTTACAACATCACAGTTTCGCTTGGGGGGGATGTTAGGATATCTACCAATCCTAGATAAGGATGGTCAGATTTTTAAATAGTTGTATTTAGTTATTGTAGATAGAGTTAAGTACTCTTTTAGTTCTATTAGGACTCTAAGTCCTCCAATCTTAGTATTTAAATGTTTGATGTATCATTAATAATTAAAATCAATTTATCAACACTCTTTCAGACTCTTCTTTCAATTATCTTATTGGTTATATGATTTTTTGTTTCCAAAATTAATTTAACTTCATATTGTATATTTCATTATTTGTATGAAATTTATTTGAAGTCACATTTTTGGGAAAACAGATTATGCACTAAGAAACTTAACGATCTTAAGGAAATTGGTAGATCATGAATTAAAAAGATTGGGGGGGGGGGGTCTGGTTTCCACTCCCCTGTCTTTAACTTGAAGAATGTGCTAACTGATCTGCACAATTGTTCATGAATTTTTTAAATAAAAGGAAAGAAAAATAGAAGTGAAGTCACATATGAGTGCTTTACAATGTTAAATTATAACACCAAACTAAGAGTTGTTGTCGCAAGATTTCCCAGTGCTTGTTTAAAAAAAAAACTGTCAATCTCCACAAATATTATATTTGATGCAAAATATTCTTCTAGCAAGCTTAGTGTTTCTCGAACACCCAGAGTCCCGACCTTGAGTGAGTCATGTGGTGTATATAATCGACTAGAGTAACCTTTGATGAAGTTTTATGAGAACCACAGACTAGCATGCTAACCCTTTCTACTCCCAAAGTAAGATCAAAAGAAGCATCAATGTTTCCATTAAGGATATTCTCATTAGGAGGATACCATCAATTGGAAAGATAGTTGCAATGGAACTGGAGGTTTCCCTTCATGTTGTCACGATCCGAGAGCACCCCCTAGTCGTAACCGGCGTCATCGACCTCGAAGAGGTCTTA
This sequence comes from Solanum sitiens, assembly GCA_016801875.1. Lineage (NCBI taxonomy): Eukaryota > Viridiplantae > Streptophyta > Magnoliopsida > Solanales > Solanaceae > Solanum > Solanum sitiens. The sequence continues at coordinate 718,642 of JABWTJ010000089.1, read as the reverse complement.
GAAAAGCCCTTAGCATTCATTATCGCATATAGTCATCGAAAAATACGGAATTATTAAAACTTTTACAATTTAAAGTCAACTTCTTCTTTATATCAAAATAGGAACTAACTTTGTCTTATAGTACCATCTAGACATAGGAATATGAAAGTTGGGACTTAGTCCTTACATCAATAGAAAGTCTTAGAATAGGATAGAACAACATAGTCTACCAAATATACAAAATGAACTAAAGATAGAATCATAGGTGCTTTGTCCTTGTACTTGAGGACTTGCCAACTTGGGAAAGCGAATCCAAGCTTCTTCAGAAATGGCCTTGAATCACCTCAATGGTCCGAACCTATATGTGGGTGAAAAAGGGGAACAATATGGGTTGGTACAACACACGTACTAAGTATGTCGCCATGCACATAAAACATTTGAAATATGTACAAAAGACATTTTAGTTGAAAACATGCTCTTTATCAACTAAAACCCAATATGCATACAAGATAGGGAACATAAGCTAAATCAACATAATAGTAACCCAACATATAAGCAACCTAAGAACACTAGTGCAATGGATAGGATCCCATAACCCCATGAAAAGCTAGGTATCAACTATAAGCCACCTACTACATTCATATGTCATAACATCATGATATTTATACTTAGATTACAATACATAATCCATAATCATCATAATCATATGAGAACCCTACTACAACCACCTCTTTGAATCATACATGTGAAATATGCAAGAGAAGTCTCATACCCTCCCTTGCACTATGTAAAACTCCTTAGGAACGTCCTAGTGGGGTTTCATATTCTTTTGTTCATTCTTTCATACCTTTACTTTTACATTTAGGGAAAATTTTCAATAACCGACATAGACCATGTGACCTACATGGAGTCCGGTGTTCTACTACTACACCAAAAATAAAGGGTTTCCACTTGCCTAAGGTGAAACCTTTCATACTAGCTATCTAGGTGGATCCACTAGCTATCATCCTATGTGGGCACATAGTTAATGAAAAAGGAGATTGCTACTAGAAACCCAAACTTACTAAAGTAGAAGTCTTCCATCTCATGAGACAACATATATTTTTGGGAACCCGGAATAACTAACATATAAGGAACCTATGTGGGGAGCCGGACTTGCTAAACGTAAAAGCCCCCATCTCATTTTCATGTCCTCTCAGTGCTACACATTTATTCCCTTTAGTAGTCATCTGTAGTCATTACATAAGTTCACATTAGTCTTTACTAGACACTCATGTCAACCTCTTATCATAATAGCTCATATGTGTTCATAAGTGAGAATGATTCGTTCACTTCAGAAATACTAACAAGTGAGCACACCATTCAGTTTATCATTATATTATAATTATGAGAACTACCCTCCAATAATATAACAATCTTACCATAACATGCATACATACTTCATACTTAATTCAAGTGTATGGGTTTAGGATGAGGAAACCTTGTCATCAATACCACAACAACTCCACGGAGAACCAACCTTCATACCTTTTTGACCTTCAACGGACTTGATACTTCAGTCAACCCAAATATGCATAATCAACACATGATATATGGTAATTCATGAATTAATAATACACCTACCATCAACATAAAACAATTGTTGTACTCATCATCTTCAACCAATCTACAATATCAAATCCAAAATTTAAGAAATTGGGGAAAAACATGGGTCTAATGGAATATCAAGTGAACAACAACAATTAGTAATCATTATACACATAATAAACCCTAACTAATCATAATAAATCATAATTAATCCATGAAATTTCTTTAAGAAGGAAACCCATGTGTAAGAATAAAACACTAGCTTTTGGGTGAACTTTTGATAGCTTAATTTGAGGGGACCACTTGGGTAAAGGATTCCCAAGAGTTAAAATACCTTTTTAATCTTCAAATAATTATGAAATAAATTTGATTTCTTGAATCCCTATTGAAAGCTTTCTCTTCCTCTTCAATGGAGTATGTAGTTGAGAGAGTTTGGAGGGAGTTTGTGTTTTGATTTAATATGTTGACTTAGAATGACTTGGGGTAATAGTGTTGGGGTCTTATAGTTAGGTTTAGTTAGGTAATTAACTGACTAACCACCATCCTTAACCCTTAATAAAATGACCAACTAAAAATAAGACCCTTGACTTAAAACTAAAAGTCGAACACCTAGCACCATTGACGACCATCACCTACGGACCGTAGGTGGTGTGACACCCCATCCTACATGGTGTCATTTAATTCAGGGAGTGGTCTTGGGGTGTCTTTGGTTAGTATACAAAGTCTCAACTCACAAATCCAACCCTCGCCTCGTCAATCCATTCATGACCCGTCAATGGGTCTTGTGGATGGCTACTGCAAATTGCAGCTTTTTGCTCTAATGTTTGGGTCCTCCTCAAGGCCCCCTATGGAGGTCCTTGGGAGGTCGTAACCGGACTTTTTTATCCTAAACATATATTTTAACCAATTTAGAGTAATTATACAAGATTTAACCATCATACAACACTCTCAAGCCTTCACAAGACCATAGATCACAGTTCAATTTCATTATTTTCCCGACTTCATGGTCATTTCTTGACGTTAAGGTACTAACACTTCCAAACCAAGTTAATCACATTAGTTTAGGTCTATAAATGTCATGTTAATCATTTTTATTTCATTATTCACAGTATGAGGCTCTAGCTTAGGTCATTGTATTTCCGGGGTATTTCACATGCGTTAGTCTAATCCTACCAAAATACTGCTACGTCATGCCACACGAGACTATTTCTTGCATTCCGTAGTTCCTAGAGAATCATGACGGCTTCATGTAATTGATCGAGATTTACAATATCATTCAGCAAATTAAGCTTATTAAACAAAGATGATACTTGTTTCGTGCGTTGCACTCTACTAAACAGTTTAATATAATTTTGTCCCTTAAAGGCATGCAAGACATAGTTGCATTCAAGAATCTTCTTAGTCATTAAGTTATTGCTTATTGGAAGGAAACTATGTAAAGCTCTCAAAACAAAATTCAATACTTTAGGAGGCATCTTCATTTTTTTAGTTTTTTTAGCCGAAATTGGCCATCTAAATTAGGTTTAGTAGCATGCATTATGCATCACCGGATACCCACTCTTAAAGGTGTATCATCACTTCCTATCACATCTCCACATTAATTGATCATCTCTAAGAATAAATCCCAACGTAATTCACCTAATGAGAGAAAAGTTTCTCTAACTTGTGAATATTCTAAGTTCTTGTGTCTCAATTAATAATATATGTCACATTCAAGTCTAGCAAGATGTTATGGGGGTTACATGTAATAGATACAAATTGTTTAGTCGGTAATGATGGATCATTGAAATCCTAGTATCAAGGGTATTACTAATGCAGTTGAGTCATCCTTTCTGAAGAAGGTATTTAGATGCACTAAGAGATTGTCGTACGAAGCTATGATTTCAAATGTTAGTATGGTTAAGGGTGAGACTAAATTAAGGATCAGACAGAATTAATTTAATAAATATGGTATTATGGTTAAGGGTTAGATTTAAGTAATTTAGTAAACATGTTATTATGATTAATTGTTGATTTGGAAAATTTAGCAATCCACTAATATCAATTGTATAAAAAGTAAAGTGTCAAAAGTACATCTAAACTATCTCTTTTTTTTGTTCGATATCTAAACTATTAGAAGTGTAAATTTTATAACAAAACTATCACTCATTAGTTTAATAAAAACATACGTCTCCTTTAATTACACTATGTTGATGGTATGTGAACTAAACTCTCTTTTAGTTAAAAAGTTGTCACATGACACTCCACATGAACAAAATATTCCACCTTGACAAAAGTAAATAATTTTTTAGTATTAATTTAACATCGAAGAAGATTAAAGTATCACTATACAAAAAATAATAATTTAAAAAAAAAAAATCTATACCATGTTCCACTACCGCCTCATACCGTACACCCCTCCCCTCCCCCCTCCCAATCCCCTTCCCTTCCAAAATATTTTTTTAGTTCTTATTTCATTTTTAAAAAAAATAACTCTGCCCTACACCACATTACCCTTCGATCCAACTATTTTTCTTATTTTGTTAGAGATACATACATATGTTTTTAGGAAAATATTTTCTAACTGCCGCAAAAGAAATTAAAAATAAAATTTTCATTTATGTTATATTCGGTACTCAAGTAGAAAAAAATAATTTTATAGAAATATATGAACACTAAATTAAAAAGATATATATATTAAAATACAACGACAGCGAAGAGGAGGTTGAGTAGGGTAAGAAAAATGTTTATTTTAAAAAGAATATTTTTTTTAGGGATAGTGATACTTTAATTTTTAACTAATACTTATAGTTTATTTATTTTTTTATCAAGATGAAATATGTTATTCATATGAATTGTCATATTTTTTATAATAAAAGATAGAGTGTACTACACACACCACTAAGGTGTGCTGAGAAAACACCCAAAATAATTTCTTATCAGTTTTTTTCACATGAAACATTTGTAGTCCCTTTTATTTGTAATATTAGTTCACTTTTGGTCCTCACCAAAATTTTTGCCTATATTTTAATATTTTCTTCACAATTTTATGTAGAGATGTTCAATCATTTTTTTTTATATCTAGTAGAAATAATAACTCCAGGTAAGAGAAAGTGAAAAGAAAAACACTTTAATTTGTTTAGCAAAAATATTTTGTGGCTAAACTAAAAACCTACATTTGCTTGTCGAGCTATATCAATTTATTTTTGACATAATAATATTACAAAAAAACAAATTATACTATTGCACGTGAAATCAACATCATGAACCTCTCCATTTTAATTTTCTTTTAAAAAGACAAGAGGTTCTTTAGTTTTTAAATATAAAATTACAAAGAAATTATATTCAATGAGAGTGCTAAGAATTGTTTCATTTTTTTTTAAACGACCGGTTGCCGTTGTTATAGAAAAGCCAAAGGGGAAAATTTTGGATCGAAAAACTTTTTCGTAGTAACTTGAAATTTTGCCAACCTAGTCCAAATTTGGACGAAAATCGGAGTCATTAAACTCTAGGGGAATCTGGTAATAATTGAGGGATGAAATTATGAATTTTATCGCATGAGTAAATAGCTAAGACGTTAAGGAACCTGTACGACTTTACGGAATTGGATACGGGCAAGTAGTACTCTCGAAATTTATCTTAGCGTGAACTAGTAGTTTTTGAGTGTCGTTGGTTGAAGTTGTGTTGTTAACTGGGGTCTTGGAATTATTAATTTTGCTCACTAGTTCCATGAAAGCCGCTGAGGCGAGATTTTGCCTCCAGGGCAAGACTGCTGTAGCGGTTTGAATGTTGCCATGGCGAGGCAGACGCGACTTAAAGTTTTCAATAAAATCCAAAAATGTTTCATTCTAAAACTTTTGAACTTGAGAGATAAGGAATGAACTCTGGGGTCTTCTTGACAATTATTGATTGTTTGTAGACAAAGAACAAGTAGAACGAATTTGAAAAGGGAAGAATCAAGTTTCTTTAGGGTTTAAAACTTGTTTCGAGATAGGTGGTGGTTGTGATTTCATGATTGTGTGATATATGTTTGTTCTTGTTTCATTGTAATATTTCTACGTATGTAAATGTTGCATTATTGATCACAGTTGTTATAAATGAGATAGATAAATGATGAATGTCATGAATCATCACTTAATTGTATGATCTTGAGAATATACTTGTGATTGTGATTGTGATTGCGATTGTGGCTTGTTCAATGAATCAGGTGTTGCGTTCTGATATACTAACTTGGATCAGTTTCTACATCCCAGCATAATTATGTGATCAGTACCGCATTTTGATATGCTAACAGTTTGAGTTTTGGTTCCATTAGAGGACCAATTACTTGTCATAACTGTGTATTTGAGAATTATGAAATGCTTTGTTGTTCGTAAATGATGATGGTATTGTATATGTTCGGTTTATGCATGTTATCATTATGTTGTATTAACTTATATATGTTGCACCTAGTGGAATATTCGTGTGATCCTACTGCTACACTATGGTTGTGTACTAATACTACACTTGCTCCTTGTTTGTTGCATATAGGGCATCTTCACATGACTATTGATAAACCTCGTTTACAAGATTAGTGATCGTCGATCAAATTCCAGTGTGTGCCCGTTCTTTTGGGTTGCTATAAGTTCTCCTTTCGTATTTGACCACATTTCGCACTTAGACTTTTCTAGTTAGTTATTAATTTATTAGCTTTGGGTTGTGACTATTCTTGTCAGACTTATTAATCTTGTTAGATGTTTTGGTACGTTGACATTCAGATTCAACGCGTATTACTTTCGCATTATTTAGTTGTTAGATCTTTGGATGTTTATTGGAACTTTAGTTTTTAGCTATCTAACTTGCTTACGTAACTTAAATGCTTTAGTATGTGACTACATTTAGTTAACTAATTAATATTAATGGTTCTCCCACTGGAGGGTTAGTGTGGGTTCCAATCACGATAGTCGAGGTCGTGACAAAGTTTGTATCCAAGCTTAGGTCTGTTGATCTCGATGAACGAAAATGAGTCTAGTAAAGTTTTGTGTAACGAACTGGTCAACCATAGGTTGAGTAACTGGCGCCTTAAATCTGGAGTAAATCTTACGACACACTTCTATATACCGTCAAACTTCCTACAGTCTAAAGTCCCCATATGTATACTTCAACTTTTAACTCAAACAAAGTCTGGGACACTTCTACCAGTGTTTCCTACGACCCATAAAATACCCTACAATCCGTCATTTCCTTTCGTAGAACTTAGGTCTGAAGTCAAATACTCTGATCTTCCTACAGATCATTCCTACGACTCATCAAAATTTCTACATCTGGTTCTATCAAGTTGTGGGTCAAACTTCAGGTTTTTAATTTTCCAAACTCAATTTTGGGCTTTATGGTTCCATTCATACGATCTGTAGGACTTCCCGCGGTCTGTAGGACTATCTCATAGACCACTATTTCAACAAAAAATTTGTAACGTTCAAATTAACTTGATTTTCCAACTTCCACGTTGTTACCATATTTTCCCCTTGAGTAAATTCATACTCGAATTGAACTTGATCTAGCATGAATACAGTAGGAGAGAAATCAACAACCCAACATGAATGAAAATTTCATCAACATGCACATAAACATGGAGAATCACTCCAAGCGAAATCATAACATCAAAATCAAGTTTTCATGAACATGCATGCATATGGAAACATGAGAAATGACTAAAATGCATGAACTCAATAGAATGAACGATAAGGAGATAATATCTCAAGTTAGAATAAGAGTTGAGGGAAAGATATGAGGATACCGGGAAATCATATAGACTTCGACCTCCTACGTAGCACACTTAATTAAATGATTCCTCCAAAGAACCTTCACGAAAGCAACCTCTTCGTTTCTTAACTTCCAAACTTGTAGTTCTGGAATCTCAACCGGAACCTGTTCATAGGAAATATTTTCTTTAATTCCCACCTTCTAAAGAAACAATGTATGTCAGGTCTCCACCAAAAATCTTCAACAAGAAGACATGAAATATCGGATGAACCGATGCTAAATCATTATGCAACTCAAGATCATAGGAAACCTAGCAATTATGCCTCAAAATTTGATATGGGCCCACATATCGGGAACTAAGCTTCCCTTTCTTTCCAAATCTTATTAAATCTTTCATGGGTGAAATTTTCAAGTAAATCCAATCATCAACATCAAATTCTACTTCTCTTCTTCTAACATTGGAATATGAATTTTTTCGACTTTGAGTTGTTTTCCACCTTTCGCGAATCAGTTGAGCTTTGTCCATAGCCTCATACACCAATTAGGGCCCTATCAATATAACCTCACCAACCTCAAACAAACCTTATATGACACCTACACCTCCTACCATAAAGATCCTCAAACGGTGCCATCACAATCCTAAAATGATAGTTATTATTATAAGTGAATTTCTATTAAAGGCAAATTGTCATCCTAGTTTCCATTAAAATCAATCATAAACACTCTTAACATGTCTTCCAAATTCTGAATTGTACACTCGTCTTGACCATCGGTCTGAGGATGAAGAGTCGTGCTAAGTTTCACATGAGTAACAAGACCTTTCTGAATGACTTCCAAAACTCAAATGTGAAATTAGTACCTCAATGTACAACTTTTATCATTGATTGCCTTTACCTCTTTATATAATTTAAAGGAAGGGATCAGAAGAGCCAAGAATCTAAAGAAAAATAAAGACGACCTCTTTTCTTTGTCTTGATTTTGTTCCAAAGGACCCTCTTATTATCATAGCCTAGTCTGTTTAGTACCCAATCGAGCCTCTTATGTTCCAATGAATTTGAAAACTAAAATGTCTATTATATTGTAATATTTCATTTTAGTTGAATATTTTCTATTAAAGCAACAAGAAAATTTTCCATTTTTTATTTAAAATCAAATAAATATATGAAATAGAAAATTCGATTAACAAAAAGTCTCATTTCTCTTTCTACTTTTTGATTTTATGTTTAACATATTTGCTGGACAAAAAAAGATGTTTTTGAGTACTTCATAATGTATTTTTATGTTATGATATTAGTCGTTTTAGAGACCCTATCTTATCCTATCTTAATTACCACAATTTCCCTTCTCGACAAAAGTTGCATGTGTAAACAATAATCAGATTGTAGCGGGTATCGGAGTCAATGGACAATGGAATGCCATGCAACCTTAATATTTTCCGAATGTAAAGCCTTGCATAGTTTTCCGATAAGAATGAAGTCTTAAAGGAAGGAAGTGAGCCGATTTTATCATTTGGTCCACAATAATCCAAATCAATTAATCAAGATGTCAATGAGTGTGTGGTAAACCCATAATAAAGTACATATTCAAATATTCCCAATTTCATGTAGGGATACAAATGTTTTGGACCAAGACACCTAGTTTCTAATGCTCGACATTCACTTGTTGAAATTTCAATCACATAGCCACAAATTCTTCAATATATCCCGCAAATCACAATACGTCTTGGTGGATCATGAGTGAATAGAATACTGATAATGGTGAGCTTAGGTGAAAATATTTTTTCTCAACTCATCAGCATTCGGTACACATAACTGACTTTGGTTTCCACAAACCGATAGCACCCACAAGTATCGACGTGTCGTACTTGACCCCGAAGGGTCTCATACAAGCCTCATATCATTTCATCGCATTTGATATGGAAATAGTGCAGAATTAAAAACTCATTTAAGTTTATAATATTAAAACTTCATTAAAAATAAACTTTAAGTACAGAGGAAGTCTAGTCTCACATGTCCATTTTAGACAAAACCTTAAAAAGTACTAGGGACACAACCCTTTAAAATCCAAAAACAAATTAAAGTCCAATACTTAGAATAGCTTAAACATATAGTCTTGTCCTCGAATCATGAGGGCATACAAACTCTCGGGGTAAACCAGTCCAAGCAGTTCACTAGCTATACGAAAATCACTTCCCAGAGCCTATAAAAACATGGAGAATATGAGTTAGTACATAGAAATGTAGTAAGTATGTTGACCATGCATAAACATGTTTTAAAGGGGACATTTTTTTTTTGGAAACCATGCATTCATGCCACTTTTCAAACATAAAGAACAATAACATAAAAGACATTACACATCAAGCCCCAACATGTAAGTCACAACATCACATATATACAATATCACATTAAAATCTTTACCTTTAACTTGAACCTTCACCTTAGATAACCCTTGTGCTATACCTTGTGCAATTGATGGATAGCTTCCCAACCACCATCCACACTAAGGTACATCATTAGAGGCACCAATAGTGTACTTACCATTCCTTTCCTTTAACATTTACATCATATTCATACATAAGATACATAACATTCATACAAGCAAGACAAAGGAAAATAACTCATAATATAACCCGAGTATAGCATGCATATAACATTTAAGCATATAAGAGCCAACATTCTTCCATTACTTCATTTAGGACACATTCATGACATAGTCATTATGATTTGGAGATACTGATTATGATCCCCTTCCAAGCCTACTCGTGCAATGTATAGGTAGCATCCGATACAACTACCTATACTTTGTAGAACCTATGAAGAAACCAAAATGATATCACACATGATGGGAATAAGAAATTAACCGACATACACCATGAGAGCTTGTAATGGAATCCAGTGTCATAAATTCCCACACTGTAAGAGGTGGTCTACTCGCCTAAGGAATACAAGTTCATATAGGTTAGGTGGATACACTAGCTATATCTATGAGAGCACATAGTTTATGGGATAAGGTAGATGATCATTGAAACTCAGGCCTAACTACGGAGGAGTTTCCATCTAACCAAATCCACTCAATGCTTAGACTACATTCCCATAGAGTAGTTCATTACTTGACATTTTTACATATGAGAGGTGCCATTGGCCTACCAACTCCTTTTATATTCATTAACACATGAAAGGGTGCCGCAAGACTACCGATTCAAGGTTCAAATTTATAAATCCTTTCAATTTATAAATAACACATATACATTTATAACATGATCATTGGCCTCATTGAATTCCCATTCATAAATATCATATGATAATACTTCAATTCTCATACTATGCCTTCAAGGCCATGCTCACAATATACATAAAAAACAAACACCTACACTTTTCAGGTGGATCAACATCAAGCTAACAATTCTAAAATAACAAGCAACTTCTCATATCTTGCCTTCAAGGCCAATAACTCTCATATACAAACACCAACAATTCATCATAAATAAACATGTACAATGACATATGTCAACATTCTAAAGCCATTTAAACTATTTCTATTCATATACATTCATTATCAAACAACCCACTTCATAAGGGTATAAATTTGGAAAAGAGAAGAATCATGGTTTCATGGAGTATTTTTATTTTCAAACATCAATTTAACATCAATATACCCATAAAATGTCATTATGAACCGTTTAAAATCTCTTTGGTAAAAGAACCTATGATATTGAATAAAACCCTTGATTTTTCATAACTTGAAATATGTTTTGAAATTGACTCTAGGGTGAAAGAAAACCCTAGATGAAGAATCACCATACCTTTGCTAAGATTTCCCAAGAAAATTGATGAAAAAAGCTTTGAAATCCACAAACCCTAACTCCCTTTTCTTATTCCTCCTTGAGCTTGAGAGAAATATAGAGAGAGAAAGAACGTTGGGTTTTGATTTGGGGTTTTTTACTATAATGAGTTGAAGTAGGGTTTTAAGACTTAAAACTACTTAAATATGTTATATAAATCATTTAAAATCAACCCCGCTTAATAAAAGACTCAAATAAAATTACCAAAATAATCTTACCTCGGCAGCCCAGTCACGGACCACTCCCACTTGTAAAGGTCGTTAGGGGAACCACGGCTCGTGGTAGTGCACCTGGTCCCCTAGGAAGTGAGCCTCCCATAATTGCCAATCCCTCCAATACCAAGGCAAGTCCAAAGAAGCTCTCACGGTCTGTGTTCAACACCACACATCATGGTGAGGCTCGCGAACATGGAGGCAGTGGCTTGGCCAAGTTGCCTTGCAAACCAAGGCACCAAGTGACCTTCAAGACCACTTCCACGAGCCGTGGTCCGTGGTCATAGGGCAGTGCTTGGCCAAGTTTGGGCAAGCCTTGGCCTTTGGCTTGGCTCACACCCTTGCAACCTTAACAAACATACAAGCAAATCTCTTTTTAACATGGAGCCTAACACGTGCCTTGACGTTGACTCAGTAAACCCTTAAACATGAAACAACTTTACACATCAAGAACCCTCATTACAAACTCAACACCAAGTCATTAGGCTCTAGTTTAACCTATCATTTTCTGAGTCGTTATATTATCCCCCATATTAGGAACATTTGTCCTCGAGTGAAACTTTTAAACACTTTTAAGGGATGAAGACTCAAGACTAGAAACCCTACTATCATGACACATCAATATAAAGAATATATCAAAGGATAAAAACATCAAATCCACATTAATAATCTCAAAAAAAAAAAGGAAGTAGAAACTACATCTAAAAACTCATTATGTATCAAACTTCCTTCTCCAATTCAATTCATTCTCATAAACTTGGAGGAACTACCTTCTCCAATCCAATGCATTCTCATTAAGACAACAATAACAAATTTCTGCCACTCTTTCAATAGAACATTTAGTCATGCTCGATAAGTCAACTCATGGAACATTTAAGCAACTCATTCTAGATACATATCAACATGAGGAACACATAATCCATGAAAACTCATTGTTTTATCACTAAAAAAGCATTCAACTAGAACATGAATAACATAAGGAGATCATGCAAACATATATTCACACAAGAGTCCAACACATGAAACAAGCTACAAAGAACTCTAGATCTTAAGCTTGAATAAGAATAAAAGGAAAAAACAAAGATCCTCATGACCTTACTCTTCAACCAACCATCACCCACTTATGAGAAAAAACCCATAATAAGGCAAACATTATTCAACATAGAAACCTCATCACAACAAAAGGAACTATAACTTACCGGTACCTTCATCCGGATTAGATTATTTGTCCTTGCTAGCTTGAAGATGATAGAAACAACCACCATTTGGAGGGATAGTAATCGTACCATAATTAGAAGATTTCTTGGCCTCCGTCCTTTTAGTCATAAGAGTAGGACAATCTTTCACCTTGTGGTCATTCTTTCCACAATCAAAGCACCCATTAGAACCGGCTGACACTTCCCATAGTGTCTCTTTCCACATGTGGTACAACAAGGTTTAGAAAATTGAGACCAACCACTCTTCTCTTGGTTGACCTTAGGAGCACTTGAATAATCTTGGTTTGGAGCCTTCTTCTTCAATCTAGGTTGACCATGCTCATCAGATCTACCTCTCTTTTGATCCCTATTCATCCTCAAGTTTGGAATCCTCAATAGATTGAGCATACCCTATGATCCTCGACATGTTCATGTCATTATGGATCATTGTCATACTTCATCCTTCCTTAATTAGGTCGGATACACCGGTCACAAATCTACTCATCTCCTCTCTAGGATTGGACATCAAAGATGGATCACATTTAGTCAATAGGGTAAACTTCAAATAATACTCTTCCACATTCATGCTACCTTTCCTAAGGTTTATAAACTCCTCAATATTACACTCCATTTTCTCATTGTAAAAGTACATACAAGGGAAACTTTCGCATACTCCTCCCATTCTATAGGATCCGCTCCTACCTACCTATTAGCCTTCCACTTAAGTGAACAAAACTTGGGAAACCTTCTTCAATTGATAGGAGGCAAGCTGTGATTTTTCTTTAGAAGTCACCCCATCGCACTCACCACCTTGTACACATCGTCCAAGAATTCTTGGGGATTCTCTCCCAGCATAGTTACTAGAAATACCGAAGGATTCATCCTCACAATGTCTCTCAACTTTGAAGCCATAGTGCCAACATTAGCATTCACCCTATACCCCACATCTCTAGCCTCTTGAGCCATCATGGCTCAGGCCAAGGTCAAGAAATCCGACATAATTTCTTCATTGGTCATATCCGTACCTCTACCGGAACATGATTGTCTTGAGGAACATGATCACTTTGAGGTCCTTGGGGAGGAACTCCCTCATTCACATTCTCTCCTCCTACTCTTCTTGCGGGTCTCCCTCTCGCATTCTGAAACATCCAAACTTACACTTTGAATAAGAAATGTAAACAGTCGTTGTCAATTTACAGAACTCAACTCGAGTTGAGGTCGATTCCACAGAGAATTTCTTTACATATAAGGTTTTAGTGTTGCGTTTATCTGATGTTTTTAGTATCCTAACAAATAATTACTAAAAGTAAACTTGAGTATAATTGAGGAGTAACAGTCACCAAACCTTACGATCAAAGTGACAGTTTGGATTGATAGACTACAATGGTGTAAAATTTATTTAGTTAATTAAGAGGAACAAAGTTTGTGTTCACTATGATGACAACTGTAAATCTCTCCTATAAATTGAGTGTCAGGCAAATCAATGTTAACAGAACCTTAGCGAGTTAGATTTATCTGATGCTTCTCAACCCTATTAGATAATTCTTACTTGTATTCTCTTGAACTACAAATGTTCTAAACGTTAAATATCGCCTACATTGTCATGAAGTTAAAGATCTCTTCTCTCGAACTCCTACATTAACTCCAATTTGTTAAAGTAGTTTTAGTTTTTCCTAACAAGAGCTCTTTTCTCAAACAAACACTAGATACAAGCTCGTCTAACACATGCACTCAATAGACCAGATTAATATTGAAAGTTGTAAACTATAGATTGTAAACAAAGATTACTTTATACTCGTTTTATAGAATCGACTCTATAGTACCATAACAGATCCCACACAGTCGGTCGAGGTATTTAGCTATTCCTATTTTCACGCACACAATTAATAGTAGAGACTGAAAACATAATTCTAAATACTTAAGAACTCAATTAGCAAATCAACAACCACTTCGATAATCTGATAACCAAAATACAAGCTTCAATTGTTACAAATAATAGTTTAAATTCAAAATCTCCAAAATTCCACTCCCTTGGTGCATGCTCTGTAAAAATATCTATCTCCCCCGTCATATCCTTGCAGGGCAACCTTATAATTCAAAATTAAAATGTTTAAAAGGAGTCCTGATCAAACTAGGACTTGAAATGTCATGCTCTTTCTTGGACATAGTCACGATCCGTCAAGAGCTACACACTCTATGAAGCCTTACGTGGTCTTTCCTTGAAACGTCCTAAGATTACATCTTCAACTATAGTTACTAGACTCATCATTACGAGCAAGACCACGGACCATCAAAGAGACCCCAGTCTGTGAAGTCGTCCGTGGTTTTGCCTTGGAATTTCCCAAAATCTGGGTGTTAACCTACTCATGGGAATCTTGATCACGGTATGGACCACGGGCCTCCAAAGGTACCATATTCCGTGAAGACGTCTGTGGTCTTCACTTCTAATTTTCCAAAAGTTGGTCTACTAAAAATTTGTTCACTAGAATTCCCCTTTACGATCACTGTTACGGTCTGTGAAGAGGACCACATATCGTGAAGTTGACCGTGGTCTTCATTTTTAATCATTATTGTCTACTTCTTTTCCACTTTTCTACATTTGCCATATTTTGCCTATACAATTAACAAACACAATAAATCATACAAAAACACACTCAATTCTAGTATTAGTTCCTCGTTTTTAAGTGTAAAATGTGCCAAGATATTGCGGAACATCAACACCCTAAACTTAGAACCATTACTTGTCCTCAAGTGATGAGTAAAATAGTACACCCAACTCTCAAAATCTTTTCAAACTTTTGAAACTATGCAGCAGCTATTTCACGCACAATTTGTATTTCAAATCTCTGAATATAAAAGAATATCGGAATAGGATCACTGCAGGGCTTTTATTGGCTTGTAACATAGGCTCGGGGCTAGGGAATGGATATATTGTTTTGTCAGTGCCTAACCCTTTGGTTTCCCAAAGTTTTGTTTTCACAATTCTTGTTATATTCTCTTTTTCTTCCATCCCAGCAACCACAACTTAATTTTTTTATTATTATTTTTTTTATTTTGTAAGCATTAGGAATTTTAGTTCGCTGGTTGAACCATATTTTTCCTTTTTCTTTCCTGTTTGGGTTGCAATCACCCTCAACTTAGGCTTTTAGCCTGAGCTACGACATCTTACCTTTGGGAAAACCAAGGTATTGAATGTTTTTGGTAAGAACAAAAATCTATACAAGGCTAAAAAATAATTTCAAGTGGTAAGCTTTTTTATTTGGTTCTTTGTTTTTTGATTTTATTGGTTTATATCCAACATGGCCTGCTGATCCTTTCCTATTCGGTTCTCCTCCACTTCGAGCAAGACTACTTAGGCAAGTTCTAGTTTCTGCTCTTAGTATTAGACATTAATCAAAAACTCACACACACCACACATGATTGCATTGTCTAGTTTCTTAGTTCACCAATTAATCATTCAAACTCAGTAGATGCTGATTTCGTACCTCTGTGGAAGTCTGAGATGAATTTCCTTGCTCTGTCACTCTGTCAGTCTGTGGAATTTCCAGTGGGGCCTAAGGAGCAACTGCTAAACTGCCTATTGCCGCAGACTTTGAACAGAAAAATGGTTCTCTAAATATTTTATCTTGCAAATGTGTATGAGTCTAGATTCCTCCAGTCATCGATCAACCAATCTGTTTGGAGGGATGTCCGCTTGGCGACATAATTTCCCTATTAGAAAGGGAAAATGAAATGCTTCCCTCTTATTTAGCGCCATGTCTCTCAATTATGTCGTTATAATCCGTACCGTATTGACCAGATAACCAAATAATAGACAAGTTACTAATGAAGTTAGGGAAAGTGAGAGATTATTCTAATTTGTAGTTGGTTGCAACTATGCACGGACAACAGCCCACCACACTTTTCTTGAATATTCAACGCCGCCTTAGCAATGGTTAGTGGCATAGAGGTGACCAAACTCACATTTTCCCTATCTATAACAATTTGATTGACAATGCAATGTAACACCCTTTCGCGAGAAGATTGTTCTTCCATGTTTGCCGCATTGGTAACTTCATAGTGCTTTCCCTCAAAAAGACCGACTGATGGTGGGGCAGAGTACTCCGGCCAATGCAATATTCGGTTGATAGAGTGTTCCGAAATGTCTATAGGCTTGCCTCGAACGATGATGGAGTTGAGGGACCCAATGTGATAGAGCAAGATTCATTAGAGTGGTTGCATATGATGTGTAGAATTCCTTGGTCAGGTTTTTTGAACATGTACTCGATGCATTGTCCATCCACTCAAACTTGTGAAACTGAAAACTCCGGTAGATGTCCGGAAATGCCTTGATGTCAGCGACAACCACCCTAGAATCAGGAAGGATGGCACAATTCTTGAAACTGCCAATCTTCTTTACAATTCCTCTATGGTAAAATTCCCTTGTCCGGTCCACCGTCCACATGGTATGTGTCACGACCGAAATCTAGACTCCAGACGAGACCGGCGTCGTTGACCTCTCAGAGGTCGCAGACAAGCCTACATACATCATCGTTACTTCATCTAGGTTAATTTTAGCGGAAAATTTGAACTTTTTGTTACTTAACATTCTTGTAAGACATACTACTTAAACTCATAAACGTTCACAATCAACCATCTAATATTAAGATCATCAAATGAAAGAAATAGTTCAATACTGCATTAAGTGTATACTTGCCAAAATGGCACCAATACAATGTCTGAAATAATATGAGAAAGAAATGCTAGTGCAACATACTCCACTAACTCAAACCTATATCTAAGCTAGAATATAATGGCAAGCGTCCTCAAAAGCATGAGGGTCTACCAAGTCCATATGAATGCTCTACATCTGGATAGCTTCAGCATCGACCTGTAATCTCTAACGTCCACCTGTGCCTGCATCTAAAAATGTAGAGTTGTATGGGATTAGTACACACTTGTACTAAGTATGGGTATATGCAAACACACACCAAGAACATGCATGATTAAGAAGAGCTCTTTCCTAACGATATGAATTATGGAAAGTCAAGTCAGTGGACTTGCCATATTCGTATTAGGAAAGTCATGCCATGAGAGTAACATGCATCATCATACTTATCATTTTGCAAACATAACATAACATATTGCACATATAATATCACATAGTTCATATCATTCTTTCATATGCCATAAGACCTCGGAATCATGGACTTGACATTAAGACTTCCCAAAATGAGGGCTCAACATATGGGACCTCAACTAGGGAGCCTTCTTTAGCAAACACAGAGTCTGCTTCATTCATACATACGTACTTCATTTTTATTCTTTTTATATACTAGTGCAACCACCAGTCATACCTAGGATGTAGTTTAAGACTCTCATCGGGTTCGCTGTGCAATGACCAAGAATAACCTAGTGTCATTACTTAAGTCTAGCTTACCTCCTATCCTAACACCTTTGGTATCGTTCATTTCATTACGTGTATTCTTTGAGGTTGGCCTCATTCTTTCTTTGGGAACTTTAACCTTAACCGACATAGATCATGTCAGCATCATGAAATCCGGTGTTTAGTCCCCACACCAAAAAAAGGTGGAATCACCGGCCAAAGTGAACCAAAATATGCTAGCATATATAGGGAATCGAACCCTGCTAGATCCCTATATTGGCTGTATAGGTTCAAAGACTAGGAGATATAAGGAGACCCATACCCGGCATGCCGGACAGTCTCATCTCATGAGAGTTACGTGAACCTCCACTCTTCCCGAAGGAAGGCATCACCGCTCATAGCTAGCCTATCGGTGCTCAGTATAAAGTTCCATTACATTCAACTCATACATCATGGAAGATGGCTTCTAGTATGAGGACATCATAGCTCATTAGATGATTTCACATCTCATCATTAGTATTAAGTATGCATTAACTTCAATACTTTCATTAGAGTGTTCATAGAGATTGGTCTCTTCATTAACTTTACACTCTCATAGGTGAGTACGTTTTGGTAATATTTACTTAGGCTCATTTGAGATTGATCTCATCTTTCACATTAGCCTCTTATCATGTTGTCACCACATTCTTTAACTTTAGCACATTTACTCTTCATAATTACTCACCACTTTACGTTAATGTTCATTTTATCGTATGCCAATGCACTTGACTCTTTAGTGTGTGTCACACTCTTACTTTACCCCTCTGGGGATTCATTATCTCATCACATAATATCTTAGGTTCACTTACTTTTTAAATGTATGCTAGACTTATGAGTCCACACATACAAGCCATGAGACTTCATTCATAGTGTATCTAAGTGATTCATATTTACCCAAGATTATGTGGTACAAGACTTATGCATCTTGTAGGTATGCCAAGATATTGATTTCGATCTTTAGAGGTAGCATTCATTAAATAATTGTTTATGTATGACTTATATGTCAATACAGAATTGGGCAAGGGGACCCTATTTCGAAACCCTTGGGCAACACTTAATCTTACATTAAACTTGGTGATTACATTTTTCAGATTTGAGGGACCCTAGTTCGATCCCCATCAGCCACATAATATTTCCTTTTTTTTATACCTAACTCTCTCATCTATTCAAGAGGTTGGGGGTTCAATCCCCACTCTCCACATTTATTTTTCTCTTTTATTTTTCGCCTAACTCTCTCATCCATTCAAGAGGTTGGGGGTTCAATCCCCACTCTCCACCTTTATTTTTCTCCTTTATTTTTCTCCTAACTCTCTCACCCATTCAAGAGGTTGGGGGTTCAATCCCAACTCTCCACATTTATTTTTCTCATTTATTTTTCTCCTAACTCTCTCATCCATTCAAGAGGTTGGGGGTTCAATCCCCACTCTCCACATTTATTTTTCCTTTCATTTTTTTCATGAAATTTTTATGTAATTTATATTTGGTGAGGTCTTGGGTTCTATTCCCAACGACCTCATATTTGTTTTTTAAAAAAAAACATAGTAATGTTTCTCACCTCTTGGCCGAGACTTCAAATTTCCAGCAATTTGGTCCCTTCCAATCCATTTTTCTCTCATTCTTTTGTTGATTTTTTTTGTAGCATTTTGAGTGACATTCAATCAGCCACCTTAACCTTTTATGAACATCACGTTTTTATCATTTTTACACCCGCAAAACACAACATTAACATGCAAACTTCAGGCAGTAAACATAGTCAAATTTTCAGCATACACATTCTCAAAATAGTCCACTTAATGCACTTTTCCGGAATATATTTTTCATCCTTTACATGTTTTCTTACCACACATTCAACACATAATCACAACCAGACCTAACATTATCTACTAGAAGACATACCAACGCATGCTTTGAATCGTTCATAGGATCTAATGACAGGGGCATGCAACGGGGACAACCTTAGTCTTTCAATCATGATTTAAACTGAACCTTAAGGGTCTCTCGGGAAAGGGACCAAGAGAGAAGAAAAACCATACCTTAATGTCATTCAAAACTTGTTTAAATGCTGCCAATTTACCATGAAACCAAGCCTCATCACCGAAATTTCAAGCACAATCCCGTCAAGAACTTGTTGTTGATTTTTGTTTTTAGCTTAGTTTTTCGTTTGAGTTTTTGTGTGTAAGTTCTTCAACAGTGAAGAACTATTATTTTCAGTTATTTTAATGATAAAAACGTGAGAATTAGAGTGAGAGACGTGATAATGAGAGGATTAGGATTATGATTAGGATTAGGAGAGTTAGGTGGAGACTAAGTCAAACTAGGACTCCTCATTATTTATTAATTTTATTATTTTTTTTTTATTAAAAATCTGATTTTTCCATTACTTAAATCAGCTTTTAAATATTAATTAATTCAACTAATTCACTTAGTAAAATTAAATCAATTTAATCCTTGCTTCCACCAAGGCTCGAACACGGGTGAAGATAGATTTTGCTTAAAGGGTCAAATTCGGCAACCTCTACCCGAATTGCCCCTCCACCATATTAATTAACGAATTAATAAATATTTAGGGTAATTACAATGCTACCCTTAACCTGGAAAAGACCATTTTACCCCTAGACCTTCCAAACTTAAGATTTCCCCTCTTTAAGTCCGGTGAAGACTCATCCGGGTAAATCTTCATATTCGGGTGCCCAACATGGCTGAACACAACCTTTCCTAGATCGACTAACTCACCAAGTTAGTTGGCTTGGGTGTTTCAGAGGTTCAGAGGTCTGGTTCTACGCGCATCAATCCGTGTGAACCCGGTCTAATCGTAGGCATTCTAGACACATTAAGCATTACTTAGCATATCTATTTTTAGGGTTGTTACATTATCCTTAGGAATATTCGTCCCCGAATGACACTACTCTTTACTAGCAATAAGTAAGTCATCTATAGAACGTATGCATACATAGGTAACTCAATACTCCTCATTGGTGAATATCTGATTCACATATTAACATGATGGTGCACATCCTTGAAACCTACTAATAGCTTCACATTAATAGACTAAGGAACTCTTTCCTAAACTAGTCTCATCAAAGTATACAACATGTGTAAATATATAAGTCACATAAATCAACAACCAACATGATGACTCAAACATATTAACCTCATACTAGTGCATAAATACCATACACAGTCAAATACATGAAAGACTAATTAAGGCTACGCACCCGAGACTTCACCAGAAGTGCCTTCCCCTGCACCCCTAGACTTGAGTACGAAGAATCGTTGCCTCCTTAGAGCCTCTTCACTTGGACCATTCGGATGAACTTTCTCCTTCCCTTTTTCTCGACCTCTCATATACGGACAATCGTTCATCATGTGACCTGGTTTTCCACAACTGTAACAAGCGTTACAGCCATCATACACTCTCCTCCATGAAGTTTGCCACACTTCCTATAAGGTGGCCTCTCCTGAGGTATATCTACTTCATTGTGTCTCTTAACTCTGGGCTCGGAGTCCCTATTATAGAGACCCTTGGATGAACTTGCTCCCCTTGGTGGGAGAGCCCCTTCTTAAACCTGGGATTATCCCTGATTTCAGTACTACTCTTCCTTGAAAAATTCTCCTCAGCTTGCCCTGCCCTAGTGTGCTTCCTCTTCCTGTATTCCTCCACTTGTTGGACATGGACCATAAGCCTGGAAAAGTCCATGCTCGCATGCAGCATAACTGCCTTACACTCCTCCTCGAGATTCTCAGCAATCTTAGATGCAGTGTAAATGGGAGGATTCATCCTCGTGAAGTCCCTTAACCTGCTAGCTATGGTGATGACAGGTGGGTTCTTCCAGGGAACACCTTGTTGCTCTGCCTGGGCTGTCATAGTCTGAGCTTGTAAGGTGATGGCTTGGGCCATCTGTACCAGGGCTATCCTCACTTCTCCATCTGTCAACTCATCTGGGTTAACATGCATCTCCATTCCAGCAGCTGGGGCCTGGGGAGGAACTTGGTTGCCCCCAGCAGCTGCTTCTCCTCTTCTCCAACCACCGTTCCTCCTTGTGTTCATATTTTGAAAAAGTAGAATTGATGTTAGATACGCTCATAACACCAAGGAATCAGACATTAGAGAAGACACGATAAGATCAGAAGAAGGGAATTTTTCCTACGCATCATGCAGTCTCTAATTCAGGATAGTGGTGCACTTCACTACCATGACTTAGAAACTACTCGATGTGGTTGATGTGAACTTATTATCCTCGGAATTTAACCTAGTGCTCTGATACCAACTTTGTCACGACCAGAATCTAGACTCCAGATGAGACCGGCGTCGTTGACCTCTCAGAGGTCGCAGACAAGCCAACATATGTCATCGTTACTTCATCTAGGTTAATTTTAGCAGAAAATTTAAACTTTTTGTTACTTAACATTCATGTAAGACACTCTACTTAAACTCATAAACGTTCACAATCAACCATCTAATATTAAGATGAACAAATAAAAGAAATAGTTCAATACTACATTAAGTGTATACTTGCCAAAATGGCACTAATACAATGTCTGAAATAAGATGAGAAATAAGCGCTAGTGGAACATACTCCACTAACTCAAACCTATATCTAAGCTACAATATAATGGGCAAGCTCCCTCGAAAGGATGAGGTCCTACCAAGTCCGGATGAATGCTCTACGTCCGGATAGCTTCAGCGTCGACCTGTAAGCTCTAACGTCCACCTGTGCCTGCACCTAAAAATGTAGAGTTGTATGGGATTAGTACACACTTGTACTAAGTATTGGTATATAAAAGCACACACCAAACACATGCATGATTAAGAAGAGCTCTTTCCTAACGATATGAATTATGGAAAGTCAAGTCAGTGGACTTGCCAAATTCGGATTAGGAAAGTCATGCCATGAGAGTAACATGCATCATCATACTTATCATTTTGCAAACAGCACATAACATATTGCACATATCATATCACATAGTTCATATCATTCTTTCATATGCCATGAGACCTCGAAATCATTGACTTGACATTAGGACTTCCCAAAATGAGGGATCAACATATGGGACCTCAACTAGGGAGCCTTCTTTAGCAAACACAGAGTCTGCTTCATTCATACATACGTACTTCATTTTCATTCTTTTCATATACTAGTGCAACCACCAGTCATACCTAGGATGTAGTTTAAAACTCTCATCGGGTTCGCTGAGCAATGACCAAGAATAACCTAGTGTCATTACTTAAGTCTAGCTCACCTCCTATCCTAACACCTTTGGTATCGTTCATTTCATTATGTGTATTCTTTGAGGCTGGCCTCATTCTTTCTTTGGGAACTTTAACCTTAACCAACATAGATCATGTGAGCATCATGAAATCCAGTGTTTAATCCCTACACCGAAAAGAGTTGGAATCACCAGCCAAAGTGAACCAAAACATGCTAGCGTATATAGGGAATCGAACCCTACTAGATCCCTATATTGGAAGTATAGGTTCAAAGACTAGGAGATATAAGGAGACCCATACCCGGCATGCCGGATAGTCTCATTTCATGAGATTTACGTGAACCTCCGCCCTTCCCGAAGGAAGGCATCACCGCTCATAGTTAGCCTATCGGTGCTCAGTATAAAGTTCCCTTACATTCAACTCATACATCATGGAAGATAGCTTCTAGCATGAGCACATCATAGCTCATTAGATGATTTCTCATCTCATCATTAGTATTAAGTATGCATTAACTTCAATACTTTCATTAGAGTGTTCATAGAGACTGGTCTCTTGATTAACTTTACACTCTCATAGGTGAGTACGTTTTGGTAACATTTACTTAGGCTCATTTGAGATTGCTCTAATCTTTCACATTAGCCTCTTATCATGTTGTCACCACATTCTTTAACTTTAGCACATTTAATCTTCATAATTACTCACCACTTTACGTGTATGTTCATTTCATCGTATGCCAATGCACTTGGCTCTTTAGTGTGTGTCACACTCTTACTTGACCCCTCTGGGGTTTCATTATCTCATCACATAATATCTTAGGTTCACTTACTTTTTAAATGTATGCTAGACTTATGAGTCCACACATACAAGCCATGAGGCTTCATTCAAAGTGTATATAAGTGATTCATATTTACCCAAGATTATGTCGTACAAGACTTATACATCTTGTAGGTATGCCAAGATATTGATTTTGATCTTTAGAGGTAGCATTCATTAAATAATTGTTTACGTATGACTTATGTGTCAATACGGAATTGGGCTAGGGGACCCTATTTCGAAACCCTTGGGCAACACTCAATCTTACAATAAACTTGGTGATTGCATTTTTCAGATTTAAGGGACCCTAGTTCGATCCCTATCAGCCCCGTAATATTTTCTTCTTTTTTTTATACCTAACTCTCTCATCTATTCAAGAGGTTGGGGTTCAATCCCCACTCTCCACATTTTGTTTCTCCTTTATTTTTCTCCTAACTCTCTCATCCATTCAAGAGGTTGGGGGTTCAATCCCCACTCTCCACCTTTATTTTTCTCCTAACTCTCTCACCCATTCAAGAGGTTGGGGGTTCAATCCCCACTCTCCACATTTATTTTTCTCCATTATTTTTCTCCTAACTCTCTCATCAATTCAAGAGGTTGGGGGTTCAATCCCCACTCTCCACATTTATTTTTCATTTTTTTCATGAAATTCTTATGTAATTTACATTTAGTGAGGTCTTGGGTTCCATTCCCAACGACCTCATAATTTTAAATAAAATTAAAACATAGTAATTTTTCTCACCTCTTGGCCAAGACTTTAAATTTCCAGCAATTTGGTCTCTTCCAATCCATTTTTCTCTCATTCTTTTGTTGATTTTTTTTGTAGCATTTTGAGTGACATTCAGTTAGCCACCTTAACCTTCTATTAACATCATGTTTTTAGCATTTTTACACCCGCAAAACACAACATTTAACATACAAACTTCAGGCAGCAAACATAGTCAAATTTTCAGCTCACACATGCTCAAAATAGTCCACTTAATGCACTTTTCCGGAATATATTTTTCATCCTTTACATGATTTCTTACCACACATTCAACACATAATCACAACCAGGCCTAACATTATCTACCAGAAGACATACCAACGCATGCTTTGAATCGTTCATAGGATCTAATGACAGGGGCATGCAACGGGGACAACCTTAGTTTTTCAATCGTGATTTAAACTGAACCTTAAGGGTCTCTTGGGAAAGGGACCAAGTGAGAAGAAAACCCATATATTAATGTCGTTCAAAACTTGTTTAAATGCTTCCAATTTACCATGAAACCAAGCCACACCACCGAAACTTCAACCACAATCACGTCAAGAACTTGTTGTTGATTTTCGTTTTTAGCTTAGTTTTTCATTTGAGTTTTTGTGTGTAAGTTTGTCAAGAGTGAAGAACTATTATTTTCAGTTATTTTAATGATAAAAAGCATGAGAATGAGAGTGAAAGTCGTGAGAAAGAGAGGATTAGGATTATGATTAGGATTAGGAGAGTTAGGTGGAGACTAAGTCAAACTAGGACTCCTCATTATTGATTAATTTTAATATTATTATTTTTTTATTAAAAATCTGATTTTTCCCTTACTTAAATCAGCTTTTTAAATATTAGTTAATTCAACTAATTCACTTAATAAGATTAAATCAATTTAATCTTTGCTTCCACCAAGGCTCGAACCCGGGTGAAGATAGATTTTGCTTAAAGGGTCAAATTCGGCAACCTCTACCCAAATTGCCCCTCCACCATATTAATTAACTAATTAATTAAATATTTAGGGTAATTACAATACTACCCTTAGCCTGGAAAAGACCATTTTACCCCTAGACCTTCCAAATTTAAGATTTTCCCTCTTTAAGTCCGGTAAAGACTCATCCGGGTAAATCTTCATATTCGGGTGCCCTACATGGCTGGACCCAACCTTTCCTAGCTCAACTAACTCACCAAGTTAGTTCGCTTGGTTGTTGCAGAGGTTCAGAGGTCTGGTTCTACGCACATCAATCCGTGTGAACCCGGTATAATCGTAGGCATTCTAGACATATTAAGCATTACTTAGCATATCCATTTTTAGGGTTGTTACAGTACGATAGGAGGCATTATTTGTTCCCTACGATCTAGATGTGGTTCTTGAGAATGCACATATCGTACCACGGTATCATCATCCATGAGTATGTCATTAAGTTCTCTTTGATAGACACCCGCTTAAGCTGCAGTTTCAAGTTTTGTATGTGTCGACGGAGGAAAAGTGTGAGAATCTGCTTAAAAACTGCTTTCAGCTGTCGCACTTTCCCCCGAGCTATATTTTGCATTCTCGCCGGAGTTGTCCTCATATTTCCTATTCATAGCAGGTTCAGAGCAACTGCCCGCATTCTCTTCATTCCCAGAATCACTGCCCACTTGTTCAAACTAAGAAGGTGTGTTCTAGAGAATGCGTTGTTTGACTAGTGATCTAGTAGCCCGAGGTGAGTGTTGCTTGGGTGTAATATCTAGTTGCACCTCAGAAACACTAGCCTTTGATGTGGCATGTCCCTCCGATTCAGAATTAGTATGGGGGGCACGTTTGTCTATGTTCTTCATTCGGGGTTTGGGTTTTATTATACCTGCAAAACAAACGAACGACTATTCGGGATAAGACATACTTTACCCCGAAGGGTCTCATACAAACCTCATAGCATTTCATTGCATTCGATATGGAAATAGTGTGGAATTAAAAACTCATTTAAGTATATTATATTAAAAATTCATTAAAAATAAAACATTAAGTACAAGGGAAGTCTAGTCTCACATGGCTATCTTAGACTAAACCTTAAAAAGTACTAGGGACACAACACTTTACAATTCAAAAATAACTACTAGAAGTCCAATACTTAGAATAATTGAAACATAAAGTCTTGTCCTAGAATCATGAGAACATACAAAATCATGGAGAAAAGCAATCCAAGCACATCACTATCTATTCGAAAATCACTTGCTCGAACCTACTCTTGTAGTAAGAACATAGAGAAGATGAGATAGTACACAGAAATTTTAAGAACATAGAGAAAATGGGATAGTACACAGAAAAGTCCTGAGTATGATGTCCATGCCAAAACATGCTATAAAGGGTAAATATTGTTGGAAACCATGTATTTATGCCACTTTTGAAACATCGAGAACAATAACGCAAAAGACATCATATACAAGAACCAATATCCTGTTAGTGAAAACATCACATATATACAATATAACATTAAAACCTTTACCTTGAACCCTCACCTTAGATAAACCTTATGATATACCTTGTGCAACGTATGGATGGCACTCTATACCACTATCCATACTAAGGCACCACATTAGAGGCACCAAGAGTGGACTTACAATTCCTTTCCTATCACCTTTAAATCATATTCATATATAATATTCATACACATAAGACAAAGGAAAATAACTCATAATATAACCCAAGTATAGCATATATATAACATTTAAGCGTATAAGAGTCATAATTCTCCCATTACTTTATTTGGGACACATTCATGACATGGGCATTAAGATTTAGAGATACTCACTATGATCCCCTTCCAAGTTGAATCGTGTAATGCATAGGTAGAATCCAATACTACTACCTACACTTTGTAGAACCTATGTACACATACCATGAGATCTTGTCATGGAATCCAGTGTCATAGTGTCATAAGTCCCCACACTGTAAGAGGTGGTCTACTTTCCTAAGGAAGATTAGTTCATATAGCTTAAGTGGATCCACTATCTAGACCTTTGTGGGAATAGAGTTTATGGGATAAGGTAGACGATTATTGAAACTCAGGCCTAACTACAGGGGAGTTTCCAACTAAACAAATCCACTCGGTGCTAAGCCTACATTCCCATAGAGTAGTTCATTACTTAACATTGGCACATATCAGAGTTGCCATTGGCCTACCAACTCCTTTTATATTCGATAACACATGAAAGGGTGCCTCAAGACTGCCTATTTACAGTTTATTTAATAAATCTTATTAACTCCTCTTGAAGGGGTGCCATAGGACTGCCAATTCAAGGCTCAACATTATCCATGTTGAATGGGTCCCTTAGGCCTAATGACTCAAGGCTCATCATTAACTTTCATTAATGAAAGGGTGCATTAAGCCTACCAATCCTATATTTCATTTATAAGCATGTATGAAAGGGTTCTACTAGCCTACCTATCCAAGGATTCAACAATCAACAATATAATCATTTATACACGAAGAGGATGCATAGGCCTTACCAATTCAATATATACCTTATATTGAAGAATCCCTCATATTCTATCATTATTATTTGTTAAGTGTCAAATTGAGAAAAGCCTTTCAGTAATTACACATATACAATTATAACATGATCATTGGCCTCATTGAATTCTCATTCATACAACATCGTAATAATAATTCAGTAAGACCTCTAAGATGACTTAAGTGAAGCTAGATCCTAACACCTGTGTCATATGGTTTTAACCTCCTAAAATGGTTTATAATGAGGTTTATAAGAAGTTACTAAAGTTTTGTGAAGTTTGGAGGTCAAACGTCCAAGACGTTCGAAAGTTTTGCCTTGAAACGTGCTTGTGTGTATTAGTATCATTGCATGTTTTAAGCGTTGTTTTGAGTTTAAATTGATGTGAGAAGTTACTAACATGTATACGAGAGTATTTGAGGTGGAAACGTCACTCCACGAGGACTGACCAAAGGGTCCTTGAGGAGGACCAAAGGGTCCTTGGGCTAGCAAGCTGCCCAAGGCAGCCGTTTTTGTTCATGAATGAAATGGGTCTAGTGTCCTTGGTCCAAAAGTTTGGTCCGCATCACGTACACCACGCAGACTATACTTTTCTATGAATTAATTACAAAAATCATGCGGGAACAGCTCTACATCGTGCACTTGTTTCCCGATGATAATTCCAGAAATTTAAGTTGAGTTTGACTTGGTTAAAGGGTCATATAAGTTCAGGGATCTTTTGGGTATTTTAGGGATTAGTTATTGGCGATGATTAGAACTTTTTAAACCCCAATTAACCCTTCAAATCAAAACCGTCAAGACCAAAACAAAACCTCTCCATATTTCTCTCCAAAAACCTCCATTGATGAAGATTTGAAGCTCCAAGGAAGAAGACTGGTTTTTCAAGTTTTCCTCCATCAATTTAGTGGGCTTTTCATCACAATTAATGTATGATGTTTCATCCTTGAATCCTTTTTTCTTCAAGGAGTCAATTCAAATTATTTTTAAAGATGATCCAAAACATGAAAACTTCTAAATTGAATTCTGGCCATGGTTTCTTGCATAAAACGTATTAGATCAATGATTTATGATTGCATTAGTGTTAATTGAGTGATTTTACATCGAAATTCCTATAAACCCATGAAAATTATGATTTCCTTATTTTGACTATATTATGGGTGATTTGATCATGTCAGTTGAATTGATTTCTTATGTAGATTGTATTGGGCTATTGATATATGTAAGAATTATGTTAGAATCATATGTAGGCTGTCTTAAATTGATGAATTGGTATTGTTTTACTTTGAATTCATTGTATATTGACATTATTGGATTGACTTGGTTATCATGGCTATGGGTAAGAGCCTTTGAGTATTGAGTTGATTGATTTGGATATGGACTGAAGTTGTGAGATTGGATTGGTGGTATGATGCCCTAACTCTCTCTATATTGTGTAGTATAGGTCTTAAACTATGATCATGATTGGTATGTTCCACTTATGGTGGCGGAGCTTATGTGCTATATTTGTGAATTATGTGGCCTCGCTGGTGTTGCTTTATGAATTATGGTATTATTATGTTGTTATTTGAATATGTGAGTAATGTGAAGGTCTTGATGACTTATGTGTTATGTGAAGTCAAAGCATGAGTTCTCCTAGTTGATTATATCTGTCTCTAGTAGGCTATAGTGAAGTACTTATGTGTACTACTTGATATTAGAGTATGATGATTCTTGATGGCTTATATGAGACTTGTGATCGCTACGGTGACTTGCAAGTACACTTAGTTGACCCTATATGGTACATGAATGATGTTGTACATGTGATAAGATGATAATGAAGTGTGTCTTATTTTGGTAAACTTGTGTCCCTTACGTGATACATGAAAGAACGTGAATATGAATCCTTGACTTAGTTGGTTAGAATACCCTTTGTCATGAATGTATATGTATGAATGGAATATGATCTTGAATAGACCAAAGAAGGTCATTTATGTGTAACCTTTTAGAAAGAAGGTTATGATATCCTTGAAAGTTGAAAGCTATAATGGTATCCTTCTCGTGTGAATGGTGGAGTTAGGGTTGATACGTGGGAACGGCGTGAAATCATCTTTAGGAAAGTCATTGAGCTATTCTTTTAACCATTGAAAGGAAATCCTACGGGACCTCTTTGGTAAGGTGTAATGTGATTTGGCTATGAACTAGATATGAAACCTCTTCATATACTCCTTGATTGAAATACTCTATGAGAACAAAGGCTAGCACCGAGTGAGTATGCTTGGGGAGTTGCTCTAAATAAGATGCCATTATAGAACAAATAAATCCTTAATATTCCTTAAAAATGTGTTTACATGGGATTTTTCCTAGTTGTACCATTGGCAAGTAGAACACCCTCCATCAGAGTAGGTTCATGACTCCGGATTTCATGCATAGCTAGTATGATCTATGTTGGTTATTGCCTATTCTCATCATGTGGGATACATGCTAGTGGTTAACAAGTTCTATGAAGTTTAGGTAGTGGAATGGGACGCTATCTAGAAATTGCATGATTAGGCTTTGATGATATTAGTATGTGAGTCCCTAGGTTTTCTCCAAGAACATTATGTGAATGTGCTTATGTGTTGAATATCTCCTAAATGGTCTAATGAACATAATGACTTAAGTAAAGGTATGTTAATGAAAAGAAAAGTATCTAGAGTAGCTTTGAGGATTTCTTAGGTAGGCTTGGAGAGGGTGTATGGGTGTTCTATTCTTGTTGTACTTAGGTGAGTGTTTGAGTAATTCTAGGTAGGGAGTTTGATTAATGAAATGATAATTATCTTATCTTAGGTAGTCTAAAGGATATCTTTGGTGTGTGTGAAAGGATTATATAGCGGATTCTCTACCTCATAATTTAAAAAAAAAAAATTAAAACATAGTCACTTTTCTCACCTCTTGGCCGAGACTTCAAATTTCCATCAAGCTTGAAATTTTGTCTCTTCCGATCCATTTTTCTCTCATTCTTTTGTTGATTTTTTTTTTTGTAGCACTTTGAGTGAAATTCAGTCAATCACCTTAACCTTTTATGAACATCACATTTTTAGCATTTTTACACCCGCAAAACACAACATTTAACATACAAACTTCAGGCAGCAAACATAGTAAAATTTTCAGCACACACATGCTCAAAACAGTCCACTTAATGCACTTTTCCGGAATATATTTTTCATCCTTTACATGATATATTACCACACATTCAACACATAATCACTACCAGACCTAACATTATCTACCAGAAGACATACCAACGCATGCTTTGAATTGTTCATAGGATCTAATGACAGGGGCATGCAACGGGGACAACCTTAGTCTTTCAATCGTGATTTAAACTGAACCTTAAGGGTCTCTTGGGAAAGGGACCAAGAGAGACGAAAACCCATATCTTAATGTCGTTCAAAACTTGTTTAAATTCTGCCAACTTACCATGAAACCAAGCCACACCACCGAAACTTCAAGCACAATCCCGTCAAGAACTTGTTGTTGATTTTCGTTTTTAGCTTAGTTTTTCATTTGAGTTTTTGTGTGTAAGTTCTTCAAGCGTGAAGAACTATTATTTTCAGTTATTTTGATGATAAAAAACGTGAGAATGAGAGTGAAAGACGTGAGAATGAGAGGATTAGGATTATGATTAGGATTAGGAGAGTTAGGTGGAGACTAAGTCAAACTAGGACTCCTCATTATTTATTAATTTTATTATTATTATTATTTTATTAAAAATCTAATTTTTCCCTTACTTAAATCAGCTTTTTAAATATTATTTAATTCAACTAATTCACTTAATAAAATTAAATCAATTTAATCTTTGCTTCCACCAAGGCTCGAACCCGGGTGAAGATAGATTTTACTTAAAGGGTCAAATTCGGCAACCTCTACCCAAATTGCCCCTCCACCATATTAATTAACTAATTAATTAAATATTTAGGATAATTAGAATACTACCCTTAGCCTGGAAAAGACCATTTTACCCCTAGACATTCCAAATTTAAGATTTCCCCTCTTTAAGTCCGGTAAAGACTCATCCGGGTAAATCTTCATATTCGTGTGCCGTACATGGATGGACCCAACCTTTCCAAGCTCAACTAAATCACCAAGTTAGTTCGCTTGGCTGTTGTAGAGGTTCAAAGGTCTGGTTCTACGCACATCAATCCGTGTGAACCCGGTCTAATCGTAGGCATTCTAGACATATTAAGCATTACTTAGCATATCCATTTTTAGGGTTGTTACAGTACGATAGGAGGCAATTATTTGTTCCCTACGATCTAGATGTGGTTCTTGAGAATGCACATATCGTACCATGGTATCATCATCCATGAGTATGTCATCAAGCTCTCTTTGATAGACACCCGCTTAAGCTGCAGTTTCAAGTTTTGTATGTGTCGGCGGAGGAAAAGTGTGAGAATCTGCTTAAAAACTGCTTTCAGCTGTCGCACTATCCCCCGAGCTATCATTTGCATTCTCGCCGGAGTTGTCCTCATTTTTCCTATTCATAGTAGGTTCAGAGCAACTGCCCGCGTTCTCTTCATTCCCAGAATAAATACCCACTTGTTCAAACTAAGAAGGTGTGTTCTAGAGAATGCGTTGTTTGACTAATGATCTAGTAGACCGAGGTGAGTGTTGCTTGGGTGTAATATCTAGTTGCACCTCAGAAACATTGACTAGTGATCTAGTAGCCCGAGGTGAGTGTTGCTTGGGTGTAATATCTAGTTGCACCTCAGAAACACTAGCCTTTGATGTGGCATGTCCCTCCTATTCGGAATTAGTATGGGGGGAACGTTTGTCTATGTTCTTCATTCGGGGTTTGGGTTTTATTATACCTGCAAAAAAAATGAACTACTATTCGGGATGAGACATACTTCACCCCGAAGGGTCTCATACAAACCTCATAGCATTTCATTGCATTCGATATGGAAATAGTGTGGAATTAAAAACTCATTAAAAATAAAACATTAAGTACAAGGGAAGTCTAGTCTCACATGGCTATCTTAGACTAAACCTTAAAAAGTACTAGGGACACAACCCTTTACAATCCAAAAACAACTACTAAAAGTCCAATACTTAGAATAATTGAAACATAAAGTCTTGTCCTAGAATCATGAGGACATACAAAATCATGGAGAAAAGCAATCCAAGCACATCACTATCTATTCGGAAATCACTTGCTCGAACCTACACTTGTAGTAAGAACATAGAGAAGATGAGATAGTACACAGAAATGTTAAGAACATAGAGAAAATGGGATAGTACACAGAAAAGTCCTATTATGATGACCATGCCAAAACATGCTATAAAGGGTAAATTTTGTTGGAAACCATGTATTTATGCCACTTCTGAAACATCGAGAACAATAACGCAAAAGACATCATATACAAGAACCAATATCCTGTTAGTGAAAACATCACATATATACAATATAACATTAAAACCTTTACCTTAAACCCTCACCTTAGATAAACCTTATGATATACCATGTGCAATGTATGGATGGCACCCTATACCACTATCCACACTAAGGCACCACATTAGAGGCACCAAGAGTGGACTTACAATTCCTTTCCTATCACCTTTAAATCATATTCATATATAATATTCATACACATAAGACAAAGGAAAATAACTCATAATATAACCCAAATATAGCATATATATAACATTTAAGCGTATAAGAGTCAAAATTCTCCCATTACTTTATTTGGGACACATTCATGACATGGGCATTAAGATTTAGAGATACTCACCATGATCCCCCTCCAAGTCGAATCGTGTAATGCATAGGTAGAATCCCATACTACTACCTACACTTTGTAGAACCTATCAATAAAGCACAATGACATCTCAGATGATGGAATAACAAACTAACCTACAGATACCGTGAGATATTGTCATGGAATCCAGTGTCATAATGTCATAAGTCCCCACACTGTAAGAGGTGGTCTACTTTTCTAAGGAAGATCAGTTCATATAGCTTAGGTGGATCCACTATCTAGACCTATGTGGGAACAGAGTTTATGGGATAAGGTAGACGATTATTGAAACTCAGGCCTAACTACAGGGGAGTTTCCAACTAAACAAATCCACTCGGTGCTAAGCCTACATTCCCATAGAGTAGTTCATTACTTAACATTAGCACATATCAGAGTTGCCATTGGCCTACCAAATCCTTTTATATTCAATAACACATGAAAGGGTGCCTCAAGACTGCCTATTGAAGGTTTATTTAATAAATCTTATTAACTCCTCTTGAAGGGGTGCCATAGGACTGCCGATTCAAGGCTCAACATTATCCGTCTTGAATGGGTCCCTTAGGCCTAACGACTCAAGGCTCATCATTAACTTTCATTAATTAAAGGGTGCATTAAGCCTACCGATCCTATATTTCATTTATAAGCATGTATGGAAGGGTTCTACTAGCCTACCTATCCAAGGATTCAACAATCAACAATATAATCATTTATACATGAAGAGGATGCATAGGCCTTACCAATTCAAGATATACCTTATATTGAAAAATCCCTCATATTCTATCATTATTATTTGTTAAGTGTCAAATTGAGAAAAGCCTTTCAGTAATTACACATATACAATTATAACATGATCATTGGCCTCATTGAATTCTCATTCATACAACATCATAATAATAATTCAGTAAGACCTCTAAGACGACTTAAGTGAAGCTAGATCCTAAAACCTGTGTCATATGGTTTTAACCTCCTAAAATGGTTTATAATGAGGTTTATAAGAAGTGACTAAAGTTTTGTGAAGTTTGGAGGTCAAACGTCCAAGACGTTCGAAAGTTTTGCCTTGAAACGTGCTTGTGTGTATTAGTATCATTGCATGTTTTAAGCGTTGTTTTGAGTTTAAATTGATGTGAGAGGTTACTAACATGTATACGAGAGTATTTGAGGTGGAAACGTCACTCCACGAGGACTGACCAAAGGGTCCTTGAGGAGAACCAAAGGGTCCTTGGGCTAGCAAGCTGCCCAAGGCAGCCGTTTTTGTTCATGAATGAAATGGGTCTAGTGTCCTTGGTCCAAAAGTTTGGTCCGCATCACGTACACCACACAGACTATACTTTTCTATGAATTAATTACAAAAATCATGCGGGAACAGCTCTACATCGTGGACTTGTTTCCCGATGATAATTCCAGAAATTTAAGTTGAGTTTGACTTGGTTAAAGGGTCGTATAAGTTCAGGGATCTTTTGGGTATTTTAGGGACGATGATTAGAACTTTTTAAACCCCAATTAACCCTTCAAATCAAAACCGTCAAGACCAAAACAAAACCTCTCCATATTTCTCTCGAAAAACCTCCATTGATGAAGATTTGAAGCTCCAAGGAAGAAGACTGGTTTTCCAAGTTTTCCGCCATCAATTTAGTGGGCTTTTCATCACAATTAATGTATGATGTTTCATCCTTGAATCCTTTTTTCTTCAAGGAGTCAATTCAAATTATTTTTAAAGATGATCCAAAACATGAAAACTTCTAAATTGAATTCTGGCCATGGTTTCTTGCATAAAACGTTTTAGATCAATGATTTATGATTGCACTAGTGTTAATTGAGTGATTTTAGATCGAAATTCCTATAAACCCATGAAAATCATGATTTCCTTATTTTGACTATATTATGGGTGATTTGATCATGTCAGTTGAATTGATTTCTTATGTAGATTGTATTGGGCTATTGATATATGTAAGAATTATGTTAGAATCATATGTAGGCTGTCTTAAATTGATGAATTGGTATTGTTTTACTTTGAATTCATTGTATATTGACATTATTGGATTGAATTGGTTATCATGGCTATGGGTAAGAGCCTTTGAGTATTGAGTTGATTGATTTAGATATGGACTGAAGTTGTGAGATTGGATTGGTAGTATGATGCCCTAACTCTCTCTATATTTGTAGTATAGGTCTTAAACTATGATCATGATTGGTATGTTCCACTTATGGTGGCGGAGCTTATGTGCTATATTTGTGAATTATGTGGCCTCGCTGGCGTTGCTTTATGAATTACGGTATTATTATGTTGTTATTTGAATATGTGAGTAATGCGAAGGTCTTGATGACTTATGTGTTATGTGCAGTCAAAGCATGAGTTCTCCTAGTTGATGATATGTGTCTCTAGTAGGCTATAGTGAAGTACTTATGTGTACTACTTGATATTAGAGTATGGTGATTCTTGATGGCTTATATGAGACTTGTGATCGCTACGGTGACTTGCAAGTACACTTAGTTGACCCTATATGGTACATGAATGATGTTGTACATGTGATAAGATGATAATGAAGTGTGTCTTATTTTGGTAAACTTGTGTCCCTTACGTGATACATGAAAGAACGTGAATATGAATCCTTGACTTAGTTGGATAGAATACCCTTTGTCATGAATGTATATGTATGAATGGAATATGATCTTGAATAGACCAAAGAAGGTCATTTATGTGTAACCTTTTAGAAAGAAGGTTATGATATCCTTGAAAGTTGAAAGCTATAATGGTATCCTTCTCGTGTGAATGGTGGAGTTAGGGTTGATACGCAGGAACGGCGTAAAATCATCCTTAGGAAAGTCATTGAGCTATTCTTTTAACCATTGAAAGGAAACCCAGGGGACCTCTTTGGTAAGGTGTAATGTGATTTGGTTATGAAATAGATATGAAACCTCTTCATATACTCCTTGATTGAAATACTCTATGAGAACAAAGGCTAGCACCGAGTGAGTATTCTTGGGGAGTTGCTCTAAATAAGATGCCATTATAGAACAAATAAATCCTTAATATTCCTTAAAAATGTGTTTACATGGGATTTGTCCTAATTGTACCATTGGCAAGTAGAACACCCTCCATTAGAGTAGGTTCATGACTCCAGATTCCATGCATAGCTAGTATGATCTATGTTGGTTATTGCTTATTCTCATCATGTGGGATACATGCTAGTGGTTAACAAGTTCTATGAAGTTTAGGTAGTGGAATGGGACGCTATCTAGACATTGCATGATTAGGCTTTGATGATATTAGTATGTGAGTCCCTAGGTTTTCTCCAAGAACATTATGTGACTGTGCTTATGTGTTGAATATCTCCTAAATGGTCTAATGAACATAATGACTTAAGTAAAGGTATGTTAATGAAAAGGAAAGTATCTAGAGTAGCTTTGAGGATTGCTTAGGTAGGCTTGGAGAGGGTGTATGGGTGTTCTCTTCTTGTCGTACTTAGGTGAGTCTTAGAGTAATTCTAGGTAGGGAGTTTGATTAATGAAATGATAATTATCTTATCTTAGGTAGTCTAAAGGATCTCTTTGGTGTGTGCGAAAGGACTATATGGGCGGTCCTTTCATAACTCACTCAAGTGAACCTTAGAATCACCTTTTGTAGGAGGGTCTCATGTTTATGTGTTTGGATGTGTTCTTGATGCTATCTTGTGATATGTGACTTATATGTGAAGTTGGTACGATATGTGTTTTGTTATATTATAACATGAAATCTATACCGTAAAAGAGCATGTTTTGATACAAATGTCCGTTTCTTATAATTTTTTGCATTAAGCCATACATAGTACATGCATTGTACTAATTCTATACATCTTCTTTATTTCTAAAGGTGTGGCTAGCAGGTGAGAGGTATCATGAAGCAAAGCTTGGAATCTAGGACTCTTTCTAGCAAAGTTGGGGTATGTCCTCACTTAATTCGAGGATATAACTATCTTTAGATTTCTTTCATTAAACGTATTGTAATAGACTTAGTTTCTATATTTTCATTGTATGGGTCGTGTCCCAAGTATTCTTGAGTCTAAGATTGGCCTATGTTGAGATTTAGTATTTTCTATGGTTTTACATGAAAGTTGTTGTGAAATATTATTCATGTGAAAGTTTTAATTCTGCAATACTTTTCATACATGTATCCAATGAATTATGTCAAAGGGCTTGTACAAAACCTCCGAGTGGTCAAGTATGCCATGTTGCAATTCGAGAATACCATATCTTCTAGGGTGTTCTCTCGGGTTGTGACAAACTTAGTATCAGAGCATAGGTTATGAAGTAGTATTTAGGAATCCAAATGTCTCAAAAAGTCACGTCTAGTAGAGTCTTGTTCATTATTGTGAGTCGTGACACATCCATGAGCGAGAGGCTATAGGACAACCAAGTTTCCCTTCTTTTCTACTCTTGTGTCGTGCCGTAGAGTAAAAAGGTTATGAGGTGTCCTACTTAATGCTTTTCCTTGTGTTTATAGGATATGACTACTAGGAGATTGGCCGCAAGAAGGTTGGAGAAAGGAGTGCAAGAGGAAGCTCCCCAAGGTGGATTAGCTCCACAAGGAGTTCAAGTTCCACAAGATGCTCAAGTGCCTCCCTAAGGTGACCAAGTCCCTATTGGAGGTGAAGGTAATGATGTTCCGGTGGTTCCCCCGGACATGACTAATAGGGATATTAGAGAGGATTTACTTTCCCTAGCCCGAGCTATGACCACTCATGTTACTAGAGACATTGGGCCTTGGGTGAATGCTTTGGAGAGTACCATGACCTCTAGATTGAGAGACTTTGTGAGGATGAATCCTCCTATCATTCTTGGATCTAAGGTGGGAGAGGATCCCCTTGAGTTTCTTGATGGTGTGTATAAGATTTTGAGTTCCATGGGGGTGACTTCTAGGGAGAAGGCGGAGTTAGCTTCGTACCAAATGAGATGTTTCTCAAGTATGGTACACTCAATGGAAGGATGATAGGCCGATTGATTCGGGTCGCTATAGAATGGAAAGATTTTAAGGAGGCTTTCTTAGAAAAGTATTTTTCCCGTGAGAGGAGGGAGGTGAAGGTTGAAGAATTCATTAACCTTAAGCAAGGTAATATGAGTGTTGAGGAGTATTCCTTGAAGTTTACCATGTTGTCTAGGTATGCTCCATCTTTGGTGTCTAACCCTAGGGATGAGATGAGTAGGTTTGTGACCAGTGTTTCCGACCTTATGAAAGAAAAGTGTCGTACGGCCATACTTGTCTAGGCTTATGGTGTATGCTCAATCTATTGAAGATTCCAAACTTAGTAAGATCTCAAGGAATTTTAAGAGGAGTGGATCCAATGAGCAAAACCAATCTAGGTTTAAGAAGAGGGCTCCAAACCAGGATGTACCTAGTGCTCCTAAGGTCATGGGTGAAGGTGGTAGTGGTTCTCAAGGTGGTAAGTCTACTTGTGTTACTTGTCGGAAGAAGCTCTCTGGGAAATGTCTAGTTGGTACCGGGAATTTATTTGGTTGTGGTAAGAATGGACATAAGATGAGGGATTGTCCTTCTATGGTGTCTAGAGGAAAGGAGACTAACAAAGATCCTCATAGTATTCCGGAAGGTGATGCCCTAAGGAAGAATCGCTTCTATGCACTCCGGGCTAAAGGATCAAATTCGGATGATGATGAGGATGTTGGTAAGTTCTAATATTCTCTCTTTAGTTTTATGAGTTCCTTCTAAGTGGGAGAGTATGGTGAGTAGTGGAGTTTTGAATTGTTGTATCTTCTCTTCTATTCTACTAAAGCTTGAGAGTTAGAAAGTCATAGTAGCATGTTGCATATTGCATTATGTTTAGGAGTCTTGTTGAAATTGAATTTCATTGATTCCTTGCATTGTGCATTTCATGAAGTTATATTTATGTTGTGAATTGAGTTTATATGGTTTTATCTCTCATATTGCCATGCTTTCATCATAAATTGCGTAAGGGTTACATTTTTGGAAACTTGAGCATAATTCACTGTGAAGATTTTGCAAAAATGACTAGATTGTTCGTTTGTCAAAAATGGTTATAATGTGTTTATAATTGATGTAATGATAATGTGTGGAGAAGGAATTCCCTCTATATGACATGAATATATTGAGTTGTAGATTAGTTTCTATATTCTTGTTGTGTTCTGAGTCTCTTTGCTATGTGAAATTGGTGTTCCTCTTAATTGTATATTGTGTATGGTGTGGTATTGTTATATTCTGCTAGTCTTGAGTTTCTTGTATCTTGATAGTGTTTAAAATAAAGCAACTGTCATTCGACGACGAATGTTGTCCAAGTGGGGGAGAATGAACACATCTAAAACGACTTAGGTGAAGCTAGAGACTAACACGTGTGTCATGAGGTTTTAAAGTCCTAAAATGTTTTATAATGATGTTTATAGGCAGTTTCTAAAGTTTGGTTATGTTTGGAGGTCAAACGTCCAAGACGTTCGAAAGTTTTGCCTTGAAATGTGCTTGTGTGTCTTGCAATGTTTTCAATGTTTTTTTGAGTTCAAATGGATGTGATAGGTTCCTAAAATGTATACGAGAGTATTTGAGGTGTAATATTCCGGGCAAATCTCCCCGAGGACCGACCAAAGGGTCCTTGAGGAGGACCCAAACCTTGGTCTAGCAAGCTGCCCAAGGCAGCCGGTTTTTTTGTTCATGAATGAACTGGGTCCGTGTCGCGGACTAGGGTTTCCTTGGTCCAAAACTTTGGTCCCTGTCACAGACACAACGCGGACTCTACTGTTATACGAATTAATTCCAAAAATTATATGGGAACAACTCCTCGTCGCGGACTTTTTTCCGGACGATAATTCCGGAAATTTAAGTTGAGTTTGACTTTGTTAAAGGGTCCTATAAGTTCAGCAGTCTTTTGGGTATTTTAGAGAGTAGTTATTGGTGGTTATTAGACCTTTTTAAACCCCAATTCACCCTTCAAATGAAAACCCTCAAGTCCAAAACAAAACCTCTCAATCTTTTCTCTCCAAAAACTTCCATTGATGAAGATTTGAAGCTCCGAGGAAGAAGACTGATTTTCCAAGTTTTTCTCCATCAAGTTAGTGGTATTTTCATCACAATTAAGGTATGGTGTTTCATCCTTGAATCCTCTTTTCTTCAAAGAGTCAATTCCAATGATTTTCAAAGATGATCCAAAACATGAAAACTTCTAAATTTAATTCTAGCCATGTGTTCTTGCATAAAACGTTTTAGATCAATGATTTATGATTGAATTAGTGTTAATTGAATGATTTTACATCAAAATTCCTATGAACACATGTAAATCATGATTTTATTATTTTGACTATATTATGGGTGATTTGATCATGTCTCAATTGTATTGATTTCTTATGTAGATTGTATTGGGCTATTGGTATATGTATGAATTATGTTAGAATCATATGTAGGCTATCCCAAATTGATGAATTGGTATTGTTTTACTTTGAATTCATTGTATATTGACATTATTGGATTGAATTGGTGATCATGGCTATGGTTAAGAGCCTTTGAGTATTGAGTTGATTGATTAGGCTATGGACTGAAGTTGTGAGATTGGATTGGGGGTATAATGCCCTAACTCTCTCTATATTGTGTAGTATAGGTCTTAAACTATGATGATGATTGGTATGGTCGACTTATGGTGGCGGTGCTTATGTGCTATACTTGTGAGTTATGTGGCTTCATTGTCATTACTTTATGAATTATGGTATTATCATGTTGTTACTTGAATATGTGAGTAATGTGAAGGTCTTGATGACTTATGTGTTATGTGAAGTCAAAGCATGAGTTCTCCTAGTTGATGATATGTGTCTTTAATAGGCTATAGTGAGGTACTTATATGTATTACTTGATATTGAAGTATGATTTTTTTATGGCTTATATGAGACTAGTCATGGCTTATATTGATGATTCTATAAAAGTGTGTAGGGTGACTTGCAAGTACACATAGTTGACCCTATATGCTACATGAATGATGTTGTACATGTGATAAGATGATAATGAAGTATGTCTTGTTTTGGTAGACTCGTGTCCCTTACTTTATGCATGAAAGAATGTGAATATGAATCCTTGACTTAGTAGGTTAGAATACCCTTTGTCATGAATGTATATGTATGAATAGAACATGATCTCTAATACAGCAAAGAAGGTCATTTATGTGGAACCTTTTATAAAGAAGGTTATGATATCCTTAAAGTTGAAGCCGTAATGGTATCCTTTTTGTGTGTATGGTGGACTTAGGGTTGATTGGCTAGAACAGCATGAAATCATCCTTAGGAAAGTCATTAAGCTATCCTCTTAACAATTGAAAGGCAACCCTATGGCACCTCTTTGGTAAGGTGTAATGTGATTTGGTTATGAACAAGATATGG
Organism: Solanum sitiens; assembly: GCA_016801875.1. Lineage (NCBI taxonomy): Eukaryota > Viridiplantae > Streptophyta > Magnoliopsida > Solanales > Solanaceae > Solanum > Solanum sitiens. The sequence goes on along the minus strand of JABWTJ010000089.1, from coordinate 676,332 downwards.
AACCTTTTCATATACTCCTTGATTGAAATACTCTGTGAGAACAAAGGCTAGCACCGAGTGAGTATGCTTGGGGAGTTCCTCTAAATAATATGACATTAGAGAAAAAAGAAACCCTCAATATTCCTTAACCATGTGCCAACATGGAATGTGTCATATTTGTACCATTGGCAAGTAGAACACCCTACATCAGAGTAGGTTCATGACTCAGGATTTCATGCATAGCTAGTATGGTCTATGTTGGTTATTTCCTATTATCATCATGTGGGATACATGCTAGTGTTCGAAAAGTTCTATGAAGTTTAGGTAGTGGAATGGGACGCTATCTAGACATTGCACGTTTAGGCTTTGATGATATTAGTATGTGAGTCCCTAGGTCTTCTCCAATACCATTATGTGAATGTCCTTATGTGTTGAATGTCTCCTAAATGGTCTAATGAACATAATGTCTTAAGTAAAGGTGTATTAATGAAAAGTATCTAGAGTAGCATTGAGGATTGCTTTGGTAGGCTTGGAGAGGGTGTATGGGCGTTCTCTTCTTGTCTTACTTAGGTGAGACTTAGAGTAATTCTAGGTAGGGAGTTTGATTAATGAAATTGAAATAATCTTATCTTAGTCAGTCTAAAGGATCTTTTTGGTGTGTGTGTGAAAGGATTGTATGGGTGGTCCCTTCATAACTCACTCAAGTGAACCATAGAATCACCTTTGGAAGGAGTGTCTGATGTTTAAGTATTTGGATATGTTCTTGATGCTATCCTGTGATATGTGACTTATATGTGAATTTGGTATGATATGTGTTTTGCTATATTATAACATGAAATCTTCACTGTAAAAGAGCATGTTTTGATACAAATATTTGTTTCTCATAATTTTATGCATTAAGCCATACTTAGTACATGCATTGTACTAATTCCATACATTTTGTCTATTTCTAGAAGTTGGTATGATATGTGTTTTGCTATATTATAACATGAAATCTTCACTATAAAAGAGCATGTTTTGATACAAATATCTGTTTCTCATAATTTTATGTATTAAGTCATACTTAGTAGATGCATTGTACTAATTCCATACATTTTGTCTATTTCTCAAGGTGTGGCTAGCGGGTGAGAGGTATCTTGAAGCAAACCTTGGAATCTAGGACTCTTTTAAGTAAAGTTGGGCTATGTCCTCACTTGATTTAACTATATTTAGATTTCTTTCATTAAAAGTATTGTAATAGACTAAGTTTATGTATTTGGATTGTATAGGTTGTATCCTAAATATTCTTGAGTGTAAGATTGGCGTATGTTGAGACTTAGTATTTTCTATGGTTTTATATGAAAGATATTTTTAAATATTATTCGTGTGAAATGTTTTAATTCCGCACTACTTTTCATACATGTATGCAATGAATGAGGTCAAAGGGCTTGTATAAGACCTCCGACAGGTGAAGTACGCCATGTTGCATTCTGAGAATACCATATGAACCTTTTAAAAACCTTTGGTAAAAGAACCCATGAGATTTAATAAAACCCTTGAGTTTTTATAACTTGAAATCCTTGAAATCTCTTTTGAAATTGATTCTAGGGTGAAAGCAAACGCTAGATGAAGAATCACCATACCCTTTCTATGAGTTTTGATTTGGTGTTTTATGAATAATGAGTTGAAGTAGGGTTTTAAGACTTAAAACTATTTAAATATACTATATAGATCATTTAAAATCAACCCCACTCAATAAAAGACTCAAACAAAATTACTAAATTAACCTTCACTTGGGCAGCCCCATCAGGGACCACGCCCACGTGTACAGGTCGTGAGGGGAACCACGACTCGTGTGGTGCTCGTAGTCCCCTAGGATGTGTGCCTCCAATCCTTTCCGATCCCTCCAAGGCCAAGGCGATTCCAAGAAAGCTCCCACGATCCATTATCAACACCACGAGTCGTGGTGATGCTCTTGAACATGGACATAGTGGCTTGGCCAAGTTTCCTTGCAAGCCATTCACTAAGTGATCTTCACGGCCAATTCCACGAGCCATGATCATAACCACTGGACGTGAAGTGGTACATGGTCATGCGGCAGTGCTTGCCAAGGGTTTGCAAGACTTGGCCTTTGGCTTAGGCCTTGCCCCCTTGGCTTGGATCACACCCTTGCACCCTTAACCAGCATACAAGAAAATCTCTTTTCAACATGGAGTCTAACACGTGCCTTGACATTGAATCACTAAACCCTTAAGCACGTAACAACTTTACACCTCAATAACCCTCATTACGAACTCAACACAAAGTTATTAGGCTATAGTCTAACCTTTTTTTTTTGAGTCGTTACATTGCTATCGAAGGACACCGTTTTCCCTTAGGAGAAAGCTAATGGATTTTTTGGAAATTAACTTCTTTAATTCAACTAATACCGGATCAAGATCTTTCTAAGCCTTCACATCTAATAAAAAAGATAATTTTGAACCATTATGTACAAGTACATTACCTTCATTAGAATCAACCAAACAAACACACAATTGGGCCAATCTACGAACATCACAAACTAAATCATTTTTATCACCCCCAACATGAGTAATACTTCCTATATATTAACATTCGACTAAGATCATTCACCATCACATTTTCCTTTTTGAGGTGATATACGACTCTTATGTCAGAATTCTTCAACAATTCACGACACCTCCTTTTGTGAAGATTCAAATCATTTTGAGTGAACACATATTTCAAACTCGTGTGATCAGTAAACACATCTATATGAACACCGTACAAGTAATTCCTCTAAATAATTAGAGCAAACACCACCACCCCGAACTCTAAATCATGAGTTTGATAAATAATTTCATGCACTTTCCATTTCCTTGAAGTATAAGCAGTTACTTTCCCATGTTGTATCAAAACACAACCGAGACCAATTCATAAAGCATCGCAATAAACACAAAATTGTGTGATCCTTTCGGTAATGTCAAAATAGGGTTCGAAGTGAGTCTATCATTCAGCTATTGGAAACTCTTCTCACAAGTTTTCGACTACAAGAATTTTACCTTCTTTTTAGTCAACGTTATCTAAGGCGAAAAAATAGAGGAAACTCCTTATGAAATCTTCTATAGTAACTGGACAAACCAAAGAAACTCCATATATCTGAAGAGGACAAAGGTATAAGTTAATTCTTAACCATTTCAGTTTTCTTAGTATCAACTTGAATTCCTTCACCGATGACAGTATGGCAAAGGAATGAAATAAACCTCAATAAATGCTCACATTATCTAAAGATAGCCTACAATTCCCTATCTTTGAGAATTTGCAACACATTCGTTAAATGTCTCACATAATCATCCTCACTTTGTTAGTAAAGCAAAATATCATCGATAAACACAACAACAAACATATAAAAATATTGCTTGAAGATCATATTTATCAAGTCCTTAAACTTCGTTGAGGCAATTGTCAAACCAAATGACATTAATTAAAACTCATAATAACTATACTGAGTTAAAAATTCCTTCTTCATAATGTCATTCTCCATCACCATCAATTGGTGATAGCTCGACCGGAGGTTAATCTTTGAGAATTAACTGTCTCCTTGAACTTGATCAGACAAAGCATCTATACTTGGAATAGGATACGTATTCTTAATGGTAACCTAATTCAATTGTCAATAGTCAATGCATATTTGGAGAGAACCACCCTTCTTTCAAACATTCAACACCAAATCACCTCTTGGAGAGATACTCGTTCTATTGAAACTCTTAACCAAAAAATATTTCAATTGGTCCTTTAACTCCTTTCAAGGTCATTCGATAAGGAGAAATAGAGATAGACTGTGTATCTAAGAGAATGTTAACACTAAGGATATTTACCTTACGTGAGGAATATGGGAAGATCATCAGTAAAAACTTCTAGAAACTCATTCACTATCGGAGTTGACTCAAGGATAGGGGTCTCAAAATATTTATCCTTAACCCATACAAGATGGTAAAGGAATCCCTTAAGAACATAATTTCCCTTTTCTATTGCTTGATTAATTCATTCAGAACCTTCAAAGCGACCTATTGGGTCCTATAATCTACGGAAGCATAACGTGCATAAAGCTAATCCATCCTAAGAATAAAATCAAAATCTTACATATCAAGCTCTACAAGATAAACATGATTGACTCTATGAGAAACATAAATAGTGCAATTTCTATAAACTCTCTAAGCCACTATAGAATCAATAACGTGAGTTAAGATATGAAAGTGATTAATAAGAATTTCTGAACCTATAACAAATCTCATGGCCACATAAGGAGTAATAAACAATAAGGTAGAATTTGGATCAAGTAAAACATACACATCAAAATGTCACGGCCCAAACCGTTGTGATTGGAACCTGCATTAACCCTCCTGTGGGAGAATCATTGATAATAATTAGTTAACAAACTTAATAAAAATACTAAAGTATTTAAGGTTAGAAAAGAAAGTTTAAATGCTACAGAATGAAATAGGGAGTTCCTATAAGCTCAAAATCAATTGTCTAACAACTAAACAAATGCGGAAAATATGTTTAGAACCTAAAAATCAATGAACCAAAACTCTAACGAAATCCATATGTCTAAACAGGAACATTACAACCCTAAACTAAACATGGGAAATGCTAATGTAATAGTCAAGTCTAAAATGGTGGACATAAACGAAAGAGAACTAATGGAAGCCCGGTAGAAATGACTCACCCTTGAATTCAGAATGATCACTGATCTTCTAAGCGAGGTCTGTCAATAGCCTCCTGAAGATTCCATGTACTCAACAAAGAAAAAGCAAGTACAATATCAATACACAACCACATTGTACTGGTAGGATCACACGACCATCTCATTAAGTGCAACATACATAAGTCATTACAATATAATAATAACATGCATACACCTGAACATGTACAATATTGTCATCATTTATGAAGAACATACAATTTCACATTTCTCAAGATACATAATTATGTCAACTCATTATTCCTCTCATGGAACCCAAACCCAAATAGTTAGCATACCAAACTTTGGTACCCGATCCAATATTTATGCCAAAACGTGGCAACCGATTCCATATTTATTATAGAACTTAGCAACATATCCAAGTTAGTGAGTCGGAAAGCAAAATCCGATACATTCAACCATCCACAATCACAATCACAATTATATTCTCAAAATCATACAATCAAGTCATGATTCATGACATTCATCATTAATCTCTCTTGTTAAAAGTAGTGTGATCAATAATGCAACATTCACATACATACACGTATTATAATGAAGCAAGAAAATATATATCACACAATCATGAAATAACAACTATCGCCTATCTCGAAATAAGGTTGAAATCCCCTAGGAAACTTGATCTTTCCCTTTTCAAATTTCTCCCGCTTGTTCTTGGTCTACAAACAATTAATTCAACACGGGATCAATAAACTATAACTAATTACCCCAATTACTAATAATTCTATCAACCCTAGATCATACCAATGAGTTCATACATAGATTAGGTCTTTCTCAACCATAATATCCATATCAAAACTCATACCTATCAATAATTACCTATTAGACAATATTCCATAGATCGAAAGAAGAATTCGAGGAGTTAAAATCTTAAGTTTAGCCTCAGAATGGTGAAAAATTATCAAGAAAACCCGTGGGTAGATTCCTTATCTCTCAAGTTTGAAAATTGCTAAACAAAACATTTTTGGTTTTTCTTTTCAATTTGAAGTCGCGTCTACCCCGCCATGGCAGCACTCACCTGCTACAGCATCCCCTTCAATGGTTGGAAAGTTGTACTAAAAGTGTGTTTTGTGCCCAATTCATCATGTAATTTGCTCAAAAACTTGGAGGTGAACTGTGTGTTGGTCTAAGATGATAAAAAGGGGCACCCATTGCAACCTCACTATCTCTTTCTCATAAATATTAACCAATTATTCATAATTATAATCTATTTTTAGTGGAATAAAATAGGCTGACTTAGTCAATCAATCAACCACTACGCAAATTGAATCAAACTTCCCCAAAGTCTTGTGAAGACCAACCACAAAATCCATTGCTGTTCTTTCAAACTTCTATTCCATAATTGGCATTCTTTGAAACAAACCTATAGACCTTTGATGTTCATACTTCACTTGTTGACAATTTTGACACTTTACCACAAACTCAGCTATATCCTTCTTCATGCGCGACCAACAATAAGGTCGTTTCAAATCTTGGTACATCTTGGTCACACCTACATGAATGGAATATAGTGAACCATTACATTCTACCAACAATTTTTGAATCAATTTATCAACTCTAGGAACACAAATTCTTCCTTTAAAACAGTGCACACCTTCCGCATAAAGAGTGGTCTCTTGTGCCTTACAAGTCACAGTTATTTTCTTGAGTTCATTCAAATTTTCATCCTTGAACTTCTTAGCCTTGATCTATTCCATAAGTGTGGCCTTATTTCATTGCTAGCTAACACCCCCACCTTTTTTTGAGATGCCCAATTGCATGAAATTAGACTTCAAGGTCTGAATTTTCTTAGCCAAAGGTTGTTCAGTTACACTCAAGCATGTTAAACTACCCATACTTACCGCCTTTGGACTCAAAGAGTGTGCAACTACATTAGCCTTACCCCGATGTTATTGAATGGTGAAAATCTAATATTTAAGTAACTCCATCCACCTTCGTTATCTCAAATATATATCCTTTTGAGTGAACACATGCTGCAAACTAAAATGATTCGTAAAAAACTCACAGTTAACACCATAGAGGTAATGTCGCTAGATCTTAAAAGTTGTCACGACCCGAGAGAGCCCTGTAGTCGTAACACGGCGTACTCGAACCCTAAGGGGGTCTCATATAAGACCTTAGAATAATCCTCATAGAATAAGACATTGAATAATTTGGAAATTTAAAACTTTTGAACAATCAATGTCAAAATCTTGAATTAGAAAAAAATTAGGTATCTAGACATCGTCTCATAAACCATATAAGTAAAACATAAGAGTCTCAAATAGAGACCACGGACCTTTACAATATCTTGAATCATAATAGGAAGTACATAAGTAGTCTATTAGAAAATAGAAAGAACATAAGTGGCTTCATGTTGTCCTCAGACTTGAGGACATACCAACATCTTGGAGATTTCAATCCAAGCCTTCCTTCTTCAGAATAAGAACCTACTATCCCAAACCTACACTTGGTAGAAAAATAAGAGAAATATGGGTTAGTATATTCAACTTGTACTAAGTATAGAAACCTTGCAATTAAAACCATTGAAACATGCACAAAATAGACCTTTAGTTGAAAACAGGCTATTTCAAGTTAAAAGCCATAATGCATATTCAAGTAAGGCAAAATATATCCATACCATAAGATGAAGAGACATTTCATGATCATAAGTAACCTCATACATAGACATAATTTATATCTCACATAATGAGTTCAATTAACAACATGCCATAAAGACATCACGGATGACCCCCTTTCAAGTTCACTTGTGCAATATACATATGAAGTCACATACCCCCATATATACTAAGCAAAACCATGAAGAAGAAATAGGTGTAGTCACATACAAAATAAACATCATTATAGGTGAAACCCACCTAACATCATACATCGGCCATCATACATAAAAGACATACATAAGAACTACTCAAGGAACCCACTTTAATAATGCATAGGTAAAGTCTCATACCCTTACCTACACTAAGTAGTACACCTCAAAAGCCCTAGTTAGATTTCATATTCATATTCGTAAGTTATATACGTATCTCAGTTCATATTCATAAAATATAGAGAGATTAGACATAACTGACATAGACCATTGAGAACATCCTATCAAGGAATGTTGTCCTAAAGAGTTCCCAACTTATGGGACTCGCTCCTATAGCCTTATTGTCTTTCCATTAAGTGTACCATGATTGAGCCAAGTCTTTGAGTTGATATGAGTCTAGCTCGACCTTCTCATTAGTGGTTATTCTTATAGCATGCACAATATAATGGATCTCGTGTAGAAAGTCTTGGGGATCCTCATTTACCTTAGACGCAAAGAACATTGGAGGGTTCATCCTTATGAAGTCCCTCAATCTAGAGGACATGGTACTTGCACTTGGGTTCACATGGGGTTCAACCTCCTGATTTGTTTGTGCCATTACACTTGAGCTTGTGCAGTTATGACTTGAGTTTGAGTGTCCATAACTTGAGTCAAGGTTAGAAAAGCTAACCTTATCTCTTTATCCGTCATAATCGGATGATTGACCGGAACTTGTTACCCTTAAGGAACATTTGGAGGGACTTGATCGTCTTGGGGAGGAACTCCCTCATTAGAAATCTCTTTTTCAACTCTTCTCGTGGCTTCCGTCCTAGTAGTCATTTCCTATATTCACAATAAAAGCATTAGAAGAAAAGTACTTTATAGAGTGAAGACTGTTAGTCACGACTTCAAGAATAATAAAGTATCCCAAAACCTTATGCTCTGATAGACAGTTTATTATGACCCGAGAGCACCCCTAGTCTTAGAACGGCGTACTCGACCCTGAAAGGGGTCTCATACAAGCCTTTAGCATAATCGTCATATCATAAAACACCAAATAATGCGGAAATTTAAAACTTTTCCACAATAAATGTTAAACTCTTTCATTAAAGGAAAAAAATAGTATCTAGACGTCGTCTGATAAACCATCTAAGTAAAACATAAGAGTCTCAAATAGGGACCATAGCCCTTTATAATACATTGAATCATAATAGGAAGTACATAAGTAGTCTATTACAAAATAGAAAGAATATAACTAGCATCATGTTATCCTCGTAACTTGAGGACATACTGAAGTCTTGGAGAATGCAATCCAAGCCTTCGTTTATCATGATAAGAACCTACTAGACCGAACCTACACTTGGTAGAAAATAAGAGAAACCATGCAATTAAATCTATTGAAACATGCACAAAAAGGACATTTAGTTGAAAACATGCTATTTTGAGTTAAAATCTATAATGCATATTCAAGTAAGGCAAAATCTATCCATACCATAAGATAACGAGACATTTCATGATCATAAGTAACCTCATACATAGCCATAACACATATCACACATAATTGAGTTCAATTAAAATCATGTCATAAAGACACCACCCATGACCCCCTTGCATGTTCACTTGTGGAATGTACATATTAAGTACCATACCCCCATATATACTAAGCAAAGCCATCAAGAAGACATAAGTGTAATCACATACAAAATTAACATCATTATAGGTGAAACCAACCTAACATCATACATCAGTCATCATACATAAAAGAATCACACAAGAATTACTCAAGGAACCCACTCGTGCAATGCATAGGTAAAGTCACACCCTTACCTACACTAAGTAGTACCCCTGAAGAAACCCTAGTTAGATTTCATATTCATATTCATAAGTTAGATTCGTATCTTAGTTCATATTCATAAAACATAGGGAGATAATCCACAACTAACATAGGCCATGTGAGCTACATGGGATCCGGTGTTCTACCCCCACAACGAAAAGCGGTGTTTCACTTGCCAAAGGTGAAACAGACATACCTACCTATAAAAATGGATCCACTAGCTAAGACCTTTGTGGGCACATAGTTAAGGAATAAGGAGATTGTTACTAGAAACCCAACTTGCTAAACGTAGAAGGTTTCCATCTCATGAGACAACATACTTTATTGGTAAGCCGGACTTGCTAAACATAAAAGGAACCCATATGGGAAGCCAGGCTTGCTCTTACATAAAGCTTCCATCTGATGTTCATGTTCACTCGGTGCTAAGAACAATTCCCTCTTAAGTATCATTAAGCCTTTAGTTAAGCATTGGTTAATAAAGAATGCCTTAAGGAGTAAAGTACTCATATAGTATATAGCTCAACTGTTCCAAAGATGAGAACATTAATTAAAGAAAACAAGAACATGTGAGATTGTTCCTCCGTATCATATTCATATAGTGTTTAGGAGAATTGCCTTTTTATTCAAGATATCAACACTAACATAACCATATCATAACATTCATATCATAGCATAATATTTTGTTCATAATATATCATAGCATAATATTCGTATTCATTACATATCATAGCATACTTGTTCATAACTAGGATTGTAGGAAATAGGGACAAGGCTCCACACCACAATTCATAATTCAAGTAAGCACCTCCACCATTGGTGGATCAACAAGTCAACATTAAACTATAATCAAATTGAAAACCTTCATTCATAGCCTTCAAGGCATTCTTCAAGATTCAACCCTAACTTCATAATATTCATTCATCATATAAGGTAAAATCATAATAAAATATTGAATTACATAGAAACATACTAGATTCTCATCATCCATTCATCAATCAAAGCATACTGGTGTTTAAAATTGAGAAAGAAGGAACATTCATTGGTCTTGTGGGGATTTGTTCATCAACCATATACATTACTTGAATTCATCCATAAAACTTCATATACAATCATAAATAATAAACTTAGATCAATGGAAACAAGTTTAGAAAGAGATCCACCAAATTGAGTGAAAACCTAGAATTTGGGGAATTTCGAAATCCAATTTTGAGAGAACCTCTTGGGGAAAAGATCCAAGAGTGAATAGTTCCCATACCTTGATCAATTCCTTGAGAATTGATGGAGAATAGTTCAGTTCTTGGTGCCCGAGTTGAACCTTGGTCTTTTTCTTCAATAGTGTTCTTAGAGAGAAAAATATAACAAGGTACATGGGTTTTGTTTTAGTTGAGGTGGGAGTAGATAATTGAAGGAATTTGACCTTCTAAAGTATTTATACTTACTAGGAAAAGAGGGTAAAATTCTAGGTTTCACTTTTGGAAAGTCCATCTAAATAACCCAACTTAAAACATAATACATAAAACTCACCTTAGTCATGTTGTAGGTAGCCCTTTGACACACATTGCCTTGACAAACACGTAACAGACACGCCTAGTGGTCCTTTGTTTGCCCATTTTAACAGTAGCTTCCCCAAATAGGGAAGCTCTCTAGGCGATGGGGAGGGATAATGGGTGAATCGCAAACCCCTTGGGCAACCCGCAACCCACTTATCCCTTTGTTAGAGTAGTTAGGACTAGCGAGGAGGTTGTCCATTAGGCAGCACGCCCATTTGGGCGCATCGCCAAGGCTCATGGACGAAGCTACTGCCAATCCCTAATGGATTTGAGGTAAGAATTTTTTTTCCTTTAAATTTCTTACATAGTTTAGGGTCCTATCCTTTAACCTAGATGCTTACCTCTATCCTATGTATCCTAGTTAAGTTCTAAACATATCTGGCTACTTATTCATAAGCTCAATATAAGACTTCATCAGGCTTCTAGACTACACGTTTAGGCTCTATCATAGGTCATTAGATGTACGTGGTGTTACATTATCTCCCCCTTGGGAACATTCGTCCCCGTATGTCGACCAAGACACCACAATAGGTTAGAAACTCTAAACCAACAGTCCAACCAGAATATATACCAAAATGTACAAAAACTTCTAAGGAGAAAACATCATCTCTAAATAAAGGCATGTCAAAGAAATACGAGGAAGTAAGAACTACATCTACCAACTCAATATGTATACAACACATCATATATCATGTTCATAGTAGTAACTACCTTCTCCAATCAATGACAAGTTCAAGATCACAATATGGATTCAACATGTCACTTCAACCAATCTAGCATATTCATGAATTCACCTCATAAGTCAAATATGCAATTATATTATCAATTAAGCAATTCAGTAAGAGGGGCATACAATTCATGAGAAACTTCAAGTTATGCAATACATATTTTCTCACATGGATACACACCGTATAAAAAAATCATGGACAAACTCATATGATACACATAACTCCCAATTCACTACAAAATTCAAGAGAAACTACTTACCTTAAGTTTGAATAGAAGTAAGAGGAAAAAGATGAGGATAACGGGACATCATATCGGCCTCGGCCTACCATGTAGCACTCTAAATTAGATGGTTCTTCCATATAACTTTAACGGAAACTACCTCTTTATTCCTCAACCTCTTCACTTGCCGGTCTAAAATCTCAATCGGAACTTTTTCATAGGAAAGATATTCATCAACTCCTAAACCTTTTAAAGGAAGGATAGATACGTGATCACCAATGCATTTCTTGAGCATTGAAACATGAAAAACCGGGTGAACCAGAGCCTACTCATTTGGCAAATTCAACTCATAGACAAACTTACCAACACTCTTCAAAATCTCATATGGGACCATTTATCGCGACTAAGTTTCCTCTTTTTGCCAAACCTCATTACCCCTTTCATGGGGGAAATCTTCAAGTAGACACAATCACCTACCTCAAATTCAAGATCCCTCTTTCTATTGTCGGTATATGACTTTTTCCGACTTTGGGTTTTCTTCAACCTATCTCTAATAAGTCAGACTTTCTCAACAGCCTCATAAACTATTTCAGGACTGGTAAGAGCAAGCTCACCTACTTCAAACCACCCAACAGGAAACCTACATCTTCTCCCATAAAGGGCTTTAAATGGAGCCATGGAAATACTTCAGTGGTAACTATTATTGTAGGTGAACTCTATCAATGGTAGATGATCATCCCAATTACCTTTGAAGTCAACAACATATGCCCTCAAATATCCTCTATGATTTGGATGGTTCGTTTCTCTTGACCATCCGTTTGGGTATGAAATGCGGTACTAAGTTTCACTTTGGTACCAAGTCCATATTGGAAAGCTTTTAAAAATTAGAAGTGAATTGAGTACCCCTATCCGAAATAATGGACAAGGGAACCCCATGCATCCTCACTGTCTCCTTAATATATAGATTGGCATAGTCTTTAGCCAAATATGAACCTTGACGAGAATAAAGTGGGCTGATTCGGTCATTCGATTAATGATGACCCAAATAGAATTATATTACCTTCGTGTATGAGGAAAACCCACAACTAAGTCCATATTAACATACTCCAACTTCTAAGTGGAAATATCTATATTTTGAGGCAAACCTCACGGTTATTGATGCTCGGCCTTGACTTGTTGATAATTCGGACACTTGGTGACAAAATCCGCTGAATCCCTTTTCAAGCCATTCACCAATAGACTTATCGTAGATCATGGTACATCTTGGTGGATCCCAAATAAATAGAATATCACGAATTGTGAGCCTCTTCCAAATTTTGTCTTCTCAATTCATCCACATCAGGAATACACAACCTACCTTGGTATCGAAGTACCCTATCTCCCCCTTGGGAGAATACCTCGATGGATTTCTTAAGAGAGGATTCCTTTAACTCCATCAAGATGGGATCAAGTTGTTGCTTAGACTTTACATCAACTACTAAGGAAGAATCATAGCTATGTTGGACCATGAAACCACCCTTTGGAGAATCTATTAGTTGAACTCCCAACCGGGCCAACCTATGCACATCACGGACTAACTTCTTCTTCTCATCTTGTACATGCGACACACTACCCATGTACATACAACTCAGAGCATCTGCTACCACATTGGCTTTGCTGAGATGGTAAAGGACGCTCATATCATAGTCTTTCAAAAACTCTAGCCATCTTTTTTGCCAGAGATTCAAGTATTTTTGAGTAAAAACATATTGGAAACTTTTTTGATCGGTAAACACATCTACATGGACCCCATAAATATAATGTCTCCATATTTTCAAGCTAAATACTACAGCCGCTAGTTCAAGATCATGTGTAAGATAATTCTTTTCATAGACCTTGATTTTCCTTGAGGCATAAGCTATCACCTTACCATGTTGCATGAGAACACAACCCAAACTTACTCGAGAAGCATCACAATACACAACAAACCCTTCCTTTCCTCTTGGTAAGGTCAATACCAAAGCGGCTGTAAGATTTTTCTTCAACTCTTGGAAGCCTTTCTCCAAGGCTTCCGTCCATTCAAACATAGCTTTCTTTTGCGTTAGGGTCATCAAAGGGGAATAAATGGAGGGTATTCCTTCAAAAAATCTCCTATACTAGTTGGCTAAAGCCAAAAAGCTCTAATATCAATTGGGGATAAAGGTCTAGGCCAGTTTTTGACCGAGTCTCTCTTCTATAGATCAACCTCTATACCCTTGCTTGACACTATGTGACCTAGGAACGCCACTGATTTCAACAAAAACACACACTTACTAAACTCTACGAACAATTGGTGATCCTTTAGGGTTTGAAATAGAATCCTAAAATAGTTCATGTGATCATCCCCACTTCTAGAATATACCAAGATATCATCGATAAGCAAAATGATGAACATGTCTAGATATTTCCTGAATTCTCTATTCATAAGGTTCATAAATGCCACCTGGAATTAGTTAGACTAAAGGACATCACAAGAAACTAATAGTATCCATACCAAGTTTGGAAAGTCATGTTAATTATATCAACCTCACTTACTCTAACTTGATGGTAGCCCAAACGAAGGTCTATCTTTGAAAAGTGACAAGACCCTTGCAATTGATCAAACAAATCATCAATTCTCGGAAGAGGATACTTATTCTTTATAGTGACCTTGTTCAATTGGCGATATTCAATACAAATCCTTATGGACACATCCTTCTCTTTCACAAATAATATCGGAGCACCCCATGGAGATATGCTTGGTTGAATGAAACCTTTGTCTAGCAAATCTTTAATTTGAGCTTTCAATTCCTTCAACTCAGTTAGGGCCATCTAGTAAGGAGGGATAGATATGCGGTTAGTATCTCGGGAAAGATTAATGCTGAAATCTAGTTCATGTTTGGGAAGAATCCCAAGAAAGTCATTAGGAAAGACCTCCGGAAACTCCCTCACTATGGGGACTGAATCTAATGGAGGTACCTCGGATTTAATATCTTTAACCCTAACAATGTGGTACATGCACCCCTTTTCAATTATCTTCCTAGCTTTTAGCTATGACACAATTTGACATCTAGGCATAGTGTTTCCCCATTTTTCACTCTACAATGGAATCGTTAGGGAATTTAAATCTAACTACCTGAGTTGTACAATCAACGGAAACATAAAATGCATTCAACCAATCCATGCCCAATATTACATCAAAATCATGCATGTCTAGTTCTACCAAATCAACTAAAGAGACTCTATGTGATAATGATATAGGATAACTTCTATAGACTCTCCTGCTATAACCGAGTCACCAACCGGGGTAGACACTGAAAAAGGTTCATCTATGACATCGGGGAGTACATCAAATTCCATAGTCACTAAAGGAGTTACAAACGACAGAGTGGTACGGGGTCTAGCAATGCATAAACATGAATACTTCAACATACATGTAACAACATTCGGAGAGATCTCTTGATCACCTTGGGATTGAAGAGCATAGAAGGGATTCTTCTTTGGAGTATCGGAATTTGAATCACTTGCATGTGCTTGTTTTTTCTCCCTCTCTTAAACCTTCAACATAGGGAAATATCTCCTCATATGACCACTCTTCCCACAAGAGAATCAAGTACATGTGCCAACTAGGAATTTGCCTTCATGTTTCTTACCACACTTTTCACAACAAGGTCTTTCAACATAAGAACCACCACTATTCCTCCTTGTGGCTTAGGGTTAGATGCCCTACATTTGTTGACCCTTGGATCATTGAAAGGAACTTGGTTATAAAACCTCTTCGTAAACCTTGGATTTTCTTGGATCTCATGTTTACCCTTTGAAGAAACTCCATCATTGGACCTTGCCCTCTTGGCATTATTAGAATTCTTTCTAAGCCTAGTCTTCTCAATTTTTTGGGAATGCACCATTAGACGAGAGATGTCCATATTATCATGAATCATTGCCGCACGACATTCTTCCTCAATGGCATCGGACACACCCGTCTCAAAATGACTTATTTCATCTCTACGATTAGACACCAAAGACGGAGCATACTTGGAAAACTTAGTGAACTTCAAAGAGTATTATTGAACACTCATACCTCCTTGACAAAGTTTGATGAATTCTTCAACTTTCACCTACCTTTTCTCCCTAAGGAAGAGCCTATCAAAGAATGTCGTCCTAAACACTTCCCAACTTATGGGACTCGCTCCTATAGATCTATTTTCTTTCCATTGAGTGTACTATGATTTAGCCAAGTCTTTAAGTTGATACGAGTCTAGCTCGACCTTCTCATTAGCGGTTACTCTCATAGCATGCACAATATAATAGATCTAGTGTAGAAAGTCTTGGGGATCCTCATTTACCTTAGACCCAAAGAACATTGGTACTTGCACATGGGTTCACACGGGTTCAACCTCCCAATTTATTTGTACCATTAAAGCTTGAGCTTGTGCAGTTACGAATTGAGTTTGAGTGTCCATAACTTGAGTCAAGGTTAGGAAACATGACCTTATATTTTTATTCGTCATAACCGGAGGATTGACCGGAACTTGTTCACCTTCAGGAACATTTGGAGAGACTTGATCATCATGGGGAGGAACTCCCTCATTAGAAATCTCCTTTTCAACTCTCCTCGTGGCGTCCTCCGAGTAGTCATTTCCTATATCAACAAGAAAATCATTAGAAAAAAAGTACTTTATAGAGTTAAGACTCTTAAGCACGACTTCAAGAATAATAAAGTATCCCAAAACCTTTTGCTCGGATAGAAAGTTTGTTACGACCCGAGAGGACCCCCTAGTCGTAACACGACGTACTCGATCCTGAAGGGGATCTCATACAATCCCTTAGCATAATCGTCATAGCATAAAACATTGAATAACGCGGAAATTTAAAATTTTTCTACAATAAATGTTAAACTCTTTCATTAAAGTAAAAAAAGAGTATCTAGACGTTGTCTCATAAACCATCCAAGTAAAACATAAGAGTCTCAAATAGGGACCATAGCCCTTTACAATACAATGAATCAAAATAGGAAATATATAAGTAGTCTATTAAAAAATAGAAAGAACATAATTAACTTCATGTTATCCTTGGAACTTGAGGACATACAAAACTCTTGGAGAATGCAATCCAAGCCTTCATTTGTCACGATAAGAACCTACTAGCTCGAACCTACACTTGGTAGAAAATAGAGAAAACATGCAATTAAAACTATTGAAACATGCACAAAAAGGACATTTAGTTGAAAACATGCTATTTCGAGTTGAAATCCATAATGCATATTCAAGTAAGGCAAAATATATCCATACCATAAGATAACGAGATATTTCATGATCATAAGTAACCTCATAAATAGGCATACTACATATGTCACATAGTTGAGTTCAATTAAAATCATGTCATAAAGACACCACCCATGAACCATTTTCAAGTTCACTTGTGCAATGTACATATTAAGTACCATACCCCCATATATACTAATCAAAGCCATCAAGAAGACATAAGTGTAATCACATACAAAATCAACATCATTATAGGTGAAACCAACCTAACATCATACATATGTCATCATACATAAAATACTCACACAAGAACTACTCAAGGAACCCACTCGTGCAATACATGGGTAACGTCACATACCCTTACCTACACTAAGTAGTTACCCTCAAGAAACCCTAGTTAGATTTCATATTCATATTCATAAATTAGATTCGTATCTAGTTCATTTTCTTAAAACATAGGGAGATTAGGCACATCTGACATAGGCTATGTGAGCTATAAGGGATCCAGTATTTTACCCCCACACCTACAAAGCGGGGTTTCACTTGCCTAAGGTGCAACGACATACCTAGCTATAAAATAGATCCACTGGCTAAGACCTTTGTGGTCACATAGCTAAGGAATAAGGAGATTGTTACTAGAAATCCGAACTTGCTAAACGTAGAAGGTTTCCATCTTATCAGACAACATACTTTTTTGGTAACCCAGACTTGCTAAACATAAACGGAACCCATATGGGAAGCCAGACTTGCTAAATGTAAAGCTTCCATCAGATGTTCATGTTCACTTGGTGCTAAACACAATTCTCTTTAAATTATCATTAAGCCTTTAGTTAAGCATTGGTTCGTAAAGAATGCCTAAAGGACTAAACTACTCATTTATATAGCTCAATGGTTCCAAAGATGAGAACAATCCATTCATTAAAGGAAACAAGAACATGTGAGAATATTCCTCTGTATCATATTCATATAGTTTTTAGGAGAATTGCCTTTTTATTAAACATATCAACACTAACGTAATCATATCATTACGCAACATTCATATCATAGCATAATATTCATGTTCATAACATATCATAGCATACTTATTCATAACTAGGGTTTTAGGGATGAGGGACAAGGCTCCACACCACAAATTAATAATCCAAATAAGCACCTCCACCATCAGTGGATCAACAAGTCAACATTAAACTATAATCAAATTGAAAACCTTCATTCATAGCCTTCAAGGCTTTCTTCAAGATTCGACCCTAACTTCATTATATTCATTCATCATATAGGGTGACATCATAATACATTATTGAATTAGATACAAAGATACTAGATTTTCATCCTCCAGTCATCAATGAAAGCATTACTAGGGTTTAAAGTTGAGAAAGAAGGATGATTCAAGTGTCTGGTGGGGATTTGTTTAAAAACCATATACATTACTTGAATTCATCCATAAATCTTCATACACAATCATAAATAATGAATTTAGATCAATAAAAACAAATTTAGAAAGAGACTCACGAAATTGAGTGAAAACTTAGAATTTGGGGAACTTTAAATCCATATATGAGAGAACCTCTTGGGGAAAAGATCCCCAGAGTGAAGAGTTTCCATACCTTGATCAATTTCTTGAGAATTCATGGAGAGTAGTTGAGTTTTTGGTGCCCTAGTTGAACCTTGGTCTTCTTCAATGGTGTTGTTAGAGAGAGAAATATTACAAGGAAGATGGGTTTTCTTTTAATTGAGGTGGGAGTAGTTAATTAAAGGAATTTGACCTTCTAAAGTATTTATACTTAATAGGAAAAGAGGGGAAAAGTCTGGTTTCACTTTTGGAAAGGTTAGCTAAACAACCCAACTTAAAACTTAAAACTCACCTTAGTCACATTGTAGGTCGCCCTTTGACACACCTTGCCTCTCCAAACACTTATGTGACACGCCTAGTCGTCCTTTGTTCGCCCATTTTAACAGTAGCTTCCCCAAATTGGGCAGCTTACTAGGCGATGGGGAGGGACAATGGGCGAAACCCTGACCCATTGGTCGACCCTCAACCCACTTCGCCCTTTGTTACAGTAGATAGGACTAGCGAGGAGGTTGTCCATTAGGCAGAATTCCCCTTTAGGCACATCGCCAAGGTTCATGGGCGAAGCTACTTCACATCGCCGAATGGCCTTGAGGCAAGAATGTTTTTTCCTTTAAATTTTGTTAGATAGTTTAGGGTCCTAGCCTTTACCCTAGATGCTTACCTCTTCTGTATGGATCCTAGTTAAGTTCTAAACATATGCGGATAGTCATTCACAAGATCACTATAAGACTTTATTAGGACACTAGGATATACGTTTAGGCTCTATCATAGGTCACTAGACGTACGGGTGTTACAAGAGCAAACACTACTTCTTCCAACTCCAAATCAAGTGTTGGATAATTCCTCTAATGCACATTCAATTTACGCGAGGCATAAGTTATAACATTCTGTCACGACCCAAGAGCACCCCCGTGTCGCGACACGGCGTACTCGGCCTCGAATGGGTCTTTTACAAGATTTTAGCATTCATTCATCACGTAGGCAATAAAAATAGTGCGAACTGAAAAACTTTTCTCAATAAAACCAATGAATAAAAACTCTTTTATAAAATGAAAGAATACTAAGTCTCAACATAGCCATGTTAAACCCTATTTCAAAGTACATACTAGGGACACTGCCCTTTACATAATCAAAAATACTAAGGTCTATTACTAAGTCTTAAACATGAAAGCTAGAACATAAACTCCTTGTCATCGAACATATGAGGACATACCAAAGAGTTCTTGAGAGAACTTTAATACCAAGCTCCAAGTCTTACTAGCTCAATCACTTCCCCGCACCTGCACTTTGTAGAAAGATTAGAGGAAAATCTGGATTGCACTATAAAGCACTAAGTAATATGACCATGCAAAACCATGCTAAAAGGGACATTTATTAATATATATGCTTTCATGTAATTTTTTATAAAATCCCTAACCACGTGTATAAGAGACACATTATAAGTCAATATCCACATATAAGACAATATTTGCATCCTAAACATGCTTAACTATTACCAATATTCAACACATATGCCTCTTTGTCAAATAGAACGTTTCACCATCTTAGACCCTCCACCTAAATTTACCCTAAGAACCACCTAAGTAAGATATGGAGGGGCAGCCGATACTACCTCTTAATACCACACCTAGGTGTTCCTCAAGACTACAATAGATGAGGACTTTCCCCTTTCAACCTAAGACAATAAGTCAACATTCATTATAAAAGACATTTAAGGAGACATTCATGCATTTAGAAGACTTCATATAACAGTCATTAAAGACTTAGGCAACTCGCTTTAGCACCTTCTAAGCCTACTCGTGCCATGTGTAGATGGAATCTCATACTACTAACTACACATAGAACCTATCAAGTAATTAGAGTGCACATCCCACATAATGGGAATAGGCGTTAGCCGACATAGACCATACTATTTAGGCATGGAGTCCGGTGTCATAATACCTCACACCGTGGAAGGTGTTCTACTTGCCAAATGTAGAACTAATACACAACCATGTTGGCACATGGTTTAGGGGATATCCAAATATGTTCATTAGACTCTTCCCTTTTCTACGGGAAGAGAAATCATCTTAACCATATGCACTCGGTGGTAGCCTTAGTTCCCATAGAGTGTTTCATTCACATGTATGTACTATAAAGGGCACAATCTTTAGGTCTAGACAACCCATAACACTTCTACCAAGAAGGGAACAATGCTTAGTTCTAGCCTATCAAGGTTCATTAAGGATAGCTCATTGACTTTCTTAGAGAAGGTTTTCTATCGTTCCGGCCCACCATCTCTAAGTCTATCATTTCACACAAGAATGAGGTCTTTACCATTAGGTCTACCGCTTCAAGGTTTTACATTCGCTTAGGGGTCTAGACTCATCATGAAATGGCACCATACTTAGTTTTAACCGATTTAACTCATAGCCTAGAATGCTTCATTAGACATTTATAGAAAGCGCACCATACTTAGGTCTAACCGGTTCTAGACATTCATTCATTCATTACTCAAGAAAAAGATGCCTAAGCCTTCCAAGTCAAAGATCACATTCAACAACTTTCATACATCAAGAAGAGGTACCTAAGTCTACCAACTCCAAGTGATTCTATTCAAGAAGCTTTCACATAACAACAAGAGGCACCTAAGTCTACCAAATAAAGATACAACATCACATTATAAAGATCATTCACGTTCTATCATCATTACATATGAACATTAAAAGAGAAAATATTTTTCATCACATTACATTCACATTATACAGGATCACCCTTATATCACCTGATCACCTTCACTTTATACATTCATATATACCATAACATGATAATACTTCAATTCCCCATATAATTCCTTCACGGTCATGATCTCAATACATATACAATAAGTAAACACCTCTACCATAAGTGGATGAAGCCATACAAGAACAATTCTAATATAGTAAGAGAATTAAGTCAACTTAACCTTCACCCAAGCCATGATCACCATTAATCAAGTCTCCAACAATTCATCATAATTAGATATAGATAACCATAGATATCAATAGTACAGTACAATCTAAGCACAATTCTAACAATATCCAATCATAATAATAAAACCAACTTTATAAGTCAACTTTAGAAATTTAGTGAAATCATGGGTTCATAGAGTTTTTCAACTTAAAATCATCAATTAGAAATCAATATAATCATAGTTTATCAATTGAATATGTTTGATGCAAGGACCCGCGAGTTTGAGTAAGAATTGGAGTTTTTTACAAACTTTAGAAGCTTGAAAACTATTTTGAGATTAATTCTAGGGTGAAACTTTCCCTACATAAAGGATCACCATGCCTTATTAGTTTAAATCTCCACGAAACTGAAGAATAAATCACTAGAAATCCAAACCTTAGCTTTATCCTTGACCTTGACCATCAATGGTGTTCTATAGAGAACTATTTCAGAGGAAAGTATTTCGATTTAGGTGTTGAAGTCTAAATGAGGTTTTAATGATTTATTACACTTAAATACCTAAAAACACATAAAATAACTGCCCATGTATTTAATTAGCCAAGGGTGGAATTTACCAAACCACCCTTGCCTTTGCCGAACTAAAGACAACAAAATAGCAGTGACTTACGAGCCTAACCTACAGACCGTTAGTGAGGTTACGGATCGTCCTACTCGCTCGTGGTTTTGGCAGAGCCTAATCAAATTGAGGAAAAAGCTCCACGACTAAGTATGGTCCTATGCCATAGACCTAAAGGGCGTTACTCCACTTACTAACCGTAAGTGGCCCTCCGTAAGTCACACTTCTTAAACAGATTTGGGGTTAAACTTTGGGTCCTCCTCAAGAACCCTTAGGGTGGTCCTTGTGGAGTCTTACCCGGATTTTTAACCCAAAAACATGTCCACTTAGGTACTAGAATCTATTCTATAAGTTTTAGACTCCAAACAACACACCAACTTTCATAACAACACACTAGAACACACTAGCACCAAATGACTAGTTTCTGAACGTCATGGTCGTTTCTTGACGTTTGACCTCTACAACCACAAAACTAACTTCTAGATTCACTTTTAGTCATATATACAAGTTCACTAACTAAGAAATAACACTGAAGCTCTAGTTTATCCTATTTCATGTTAGAGTTGTTACACATGTTTATCCTGCATCAACAAAGCAGCAAAACAAGAAGGTGAAGAATCACAACAAACAATTAAATCTTTTCCTTCCACCCATAGTGCTAGGATAGGTGTTGTTTCCAAGAAACATTTGAGCTTTTGAAAGATATCCTCACATTTTTCAGGCCATTCAGATGATATCTCCTTTTTGGTCAAACTTGTCAAGTGAGTAGCAATAGAAGCAAAGTTATTCACAAATCAATGATAGTAGCTAGCGAGCCCCACAAAACTCCTAACTTTCGTAACAGAGCTAGGCCGAAACCGATTCATAACCATATCAATCTTTTGGGGATCTACCATTACCTCTTCTTTTGAAACTACAAGCCCAAAAAATGCAACCGAAGTCAACCAAAATTCACACTTAGAAAATTTAGCATACAACCTTTGTTTCCCAAGAACACCCAGAACAATACGAAGATGGTCAACATGCTCTTCCTCACTTTTTGAATAGACAAAAATATCATCAATAAACACTATGATGAATGAATTGAGAAACGGATTGAACACCCCATTCATTAATCTCATAAAAGTGGCGAGCGCATTAATCAAACCAAAAACATAACTAAAAACTCATAGGGACTATAACGGGTTCTAAACGCCATCTTGGGCACAACCTCATGCCTAATTTTTAACTAATGGTAGCCATACCTTAGATCAATGTGGGATAAAACTGATTCACCTTGAAATTTATCAAAAAAATCATCTATTCGAGACAAATGGTACTTGTTTTGAATATAGACCCTATTCAATTGTCGGTAATCTATACACATTATCATACTACCATCCTTTTTCTTAAAAACAATAGCATCCCATGGGGAAGAACTATGAAAAACAAATCCCTTATCAAGAAGCTCCTGGATTTAAGTCTTACGCTCTATTAATTTCCCAACCCAGTCTAGATTCGGATAAAATTGGAGTCATTAAAGTGTAGGGAAACCATGTAAAAATTGGGTGATATAATTATGAATTTGATTACATGAGTATATAGCCAAGACTTTAAGAAACCAGTACGATATTACGGAATTGAATTCGAGCTAGTAGAACTCCCGAAATTGATCTTAGCGTGAACGGAAGTTTCTAAGTCTCATTGGTGGATGGTGTGTTGTGAAATGGGGGTCTTGGAATTATTAAAATAGCTCATTGTTTCTGTGCAAGCCGCTTAGGCTAGATTTTTGTCGACAGGGCAGGGCCGCTGTAGCGGCGTGAGTGTCGTCATGGCGGGGCAGACGCGACTAAATGTCTGGAAAAAAACTCAAAACATTTTATTCTGCAATTTTCGAACTTTAGAACTAAGGAACGAACCCAGGGATTTTCTTGCAGTTCTTAAAGAATAAGAATTAAAAAGAGTACACCATTGTTTATTTTCCACAACTCTTATTTGTCCTTCATGTTTCCTCTAGGGGAAGAGCTATAGTTCTACTTGGTTCAATAGAACCCGTACCTTTGCTCTAAAATTTATATTAGTATTGACATTGTTGCATTTCTACTTGTAGAATTGGATTTATCATTTAAAAGGAAAAAACTAGTTCAACTGGAGGCACTGCCAAAAGATTTGTATAAGTTTAGTGTAACACTCCGAAAGTCCATGAATTGGTCAAGAGCTTCACATGATTAATAAAGCCTTAAAACAATTCTTATAAGCCTAATTTAATGTATTAAAACTATTTAGAAAGTGTTAGAGTCAAAACATCAAGAAACGTCCAAGACGTCCGGAAGCTAGTGCACTTGAACTAGTAAAATGTCCTTAGCTTTCGTGAAAGTTTGGAGGTGTTGTATGAAGTATAAAACTTGTAAAATCACTTTAAATAGGTAAAATAATGTATATAGGGTTAAAAAGTCCAGGTCCGTCCCCCAAAGAATCGCCCTAGGGTCCACGAAGGGACTCCAACCTTGGCGAACAAGCTGCCAAAAGGCAGCAACCAAAATGCACTAGGTGGGAACAAGTCCGCGTCGCGGACTTGGTGCACCCATGGACAAAAATCATGTACGCGTCACGGACACGTAGTAGACTCTTCTGGTTCAAAAAATAATTTAGAAAATCTTGAGGGAACAGCTCCGCGTCATAAACTTGTTCCCCGACAAAAATCTGAAATTTGGAATTCAAGTTTGACTTCATTAAAGGGTCAACTTAAGTGAGAGGTCTTTTGGGTATTTTATGGGAGGGTCATATATTAATTTCCAATCAGTTTTCCCTCACATTAACTCACTCAAATCAAATCCCCAAATCAAAACCCAAAAGCTCTCACCTCTCTCAACATTCTCTCTCTATTCAACCTCCATTGAAGGAACAAAAAAGCTTGAGGAAGAAGACAAAGTCTCAAAGGTTCTTACTCAAATTTTGTGGATAAAGATTCATTAAATTATGGGTTCTTCACTCTTGGGTTTTCTTTCCCCAAGAGTTCCTTGCAAAGTTGATTTCTAAATCACCCAATTTCAAGGGTTTTCCATCTACAAATGGGTTTTCTTCTAAACTTGAAATTGATGATTGATTATGACTAATTGTGATTGACCATGTCTAATTAAGTGTATATTTTTGAGTAATTGATGTGTATTAATGGTAATTCGTGTACATCATGTCCTTTTCCCGAATTTCCCAAAATCTTGGATCCTACTTATGAAGTGATAGGAATTGATGAGTGTATCGATTGTTAGACTTGGTTTAACTATTCTAATTCATTTATGGACTGCCTAGGGTCGTGTATTGTTTGGATTGAATCTAGTTATGCAAGAATTCATAATGAACCCTATTCCACTAATCCTAGGTCATGGATTGATGTTAAATTGGTTAGTGATGATACAATGGACTTAGTTCTTGTATAGATTACTATTGTATGATGTTATTAAGCCTATTGAAGGGTGAATATGGTTGGTTGATGGTAAGAACATTGAAGGAGGCTTATGAAGGTGAATTGGTAAGACCTTATGATCTTGAATCCTTTACTTCAATTGTGATGGCTTATACTTAATGATGATGTTCAATTGAAGTATTATATGTGATTAGATTAAGTAGGTGATGGAATGATGAATGTAATTGAAATGTCTTGACTATGTGAATTGTAAGATTATGATTAAGGTGTGATGATATAAGGTTTATTGTGAATCACTTATGTGCCTACTATGATATGATGATGATGGTGTTAATCTCACAAATGAAGGGTTGCAATTAAAGGACATTCTCATGCAATACCTAATGAGCTAATGATATCATATACAAGGGGTTAGTTTCCTATGGCCTATATTAAGTTATGATAATTAAGAATGGCTTAAATAAATTTCAAAAAAGGGACATTAACATAGCACCGAGCGAACTAGGTTTGAGAGGTGTCCCTTACCAATGTGGGAAGGTAGGTTCACAATGGTTCTCACGAGATAGAGACTACAATGCAATGGTGCATAAAAAGGGTCTCAAGCATGTCTCCTAGTTCTTGAACTATGTTGCCCCAATAGGAGTACTAGCTAGTGGATCCACCTAGAATATTATGTTCATGTTTTGGTTCTACCTTGGCAAGTAGACCACCTTTTTTCGGTGTAGGGTTTCATGAAACCAAATTTCACATTTAGCTCATGTGGTCTATGTCGGTTAAGACAATTGTTCCCGAAATTAAAATGAAGTAATGAAGATGAGCACTAACTAGGGTGACTTAAGGGGTTTGACTTAGTGTAGGTAGGGCTATGGGACTCTACCTATGCATTGCACTAGTTGGCCTTGAGAGAAGTCCTAGGAGGTTGTTCTTATGTTATTATGTATTATGATATCATGAAAATGTATAATGTTTACTTTATATGATGTTATCATTATATAATGTTGGTTACATTGATGAACATAGTATTGGTATAAATTGCTACATGTGGTGATAATTACCTATGATGATATGTGTTATGAAGCAACGCATTACTTATGATCTCCTATCTTGTTTACATGATTGTGTGGGGTTATGTGATTCCACATGAGCATTGCACTTGTGGGCTTGGGATGGGATTGTTGGTAAGGGTCTTGTATGTTGATGAGATGACTTAGTGAACATGAAATGCTAATGTTACCTTGTGATGATATTGTTCTTTTTTATGAACATTTCTTATGTTGTTGTGATCCTTGTTTTGTATATGCATAAAGGCTTTCAAAATGACTTAACATGTTTCTAAAGAAATGGTCCCTTTTCATGCATGTCTTCAATTGGTTTTATGTGCATATATCCATACTTAGTACAAGTGGTTGTACTAATCAATATTGTTTCTATTTCAATAATTATATAGGTTCCGGACGTTGAGTTCTTAGAAGGTCGATTGAAGAAGACTTGGACTCTTTTCTCCAAGTGTTGGTAGGTCCCCATGTTCGGGGATGTTACATTTTCTATGCTCTAGCTTTGAAGTTGTATTGTCATAAAGACATTATTCATTCCTTATCATTTGAACATTGATGTAAGCCTATAATGGCGTATTGACTTTGTATTGGCTATGTCCAACATTTGTACTCGTTTAGATGGTTCAATATGAGATGAAGTGTTAGACTAATTCATATGTATCGATTATGTTGTCTAAATGAGAAGCCTATGTAAGCTGTTAAGCGAGGTGTAAGACCCCGAAAATGACTTAGGTGAAGCTAGAGACTAACTTGGTTTTCATGATGGTCTAAGGTCCTAAAATAGTCTATAAAGTGTTGTTGAGGCAGTAGCTAAGAGTTTAGGTGAATTGGAAGTCAAACGTCAAGGGCCGACCAAGACGTTCAACGACTAAGTTGCCTAAGTGCCTCGTATGTGATTCTATGTGATCATGTGTAATTAATGAGCTTGTATTGTTCTTAAGTGTGTTTATATGATGTTTATAGTCAGCATGTTAAGTTTCGTGAAGTTTGGAGGTCGAACGCTCAAGAACGTCCATGACGTTGGAAAGTTGTGCCTTGAAATGACCTTGTGTGTCTAAGCATGTTTCATCAAGTTTTACTTGTTCGTTTTGGATGAAATTTATGTGAGAGGTGTTAAACTCATAGCAATCGTATTTGGATTGGAAACTTCCATAAAATTCTCCCCAAGGACTATCCAAGGGTCCCTGAGGAAGGACCCAAGTTGGTGGCCGAAACTGCCAAAAGGCAGTCCACCTACGGATGGCAATCGACCGCCAGTAGCCTGGTCGACGCCCCGTAGGAGGTGGGTGTCGTTTGTTACTTAGCCTGGGGAGTAAAACTCCCAGTTCCAAGCCTCTGAACCCATCGACGGTTGCCAGCACGGCCCATAAGTTGGCTTACGGCCCGTCGATGGGGGAGTTGTCGATGGTGGCCTGCCTGCGTGCAGTTTCACTGTAATGTTAGGGGTGAAGTTGGAATTTCACCCCAAGTCTTTTAAAAATAGTAGTACGATTATTTTAGGTGTTTAAGGATATTTTAAGAGTATATAAGTGATTTAACTCTCATTATAACCCTAACATCTAAATCAAAACCCTTTCCTCCTAAAGTTTCTCCAAAAACCTCCATGAGAGTTCAAGTGAAGATGAAGCTTGAAGATGGGTCTTCAATGGAGTTCTTCTTCAATTAGCATTGGATTCTTCAAATAAGGTATGGGAGTTCTTCATCTAAGATTTGCTATCACCTTAGAGCCAATTTCAAAGATGTTTTCAAAGGATTTCAAAAAGAATGAAAAGTCCAATTTCTACTCTAAATCATGGGTTCTTGCATGAAAGATTTTCAAACGTTAAGATATGATGTTATTAATGTCAAATTGATGTTTTCCAATGAAATTCTGCATGGACCCATGATCTGCTCAATTTTCTAATTTTCACAAAAATATGGGTGAATTGACTATGTTTGTTTTGCGATTGATGATTTCATGTGTAGATTGCTAAGGGCTTTTGAATGATGTATAGGCTGTTTCAATTTGATTAATTGAGTAATGAATACTCTTATATCAATTGGATATTAGGCTTATTGAATTGATATGAACTTGATGCTTGTTGATTCTATTGTACTTTCTTATGGGCTTTCTAATGATATAAGAATTGTATTCAATTAATATCTAATTGGTTTTAGATTGATAATTCTAGATTGAATTGACTATTCATTGGTTATTATGATTTATGTTTTGAATTGATATTCATGGCCATGGGTAAGGGTCTTATGGTATTGAATTTAATGGTTTGGCTTTGGATTGAAGTGATGAGATCAAGTGGGTGGTATGCTGTCCAAACTCTTTTATTATTGTGTAAAGTTAATGTAATTTAGCTTTTGGATTATATGTGATTGGTATGGTCCACTTATGGTGGCGGTGTTATGTGAATTGATGTGGCCTTGTCGGTGTTATTTTAAGTATATTGATGATCATGGCCTTGTCGGCACTACTTAAAGTAATATGTTGATTAGTATAGTTGATTATGTGAATTATGACTATATCTATCTATATGTGAAGTAATGTGAAAATATGTATTCTTCTATTGATGTCATTTAGGTGATCATATTAGACTAAGGGCTATATGTTAAGTGTGTAGTCTTAGAGTTGATGTGAGGTTGTTCCTAACTTGACTATAGGAGTCTATTGTGATTATGTTGATTATGTTAAGGTAATGAATAGGTTGGCTAAATAATGTTAAGGGTCATTCCTAAGAGTCTAAAGAAAGATAGGCTATATGTGAAAAATGGAAGTACGTTGTGTCTTGTTTAGGTAGACTTATGTCCCTTACTTGATGCTTATGTGAATACGCGATGTCTTGACTTAGGAACCTAATGGGTATTAGTCTTGAATAAATGATTATAGGTGAGACCTTTAATGATAAGAAGGTCATTTATGTGGAACCTTGAACCAAGTGGTAAGGTTATAAATCGTGAAGTAGTTGGCCGTAATGGTATCCTTCATGTCATGAGTCATGGACTTAAGGTTGATTGGCTGGAACGGCATCATATCATACCTTAGGAAAGTCGCGATGAGCTTCTTGTCGCCATAGTGAGATATGCCCTAGTGGATCTTGCTTTGGTAGGGTGAATGTAATTGGGTCATGAACTAGATATGGGACCCATTTGTATGAACCTTAATGTAAATTGATCTATGAGAACTAAGGCTAGCACCGAGTGAGTATGGTAAGGGAAAGTAGTTCTAGTTAAGTATGAGACTAGAATACAAAGTATGCCCTTCATATTCCTTAATCATGTGCCTACATGGGGTGTCTATGTTCTACCATTGGCAAGTAGAACACCTCATCGGAGTAGAATAGAACTCCGGATTCCATGCTTTGCTACCATGGTCTATGTCGGTTATTGTCTATTCTCATCATATGGGATACCCACTAGCATTAGAGAAGTTCTATGAAGTTTTGGTGGTGGTATGGGACGCTACTTAGACATTGCACAATAGGCTTTGAAGATGTTAGTGAGAGTCCCTAGGTCTTCTTTAAGACCATTATGTGAATGTCCTTATGTGACGAATCTCTCTTAAATGAACTTAGTAATGTAATGACTTAAGATAACCTTTGAGTTACTTGAGTAGGTCTTTGGATAACCTTGAGTAGGTCTTTGGATAACCTTTGAAAGGAGAATGTCATGTTTGGTGTATACTATTGTATTAAGTAAGAATGATTCTATCCTAGGTAGTCTATAGGATCCCTTGTGTGTGTGATAGGGATTGTATGGGCGGTCGCTCCACACTCACTCAAGTGAACCTTGGAATCACCTTTGGTAGGAGGATCTTATGTTTTGTATGTTGATGTATTGTAGGTGTGTATCTGTCTCATTATGAGTAATCTTAAGGATCATTTAGGCATATCTAGAGAGGTGTATGGGCGGTCTCTCTTTGTGTGACTTAAGTGAATCTTAGGATAGCTTTAGTGAGAAGACGACATGCCAAAGGATGTTAAATGTGAAGCTAGGAAACTTCACTGTATAGTGAAGGCTACTTCACTGTAACAGTGAAGTAGCCACTGTGATATTTTCTTAAAATGTGATAATTGCTTAAATGATTTTCTTATGTATTTCTAATGTGATAATTATGTTCTTATGATTATATTATGATGTTTTAAATCAAAATTCATGAAAATCATGTTATTAACTAAATGTCCCTTTTTCATGGTTTTTGCAAGGCTTCCATACTTAGTACATCTAATGTGTTAACCCCTTCTTTACCTTTTTGACTAAAGTGTAGGGAATTGGAAGTCTTGATGTATCATGGATGACGGATAAGTTTCTAAGAGTTGAAGATGAAGTATTGGTGAGTCCTCATTGATTCGAGGACAATATCCACACCTTCGGCCATGTCTTAATGTTTATGTATTTATGTTTATGTCTTGTATGGGATTAGTCCCAAGTCTTGTATACTGTAAGTTTAGATGGTTCAAGGGTTGTAAAGGTTTAATGTTTTAAATGAAAGTCTTCCGCTTATATATATTGAATATGAAAAGAAAGTTTTTAATTCTTACGCATTTTAGTATGTTATTATGCGATGAACGATACGATACGCTTGTGTGAGACTTCCGAGAGGTCGAATACGCCGGTCGCAATCTAAGATTGCACCCTAACTTCTAGGGTGTACTTATAGGTCGTAACAAGATTGGTACCAGAGCATAACTTTTGGGAGTGTCGTAGTTGTCTTATGAACCACATCGAGTAGAATCTTGTTTATAATGTGAAGCGTGCCACACTATAAATGGGAGACTATTGGGTGTTAGGAAAAGTTTCACTTTTTCATTCATCTAATCGTGCCTAAGAGCCTTGTCTATGGTGTCTTTCCTTTGTATTCCCTATGTGTTGGTCATGCGAGTGTGACCTTATGAAGTTCGAATTTCATCCCAAGTCTTTTTAAAATAGTAGTACGATTATTTTAGGTGTTTAAGGGTATTTTAATAGTATATAAGTGATTTAACTCTCATTATAACCCTAACATCTAAATCAAAACCCTGCCCTCCTAAAGTTTCTCCAAAAACCTCCATGAGAGTTCAAGTGAAGATGAAGCTTGAAGATGGGTCTTCAATGGAGTTTCTTCTTCAATTAGCATTGGATTCTTCAAATAAGGTATGGGAGTTCTTCATCTAAGGTTTTCTATCACCTAAGAGCCAATTTCAAAGATGTTTTCAAAGGATTTCAAAAAGAATGAAAAGTCCAATTTCTACTCTAAATCATGGGTTCTTGCATGAAAGGTTTTCAAACGTTAAGATATGATGTTATTAATGTCAAATTGATGTTTTCCAATGAAATTCTCCATGGACCCATGATCTCTCAACTTTCTAATTTTCACAAAAATATGGGTGAATTGACTATGTTTTGAGATTGATGATTTCATGTGTAGATTGATATGGGCTTTTGAATGATGTATAGATTATGTATGAATGATGTATAGGCTGTTTCAATTTGATTAATTGAGTAATGAATACTCTTAGATCAATTGACTATTAGGCTTATTGAATTGATATTAACTTGATGCTTGTAGATTCTATCGTAGTTTCTTATGGGCTTTCTAATGATATAAGAATTGTATTCAATTGATATCTAATTGGTTTTAGATTGATAATTCTAGATTGAATTGACTTAGATTCATTTATTATTATGATTTATGTTTTGAATTGATATTCATGGCCATGGGTAAGGGCCTTATGGTATTGAATTGAATGGTTTGGCATTGGATTGAAGTGATGAGATCAAGTGGGTGGTATGCTGTACAAACTCTTTTATTATTGTGTATAGTTAATGTAATTTAGATTTTGAATTATATGTGATTGGTATGGTCCACTTATGGTGGCGGTGTTATGTGAAATGATGTGGCCTTGTCGGCGTTATTTTAAGTATATTGATGATCATGGCCTTGTCGGCACTACTTAAAGTAATATGTTGATTAGTATAGTTGATTATGTGAATTATGACTATATCTATCTATATGTGAAGTAATGTGAAAATATGTGTTTTTCTATTGATGTCATTTAGGTGATCATATTAGACTATGGGCTATATGTTAAATGTGTAGTCTTAGAGTTGATGTGAGGTTGTTCCTAACTTGACTATAGGAGTCTATAATGATTATGTTGATGATGTTAAGGTAATTAATAGGTAGGCTAAATAATGTTAAGGGTCATTCCTAAGAGTCTAAAGAAAGATAGGCTATATGTCTAAAATAGAAGTACATTGTGTCTTGTGTAGGTAGACTTGTGTCCCTTACTTGATGCTTACGTGAATATGCGATGTCTTGACTTAGGAACCTAATGGGTCTTAGTCTTGAATAAAAATGATTATAGGTGAGACCTTTAATGATAAGAAGGTCATTTATGTGGAACCTTGAACCAAGTGGTAAGGTTATAAATCGTGAAGTAGTTAGCCGTAATGGTATCCTTCATGTCATCAGTGATGGACTTAAGGTTGATTGGCTGGAACAGTATCATATCATACCTTAGGAAAGTCGCGATGAGCTTTTTGTCGCCATAGTGAGATATGCCCTAGTGGACCTTGCTTTGGTTGGGTGAATGTTATTGTTCATGAACTAGATATGGGACCCATTTATATGAACCTTAATGTAAATTGATTTTTGAGAACTAAGGCTAGCACCGAGTAAGTATGGTAAGGGAAAGTAGTTCTAGTTAAGTATGAGAATAGAATACAAAGTATGCCCTTCATATTTCTTAATCATGTGCCTACATGGGGTGTCTATATTCTTCCAATGGCAAGTAGAACACCTCATCGGAGTAGGATAGTACTCCGGATTCCATGCTTTGCTACCATGGTCTATGTCGGTTATTGTCTATTCTCATCATATGGATACCCACTAGCATTAGAGAAGTTCTATGAAGTTTTGGTGGTGGTATGGGACTCTACTTAGACATTGCACAATAGGCTTTGAAGATGTTAGTGAGAGTCCCTAGGTCTTCTTTAAGACCATTATGTGAATGTCCTAATGTGATGAATCTCTCTTAAATGAACTTAGTAATGTAATGAATTAAGATAGGAAAGCATGTTATTTGTATAAATTCCTTCCTAGAGTATTTAAGGGTTGTCTACTTAAGGTGTGAAGGGGGCAAGGGAATGGTCACTCCACTTCTTACTTACATGAGTCTTAATAAAGATTCTAGTTAGTGAATATTTTTGACTATATGGACATGATCCTAACTTAGGTAAGTCTTAAGGACTATTTAGGTAATCTTGAAGAGGTCAATCATGGACGTTATCTTCTTGAGTTACTTGAGTAGGTCTACGGATAACCTTTGAAAGGAGAATGTCATGTTTGGTGTATACTATTCTATTAAGTAAGAATGATTCTATCCTAGGTAGTCTATAGGATCCCTTGTGTGTGTGTGATAGGGATTGTATGGGCGGTCGCTCCATACTCACTCAAGTGAACCTTGGAATCACCTTTGGTAGGAGGATCTTATGTTTTGTATGTTGATGTATTGTAGGTGTGTATGTGTCTCATTATGAGTAATCTTAAGGATCGTTTACGCACATCTAGAGAGGGTGTATGGGCGGTCTCTCTTTGTGTGACTTAAGTGAATCTTAGGATAGCTTTAGTGAGAAGACGACATGCCAAAGGATGTTAAATGTGAAGCTAGGAAACTTCACTGTACAGTGAAGGAACCTTCACTGTAACAGTAAAGTAGCCACTGTGATGTTTTCTTAAAATGTGATAATTGCTTAAATGATTTTTTTTATGTATTTCTAATGTGATAATGATGTTCTTATGATTATATTATGATGTTTTAAATTGAAATTCATGAAAATCATGTTATTAACTAAATGTCCCTTTTTCATGTCTTTTGCATGGCTTCCATACATAGTACATCTAATGTGCTAACCCCTTTTTTACCTTTTTTACTAAAGTGTAGGGAATTGGAAGTCTTGATGTATCATGAAGGTTTCTAAGAGTTGAAGATGAAGTATTGGTAATTCCTCATCGATTCGAGGACAATATCCACACGTTCGATCATGTCTTAATGTTTAAGTCTTTATGTGTATGTCTTGTATGGGATTAGTCCCAAGTCTTGTATACTCTAAGTTTAGATGGTTCAAGGGTTGTAAAGGTTTAATGTTTTAAATGAAAGTCTTCCGCTTATATATATTATTTATGAAAAGGAGTTTTTAATTCTTACGCATTTTTAGTATGTTATTATGCGATGAACGATGCGATAGGCTTGTATGAGACTTCCGAGAGGTCGAATACGCCGGTCGCAATCCAAGATTGCACCCTAACTTCTAGGGTGTACTTGAGGGTCGTGACAAGATTGGTTTCAGAGCATAACATTTGGGAGTGTCGTAGTTGTCTTATGAACCACATCAAGTAGAATCTTATTTATAATGTGAAGCGCGCCACATTATAAATGGGAGACTATTGGGTGTTAGGAAAAGTTTTACTTATTCATTCATCTAATCGTGCCTAAGAGCCTTGTCTATGGTGTCTTTCCTTTGTATTCCCTATGTGTTGGTCATGCGAGTGTGACCTTATGAAGATTTTGTTGAGGGAGAGAAAAGATGAGGTGTGGCTTGTTAGGTGAGGTGTGAAAGATGGTGTTGATGACCTAGAATTGGTTTAGTTACCTTTTGAATGTGAAAGAGTAATGGTGAGTTTCTCTTAGTAAGAGGGATGTAATGGATAGATGGTTGAACCTTGAGAGTCTTTAGCTTCATGAGCTAGACTTTGGGTGAGAAAGTATTGTTAAGATTTGAGGTGCCTTGAGAGTTCCTTGAGGTAGATGTTATGTTAACCTTAGAATGGGTTTCTCCTAAGTGGGGGAATATGGTGAGAATTATGGTTGCTGGGGAGTGAGGTATTCTTAAATTTTCTATATGTGTTTATTCAAGCCTAAAACAAAGAGTTCTTGGTGATTTGATTTGTATAGGAGTTTTTGTGGAAAATGAGTTCCAAACATTCTCCTTATGATATGCATGCTTGGTTGAAATTGAATTTCATTACTTCTTGCATTATGTGTTTTATGAGGTCATGACGATGTTGTAAAAGTGTTTATATGATGTTACATTGCATATTAGCATGTCTATATCATGAATTGCCTAAAAGTTGCATTTTTGGAAAAATTGCACAATTCACTGTTGCATGATCACTGTTTACTGTGAAGTTTTTCAAAAATTGACTTATTGATTCTTTGATCTATAATTATTGTTATATGGTTAGAACGGATGTATATGAGCATGCTAATCAATATTAAGGAGATGAGTTTTGTAGCATAATGAGTTATAGAATCCTATTCTAGTTTCTTGTTGAGTGTAATTCTCTTTATTTTGTGAAACTGATGTTTTCTCCTTGATTATGTGCTATATGGGTTGGTTATGAGTTACTTACTGAATCCTTACTCTTGGAAGTTTTCGAAAAGTGGCAATTGTCATTCGAGGACGAATGTTGTCCAAGTGGGGGAGAATGTAAGACCCCGAAAATGACTTAGGTGAAGCTAGAACCTAACGTGGTTCTCATGATGGTCTAAGGTCCTAAAGTAGTCTATAAAGTGTTGTTGAGGCAGTAGCTAAGAGTTTAGGTGTATTGGAAGTCAAACGTCAAGGGCCGACCAAGACGTTCGACGACTAAGTTGCCTAAGTGCCTCGTATGTGATTCTATGTGATTATGTGTAATGCATGAGCTTGTATGGTTCATAGGTGTGTTTATATGATTTTTATAGTCAGCATGTTAAGTTTCGTTAAGTTTGGAGTTCAAACGCTCAAGAACGTCCATGACGTTCGAAAATTGTCCCTTGAAATGACCTTGTGTGTCTAAGCATGTTTTGTCAAGTTTTACGTGTTCGTTTTGGATGAAATTTATGTGAGAGGTGTTAAACTCATAGACGATCATATTTGGATTGCAAACGCCCCGAAAAATTATCCTCAAGGACCATCCAAGGGTCCTTGAGGAAGGACCCAAGTTGGTGGCCGAAACTGCCAAAAGGCAGTCCACCTACGGATGGAAATCGACGGCCAGTAGCCTGGTCGACGCCCTGTAGGTGGTGGGAGTTATTTGATCCTTAGCCTGGGGAGTAAAACTCCCAGTTCCAAGCCTCTTAACCCATCGAGGATTGACAGCACGCCCCGTAAGTTGGCTTACGCCCCGTCGATGGGGGAGTTGTCGATGGTGGCCTGCCTGCGTGCAGTTTCACTGTAATGTTAGGGGTGAAGTTTTGGAATTTCACCCCAAGTCTTTTAAAAATAGTAGTACGATTATTTTAGGTGTTTAAGGATATTTTAAGAGTATATAAGTGATTTAACTCTCATTATAACCCTAACATCTAAATCAAAACCCTTCCCTCCTAAAGTTTCTCCAAAAACCTCCATGAGAGTTCAAGTGAAGATGAAGCTTGAAGATGGGTCTTCAATGGAGTTCTTCTTCAATTAGCATTGGATTCTTCAAATAAGGTATGGGAGTTCTTCATCTAAGATTTGCTATCACCTTAGAGCCAATTTCAAAGATGTTTTCAAAGGATTTCAAAAAGAATGAAAAGTCCAATTTCTACTCTAAATCATGGGTTCTTGCATGAAAGATTTTCAAACGTTAAGATATGATGTTATTAATGTCAAATTGATGTTTTCCAATGAAATTCTGCATGGACCCATGATCTGCTCAATTTTCTAATTTTCACAAAAATATGGGTGAATTGACTATGTTTTGCGATTGATGATTTCATGTGTAGATTGCTAAGGGCTTTTGAATGATGTATAGGCTGTTTCAATTTGATTAATTGAGTAATGAATACTCTTATATCAATTGGATATTAGGCTTATTGAATTGATATGAACTTGATGCTTGTTGATTCTATTGTAGTTTCTTATGGGCTTTCTAATGATATAAGAATTATATTCAATTAATATCTAATTGGTTTTAGATTGATAATTCTAGATTGAATTGACTATTCATTGGTTATTATGATTTATGTTTTGAATTGATATTCATGGCCATGGGTAAGGGTCTTATGGTATTGAATTTAATGGTTTGGCTTTGGATTGAAGTGATGAGATCAAGTGGGTGGTATGCTGTCCAAACTCTTTTATTATTGTGTAAAGTTAATGTAATTTAGCTTTTGGATTATATGTGATTGGTATGGTCCACTTATGGTGGCGGTGTTATGTGAATTGATGTGGCCTTGTCGGTGTTATTTTAAGTATATTGATGATCATGGCCTTGTCGGCACTACTTAAAGTAATATGTTGATTAGTATAGTTGATTATGTGAATTATGACTATATCTATCTATATGTGAAGTAATGTGAAAATATGTATTCTTCTATTGATGTCATTTAGGTGATCATATTAGACTAAGGGCTATATGTTAAGTGTGTAGTCTTAGAGTTGATGTGAGGTTGTTCCTAACTTGACTATAGGAGTCTATTGTGATTATGTTGATTATGTTAAGGTAATGAATAGGTTGGCTAAATAATGTTAAGGGTCATTCCTAAGAGTCTAAAGAAAGATAGGCTATATGTGTAAAATGGAAGTACGTTGTGTCTTGTTTAGGTAGACTTGTGTCCCTTACTTGATGCTTATGTGAATACGCGATGTCTTGACTTAGGAACCTAATGGGTATTAGTCTTGAATAAATGATTATAGGTGAGACCTTTAATGATAAGAAGGTCATTTATGTGGAACCTTGAACCAAGTGGTAAGGTTATAAATCGTGAAGTAGTTGGCCGTAATGGTATCCTTCATGTCATGAGTCATGGACTTAAGGTTGATTGGCTGGAACGGCATCATATCATACCTTAGGAAAGTCGCGATGAGCTTCTTGTCGCCATAGTGAGATATGCCCTAGTGGATCTTGCTTTGGTAGGGTGAATGTAATTGGGTCATGAACTAGATATGGGACCCATTTGTATGAACCTTAATGTAAATTGATCTATGAGAACTAAGGCTAGCACCGAGTGAGTATGGTAAGGGAAAGTAGTTCTAGTTAAGTATGAGACTAGAATACAAAGTATGCCCTTCATATTCCTTAATCATGTGCCTACATGGGGTGTCTATGTTCTACCATTGGCA
This sequence comes from Solanum sitiens, assembly GCA_016801875.1. Lineage (NCBI taxonomy): Eukaryota > Viridiplantae > Streptophyta > Magnoliopsida > Solanales > Solanaceae > Solanum > Solanum sitiens. The sequence continues at coordinate 637,602 of JABWTJ010000089.1, read as the reverse complement.
AGTAGAACACCTCATCGGAGTAGGATAGAACTCCGGATTCCATGCTTTGCTACCATGGTCTATGTCGGTTATTGTCTATTCTCATCATATGGGATACCCACTAGCATTAGAGAAGTTCTATGAAGTTTTGGTGGTGGTATGGGACGCTACTTAGACATTGCACAATAGGCTTTGAAGATGTTAGTGAGAGTCCCTAGGTCTTCTTTAAGACCATTATGTGAATGTCCTTATGTGATGAATCTCTCTTAAATGAACTTAGTAATGTAATTAATTAAGATAGGAAAGCATGTTAATTGTATAAATTCCTTCCTAGAGTATTTAAGGGTTGTCTAGTTAAGGTGTGAAGGGGGCAAGGGAATGGTCACTCCACTTCTTACTTACATGAGTCTTAATAAAGATTCTAGTTAGTGAATATGTTTGACTATATGGATATGATCCTATGTTAGGTAAGTCTTAAGGACTATTGAGGTAATCTTGAAGAGGTCAATCGTGGACGTTATCTTCTTGAGTTACTTGAGTAGGTCTTTGGATAACCTTTGAAAGGAGAATGTCATGTTTGGTGTATACTATTGTATTAAGTAAGAATGATTCTATCCTAGGTAGTCTATAGGATCCCTTGTGTGTGTGTGATAGGGATTGTATGGGCGGTTGCTCCACACTCACTCAAGTGAACCTTGGAATCACCTTTGGTAGGAGGATCTTATGTTTTGTATGTTGATGTATTGTAGGTGTGTATCTGTCTCATTATGAGTAATCTTATGGATCATTTAGGCATATCTAGAAAGGTTTATGGGCGGTCTCTCTTTGTGTGACTTAAGTGAATCTTAGGATAGCTTTAATGAGAAGACGACATGCCAAAGGATGTTAAATGTTAAGCTAGGAAACTTCACTGTACAGTGAAGGCTTCACTGTAACATTGAAGTAGCCACTGTGATATTTTCTTAAAATGTGATAATTGCTTAAATGATTTTCTTATGTATTTCTAATGTTATAATGATGTTCTTGTGATTATATTATGATGTTTTAAATCGAAATTCATGAAAATCATGTTATTAACTAAATGTCCCTTTTTCATGATTTTTGCATGGCTTCCATACTTAGTACATCTAATGTGCTAACCCCTTCTTTACCTTTTTGACTAAAGTGCTTGATGTATCATGGATGACGGATAGATTTCTAAGAGTTGAAGATGAAGTATTAGTGAGTCCTCATCGATTCGAGGACAATATCCACACGTTTGGTCATGTCTTAATGTTTAAGTCTTTATATTTATGTCTTGTATGGGATTAGTCCCAAGTCTTGTATACGCTAAGTTTAGATGGTTCAAGGGTTGTAAAGGTTTAATATTTTAAATGAAAGTCTTCCGCTTATATATATTATTTATGAAAAGAAAGTTTTTAATTCTTACGCATTTTTAGTATGTTATTATGCGATGAACGATACGATAGGCTTGTAGGAGACTTCCAAGAGGTCGAATACGCCGGTCGCAATCCAAGATTGCACCCTAACTTCTAGGGTGTACTTGAGGGTCGTGACATGAGGAGTCTAAGTAAACTCCACGTATATAGTATGTGAGAGGTCTATGTAAACCTTTCTATATATATATGAAACGTTTTAATTTTCCACACTTTTTAACCTATGAAATGTAATGACGAATGCTAAGAGTAGTCCTAGTCCTCTTCGAGGACGACGACGACGGTTACGTCTAGGGGATGCTCCCCGGTCGTGACAAATACATATGAAAAGTTTTAATTTTCCACACTTTTTAACCTATGAAATGTCATGACGAATGCTAAGAGGCTAGTCTTAGTCCTCTTCAAGGACGACGACGCCGATTACGTCTAGGGGGTGCTCTCCGGTCCTGACATTTAGATTGTGGAAACCATTAGTTTACTTTCATATATGACGGATATTAAAACAAGTAGATAATGCCTTTAGTTTTAGTCTATGACTAAACCAGAGAATTTACTAACTATAGGGTATATCCATATGCTATAATTTATATTTTATACCATTATATGTCTACCCAATGAAAGCATCCATTACATATCTACCAGATAAGTGTGAATTACTCATCCTTTAGTAAATCAAATCATTACTTTTGTAGTTAGAAACCTTAGTTCATGTAACTTTTTAGATAACTCAATAATTAGATAATCACATGATGCTGATAGCTTATATTTTTTTGTGAATATAGAAAACTTTACTTTACAAAAATCATTATTTTTTGGAATTTCATTAATTACAAAAAGATTTCTTTTTGGTAGCACAATATTCTTTTGGGAAAAGGTAGAAGTACCTCCCTAGACTATGATACAAATCTCATATGCCCAACTTAACCAAACTAAGGTCCTATTACCCCCCCCCCCCCCGAACCAAACAAAGTTACTTTTTCTTTTGAATATTTAATCAAAAGAAATAATTCTTTATTGTGGTTTGCGGACTAGAAATTCGAGCAATGAATTATGTTGACCGAGGGGAAGGTATTAGGAATCCCTCGATTCCCGTGGTTCTAGCACAGTCGCTTTTATTTACTTATACTCATATTAGTTTTTTTTGGAAGTATTATTACTGATCATGATTTGCTCGCATGTTTTAATTGTTGAACTTTATTAAGTCTCAACCTAGATGTGTAATCGCATCCTTTGTCTTGACATTTAGAGACATAATTGTCTTCTTTGCATCACGCCTAATTATCTTTTTTTTAATAAGTTTCTACTCTAAATTAATACTTACTTACTCAACGGAAGACTTAACTTTAACTTAGAATGTTATGAAGAATACATTCACTATCCACTAAGGAAAACTCAGTCTCAAGATAATATAATAAAATGAAAAGACTAAAGAACTAACATCTGATTGCCTATGAAGCCTCTGAAGCAAACTGGGATGTCGGGACAAGACCCATAATCATCCAAACAATGAAATAGTGAAAGCAAGTAAAAGGAGTCCTCCATAATGCAAGGAGGCTCACCAATTGACTCTGAATGCTCAACTGGATCAACGAAGCACTGGGTACTAATCCTTGTTACCTTATTCTGCATCATAAGATGATGTAGGTAAACTGGAATCAATACATTTAATGTAAGAATATGCGAGTTGGAATGCTAAACATAACATAGGCTTGAAAAAAATCTTAAAGGAATCGTTACCTTGGCTTTACTCAACCCCCGAATAACTAAACTTAATATAAAGCATTAAAGCATATGAAATATATAGAACTCTTGTAAAAATAGTGGAAAATAATGTAGTTCTTTAAATAAAATGCATTAATAAACACAACATTACTCATATAATAAATTAATATAGCTTTTGAGGGAGTTTACCTAACTGACAACCACCCTATGAGTCTAAGTGGTGATACAACGTCCTGCTTATGCTGCCAAAATTGTCTTATACTTTATCGTCATAAAGAACGCCTTAACTAAGTTTATTCACTAGTCTATGCTAAAAAACAACTTAAGGAGTTATCTAAAAACTATGGTCATTTACTACCCATGATGGCTACATGGTTTACACAGGCTTGAGTTAATGTGAACTCGCATCCCCATATCAGTGCACAATATTACTCCCAAAATATACTTTTCTCATAAGTTCAAAAACAACTTCTTTCATTGTTTTGAGATAATTATTCAAAACATAGCTTAAAAACTCTCTTAGAATCGATGCTCCCTTTCTTGCTCAAATGTGAAATTATTTTTAAACTCTTTGGGAATACGTAGTCCCCATATACTTATTTGAAGAAATGAACTTCAATCTTTACTCTTTACTCAACATGAACTTTAAATTTTAAAACAAAGTTAAAATATTTGTGAAAGACTTTTGAAAACTTTATAAAATTTTGTTTTACTTGCTTCTTAACCTCTAGACTTTGACGCTTAACTTTCCTTGAATTGAATTATGAATTCAAGCTTATGATTCATGTTTCGAGATTATTTCTAGGTGTCTAGAAGTCATTTCGAGTAGTTACAATCAATGGAAAGTGTTAGTACACTTTTGAAGGACTTAAATGGACTGAATGACAAAAATATGATGAAAATGATTATTTGGGTGCATCATGGCGCGCCGTGCCAGCCCAATCTTATTGGGGCTAATTTTTTGGCACACTGCACACGTGCCACGCCATCCCCTCGGGCTCTACGGGGGTGCGTCGCACCAGCCCCTCCTCAGGCAAACCTGATGAACTTTTCAACTTATTTTCTGACCTTAATTGGATTTTTTCTGTTCCCTTTCTCAAATTCACTTTTGAATCAGGTACCCAAGACATATTGATGTGAGACCAAATACACATTTTTTATAATTATTTACCTCACATTTATTATTTATTTTTGTCCGTTTTGAGCATAAATTTTATGTATTGTTCTAAATTGTGTATTTTATTTGTAGGATTAAATTGGTTAGAAAATGAAGAAGTTTAGAACTAAAACGAATTAAAGATGGAAGGTTGAAAAAGAAAATCAAGCAGACAACTTAATGGATTAAATTTAATATAATAATATATAAACATAAAGTGCACATTGCAACATAAATATTTCATCTTTTAATTGGGAAACTTGTTGTGCCACGTGGCAGCAAGTGAAGACAAGAGAACTTGAGGCGGCAATACTTTCACGGACAGCTCATGCGGCGGAACAAAAAAAAGGAATTCAATTCCTTTCGGTTTTGGATTTCTAATTTAAAGTGGACTCAATTATTCTATTTATGGTTTTATTTATTTATAAATATTCCATAAAATTATTATTTTTGGGGAGGAGGCCAAGAATCAAGAAACAAGACACAATATAAATTTTTTTCTAGCTTTAGAACTTTGGAAGAGCTGTCGTGAAGATCGAAGAATTGTGGTTTATTAGTTCTTCTCCTTTATTATTTATTTGTATTCGTGATTAATAAAAGATAGTTTAGCTATTGTTCTTAATTTTTTATCATTAACACAAGCATATTCATTTTAATAAATTTTGATTGTGTTTTTGAGATAATGAGTAGCTAAATTTCATAACTAGGGTTGTAGGAATCATAAGCGATTAACAAAGTATGAATAGTAACTAAGCAATTCTCAAATAGGTTCTTGCATGTATTGACAATTCTTTCGTTTAGAAGTCATTTTAACGAGTGCACGCGTTAGAACTAGCCTTGTTTCTACTTACCGGACCAAGGAGGTAGTTAATAAGAAAATAATTATCAACATAGATTTAGTGTGATACTATCTAAAAGACTAGTGTCGATTGGTGTGAAGTAATAACTAAGTCATACTTCGATTATGATATCTTATATGAGGTAAAGGGAAGAGGCAATAGCTTATACACACGTAGCCGAACCAAGGTACGGGGTGAAATTCTTTAGATGTCGGACCAAGGATTTAGAGATACATAACTTACCACTTTACATGCAAAACACTAGAGAAAGAATTGTTATTTCTAGGAAAACGGCGTTATGAGCTTATGGGGAACACATTCCTAGTTATTTTTATTAATTTGGATATAAATAAATACTTAGTTCAAGGCTATTTTTCTTCTATATTCTCTGTGGGATAGACCGCGACTCATAGTTGAGTAAATATATTGCATACGATCGTTTATATTTCCTGTTCGGAAGTATATTTGAACGTTATCACATATACACAAAGTTCTAACTCAAACAACTCACGAAAACAACACTTTAATATCATGAAATTCCTTAATCTCAACTCATGTTCAAGAATAAAAGTAATTCAAGCAAAAATATCACAAACATTCAAATTCCAACTTTTTCAAATGAATTTGCGTTGAATCAAACATGTTTGGCACGTGGGAGAACAAAGCCAACATTATGAAAGTCTCACATATCTTGTAGGATCAAATCCTTGATGAAACCTGAAGTCAATTACTTACGAAGACGACAAAATCTTGATCTTTCTTCTCCTTTCTATTTTATTCAAGCCTTAGCGTAAGTTCAACTTTTCTAAGCTGACTAAAATATTATTTTACCCCAATTAATCACCTAAAAAGAAATTAGAATAATATGGTATGTAAAAGAACAAAACACCCTTCAAAATCCAAATTGGACATTTCCTTATTTGGACACCCTACAAACTCAGAATCGCGCAAATTTGGCGGCATTGGAAAGATTATTCCAAGAACTTTCCTACGATATCTGGTACTTCACCTAACTCATCCTGATCTGGGATTTATGATCGTTTGAAGTTGACCAAAACTCAACTTTAACACCATTAACAAATTTCAAGATCTTGATATTCTTTCCAAAAAAAAAAACTATTTCCAATTTCTAACTTCTTTCTAGCTATGGGGCGTTAAAGATTAATAGAGTTTATTTGAGATAGATTCTTGTGTGTGTGATTTGGGTACATGAATATAAAGAGATAATGAGAAAAAGAATCAAAATTAATTGAATTAAGGTCAGAAAACGAGAGAAAAAGTTTGTCTTTTTTGCCTGGGCCAATGATGGCGCGACACTCCTGCATTATGCACGAACGACTAGGGTTATGCGCCCCCATTGCGCTAGGAGGTATTGGGCTACCCACCAGCAGTGCGCCAAAAAGTGGTGTTTGAACTTAGGGGGCTGGCGTGGCGCGACAGCAGTGCGCTAGATCGGTCTGCCCTAACTTGTTTTCATCGTTTAGCCTGTTTATGTCCTTATAAAGTGTATTGACACTTCATATTGATTCTAACTACTCAAAATGACTTCTAAAAACCTATAAATCATCCATAAATATGAATCATAATCTTTAATCCATAAATTAAAATTCAAGGAAAGTTAAATAGTAAGTCTAGAAAGTTCATAGTCTTTTGAAGAAGTCTTTTGCAAATGTTTTAAACTTGTTTTAAGACTTGTGTTTTGAGTTATTTAAGAGTAACAAATGAAGTTTATTTTTTCAAAAAGAATATATGGCAAAATAAGTATTCCTAAAGATTAATGTTTTTCACATTTAAACATGAAAAGAAACACTGATTTCAAAGAGAGCTTTTGAGTAATTTTCTCAAACTGCTGAAAGAATTTTTAGTTTTAAAACATATGAGCTAAGTATTTGAGAGTAGTAATGTAAACCTATGTGGGGATGATTTCATCACAACTCAATGTATCTATAAACTATGTTGTCATCGCGGGTAGAAATAGTCATACTTTTTAAATTATTCCGTAGTATTTTCTAGCATAGACTAGTAGATCCACTTAGTTGAGGTGTTCTATATACCATCAAGTTGTAGGACAGTTCTGGCAACGTGGGCGAGACTTTGTATCATCACATAGCTCATAGTGATGGTTGTCGCTTAGAGAAACTCCCACAGAATTATATTTCTTTACTACATATGTATATTGAGTTGTTACTTCCTGTTCTAAATGTTTTGTATGAACTGCATCTTTTTTGTTGTTTATTTCTGCATTTGAGTTGAGTATCCATAAGTTTGAGTAAAGTTGAGGTAAGTGTTTCTTTCGAATTCCAGTTCAAGCTTATGTATTGTATATAATTCCTCTTGCATGCTCATACATTCAATATACAAATGACATTTGGCCTGCATCATTTTATGATGTATATATTGGTAACTAGGTTCAGCATCCAGTGCACGTTGATTCAGTTGACCAGTCAGAGTGAGTTAGTGAGCCTCCTTGCTTTCCGGAGGATCCCTTTTTATATTGTTTTTAGTATTTCACTTGTTAAGATGACCAAGGGTATTATCCCGACATCCCTCTTAGTTTTAGAGGATTGATAGATGTATATTTATAGTTCTTTAGTCTTTTAATTTCAATTGTTTATGTTACGACTTTAGCTGCTATTTTGTCTAGTCTTATATTTCTTTAAGTTATTGCATGAGTTATCCTTTGAGACTGCTTCTTGTTATTTAAGTCTTCCGCTGAGAGTCTAGCCAGGCCAAGTAAATCATGAGCGATTAACAACATATGAATAGTAATTAATCAATCTTTGAATAGTGTTTTACATGTATTGATAATTTTTTTGTTTAGAAGTCTTTTTAACGGTGCGCAATGTTAGAACTCGTCTTGTTGCTATTTGCCAGACCAAGGTGATTGTTAATAAGAATATAATTATCAACATAGATTTAGTGTGGTTTTATAGAATAGCCTAGTGTCGATTGGTGAGAGGGTGAAAACTAAGCCATATGAGGTAAAGGTAAGGGTTAGTAAATTACACACACGTAGACGGACCAAGGTGCAGGGTGGAATTCTCTTGATGACGGACCAAGGATTTAGAGATACATAACTTATCACATTGCATGTAATACACTAGGACAGGGTTGCTATTACTAGTATTACCGTGTTATGAGCTTGTTTGGGAACACGTATTCCCTAGTTCTTCTCTCATATTGATAACAACTCAAGTTTAACTCTTGCTCACTAATTAATTACACAATTTTCCGAATTTCTTACATAAATCCCCCCCCCCTTTTTTAATTACTTATCTCCGGAAATACATTGACAAAACGAATATAATTATTAGTTGAGTTAAGTCTAAATTATTGTCCTCGTGGGATCAACTCCAACCTACATATTGGGTTCTTTACTTGATAACGATCGCTTATGCCTCTTTAGGGAGGTGTAATTTGAACGTATCAAATTTTGGCGTCGCTGCTGGGCAAATTTGGCTCTTAGTTTAAGTTAATCAAAATTATTGAACTTTAGTCAACTATTTGCTAATTTTAATTTTAATTTTTCTTTTTGTGTCTCTCAAGTTCCAACTTCAGTGTATGCCAAGTACACTGAGTCAAGGAGAATCACTCACTCCCTACGATCCAGACCTCGAATGAACACTGTGAAGGATGAATAATCACAAAGTATAGGTTAACCCCATTGGAGGGGAAGTAAGAGTTGATGCTGGGAGACAACCTCCTAATGTGATTGTTGAGAATAATTAGGGTCCACCTGAGAATCGAGTGGGAGATGCACTGAGGATACTAGAGTCGCAGAAGCCACAACCCCTAAACAACTACATGGTCAACTTCAACATTGTCGACTTTGATGGACCTCTTGTCCTACCCCTTCTACCACTAGGTAACACCTTTGTGGTTAGTAGCTTGACGCAGATGCTCACATCTAGAGGCTTATTTGCAGGTTTGGCGTCGAATGACCCTCATGCTCAGTTAGCCAAGCTCGGGGTGGTTGCAAAAGTTGTGTAGGGCTACAGGATTGGGACATGGATGTAATCGGGCTTAGAGTATTTCCTCTATTACTGACCAGCGATGTAGCGGTTAGGTTTAATGGAATCCCCTACAACTCAATATATACATAGAACCAATTAACTGAAGCATTCTTAGCAAATTTCTTCCCAGTGTCCAAGTAGTTGACCAAGAAGGATAAGCTTAATAACTTCATGGCACTACGTGGTCTATGAGTAGTTCTTGGGATTGGTTCACTGCTTTTATCAGAAGTGCTCCGAATCACCACATCGATGATGAATCACTAAAAGAGTATTTCTACTGAGGGAAGGATGAAAACGGTAAGGCGTTGCTCGATACTTTTGTTGGGGGTTCTTATGGAGATTGCTTTTGATGAATTGGGGAGAAATTAGAGAAGATCTCCCATAACAAAAAAAAGCTTGGAGAACTAAGAAGTTGGATACTGGAGAAAAACATTTGCAATCCAAGCTACAGGCAACCAATCCTCAGATGATATACATAAGCAAATTGCACAAATGAAAACAGAGTTTTGGTTGGTATTGAAGCATGTGAGTGCGGGTGCTGAGAAGGTAAATGCTATGAACCATTTGACTAGAACTCCACCAGCATCCCTGGAGTGTTATTATGAAAAAGATCCATATGCGGTGAATGATCGGACGGGAGGTTTCCGACCTAACACCTAAAGTTCCAATATGGATAATTGGCGCCAAGGTCAAGGAAACCAAGGTCAGAACTATGGCAATTACAACCGAGAGGGTCAATATGTCCGATATGGGAGCTACAATCACGATAACAACTACAATGGGATCAACTATGGCAACAGAAACGATCGAGTTGGGCCTTATATTGCTCCTCAAAATAGGGAATATTGCCCTAGGGAAACTGGAGGTAACATGTCGCGTATTGAATATATGATGCAAAAGATGATGAGAAGGTTCGATGCGACTAATGAAAATGTTAAGGAGATGTGAAATGACTTATCCAATATTGGCCAAAAAGTTGACGCCCATGCAATATCTATAAAGCATCTAGAGAAGCAAATGACAAAGTTATCAACCATAATGAACCCACGCCAACCTGGCACTCTTTCGAGCAACACTATCCAAAATTCAAAAAATAATGGGCATTGTATGGCAGTCACTACTCGCGAGGGTAAGCAAACTGTGGATCCTCCAATGCCATCTCAGGTGGAAGTTGATATTAGTAAAGATGATGATGTGATTATGAAGGGGGGAGAGTTTGAGAATGCGACCGAGAAAGAGGTTGTGGTAACCAAGAAAGTGGTGCCTTTACCTCGAACTTCGCCTTCTTTCCCACAGAGATTAGCATGTAAGACAGAAGAAGGGAAATATTGCATGTTCATCACTATGCTAAAACAGCTTTCCATCAATGTGTCGTTGATAGAAGCTCTAGAGCAAATGCTTGGGTATGCGAAGTTTATGAAGTACATGGTGACGAAAAGGAGTTCTGTGAGTTTTAAGGATGATGATAAGCTGCAACATTGTAGTGTTATTGCTGCAAGGTCCGTTGTGCAGAAAAAAGAAGACCTGGTGCTTTTATCATCCCTTGCACCATTGGCTTATTGCATTTTGCCAAGGCGTTGTTTGATCTTGGTGCTAGCATTAACCTTATCCATTATCCATTAACAAGAAGTTGGGATTGGGTGACCCAAAACCAGCTACGATATGGTTGCTCATGGCCGATAGAACTGTTAAGAGGCCTATTGGAGTGCTCCATGATGTGCTAGTTAAAGTTGGTCATTCATCTTTCCGGCTGATTTAGTTATTCTTGATTGTGAGGTTGACTTTGAGGTTCCCATTATCCTTTGGAGACCATTCCTTGCCATGGGGCATGCTTTGATTGACATGGAGAAAGGGCAAATGGAGTCTAGACTTAACTAATGAAGAGACTTTTGATATTTGTGGATCCATGACGTAGAGTGGTGAGATCCAATCTGTATCTGCTATAATTTATCGAGTTGAGAGTGATTCTGAAGTATAAATCGAGGAGAGACTGGGTTGAGGTATTAGAAACAGTGATGATGAACTTTGAGAGTGATTGCGTTGAAGAGTATGATGAGTTAGTAGAAGCACTTGATAGGTGAGAATATCCGTCAAAGCCCAAGAAATTAAACTTAGATATGAAGAATCATGAGACTCAACCCGCAAGATTGTCTGTGGAAGAGGCCCCTAAACTGGAATTCAAGGCTCTACCCCCACATTTAAGATATGCATTCTTGGGTAAAAACGAGACACTCCCAGTAATTATTACAGCAGACCTTAATGGGCAACAAGCATAGTGTTTGGTAATAGTGCTGAAGAGGTCCAAGTAAGCTATCGGGTGGACTATTGCAGACATTATTAAATCCCCCCAGTATTTGTTCTCACAAAATCCAACTCATGTCGGATCATAAACCTAGTATCGAACATCAGAGGATATTAAATTTGCCTATACAATAGGTTTTTAAGAAGGAGATCATCAAGTAGTTAGATGTTGGAGTCATCTACCACATTGCAGAAAATACTTGGGTGTGCCCTATTCAGTGTGTGCCTAAGAAGGGTGGTATTACTGTGGTCCCCAATGAAAGAAACGAATTGGTTCCGATGTGACCGGTGAACAGATGGAGAGTTTGCAGGGACTACTGGAAGTTGAATGTTTGGACAGAGAAGGACCATTTACCTATGCCCTTCATGGATAAAATGTTGGATAGACTTGCAGGAAAGGGATGGTACTGCTTTCTTGATGGGTATTCGGGCTATAATCAAATTTTATATAGCCCCGGAAGACTAAGATAAAACCACCTTCACTTGCCTCTATTGGACCTTTGCGTTCAAGCACATTCCATTTGGGTTGTGCAATTCTCCAGCGACCTTCCTCCGACATGGTTGAGGACACTATTGAGGTATTCATGGATGATTTCTCAGTGGTTGGTGACTCTTTTTATAGATTTTTGGATAATTTGGTTGAGGTACTAAAAGGGTGTTAAGATTGCAACTTGGTGCTAAATTAGGAGAAGTGTCACTTCATGGTGAAAGAAGGCATAGTGTTGGAGCATCGGATCTGGAGAAAGGTATTAAGCTGGATAAGGCGAAAGTCGAGGTAATAGAGAAACTTCATCCACCTATCTCAGTGAAAGGTGTGAGAATTTTTCTGGGGCATGTTGGACTCTATCGGAGGTTCATAAAATATTTCTCGAAAATTGCACACCCATTGTGCAAACTACTTAAAAAGGAGATTAAATTTGATTTGAGGATGCTTGTCTGATAGAATTTAGATAGTTAAAGAAGAAGTTGATCTCTTCTCCTATCATTATTGCTCCAGATTGGAGGGAACCGTTTGAGTTCATGTGTGACGCAAGTGGGGTGGCGCTTGGTGTGGTACTGGGATAGAGGCGTGACAAGATACTACACCGAATTTACTATGCAAGAAGAGCTCTAAACTCAAACCAAAAGAATTACACTGTTATAGAGCAAGAACTTCTTGTAGTGGTGTTTGCATTCGAGAAAATTTGATCTTATTTGCTTGGTACTACAGTCATAGTGCACACGCATCATTCGGCGTTGAGGTATTTAATGTCCAAAAAGGATGAAAACCACGATTGATTAGGTGGGTACTATTGTTGCAAGAATTTGATTTTTTGGTGAAACACCGCAAGAGGACAGAGAACCAATTTGCCGATCATCTGTCTAGATTGGAGGATGAATCTTTGCTTGAGCTGAGTGATAAGAGTGAGATTAGTGATATGTTCCCAGATGAGAAGGTATTGGCAACTTCCCACAACCTCATTCCTTGGCTTGCTAATTTTCCTAATTATTTGGCAAGCGATTTGGTACCCCCGGATTTATCGTTTCACCAAAGGAAGAAGTTTATGCATTATGTTAAAATTTTCTTTTTTGGATGAGTCATACTTGTATCGTAATTGTGAATATGGTATTATTCGTCAATTTGTGCTTGAGGTTGAGATGTTGAGTGTTGTTGAGGCGTGTCATTTATCACCGGTTGGTGGGCATCAAAGTGGTGTTCAGATTGTGCACAAGATTTTGCAGTGCGGATATTATTGGCCAACCATTCATTAATACTCTCATGATTTTGTCAAGTCATGTGACTGTTGCCAAAGAGAGGGTGGGGTTTCAAAGAGGGAAGAACTTCCTATGAACCTAATTTTTGTAATTGAGTTATTTGATGTATGGGGCAATGACTTTATGGGGTCACTTGTGAGTTCTTATAGGATGAAGTATATTTTTGTTGCGGTTTATTATGTATCGAAGTGGGTGGAAGCAATTGCGCTCCCCGACAATGAAGGCAAGAGTGTCACCGCATTCTTGAAGATGAATATGTTCTCCATATTTGATACCCCAAGGGAGATTATTAGTGATGGAGGTTCCCACTTTTTCAATAAGTTATTTAAAATGCTGCTTGAGAAATATGGTGTCTGTCACAACGTAGCCACTCCTTACCATCTACAAACTAGTGGAAAAGTCAAAGTGTCCAACAGGGAGATAAAACAAATCTTGGCGAAGAATGTGAATGCCAATATAACGGATTCGGCAAGGAAGATCGATGATGCTCTATGGTCGTATGGCACTGCATAAAAGACTCCCATAGGTATGTCTCCATACCAACTGGTATATGGAAAGTCTTGCCATTTTCAGGTACAACTAGAGCATAAAGTTATATGGGAAATGAAGAAGCTAAACTTAGACTGGGGCGCCACATCAACTCAAAGTGTGAATGACTTAAATTTTCTCGATGAGTTTTGCCTAAAAGCCTATGAAAGTTCATCCTTGTATAAAGAGAAGATGAAGAAGTACCACGACCAAAGGATTGAAAAGCAAGATTTTGTTGTTGGGGATCTTTTGCTTGTAGTTAACTCTAGGTTGCTTTTATTTCCGGGCAAGCTCAAGTCCAAGTGGTCTGGTCCATTCTTACTTAAGCAAGTGTTCCTACATGGAGCGGTGGAGATCGAGAATAGTGATGGAACAAGTTTCAAGGTGAATGGACAAAGGATCAAGATTTATCTGGGGAATGCGGAGAGTGTGCAAGAAGTGATTGAGTCCTACTATCTTGATGAAGTCTTAGTAATCAAGAGGCTTGCGTCGTGCCGCAACGTTAAATCAAGCGCTACTTGGGAGGTAACCCAAGGTGTAAAATCTAGCTAACTTTAGGTTTCAAATTTCTGTTAAGTAGTTTTCCTTTGTTTATTTGATTTCTTAGTAGGTGTGAATTTTGGTTTTAGTGTTGTCTAGATATAGCATAGGGTCCCTGTCTAAAAAGTATTCAAAAAACACAAAAAGAATATCCAAACAGTTGCTACATGTGCAGGTGCGCAAGGCAAAATCTGCAGAAAAGGGTCTAGTGTAGAGGTCTACGGATACCATCGATAGTCTGTAAGTCACTCGAGGACCGTTAATGGTGCCTGTAGATCCCACGTAAGTACTTCATTTTTTGTTAGTGTCAGAGTGATCTACGGTCCTGACTTACACACCGAAGATCAACCTACGGACTGTAAGTAGGGTCTCGTAGGTCCAAAACCCTAGTTTGATCGACCCAACCAAGAATACCTAACACTTAAAACCCCAAAATTTTAAAAAACATTTTCCCACTTCTTCCAATCCCCCCCCCAACCTTTCCCTAAATCCACTACCTTCACTAGCGAATTATGTCCACCATTAACACCACATCCATAAACCCTCAATTTCCTTCAACCTCCACTTCCAAATACACCGGAGTTCGGACACAGTGCATGTAGATGGAATTCGTGTTGGTCATTATTGAAGTAGTCGTGTCGTCGTGCAATCACACCACTCCTTATTACTTGTAAGGTAAATATGCTTTTCCTCACTTTGAATTTCGGTTCATAGTTTGACATTTGAAAGTCGGGAGTGGGTCTTGACCTCGGGTAATTAATTGTCCATGAAAGCATGCTTACTCTAAAACCACATGAGGGACGATGGTAAGTGATTGTGTGTAAACTATATTTGAACTTCGATTCTGGTAACTATTCTAGCTGCAAGTTTTGACTTGGGTGCTATATCATGTTTGACCGGATAAGTAAATTGAACAATTGGAACCCTTGGAATGACAAACTAGCATGAATCCTTGACTTTTTCTCCCTTTTCTCCTTCTTCTCTCCAAGCCCTAAGCGTGATTATAATTTTCTAATTTGAACTAAAATTTGTTTTTACCCCCAAATAAATCCCTAAAACGAAATAGGAAATTAATTGGTGAAAAGACTAGTTTGCCCTTTCTTAAATCCGGATTGGAATTTTTCTTACTTCAACAGCCCAACTTCCGATAGGCATATCTTCCTCATACGATATTGAAAATGCACAAAATCTGCGGCGTAGGAAAGATATCTCTAAGGGCTCTCCAACCATATCAAGAACTATCTCTAAATCATCCTGAGTAGAAGTTATGGCCGTTTGAAAATGACCAAAACTCACTTTCTTAACTTAGACAATTTTCCAGATTTTTTCTTTTCTTTTCAAAAATGAATATTTTTAGTTTCTTAGCTTATTCCTAGCTAATTCAAATTTTTGAGATGTTACATATTCCCTGCTTCTTCATTGTGTGAGACCCAAAAAAGTAAAAATGAATTTTCAATGAAATACCCTTTGACCTTTTTCCATTTCTTGAATTTTCAATCGGTGTTGCTACTTTTGCATGTTACTAATAGCCATGAGCGATTCGGCAATGCAGTATATGTCTAGGAAAGCAGTTAATATGGAATAGATAGATTCGAGTAGAAAGAAAAATATGATTAAATGAACAATTCAATGTGTATACATAAGTCGGCTATTACACTCGAGTGTAATTGTGTGTATAAAGTTAAACATGAATTCGAGTTCACCTCTTTAAGAAGTTGAGGGATCGAATAAATAACTACGAAAGTAGTAAATGACGCTTGGTGTATTGGAGTAATAGTGTCCTTAAAATAACAGTGAATTATTTCTACATGTGATTGGATTCTTATGTAGGGCCTGTAAAATCGTAAAGGTAAGCTCTTCATGCTCACAGGTCACACGAACTATTTATCGTTTGAATGGTGTGTCTGAGTGATGTAATGTTGACTTGGGTCTTGTCCACAATGTGTGAAGTGGGAGATGTAAGTTTTGGATCGTGGGTCGCCATGTGGACCGACCCGACCCGATCTGTTTTGATGCCTTATCTAATTAATTAATTAGTTTTGATAAATCCTTTTAAAGGATAAGGTAGAGTAATTACATTGTAACTTTACAACCCCTCCTTAGAAGACTCCTAGTGGGAGTTTTTTCAAACGTACGTGAAAGGTGAAATAGAGAGAAAAACGTATGAAATAGAAAACCAAAAATAAGCGATTAGTCAAGTAACAAAGAAGTGAGTTTCTCAAACAAATTAATCAAAACACAAAGTTGACTTCTTGTTTGTGAACACAGATCTTTGTTTCCTAGTGATTCAAAGACAGACTTGAGCACCAACCTATCAAAGAAGTAGATCAACGACTTTCGCTGTGAATTACAAGGTACATATCTCGCTGCTGATTTAACTTAATGATCTTTCACAAAGTATTATTAGTGTTGGAATATGATAACAATACCTCATACTATACAAATATCCCATAATGACAAATGAACCCTTTATTTATGTCAAGGCTTGAAGCTTTGATTTGCGCCAATCATCTTATTGCTCCACTTGGATTACAAGATCTCGCTACTGAGCTCAGTGATATACAGTTTCTGTTGAGTTTTTATAAAATATAAGTATTTGTCTTCATCATCGTATATGCTAAAGCATTCAATGTAGAATTTAGTGTGTGTTCTGTCCTACACCGGTGGCATATGACGAATACATATATTTTATAAGAGCTCAACAGATATTATAGATCACTAAGCTCAGTAATGTGACCTCACCCAAGTGGGAGCAATAAGATTATTGGGCAAAGCCAAATCTTCAGAAGTACTATTTGTGTCAACGACTGAAGATTTGACTTGTCCCTATCATCTTACTTCTTCCACTTTGGTTACAAACTCATGCTCCTGAACTCAGCGATATACAGTTGAGCTCTTATTAAATATTTGTATTCTTCTTCTGCCATTGATGTGGGACAATACAAACCAAATTCAATATCGAATGTTTTAGCATATGAGAAGATATGCCTAGCAAGTAAATGCTCTTTCCATATGTGCTCTTCTCAATATAATGGTATTAAGATTCCAAGGGTAGATTCTAGCATATGTCAAAACTCATTACAAGATGAACAAATCAAGCACTGACATTGTCGTTATATGTCTTTGTCCTAGACCCGTACTCCTTCATAACCCAAATATGTGCATGACTTCTCGAAAAATTAGAGAACGCAATAAGATCACTTCCCAACACTCTCACCGACGGAATCCTACCTCCTTCTGCATGGCAGGGCTTCTCTACGTTTCCCCATTTCTCATTACCCAAATCAAAAGAAATGATATACCCACCCTCATATGCATTAAGACCAGCAGTAGTAGTAGCCTAGTAGAATTTCCCGTTCACAAACTTACCTGAAACATTTGATAGCCCCTCACTCGGGCAACCATAAACGTTTTTCGAGAATTCGTGTTTAAACTATATAAGCTGGCCTCACTCGTCCTTGTTTTGATTGTTCTAAAAATATGCATGAATGTAAGTTTAAAATAATACAAAAATTGCAACAGAAACTATTTTCATTAATAAATTAATTTTTCATTAATAAATTTCAATACAATAGAAAATATAGTCAGAAATATAGCTGAACATAAATACTAAACTGCGACGCTAATATGTGAGCACAACTATACATAAAAAAATTTGGGTAAAACAAAGTAATATCTTTTGTCACGATGAATTTCTTTATGACTTTCTACATATCACGATCCAAATTATTGGGTCGTGCGGACACCTACTCTAATCCTTAGATAAGAAAACTCTTATCATCCAATTAAATTGAAAAACTGCAGAAGTAAACAAAAACTTAATATATTACCCTATTAGCTATGAAGACAAATTATCAATTTTAATAAAAAATACAATATATTTTTAAAAAATATACACGGAATCCTTCTTAGGAACTAGTTTGAATAGGTATAGGAGCTTCTTATAAGAGAATACAATATTTAAAAAATAAGACACAACTTTCACCAGGAACAGAGTAGAAGTGACCCATTGAAATGTCCATAATTAAAGTATTTTTCTTCTTATTTGTTTTACTCAAAATAGTTATAAAATTCACATAAATATTAGCAGCGTTCAAAATAATAAAAGTTACAACTAAAAGATATATGAATTTAAAATTTAAGGCTAAAGCTAAAGCATGTCTTATCATATTAGTACTGACGCTAATCTTTTTTTAAAAAAAAATATACATACTGAAGCAGACATATTAACAAAAGATTGCCTTCTTAAACTTCCAAACTCCGTCTTATAAGAGAATCTCAACGAAAGTACATTAACCTCTCAACAAAATCAATCATACAATTTAACTTTCCACTACCTTTTGATTTATCTTAATTTGTTATGACTTTATGTGATGCATTTCACTTTGTAGTTTATTTTAAAGAAAAATGAAACGTTTGAGCTTAGTATTCTCTTCATTTTAATTTCTTTTGAAGTAATTAAAAAGAAATGTGTTTTTTAGCAACTTTTTAATTCTATATTATGTTTAAGATCATAATATTAAATAACTTTTTCGTACATTCAATATATATTTAATTTTAGACCACAATATTCAAAATTCTTTTTTAACTTTGTGTCAAGTCAAAATAAACCATACAAACTAAAACAGATGAAGTATTATAGTTTTATTTTTATTTTCTTATTGAAATGATTCTTAGCTTCACAAAGATTATAAATTTCAAAGTGTTTTCATTCTTCTGAAATATTTTATGCGAGAATATTTCATCTTTTTATCAAGAATTCAGTGAGAAGTAAAAAAGTGTTCAAAGATACTTCAAGTAGAAGGGAATGAGATATTTAGACAATAATTGTAGTAGTAGAGTGTGTTTTTTATTTATACCTCATGATAAATCAGAATAATGATGACCCTACGTCTCCATGTATACAAATGGATAAAGAATTCGAAAATATGAAATTGATTGCAAGGAGCATAAATTCTATCCGATCCTATGCAGATGTAAAGATACAAATGGCCTAGTGTAGTATAGTGCTTCCTTAGTCCCAATTTATATGACACATTTCATTTTTCAAGAGTCAACAATTTGAGTTTGATCGAGAATTTCCTTATGAATTCTTTAATTTTTAAAAATTAAATTTATATATTTGTAAACTACGTACGTAAAAAGTATTATATGAAAAATTTACAACAATTGAATATATACTTGTTTGAATCACAAATTAATCTGAAATATATATGTCACATAAGTGGAGACAGAGGTTTTGTTGGTACTTATTATATATAGGAAGTGAGGGTTGGTTAATGTTAAGTCATCAAGAAGAAAACTATGCCTTGGTTAACTAATAAAGATGCAAGCATACAACTAACTAATGATCAAGTGGAGGGAATTCTGAAGAGATATGACACGAATGCAGATGGAAAGTTAAGTAAGAAAGAGTTAAAAGCAGCTTTTAAGAAGATGGGGTTACACTTCTGTGGATGGAAAGTTGGGAGAGCCTTCCATCATGCAGACATGGATACAGATGGATATATCAACAAAGAAGAGATGAGTGAACTAGTCAAATATGCTTCTAAATGGGGTATTAAGACTTATTAGTGTGTGTGTGTGTATATATATATATATATATATATATATATATTGTAATTATGTAAATATTTATATACTTCTTCTTCCTTAGCTTCATCTTGTCTACTTCTTAAGACCCTTGTAACTTTTTGAGGGAAAGGGCTTAGTGTGTTTGATATATATAAAATATAAGTTTGAAATGGTATGTGATTCGTGTTTGCTCGCTCAGAAATGCTATGCGTTATATGTTTAGTTGCACATATTATATTCTTTAAGCTTTTATTTTTCGCTATCAAGTTTCTTTGCTAAAACCTATGTATATGCATCGCTATGGATTATCTAAATTAAAAATCATGACTAAATACCACATAACTCATCATTGATCATATTTTTCAACGAATTTAACATCTAATATTAATGGATTATATATCAATCAATAATTTCCTATGGATCGATAGCATATATTTAATTTATCTTTACTTATATATACTATTCAATATTACATTCAAGATAATGTTACTAATTTTTTTTTACCTCAAATGGTTACCATGATTCTTTCTTAATACCTTTTTGAAAGAAAAATTATGCATGATAGGAAACTAATCAATACTTTTTTATTTTTGATACAATGTGTGCGTTCATTATCAGTCAACGGATCAGGTCCCTTGACTCACTTGAAATAAGAACGAAGAGTAAATAGTGATAGGAAAAGAACACAAGCAGTTTATGTGGAAACCTCCTTACTCAAGAGAGTAAAATCGCGACCTGTCACACAGGATTTTCAACCGTTTTCACTAATCTTCTCAAGCAAAAGTGAGACCCGGTTACAACAATATGAGAAGAAATTATTAGTCTCACCACCAAGCAATAACTCTATTGCTTGAAGAGCCTAAGCAGATGGCACTCTGTCAACTAAGCTATCACCACTAGATAACTTAGGATTTAACTAAGCAACACGCAGGTTGACCACTAAATCACCCTCCGGATGACTTAGATTTTAACTAAGCAACACACAAGGCTGCCCACTGAATCAGTTTGACTCAACTAAATTAGACTTTTAACAAACCAAAATATCTTAATCCTATATTTAGGAACAAATTTACAATGTAGCAGAAGAAATAATTATAAGACAACTAAACTTCCAGCTCTTTCAGATTTGAGTTGAACTTAAGGATTCTTAATTCTTCACTCCCTTTTTTCAGCCTTTGCAAGAGTTCTTGAGATGTTTTTGAAGTTGCAAAAACTAAGGTTGTAACAATTTGACATTAGGCTAATGAAGAATAGTCATAACCTTCGAGACCACGCCATTGGTCGAGGTCTCTGTCCTTTCTGCCATAGTTAGAGACTGTGCACCAACCAACTGTACTTTTTCCAGCCTAGCAGTGAGGAGTATGTCGCACCATGGACCAGGTCCCTTCACAAGGTCCCTGGATTTGTCAAGTCATCAGTTGGTGACTGTACACCAACCACTTGTACCTTTTTTCAGCCTGGCAGTAGAGAGAATATATCGTACCATGGACCAGGTCCCTTCACAAGGTCCCTGGACTTGTCAAGTCATCAGTTGGTGACTATGCACCAACCACTTGTACCTTTTTCAACCTGGCAGTAGAGAGAATATATCGTACCATGGACCAGGTCCCTTCACAAGGTCCCTGAGTTTGTCAAGTCATCAGTTGGTGACTGTGCACCAACCACTTGTACCTTTTTCAGCCTGGCAAGAGAGAATATATCGCACCATGGACTAGGTCCCTTCACAAGGTTCCTGGGTTTGTCAAATCATTAAAACTACAAATAATTATTCAAATAATTATTTCTCCAAGTTATATATATACACTGAAACTCATTATTCAAATAATTATTCAGAACTAGCTAGATCAGTTCATATATATATCCCCCGTAATTCTTATTTGGAAACTCGTTACAACTTCATTAATCATCATTTGATGTTCAAATTGAACCAATTGATTTTCGTGAGTTTCTAATTGTTTCGAAATCTTGTAAATTAAATTTCATTATCCACTCACTCAAAACTACTTGGTCTTTGTATCATTTTTTTTTTCTTCTGTCGATAAGAACGAACTTTTTGAGTTGTTCATTAGCCCACCACCCCTACACATATGATTCGTATGATCTTCGAACCCATTGAATAAGTGATTCAAATTATTTTATAATATGTGTATTCCATATCCGATAATACTTTTTATTGAAATCATATACATATTTACATGGTGGTAGAAAGATTAGCATGTTATGTCTGGATTTCAAATTATTTTTTTAAGAGATAAGTGTCAAAAACACACCTAAACTATCCTCTCTTTTTTTAGTTTCGTACCTAAACTATCCAATTTTTTTAATTTCATATCTAAACTATCACGTTTTAGTTAGATAAACACTCCTGGTGTGTGTAATACAATCGCTCTTTTATTTTAGAAACCTTAACACATGACATTCAACATAAATAAAATATTTCACCTTGATAAAAATTAAATAATAAACAATTAATATTTCAAAAATTAAAGATTAAAGTATTAGTATCTATAAAAAAAATTAAAAAGATAAAATTTAAATTATTTTTCTTACCTCACACCACCACCTCCTCCACGTACCCCATCCTTCTTTCAAAAAAAAATATTATTTTATACAATATTTTTAAAAAAATCATACTTCAGCCTCCCTCCTCGCAAAACAAAACCACCCATTCACCCCCACCCCCTCCTCCAAAAAAAAAGATTGATATTATTTTATTTAAAAAAAATAAAAATTGTACCCCATCCTATTTAATTCTCCGCTCTTAATTTTTATTTTATTTTTATTTTTCTCATTTGATATTTACGTACATATTTTTTAGAAAACAATTCTACTAGTATACCAAATATAACATAAATAAATAAAAAAATCTTGCAGCGGCAAGTAAAAAAATATTTTTGATGTATATATATATATCTAACACAAAATGAGAAAATCATCGGAAGCGGAGGGTTAGGTGAAATGGGTAGAATTGTTTTTTTAGAAAAACAAAATAATATCTAAATTATTATGTGAGGGCGGGGTGAGATGAAGTAAAAAAAAATTAAAAGAAATTTAAACAAAAAAAAAGATGGTCGGGGGTTGCGGTTGGGGGTGCGGTGAAAGTAAGTGATGCAGTAGGGTAAGAAAAATACTTAACATTTTATTTTATAAAAGAAATATTATTTTTTTGGATAATAATTTTTTTTATTTTCTATTTTAACTAATACTAATAATTTATTTAATTTTCGTCAAGGTTGAACGTTTTGTCCATATGGAGTATGATGTGACAAAATAAAAGAGAGAATGTATTACACACCATGATGAAAGTGGTATAAAAAAGAAATGTGTGTTTCTCAAACTAAAAAGTGATAGTTTAGGTATGAAACTCACGATCTCAATAGTTTATGAATAAAACTAAAAAAAGTATATTTTAGGTGTATTTTTTACATTTATATCTTTTATTAACGATATTAATAGTTCTATATCATCGGGTTCTATATTATCAATTATCCTTTTACTATTTGTGTAACTAAGTAAATACATACGTGGAAAAAAAACATTTAATAGTTAAGACAATTCATTCGACGATTTATGATTTCTTTGAGTTTGTGCAATTTAAAAAGAGATATTCGCCTTAATATATATATCTTACAAATGAGATCAAATGCTTAACGTTCCTAAAATAGTTCACAAACATCGAAAATAATCCATACATTAGCTAAAATGACAATTTTTTTTGTTAAAGACATAATTTGTCAAAACAATCGTCAAATTTTCCATAAATTATCTCGAAAGGGTCATTTGATAATAAGCTTTCTAACAAATTTCTAATGAATCTTTTTCTATTGCTAACAAATTATTGACGTAATAATAACCAACTTATTAAATAAATTTGAAATTTCTCGGTAAATTATCAACAAATCTTTACTAATTGATTACCGACATATTTCAAAATAATACTATCAGATTTACCAACCAAGTTGGTATGTGGTTGCAAACAAAATTTGTATATTGAAGAACCAAATTAATTAACTTATTTCTATTTATTAGTAAACGTACTAATGGAATACCAATCAAATTTTAGCTAGCAAATTTACCAACAAAAGTTTTGGAGTCAAGATTCAAAAATTGCCAACAATATCATTTACAAACCGAATTTTAGTCGGTATATTACTAACGATATAAAATTGGTTGACAAAAGTTATCATTTAGTTTTTAGCAACAGATCAATATCTGTCAGCAATCCATTGGTAATAAACATTGTCGAATAATTTTATCAATTTACCAACAAAATTTGTTGTCGGTAATTCGGGTATTTTTGTAGCGACAATTTATCACTTATATCCATTTATATATATACTAGATGGGGATAGCCGGTGCTGAGAGCACGGGCCCAACATGATAAATTTGCTCACGGTTGATAAGAAATTTTATTGTTAAAAATATATAAACCACAAATTACAAGGAAACAATTTATTCAAATTATGTGTGTAATAGTAAAAGAATGATCTAATAAGGTAAGGAACAAAGTATGCTCATTTAATCTATTTGTACAATAATTTGTCATCTATAAAGTAGAGGACCTTAAATGTTGACACAACTCCAAAAAAAAAGTATGCTCATTTAATCTATTTGTACAATAATTTGTCATCTATAAAGTAGACGACCTTAAATGTTGACACAACTCCAAAAAGTCGAGAAGAGAAAAGGAGAGGAGAATGTTCATCAAGACTGCTTTTACAAGCTATCATTCAAATTTTATTGGTTTCACAACTTCTGGACGAAACCACTTCTGGGCTATCCAATGTGCCATGAGAAACATCAGCTTTTTCCTCTTTTGATGTTGTATGTCCTCGTATGAAATGAGGAAATGAATCTCTTTCTTGAACGTGATTGATTGCCTAATTGCTATTATTAGTAATAATTCAACCTTTATTTTCTTCCTGCATAAGTTGTCTCCCTCAGACTTCACTGGACTCTCTTTTCTCTTATTTTATTGTGCATCCACAGTTAGCTCATTTCTCGCGAACCCCCCCCCCCCCCAAAAAAAAGAATGAGCATATCATCAATTATCATAGGTGCATAGCAGAAGGAAGTGTTTTCAATTATGAAATATATTTTAACTTTTTGGAATTGTCACAAATTTACATTATGCTGCGTGTTTTGAATTTGTCAAAATTGGCAAGTGTCAACTTCATATAGGGCCACAACCGAAAATTCTTCCTACTTGTTCACTTCATTTAACAGAACAACAACAAATTATATCTGCAGTTAAAATAAGCTAAAAGGCATAAATATCAAAATTTGAAAAAAATTATCATGACTGATCAAACAAATCACAAGGAGTAGAATAAATAGTAACTAACCTGATTATGAACGCATGAGCAAAAATTTCATTTCCGGCTCCATAAAAGAATTTTAAGTTGAAACAATAATTATGTCAACACATGCAGCTGAAGTTGTTCTCAACACAGGGAACAGAGGATCATTTTTATTTATGTACAACTTGCTAGCTCTCTGTGTGTACTCTGTTTTTCACATAAATGAAATGCACTA
Source organism: Solanum sitiens (assembly GCA_016801875.1). Taxonomy (NCBI): domain Eukaryota; kingdom Viridiplantae; phylum Streptophyta; class Magnoliopsida; order Solanales; family Solanaceae; genus Solanum; species Solanum sitiens. Next base: position 612,224 of record JABWTJ010000089.1, on the reverse strand, counting down.
CAGGAGAAATTCATATAAGAAAAACTAACTACTATTAGCTTTAACAGGAGCTTATAGTAACACAGAATAACATGTGTTCTGTAATGATAATAGACATGCTAATTTGTTCTAATTCCATATGCAAATGGATATTGAAATTCACATAGCAAGGAAAAAAGAAAATCACTTATTTAGATGACAAACCTTACGAAGCATAACAACACCACATAGAGACTTTTGGAATCGTAGCCTCTCTTAATTCTCACGATCATACTAAGATGAAATATCAAATCCGAATAGTTGTGAAAGTATCTACTAAGATCAACCAATATCATATGGTTAAAGCAATAGTCGTTTCATGTAAACTAACATAAAGTACATATTAATTTCCTTGTAAATCTGGAAAGCAACTAACATACCATCTACGCTAATTTATTCTCCCTAGTTCATTCACTACCATGTGAGATTGTTCCCATTCATTCGGGAACCCAAAAGATGTTCTTATTCAATAATCGAATATCTCAAAAAAGGAAGATATTTTCTATTATGGAACAACATAAGAACAATAAAGATTGTGAGGGAAAAAATAAATCTTAACGGTAGGTAGTTAAGAAGACTTGCCTTTTTCCTGCCCTGCGCTTGAAGATTCGAATACAATTGCTACTTCCATTTTCTCCACAAGTAGCAACTTCCTCAAATTCCTCCAGCAAATCTTCGCTATTCGCATCCAGATCATGAGACTCTTTAGGAAGAGTCAAATAGAGAGCTCCGTCGAATAAGGATCGCCTCTCTAATCAAGGCAATATCAATAAATCGTTCAAGAGCAAATCAATATGATAAAGAGTATAACAATTGGTACATTATAAAGTTCACTAATAGATAGTTTTTGACCTATATGTTCAATTGAAATATAATTATAATAGAAACTATTAATGTCAACTAAAGAATCAAGATATCAATTTACTTTACAATCAGTTCCCTATTTAATCTTTCCAACTCATTAATATCATCACATGGGTAAATCCAATTCTGTAAGCTGGATTTTCTAATCCTTAGATACTTTTATTAATCATTGTGTACACCCTTTCCCGCATTGCACCCAAAAAAAAATCCTAATATACTTGTTCAAGAAAAACTTACACGGAGCTAATTAAGAAAAATCTTGTCCGAGGGAATCTATTTTTGAGTGCCACATTACATGCCTTGCATTTGTCCAGCTACACTTGGGATGTTGTAATGCTAAAATAACAAAGTATCAAATTGTTTTTCTAAATTTTTATGTCAACACTTTCAGAACTCCCTCAAGATGGGCATTCAATATTTAGCTTCTAACAATGCAGATCTCTGAAATAATATTTCATTGGCAATTTACTACCATGGTGTTGCTATTCAAACTTGCAATACACCAACTCAAAATTTTAAGCATCTGGTGCACAATGAACATTATGTTGAACTCAAGTCTAGCATTCTCAGACTTCTAATACACCAACTCGGATTTTTTAAGTATCTAGTGCGACAATGAACGTTATGTTGAACTCAAGTCTAGCTTTCTCAAACTTTTTTCATTAGCCAAATAACATGGTAATTCTAATAATAAAATGAGGGCTGAAATGATGTATCATATTTATTGAAGCAATCTAAATGCCATTATTAAGTAACATGTGAGTGATTGTTCTTCTTTTCCATGGTAAGCTCTCCCTCAATTTCACTAAGTACTTTTATTTTTCTTTCCTATTAGAAAGATACACCTCCAATGGAAGACAACATGAGAGTGTTTCGGTCAAATCCATATATAATCGACACCTTCAAAAAATTATCAAGAACAGGAACCTCTAAGACTATAACAACCAATGATGATTTTCACTTCCACAACAGAATCACAGAATAAAAGAAAAGAATACATTAGGCAAAAAAGGATACCTTGCACGTGATATCTACTACTTAAAGTAGAAAATAAAATGGAAAAGAGCTCACTGAACATTGTGTTTTAAATTGATATCCATCTTGGTGAAACTAAAAATTCATTGAAAATAAGAAGGGAGGCTTCAGCAAGTATGGTACCGATATAACCTCCATGAGTGTTCAGTGCATCTAACGTATCAGCTGTTGAATTCAATGGGGTAACTGTGCAGCAAGAAGAAACATAGAAGGTGAAAAAATCTCAATATAAAAGAGACTAAAGAAGAAGAAAACCAAATCATTGAGTGACACATTTGAAATGAGGCATTAATTTTCTTTTAAGCAGTTGGAGAAAAGAGACCTCAAATCAAGAATTCACAATCATGCATTTATATGGCATCTTCCTTTTAAGTTTTAAGAAATAGTAAGGCAATAACGAAAAAACACTCTCTTCAAATCTCAAGAATGAAAATTTTCAAATTTATATCGGAATTAGTTGTTGTTGAATCATATCACATGATGGCAAGTCTTACAAATGGAAACACGGGGAAAAAATTCTAATGACAGATTTTAATCTTGAAATTTCTCTGTACCCGTAGAGAAATACCACTACAACTGTGAGGTAGAGAGGCTGAATATTAGCCCACTTATTTAACATATCGTGATGGAAGACAACAAATATACTATATAATTAAGTAGCAATGTAGTATCATACCTAATCCAATACTTTCCCAAAATGGAAAATATAACATAGTGATTTAGAAAGCAATGTAGGAAACAAGAATAATAAGGTATATAATTTTGCATTGTACTATAGAATGCCAGTGATAATTAGAAAGGGATTTTTTCCTGAAAATCATTGACCAACTTATTTTCGTGATTTATTATGGAATAAGATATTTGCAGAAATATTATCCTAGAAACAACATTACTTAAGAAGGCCAAACACATCCTGGAAACTCTCAATGTCGGTGTCAAAAAGTTGAACCCTCACATTGCTCATATTTATTATTATGACAAATAAAGCAAGAATGATCCAAATGAGATTCTTCTTCCTTGAGAATATATTAAAAATAATTATTTTTTATGAGGGCATATCAAATACACAGGAACATCTAGTCCTTCAAAATTAAGGAGCTCTGTTTCTATCACATCACACACTTCGCGGATATTTTACAGTAAAAATTCTTCTGAAAGAATCTACAGTAACAAAGATCATGAATTCCGATAGTTAGTTAGTTAGATTTTTCTGTTTCTCCTTTACAGCTGGAATTCTCGTGTATATATATCTCAACAAGTAATCAAAGGAATTATCGATTTTCATTCAATCCAAAATCACAATTCTCTCAGCATTGTTCTGTATTACAGTTGAAGGAGTTCATCTGAACTCCACCATTAACGTGTAATTCTGTTAACAAAGAACAATTATATACATTCAAAGGAACAATGAAAATAAAAAAAAGGCGAGGCGGTCGATGCGTAGAACTGTAGAGTTGATTCGAACAAAGTACTCATAAAAAAAGATATTCAAAACAAATTAAGTTAATTACTACCATCGTTTGTTACTTTGCACCCAGTTTGCGCTATTCCCTTCCAATGATACTCATAGATTTAATCCAGCAAAAGCCATTGAATTTTGAAATTTGAAAGTGTGGAAAAAATTGAGAAGGAAAAAAAATAATGAAGAAAAACAGAAGGCATAAACAAAATTAATCAAAAAATATACCTATAACTTGAACACAATAGCAGCGAGAACACAAACACCCTTGAGGCTTGGGAGCAAGAACAGAAGCTTGTTGATAGTACCGGGCAAACATCTCTAACACGTGAAAGACATGACACCCAACTTGATGAACCAACTCAAGGAGAATTGGTCTCTTAAAATAATCAAGTACTCCATAGAAAATGACTTGGATATAGAATCGAACACCCTGGATGCGCAATCCATTTCTAAATATGTATGCATGTGTAAATCAGGTAAAATTACTAACATGTTCTTGCAAGAAATTATATCTAAAACAATTAGAAAGTAACAAATAAAATATATCAAATTATCACCCATAAAAAAAAAGTAAGATTGGATAAGATCCAGTCAATTCTCACCCAAAAAAATAGCTTGAAGTTTGCATAGAAGATTTGTAACAGAGAAGAAGAAGACGCAAGTGAGAGGAGGAAAGAGACTGCCAAGAATGAGAGTTGAAAACGAAAATAAAAAAGATAGACACGTGTTCAGAAAAGAAAAAAAAATCACGGGAATGAATTTCAAGTTCAGTACAGGTGTCTATGCGAGGGAGAAGCTAAAAAAAATGTTATTGACAGTACAACTCACGTAAAATTTGGTACTGCTATATAATGCGAAATTCGTCCATTACCCTGTTTGTCCAAATTCGTGGTACAACATGTGTTGCTTTAAGTACAACGTTTTATTGCTGTGTTAGTCCTTCTAACTGTCATTTCTAAATAAAGGAGATATATATATATATATATATATATATATATATATATATATATATATATATATATATCGCAGAGTTTATAAGGAACAAATTAAAAAAGGTTTGAATTTATTTTATAAACAATTATTCAAGTTTTGTGAATTGTTTTCAAATATTATTTATGTATCATTTAGAACAAAAATATCACTCAACTATCACTCTGAAAGATAATGAAGACTTCAAAAGCCTGCTTCCCTCCTAGTTAATATATATGTCATGCCATGTCATGCCATTAAAGCTTCATTTTATTTCTAAATTATAGACTGATTTAATACATTTAACCAAGATTATAATCTTATTATTTTGTTTCTTAAAAATGGATTAGTTATTAGGAAGAAATTTGTATGCTTAAGAATCCTTTGTGGTACTTAAACTTTATATTATTTTCTTAAAGAGTCACTGATGATTTAATTTTTTTTTACAATCGCATAGTTTATAAGGAACAAATTAAAAAAGGTTTGAGTTTATTTTATAAACAATTATCCAAGTTTTGTGAATTGTTTTCAAATATTATTTGTGTATCATTTAGAATAAAAATATAACTCAACTATCACTCTAAAAAATAATGAAGACTTCAAAGCCTGCTTCCCTCCTAGTTGATATATATGTCATGCCATGTCATGCCATTAAAGCTTCATTTTATTTGTAAATTATAGACTAATTCAAAGCATTTAACCAAGATTATAATCTTATTATTTTGTTTCTTAAAAATGGATTAGTTTATTAGGAAGAAATTTGTATGCTTTAGAATCCTTTCTGGTACTTAAACTTTATATTATTTTCTTAAATAGTCACTGATGATTTAAAAATTTCTGACACGATTGACTTTGAATTTTTAAAAGACAATACTATCATTAACCTGTTACACTTTTTCTCAAAAATATCAAATACCTTAAGAATCTCCTATTATAAATGAGATACAAAAAGAAATTGCAATAATCGAATTTTTACAAATAAAATTCAATGAAAAAACATTTTTAGATTATTATTAGTTGAGGATTTTTGTAATCCCCAAGTAAATTATCTAGGGATTTTAAGTAAATAAATTGTCATAAAAACGTTCGAAGAAATGTGTAATGTTAACATAGAGAAAGGTTGATAGAAAGCGAGATTCACTATTTATGTTTTATTTTTATTTTTTTTAAAATTTTTTTGTGATAGTCTTTTCGTCCAATAATAGTTGTCTACCATACTAACCATTTCATTACATAACAATAATAGAAGGTATTAAATTTTTTCAATTCCGCTCTTATTTGAGTTAGTCATTTACTTGTCAATTTTTTACTTGACATACGTAAATACTCTCCTTTTCCTTTATTACTTGTCAACTTTTTCTTTTTTAGTTATCCCTAATTACTAGTCCATTTTAACAAATCAAGAAAGGATAATTTTTTTTTACCTATTATACGCTCTTCTTCGAGAAATGTGAAACTTCTTGAAAATCTTCAGTTTTTAGTTCATCCAATTCATAATTAATATGGGTAAAATGGTAAACTCATTATGTCAATCATTGTTTTCTAAATAGGTATGTTAATATAAAACTGGACAAGTAATTAGGGACAGAGTGAATAATAATTGACATAGTGAATTTACCACTTTACTCATATTAATTGACAGAATTTCAAAATTACTTTACTTATTAAAGATGTTTACATTTTCTGAAAAAATTGACTCTCTAAATAAATTAAGGATACATAAATAAATATTTCTTTTCATGATTTGTCAAAAACTGACAAGTAAAAAAGTCAAAATTAGACATGGAAAACCAATTTTCTTGTCATTTTTTGACAAATCAAGATTAGACAATATTTTTTTTACTTATTATATCCTAAATTTATTTAAAGAGTTAATATTTTTTAAAAAAGTAAAACCATATTGATCAGTAAATTAATTTTAAAATTTTATCAATTAATAGAAATAAAATAAAAAATTTACTATATTAAATATTACTATTTTCTTAATAAATATGATAAAAAAATAGGGACGGAAAAAGTATTATTAGTGCTATTAAATACAATAAAAAGAGGGAATCCAGTTTTAATCAGGTAATTTATTGGGTTAAGCAACATTAAGAGATTTGATTCTTGGAGGGTCCTATGCTTTGGAGACCAAGCAAGATTTTGATCCCTGACCTACCCTATGGCACAAAAGTAAGTTTGCCTTGTAGCACCATTGAATATTATTTATATTCTATTTTATCATATCCAATCCTTTTGCCTCATCTTTTTGGTCAAACATTACAAGTTCATATGATATGTGGATAAAATTTATTAAATAAACATATCTTATCAGAATATTAGAGGTAGTTGGTGGAATAATATTTATCTATAATATACTTCTATTCTAGCTAGGTTTAGCGTAAACATAAAGCTAAACTACTGCCACAGAATATATCTGAACGAACTTCTTATATCTCTTATTTCCCATTTTAATTAAAATCACATAATTTTATTTTACATAAAACAATTAAAATAGTCTTTTAAAATTTATAAAATTAGATTAGACTTTCCAAATTCGAGTAAATTCCTTATATAATAATTTATGTTTGAAAAATTGCTTAATAATATTATTTTTAATTTTTAGGACCACAATCTATTTTTCTTAAAATATACTCCTCTCTCCTAATGAGATGTCATGCTCCATCATTCTTTCTCTTTTTTTAAAACAAAAACATTTTTTAAAATAGAATAAAAGCTTGTTTAATGTCTCAATAAGCAACTTTTTTTCGGTACTCAATAAGCATTTACCCCAACTCTTGAATTTTATAAAAGGTAATTAAATTATAATTAAATAATCTTTACTATTTATTTTTCATATTTTTAAAAATTACTTATTAAAAGTTGTTATCTTATTTATTTGAGTACATTAAATAAATATTATTAGTACACAACCTTTTTGTTATATATATATATATATATATACATATATATATATATATATATACATATATATGAAGCTACACTTTTAGTTTTACAATGTATTCCGTTGAACAATTATCAAGACAAAATTTTATTTTTAATTATTTTACCTTGGGCAAAAATCAAATACTTCAAAAGTTTTACAATGTATTCCGTTGAACAATTATCGAGGCAAAACTTTATTTTTAATTATTTTACCTTGGGCAAAAATCAAATACTTCATTTGTTTCAAAAACTCTTACAAGATGGACCTACTCTTCAATTTTGAAACAACTTTTTTTCAATAATTTGCTAGTAAATTAGTCTCTATAACTAATTAGTCTGTGAATTTATTTACTTATATTTTTTTATGATTGATTTTTAAAAATATTGACAAATAAATATTAAATATTAGTTAATTATTATTAAAAATTAATTACCTTTTACAAAATTCATGAATGGTGGTAAATGTTTTAATTGAATATCTAAAAGAAGTTGTTTATAGATTCATTAAACAAGTTTTTATTGTATTGTTAAAACTTTTTGTTAAAAATAATAATAACGTAACATAGCATCTTGTTACGAGAGTTGTGTATATTTTGAGCAAAATAGGAATAAGAATAGTAATTGGGCGATCTTGGATCCTAAAAGAAATAAAAAAGTGATATCATAGGAAAATTCTTAAGCATGAGTCAGTATTTAAGATATTTACTCAAAACTGGATGCAACACTAGTTTGAAGGAAGCCCCAATAAGAAAAAAAAGTTGTTATTCTTCGTAATAACCTGAATTTCAATTTTGAGTATTTTTACTCCATTAATTCGTGTTTCAAATAAAAGCCTGAGCGCGTAGAAAAATAAAGAGACTTGAGATTTTCTTTTTAGTTTTTTAAGCTCTGTACAAAACTATGTAAAAATACAGTGTAATAGAAGTAAAAAGAGTGTTCTATCAAAACTAACTGATAGTTGTCCCTTTTTCTTATTGGTTGTGATGATAACAATCTTTTATTTTCTATATCAGAAATGAAATTATCACGATTCAATCCTCCGTGAGAGACACTTACACTAAACCCTTGGTGAGAGAATTATTTATTCATTGAAATTCTTATGAAAAACACCTCATCAAGAATAATTGTAAGAATTTTTCATAGCTCGAGCCGTGTAAAAAAAAACTGTCCTTCAAGATATTTTTGTAACCCCTCGGTATTAGAAAGAGTTAAATTTAGAAAGTTTGACAAGGTATGTCACCACATTCTTGAGTTTATTTTAATATCTCAAGAAAAAGATGTGTAACCACATTCTTAATTGGAACAAAAAAATTTATCGTACCGAAGTGTTCGATCTAACGTTAAATGAAAATATTTACTCCTTATAAAGAAAAAACAAATAAAGCAAAATACTAAACTTCTAGAATAAATTTCTGACCATTTCATATCATTTTATTCTTCACTATTCTTAAAGTTGACGTCAAAATTAAATATACATTTTCTAATCAAACAAAACAATACCGAATTGTTAAAAATAAATCTCATTTTCTGTTTGATAAAATAAAATAACAATAATTTATTTACTTATTTTGGCCTAACAATTCCTATTTCATCGTTATTATCTAAATGAAGACAATAATAATGCCATGACCTTTAAATTTTAAGATATAACAACTAAAATATAAAAAAAATATAAAAAAATAATTATCAAATAAAGCTACCCTCATTCATTAAATAGATATATAACTCTTTAACCTAATATCCATTACAATCAAATTATAAATAAAACAAAACTATAAGAAAACTAATCATATAATTACATCAAATTTCATAAATAAATTAAAAATTTAAGATAAAGTTATTCCTCAAATAGAGAAATTAAGCACCACAAAATCTTGATCGAACTCGATTAAAACACGCATAAATCTTTTATAGACTGTATGAAGTGATATATAGATTGTGTTGATATGAAAATAAAGAAAAAAAACATACATATTTGTTTTATTCTACTTCAAAATTTACCACCACATTCATATCTTTGTTAATTGTTTTTTGTTGTTGTGTGTGTGTCTGTGTGTTGTTTGGTAAGGGTGAGGGTACTGTGGATAGTGGAGGGAAAAGGGGTAATGTGAGGTGAAGTGGGGGTTGTACGTGTAGGTTAGGAGTAGTCATTATTTTTTTTTAGATTTTTAATATAATATAATATAATATAATATAATTTAATATTATATAGGCTTAAGTCATTGACATACACATAATTCATTTAGACACCTGAATTGAGATTTGTACCTATTGAACACCTCTATCCATTTAAATTTGAACCATTTAAACATTTTTTAGACAATCAACTAAAAGTACAAAATGAGTGAAATACACTTGCGGTGAAATAAAAATTTAACAAATTAAATAATGATATATGTTATTTTAATCAATAATATGAAACTATTAACATGGTTAAAACAAAATGTTTGAAGTCTAGACACATCATGATACTCTTTCTAGATTTAAAAAAATTATTTTAAAAACTATTACAATTTGAAAGAAAAAGAAAATTACTTACTATTAAAAAAAAGTTTTAAATAATGTCTAATTTTCAATCGACCCATCCACCCACCAAAACCCTTCCCCTGCTTTCCCAGTCCCTGTCTGTGAACATCCATTTAGATCATTACTTTGCTACTTCAATAGTAAAAAGAAGAGTAAATTAGAGAAATTCACTTTGAAAAACACATCAAGGATGGATAGACGAGAGAGCTCGGAAGATAAAGAGAGTTTAGAGTTAAAATAGGATTTGTAAAAATTCTGCAAAAAAATCATTATTTTTGTCATCGTCGAACTTGTCGTACTGGTTTTATTTTCTTGTTCTTCTTTCTCCTGCGAGGAGTAGCCTTGTATAAGTGACAAATTAATCGTCACCAGCCGACAGGATCCGAATAATTCTTTCGAGTTCCTTTCGCCGAACCTTAAGTTTCACAAGTAAGAGTTAAGTTACAAATTTGTAAGTTTATTTGCTTTCATAAATTAACAATATGTCAAAGATTAAAAAAAAGTAAAAGAATTTTTTTTAATCATTCTAGATTTGAAGAAAAACGAAGAGGTAGCAACCTTAATGGCAAATATGATGGTGATTCCTAAAAGAAGAGGAAAAAATGGGTGTGATGAGGTGATAATAGAAAATATATACAAAAAATGATATGATGACTGTATAAAAAGTGGAAGAAGAAGAGTGTAACTGGTGTAAGGTGGAGGAATAATGGCAGTAAACACAAATGAAGAAGATGAAGAAATTTTTTAATATAAAAAAAGTCTCATTTAGACGCTTTCACACGCTAGTTGTTCGTGAATCACACTCAGACTGCCATATAGGCAGAAAATGTTCAAATGATTTAAATTCGAGAGAATAGAAGTATTCAATAGATACAAACATCAATTTAGGTGTTTATGTGAATTATGCTTACAACTTTAAGTGTCTGTTGATGACTTAAGCCTATAATACAATATAATATAATATAATATAATATAATATAATATAATATAACATAACATAACATAATATAATATAATATAATATAATATAATATGATATAATATAATATAATATAACGTAATATAACTTAACATAACGTAAACATACATAACATAACATAAGAATATTGTTTTATCGAAAAAGGAGTTTTTATAGTTTTCGACTTTTTTAGAGTCGCCACTTAATTTTGAGAAAATTAAGAAAACTATGTTTTCAAAAGACTTAACAGGAAAATCAAATGAAAACTTAAAAGAGGTTCGAGGATTTCTATTAATGTCTTAGGAAGGTTTTAAAAGCACCTAAGACATTCCGCTAACTTACGGTTATCCAACAACTAACTTAATTGGCTAAAAATTATTTTCAACTTGACTTACAAAATATTTAGAAACAGAGAGTTAAAATACTAACTTGGTTTTTGGATCACTTCGTTTTACAAAATTATTTTTTATTTTTTAAGTGGATAAAACATTTACGGCATTTCCGGGGATTCGAATTTTTTCTAACTTTTAAACTAAACGACAATTAAAGCAGAAAATAATTAAAAGCATATAAAGGGATATAGAGATTTGGGTCCAAATTTGAATTTTTCTGTCCGCCTAGACCGAAATTTGAAACCCATCTGTTTTGGATTTTTTGATCCATTTATCTTTGTACCTGTCATAGACTAACAAGATAGATTAATAATTAAATAAAAGGGCTAAGACCCAGCAACAAAATACAAAACTAAATTTCGGGCCTTTAGGCCTAATATCTTCAACTTCCCGATCTTTTGCATTTATGATGTATACAACTGTCCAGATCTTGAAATGATGGGGTCAACTCGCTGACGGGAGGTTTGCTGGGTTTCCATGGCCCAACTCAATTGCAAGGAGGTAAAGAGTATATTGAGAACTCATATGGGGTCACATGCACACACACAAAAAAAATGAAAATAAAATACATAAGAGCCAATATACCAAATCAATATAAGCTAACATGGAATAAATAGCATTAGATTATTCAAATAAATAAAGTAAAATAAAGAATGTTTCTACACTACTGTTGCCAATTGTAAGTCATAAAAACAGAACACATCTCATATGACTAAATTATAAGGAAGAAGGTCTTAATTTATTATTATTATTTTTTATCGATGGTGCCACTCACAAATCAAATTTAATAAGTTATACAATAACAAAGAAGTAGAACATGCATTATTAAATTAAGGGAATCAATTTAACAAACCAACCATATTGTATTATTATCTACGTGCATCAATCACACACATGCTCTTATGTCAAAATGCAATAAAAGTTCTTAAATCTTTGAATTTATTTGAAGATTATACTAGTAAGCTATGTGATAAACAAATGGACAAAGTTGAAACTGAGCAAATCAAGCATGATTGAGTCCGCTACCTCCAAACATCAAGTCTTGTTAGCTAGGAAAAACACAATAAAATCAATAATCTACTAAAATTAGCAAGAAAATATTAAACAAATTGTCTTTTAACTTAAAATCAACTCATTTGATAAATATGGTTTCCTAAAGTTGAAATAACATGTAAGCCTCCTGGGACAAACCATGTTGATTCAAACATATATATATATATATATATATATATATATATATATATATATCATTACAAATTAGATTTAGAACTCTAAAACCAATAAAAATCACTTCCCAAAAATACATGAGAAGCTACACTAGGAAATCAGGCCACAAAATCAACCTTATGTAAAAAGAGGACTAACATTTGATTCTCAAACTAATACATATAAGGGAGATAATAACCAGTCTCTTTCAAACTTTAGACAAACAATATATAAAATCATTAGAGCGGTAAACTAGTGACTAAAATTAATGTTCATATCGAGCCATGATTCGAACTAACACAACAATATACTCTTAACACAAAGAAACATAACATTTAGTTGTATTCGACTATTAAAACAACAACTCTATGTCACCATAAATCAGAAGAGTAAACAACAATGATATATTCTCAAAATAGAAAACTTCAAACCACCGGACACAACAAGGTGAAGAGGAACTTAACAAATGAAAAAAGATATTACCTTTTTCGAGGCAGCGAACTGAAAAACGAGCTAGTAACAGAGCTTCTTCCAACACTAAAAATTGTAAAATCCGACGGAAACTTGGATTGTAAACAAGTGACCTCAAAACTCCGGCAATACAAACACTATCGTGTTAAATTCTTTTGTCCATTTCTATTTTTTAGTTTCAGTTTTCTTCTGTTTTTTTCTGTCTAGAGCCAACCAATTCCATCTTTTCTCCAAACTTTTTTTTTTCAACCTTTTCTGCCAACATTTTTTTTTTTCACCCAAATTTCCTGTTCTTCTAACTTTTTTCCCTTTTTTTTTTCCAGATGTACTTTGGTATGTATTTTCTAGCTATTTGCTTAAGCTATTCTCTACGCTTTAGTTAAAATTATCTCACCTCTATGTAAGTTGTCTCCCACCTCTAGAATGAAGAGGGTCAGAGCCTTAAATAGGAAGAAGATCAGGGCTAATTTGAGGGGGGAAGATGGAAGGGATTAGGATAGAATTCAAATTCGAAATTCGAAAATCCCTCTTCAATGGATAAGGCTGCCACACAGCTTGAATTTATACTAAATTGTACAATTCCTCAACGGATTGATAAGGCTGACCGCTCGATAAGAAATCAAGTACGAGGAGGCACGCGAGATTGCAACACCTGGCTTCTGTACGAGAGAATAAGGGAGAGAAGAGGGTCACGCGATCTGAATTCGCGTCTGGACTGCTGTGGAGGTCGCAATTTGTTGGGTTTCGATTTTTCCTGGAGTTTAGAGTGTACGCGTTCTTCGCTGCAAAAGAGAAAGCGCTACAAGGGTCTACTGGTATTTGTATTGGAGCGGTTGTGGGCTGGATTATTAGTGTTGGGCTGGGCTGATTGGAAATTGGGATGGAAGAGGAATTGAACAAATTGGGCTAGTTTCTGTTATGAGGTGGGCCAAAATTTTGGTCAAATTAAAGTGATTAATTGAATTTGGCCAAAATTAGAATAAGACAAACTAAAGTAAATTAATTTATGAATTTCTTAATTCTGACGAAATAAAATAATCATTTTAAGTATAAACTAAATAATTTAAAATATAGACTATTATATAACTAAACTAGCTAGTAAAATATTTAAACAAAGTAAAATCTTTTGAGACGATTTTTGAGTAATCATAAAATATACTATCATATACATAATTATGAAAATCATGTATATTATCTAAAAATTATAAGGAATGACAAAACTATTCAAAATAACACAAACTTTATATTTTTTTAAAAAAAATTTATAAAACTAATTATTTTAAATTGTCTTAGAATTTAAGAAGCTCGTCAATTATCTTACATCGGGGAGGGTCAAAATTTGGGTGTCAACAGCTGTCCCTCATTTTACTTGGATTGATGCAAGAAATTCGAGGTAAATGAAATTGACTAAGCCAATTTTGACCGACCACATATTCATCTTTTAAGAAAAGGGATCTGGTACGGACTTTAGAAATTATGGCCGAGCCCTGAAAATGTGTTTCCTACATGTCTCAGACTATATGAGAATTCAGGTCACTTGTAGTTCGATACGCTAGATTTAACGCACGATTTTGAAAGAAATCAAAAGTCATCTCGATACCGAGTTATGAGGGAATCGGGATGCTTGGGAATAAGATTTGAGTGGAATGTTAGAATACAGCCGAGTTTTCAACATCGAGCCCGCCTACATATCCTTAAACCATAGGAATCAGGCTGTTTGTAGTTCGACTCAATCGGTTGAAAAGGAAATCAATTATGCTAGATAACCTTTGGTTCTGGACAAGTGACAAAATTAAACGAGTATGAAAAAGAGGCTTGTAACCTCTTAGTCATGAATGTGGTGCACTTCACACCCATAATTAAGAACTCACATGGACATAATTTCCAAAGCTCTCGGCGTATTGTCACTCAGATTGGAAACTTGCTTCCGGTAGACCAAAATTTCCGAATGCGAGCTCGAAACTGACAAAACCTAAAGAAAAACCCACATGCCTTCTGATAGGGGTGTGGTTTGATTGTGGTGGAAGTCGCTCCTCTGCTCGCGTCCTAAGAGTTTGACACTCCTCTTTGGACTATATCCCAGTTCGCTGCTAAGAAAAAGTTCCACGTTGTGCTGCATCCTTTTGATGTTGTCCGCACCTGTGGTTTGTTTTTGGAGAATTCATCCTTTCGGATGCTCTCGACAAATACTGAGATAAAACTCGTCAGCATAAAAACTCAATTAAAAAGGGAGACAGTGTCTTTTACCATGTCGACACTTAATTGTTCTCCTCGACATTTGACGTCAACTCAATCGGTTTGACGTAAAGCAAATAGAGCTTATGTCTTATGTATGTAATGCAATCTTCAATGTATTCTTCATTTGATGTTGAAATAAATAACAATAGATGCAGTGTGCTGATATTTATCTTGATGTCCTCTTTGATGTTCTTCTTGATGTTTACTTTTATCAAAATAAAATGATGCAATTGATGTCGATGAGTGAATATTTTCTTCGGATGCACGATTCCCTTTCTGGCAGTGCATGATCTCTTGCGGGGCATGGGTATCTTCCCGCGATGCATAAATTTTTGGCGAGGCATGAATATCTTCTCGCGATGTATGAATATTAATTGGCGATGCATGATCTTCAGCAATGCATGAATATTAACTCGCGATGCATGATCTTCCGCAATGCATGAATATTGACTCTCTATGCATGATCTTCTGCGGGGCATGAATATCTTCCCGCAATGCATAAATTCCGCAAGGTATGAAATCTTCTTGCGATGCATAAATTTCAGCGAGGTATGAAATCTTCTCGCGATGTATAATTTCTGCGAGGCATGAATATCTTCTCGCGATTAACTTGTGATGCATAAATATTAACTCGCGATGCATGATCTTCCGCGATGCATGAATATTGACTCGCGATGCATGATCTTCTACGGGGCATGAATATCTTCCCGCAATGCATAAATTCCGCAAGGTATGAAATCCTCTTGCGATGCGTAAATTTCGGCGAGGTATGAAATCTTCTCGCGATGCGTAAATTTTGCGAGGGATGTAATCTTCTCGCGATGCATAAATTCCGCAAGGTATGAAGTCGTCTTGCGATATATAAACTTTTTGCGAGGAATGAAATCTTCTCGCGATGTATAAACTTTTGCGAGGGATGAAATCTTCTCGCGATGCATAAATTCAGCGAGGTATGAAATCTTCTCGCGATGTATAATTTTCTGCGAGGCATGAATATCTTCTCGCAATTAACTTGTTATGCATAAATATTAACTCGCGATGCATGATTTTCCGCAATGCATGAATATTGACTCTCGATGCATGATTTTCTGCGATGCATGGATATCTTCAGCAATGCATAAATTCCGCAAGGTATGAAATCCTCTTGCGATGCATAAATTTCAGCGAGGTATGAAATCTTCTCGCGATATATAATTTCTGCGAGGCATGAATATCTTCTCGCGATTAACTTGTGATGCATAAATATTAACTCGCGATGCATGATCTTCCGCAATGCATGAATATTGACTCGCGATGCATGATCTTCCGCGATGCATGAATATTGACTCGCGATGCATGATCTTCCGCGGGGCATGAATATCTTCCCGCAATGCATAAATTCCGCAAGGTATGAAATCCTCTTGCGATGCATAAATTTCAGCGAGGTATGAAATCTTCTCGCGATGTATAATTTCAGCGAGGTATGAAATCTTCTCGCGATGTATAATTTCTTGCGGGGTACAAATATCTTCCCGCGATGCATAAATACCGCTCTTGATGTCATCATTGGTGCCAAATGAAAATAGTGCTTAAGTCGAGCAACATAGTGATATTCTCGATAATCATATCGTCACAATTGAAAATAATTCTTCAGATAGTGTATTGTCCTGATCGACAATAAAATAAATGACCCCTCCGGGTAGTGTATTGTCTTGATCGACAATAAACTAAATGACCCCTCCGGGTAGTGTATTGTCTTGATCGACAACAAAACAAATGACCCCTCCGGGTAGCGAGACTATTATGTCTGATAATGTGATGCAGATGCCGTCAACGACGAAAACCGTAAATAATTTTTTTCGGAGTTTTTATTTGGTTCATCTTTGAGATTAGATGGTCGCTTATTATAGACTTCATGTTTTTGAGTATTGAATGAAATAAACCAATCACATTCCCAAATCTTCGATATAAGCAATATAAAATAATTCCTGCATCCACAAAAAAATTACGTTAAATTTTGGGAGAACTTTCTCCTCCCTTTACTTCTCCGTATTCGTCGATCGGAATAATTTGCTGATATCAAAGCAAAGCTATAAACCTGCATCCACAGAAAAATTGTTAGTTTTAAAACGAACTGATCTGTGCCGATTTCTTCAGTTGTCTGCTCCTTGTCATGCTATCTCCGGTTGATCTCCCTGATCTCCCAACTATTGATAGATAAGACAAAATTCTTTACGCCAAAACAAAGGAAACATAAAAGGAAAAATTTTAAGAAAATAAATTTTTTGAAATATAAAAAGATCACTGCCAAATGTAATGTCACATCAGACTTAGCAAACTTCTCTGAGCCTAATGCTTGGAGGTATATCTCATTATGCGATGGGGAGTATTCAAAGCCAATCTAGACTTGTCGATAAATCCATGTTTGAAATTTTGAGGCCATCCTCAAAATTTCTGTCCCAGTTAACAGTATCGGCTTATCTTTCAACTGTCGCTAAGCAAATCATGGAATTTTGAGATCCTCTCAAAAATTTGTCCCAGTTGCACATTTCAACATGATTCTCCATAAAATATCATCTTGGAATTTTGAGATTCACCCAAAAATCTACCAGTTGCATTTTGGTATTTCAGTGTTGACTTGTTGAAGAAGTCCATCTTCAAATGAATTTTTGAGATCTTCTCAAAAATTCTGTCTCAGTTTCCATTATAAAGTGAAAAATGGAAATCTTACTAGGTATATGACCGAGCCATTGTGGCGCCTACGTATCCCGTTGGAGCAGGAATCAGGTCAAACGTAGTTCCCCCCTCAAAGGTTAACCGAAAACAAGCTGGTATTCTTATTCTCAGTCATTTTTCTTCTTTCTTTCAATAAATTTTGATTGGGAAAGTAATCTTTGAAAACTTTGAATGTTCAACCACTAATCAACACAAATCAGTTTCGAGTACCTGACAAAGAAAAATAACTCAAACAACAAATGTGTTAGTTTGTGTAGGTAGTAGGTAATACAAGATATGACACAAAGCTGTAAGCACACAAAAGTCGCTTCATTTGAATAAAGACTAACCCACATAAAAAAAAATGATTAGATAGACAGAAATTTGTCTCTCTAATTTTTAGCTTTGTGAGTCAAAAATATCGACCTGAGTCAGGACAAAGTCGATTGATTCTTCTGGTTTTTGATTGAAATGTAACTCTAATTCTTTGTAAGAGTTGAAAAGATAAAATTTCTCAGAATAGGGACCGAACCTTGAAAGGCTGCCTACGTATCTCACAAAAGAGAATTCAGGTCCTACGTAGTTCGACCCATTCTTGAATCTTTTTTTTTTTTTTGATATGAGAGAGTACTTTTTGAAAAATAAAGTTCGAATTTATTGGGAGACTCAAGACTCGAGGAGTATTTGGACGTACTTTTGATAGTGATTTGGTATTTATGCTTAAGGAGTTCTAGAAAATATTTTTCGAGAATGAGTAGGCTAGAATATCTCCAAATGAAGCAACATAATCATACAAACAATTATAACACATAAACAGTTATTGCGCGTTCTAAACAGATATGTGACCCTTTTATGCCAAGGGTAGGCCTAACGATTTGAAGGATGTATAAGTCATTTGAAATATTCCATTGTCTCAAAACCCAAATTTATACAAATTTATGAATAAAACTTAAATGGGGATACATAATTGGGGAAAACGGGATACAAAATAATCAGTCCCACGCAGGGGTACAATTATGAACTATGCTTCCATAGAAGGTCCTTCATTTCTTCTCCTCTCCGGGTTCCCGCGTCTTAGACTAGTAACTTGTGAGCTCTTTCTTTGACTAGAATAAGCTACAATGTACTCCCAATCCCGAGGACAATGATTTTTTCAGATGATGTATACATCCTTCAAATTTAAACAAATAAATATGATCGCCCGTTCAGGCCGTAGACCCTTTTGGACTCAAGGTGGTCTATCTAATGAGCCCAACACTCCTTGGGTGTTGGGTCGTCTTAGGCCAATGCGCTATTTTCGGGATTGGGTTTCGCTCTATCTTAGTTTAACTAAGAGTGGGTTGTTTTTAGAGTGGAAAGGGTAACCCAAGCGGACTACTTGGGCTGGGACAGTTAACGATCGTTGACTATCAAGTAGCCAACTACGCTCGTCAGGGTGTCCCGAGAAAATTTTGGTTAACAAACGACTGCGAACCCGCATAATCGTCCTTTAGTGGAAATAAAACAAACGTCGTTTGACGAAATTATGATATGCCATGAATGCAACAGTTCAATAAAACAATAAATAAACAGATAAACAGTTAACTCACATAGCCAAAATACGTTAGTTTTAAGGTTAGAATCCTCCTAATCCCCCAGCAGAGTCGCCATTCTGTTTTATCGAAAAAGGAGTTTTTATAGTTTTCGACTTTTTTAGAGTCGCCACTTAATTTTGAGAAAATTAAGAAAACTATGTTTTCAAAAGACTTAACAGGAAAATCAAATGAAAACTTAAAAGAGGTTCGGGGATTTCTATTAATGTCTTAGGAAGGTTTTAAAAGCACCTAAGACATTCCGCTAACTTACGGTTATCCAACAACTAACTTAATTGGCTAAAAATTATTTTCAACTTGACTTACAAAATATTTAGAAACAGAGAGTTAAAATACTAACTTGGTTTTTGGATCACTTCGTTTTGCAAAATTATTTTTTATTTTTTAAGTGGATAAAACATTTACGGCATTTCCGGGATTCAAATTTTTTCTAACTTTTAAACTAAACGACAATTAAAGCAGAAAATAATTAAAAGCATATAAAGGGATATAGAGATTTGGGTCCAAATTTGAATTTTTCTGTCCGCCTAGACCGAAATTTGGAACCCATCTATTTTGGATTTTTTGATCCATTTATCTTTGTACCTGTCCTAGACTAACAAGATAGATTAATAATTAAATAAAAGGGCTAAGACCCAGCAACAAAATACAAAACTAAATTTCGGGCCTTTAGGCCTAATATCTTCAACTTCCCGATCTTTTGCATTTATGATGTATACAACTGTCCAGATCTTGAAATGATGGGGTCAACTCGCTGACGGGAGGTTTGCTGGGTTTCCATGGCCCAACTCAATTGCAAGGAGGTAAAGAGTATATTGAGAACTCATATGGGGTCACATGCACACACACAAAAAAAATGAAAATAAAATACATAAGAGCCAATATACCAAATCAATATAAGCTAACATGGAATAAATAGCATTAGATTATTCAAATAAATAAAGTAAAATAAAGAATGTTTCTACACTACTGTTGCCAATTGTAAGTCATAAAAACAGAACACATCTCATATGACTAAATTATAAGGAAGAAGGTCTTAATTTATTATTATTATTTTTTATCGATGGTGCCACTCACAAATCAAATTTAATAAGTTATACAATAACAAAGAAGTAGAACATGCATTATTAAATTAAGGGAATCAATTTAACAAACCAACCATATTGTATTATTATCTACGTGCATCAATCACACACATGCTCTTATGTCAAAATGCAATAAAAATTCTTAAATCTTTGAATTTATTTGAAGATTATACTAGTAAGCTATGTGATAAACAAATGGACAAAGTTGAAACTGAGCAAATCAAGCATGATTGAGTCCACTACCTCCAAACATCAAGTCTTGTTAGCTAGGAAAAACACAATAAAATCAATAATCTACTAAAATTAGCAAGAAAATATTAAACAAATTGTCTTTTAACTTAAAATCAACTCATTTGATAAATATGGTTTCCTAAAGTTGAAATAACATGTAAGCCTCCTGGGACAAACCATGTTGATTCAAACATATATATATATATATATATATATATATATATATATATATATCATTACAAATTAGATTTAGAACTCTAAAACCAATAAAAATCACTTCCCAAAAATACATGAGAAGCTACACTAGGAAATCAGGCCACAAAATCAACCTTATGTAAAAAGAGGACTAACATTTGATTCTCAAACTAATACATATAAGGGAGATAATAACCAGTCTCTTTCAAACTTTAGACAAACAATATATAAAATCATTAGAGCGGTAAACTAGTGACTAAAATTAATGTTCATATCGAGCCATGATTCGAACTAACACAACAATATACTCTTAACACAAAGAAACATAACATTTAGTTGTATTCGACTATTAAAACAACAACTCTATGTCACCATAAATCAGAAGAGTTAACAACAATGATATATTCTCAAAATAGAAAACTTCAAACCACCGGACACAACAAGGTGAAGAGGAACTTAACAAATGAAAAAAGATATTACCTTTTTCGAGGCAGCGAACTGAAAAACGAGCTAGTAACAGAGCTTCTTCCAACACTAAAAATTGTAAAATCCGACGGAAACTTGGATTGTAAACAAGTGACCTCAAAACTCCGGCAATACAAACACTATCGTGTTAAATTCTTTTGTCCATTTCTATTTTTTAGTTTCAGTTTTCTTCTGTTTTTTTCTGTCTAGAGCCAACCAATTCCATCTTTTCTCCAAACTTTTTTTTTTCAACCTTTTCTGCCAACATTTTTTTTTTTCACCCAAATTTCCTGTTCTTCTAACTTTTTTCCCTTTTTTTTTTCCAGATGTACTTTGGTATGTATTTTCTAGCTATTTGCTTAAGCTATTCTCTACGCTTTAGTTAAAATTATCTCACCTCTATGTAAGTTGTCTCCCACCTCTAGAATGAAGAGGGTCAGAGCCTTAAATAGGAAGAAGATCAGGGCTAATTTGAGGGGGGAAGATGGAAGGGATTAGGATAGAATTCAAATTCGAAATTCGAAAATCCCTCTTCAATGGATAAGGCTGCCACACAGCTTGAATTTATACTAAATTGTACAATTCCTCAACGGATTGATAAGGCTGACCGCTCGATAAGAAATCAAGTACGAGGAGGCACGCGAGATTGCAACACCTGGCTTCTGTACGAGAGAATAAGGGAGAGAAGAGGGTCACGCGATCTGAATTCGCGTCTGGACTGCTGTGGAGGTCGCAATTTGTTGGGTTTCGATTTTTCCTGGAGTTTAGAGTGTACGCGTTCTTCGCTGCAAAAGAGAAAGCGCTACAAGGGTCTACTGGTATTTGTATTGGAGCGGTTGTGGGCTGGATTATTAGTGTTGGGCTGGGCTGATTGGAAATTGGGATGGAAGAGGAATTGAACAAATTGGGCTAGTTTCTGTTATGAGGTGGGCTCAAAATTTTGGTCAAATTAAAGTGATTAATTGAATTTGGCCAAAATTAGAATAAGACAAACTAAAGTAAATTAATTTATGAACTTCTTAATTCTGACGAAATAAAATAATTATTTTAAGTATAAACTAAATAATTTAAAATATAGACTATTATATAACTAAACTAGCTAGTAAAATATTTAAACAAAGTAAAATCTTTTGAGACGATTTTCGAGTAATCATAAAATATACTATCATATACATAATTATGAAAATCATGTATATTATCTAAAAATTATAAGGAATGACAAAACTATTCAAAATAACACAAACTTTATATTTTTTTAAAAAAAAATTATAAAACTAATTATTTTAAATTGTCTTAGAATTTAAGAAGTTCGTCAATTATCTTACATCGGGGAGGGTCAAAATTTGGGTGTCAACAAATATTATATAATATTTTTAAATTAATGAAAAGTTATGCAGCGAATTATAATAAAAAAAGTATTGCTTGATTATTCAACTAAATTAAATGAAAACCTATAATCTTTTATAACTTTTTATTTCTTTTTTAAATAATTGAAAAAAAATAAAACATACCAAAAATGTGATTATGTTTTGTTGTTTTCAAATCATTTTAAAATAAATTTAATAAAATAAGATAAAAGTCAAAAATATTTAATTTAGATTTTAAAAATATTTAAACTCTAAAAATGATGTAAAATTTTAGGTTCGATCAAAATTACTTGTCTACAATGTGCAAATTCTTTAGACATGAGTGATGGTAAAATTAGACCACAGGACATTTGCTTACTATGTCATATTGAAGTGTGTGACTATCTTATCTAAAAACTATAGTACGATATTGATGATGAAGAGATGAGAATTGATATCATGAGGTCAAATCAAATATATGTCAGTCGAAGGATGTTGACCAGTAACCGAAATGACAATAACTAAGTAGGTATAGGTAACTTTAACAATAATAAATAAAGAATTTAACAATAATTATTGTTATATTATATTTAGCGATAATAGTAAATTTTATAACTAACACAACATATAAAAACTTTAAATTGAGCGGTCAAATGTAAGAAATCCATCCGTTCATAGATGGGAAATTTGTATAAAATAGCAAATTATTAATTCAAATTAAATGTTATAACCATAGTTTGATTTAATTGTAACCCGTAGCAAACTGTTTCCATTTCGCCTCTGTCACTGAATTTCTCGCTCCACTCTCGTTTCTCACTGGGCAATCTCTCCTCGCCTCTCTCACTTTATACAAACACAAATGTATAAATGTGTTTGTGTTTGTATAAAGTGAGAGAAAATTGTATTTGTACATATCTTTTCGTCCCCCTCTTTCCCCTCTCTCGGATCTCGCTCGCCACTCTCACTCTCCTCTCTCACTTTATACAAACACAAATGTATAAATTGTATTTGTGTTTGTATAAAGAGAGAGGAATTGTATATACAAATACAAATACATATATTTTCATCCAATAAACTTCTGATTATATATATACAGATCTTCCTCTGGTAAGTTTTCTTTTGTCTTTCTCTTTTTCTTGTTTTATACAAACACATATTATATAATTGATTCTTTTGTATATGTATATCGAAACTGATCATACAATTGCTTCTTTGTATATGTATAGCGAAATATACATACTAATAGTCATAGCAAATATAAAATTTGCTATTGAGCAGAATTATGCAAACTATAGTTATAGCATACAAATTTGATTTTTATGTTTGTTATAGGTGAAAGTTCCTCTCTATTATTATAAATAAGGAGCGAGTTATGTTAAGTAATTGTTAAGTATCGTAATGCAAAATTTGTTTTTCCAACAAAATTACTTCAACCAAATTTCATTAAAATCTAAAGTTAAATAAATTTTGAAAACAAAAAATCATAAAATCAACAAGATGAAAGGAAGAAGAGTCAAGTCCTCTGAATTCAGAGAGTTTTCTTAAGGAATTATTCCCCTAAAGTACCCAAGGTTATGAAATATATCCTTCCAGGATAAAATGACTTACGACAAACAAATAGTGGTACTTCAAATTCTTTGTCCGGCGAACCACTCAATGACTTGTAATCACACTTGAAGTTTTTTGAAAAGAAAAAACTTTTTTCTTACTATATAGTGTTTTGCTTCTTGTAAACTTGTTTCAAAAACTTATCCAAAAACTTATATATCAACATCTAAGAATGAATCATATATTTATAGCCTATAGGCGAGCACAAAGATTCATGCATGATATGTGAAAAGGTAGCCTAAAAATACGATAGGTTGCATTCATCTGAATGAGTATTCATGAATGGAATAACTCCATTCATACTTGCAGCACTTTCACATTTTTAATTTACCAATCTTTATTCTATGTACCATTATCCATTCACACACTTTATATAATGAATCCAACCCCACATGAATGGGAATGTCTATAATGCTAAATATAGATATACACGGACTAGCGTGTGACTACAAACAAAGACTAGTTGCATCGGGATAAGTGGGTTTCCCTTTGAACTTTCCCTAGTGAACTTATATTGAATGCACTTGATCGATCGATTGATGCGATATCTTTAGACCGTCGAACATGAATGTACACCTAGACAATATAAGTCATACAACCAGCCTTTAATCATTTACGTTTCTCACGGTTTTGTTCGTTTCATCCATGAACACATCCTAGTTTCATGAGAGCTTAGAGAATCAGACATTACTAACATTCTCCTTGAAGTGGCTTCCACTTCACTCCCACATAGGTGATTCAGAAATGGTTTCTCCCGTAGAGAAATTATTTGGTCATGCCTTTCCAAACTTAGAAACCAATAACAAACTTGAATTTAAGCTTTATCCTTGGTTACTAAACATTGTCTTCATCATGAGAATGGGTTAAATTAGTTTACAATATTGAACCGTCAAACAAAACATTGTTTGATATCTTTCAACCTAGCTCTTGGGATCTCCAGTCTGCTAGGTAGAGTTACCATCATGCTTGACGTGTGTGAGGCCTTAAACCCATCCTCTTAGATGACCTTTCAACTCCCTCTCTAGTTATGCCTTTTGTAAGTGGATTCGATACATTATCTTTTGACCTTACACAATAATTTCACTAGAGAGTAGTTCTCTAACGGTATTATGTCTCCGTCTTATGTGATGATATTTATCGTTATACATACATGTGCCAATGATTTAGGCCAATGCAAAATATCTTCCGAAAAATTCCATATCCATTGAGCTTCTTCACCGGCTTTACTTTAAACAATAAATTTAGATTTCATAGTGGAGCGATCAATACATGTCTGTTTGGATGATTCCAAGAGATTGCTCCACCACAAAGAGTAAATACATATCTACTTGTGAATTTTACTTCATTTGATCCGGTGATTCAATTTGCATCACTATATCCTTCAATTACTGTTGGATATTTGTCATAATGCAAAATATAGTTTTGAGTATGTTTTAAATACACTAAAACTCTCTTATTGTCATCCAGTGAGTTCATTTGGATTGCTCGTGTATTGATTCAACTTACTAAAAACACATGCTATATCTGATCATGTACAGTTCATGATATACATAAAACTTCCCAACATTCTCGCATAGTCCTATTATGAGTCACTTTTACCTTTATTCTTTCAAAGTGCAAAGCTCACGTATATTGAAGTCTTAACAATATTGAAATCCAAATACTATAACTTGTCAAGTACCTTTTCAATTTAATGAGACTGTGACAAAGCCAAACATTGTGAATTTTGAACAAACTTTATCCCCAATATAACACTGCCACTCTAAGGTCTTTCATTTCAAATGTACTAGTAAGCATTTACTTAGTAACATTTATGTCAGCTAAGTCCCTACTAATGATTAGCATATCATCCACGTACAAATAAACAATGACCTTATGATTTGGAGTGTCTTTAATGTAAACACATTTGTCGCACTCATTAATCTTAAATTCGTTTGCCAACATTGTTTGGTCAAACTTTGCATGCCACTATTTGGGTGCTTATTTCAGTCTATAAAGCGACTTCATAAGTTTGCACACTTTTCTTTCTTTACCAACACAAATACCTCGGATTGTTTCATGTAAATTTTTCTTCCTCTAACTATCCATTTAGAAAAGTTATTTTTACATCTATTTGATGGATTTTAAGATCATACACTGCTGCTAATGGAACCAACATCCGAATGGATGTAATCTTTGTCACTAGCGAGTATGTATGAAAGTAATCAAGACCTTTCTTTGGTATGAAGCCTTTGACTACAAGACTTTTCTTGTATTTGTCCATAGTACCAACAACCTTTATTTTTCTTTTAAAGATCCATTTTGATCCTATAGACATATTTATCAAAGGATGATTAACCAACTCCCAAGTATGGTTATTCAAGATTGATTCAATCTCGCCATTGACAACTTCTTTCCAAAAAGTTAAATCTGTAGAGGAAATTGCTTCTTGAAGGTTTGAGGTTCATTATCAATGAGAAATGTTACAAAATCTAATCCAAAAGGAGGTAGCTTTCCTTTGAGGCTTACTACTCCTTGGATTTTTTTCATTTTGTATATTTTCTTTTGGTTCATATTAAGGTCATTTAGACCCCCCACTTGAGTCTTCATGTCCAACTTTATACGGGTAAATGTGTTCAAAGATTTCAACATTATCTGACGCAATTACGATATTCTCATGAATATCTGGATGTTTAGATTTATGAACAAAAAATAAACAAGCCTTGGTATTTACATCATATCAAATAAGCACATAGTCCATATTCTTTGGTCTTATTTTCAACCTTTTGGGTAAAAGAACTTGGACTTTTTCTAGACATCCCCACAATTTAAAATATTTCAAATTGGGTCAAGGGAAAATGCACAGGTACCCCCCTAGACTATGACGGAAATCTCAGTGATACACCTTTACTAAATTAAGGTCCTATAACCCTCCTGAACTTATTTTTTTTTGTAATTTTTTGCACCTTTTTGGTTTATGTGGCATCAAAATATCTCCCACACGCCTCAATTGCGTAAAGTCATGGACTGTGCTACATAAGACAAAAGGTGCACAAAATAAATAGGTTCGGGTGGTGGTGGTGGTGGTGGGGGTAATGAGACCTTAGTTTAGTTAAGGTGTGTCTCTAAAGTTTCGGTCATAGTCTAGGGGGTACTTGTTTTTCTTCTTTCCTTTCCATTTATCATACGAAATAGAATGTGCTTTTCTATGGGGCACTCTATTGAATATTCTATTTTCTGTAAGGATATCTCCCCCCACAAATTTTATGGTAAACCTGAACTTATAAGTAAGGTATTCATCATTTACTTCAAAATTTGAATTTTTGTTTCTGCAATCCCATTGGATTGCGGTGAATAAAGGGCAGTCTTTTGATGGATAATTCCATTTTCCAAACATATTCAAATGGAGATTCATATTCTCCACCACTATCACTTCTTATCATTTTTATCTTTTTATCCAATTAGTTTTCAACTTCAGCTTTGTATTGCCTAAATACTTCAATTGCTTCATGCTTACTTAATAGAAAATAAACATAACAATATCTTGTACAATCCACCACGCATTGGTGTTGATTTCATATCACAAATGTCTGTGAATCAAATATAAATGATTGGATTTCCTTTCAATAGATTTAGAAGGATGCTTATCAAACTTAGCTTCCACATATATTTTATATTTTATTTTATTACACTCAAAATTAGGCAATACTTCCAAAGTAATCAGTTTTCTCAAGGTCTTATAATTGACATTCCCAAACATTCGTGCCATAAACCACTCGAGTCAA
The DNA here is from genome assembly GCA_016801875.1 of Solanum sitiens. Taxonomy (NCBI): domain Eukaryota; kingdom Viridiplantae; phylum Streptophyta; class Magnoliopsida; order Solanales; family Solanaceae; genus Solanum; species Solanum sitiens. The sequence continues at coordinate 584,177 of JABWTJ010000089.1, read as the reverse complement.
GCAAGAAAGCAGAACATGAACTTTTATTATTAGCAATAGTTATTACATTGATCTAAACAAACCCTTGAAAGGTAGACCTTTCCAACATACACTACATTTTTACTAATAAAAACTTTGTCAGAAACAAATACACATTTGAAGCCAATTTTAGTAAGAAGTGGAGTAGAAACCAAGTTCATTCTTAATTTTGAAACATGTAGCACATTGGTGAGATTCACCACTTTGCTAGATGTCATCTTCAAGAGAACTTTTCCGACTACTTCAACCTTTGTAGTTTCCGAGTTTGTCATGTAAATCATTTCACCACCTTGAGTGAACTCATATGATGGAAAAAAATCTTTGTTGGCGCACATGGCGGGTGGCACCGGAATTTATCCAACACTCTCTTGGATAGCCAACAAAATTGCATTCAGAAAGCATAGCATATAGATTACCATTTTCAAATTCAGCAACATTTGCTTAATCTTTCTTCGTTGCTTTCTTGGGAGCCTTACAATATGCATACCTATGTCCATTTTTGACACAATTAAAGCAACTACCTTTGAATTTCTTCTTAGATTGACTACTTTTCTGTCCAAAGTTTGCCTTTCTCTTTTTAGATCTTCCATCTTCAACAATATTGACTCATAATATTGTTGAATTTCCATAAGACCTCTTCTCCACGGCCTTATTGTCCTCTTCAATTCTCAATCTTACAATGAGATCTTCAAGGGACATCTCCTTTCTCTTATGCTTTAAGTAATTTTTGAAGTCCTTCCACAATGGAGGTAACTTGTCATTCATAGCAACTACTTGGAAAGACTCATTAATCACTAGATCTTCCTCAAGGATATAATTGATAATCACTTGCAATTCTTCAACTTTCGTAACAACATATCTGTTATCTACCATTTTGATGTCCAAAAACTTTGCCACGATGGACTTCAATCTGGCATCCTCCGTCTTATACTTCTTTTCTAAAGCATCCAGAGGTCTTTGGAAGTTTTCATATTGTTGTACACATTGTACAAGTCATCATGAAGCCCATTCAGAATATAGTTCTTGCAGAAGATATCAGAATGCTTCCAAGCTTCAACAACAACAATGGGTTCACCTTCCACTAACTCAGGAACACTTTCTTTGATGAATTTTGTAGACTCAAAGAGTTAAATGAATAGAATATTTTGTTGCGACCTCTTGTAATCCATGCCAGTGAATTTTCCAGGTTTTTCAGTCGATGCTATAGCAGGTTTAACACTTGTATGAGTCAAGGAAGAAATATTCATTGTACCAATTTTCGATGTCGTATCGCCATGTCATCAATTTCATTAGTCATATTGCTGTTAGAAAACACAAGAACACTTAGTGACTTCAAATAAAGACTTGATCGTTATTTTAATTTTGTTTCTAGTTTAACGATAAAGTTTATAACTTCCAATCGTTAACCTAATGAACTTTGATTTTCCGACGAACTTTTTAGGTTCTCCAAGTAAGTATCAAGTTCAGACAGAGCATAAAATCAAAAAGGTTCTAATCTCCAGAAACCAATTATAAATTAAGTATTGTGTCAAAAAATTCTTCACATTTAAAACACTATAATTCCAATAATTAATTACATAATAAGATAATAATAATTTCCGTAAGATTGTTAGGTACTTGTTAAGTATCGTAGTGCAAAATCTTATTTTCCAACAAAATAATATCAACCAAATTTCACGCAAATAATGAAATAAATAATATGAAGTTAAATATATTTTGGAAACACAAAATCATAAAATCAACAAGATTAAAGGAAAAATAGTCAAGTTCTTTAAATTCACATAGTTTCCTTAAGGAAATTATTCTCCTCAAGTATCTGATGTTATGAAATATATCCTCCCAAGATAAAATGACTCAAGACAAACAAATAGTGATTCCTCAAATTTATTTTCCACCGAATCACTCAATGGCTTTTAATCACACTTGAAGTTTTTAGAAAAGCAGAAACGTTTTTCTTACTATGTAGTGTTTTTCTTCTTGTAAACTTGTTTCAAAAACTTATCTCAAGAACTTATATATCAATATCTGAGAAAGAATCAGATATTTAGAGCCTATAGGTGAGCACAAAGATGAATGCATGATATTTTAAAAGGTAGCCTGAAAATATGAAAGGCTGCATCACAATACAAAAGGTTGCATTCATCTGAATGAATATTCATGAATGGAATAACTCCATTCATACTTGTAACACTTTCACATTTTTAATCCACCAATATTTATCCATTCACACACATTATACAATGAACCCAATAATTTATTGTTCTTGTAGCCTCGCCATCACCCGTTCTCATATAGAAAGAAAATTAAATGGAAGGCTTGCCTGTGGGAGTTCATGATGCAGTCCCTCGTCGCTCTGCCAATTACCATAAAAACATTTGGGGGCACTATTTCCTTCACAATACTTCTGATTCTATGGTAATATAATATTATATAATGCTGGATTAATTAAACAGCTCACTAATCATGCAACCTTCTTAGTTAATTACTTTTCAAATTTTTTGTGCTTCTCGATTTTATATATTTATTTTCAAAATTCTCCTTTTTTCATGTTTTTTTTTTGTAATTCAAAATTCTAACTCCGTCTTTGAATTACTTTTATACAAAAAAAGGGTTGTTGAGGTTCGATAAGACTATTTAAAGAAGACTTTATATGAAATGAATCATATATAGTTGTATCTTTGAAGAATGTTCAACTTCCAAAATTTCTGGAATCTTACACTACGTATGACATTTGTTGTAAAGGGAAGACATACATACAAATTTATGGTAGTTCTTTATTTCATATTAAAATATCAAAGTGAAACCAAAGATGCTTGACTTCTTTATTTTTTTCCATCGTAATAAAAAATCCTAACTCTACCACTGGATTGTTGATGTCTTAGAAAATTAATGGTCGGGAAAGGAAAAAATTCACGACCTGAAAGAAGAAGTGAGGAGGATGTTATGGCAATCCCTAATACTTCTTTAGCAAAGCTTGAGTTGTTTTACAAAATCCAACGCTTTGGAGTACCATACCACTTTGAAGAGGAAACTGTTGCATCGCCGCAAATGATATATGAAGCGTATCACGCATGCAATAACATATGTCTGGACGATAATTTTTATCTTGTAACTCTTAGATTTCGTTTACTATGACAACAAGACTATTTTGTATCTTCTGGTAAGTAACAAATTAACCCACCATCAAATTCATGCGAATTCATCCTAACAAAGTCTCGGACCCTAGCCGCTACTGATCCACCACTAGTATTTGTAGAAAGTGGAACCTGATGATTGTTCTGATAGGCAACACTCTGAGGAGAAAGTTGGTTTTGGAAACATTTGAAAGAAAAGGAAAAATGATAAAGAATATATCAATGCATTTTGATCCAAGCATTTATATAAAGCCCAAAAAAATTATCCAACAATGAAAAAAGAAATTTTAGCAATAGTTTCATGTATTTCCAAATTTCGAGTTGATTTACTTAATCTAACTTTTTCATAACAAATTGATTGTACAACAACAAAGTCTAGTTTTCAAAAGAATGTTCAAAACCTTGCCTCTAAAAGTATATTTCCTACATGGAAATCTATTTTTATTTAATTTTGATTTTGATGTATTTTTTTTATCTTGATATAAAATATTTCAAAGATGTCAAACTCTACCCCGTATTCTGTTACTCGAGAATTATTGCAGCGAGGTAATTATGGGTAGAACTAAAAGAAATAGAACTCTTGGAGTTTTCTTACCGTTACTCCACAAAAAAAAATCACCCCCGTGTATCAGCAAGTCAATCAGAATGTGCAAGTTGCAGCCAAACAACAAACAAATTACGTTGTTCCCAAGCAACCCTCAATAGACGTAGTTGCCTAAGCCAGCCTAGATACAAAACTTTAGTAAATTATATCGTGAAAGGAACTCCGTAGTAACATATCTTTAAGAGTAAATCCAATTTCAATGTCACGTACATAAAAATTGGCTGACATTAGTGACGAGAAGTAGAAATTCAGCTAGGTTAATGAACAAAGGAAGACTTTATCAGCTGATCCAAATCCATTTTTCAGCTTCTTCTTCTAGTTTTCCGGCTACAGTTAGCTAAACCAAAAATACATTGGAGTAGAAAGCCTAGTAATTTGGTATTTGATTTTTTTAAAAATACTGTCATGGTATATCCTAACTCCTTTACCACACAAATCAATTTCTACACCTATACATCAACAAAATTCTTCTTGTAGTGGATCATCATCTGATGACCCAACATACTTCAAGAATGACTGTTTATACCCTTAGATACAAATTTAATTTGAACTTTTGTATTTCCAACCCCTTGAGTTGGCTAAGAAAATACACAGCCCTTAGCCCTCCCTAAAATTTTATCAGATTTGTTTTTTGAATGTAGACATGAATTTTATGAGTTCATCCTCACAGATAGATCTTGCTTATTTAATAACATAAAGACTAGGAAACACAAATATATGAATTAAGAAAATAATCTCACCCAAGGAATGAGTCATTCACCCAACCAAGTACAAAAAGACTCTTCAAATATTGTGATGCCCAAAACAAGGATTTTTGTTTGAAAGAATGGCTAGAAATATAAAAAGAAGTGCAAACTATACATTCTTGATCGCTTAACATGATTGAGTGATCACGAACTAAGCACGGCCATATCCAAAATGATAGTGCATAGCACGTCTCTCTATCCAATTAGGTTAGTGGACTCCAATAGAGAATGTTTTGCACCGAATGAGAAAGGAAGCCTTGAGACACATCACCCAAACTGAAAGTGTGAAAAGAAAAGAGTGATTGCTCGGGCGAACAAAGGTTGTACTCGTCCATTGCGGAACGTGAAATGTTGACTCAATTGAGTTCGCCAACTGAGATTCAAACACCTGAAGCCTAGTGCATGAAAAGACGAGCTAAGGATTAAGAGGTGATTCACCGAAATTGTCACGACCAAACCCACTGGGCCGTGCAGGCACCTACTCTAACACCTAAGTAGGATAACCCTCGTATCCCAAAAGTTTAAACATGCGGAAAATTTAAGAATTAAAGATTATTACCAAAAACAAGACTTATATAATTAACCTTTCATACATACTTGAGTTAAAACTTGTAAAATAATTGAACAACTCCCATGAATCTAGTCTAAACAGGTACAAGAGCTACTAAGAGTAAAATTGTACATGATAAATAAAAGATGCAGCTCCCACCAAGCGGAAGAAATAATAGAAGCTGCTGGAGAAGTTTTTCATTTTCACCTAACGAAACGTCACCAATCCTGCATCAAGACTATATCAAGGACATAACAAGAGTAGTATCAACACAAACACAAGTATTGGTAGGCATCATTGGTCAACCCGACACCCACATCATAACATAAGAAATCAACTAGTAATTTCTCCACCTTTACCCTTTCTTAGAACATAAATTCTCTAATTACTAACAACCATCTCAATCAACTTAATCGCCCGGTTTGTGATCATAGCCTAAAACACGCTAACACATTCACGAACCCCAAATTTCACCCATGAGCACTTCACTAATAACTCCTTACTCACTCTTACCTCCTCGTCACATTACTCAATTATGGTAACATAGGACACCACCAACCTTCCTTACCACTAACCCCAATCTCTTCCCCAAGGTGAAACCCACCTAAGCACGCTTCATCACCTACGCTATCTCTGTTTCTCTTTCATAAATTACAACACACAAAACAACCCTTGGAATCCCTTACTCGTCACTTGGACCCTTTTTGCCCTACCACTATGCCCCACGAGTTTTACACATCACAAAGATAATCCAAATAAATAATCACAACATACAACCACCAAGTGCAACGTATATGATTCAACCCAACATATCATCACATGCAGATATAGACATATACAATAACATCAACAAAAAGAACAATGACGTATTAACAACTGTCAAGTAGTTCGTCCTCTCATGGAACCCAAACCCCAAACTGTTAGTGAATCGGAACGTGGTAGCCGATCCTATAGTTATGTCGGAACGTGGCAATTTGATTCCATAATTATGCCAAATTATGGCAATCTAGTTCAACTTCGTTATTCCGGACTGTGGAAATCCGATCCATGTTAGTTATGACGGAACGTGGCAATCAATCAAAGTTAGTTATGATGGAACATTGCAATCTGATCCATCAACACAACACAATCACAAACACAAGAATACTTTAAAGACATACAATCAAGAGTGATTCATGGAATATAATCATTCATCTATCTCATTTTCAACAACTGTGAATAAACAATGCAACATTCTCATACATACATGCATCATAACGAAGCAACAACAAGAATACACCACACTATCATAGAATTACCACCATCACCTATAAGGGGTTTCTCATCACGCACCTCATGCAACCCAAAATCGTCCATACTCAGCTCTAATTCATCATTTAAGGCTTCTTTCTAGGGCTTAATTAAATAAATCAATCGGCGCGCGAGGGCCTACTCATAAATCCTACCATTGACTTGCATATATTACATAGTGAACACAGATTTAAACTGCTCAATTCATAAAAACCTAGCCTACCTGGGCGCCAAGCAATTGCACGAAGTTTTTGTCTTCGATTTGGGTTTTCTAAGCTTCGTGATGGTGAATTCAGCAAAGAATCCTCAAGATCTCTCCATCCTCATGCTATAAATCACCTTCTCCTTCCTTCCCATGCTTAGAGCAAATTTTCTAAGGTTTCTAGGGTGTTTTATTGTAACACCCCGAAATGCTTTTTGAGCTAAGACTTGAAATATCCTTCGTAGTGAGTAAGTTTTGCTAGGGAATTTAAAATTTCTTTAATATTAAGTTCAGGTCACTATATGTAGCACCTTGAGTTCTAAAAGAACTAAATTGAAAATAACAAAAATCTGATATTTGGAGAGTTAAGCTAAGTATGAGTTTTGATTCACCTTCAAAAGACAATAACTCCTAATATAGGATGATTTAGGTGTTCTACAAGATAAATTAGGAAAGTGCATTGAATTATATTTTAAACGCCACCGAGTTTGCTAAGTTTCGAGTTAGGTTGAGTGAGATATGACCTTTTGAAGCTAGGTTGTCCGGTTAAGGAAAGTTAGCCAAAAATAGTTGGATATTTTTGTCTTTTCCTTACCCAATCAGATTTAATTCATTTTTCGTAATGTTATAAGGGTCTAACCCTATTAGATTCAGTTTTATAATCATGGTATACACATGGGTTTTAGTTAAGAGTTCAAGAAGAGAAGAGAAGAGAAAAGAGGAGAGAATCCATCGTTCGATGAGTTTCTTAAGTTCTGATACAAAAATTTTCGCCATGGGTTTGATCCCTAAGAGGAATATAAGCTTCCATAGTGTTGATTTAGTTCACCACACGCCAATCATGTTATTTTCAGCGAAATTTCATTCTTGAAGTTGAAAGATTAGAGTTCTTGATAGGTGTTCTTGTAGTTCATTCTAAATCTTGTTGTGCTGGTGTTTTGATGATTTCTTGAGAAGAAATTTAGTGATTTAAGTTTTTTTTGATTTTATTAGAGTGTAATTATGTCAAGTAATCAAATCCAAGCAATTGGGGAAGAAATCGATCGATTCTAGGCGAATTAGAGTGAGAAAACGAGGAAAGAATTGCGTTGAGCCTTCTAGGTTGGGGCCTGGTACGTTGCGCCAGACAGAGCGCGCCAAAGTATGCTCTAAACTTAAGGGGCTGGCGCACCACTCCAGCCATAGCCCCAGGGTCGCCTGCCCCATCCAATTTGCAATCGGTTATTCCGTTTGAGTTCTTCTGAAAGGTAGCTTCACTCTTTTTTAATTCTAACTACTCTAAGCTACTTATAAACACCTAAAATAATCCCTCACATGATCATAACCTTGAATTCATAATTCAAATTCAAGCTAGAGTTGAGAGTTAAATTTTGAGGATTATTTTGAACATTTTAAAGAAGTCCCTTTGAGTCCTTTTGTGGAGTCTTCTATAACTTTTAGTTACTTGTTTCAAAACTCGAAAAAGTGAGTATAAGAGTGAGGAGAATGTACTCATGATTCTTCTTCATCATCACGAGATCATTCACATCATGAACCATAACTCTTGTATTCATAATTCACATTCAAGACAGAGTTAAGAGAGGAATTCAAGAAAGTCTTTGAGTTCAATTGTGAACCCTTTGAGATGTATCATTTATTTGAACTATGTTCGAAGTAAGTAAGTAAGAGAATGAGAAGATTTGTATACATGAGTCCCATGTAGTTATGTAGACCTTCCAGTCGAGTTGTTCATGCCCATAAATTCCACATGGACTACACAAATTGAGTATCATTGAGAGAAGTGGTATCTTCAAGTTCTAAGTCTTGAGTATTGAGCTCCTAACTTTCTTTGAGATTATAATTCTAATCATTATACTATTACATGTTACCCATGAAGTCCTTGAGTTAAATTTTTCATGCCCATAATTCCACATGAACCCTATAAGTCGAACAATCTAGAGATATGAAGTGTTTTTAAGTCCTTGAGTTGAGTAGTTCATGCTCATAGTTCCGCATGAACCCTCTGCGTTGAGAATCCTTGAAATGATTAGTATCATTGAAATTCTTTAGTTCAAAGTATTGAGTTCTTTATCTGGTTATTGAAAACCTTGCATTGAGTCGTTCACGTCCATAATTCGGCATGAACCTAAGAAGTCATTCACAAACGTTTTAACTTTGTTTTAAGACTTAAGCTTTGAGTCGAGAAAAGAGTAAAAGTAAATTTTATTTCTTCAAATATTATATGGGAACTAAGTATTCTCAACAGTAAACGATTTTACATTTAAGATGAGAGGAAACTGAGATTTTCAAAAGAGTTTAAAAATGTTTTCACATTTGAACAAGAAAGGGAACATCGATTCCACGAGAGATTTTAAGATAAGTTTTGAGTAACTATTCCAAACCAAAGAAAGATTTTTGTTTTTACAAACATATGATCTAAGTATATTTTGGAGTAGTATTGAGCACCGGTATGGGGATGCGAGGTCAAAGAACTCAAGTCTCCATAAACCATGTAGCCATCATGGGTAGTAAAGGATCATACTTTTTAGATGACTCCTTAAGATGCTTTTAGCATAAGCTTCTGGATCCACTAAGTTAATTGTTCTATATGACAACAAAGTATAGGACAATTCTGGCAGCATGGACAAGATGGTGTATCACCACTTAGGTTCATAGTTGTGGTTGTCGTTTAGAGAATCTCCCATAAAAATTATATTACTTTATAATATGAGTGAAGTTGATTTTGGAATTGTTTTTTATTTAATGAAATAAGTTGTTTTTCCACTATTTTAAAAGCATTCATTATATTGCATGTGTATTGTTGCTTTATATTGAGTTGAGTATCCATAGTTGAGTACCCAGAGTCGAGTATCATATCTTTGAGTTGAGTATCTAATCTTTGAGTTGAGTTATCTTATTTTCTTGAGTTGAATGAGTTGAGAAGAGGTAAGTATGTTTATTTTTATCCAGTTCAAGCTTATGTTTATGCTTTAGAATTCCTTTTACATTCTCATACATTTCACGTACTGAGCCATTTGTCATGCATCATTTCATGATGCAGACAAATGTATTTATGACCTATTTAAGTATTTTAGGAAGATGGAAAAAATAAAATTTCTCATAATTTATGTTTTGTCTCGCTGATCTCGCTTTGGCACCGCCGCCCCAGTGACATCTTGTCCGCTGTGGCGGGATAGCGGCCTTGGATTTCCCAAAATTTTTGTTTCTCCTAAACAACAATGGTTTTGGTCGTTACAAAAATTGCTCGGTGACCACAACTTATGTCGCCAATTGAGTCGCATATTGGGTGTTTGGGGCTAATTTTGGAAAATAAAAACCTAAAAAGAAAGAAAACAAGGGATCATGAGATTTTCCATGAAGAAATTAGTTCTTAAATAAAGTTTAGAGAGAGAACATTTTACTTTTGTTAAGAACACTTCATAACTTTTGGGGTTTTACAACTTTGTGCTTCAAATTGACTAATTCAAGTTGAATCCAATGTAAATATACATGTAATATCTTAAATGGATTTTTCATGAAAAACACATTTGCTATGCTTTATTTGATGGGCAGCTAAAACCACATGATCTACGGGTGCAATTATGGGGTTACATGTTTTTTTAATGTAGTGGATATTGTGATATGTTCTTTTTTGCTGATGTTCATACCTGAATTTGGTCAAATTAGCATGAGTTTAATTTATGGGTTAAGGTTTCAAACATAATTCCTACTTCCAATCTCTGGTCAATGCTCGATATAGATTTATTGGAGTGGGTATTTAGTCTTATACTAGAAATTTAGGTTTGATGTCGGTAACCTGCTTGAAAAAAGAGGTTATTGGTCATATCTATTTGTCATATTCTTGAAAGAGAGATTAGGGTAAGGTATTAGGTTGTTTAGATTGACATTAGATGCGACTAAAATAAGATTCTATTCATAGATTCTTTAAGATTGAAAGATGATTAGCCTCAATGAAGCTGAGTTAATGTATTCGTGAATGTTTATCTCTGTAGAGCAGCACAATCAACCCAATGTGGCATTGATTTACTGTCTTCACACCACTAGATTGCTTGTTAAATCTTCATTTCTTTGGAATTTTAGTTTAATTATGACTATTGATAATCGACGTTTTTTTTAAATAAATCGGTGGAATTATCCACCCACTTGTTCTTACTATTATCAATAAGCAAGCTTAAAATGAAAATTTCCAAATAGGAATTCTGCACGAGATACCTTCTTTGTGGAATTCGACCTAACTCTTCGTTGGGTATTTTTATTAATGATGACCAGTAGTCCTTTCAATTGGTTTTAAAGATGACATTTGAGTATTATAAAGGTGCAAAGAAGCCCAACGAGGAGGTGCAACAAGCTGGATGTTAGGGGCACACGTAGCGGTAGGCAAAAAAATTATTGGGAAAATGCGATTGCACAAAACATGACGGTGCTTCATATTACAGACGACATGAATCTAGATAGTAAGAACTGGAGATCTCATTTTAGTGAATAAGATTTGTAGGGATATGATGTTACTTTTTCTAGCAAGGGTTTAGACTTGTAAGTGGCTACTATAATACTAGTTGTACCCTTATAGTTCAAATCATATATTGTACATTGTGTTTCGATACTCAAACTATTTTATTGTAGTTATTGTTCTTTCTTGTAGAATTTACATTACTTTGCTTATTAGCTACTATGTTCTCTTCACTATTTTCTCATTCTTTTACTTGGATTTGATGTACTCAAGTCAATGGTGGTTCAAAAACAACCTTCAAACGCACAATCTACCTTCCTAGACCTCATTTAGTGGGACTAAACTAGTAATATTTTGTTGTTGTAATACATAATTTTTTGGAAAGTAGTAAAGTGTATTTTAATCATTTTCATAGTATAAAAAGTTATCAATGTTTTTTTCAAATGTGGCCGGCGCTTGGGAATCATTGTTCGCTTCCAAGCAAACCCTTTGTCTGGCTAACTTCTTAGCAGAAGATTTGACTCAAGAAAATTAAAACCTTTAAAGAGAAAAATATAACTCAACTATCTCAAATACTCATTACCAAAATATAATATTCCCAGAACACTTTAAAGAAAGAATTTCTCAAAAGACCTTAACTCTTTATATCTATGAAACCTCTAAGTTCAACATGGACGTCAGGACAAGACCCTCGACGCCTAAAGTAAATACTAGACTAAAATAATAGGGATCTCCAGACTGCAAGAGGACTCACCAAAACTCTCCAACGGGAGGTGCCAAGTTTTCTAAAAGAATCACATATTGATGATCATGAACACTTGCATTTGCAACATAAAAGATGCAGGTCGAACGACATTTGTATATTAAATATAAAAGTATGTAATATAGCCGAAGAAAAATGACTAAATTGAAGGACGACAATACATATAAATATTTACTCAACTGAATGTAAGAAATAAAGGATTGCAATCATTTAAGCTTTACAAAATACTTACTCCTATCCGAAGTCAACATATCAAGTTATATGATAATTATACATTTTAACTCTATTTTTGAGATTCGCTAACCGACAACATCACTATGTGCAACCTGAGGATATAAGTTTTCACCCATATTGCCAGAACCATCCAATAACTTGCCGGGATATAGAAATTCTCAACTAACGTTGATCCACTAAAGCTCTACTCAAAAGCAATTAGGAGTCATCCAAAGAGTATGATCATTTACCTATGGTTTCTTCATGGTTTATAAGTGTGAGTTTCCTGAATTTATCCCCAATTTGGAGCTCAATACTGATCCCAATAAACATATACACATGCTCAAATTACAAAATACCATTTCTCAATTTGAGGTAATTGTTCAGAATATCCACTTAAAAGCGGTAACTGCTATGAAATATCTTTGAACTCATTAATCATATAGAAATCAAAATATATCATATCTCAATGTAAAAAGTGATACATTTGGTAATACTTAGTTCCCTTAATACCTATACTAAAATCATATTTAAAACTCTTTCTCAAAATTTATCTTTGCTTTCTCATAAAATCAGATTAAGACAAAATGTTTTCTTAAAAAGATTCTTGAAAATTCTAACTCAAAAAAGGGTTCAGGATTAAATATAGACATGACTAAATCAACTTAAGGATCTCAATAATAATATAGACAACTCAATACTAATAAATGAAAAACTCAAAAATCAATGATCCTACTCATCTCAACAATATCAAAATCCAGGATAAACCCTATATTACTCTTTTAATAGAACTTAGATATATGTAGGGTGTTAGGGAGAACTCAATCCATCACTATGTTAGTCTTACGTACATGGAAAACAAAATTCTTGGCGAAATTAGTGAAAATTCAAAAAATACTCGAAATCCTCACTTTTCTCCTCTTGGAACCCTGCTCCAATGACTTGGAGTGTTACTGAACGTAAAACATCAAAAAATATTGTTTTAACCCTTATGTTAAACTAAAAATTCAGATTTTAGGCTTAGAAAAGGCGGGGAAGATTGAATTATCCCGGTTAGAAAGCTGATAAAAAGATTCCATGGGGCCATCAACAATTCGTGGTTTATTCTATGGACCATAGATCCCATCAATGGAATTTATACTAAATTTTAAGGTTCAAATATTAATTCTACATGTTCAAACTATAACCAGTATAAGTTCCTACAGAGAATAGATCCAATCTGTAGAATTCATATTGAATTTTAAGGATCAAAATTTCATTCTACGGGTCAAACTACGACCCGTAGAAGTTCCTATAGACGGTAGATCCAATCGGTAGAATTCATATAGAATTTTAAGGCTCAAATGTTCATTACAGGGGTCCAAACTATCACCATAGAAATTTCTAATACCCCTAGGCTGATCCATAGGAATTCAACCTAAATATTTTAATTCACTGAAGTTTTCTACGAGTTCATAGTATTTGTCGTTGAAATTTATATGTCCTGTCGAAAGGATTCCTAGGTATTAACTCAGGAAACTCTATTGTGGCAGTCTCTGATAAAATAGTCATAACACTTTACTTCTAGTTTTAAATGAGGAACACTTTGTCTCGTTGGAAAGAGGACCCATAGACCTTTAATTTGACATGTAGTGGGATACCTATTCATTGTGCTGATAGATATTATTGTTTGAAGTTGAACTATGTAGAATCTAACGTCAAAACGTATTTGGTAAGGAAGCTTTCAACTTAACTTTGTGCTAGGGAATTCTTGTGACCCGAATTCATACCCAAATCCATTTCACACTAAATTATTGACCTTAACACGTAATAATAATATAACAATCACCCGATACGACCTTACACGCAAATGAAGAATGGTTTGGACCTTAGCTTAGATATTTTTGGGGTGTTATAGTATATGTGAGGGAGGTACTGAATTCAATGAGTACTTTAGCATTAGTTATTTTTGGGTTTAGAAAAGTGTGAATGGGAAAAGAAAAGAGAGAATATGAAAAGTGAGGGAACTAGTTTGGAGGAAAAATGAAAAGTCATTTGCAAAGTGCAAATGAAAAGTCATTTCTCCCATATCGGCAAAAGAAAGGGAAATTATTGTCCTTATATAAGGAAACACTTCCTTTATTTCTTAAAGAGCTAAGAAGAAGGTGCCCCCTCGCGCCGTCATCGTCGCTCGCTCGGCCTCGGCTTCGGATTTGGATTTGGATTTGGCAAATGATGTGATTGATCGATAAATTTTTTGGACAAAATTTATTTAATCAGTTTTTGTTATTCAAATAAATCCTGTTAATATTATCTCTTATAAATTAATTCAGAATGTTAGTTAATTAATTAATTAACATAATTAATTCGCATGTAACGGTAACATTCCAAAAAGTTGTTACTCTTTCCGAAAAGTTGTTACTTTCCGAAAAGTCGTTACTTTCCCAACAGACACATTTTCCGAAAAATTGTTATTTTTTTCAAAAGACATAACTCTCTGGATAAAACGGGTCTGAACAGATTTTTCAGAACAGACACGTTTCTTGCTGAAAATGGCTATAAAAGGAAGTCATTTTTTTTGTTTTTTCAAACACTGAAATTTTCCTTCTCTGCATATATTTTTCTCTCAAAATCAAAGTGTCGATCGACTGAGTCTGTGTGACTTGTTACTGTTCTTAAGTTCGCTGAAATTAAAGAAGTTTGAGGTACCGCTATTTCTTTAACATGATTAATCCATTTTATCTTGGGAGAAATTGATCTTTAACCTTGAGTACAGGGAGGGGATTAAATTTCTTAAGGAGACACAGTAATATTGTGGACTCGGATTATTTTTTGTTTTCTGTCTACTTCTTCTTATTTCTGTTTCTGTTTTGAATAACCTTATAAGTACAGGTTAATAACAGGTATTACCTTGGACTTAAACTGAATCAAAGGAAATAGATGAGTGAATCAAGTGCTTATACTCTTCGACTTCACATGTAGCCTCTTCAAGAAACTAATTCCTCCAAAAACAATTTACTGATGCAACCTCTTTGGTTCTCAACTTGCAAATCAGCCGATCAATAATTAGGATAGGAACTTCCTCATAGGGAAAATTGTCTTGCATATTAATATTATTTGTAGGAAAAACCAGATAGGATTGCTCAAGAATGTCTTTTGCATGGAGATGTTGAATTGCGGACAAACAACCACTAACACTAGTTGTAGTTTTAATATTTAAGCTACATTACAAACCATATTAGATATTCTGTAAGGAACTATCAGAGACTGAACTTCCCTTTCTTAACAAACCTTATAACACCTTTCATGGGTGAAACCTTCAGATAAACCTAATCATTAACCTCAAACTCCAAATCTCTTCTCCTAAAATCTGTGTAGAATTTATGACGACTCTGTGCTGTTTTCAACTTTTCTTGAACAATCCTCACCTTATCCATGGCTTTGTAAACCAAGTATGGCCCTATCAAGTCAGCATGACATACCTTAAACCACCTTAGAGGAGATATACACCTTCTCCTATAAAGAGCCTCAAAAGTAGCCCTCTCGATAATGATAACTTTTATTGTAAGCAAACTCTATGAGAGGTAAGTGATAATACCGATTACATTTAAAATCCATGACACATGCTATAACATATTCTCTAGGTTCTGTATTGTGCACTCTGCTTGATCAACCATATGAGGCTGAAGAGTAGTACTAAGGTTTATCTTCTAGCACAAACCTTTCTGAAACAACTTTAAAAATTACGTAGTGAATTGCACGTCCCTATCTGAAATGATGGACAAAGTGACTCCATGAGGTTGAACTATATTAGGAATGTATAAATTGGTATAATCTTCTGCTGAATTTGTTGACTTTACCACAAGAAATAGGCTGAGTTATTGTCAATTTTGATATTCTGAGGTAGATTAGAGAGGTGGCTTATGAATTCGCCTCACCTTAAACACTTTTAAAGTTAATCAAATAAATCCTTTTAATATTATCTATTATAAATTAATTCAGAATTTTAGTTAATTAGTTAATTAACAGAATTAATTCGCGTGTAACGGTAACATTCCGAAAAGTTGTTACTTTCCAAAAAGTCGTTACGTTCCCAACAGACACATTTTCCAAAAAGTTGTTATTTTTTCCAAAAGACACAACTCTCTGGATAAAATGGGTCTGAATAGATTTTTCTGAACAGACACGTTTCTGGGTGAAATGGCTATAAAAGGAAGTCATTTTTCATTTTCTCAAACAACGAAATTTTCCTTCTCTGCATATATTTTTCTCTCAAAATCAAAGTGTCGATCGACTGAGTTTGTGTGACTTGTTACTGTTCTTAAGTTCGCTGAAGTTAAAGAAGTTTGAGGTACCGCTATTTCTTTAACAGGATTAATCCATTTTATCTTGGGAGAAATTAATCCATAACCTCGGGTACATTGAGGGATTAAATTTCTTAAGGAGACACACTAGTTTCTGTGGACTCGGATTATTTTTTATTTTCTGTCTACTTCTTCTTATTTCTGTTTCTATTTTGAATAACCTTATAAGTACAGGTTAATAATAATCTTAAGAAATTCAGTAAGTTTCTGTATTTGAGGTTTCTGGAGATTAAAACCTTTATGGTTTTCTACTCTGCTTGAATTTTTAAAATTCATTCGATTAACGATTAAAAGAACATAAAAACTTTATCTTTAAATCAGAAACAGTCTCTGTAAAGATTTGTTCTTTACTGTTAGTATTTCAAATACTAAAATTATCTGTCATTTGTGACAGAAAAAATGACTAGTTCAAGTCAAGTGAATGCTGGAACAGTGAGTGCTGCAACAACATCGGTTGCACACAATCATTCAAATGCTGCCTTAGCGCCAGCTGAGAAACCTGCAAAGTTTTCTGGAGTTGACTTCAAGAGATGGCAACAAAAGATGTTCTTCTATCTCACTATGTTGAGTCTGCGAGGTTCATTAATGAGAATGTTCCTGTTATGTCAAATGATATTTCGCCAGAAGAACGATTCTTGGTAACAGAAGCATGGAAACACTTATAATTTTTGTGTAAAAATTATATATTCTGAGTGGCCTGCAAGATGATCTGTACAATGTGTACAGCAATGTCAAAACCTCAAAAGAACTCTGGGATGCTTTAGAAAAGAAGTACAAAACAGAGGATGCCGGAATGAAGAAGTTCATTTTGGCAAAGTTTCTTGACTATAAGATGATAGACAATAAGACCGTCGTCACCCAAGTTCAAGAACTGCAGGTCATAATCCATGATCTCCTTGCTGAAGGTATAAATTTATTTAATGCCTATGTTAGAAATATTAAGTTTTTCCTTAATACTCACATAATCTTTAATGTTGGATTGATTGTGAATGATGCCTTTCAAGTGGCTGCAATTATTGAAAAGTTACCTCCATTGTGGAAAGACTTCAAAAACTACTTGAAACATAAACGCAAGGAGATGACTGTTGAAGATCACATAATAAGGTTGAGAATCGAAGAGGATAATAAGGCTGCAGAAAAGAGGTCACGTGGTAACTCAGAAATATCTGGAGTAAATATTGTTGAAGTAGATCCCATTAAAGTAAAGAAAAGAAAGAAAGCATCTGGTCCAAAAAGCAATCCTCCTAAGAAGAAATTCAATAGAAACTGCTTCAATTGTGGTAAACATGGTCATAGAGCTACTGAATGTCGGAGTCCTAAGAAGGACAAGAAAAAGAAGGATCAAGCAAACTTGGTTGAATCCAAAGGAGAAATGGACGATCTCTGTGCAATGCTTTCAGAATGTAACTTGGTTGGAAATCCAAGAGAATGGTGGATATATTCTGGTGCCTCATACCATGTTTGTGCCAACAAAGAATTATTTTCATCATATACTCCAGCACCTACAGATGAGAAGTTGTTTATGGCAAACTCCACTGTTGCAAAGGTGGAAGGAACTAGCAAGGTCCTATTAAAGATGACATCAGGCAAGGTGGTGACTTTGAATAGGGTCTCGTATGTTCCAGAATTCAGAAAGAATTTAGTTTCAATTCCAGTTCTGACTAAGAATGGATTCAAATGTGTATTTGTTTCTGATAAAGTAGTATTAAGTAAGAATGATATGTATGTAGGAAAAGGCTAGCTCAGTGATGACCTTTTCAAACTCAATGTAATTGCAGTTGATATGAATAAAGATTTTGCTTCTTCTTACTTGCTTGAGTCTAAATGTTTATGGCATGAACATTTGGGACACTTAATAACAAAACCTTGCGAAAACTGATTAACTTAAATAGTTTGACGAAATTTGAGTGCAATAAATCAAAATGTCAAATTTGCATTGAATCTAAGTATGCTAAGCATCCTTACAAATATATTGAAAGGAATTCAAATCCTTTAGAATTAATTGACACTGATATTTGTGACATGAAGTCAACACCATCACGTGGTGGGAAAAAGTGTTTCATAACTTTTATTGAAGATTGCACTAGATATTGTTATGTCTATTTGCTAAATGGTAAGGATGAAGAATAGATGCATTTAGGTAATATAAAACTAAAATTGAAAATCACTTAGATAAAAAGATCAAAATGATCAGAAGTGATAGATGCGGAGAATATGAATCTCCATTTGCAGAAATATGTGTAGAAAATGGAATAATCCATCAAACTACTGCTCCGTACACTCCTCAATCTAATGGGATTGCAAAAAGGAAAAACCAAACTTTAAAAGAAATGATGAATGCATTACTTATAAGTTCAGGTTTACCACAGAACTTGTGAGGGGAAGCTATCCTTACAGCAAATCAAATACTCAATAGAGTGTCTCACTCAAAGACACATGTTATTCCATATGAGAAATGGAAAAATAGAAAACCCAACTTGAAATATTTCAAAGTGTGGGGGTGTCTAGCCAAAGTCCAAGTTCCTATACCTAAGAGGGTAAAAATAGGGCCTACGACTGTGGATTGTGTATTCATTGGATATGCCACAAACAGTAACGCATGTCAATTTTTGGTTCATAAGTCAGAACATCCAAATAATCATGATAACATGGTAATGGAATCAGATAGTTCTGAATTTTTTGAAGATATATATCCGTATAAAACTAGACTTGAGTCATCTAGTGGGGGGTCTAAACAACCCATAGAACAACCAAAAGAGAATGAACCCAATGAAGAGATTCCAAGATGCAGTAAACGTCAAAGGACATCTACTTCATTTGGATCTGATTTTGTAACATTTTTTCTTGAAAGTGAGACTCAAACATTCAAGGAAGCAATGTTGTCTAGCGACTCAACCTCTTGGAAGGAGGCTGTTAATAGTTAAATTGAATCAATCCTAAGCAATCATACTTGGGAGTTGGTTGATCTTTCTCCATGGAACAAACCTTTGGGATCAAAATGGATCTTTAAAAGGAAGATGAAAGATGATGGAACTATTGACAAATATAAAGCAAGATGTTGTCAAAGTCTTTAGACAAAAAGAAGGTCTTGATTATTTTGACACATACTCGCCAGTGACTAGGATTACATCAATTCGGATGTTAATTGCCCTAGCTGCAGTATACGGTCTTGAAATACATCAAATGGATGTGAAAACGGCCTTCTTAAATGGAGAGCTAGAAGAAGAAATTTACATAGAACAGCATGAGGGTTTTGTAGTTCCTGGTAAAGAAAAGAAAGTGTGCAAACTTATTAAGTCACTTTATGGACTAAAACAAGCACCAAAACAATGGCATGCAAAGTTTGATCAAACCATGTTGTCAAATGGATTTAAGATCAATGAATGTGATAAATGTGTTTACGTTAAAGATACTCGAAATTAAGAAGTCATTGTATGCCTATATGTGGATGACATGCTTATAATGAGCAAGGACATTGCTAATATAAAAACTACTAAACGTATGCTCTCTAGTAAGTTTGATTTGAAAGATTTAGGAGTTGCTGATGTGATATTGGGAATTAAAATTCTCAAAACTCCTAACGATCTAGCTTTGTCTCAAACTCATTATATTAGAAAGGTACTAGAAAAATTTAAATATTTGAATTTCAAAAGGGCAAAGACTCCAATTGATGTGAACCTTCATCTTGCAAAGAATAAAGGTGAAAGACAGTCTCAATTGGACTATGCTAGAATGTTGGGAAGCTTGATGTATGTCATGAATTGTACATGACCAGACATAGCTTGCGCTATCAGTAAACTGAGTCGATACACAAGTAATCCCAATAAAAATCAATAGTTGGCAATGAAGAGAGTTTTGGGATATTTAGATGACACTCAAAACTATGCTTTGCATTACAACAAATATCCAGCAGTTCTTGAAGGATATAGTGATGCAAATTGTATTACTGGGTCAACTGAAACAAAATCCACAAGTGGATACGTTTTTACTATTGGTGGAGGAGCAATATCTTGGAAATCATCCAAACAAACATGTATAGCTCACTCTACAATGGAGTCTAAATTCATCGCCTTAGACAAGGCAGGTGAAGAAGCTGAATGGCTCCGGAATTTCTTAGAAGATATTCAGTTTTGGCCCAAACCAATGACCCCTATATACATACACTGTGATATTCAAGCTGCAATAGGAAGGTCTGGAAGTGTTATGTATAACGGGAAGTCTCGTCACATAAGACGAAGACATAACACTGTGAGACAACTACTCTCTAGTGGTATTATCACAATTGACTATATGAAGTCAAAGGATAATGTGTCGGATCCACTTACAAAAGGCCTAACTAGAGAGGGAGTTGAAAAATCATCGACGGGAATGGAATTATGGCCGAGAACAAGTCATCGTGGAGGTAACTCTACCTATAAGACTGGAGATCCCAAGATCTAGGTTCAAGGAGATAAAACAAAGTCATTGATGACAGTTCAACATTGTCAAAAATTATTTTATGATCCATTCTCATGATGAGACAATGTTCAGTAACTAGGATAAAGGCATAAGGACTTTTTAATGGTTTCTAAGTTTGATACAGGGTATATCAAATGGTATATATACGAGATAACACATTTAGAAATCACCTATGTGAGTGAAGTGTAAGCCGCTTCAAGGAGAATCCGGTAAGGCCAATTCTCTAAGCACTTACTATCCGAGATGTGTTCATGGATGAAACGAACAAAAACAATAAGAACTAAGAATAGTTCAAGGGTTGATTGTGTGACTTATGTTGTCTAGGTATACACCAAAGCTCGATGGTTCAAAGATATCAAATCTACCGATTGACCTAGTATATCCGATATACGTTCACCACAGAAAGTGTAAAGGGAAACCTACTTATCCAGATGCGATTAACCCTTACTTACAAGACACACAAGTTTTTTCATGCATATGTTTTAACAATAGCCATTCCCCATTCATGTGGGGGATTTTTAGGTTTAGCAAAGTGTGAATGGGAAAAGAAAAGAGAGAATATAAAAAATGTGAGGGAACTAATTCAAAGGGAAAGTGAAAAGTCATTTGCAAAGTGCAAATGAAAAGTCATTTCTCCCATATCGGCAAAAGAAAGAGAAATTGTTGTCCTTATATAAGTAAACACTTCATTTACTTCTTAAAGAGCTAAGAAGAAGGTGCCCCCTCGCGCCGTCATAGTCGCTCGCTCGGCCTCGGCCTCGACTTCGGCTTCGGCTTTGGATTTGGATTTGGCAAATGATGTGATTGATTGATAAATTTTTTGAACAAAATTTATTTAATCAATTTTTATTAATCAAATAAATCCTGTTAATATTATCTCTTATAAATTAATTCAGAATGTTAGTTAATTAGTTAATTAACAGAATTAATTTGCGTGTACCGGTAACATTCCAAAAAGTTGTTACTCTTTCCGAAATGTTGTTACTTTCCAAAAAGTCGTTACTTTCCCAACAGACACATTTTCCAAAAAGTTGTTATTTTTTCCAAAAGACACAACTCTCTGGATAAAATGGGTCTGAATAGATTTTTCTGAACTTACACGTTTCTTGCTGAAAATGGCTATAAAAGGAAGACATTTTTCATTTTTTCAAACACTGAAATTTTCCTTCTCTGCATATATTTTTCTCTGAAAATCAAAGTGTCGATCGACTGAGTCTGTGTGACTTGTTACTGTTCTTAAGTTCGATGAAGTTAAAGAAGTTTGAGGTACCGCTATTTCTTTAACATGATTAATCCATTTTATCTTGGGAGAAATTAATCCTTAACCTCGGGTACAGTGAGGGGATTAAATTTCTTAAGGAGACACAGTAATTTCTGTGGACTCGGATTATTTTTTGTTTTCTGTCTACTTCTTCTTATTTCTGTTTCTGTTTTGAATAACCTTATAAGTACAGGTTAATAACAGTTTTTACCTTGGGCTTAAACTGAATCAAAGGAAATAGATGAGTGAATCTAGTGTTTATATACTCTTCGACTTCACATGTAGCCTCTCCAAGAAACTAATTCCTCCAAAACATTTTTACTGATGCAACCTCTTTGGTTCTCAACTTGCGAATCAGCCGATCAAGAATCCAGATAGGAACTTCCTCATAGGGAAAATTGTCTTGCATATTAATATTATTTGTAGGAAAAACCAGATAGGATTGCTCAAGAATTTCTTTTGCATGGAGATGTTGAATTGCGGACAAACAAACACTAACTCTAGTTGTAGTTTTAATATTTAAGCTACATTACAAACCATATTAGATATCCTGTAAGGACCTATCAGAGACCGAGTTTTCCTTTCTTAACAAACCTTATAACACCTTTCATGGGTGAAACCTTCAGATAAACCTAATCATTAACCTCAAACTCCAAATCTCTTCTCCTAAAATCTGTGTAGAATTTATGACGACTCTGCGCTGTTTTCAACTTTTCTTGAACAGTCCTCACCTTATCCATGGCTTTGTAAACCAAGTATGGCCCTACCAAGTCAGCATGACATACCTTAAACCACCTTATAGGAGATATACACCTTCGCCTATAAAGAGCCTCAAAAGTAGCCCTCTCGATAATGATAACTTTTATTGTAAGCAAACCTATGAGAGGTAAGTGATAATACCGATTACATTTGAAATCCATGACACATGCTCTCAACATATTCTCTAGGGTCGGTATTGTGCACTCTGCTTGACCAACCATATGAGGATGAAGAGTAGTACTAAGGTTTATCTTCTAGCACAAACCTTTCTGAAACAACTTTAAAAATTACGTAGTGAATTGCACATCCCTATCTGAAATGATGGACAAAGTGACTCCATGAGGTTGAACTATATTAGGAATGTATAAATTGGTATAATCTTCTGCTGAATTTGTTGACTTTACCACAAGAAATAGGCTGAGTTATTGTCAATTTTGATATTCTGAGGTAGATTAGAGAGGTGGCTTATGAATTCGCCTCACCTTAAACACTTTTGAAGTTCACCCATTATTTAATGTCCTTATGTTGAAAAAGTGTGTTCTAGATGAGTCTTACATGCTTTAGTGGGATACAATTCATCATGATGAGTCGTTGGCTTTTGAGGAGGAGCTTATGACTATTCTATAAGGCAAGTTAGGAGGTTGTAGTCTAAGGAGATTCCATAAGTAATGGTTCAGTGAGGCATTATCTAGATGAGTAGGCTACTAGGGAAGCTGATCTTAACATGCAGACTCGATAGCTTTATCTTTTCGATCCTTTAACTACCTTCTTTTTAACATTCAAGGATGAACATAATTTTAGAAGTGGATGTTGTAAGGACCCTTGTGGTCATTTGCATGTTTTTGTGTGCTATTATTGTTTTGCACCTCCCTGTAATTTTCTTGTGGTGTTTGTGTTGTGTTGGGATTGGTGGCATGCTTCTTGGGGTTGTCAGGAGAAATTGGTGTGAGTATTCCTTTTTTTTGAAGTTCTCAAGTGTAACACCCCTGATTTTTTTTTTAGCTAAGACTCAAACCATCCTTCGTGGTGAGTAGGATTTACCGTGAAATTTATAATTTCTTCTAAGGTCACTAGATGTAGTACCTTGAGTTCCAAAAAGAATTATATTGGAAATAGCAAAATCTGAAATTTTGCAAGTTATGCTTAAGTTATGAGTTTTGGGTCAACTTAAAATGTCCATGACCTTCAGTTCATGATGAGTTATGTGTCCCATATGATATCCAATGAAAGGTCTTCGAATTATTTTTCCAATGTCACTGAGTTTGCTAAATTTTAAGCTCGTACGAGGGATATATTCCAGTTTGAAGTTGGGGTGT
This sequence comes from Solanum sitiens, assembly GCA_016801875.1. NCBI lineage: Eukaryota > Viridiplantae > Streptophyta > Magnoliopsida > Solanales > Solanaceae > Solanum > Solanum sitiens. The sequence goes on along the minus strand of JABWTJ010000089.1, from coordinate 560,070 downwards.
CAAATTAAGAAAAATTACCCAAAAAATTTGAGGGGTATTTTGGTCTTTCTCTTACCCAATCGGATTTAAGCGTTTTGATTAAGGTTTTAGGATTCTAAAATTATTAGAATTATTTTCATTCATCCGTAAGGTTTTAGGAGTCTAAAATTATTAGAATTATTTTCATTCATTCGTATAATCGTTTAGGATTTTAGAGAGAAGATTCAATAGGAGAAAAAGTTCAAAGTTTCAAGCGTTCATTACAAAAATTCAAGATTTCACCAAGAATTTAATTCTTTGAGGTATGTAATCTTCCATAGTGTTGGCTTTGTTCACGAACATGGAAATCATGAGTTTCTGTTGCGAATCTATCCATAAATATTGAGAAATTTAATTTACTGATGAGTTACATAATAAGTGTTCTTGAAGTTTTCTTATCGATTAAGTTTTAATGTAAGATTCTACTTGGGTCACCTTCAAACGTCCATATCTCTTAGAATATAAGAGTTATGTGATCCATAACCTATTAAATTATATGTATTTGAATCTACTTTCCAATGCCACCAATTTTGCGTCGATCTAAATTCTGAGTAAAACGTTGTGACAATTTTAGTAACCTGTTGTTACTAATTTAGCTGACAGTAAAACACTTAAAAGGGTTGTTTTTTGTTTTTTCTCTCCAAGAAATCCCTAAACGAATTTCTTGACTAATAAAAGTCTCAAAACAATCAGATTTTCATCTTTTGGTCCATCATTCACTTCTTTCTCAAACCCTAGGACAAAATCCTGAAGAAAAATCAAAGTAGAAGATTACAATCAAGATTCTTTCAATCTTTTCCAAGATTCTTATTCAAGGTAAGTTTTTATCAAAGAATTTTATCACTAATGAAAATAATAAACCTTGGCCAAAGAGATTTCAAGAAACTAATTCAAAAATCTCAAAAAAGGTTTTCTTGATTCTTTACCTTTAAGCTAGGGTTTCAAGGATTCCAATCAAGTACTTCTTCAAGATTCATCAAGGTTCTTCAAGAACCTTATTTTTTCAAGTATATAAGGCTATCATAGTGTTGGACTAGTTCGTCTTCACGCCCTACATCTACTTTCAAATAAGTAAAAGAGAAATCTAGGATCCTACCCCTAGATTTGAGTATATTTTAGCTAAGTTGATATTTAGTTCTTGAATTCTCGATTCTTTTAAAAATTATATTTCTAAGTATTGACTTTATATAATTTTATTGAGATCCTTGAGTTGACTTGTTCATGTCTATAATTTAGCATGAACCTTATTTTGACTTATAAATCTTGAGAAGCTTTTTAAAGCCAACACTTGAGTTCTTAAACGGAGTTTTGAGAAAGTAAAGATGAGTTTTGAGAAAAGTGTTTTCTAAAATATGATTAGTATGACAATTGAGTATTCCATCAATATATGAGCAGTATGTTATCTAGATATACCATCAATGTTATGCAGTATGACTTCCCGAGTAATCAATTATGATATTATAATATGACTTTGAAATGTGTTTGATAAAGTGCATAGTTGACTTCATTTTCTTCAAAATAATATATGGGAACTGAGTATTCGCAAGAGTAAATATTTTCACATTTAAGATGAGAGGAAACTGAGTTTTCCAAAGAGTTTTGAGTAGTTTGAGTACCATCTCTTTTAAGAGAAAATATTTTTGAGTAAAAATCTCAAACCATATAAAAAGTTATTTTTGTAAAACATATGATCTAGTATATTTTGGGAGTAGTATTGAGCACAGATATGTGAGAGAATTTAGATAACTCACTGCCTCCAAACCATGTAGCCAACGTGGGTAGAAACAACAATACTTTTTAGATGATTCCTTAATGCTTTTTAACATAGACTAGTGGATCCACTTAATGAGTAGGCCTTATATCCTATCAAAGTATAGGACAGTTTTGGCAGCATGAGCGAGACATTGTATCATAACATAACTCATAGTGATAGTTGTCGGTTATAGAAACTCCTACACATATATTTATATTTATATATACACAGAGTTTACTTGTATTTTCATATACAAAAAGGGTTTATATTGTATCCTTCCATACAAAGTGAGTATATTGTATTCTTTAATTCATTGAGTTGCTTTCTATTGTTTTAAAAGCTTTTCATATATTGCATCTCTTTTATTGCTTTATATTGAGTTAAATATCTAGAGTTGGATATCAAGAATTAAGTATCGAGAGTTTGAGTACCAAGAATCGAGTGTCTTATTATTGAGTTGAGTCTTATTTCACTTAGTAGAATATCTTATTATTGTGTTGAGACTTATTTCACTGAGTTGAACATTGTATCTTTGAGTTGAGTATCTTATTCCTGAGTTGATAGACACTACAAGAAAGGTGAGATACAACGACATTTTCTAAATATCGATTTCCAAAATTGGTTTGAAGGATTTTTCTTGCAATTTCAAGTTGGATTTCTGGGTTTATTCTTCTTGTTCATTAAGTTCATGATTTCTTCATCTAAAATTATGAATTGTGATCTTGCTAGCATGTGTAACTAAATCCACAACTAGGTTGTGGGAACAATTAGTAATTAACAAAGTATGACTAGCAACTAAGCAATTCTTGAATAGTGTTTTGCATGCATTGATAATTCTTTTGTTCAGAAGTCTTTTTAACGGTGGCCAACGTTAGAAATCACCTTGTTGCTACTTGCCGGACCAAGGAGGTAGTTAATAAGAAAAGAATTATCAACTAGTGTGATACTATTTTACAGGCTAGCGTCGATTGGTGCGAAGTAATAACTAAGCCATACATCGATTATGATGTCTAATATGAGGTAATGATAAGGGTTAGTAAATTATACACACGCCGGACCAAGGTGAGGGGTGAAATTCTCTAGATGTTGGACCAAGGATTTAGAGATACCTAACTAATCACTTTGCATGTAATACACTAGGAAAGGATTGCTATTGCTAGGAATACTGCCTTATGAACCTGTGGGGAACACATATACCCTAGTTACTCTCTCATCAGGATAAAACCAAAGTTTATTTTTGTTCAACTGCTAATTACATTGTTAAAGAAATTTGTTTCACAACCCCCCCTTTATTTACTTGCTTTGGAAAGAAATTGCCTAAATAGATATAATTGTGAGTTAAAGTTAAGTCTAAGGCATTTTCCTCGTGGGATCGACCCCAACCTACTAGTTGGGTTCTCTAATTAATAATGATCGCTTATGCTTTTTTAGGGAGGTATAATTTGAGTGTATCAAATTTTGTCCCTGCTGCTGGGGAATTTAACTTTTAGATTAATTTTAAACATTATTGAAATTTAGTCACTATTTCCTGATTTTACTTTTTTTTTCTTTTTTTTTTGTTTCTCTACGGTCTAGCTCTAGTGTATGCCAAGTACATGGAGCCGAGGGGAACCACTCACTCCATATGATCCCAAACTGAATCGAACTTTGAGAAGAATGGACAACCAAGGAGTTCCAGTCAACCATAATAGAGTAAATCTAGGTGATGGAGCAGGCTATCAGCCTCAATTACCAGTTCAGGCACACATTGAGAATCATTTAGGTGATGCTTTAAGGGTGCAACCTCCAGCAGCCCCACGACTTCAGGATTACTACAGGGGTAATGTGAACATTGCATACTCTGATGGACCTCTTGTCGTACCCCTACTGCCTCCTGGGCACACTTTCGTGGTGACGAGTAGCTTGATGCAGATGCTCACCGTGAGGGGCTTATTTTTGGGACTGCCATCGGAAGACCCACATGCACATATAGCCAAGCTGAGATCAGTGTGCAAAAGTTGTGTCGGTAGACCAGACTTGGATATGAATGTTATCGGGCTGCGAGTGTTTCCTTTATCACTGACAGGAGATGCTGCTATATGGTTCACTGAGTTTCCCTACAACTCTATCCATACTTGGGATCAGTTGAGAGATGTGTTCTTAGAGAGATACTATCCAGTGTCCAAGAAGCTGAACCACAAGGACAAGGTAAACAATTTTGTGGCATTACCTGGGGAGTCGGTGTGTAGCTCTTGGGACAAATTTACTGAATCACGTCATTGATGATGAGTCACTGAAAGAGTAATTTTATAAAGGTCAAGATGACAACAACAAAATGGTGCTTGATTCTATTTCGGGTGGATCTTATGGGGAATGCACTTATGCGGAGATTGCAAAGAAGTTGGAAAACATATCTCGCAACAATAAAACTTGGAGCACTAGAAAGTCAGACACTGGGAGAAACACCTTCGCGGTATAGGATACAAACAACTCAACCACATATGAGATTCGTGAAGAGATGGAGCAGATGAGAAGTGAATTAGGGTTGGTCTTGAAGCATGTGAGCGGAGATGTAGAAAAGGTTAATGCGGTGAACTATTTGGCGAAACCACCTCCACGGCTGATGACTATTACTACGAGGAGGATACATATACAGTTAATGATCAGACGGCGGATTTCCGACCAAACGCCCAAGGTTCCAATCAGGATATTTGGTGCCAAGGTCAAGGAAACCAAGGTCGGAACTATGGTAATTACAACCAAGAGGGTAAATATGCCCGAGATGGGAACTACAATCGCGACAACAACTTCAACCAGAATAACTATGGTAACAAGAATGAACGGGGTAGTCCATATGTTCCACCTCAAAATAGGGAAGCTGCACCTAGGGATGGTGGAGGTAGTATGGAACGGGTTGAGGATATGTTGCAGAAGATAATGAGGAGATTTGATGCAACTGATGAGAATGTCAAGGAGATTAGAAGTGAACTATCAGGCATTGGACAGAAGGTGGATGTACATGCGATCTCGATAAAGAATCTTGAGCTACAGATGAATCAATTGTCTACTACTGTGAACCCACGCCAACCTGGCACTCTCCCAAGCAACACTATCTAGAATCCAAATAATGATGGGCATTGCATGGAAGTCACTACTTGAGAAGGTAAGCAGACCACTGATCCACCTATGTCGTCTGTAGTAGAAGGTGATATTATAAAGGAATATGAGGTAGCAGAAGCTCGTGGAGAGTCGGGTGATACACCCTCAAAATAAGCAGAGTTATCTCAAAAATTGGTCCCCATACCTAGACCTCCACCACCATTCCCACTGAGATTAGTGAAGAAAATGGAAGATGGTAAATATCGGCGATTTATCACTATGTTGAAACAACTTTTCATCAATGTCCCATTGATAGAGGCTTTGGAACAAATGCCTGGTTATGCTAAGTTTATGAAGGACATGGTGACAAAGAAGAGATCAGTGAGTTTTGAGGATGATGACAGAATGCAGCATTGTAGTGCTATTGCTACAAAGTCTTCTGTAAAAGAAGGAAGATCCGGGTGAGTTCACTATTCCATGTACCATAGGGTTGCTACACTTTGCTAAGGAGTTGTGTGATCTTGGACCAAACATAAATCTCATGCCATTGTCCATTTATAAGAAGTTGTATTTGGGAGACCCAAAGCCTACTACGATACGGTTACTCATTGTCGATCGAACTGTGAAGAGGCCCATAGGTATACTCCATGATGTGCTCGTGAAAGTGGAGTCGTTCATTTTTTTGGCCGATTTTGAGATTCTTGATTGTGAGGTGATTTGAGGTTCCCGTTATTCTTGGGATACCATTACTTTCCACTAGGTGTGCACTAGTCGATATGGAAAATGGGCAGATGAAGTTTAGGTTGAACAATGAGGAAGCAACTTTCGATATCTGTAGGTCCATGAAGCAAAGTGGTGATCTCCAAATGGTATATGCTATATCCTACAAAGTTGAGAGTGTAGCGAAAGTGCGAATTAAAGAGCGGCTAGGTGTTGAGTCACTAGCAGCGATTATCATGAATTCTGACAGTGATGGTATTGAAGAGTATGATTCTTTTGTGGTTTCACTTGAACGAGACCATCTATTGTGGAGGCCCCAAAATTAGAGCTTAAGGCTTTGCCACCTCATCTGAGGTATCTGTTCTTGGGTAGAGATGATACTTTGCCGATGATTATTGCATCAGAGTTGAACGGGCAACAGGTAGAGTGCTTAGTGGCGGTGTTGAAGAGGTTCAAACGAGCAATTAGTTGGACTATTGCGGATATTATTGGGATCCCTCTCGATATTTGTTCCCACAAAATCCAACTCATGCCAGATCACAAACCGAGTATTGAGCACCAAAGAAGTTTGAATCCACCTATGCAAGAAGCAGTGAAAGAGGAGATCATCAAGTGGTTGGATGCTGGAGTCATTTATCCTATTGCGGACAGCAGTTGGGTGTGTCATGTTCAGTGTGTGGCCAAAAAGGGTGGGATGACTGTGGTACCTAATGAAAGGAACGAGCTTGTTCTGATGAAGCTAGTGACCGGTTGGAGAGTTTGCATGGACTACCAGAAGTTGAATGCTTGGACTGAGAAGGACCATTTCCCTATGCCCTTCATGTATCAGATGTTAGACAGACTTGCAGGCAAGGGTTGGTAGAACCTTAAGGTGTTTCATCAGCTATTGAGACAAAAAATTCATTTGAGGACACTAAATCTACCAAATTGTAGCCCTAAATGAGTCCAAATCGAGGACTCATCAATATCCCCAACTTAAACCTTTTCTTGTCCTTAAGTAAAACTCTAGTTTAACAGTTCAAAAAGGATGTCTCAAACAATTCTACACAAGACTCAATCATGACTGTATGCAAGAAGACTTTACTTACTCATCTAAGGATCAAATGTTTACTTGAAGAATCAAGTTGTGACACCCCATTATCAAAGATTTTCAAGCTCATGATACTTGCTTCAAATGCAAGTTCAAGTCCAACAAAAGTGATCAAATACCCTCACAAAAAGAATGATTCAATTTTCATACACAATAGCTCAAGCATTTTAAGTTCCAAAATCAAATGCAACGTTCGCACTCACAAAGATGAATACAATGCACGACTTCACCCATAGGTTTGCTTGTATTTTCCAATTAACCTTTGAAGCAGCTCACTCAAAATCTCTATCGACTTCGACAATTTAGCAGAACGGATTGTAAGTCTAACGACAGTCTGTAACTCTGTTCCGTCACTCCACACATAGAATTTTCGGCATCATGTACTAAAAACCCTTCTTTTATATCTTTGACAGAGCTACAGTATGGTAATTAGATCACTCTTCGGTCCGTAAGTCACCACCGTTGTTCCACACTTAGTAATACTTCCCGGATCTTCAACAATGCCTGGTCTTGCCATCTACGATCATTATTTACGGGGCGTAACTCGACCTACGATCCGTAGTTGCCTCTGTAGGTACCGTTTTCTACATTTCTCTCAACTGTGTCTTCAATTCTCTGTGTCTAAACTTATTTCCTACAAACACAAGAAAAACACATAAAAGCCAATGCTAAATTGCTCTAGAAACACACAAATCTTAAGTGAAATGGATTAAAAATACCGTAAACTCACGATACATCAACACCCTCAACTTAAAATCGTTATTTGTCATCAAGCGACGCACTATGACTCTAAATGACAATTTTATAGAATCAAGCACTTCAAGCACAAACAATCATATGGTTTTCTGTCCCGGCTCTCTTTTTGTGTACAAATCATTTCTCATGGACTCAACAAGCTAATTCGTGCAGATCTAAATATTACAACGATCTACGACTCGGCGCAGAACATACACTGTTTGACTATCACCAAAGTACCAATCTCTTAACACCCCATTTTCACACCGTAAATATGATTTTGAGTACAAGGTTTCATTCAACACTCACGCTCAAAAGTAAGTTCATGTAACATTTAGTGCTCAATACCATAGGTTTGCCCTTATATTCACTGCTTAGACTCTCAAAACTAGGTTCTAGGATCACTATATGACATTCTCGATTTGTAATGTAGGATCAGGGACAGGTGTGGTACTTTTCGGTACTTTTAGTGACTTTATGCCCTTCTTGACATTACATAAGGCTTTTCCCCTCTCTTTGGCCTATTTTTGACATCCTATCTTTTTATTCTCTTTCCCTTGAATCCGTTCAGCTTTGGATGTGACTTTCATCTTTTTACACTATTATTTTTCACTCATTATTCATTTTTTTCATTCTCTTCTTTAAACCTTTTGTTCACTTTCTCTCGCACAAAGTCACATCATCCTCTCTTTTTTATTCTTTTTCAACATTAAACTCTTTTCATATTATTTTTCTTTTGATTTCCCCTTTCATAGCCACCTCAACTTACAAATTTTCCACTAGTTGAGGTGTACAATGTATGTGTCGGATGAGGGACAATATTGAGGTTATTCTGCATTAGCAACCCTCATTTTAGGCTTTAGGCGTAAGTCGAAGTGTACATTTCCAAGGAGGGACCGGGGCCAACACAGTGGATTATGGGAAGGAGAGTTAGGGGTTTTGAAAGAATTTGTCTTATTAAGGCTCAGAGCATTTGGATCAACGGGAATATTCATGTCATTTTGTTGGATTCCTTTAGGCATTTAGTGGTATTTTAAGAACAAGGGTCTATGATCACTTCCTAGACTCTAGAGTGGATTTTCTTCACAGGACTAACCGGGCAAGTTCTAGATTGCTACAATATTGTTAGAACAATTGATTGATCTCACACACTGTTGGCACATGGTTCCATTGTCAAATTATCAAATTACCTAATTCAAGTTAGAGCTTAAGTCATGAAAGCAATTTGGTTCATTAGCATGTCATACTCCGAGCCAACACATTCATCTTATTCTAATCAATAGATTTTAGCACATATCTCAAATAATTTTGACGGGTGTCATTTTTAAGCTCGACTAATTATGCCATCATGCTTTATTCTTTCTAATGCTTCTAGACATACAATCCTAACACATGTCGGTTCAATGGAAATTAAAGAGTCTCTTGGGGAAAAAGAACACATTCAACCAAACCCCAAGAGAGAATTATGAGTTGGGTTACTCATAATTCACCTTATCACGAACAATATTTTTACCCCACCACCAACAAAAATAGGTGCAATTATCCCCAATACATATGAAAGAAGTCAAAATTCATGGATTTGGGTGAACCAAACATGTGGCGCATAGCGCCAAAGAATCAACAAGCAGGTTGGTTCGGTTTCCCAAACTCCGCTACAGCAACAGTGGGGCGACCCTTATTAGTGCACACATCATTACTCATAGCACCGTCAGTACTGCTCACAACCACTGCCACAATAGGTATAACCTCAGTAACGGGCATAGAACATGATGCCCTAGAAAAAATCTCTCGACCCTTTACTTTCTCAGCTGCTCATCAATGATACAGTCATTGTTTGCCTTCTTCTCTATTTTGTGCTGCCTATTTCTGGCTTTTCCTCCTCTGTAAGCTCAGACTTCCGACTAGATCTGTTTCTCTTACCTCAGACACGTTCAAGCTCTGGATACTCATCCACGTCATCTCCACTAAATAGTGCCCTCAGGAATTTATAATAGCCCAATGTAGAGGGTGTAACCTATGGCTCAACGGCTGGTGTGGCAAGGATGGCATTCACATCAATCCGTAGACTAGCTTGCTCGGCTCAGAAGGAGGACATATAATCAGTAGGAGAAGGCCTTTCTATTACTTTCAACTCAAAGGCATAGAGACGCTTATGAACTGCTTGGATCTTTTGGTCCATCGTCGCCTCAATCCTGTTTTCTACTCTCACTTTGGACTCGACAATAAACTCCTTCATCTAGGTCTTAATATGGTGTAGCAAGCTAGACATCTGACCCTCTAATTTCTGGACTCGGCCAAGTGGTATCATAGTGGCTCAAAAAGACGGAGTGGCTCTAGATGAGCTCAGTCCTGGCTATCGGCTTGTGGAAAGAAAGTCGGTGCATCGTCAATGTGAGTTGTAGGTGCAGGCCTATCTCCCTACATATTCTCCACATCATCTACTATATAAGTTCCCACAGTCACATTTACTCAAGGAATTCTGAATGGTGCTGCCACATTTGCCTCATTTTGTATTAGTCAAATATCCAATGTCCCTCTAAGATGTATCAATTTGTCACGCATAGCTGAAAATCATACACGGTAATGGGTAATAGTGGTGGTCTTGAAAGACCTTTCATGTATCTCCTTTAGTTGCAAGCAAGCGAAGTCGATCTCAATCCCCGCTAGCTATGCAGCAATAATAATTGTCTTATCCCAAGTAACTAGGGTGTCAGCCATCGTCGGTAACATCATGTTTCGTACCAAGAGCCAAAAGAACTTGACAACCAAAGTGAGGGTTGCCTTCCGAATACCCAACCGGGGTGAAGCCACCCATTCTGTTCTCTCCCCGTCCAGATCCATGTGCCTTGCAAGCCACCATAGGACATCCCCTCATTGTTTCGCATTCAGTGTGAAGGCTCCAGTTTGCACGATGTCCCACCTATAAGAAAAGTCACTTGCATCGATTGCCCAAATGTGATCAGGGCTAGGGCCTTAGAGGAATTGGCTGATGATGGCATGAGAGTTGTTCACTGAGATACCTCTGACCATGGTCGAAGTGAGGGGAACCTGGGTTGTGGGCTTGGCACGCTTGTGAATCGACCCTCGGAGAGTGGCACCATAGGAAGCATAGAACTCCCGCATAATCTCCTCGATATACGTCCCAGGGTCACGAGTCATCCACTAACATTTGTGCCCTTGAAATAATCGATGGATCTCTAGCACAGTGTGTAGACTACCCGTGAGAACTCTGCGCTCATCTGTGGTAGTTCGTGCCACTTTTTTCTTGGCATTCTTCATCTTGGTATCTCCATAGATTTGCCATTGCCTAGCTTATTTCTTTCCGAAAAGAGAAGATCCGAAACATCCCTAGAATCACCTTGATTTGGTGATTTATCATTTATTGATTCACAAACAATGTCAACTATTATTTTTCTTCTCATATTTATATTAGTGTTGTTCTTGTTCATCTGAATGCCATTGCTCCAATGATCATTTGAAGTACATGATTAACAAATCACTACTTTCCATTTTTCCAGAAAGTTGAGCTTAAGTGCTACCCCTTTCTAGTTCAATTTATGAATTCCCAGTAATTAAAAATTTAAAAGCAAAACTTCTTTATATGTGTTAAAGGTGAATCGAACCCCCATTCAAAGAGGCAAGCTAACTATAAGTGTCTTCTTCACTAACACGGGACCAAGTGACTGCTTTGTTAGTAAGTTCTCAACAAATTCTTATTATATATTTAATACATTTCTCCGTATAAATATAAGGCTTGCGCAAAAGTTATTCCTAAAAACCCTAACATGATACCCCAGATCCGCCGCGACCTTTAAGTATGTAAGGCCAAGCTACTTTGAAGCTCTGGATTTGTAGATCAAATTCAACTTAGGGATGTCCTATCCAGTCCTGACTCAGAAATGATCTTTGGGTGAGTATCCTGAACTATTCCTTTTCCTTATTGATGTCAAGTTGCAATGTATTTTTAACTAGATGTGTTGTATGAAAAGTACTTTCAGTTAACTGAGCAATTCTTCTACTTCTGCTTTCATTCTCTGATACATACCAATTTCAATTGTGTAGTAGTGGACAGACTCAAACAGGTCCTTCTCTAGATGTTGCAACACCAAACGGTTTGTTTGGGCTTGGTATCCAGAAGATATCAGTCCCTAGTATTGTTTCTCGAGAAGGTTTTATGTCAGATTACTTCCCCGTGTGCTTTGATAGTTACGGGGGCAGGGTGGATTAATTTTGGAGACAAGGGGAAGAAACCCCTTTTACATATCTTGCGAACCTATCCTATACAAAGATTTTGTTTTTTTCCAATTTCTCTTTAACAAGTTTGCATATTTTAGTATTCAACAAGTAAAAACATATTCAAGAAGAGGATTGTGCATCAAAATCAGTAGGAGATCTCAGTATCATCTTCAATTAATGAGGATGCATCAAAGTACTATTAAATCATCATCTGAAGGAAGGTATTGTTTGAAGTAGTCAAAAAAGAGGCTTACTTGCAAATCCGTGGCTAAATGGAAATACCCTCCCAAGGTAATCTAGGTCTTAGATGATAGAAAGTGTCTTTATATGCATAGTTTATGCACATATTGTTGTAATAGCCCATTTAATGTCGTTATTGCTAGTTTGATTTGAACGAGAATTGGCCTGTGGTTGTTGGTGATGAAAGTAATGAAGAAGGTTTTAAGGAGCATAGGTAAAAGAGAGTGCTTGAGGCGTTTTATCCTTGTTAGTCTACAATTCCTCCTAAGTGTGGTATTTTTGGACTATCTCTTAGGTTTTATCGCTTCTTTATATCAATTTACTTGGTTGTATTCTCCTGTTGCTTTTTATCATAAAGTTCTAGCACCTCATCGAATCTTATTTACTTTCTTCACCAGCAACCACTAGCCATTTCTCATTCAAATGGAACTACAAATAATAACAACAAATGGGGTTATCACAATAATGTGTACATAAACTATTCAAATAAAGGCAATGCCTATCATCTAAACTTAGATTACCATGTGAGGGAATTTCCATACAGCCAAAGATTTGGAAGAAAGTCTCTTTTCTGACTTCTTCAAGCAATCTCTTCTTTCAGAGGATGATCTATTAATGCTTTGATGTGTCTACTTTAACTGAGTATGCTGCTGAGATCCGCTACCAACTTTTGATGGGCAATCCTCTTTTCCGATAATGATTTACTTGTTGAGTGGTAGAATTATACAAACTTGTTAAGGAAATATTTATGAGTCAATTCGTGCAACAATAGGAGGAAATGACTTGAACAAGAGCAAGTAGGTTCTATGATATTTATCACCAAGTTGATTACCTATTTGACCTTGGATATTGTGTTGGTATTAGTGTATTACTCCCTAAGAAAGGTACAAAAGATTTGAATACGTTTAGATCTGAGCGACGAAAGTTATTCTTATGGTTCAATTAAATTTAAATGGGATTTAATTATTTTATTTAAATTATCTTGGGAATGGATTTGAAAGTATATAAGGTTGTGTTGAAACAAATTTACACTCGATCCTCCGTTTCAAATGTAAAATAAATTATTATTTGACATTTAATGCATTTTGTTCTATGTCAAATAATACTTGCATCACCTTTCTACCAAAGTCGTTTGACACTTCTTTGTGGTATTCATTCTCGTCTGACTCTTGGAATCACATCCTTCGCTCTCTTCGTGAGTCGAGCCTCCTTTTCAATCGGTCTTATTAGTTCCACCTCTTTGCAGGGAGATAACACAGTAGGTGTCCCAACTATTAGTAAACGTAAGTCAATAACACTTGGTATTGTGATGGTGTACTCAACCCTCTTCAAAGGCCTCTCTATTTTCCATAAAGTGATGAGTGCACAAGGCTAAGGTTACTTTTTTCCTGAGGTATATGTTGAGGCACCAGTTAAACTTTGTCTTAGCTAGTATATACGTTCTTTTTTCTTTAATCACAAATTGTCCCAAGATTTTAATTATATTCAGTTATCATATAGAGGCTCCATAGATCGATAGTTGTATTGGGTCGTAACAATGGAAGTTTACATATATGGAAAAACACATTAATCTTCTTATTAAACTAGTAATCTATAGTTTTAAATTTGAGAACACTTCATGATTGATTTGAGAATGTATGAAAAATCTTTCACAGTTGGTTCGAATCCGGTCGGGGTGCATCATGCGGGTTTGGTTCGCTCTTGTCAATTAATGTGTTAGATTCTACTCACGTTGATTTAGGACGTGGTAAGTACTCTTTCAACCAAAAGATGACCAAAGTCGGGTAATTAACTCTGGTTGGGCCAATTTCATTAGGACATCATCTCAACAAATACTTTGAGGAGTCATCAAAATATGACTATTATTAAGTTGGTCATCAACCTCCTAAGCATAGTTGGAAATCCCAAAAAGCCGATTAAATCATGAAAACGTGAAACTAGAAAATACATCACAGAAAGGTAAAAAGAGTAGAGAAACATGAACAAGATGATCCTCGATATTAAATACTTTTTTTCCAAATCATTTAATAGAGAATTGTTTGGTATAATATCTATATATATTTTAATGAGTGTGTCAAACTAAACTGTGACAAGTAGAAGTGAATGGAGGAAGTAAATGACAAATTAAAAGTAATTATAAACCAAAAGATAGATTTTATTTTTATGAGAGATAAATTTTTCTTTTCATGCCTGATTTAAAAAGGAAGACATATTTTGAATCATTTATTATTCAAAACTCATAAATAGAAAATGAAAATAAATTATCAATAAAAAATAGTAGTCTCCCTTTTTTTTGATACGGTAATAATAATTTCCTTTTAATTTATTTATTTCCAGTATTAGTCTTTCCTTTCATGAATTGTGATTTTTATTAAAAAGTGGTGACTTTTATGAAAATTTGTGATTTTAATAAAGAGTTGCGACTTTAATGAAAAGTTGTGACTTTTATGAAAAAATTTGACTTTAATGCAGAGTTGACTTTTATGGAAAGTTGTGACTTTTATAAAAGATTATGACCTTTCGAAAGCTTACAACGTTTTGAAATAGTTGAACCTTTATAATAAGACACAATAAACATTGGTAAGAAAAATCTCTCTTTTGACTTCTTCAGTCAATGTCTTTCTTCGAATGATGAGCTAACAATACTTTGATGCGTCCTTTTAAAAAATCGGTTCCCCTACCGAGACTTTTTATGGGCAATCCTATTCTTGATAATGTTTTAGTTGTTGAATGGTAAAATATTCAAACCTCTTAAGAAATGGGACAATTGAAAGTCACCTTAAGATAATGGTGAAGAAAAGAAAGATTCTAGATACCAGCAGATGAGAGAAGAGAAGACATTCTTGAAGATGCAATAGTTTTTGGATCTCAAGTGGAATTGATTTTTCTAGTAGAAAAGTTGAATCCAATTCTGTCAAACCGATTTACCAGTTCGTTTGCTTATTATTCCTTTGTGTTTGGGAATTTACAAGTGCTCCTATTTATCGTGTCAAGAAACAAGATGTATGTGCAACCTCACTATGACATTTCTTGTATGTGTGCTGTGGTGCTGTGTCAGGACCCAGGATCAGATAGCTGGTCGACTTCGATGTTTACCGATATACATAAATTATTATATATTGTTATGCACATCATACATGAATTATCATTCGCTTATATTTAGAGGACTAATAAGGTAAATGCTTCTTTCTTTTCCTAAACACACCATGTCATCACTATGAATTTTCAATCCAAGTCCTAATCAGTGATGACTCCTTTTTTCTATTCTGATCTAGTTCCTCCACCAAGGCTGATCTATCTCTTTCTCGTTTGATTTATAAATCCAAAGCTTAATGAGTCCCTCTTTTACCCTATCCAGTTTCCTTACTGAATACCCACATACATGGTGAAGAAAACTATGGAGAAATACTTTGGATTTCGGGGCTGAACTTGAAGGAGAGCTCTGCTTGTTCCGGAGAGTAAATTGTCGCTTCTTTTCTTTCTAAGTTAGATGATTTTAGGACAATGAAGGTTTTAGGTAGTTTCTGACCAGGTTACTAGGCTTAGATGAAGTAAAACGATGTAGTATATGTACCAAACGACGTAGTTCAACTACCAAATGCATAGGGGAAAAGACCAAGACGACCCAGACTTAAACCTGACGAAGTGCCTCCCGCGGAGGATTCACGGGCCGTATAGAGCATCATGGCCCATCTAGTGGGTCGTGATGATCCCTTGCCCGACAGGGCCTCACTAACACGAACATAACTTTTTACTCCGGGCTCAGAATTAGGCAAACTTGGTGACGTTAGAAAAATGACTCAAAGACTTATTTGAGAGGTTATGGGCAACCTAATTAATTTTGTGTTGAAAGATATGATCGTCTGAAGTTAACCCAAAACTCAAAACCTGATAAGCCCCTTTCACGGACGACTTCACGGCCCGTGTGAAGCTCCATGGATCGTCTATGCATTCGTGGTCCTTCACAGTGACCTTGGGGTGCAACCTCACTGTCTGGGTGACTTGTACTGCCTAGGGACAGTCCTGGATGGTCTCACGAGGCCCTTAACGGGCGATGGACCCCTAAACGGCCATCTAGGGTGCCTGGATCCACGGTCCATTTTGGGTTCGTGAACTTACCCGTTTGTCCTTTCTAGACCTTTCTCGAAGTCCGAGGTGTTATAGAGACGAGGACGTTTCGAGCAATAGATGATGAAGGAACTTCAGATATGAAAGTCTTCGAAGCTATGCTAGCAATATCACAATGCTAATCTTTTCCATTAAATTTGTTGCAAAGCCTATTAGTCATCTCTAGAATTTGCTGCTCATAAACCTTCTTTGCCAATAGAGCATGGTGAAAATTGAAAAATTAAAAGTAGCCTACTGCAAAGTATGACATATTAACATAAGGATATTCATTTCTTCTGCTCTCTTTTATCAGTACAAACAGATTTTAAATTCACAAAGCCTGTGAAATCTCGTAAATAGGTGAGTGAATCAAATTAGCAGTCATGTAAGATTTTGATCAGGATCGGGCATCACAAACAGGAAGTGTGGCATACTTGAGTAGCTCAGACTAGAGTAGTAAAAACTAAAAGGCCAAAGTCCTTTTCAAACATGAATCACATGAAACGAAATCAAAATTTGTCTACTTGCTAAGTATAGCACGAGAAAGTATACCATGGATTAAATTATCCTGAAAGGCCAAGCTAAAGAAAATGGGCCAGTCAAATATCTCAAATTACCACAGACCACTCGTTTAAACACTAGGCATCTGATTTTATGTACCTTCAGATATATAGACCATCAAACAAGGTTACAGAAAAACAACTTGAACAGAGCAATTGTCATACATGATTGGTCTCAATACTAAGAAAAATATCAACAAGGAAAGCAAAATATTTGGCAGACCTATGGTGATTATGCGATAGGATCTTCAATATGAAAAAAAAAACAAATCATTTTAGTAAGGGCCAATAAGAAGATCCTAATCCCAAGACAGGATCAGCACAAGAAACAACAAACGGGAAAAGGTCGAACCATTTAACAAGGAAAGTAAAATATTTGACAGATCTATGGTTATAATTTGAAAAAGATTACAACCATATTAGTAGGGGGTCAAATATGAAGCTCCTAGTCCCAAGATAGGAATAGCATGAGCATAAGAAACAACAAATGAGAAAAAGGTCACACCATTTCACAGCGAATCCAGAAACGTTTAGTTTAAAACCCTCTTTGCTTAACTCATTTAGCAAATCAGAAGTTGCCATATATATGTAGTTTTTGTCCCTACCTGTCATCTGCAAAAATTGAGTCAAACTGCACATTTGGATGGAGAAATAGGAATTAGGTACTGCAAATAAATGTGTAAGAAATGGATACAAGAGAAAAATACCCATGTCAAATTCACCATTTTTTGGGACCTCAAAAGTTTATGTTTTCCCTAGTCTCTTCCAACAGAAGGAAACAATTGAAGATGGAAAAGATAATAATGATAACAAAAATACTAATATTAATAAGGAAAAAGGATCAAAAATATCCCTCAACTTTGTTTTATTGGTTAATTATACCCTTACCGTTAAAACGAAGTTATTTTTACCTCTCCCGTTATCAAACTTGTCATATGTATCCCTCAATTGGATGGAAAGCCACAAAATTGATCAAAATTATCCAATTTCAATTGAAATTACCCATTTCATCTTTTTGACCCAAATTCAAATCCAACCCACAAAACATCAAATTAAATCCAATATCAATTTCTTCATCTTCTTCCTTGTTGAAAAAAAAAATCATCTCTCTACTCCTTAAAAGCTACATACATTTGCAACAAACATATATTCTTGTGGATTCATCATCTTGTAGATTCAATTTTCTTACTTTAACATAATTGATCTTCATTAGAATCTACCACTAGCAATAGCTTCACTGTAAACACACCCTTCTTTCTTCATGAAGTAATTGAAATCCATAGGAAAATAAGAGTAAAAAATTCAGACCCATATGCTACAGAATCATCTTCAGGAAAAAGGACCAAAGATTATTGTTCATGAGACAAAAAAAAAGTAATTCAATCTTTAAAACCAAAAACCCATTGGATTTTTATCAATTTTCTGGTAATTGCCTCCTCCCCGAAGGTTCGAAAAAGAAAATTTCAATCCGCCATTAATGGTGGATTGTCATACCTCGGATTCATCGAATGTAAAGATTCGTTTTTCACTAAAAAAAAATAGAAGCCCTTTGAGTATTGCCTCCTATGGTTGAAACAGAAGATCAGGAAAATTGCTATTGAGATTACAAACCTATTTAGCAAGAAAAGAATTTGGTTGGGTCCTTTTAGTATCGCTAAAGAAGCTTATGAGGTTTAATGGAAGTTTATTTCTGAAAAAATTGAACTTGAGTTCTTCTTCTTCGAGTGATCCGCCATTAATGGCTAATTCTCAGAATGCAGGTTCACAAATGAGTCTCATGATATATTGAAGAAAGCTAATTGCTTGTGTTACTTGTTTGTTGGGTCGGGTTTTGGTTAGAATGGAATGATGGGTTTTTTTCCGGATAATTTATTCTGATTTGGGGTAATCTGTTAAAAGAGGGATGGGGTACATATAACAAGTTTGATAATTATAGGGGTAAAAATAACTCCGTTTTAATGGTAAGGGCATAGTTAACCAATAAACAAAGTTGAGGGGTATTTTTGACCAATTTATCTATTAATAATTTACAACATTATCATTTTTAAATAATAACAATCACTAATCTTGTGCAAACTAGAAAAGTTTCAATTCACAGTATAATTACTATAACAAGTGTCTTGCCAACAAGGATGTACTAGTCAAAAAAGAAACATACATCACCGAAAAAATTTCTTTGTTCATCGCAGGAAAAGAAGAGCTCTAGGAGTGAGGAAACACACAAAGGATAAGTCAAACAATACAGATGAATTCTAACTGCTATGACCAAGCCATTGTAGCTACTTAACTATAAAGCATAGGAACATACTGATTATTCATCTTCATATATTTTATGGAAAAAAAATAATTCCATCAACCTCCTAAGCACAGTTGGAGTCCCAAATAGCCAATTAACTCAGGAAACATGAAACTAGAAACTACGTCGCCAAAGGCGATTTGAGTAGACGAACACTGATCCTTATCTGGGGAAGATAACTCACTAGAACTGGAAGCCGCGCCACAAATTCAGGTATCAGTCCATCTGCAGTGAGATCATGACTTTCTACCAGATACAGAGAGCAACAAATGCTTCCGATAAGTGTATGGAAAAATATAAAGAGCAGTCAGCATCTAGAAAGAACAGTTATGAGCTATTGAACAAGAAGCTCTTCGCCACAAGACAGGAACAACACAAGAAACAACAAATAGGAAAAGTTTAAATCATTTAACAAGCAAAATGAAATATTTGGCAGGCCGATGTTGATTATGCAACAAGATCTATCATATGAAAAAGACTACAACCATTTTAGTAGGGTCAATAAGTAGCTTCTAGTTCCAAGACAGGAATAACGTGGGTATAAGAGACAATATGAAATGTGAAAAGCAAAAGAGAACATAAACATCAAATATTCTCTTTCATTTTCAAGTGACCAATACATATTTTTTTTCCTTTTCCCAAGTGTCCAAAAATCATAAACAAATAATTTCTCAAGGCATGCCAGTTGAACCTCAAAAAGACTTTTCACAACAGGTGTAAATGATGCTTTACAAACATACAGCCTCACACCTTTCATTTTCATAAGTTTGTTGGCTTCTCTATCAATGTATAGGGTATAAACCTACTATTATAAGATTTTAGCATTTAACTAGGTCAAGGTACTAAAATCAAATATTTGAATACTAAGCTACAAGTTCAAGAGTACTTCTGATCTAGACTATAAATGCAATGAATCCAGAAAAGATGGAGGTTTATTTGAAGAAGTTTGACAATGTAATTGTTGGCAGGCGGCAACAGCACCTCAAGCTCCAAATCTACAGGGATGAAAATGATTATACAGATGTCAACATGGAAAAAAGGATCAAAGAAAGATAGAAAAGGCAAATATTGGAAGAGGATACCTTTAACAGAACATATTGAGTTTACTAGTCTTCCCTTCTTAATGTCATCAGCTAAGTTTCCACAATCGCACCAAAAAGCAAATCGACCAAACTCTCAAAGTTCCCCATTTAAAAGTCGGGTGTAATTCACTCTGGATGGGCCAATTTCATTAGGACATCATCTACAAATACTTTGAGGATTCAACAAAATAAGACTATTTTAAAGTTGGTCTTCAATCTCCTAAGCACAGTTGGAGTTCCCAAAAGGCCGATAAAATCGTGAAAACATGAAACTAGAAACGACATCGCAGAAAGGCAAAAAAGAGTAGACAAACCTGAACAAGATGATCCTCATCCAGTGAAGCTACACTCTCTAAAACTGGAAACCGCATAACAAATTCAGATATGAGTCCATATGCAGTGAGATCATCACTTGACCTCCCCCTCCTTCCAACATGTGTAGTCTAGCAGAAGACATTCTGTTTCTTGCTGTTGAATAGGTTAGTGCCTGACATCTGATTTTCCTTGGCCAAACGTTCTTTCCTCGTAGAGATTTGTTTTCCATCCCCAACTTAATCCAATTGATTTTAAAAAGCACTAAACTATATTACTGTCAAATAGCAAGTGGTAAGTGATTTCCCATAAAATTTTTAGCCTACAATTTTTAAAAAGAAAAAGTAGACAAGAGAGGTTTTTATAGATTCAGTATACCTGAATAGTATCACGTTGTGGATGCTTCTGCACTCTATTGTCATGTACACTTACAATCTGTAGAAGAAATAAAGATGAAATGAGCAAGTGAGATTATTGATCTCCGAAAAATACTTCAAAAGAGAACACATTTGAAGTCAAGGAACTACATACATGAACCTGCAAACATGTTTACAAAGAGTAATAGGCAATTGGAACGAACAGAAGAAATAATTTGCAATAAATACTAACAGTTCCATCAAGCATCTTCTACATCACTAATGTATCTTGATGAACCAACCGAGGTCCATTCTGACTGTCAAGTGCCTTATTACTTGAAAATATACTGTACAAATAACTGTTTCCAAGAGAAATGCTTAACATGAAAATGTGAACTCGGTGTATATGCACTAGTGCTGCATTTTGTTTTCTGTGCAAGTACTCCGATTTATTCCTTTCCATTGACATCATTTGTTTATATCTTTACCATGAATGATTCCCTACACAACACATTTACTTCATACTACAGTATTGACAATTAAACTGCTTGTTAAATGGGTAAATATTATTATAACCGAAAATTCACATTCAGTTCATGCACTCATTCCTTGGTATTGAAAAGTTAAAGGTAGATGCTCAGAGCGAGTAATTTCATGAATAACTTTTACTGTCATAACCAATGATTTGGTTAATCTCCTTAGAGGAACGCTTGGATGTTTAAAAAGAACAAGACAGAGCAAACTGTTCACATCACAGACCTATCAAACACAAACTAAAGGTTACTACACATTGGAGGTGAATTGTAAAAATAACTTGCCAAATTGAACATCTTATAAGCTAGAATTATATTTCTAGATTCTTATTGTCAATCATAGAAAAGCATTTCTATTTTTGGTAGGGACTGAATATGCAGATACTCAGATATATAATGTGACGGGTTGGTGGCAAGTTGTCTTAAAATGCAAATCTATGAAAGGAAATAAATTGTTATATTTTAGGTGTTTTGATGATCCTCACAAATGCTGGGACCTGGTCCCTAGCAGAGTGCTCTCGTCCAGATACAAACGGGGTACAACTGTAAAGGTTTCATGTCAGGTGGTAGGTGAAAAGTGCAGTGTCCTACACCAATAAGAAGAGCGAACGAGATTGTATGTTTCAATATCTCACAAATGCAGGGACCTGGTCCTAGGCAGAGTTCTCTCCGTCAGATGCATAATGGATTACAGTTGTAAAATTGTCATGTAAGAGGTTGGTGAAGCGTCAACGTATTACACTAATCAGAATGGAGGAGGGTGTTTTTCCAACGGTCAATAACTCTTTATGGTTGACTTAGTCAACATGACAAACAACAAATAAATTCATTCATCCAAAGAAGGAAGTCAGCAGCAAACCTTTTCAAGAACTCGCAAAGAAGTTTGCAAGGGACCTGGCCCTGCTAGAATGCAATATGAAAAGGTGACAAGACAGCTGTCAAAAAAGCTACCACCTCTGATGTGGTAGGTGCACAACTTTTCTACAACAGGCCTTCAACCAATGTGATGGTCTCGAGTTTGTGGTGATTTATATTATCTCTTTCCAGCAAACACAAATTCAAAATTTGGCAAACTAAACTTGATTTTCTCTGAAAATTCACAAGCATGAAAAGAAGGTCAACTTCAAGGAAGAACATTGCTCAACTCAATAAAGGGACATGATAGAGTGAAGAAGAGTCTTTGTTGTATTTAGAGCTTTGTGTCTTATGTGCTTATATCTTAAATCTGGTCCTAATCTATAAAGGATTCAGATCTTGTTTCGATTTCTAAAAGTCTAAGTCATCTAGAGTTAGGTGATTTAGTGGGCAACATTGTTGTTGCTTAGTCAAAATCTAAACCGTGCAGATGGTGGTGGTTTAGTGGGCGGTGTGGTATCCGCTTAGAAAAATCTATATTAATCGATGAGGGTTAGTATAGTGGGTAGTATTATATCTACTCTGCTTAGCTAAGTGATAGGAAGTATTGCTTAGTGTGGAGATTAGCAGGCTAACCTCATTTTGTAAACTAGCTTTACTTTTGCTTGGAGAAGATTAGTGGAAGCAGTTCAAAAAGTCCTATTGAAATAGGTCGTGATTTTATTCCCTTGAGCAAGGAGGTTTCCACATAAAGTTGTTTGTTCAAGCTTTACTTTCAGCACTTGTTTTACTGTCTGTTATTGTAACTGTGCTGAGGACCTGGTCCCATCAAAACAGGTGGACGCTTACTTTTAGTTACTGTTCGTGCTGAGTCAAGGGACCTAATACTTGATTGATAATTGGACGCATACATTCCAACAAGTGGTATCAGAGCAGGTGTTGTCTACCTTGTTAACACCAATAGAGATTCCTGTGGAAAGATGGTTGCTCCACTAAACAGAAATCAAGAAGAGTCAAAGAAAGAAAGATAAGTCTCTAGTTCTAAATGTGATATCTGGTGAAACTTTTGATGAAGATAAGGAAATGATATACCTCACAAAAAGGTTTTAGAAATTGGTGAGGAAACATAGATATTTTCGAAAGGAAAGGAACTCAAACAGAGCTGCAAATGCTAACTATCTATGTCATAAGTGTTGAAAGCCAGGGCATTTCATCAGAGATTGCCCTATGCATAAGGTTGAAACCATAGAGTTTCCAAGACCTGGAGGTGAAAAAGATAGAAGGAGTGACCTGGTACCCGAAAGGAAAGTAAGAAAAGTTACAGATGACTATGTTCAGAAGAAAGTTTTTGCTGTCTGGGGGTTCCTCAAGTGAGTCAGAAGAAGATGCAGAAAACCATGAGGATGTATCAATGGTGGCCGTTGAAGATGATGAAAATGCGTTCAACTCCATTTTCCCATTAATGGCAAAATCTGATGATGAAGAGGATCTAAATGAGGTAACTCTTTTTTACCTTAAAGATGATCTAGATACTCTTCCCATTATAAATTTGAGGAAACTTGTTGCCCTGCTTATTGACTTTGTTGATGAACGAACCACTGAAAACTTAATGTTAAATGAAAAATTAAGTTTGTGTGAGGATGAGATTTCAACTCTTAAATCTCAAATATCTGAATTGAGTGTCAGGATAGGTATCTTTGAGACTGATAATCTGGAACCCAATGAGGGACCTGGTACCTCTAAAGGTGGAAAGCAAAAGCTTAGTGTCTTTGAGAAGGAACTGGAACAAAAACTTAAAACTTCTGAGTCTAAGCTGGTTGCTTTTCTTGAAATCAATGCTCAACTGAGGATAGATCTGATCAAGGTAAAGGAAGAGTTAAATCACTCTTTGAAGTGGACTAACTCCTCCAAAGTTCTCTCTAACTTATCTAGTCATAGTTTCAATTGTAAGAAGGGTCTGGGATGCAGACCAATAGAACCCCCTTATAATCCTCACAGTAAATATGTGTTTGTAGTTGATAATATCTTGTGCACTCATTGTGGGAGTAATGGTCATCTAAAATAGAATGGCGAGAAACAGAAAAGAGCTAAAGAAAGGCATGTGAAGTATGTCCAATCTGAAAATAATCAAGAAAAGAAAGAATGACCTGGTCCTCGTGCTAAATCTGTCAGGTCCGACAGTAATGTGGAAACGGAGCGCAAGGGACCTGGTCTTCGCTATCGTTTAGCAAGAACACTTTGCCCCCTTGGACAGGAAGATTTCTTGTTAAGTCTTTTGATAGCTACTGGAACTCCGTTTAAAGTGGGTTCCCAAGTCTAACAAGTAATTCTTGTGCAGAAGAGAGGAAGCAGTCAGTGTTGGTTCATAAACAGCGGATGCTCAAAGCACATGACTAGAAAGTTACAGAACTTCCTCTCTCTCAAGGCACTTCAAGGTGGAGGTGTCTCTTTTGGCAAATGTCAAGAAATGCTACATTCTTGGTGTATATTTGTGATGAATGAAATTATGCTAAGTTCTTATTAGAAAGAATGTATGGTCACAAACTTGCTCTCTTAGATGATGTTCTTGATAAAAATGGAGTTGCAAGAACTTGTATATTGATGATCTAATAACTGCTCGTTGTGACAGTCTCACTTGCCTTAGTGCTCAACGTGAGAATGTTGAGGTATAATATGAGAGACGTGCACTTGTGCATGTTTATCGACTGCACAAACTTGTGTGAAGGGACCTGGTCCTCAGTCTGCACAAAATGAAATTTCCAGATGACAAAGGTTGTGACGCTGGTGCTAAAGAGAAGCAGATCAGTTTATCTTTCATGTGGAATAAGTAGGCTTTTAATCTTCCAAAGAACTTTATGCTGAAGTGGTAAATACTACAAGTTGTATGGCCAAAAGGATGAGATTGAGAAGTTTGATCTCAATATTGCTGAAAGAATAATTGTGGTACACTCTTCCTCTAGCAAGGCTTATAAGGGTATAAAAAAATGCTCATGTGTTTGTTGATGAGTGTGGAAGAGTTTAGAAGTTGCAAAAGAAAGAAGTTTTTGAGATGGAAGGGCTGCTTCAAAATCAGAGAGATGGTCTAAATAGTGAGCTTGCTAAAGAACATTCTCTTCATGAATCTAGAAATCTCAAGAAAGTTGATGCAGATGATGAACTTGATGAGGGACATGATCCTCTAGACAGTGTTGAACAAAGATGATGCAGTTAAACTGATAATATGAATTCTGAAGGTGAGAATGAAGAAGCTGATCAAGCTCAGTCTGAAAGAAGCAAAGCATGACAATCGGTTCCGAAAAAAGCTGATCAGGTTGTCCAAGTTGCTCCTTAATAATGACTTCAAGAGAGGTAAAATTGTCAAAAACCCTCTCTTTGAATTCACTATGAAAAGAATTGATGATTATTCAGGTACATATTAATGATGTCATCTTTGAGGCAATCTTTGAGGTTTTGTGTGAAGAGTTTATGCATAATGGAAGAATTAAATCTCTTCTTGGAGCTGTAGATCAATAAAACCTCAAAAGATACCTCGAGCTGTTCAAATGGCTTAACATACTTGAAGTCAAGACAATGTTACAGAGGGGCAATGTCATCATGATGTTTTTCAAATTGGAAGATTGAGTGTCTGACATCTTCACTAAAGTCCTAAGCTAGGACTAATGTGTACTCATAGTGACATAGCTGAAGGGAAGAAGATAGCACATCGTTCATGGCAATTGATATCTGATCAAAGACGGGGACCTGGTACCAGTTCAGAGAAGCTGAAGTTGAAAAGTTTCATGTTATGGTTGCCCAAAATAATTGATACTCTCATGGGTAATAACTTAAAGTTGGATGTTGATGAATCGGGTTCAGAGACTTTATTCTTGTGTAAATGAATCACGTTTGAAGGCTGCTGAGAAAATTTTAAGTCATCTGAAAAAGACAGGGGACCTGGTCCTATTCTGTCCATTAGGAGACTTTTTGAGTTGGAGTACACAGTGATGTTGATTATGCTGGGTATCAAGCTGATGGAAAGAGTACCTCAAGAGTGGATTATGCTATACGTTCATCATTCACTCATGGGGAATTAAAGGCAAGATTCAATTGCTCTTTCACCAACTAAGACAATAAATGTAGCAAGTGCATCTGTATGGACTCAACTCTTGTGGACCAAGCAGCAACCTGAAGTTGACAAAAGTCTCACAAAAATAATCAAGTTGATGATGAAAATGCTAAAACCTTCTTGGATGGATCCTGCCTAAAGCAATCAACTCTTTCATGATTATGCAAAGGGAGCAGGTATCCTTGCTTCTTAGTTATGTATGTTTTTGCAAGTACAATTTCATACCTTTTATAGGTATACACACATGGGAAAAGGGCGAAAAGGGAAGTTAGGACAGATCTAGGCAATGACATTCAAACTACAGACTGGGACCTGGTCCTCTCTTGAAGCTTAGCACTCTTAACATTGTAGTTTAAATTACGCATGAGAACCATTGCAATTGCCACATGTCTGTCAATCAGGATCTGACCGTTGTCTCATCTTTTGAGTACCAAAATGATACTTCCTTTCCCTTTTTTTTATATTCCATATTTCTTTCTATTTCCATAGAAAAATCAATTTACCTTCCAAATATCAGGATGTTTCAAAATTCTTTTTTCTCTTCTCTCAAAACACACTTCAAATTGTTTATCCTTTATTCTTACTGGAGAATTTTCTGATGAAGATGTTTTTAAGTGTGAAGAGGGACCTGGTCCTCCAAGAAAATTGAAGAAGTGGAAATGTTGATGTCCAAAAAGGGAGAAGTTGATACTCTGATAATTCAAAGTATTCTGAATAAGAAGGTGTCTTATCTTTTTAAAAATAATTGGCAGCCACAAAGTTTCAGCTTGAAGGTTGGGCAACAAAGAATGTGAACTTCAAGAGAGGCTTATGAAAATGTCATGCTAAGGGGTATGCTCTACTAATTCTATTCGTTCAATCCCTTGCCTCTGAGTCATTCCTTCTCTTCCTAACTCTCTATGTCAATCTCATTCCTCTTTTTGGGAATTGTTGTGGTTTTCATTCGTAATCATATGTGCAATGTTTTGATGGCTGATCTTTTATTTGTTGATGAAAAATGTCTTGTTTCTACTGGTTTGTCTCATTTATGCTTTTTACTCTGCCCAAGTGGCCATGAATTTGCTTGAACTACATTTCTGTCAACTTGGTTTAATGTTTTAACCCTTTTTAATGATGTCAAAAAGGGGAAAGTTGTTAAGGTAAGGTATGAGATCAGTGGTGCTATAATTGCTTGAAGAAGACATGGTCATGTTGATAGGGGGAATCAATGGTAGCTACTTGAAGAGATATGGTCATGCTGATAAGGGGGAATAAATGCTAGCTACCTGAAAAGCACCTAGTCCTTTCGATAGAGGGAAGAAGATGTTTGTCATCATCAAAAAGGGGGGAAATGCTATTTTGATGTTTTGATGATTTGAGAAACTTCAGGGATGATGAAACTCCAGTTACCCAAAGAGTTTCTGTTGATAGGGGAGCTGGTGAATAAGTTTGTCATCGTTCAAAAGGGAGAAATGTTATTTTGATGTTTTGATTTGATGATTTGACAAACTTCAGGGATGATGAAACTCCAGTTACCTGAAGATTTCTTATTGATAGAGGAACTGGTAAATAAGTTTGTTATCATAAAAAATGGGAAAATGTTATTTTGATATTTTGATGATTTAACAAACTTCGGGGGTGATGAAACTCCAGTTACCCCAAGAGTTCTTGTTGATAGAGGAACTGGTGAATAAGTATGTTATCATCAAAAAGGGGGGAAATGTTAGTTTGGAGCTGATAATATGTTTTGATGATTTAACATACTTAGGGATCTAACAAGGAACCAAATCCTTGTTATAGGGACTGCTGACGGTGAAATGAATGATAAACTCAATGTGAGGTATATTTGTGTGTTATCATCAAAAAGGGGTAAAATATTATATTCTAGGTATTTTGATGATCCTCACAAATGCTGGGACCTGGTCCCTTGCAGAGTTCTCTCGTCCCGATACAAATGGAGTACAACTGTAAAGGTGTCATGTCAGGTCGTAGGTGAAAATTACAGTGTCCTACACCAATAGGAAGAGCGACCGAGATTGTATGTTTCAATATCTCACAAATGCAGGGACCTGCAGATCCCATACAGTGTTCTCTCCATCAGATGCATAATGGGTTACAGTTGTAAAATTGTCATGTAAGAGGTTGGTGAAGCGTCAGCGTACTACACCAATTAGAATGGAGGAGGGTGTTTATACAATGGTCAATAACTCTTTATGTTTGACTTAGTCAATATGACAAACAACAAATAAATTTATTCATCCAAAGAAGGAAGTCAGCAGCAAACCTTTTCAAGAACTCACAAAGAAGTTTGCAAGGGATCTAGTCCCTGCTAGACTGCGATATGAAAAGGTGACAAGACATCTGTTAAAAAAGCTACCACCTCTGATGTGGTAGGTGAACAACTTTTCTACAGCAGGCCTTCAGCCAATGGGATGGTCTCGAGTTTGTGGTGATATATATTATCTCTTTCCAACAAACACAAACTCAAGATTTGGCAAACTAAACTTGATTTTCTCTGAAAATTCACAAGCTTGAAATGAAGGTCATGTTCATGGAAGAACATTGCTCAACTCAACAAAGGGACATGATAGAGTGAATAAGAGTTTGTTGTATTTAGAGCTTTGTGTCTTATGTGGTTACATTGTATATCTGATCCTAATCTATAAAGGATTCAGATCTTGTTTCGGTTTCTAAAAGTCTAAGTCATCTAGAGTTAGGTGATTTAGTAGGAAACATTGTTGTTACTTAGTCAAAATCCAAATTTTCCAGATGATGGTGGTTTAGTGGGAGGCGTGGTATCCGCTTAGAAAAATCTATATTAATCGATGAGGGTTATATAGTGGGTAGTGTTGTATCTACTCTGCTTAGCTTAGTGATAGGAAGTATTGCTTAGTGTGGACATTAGCAAGCTAATCTCATTTTGTAAACCAGCTTTTACTTTTGCTTGGAGAAGATTAGTGGAAGCAATTTGAAAAGTCCTGTTGAGACAGGTCGTGGTTTTACTCCCTTGAGCAAGGAGGTTTCCACGTAAAGTTGTTTGATCAACCTTTACTTTCAGTACTTATTTTACTGTTTGTTATTGTAACTGTGCTGAGGACTTGGTCCCATCGAAACAGGTGGACGCTTACTTTTAGTTACTGTTTGTGCTGAGTCAAGGGACCTAGTCCTTGACTGATAAGTGGACGCATACATTCCAACTCAAACCATTGTCATTGTTAATCCAGTAGGGAGGGGAATTATTCTCCAGCCGACTACAACTTCCTTGCCTGGCTTGTTTCCATGAACCTGTGCACAATATTCAAGGATATGCTGTGAGAGAATAGTTGTGGCTTGCACAAAGGATCCTCTGAGTGCCGCGTAGCCGAAAAATCGCAAGAATCATGAAAACTATGTAAAGATGACGATTTTTAAATGGACAAGTTGCTTTGAAATAGGAGGCAGACTTGACAACACCATGTTTCACTGAGGAACTGTTTGGGAATGTGATGTGTTTGAGCATAAAAATACATTTGATCATAAAGGTTTGAGTGGATAAGCACTTCGATAAAATAATAAGTTGATGAACCACAATCCCAAACAACGACGTACTAGTCAAAAAGAAACCTAACTGCCATCATTGAAAAAAATTGTTTGCTCATCAAAGGAAAAGAATAAGTCACAAAATATAGATGAATTCCAACTTCTATGACCAAGTCGTTGTAGCTACTTAACTATAAAGCAGAGGAACATACTGATTATTAATCTTCATATATTTTAGGAAAAATAAAATAATACCATCAACCTCCTAAGTACAGTTGGAGTTCCCAAATTGCCAATTAAACCAGGAAAACATGAAACTAGAAACTACATCGCCAAAAGGTTAAAAGAGTAGATAAACCTGCACAAGTTGAGTCCATATGCATTGAGATGATTACTTGACCTCCCTCTCCCAATATATGTGTAGTATAACCAAGACACTTGTTTCTTGCTGTTGAATAGGTGAAATGGTGCATCCCTAAATCCCTCAAAGAGCTACTGTTATATTGGAACAGATGAGGCCTCCACAAAGTTGCAAACCCCCTCTGGTACTCCATACCATAACCAAAGTAGTGACCAAAACATCCATCAGACAATTGTCATCACTAAAGAAAAAACATTGTAGAATCTTCTTTAAAATATCACAAAATTGTATATTCTTGAATATCCGAAATCTCTGAAGCAAAATAATATGAATTACATTATGAAATTACAATCAAGAAACATCAAAAATTCAAATTCTCCATCATAAAACCCTAAAGAACCTAAGATGCAATCAAAAGAGGGAGAGTTTGTTTGACTTCACCTTAAAATCTTAAAATCACAAAATCAATATCATTGAAATAGAGAGAGGAAGATGCCAGGGATGGAAGAGAGGGGAATTTTATTTTACAAAGCTTACTCTAATGCGGGCGTTTCGACTGTGGGTTATTTAAAGACTCGAATGTGTTTGGGTAATTTATATAGATAACAGCTTCAAATTGACGCTTTTTTACTTCATGTCCGTCCGTGTCCTTTATAGAAAGTTTTTTAAAATATTACTCCTTGTACTATTGTCTACTCCGTAATTTAAACAATACATTTTTTTCTCAAGAATTAAGGATCACAAACACATTGAAATTGTTTTAGAGAGAGGGGTACATAAACGTTTTTTATAAACTTGAAAACTAGGCAAAACAAATTATTACTGCGAGATTAGTTTGATATCACCTTTTATATTTATATATTTTCCTACGCGCTAATTCTATTTTTACTTTGCATTATGAGGATAATTGATTGTACATGAATGAATATAAGAAATCTTAATGGGAACTTTCACATATAGCTATTAAAAAAAGTTTAATTATGTTTCATAGTTATAATCTGCTAATTACGACTTGTAGTATATGTTAGGGGAGGAGAGAGGTGAGCGAGAGAGGAAAATAATTTCTATTATTCGCACCTCGTTTGTATAATTCGCAGGTATGTTAGTATAATTCACGTGTATATTGTATAATTGAATAATACTCAATTCAAAATTATACAAATCTAATAAACATTAAATAACGAATTTATACAAACACAAACATTTGAGTTGTAAACAGTTATACAAATTAAAATCTACAAATTATAATAAACATAAATAAAAACCTAAAAATAATTAAATGAAATAAGAAAAAAAAAGTAGAGAAAAAAAGACTTATCTATCTATCTATCTATCTATCTATACTACCTTAAAAGCATGAACTCCGAACTTAAATGTTAAATTACTATAATACCCTCAATTAAAAATACTGAACTTTAATTATTTATTCATTTAATTAATTATATTATATTAAGACTAGTTACATTTTCACATGAAAGGGTTTTGACTTTTCTAAGGAGTTGTACCTTTTTCAAAAGGTTGTAACTTTTTTGAGGGGTCATGACATATCCAATAACTTCTTACTTTTTTTAAGGGTTGTGTTATTTTCAAATAGTTGTGTCTTTTCCAAAGGGTTGTGCCTTTTTGGATGAGTTGTGACTTTTTCATAGGGTTGTGGCTTTTTCGACGAGCAGTGATTTTTCGAAATATTGTGACTTTTCTGATAAGGAACCTATTAATACTACTATTTCTTAGCTACAATTAAAAGAGCTTCCTCTCATTTTTAATCTACGGTTTTTTAAGTTTTTAGCTTTTCTTCTTCTGAAAAAATCTCAAATGTTATTTGCAACAATTTATTAAGTTTGAAATTCAATGAAATTCAAGGTACTACAAAGAGTGGTGAATATATTGTAGAAAATTATTCATCAATTCAGACTTATATTTTTCTCTTATGATTTTCATCATAAACATACTTCCGTATTATTTGTATGCTTACAATTTATGAAGTAGCAATTCTGTCAAAAACTGTTACAAATCCTAGCTTATATCTGTCAAATCTTTAACATCTCAATGTGTGGATGTTAGGTCATATATTCAGTTGAAACTTTGCTTTTTGCTGAATAAGACGAATTTAAAACTTGAAATTTATGAATTTTCAATAATTTCATATAAAAATGAAAAATACCTTATAAGTATGCATCCAAGGGGAAACAGATCTCTTTAGTCTTTACAAAAAGGCAAGTTAAGTTTAAGTGAGTTCCTTCCCTATAACCGGATCAATTGATTGGTTTGTTAGTAGATTCTCAATATATATATATATTTCACATATTTTGTTGAAAAAATTACATAAATTCACAACTTAAGATATCATAATCCCCTCTCAAATATATTCTTATTCCCTCTCGGATACACCCATTCCCTCTAGGATTCATAGATATCACCTCTTGGATACAACCCTCCCATGAAGTAATATTTATCATTAGTAATGTATCAAACAACAAAGGAATGTATTCGAGAGTAATGAAAAATTTGAGATTTTTGTAATTGAAGAAATTTCTGGGATATGATGTAATTAAACTCTAAATATATGTGATTTCTATACTTTATACTATTTGAGAAAGTTCAACTTCAATATATTACTTAATAACCTTTTTCAAATGTTCATACGACATAAATTCGTCATTTACAATCCAAATTAGAAAGTTGAATTCCAAAAGATTCTATGCAACAATAAAATAGAGAAAATTACGTTAGATTATGAGTCAAAATATTTTGCATTCGAGGAATATATTAAATGTTGATATGTTTGAAAAAGTTCATCGATCTTCATATATTTTTGCAAGTGGTATATATTTTCTACAATGTTATCATCTTCTTTTTGTAATATTTGTACCATAAGCTTTGTATATGATAAAATACTATTCATTGATAAACCAATTCGTAAAGATCGATTCAAAACCTTTCAAATCTCTATTCCTTCAACTTAAATATAATGTGTTTGTAGTTTGCTTTGTCGGGGAATTTTCTGATACATTTCATTATTGTCTTCGATAATAGAATACTTATATTTTGTTTTGGTATTAATATTGAAAGTATTTATTAAAAACTTGACTTCTAACTTCCACAACAATAAAGACAATTATGAAATCAAATTTATTTATATATTCAATAACAATTATCATAATGTTATATTTTAAATATTGAAAGCAATTTTATTTCTATATACGATATAATTGACGTATAATGTTATATTCTAAATTACATTAATAATTTTTTTTGATACTACACTCTAAATATCATGTCGTAAAAGAAAACTTTGAATCTTACCCCCACAAAATAACCAATATACTTGTTTTTCTTTTTTAAGTTATTATTTAATTTTTAATTTTTTTCTTCCTCTATATTTCTCAAGTCCTTTTCTATTGACATTTTCATTTTTTGTTTTTTCTTTATTTTTTAACTGCTCATATTTCTTTATTTTGTAGTTTAATATTCCTTAGAATTTGAATATTAATTTTTTTTCTTGTCAAATTTTCTCTGTTAAATAGTTTATCATATCTGATATTAAGAAAATATTTATCATATAAAACTGAAAATTTTATATTTTTTAATCTTTTGAATACATTATCGAATCGTAAATTTCTTAATAGTCAAACATTTTTCATTATTTTAGGCATGTAATTTTATATTTCTTCAAATTAATTAAAAAATATTGATATGTCATTTTAAAGATTATTTTAATAATCAAGATACGAATTTAGTGGTAATATTTTGTAACAAATATTACAAATATGTTTACGCAATAATACTTAAAGTATATTTAGGAACAAAATATTAACTATTCAAACACATTTTATTTTAAATTTGTTCAAAATTTTCTTTCAAAAACATGTCACAACAAGCTTAGCATTTACTATTGTTTCTAAAAAATTAATTAATTAAAAAATATTGATACGTCATTTTAAATATGATTTTAATAATTAAGATACGAATTTAATGGTCATATTCTGTAACAAATATTAAAAATGTTTACACAATAATTCTTTAAAGTATTTTTAGGAACAAAATATTAATTATTCAAACACAGTTTATTTTAAATTAGTTCAAAATTTTCTTTCAAAAACATGTCAAAATAGTCTTAGCATTTATTATTGTTTGTAAAAAGTTAATTAATAGAAAATCTTTATTTTAAAATAATTATTAAAATATGTTTATGGGCCAATTTTCAAAGTAAAGACATGTGTGAATTCTTCTAAATTTTTATTTTGATCATTCTACAAAAAAAATCTATAGAAAATGTAGGTCCAAATTAAATGTCACATCATTAGGATACACATGATATTTAAGAAAAGATATTTGGTTGTATTATTATTATAAAATTTATTACCTCTTTTTTGATGCCATAAAATAAAAACAAACATTCTAGAATATTTATGAAATGACAAATTTGCCCTTGGTCGTCCTCAACTTGGCTCTTCTATATAAAAAAAATGTAAATTTTTAGAAAAAATCTTACCCAAAACCCTAACATCGGCTTGCTTGGTAAAACTCAGCTCCTGTGTGTGAATTGTGAGTTTAACATAGAGCGGCGGAGCGGGGTCTTACCTTGTGTGACGTTTGTGTGATTTGTGATTTATTACATATGAGTGGCGGAGCGGTACCTTGTGCGTCATCTGTGTGATTTTTCTGTCTGTAATTTGTGAGTTATTACATAAGCGCGATGGAGCAGGGTTTTACCTTGTCTGCATCCCGATAGCGGCGGATGGATAGCCTAGATCCGCAGGCTTAGCCCTAAAAAATATAACCAGTAGCCTAGATTCGCCAGCTTGTCCATTCATGCTTAAATTGTTCCTGAAAACCTTTACCCAATACCTTAGATCCGCCGACTTGGTCATTCATGTTTAAATTGTTCCTGAAAACCCTTACTCAATACCTAGATCCACTGACTTGGTCATTCATGCTTAAATTGTTCCCAAATTTCCTTACCCGATACCGTAATTTGCCGGCTTGTCCATGCTTACTTAAATTGTTCTCGAAAACCCTAACCCTAGATCTGTCGTTGCCCTCAAGTATGATGACCAAGAGACTTTGTTGTTGTTATTTATAATTCCATTTGAATTAGAAATGGCTAGTGGTTGCTGGTGAAGAAAGTAAAGAAGTCAACAGGAGGATAGGAAAAGGAGGGCTATTCAGGCGGTTTTCCCTAATTGGTCTGCAATTCTTACAAAGTAAGTAATTTTTGGATTATTTATTATGCTTATAGGTTGTTTTTCCTCTTAATTTTACTTGGTTTTAAAATTTTATTTCTCTTGTTTAATTTCCATTTAGTCCTTACAACTTGTCTGACCTGGAACAAAGTAATGATGATAACCAGACTCTAGTAATCCGAATCATTCCTATATAAGAAGAAGCAAATGTCGAAGTTTCATCTCAAACCATCCGTTGAAAATTTCCAGACTCATGTCCACTTAACAGTCCATCATCATATGTCAAGATAGTTACTTGTCAGATGGTGATGGAACGTTAGGTAGACATGCATCTGGCGATTTACATCTGCTTCTTCTTCTTCTATAAGAATGGTTCTGACTGCTGAAGTTTGTCTATCATTATAGCCTTGTTCCAGGTCAGACAAGTTGTAAGGACTGTTAAATAAGAAAAATAGTAGATTAAAACCAAGTAAAATTAAGACAACTAAAGCTACAGAACATAAAAAATAATTTAAAAATTACTTACTTTAGAGGAATGGCAGACTTATTAGGGAATACCGCCTCAATCACCCTCCTTTTCCTATACTCCTGCTCTGGCTTCTTGACTCACTTCACTACCAACCACTAGCCATTTCTCATTCATATGGAACTACAAATAACAACAATAAATGGGGTTATCACAACAATGTGTACAGAAGCTATTCAAATGCAAAATCTAATACTCCTATGCTTTTTTATTTTTGGGAAAAGGATCTGATATACCCCTCAACATTGTCATCTGGAGATGATATACCCCTCGTTATGAAAGTGACTCATATATGCTCTAAATAACAAAGTTAAGGTGAGTCACTTTCGTAACAAGAGGTATATCATCTCTAAATGACAAAGTTAAGGGGTATATCAGACCCTTTTCCCTTTATTTTTTTTACTTTGTTTGTATATAAATTTTTATGAAATAGATTCGGATAGACATCCTTAAGCCTCTTAACTCAAAGCCCTAACCTTGTAGGGTGTGATCATCTATAAAAATATGTATCTTTGTTGCCCAAAGTCTTATGCAAAATCTTTACACTTCTTGCCATACATTTACATTGAGTTTAATTGCATATTTTTTTATTTAGATAAAGACGTGTGGTACTATAGTTATATAGCCAAGAAATTTACCAGGAAATTTCAATTTCGCCCTTAAAGTACACTTTCCATTGGTTCCAGACATTCCAAACTTTGATGAATTGACTATGAAGAGCCAATCAAGCTGTTCACATTTTAGTTGGTTCTCCTTACATGCGAACTCCTCGACATGTAGTACCGCTTCTTTGAGGAAATTATTGTTAGGTTTTAAAGGTATGAATAGGAAATGAAGGGTTGTGACTCTCCTGAAGGGTTGTCACTTTGCCAGAGGGTTGTGTCCTTTCTAAAGGGTTGTAACCGATTGAAAGTTTGTGCCTTTTCGAAAGTGTTGTGACCTTTCTGGAAGATTATATTCTTTCCTAAGAGTTGTGTCTTTTACCCTTTGTTTGCTATAAATAGAGAGATTGTCTCTCATTTTTCAGCATTGAATTCTTCCCTTCTTTTGCATACATTTCTTACAAAATAAAATCAATCGATCGTGTCTGTATGTGTGATTAGTTGCTGTCATTTTGAGTTCGTTGAAATTATTGAAGTTTGAGGTACCGCTACTTCTTTAATGGTTAATCTGTTTTATCTGGGAGAAATTAATTTGTAACCTCGGGTACTTGAGGGGATTAAATTTCTTAAGGACACACAGTGGATTCTGTGGGCTCGGATAGTTCTTTGTGTTTTTCTTTTCATCTTTTATTTCTTCTGGTTTGCTAATCTGAATACAGGAGACAACAAGCTTAAGAAATTTAAATTGATGGTATTTTCTGTGGTAAGGAAATTACTTTTATTTTTTGTGTTCTTTTTGTTGGAAAGAAGAAGAAAAAGAAAATTATTTTATCGTATGATAAAAGAGATTTGAGATGAATTAGTATTACTTTAATATGTTCGAGAATATAATCAGTAGTACGTTTTTCTTTGATGGGTAAGATTAATCTTATATTTTTCCCAAGTTCATTCAAGCATTGCACCCCTTTAGTTTTATTTTCAATAAGAAAAGTTATTTTGTGCATAAAGGTTAAGATATGCACTTTAAAAAAAAAATTATATTCTTGGTTTTACATAACTATGAGAAGAAGTAAATGTTCAAATATTTGAACCTGATTTTAGTTTCTTGTTGAAATTAAGTGTCTTCTTGAGAAAAATAAGAATATGATGGAAACTGAGAAAAGAAAAACAATAGCAAGGTAAGTTACTTGCATGGAATCATTGTTGACAAATACAATATGATTCAATGAGAGTAAAAATCAAGTTCTATTTTTATTTCACTTGATTATTTTTTTTTCCCTATCCTTTATAAGTTATGATATTTATCTCATAAATTTTAGGATAGATGGTCATTATGTGATGATTATTACTAATATGTATTATGTTAAGATGGGGGAAAAAACTTTTGTAGCTTTATACTCCATGAAAAATTTGATTGTGTTTGAATTTTGGAGACTAAAGTCTTCTGATTTTTTTACTCCTTTGGTTTGAAGAATATAAGAAGTTCATGAACAAATCAGATTGTGCAGTGGTTTAAAGAATATAGAAACTTCACCAATTGTTAGATACTCTGTTTCAATGAATATTCTGACTTGAAGAGTACAAAATCTTCGTCACGAATATTAAGGCTAAATGATTTGAAAAAACTTAAAATCTTCATTGTTAGCTAGAAGCAGTGTTGTATTTGAGGTTTCTGGAGATTAAAACCTTTTTAGTTTACTACTCTGTCTGAATGTGAAACTGATACGAAGAATATAAAAACTTCATCAGAATTCAAGGTTCATTCGGTTAACGATTAAAAGAATATAAAAACTTCATCGTTAAACTAGAAACAAGTTGTATAAAGATTGAATCTTTATTGTTACTATTCTACATACTAAGTGGTCTGTCTAGTTGTGACAGATGAAAGAAAAAAAAACACTAGTAACATAAAATTAGTGATTTTTGTGCCTACAATGGGCGTTTCTATGGATTAAATGTCCAAAAGAAGGTTTCGTGTTGTCAATGTGTAGTTGATGGTATACAATTTGAAAGCATGCAAAAAATATGTGGAAAATAATTTTAAATATTTGAAAAATATTTTTGAGAACATATTTAAAATCCGGTTCTTTACTTGTGATAAAGACAAAATTAGACTTACTATCTAATTTAAACTTGAAAGTACAAGATATGAAATTTGATGACATTCTTGTATTATATTAGACCCATAAAATTCTTGGAGTATATTTGATATTGTGGTCGTTGAGTCACTCTTTACTAGTATATGATATGACTAGTATAAAACCACAAAATTATATTACTCGTTCAAAAGAATTGTATTCTCTGATGAAAAAGTTTCACTTAAAATATTGTGATTTTTCATGAAAAAATATGTCTATTAATTTTTTTTAATAGAAATGAACATTGGTGAGAAGTGACATGTTATGTTTGTGTTGTAAAACAAACTTTTGGGTCATATTGCTCTTATTGGACCAATGAGACTATGGTCATGGGTAATTCTATAACAAATTGAACGTTATGGAAATGTACATATGACAAGGTGTTGACTGTAAAACAATGTCTGTATTTGAGATAAAATATAAAAAGTAAAGAACAAAATATTTATTGGAAAAAGGTTACCTCACAGAAGGTCTTTTCAAACTTAGTGTTTTTGTTTGTTCTTACTTGCTTGACTCAGATTGTTTTTGACATGAATGATTGAGACATGTCAATTACAAAACCTTGAAAAAACTAATCAACTTAATAGTTTTGTCTAGCTTCTAGTGCAATAAATCTATGTCAAGTATGTGTTGTTGAAATGAATTAGAATACCTTTAAATTGATTTACACTGATATTTGTGATATGAAATCAACACCATCTCGTGGTGGGAAAACGTGTTTCATAAATTTTATGGACAATTGCAGTAGATATTATTATGTTATTTGTTGACTGGTAAGGATGAAGCAATAGAAATATATAGGCAATATAAAATTGAGTTGAAAGTCAGTTGAATATTTTCACGATTAGAAGTGGTACATGTGAAGAATATGAATCTTCTTTTGCAGAAAATGAAATCATTAAATTACTGCACATACTCACCTCAATAAAATTGTTGACAAGAAAAAAAACTGAACTTTAAAGAAAATGTTGAATCTCCTACTTATAAGTTCAGGTTTATCACAAAACTTGTGGGGGGATGCTATCATTATAGCAAAAGAGAACAATAATTTTTTTTGTATGTTCAGAAAGAGAGAAACATAAAGTTTTATCTGTTAATAAAGGGGGCAACAAATAGACAACTTTTGGTTGTTAAGAAAAGGAGCAACAAAACTTTTATCAGACTTTGTTGTATCTTGATAGAAAATTGTTTGTTGTCCCTTAGAGTATATACAAGCAATAACTCTTGAAAGATATTGATCTAACAATTTTCAATACAGTTTATTCCATATGAGAAATGGAAATGCAGGAACTATTCCCAAACAGGTCAAAATAAGACCTAAGACTGCGGATTGTATGTTCATTGAATATGCTACAAATAGTAAAGCATGTTGATTTATGATTCATAAGTCCGAACCACCAGATAGTCATGTAAAGGGTCTAAACGACCTTGAAAAGAACCAAAGAAGAATGCACTTAATAAGGAGATTTAGAGGCGTAGTAAATGTCAATGGACAAATTACTTCCTCCAGGTTTTATTTTGTAATATTTCTTCTTGAAAATGAGTTGATATAGTCGAAAAAGATATGTCTTTTGTGGACTCATCCTTTTTGGAAAGAGTCTGTTATAGTAAGATAGATTCAATCTTGAGTAACCATACTTGAGAGTTGGTTGATCTTCCTTCAGGAAAAAAACTTTTGGGTTCAAAGTGCATCTACAAAAGAAAAAAAAAGTTGATGCAACTATTGACAAATACAAAGCAAGATTTGTTGTCATAGGCTTTAGAAAATGACAAATCCTTGATTATTTTGACATATAATAGCCCCTAACTAGGATTACATCAATTCAGATGTTAATTGCGCTAGTTGCGAATTTGTCAAAAATGGATGTAAAAATATATTTTTTTGAGGAAGAAATTACATGGAACAACCTGAGGATTTAGTGGTTCTTGGTAAAAAAAAATGTGTAAACTTGTTAAGTCACTTTATGTACTAAAAACAAGCGTCCAAATAACGACATGCGAAGTTTGATCAAACTACATTGACAAATGAATTCTAGATTAATGAATGTGATAAATGTTTTACATTAAAGACATTCCAAATCACAAGGTCATTATTTGTTTTTATGTTGATGACATGTTGATCATCAAAAGAGACACATATGACATAAATGCT
Organism: Solanum sitiens; assembly: GCA_016801875.1. Lineage (NCBI taxonomy): Eukaryota > Viridiplantae > Streptophyta > Magnoliopsida > Solanales > Solanaceae > Solanum > Solanum sitiens. The sequence continues at coordinate 519,531 of JABWTJ010000089.1, read as the reverse complement.
ACTAAACATATGCTAGAAAGTAACTTATATATGAAAGAAATTAAAGTTACTAATGTGATTGAAAAGGTACTTGAAAAGTTCAAGTAGTTGGATTTCAATATTGACTAGACTCCAATAATGTGAGCTTTGTACTTCAAAAGAATGAAGGAAAAGGTGACTCACAATTGAATTATGCTAGATTATTGAGAAGTATGATATATGTCGTGAAATGTGTAACAATCCAAAAAAAAAATGATGAATAGGATCAAGACTTAGGGTGTCAAGATTTAAGGTGGATAAACTAATTTAATAAACTGATAATTATTAATTTGATTAATAAAAAGGAAAATCAGATTTTTCTTTATTTATTTTTAGTTAATTAAAATCCTAACTTTTGACTAAGTCTTAAATTTAGTCTCCTAATCCTAAGACAACTCTCTCCCTCACGTTTCTCAACTCTCTCACGTTCTCAATCTCTTTCACGTTGGTTCTTCCAAAATAACAACAAAAATCAGAAATACATCAAGAGTTCTTCACACTTGAAGAACTCACAAGAATTTTTTTTAGTAAAAGATAAAGTAATCAAAACGTCAAGGCTAGGAGAAGTTCATCGAGTAGAGGTAATTTGAAGTGAATTGATCGTGGTTTGGAGGAGTTTCCGGGCAGCAGCTTCAAGCTTGAACAACGTAAAAAGGTATGGGTTTCTCTCATGGAATTCTTTCTCCAAGAGTACTTTCTTTCGAATGTTCTTAAACTCTTGAAACTAAGGTTGTTCCCCTTCGTATGTCCTTGTCCTTAGCTCCCAAACGAATTCGTAGGATGGGTATGTTGTGCTGTTAGAATTAGGCATGATTTACATGTTTATGTTAAATGCGAACGTGTTTATGTGAAGAGGTTACGAAAACTATATTCAAAATACGATTAATAGTTGATGTTGTATGTGCATTGTGGGCAGTGGTTGTAGCCACTGTTTTGGCCTCGAAAATTCGTGGTTTTTGGTGTAGTTTATGCGTATAATGTGATGTTTAATAAATTGATAATTATTAATTTGATTAATAAAAAGGAAAATCAGATTTTTCTTTATTTATTTTTAGTTAATTAAAATCCCAACTTTTGACTAAGTTTTAAATTTAGTCTCCTAATCCTAAGACAACTCTCTCCCTCACGTTTCTCAACTCTCTCACGTTCTCAATCACTTTCACGTTGGTTTTTCCAAAATAACAACAAAAATCAGAAATACATCAAGAGTTCTTCACACTTGAAGAACTCACAAGAATTTTTTTTTAGTAAAAGATAAAGTAATCAAAACGTCAAGGCTAGGAGATGTTTATCGAGTAGAGGTAATTTGAAGTGAATTGATCGTGGTTTGGAGGAGTTTCCGGGCAGCAGCTTCAAGCTTGAACAACGTAAAAAGGTATGGGTTTCTCTCATGGAATTCTTTCTCCAAGAGTACTTTCTTTCGAATGTTCTTAAACTCTTGAAACTAAGGTTGTTCCCCTTCGTATGTCCTTGTCCTTAGCTCCCAAACGAATTCGTAGGATGGGTATGTTGTGCTGTTAGAATTAGGCATGATTTACATGTTTATGTTAAATGCGAACGTGTTTATGTGAAGAGGTTACGAAAACTATATTCAAAATACGATTAATAGTTGATGTTGTATGTGAATTGTGGGCAGTGGTTGTAGCCACTGTTTTGGCCTCGAAAATTCATGGTTTTTGGTGTAGTTTATGCGTATAATGTGATGTTTATTATAATGAAATATGTATGGTTGAATAACACCCTTTTATCTAGGTAAACGTACGAAAGATGTGACAAAAAAAATGGGTGAAAGACAATAAACGTTTTTCCAGAAATCTGGAAAATTTTCACTTTTTAAAGAAGTGAGACCACCAGGTTTCGAACCTGTGACCTCCTTCTCTAGTGCTGGACTTCGCGAGAAAAAAAAATGGGGGCTGGGAGAATCGAACTCGTGACCAGCCCCTGTCGTCTCAAGAAGAGAAGAAGAAAAAAATATGGGGGGAGCGAGGGATCGAACTCGTGACCGCTTGGTCACTGGAGTTCACGAAAAAATAAAAGAAAATAAGGGGGGAGCGGGGGATCGAACTCGTGACCGCTTGGTCACTGGAGTTCGCGAAAAAATAAAAGAAAATAAGGGGGGAGCGGGGGATCGAACTCGTGACCTCTTGGTCACTGGAGTTCGCGAAAAAAATGAAAGAAAATAAGGGGGGAGCGGGGGATCGAACTCGTGACCCTTGGGTCCCTGAGTTTCGCGAAAAGGAAGAGAAAATTAAAGGGGAGGCGTGGGATTCGAACCCACGACCTCCCAGTGCGCGCAAGAGAGAAGGAGAAAACAAAAAAAATAAAAAAAATAAAAGGGGGCTGTGGGGGTTCGAACCCACCACCTCACAGTTCCCCCTTCAGCGAATTTAACAAAAAATAAGGGGGTTGTGGGGGTTCGAACCCACAACCTCCCCATTGTAGAGAAAAGTTTTTAAAAATTTAAAAATTTAAAGAGGTTGTGGGGGCTTGAACCCTCAACCCTTTGATTAATTAAGAGGGAAATTAAACTAGAAAATTTATCCTTTGCTACAAATGTTGAGATTTAATTTAAAGTTTAATGTTATGAATATTAGAAATAAAATTAATAAAAAAATATAAATGATATCCAAGTGATTCAAGATTTGGGTTTCCTTGCCCAAAATTCCGTATTGATGCATAAGTCATACGTGAGTAAATTATCCAAAAATGATGCCATCTACTTAGATCAAAAAAATAATAATTAAGATCTTGGCATAAATACAAGATACATAAGTATTGTACTACATAATTTTAGGAAAGTAAGAATCACTTAACGAATTATGAATGAAGCCCATGGCTTGTATGTATAGACACATAAGTCTAACATACGTTCAAAAGTAAGTGAACCTAAGATGTATGTAATGAAATGACGAACCCTAGAAGGGTTAAGTATGAGTGTAAAATACACTAAAAGGCCAAGTGCATTGGCATATGAAGAAATGAACATTCACGTAACAAGAGGTGAGTAACTATGAAAAGTAAGGTGCTAATAATGAAGAATGTGGTGACAACATGATGTGAGGCTAATGTAAATGATGAGAGCAATCTCAAATGAGTCTAAGTAAACGTTATTAAAGCGGACTCACCTATGAGAGTGTAGGATAATGAAGAGACCAGTCTCTATGAACACTCTAATGAAAGTATTGAGCTTAACACACTTAATACTAATTATGAGATGAGAAATCATCTAATGAGCTATAATGTCCTTATACTAGAAGCCAGCTTCCATGACGTATGAGATGAATGAAATGAAACTTTATACTGAGCACCGATAGACTAGCTATGAGTGGTGATGCCTTCTTTCGGGAAGGGCGAAGGTTCACGTAACTCTCATGAGATGAGACTGTCCGGCCTGCCTGGTATGGGTCTCCATATATCTCCTAGTCTTTGAACCTATACTGCCAACATAGGGATCTGGCGGGGTTAAATTCCCATGTACGCTAGCATGTTATTGGGTCACTTTGGCCGGTGATTCCACCTCTTTTCGGTGTGGGGGAGACACTGGATTTCATGATGCTCACATGATCTATGTCGGTTAAAGTTAAAGTTCCAAATGAATGAATGAGGCCAGCCTCAAATGAAGCACATAAAGAATTGAATGATACCGAAGGTGTTAGGGTAGGATAATCAAGAGGTGTGCTAGACTCAGGTAATAACATTAGGTTATTCCTGATCATTGCACAGCAAACCCGATGAAAGTCTTAAACTACACCCTAGGTAAAGCTGGTGTTCTCACTGGCCTATGAATGAAATGCAATGAAGTACGTATGAATGAATGAAGCAGACTCAGTGTTTGCTAATGAAGACTCCCTAGTTGAGGTCCCATATGTTGAGCCCTCATTTTGGAAAGTCTTAATGTTAAGTCCATGATTTCAAGGTATCATGGCATATGAATGAATGATACGAACGAAGCTATGTGTTATGTGTTATGTGCTATGATATGTGTTGTATGCAATACGATATTGAGTATGATGCATGTTACCCTCATGGCATGACCTTCCTAATCTCAAATTGGCAAGTCCACTGACTTGACTTCCAAAAATCATGTTGTTAGGAAAGAGCTATTCTTTCTCATGCATGTCCGTGGTGTGTGCTTGCATATACCCGTACTTAGTACAAGTGTGTACTAACCCTATACATCTATACCATTTTAGGTGCAGGTACAGGTGGTCGATAGAGTTGCAGGATCATCGTTGCAGCTATCCATACGTCAGCATTCATCCGGAGTTTGGTAGGTCCTCATGCTTCGAGGATACTACTGTTTTATATTCTAGCGTAGCTTTAGAGTTGAGCTAGTGGAACATGTTCCACTAGCGTTTCTTTATTGCTCTTTATTCAGATTTTGTATTTGGGCCATTTTGGCAATTATACAATTAAGATTTATGAACTATTTCTTTCAGTTGTTTATCTCTTTAATGTTAGATGGTTAATGATGAACGATTATAAAATTTTAAGAATGTTTGGCAAGCATGTTTAAAGAACAAAAAGTTTCAAATTTTCCGCTAAAATTAACCTATGTAAAGTAAGTATGACGTAAGTAGGCTTGTTTGCGACCTCTGAGAGGTCAACGACGCCGGTCTCGTCTGGGGTCTAGATTCCAGTCATGACAAAGTTGGTATCAGAGCACTAGGTTAAATTCCGAGAATAATGAGTTCACATCAACCACATTGAGTAGTTTCTAAGTCATGGTAGTGAAGTGCACCACTATCCTGAATTAGAGACTGCATGATGCGTAGGAAATTTTCCTTCTTCTGATCTTATCGTGCTTTTCTGAATGTCTGATTTCTTGGTGTTATGAGCGTATCTAACATCAATCTTTGTTGTTTTCAGAGAATGGACCCTAGGAGGGCTATTGATAAGAGGAGAGGAAGAGCAGCTACTAGGGGCAACCGAGTTCCACCCTAGGCTCCAGCTGCAGGAGGGGATGTGCCAGTTAATCCAGCTGGGTTGACTGATGCTGAGGTGAGGGCATCTCTGGCCCAGATGGCACAGGCCATTGCTATGCAGGCCCAGGCCATGACTACCCAGGTCAACCGGCAGAATGTTCAGAGGGAGAACCCACCGGTTCGTAGCATGGCTGACAGGCTGAGGGATTTCATGAGGATAAATCCTCCTATTTTCACAGGGTCTAGGACTGCAGAGGATCCCCAGGAGTTTGTGGATAAGGTGCATAAGATCCTGGTGGCTATGGGGGCCACTGACATTGAGAAGGCTGAGCTGGCTTCCTATCAGCTCAAGGATGTTGCACAGACTTGGTGCAAGATGTGGCAAGATAGTCGCGTCTTAGGTGGAGTGCCAGTCACATGGGAGCTGTTCAAGATAATATTTCTGGAGAGATTCTTCCCCAGGGAGATGAGGGAGGCCAAGGTTGAGGAATTCATCAACCTTAAACAAGGCTCTATGACAGTCAGGGAGTATTCCCTGAAGTTTGTTAAGCTGTCAAGGTATGTTATCTTCCCTCGTAATACATAGCAAGAATGAGGAGAATACTGAACTTTGTTGAAATCATCCAGGTATGCTACTTCCCTGATTGCTAACAACAGAGATGATATGAGCAGGTTTCTCACAGGAATCAATTGGGACCTGGAGGAGTAGTGTCGATCTGCGATGCTCCATGATAATATGGATCTTTCCAGGTTGATGGTGCATGTCCAGCAGGTATAGGACAGCCGCAGAAAGAGAGGTGTTCGTGATGCTAGGAGGCCTAGGCCTCAAGATCAGGCAGGACCCAGTCATGGAGGCCACAGGAACAACTTTGGAGTCCGTGAGCAGCCAAGGTTCAAAAGGGGGCAGCAGAGTTCTGGGAATTTTAATCCTCAGAGAGGTGCTACAACTACAGGAGGCATACCTAAGCCCAAGAGGGGCAATGGAGGTGAGATGCAGCGTTCTAAGAAGAATTGTGCTAAGTGTGGCCGAGCTCACAGTGGAGAGTGCACACAGGGCACTAATGCCTGCTTCGGTTGTGGTAAGAGTGGACACATGGTCAGAGACTGTCCACAGAACAGAGGTCAGGCTGGAGGTAATGCTCAGCCTAGGCCTAATCCACAGGGTGCAGCAGCAGGCGAGCCTCCTAAGAGGAACCGGTTCTATGCCCTGAAGGGCAGAGAGGAGTAGGAGAAGTCCGCTGATGTGGTCACAGGTATGCTGCAAGTGTTCTCAACTTCTGTTTATGCTTTACTTGATCCAGGGTCTACACTTTCCTTTGTAACTCCTCTTCTTGCTCTTACTTTTGAGATATTGCCTGAAGTTCTACATGATCCTATAGTGGTTAGTACACCTTTAGGAGAGAATGTAAGAACTGATAGAGTATACAAGGATTGCCCAATAGTTGTGAGTGGTAAAACTATGTGTGCAAACCTGCTTGAGTTACCCATGCATGATTTTGATGTTATACTTGGCATGGATTGGCTTCACAGTTGTTATGCTTGCTTGGACTGTCGTAGTAGAGTGGTGAGATTTCGCTTTCCTAATGAAGAAGAGTTAGTCTGGGAGGGGTACAATTCGAGTCGTCCTAACCCCTTGATTTCTAACCTTAAGGTCAATAAAATGATGTCCAAGGGGTTATTGTGTCATCTTGTGAGTGTTAATGCTTTAGATCATGACATTTCTTCCATAGACTCAGTACCTGTAGTGAATGAGTTCTTAGATGTGTTTCCTGATGATTTACCTAGAGTCCCTCCCCTTCGAGAGATTGACTTTGGTATCGATTTAGAACCCGATACTAAACCAATCTCAATTCCTCCTTACAGAATGTCTCCAGCTGAACTCAAAGAGTTGAAACTGCAGTTAAAAGATCTCACTGACAAGGGTTTCATTCAGCCGAGCATATCCCCTTGGGGCGCTCCAGTGTTGTTTGTAAAGAAGAAAGATGGAACCCTTAAAATGTGTATCGATTATCGGCAGCTCAACAAAGTCACTATAAAGAATAAGTATCCACTCCCCAGAATAGATGATTTGTTCGATCAACTCCAAGGGTCTAGTTTCTTCTCTAAGATTGATCTTCGTTCAGGGTATCATCAGCTTAGGGTTAGGGATGGAGATATCCCAAAGACAGCCTTTCGTACCCGCTATGGTCACTATGAGTTTTTAGTCATGTCATTTGGTCTCACGAATGCACCTGCTGCATTTATGGATCTCATGAACAGGGTCTTCCGTGAATACCTTGACTCTTTCGTCATAGTATTCATTGATGACATTCTCATCTACTCTAAGACCAAGGAAGAGCATGAACAGCATTTGAGACTAACCTTGCAGGTACTTAGACAGCATCAGTTATATGCCAAATTCAGCAAATGTGAATTCTGGCTGAGATCAGTGACCTTCCTGGGTCATGTTGTGTCCGATCAGGGCGTGGAGGTGGATCCCAGGAAGACTGAGGCTGTGAAGAACTGGCCAAAGCCTCTTACTCCCACTGACATCCGTAGTTTTTTGGGATTGGCTGGTTACTACCGCAGGTTTGTGGAGGGCTTTTCTTCCATTGCTGCCCCATTGACAACTTTGACTAAGAAGAAAGCCAAGTTTGAATGGACGGAGACTTGTGAGAAGAGTTTCCAGGAGCTCAAGGACAGACTCACGTCAGCCCCGGTGCTTACTTTGCCTAAGTGTGGTGAGAATTACACTGTTTATTGTGATGCATCTAGGGTTGGTTTGGGTTGTGTTCTTATGCAGGTTGGTAAGGTGATAGCCTATGCATCCAGACAGCTCAAGGTTCATGAGAAGAATTATCCCACACATGACCTGGAGTTGGCAGCTGTGGTGTTTGCACTGAAGCTGTGGAGGCATTATCTGTATGGAGTGCATGTAGATGTGTTCACAGACCATAAGAGCCTCCAGTACGTGTTCACACAGAGGGAGTTGAATCTACGTCAGCGGAGATGGTTGGAGCTGTTGAAGGATTATGACATGAATGTGCACTACCATCCAGGTAAGGCTAATGTTGTAGCTGATGCTTTGAGCAGGATGAGCATGGGAAGTACAACTCACGTTGAGGATGAGAAGAAGGAGCTGGTGAAAGATGTACACATACTAGCCAGACTGGGTGTGCGTTTGGTTGACTCCACTAGTGGGGATGTTTCAGTTCATCCTAGTTCTGAATCATCCTTGGTAGTTGAAGTCAAGCAGGGTCAGCATCTAGATCCTGTGTTTATGGAGCTGAAGGACTCAGTGCTGATGAAGATGAATGAGTCTTTCGCTTTGGGAGGTGATGGCATACTTAGATATCAGGACAGGCTGTATGTGCCAGATGTGGATGATTTGCGGACTAGAATCGTTGCAGAGGCCCATGGTTCCAGATATTCTATACATCCAGGTTCCACCAAGATGTATCATAATCTTAAGCAGATTTATTGGTGGGATGGCATGAAGAAGGACATTGCAGAATATGTGGCCAAGTGTCCTAATTGTCAGCAGGTTAAGGCAGAGCATCTTAAACCTGGTGGTCTGACTCAGATTATTGAGGTTCCGACTTGGAAATGGGAGGCCACTAATATGGACTTCGTGGTTGGGCTTCCGAGGACTAGGAGGCAGCATGACTCTATATGGGTTATTGTGGACAGATTGACTAAGTCTGCCCACTTTATCCCTGTGAAGTCTACTTACAGAGCCGAGGATTATGCGAGACTCTACATTGATGAGATTGTGAGATGGCATGGGATTCCCTTGTCTATTATTTCAGACAGAGGAGCTCAGTTTACTTCTCATTTCTGGAGATCTTTCCAGAAGAGCTTGGGCACGCAGGTGAAGCTTAGCACTGCCTTTCACCCTCAGACAGATGGGCAGGCCGAGCGCACCATACAGACATTGGAGGATATGTTGAGAGCGTGTGTGATTGACTTCAGAGGTAACTGGGATGACCATCTGCCTTTGATAGAGTTCTCGTATAATAATAGCTATCACTCCAGCATTGGGATGGCACCGTTTGAGGCACTGTATGGTAGGAGGTGTAGATCTCCAGTTGGGTGGTTCGAGGTTGGAGAGTCATCCATTTTGGGTCCGGAGATCATTCAGGAGGCCTTAGAGAAGGTCAGAATGATTAGGGACAGGTTGACTACTACTTACAGTCGGCATAAATCCTATGCTGATAACAGAAAATGGCCCTTAGAGTTTGATGTTGGTGACCAGGTTTACTTGAAAATATCGCCTATGAAAGGGGTAATGAGATTTGGTAGAAAAGGGAAGCTGAGTCCGAGGTATGTTGGGCCATATGAGATCCTACAGCGTGTGGGTGAGGTGGCCTATGAGTTAGCATTGCCTGCAGAGCTAGCTTCTGTTCATCCAGTCTTTCATGTCTCTATGTTGAAGAAGTGCTTAGGTGATCCAGCATCAATTTTACCTGTTGAAGGTTTGGGAGTTGGTGAGGACTTGTCTTATGAGGAGGTACCTGTTGAGATCTTAGACAGACAGGTCTGAGGAACAAGGAAATTGCCACAGTGAAAGTATTGTGGAGAAATCATCTTGTTGAGGGTGCTACGTGGGAGGCTGAGGCCGACATGAGAGCCCGCTACCCTCACCTGTTCAGCTCTTGAGGTTAGACTTCCTACTCTTAAACCAATGTTTCCTTATCTCTCCGTATTTTGCTGCTATTGATTGACTATGTATAGTGATTTTGTTATGATCTGACGGGAATTACAATGTGAAGTGGTAGTGTCATTCGGGGACGAATGTTCCTAAGGGGGGGGGGGGTAATGTAACAATCCAAAAAAAAATGATGAATAGGATCAAGACTTAGGGTGTCAAGATTTAAGGTTGATAAATTAATTTAATAAATTGATAATTATTAATTTGATTAATAAAAAGGAAAATCAGATTTTTCTTTATTTATTTTTAGTTAATTAAAATCCTAACTTTTGACTAAGTCTTAAATTTAGTCTCCTAATCCTAAGACAACTCTCTCCCTCACGTTTCTCAACTCTCTCACGTTCTCAATCTCTTTCACGTTGGTTCTTCCAAAATAACAACAAAAATCAGAAATACATCAAGAGTTCTTCACACTTGAAGAACTCACAAGAATTTTTTTTAGTAAAAGATAAAGTAATCAAAACGTCAAGGCTAGGAGAAGTTCATCGAGTAGAGGTAATTTGAAGTGAATTGATCGTGGTTTGGAGGAGTTTCCGGGTAGCAGCTTCAAGCTTGAACAACGTAAAAAGGTATGGGTTTCTCTCATGGAATTCTTTCTCCAAGAGTACTTTCTTTCGAATGTTCTTAAACTCTTGAAACTAAGGTTGTTCCCCTTCGTATGTCCTTGTCCTTAGCTCCCAAACGAATTCGTAGGATGGGTATGTTGTGCTGTTACAATTAGGCATGATTTACATATTTATGTTAAATGTGAACGTGTTTATGTGAAGAGGTTACGAAAACTATATTCAAAATACGATTAATAGTTGATGTTGTATGTGCATTATGGGCAGCGGTTGTAGCCACTGTTTTGGCCTCGAAAATTTGTGGTTTTTGGTGTAGTTTATGCGTATAATGTGATGTTTATTATAATGAAATATGTATGGTTGAATAACACCCTTTTATCTAGGTAAACGTACGAAAGATGTGACAAAAAAAATGGGTGAAAGACAATAAACGTTTTTCCAGAAATCTGGAAAATTTTCACTTTTTAAAGAAGTGAGGCCACCAGGTTTCGAACCTGTGACCTCCTTCTCTAGTGCTGCACTTCGCGAGAAAAAAAGAAAAAAAATGGGGGCTGGGGGAATCGAACTCGCGACCAGCCCCTGTCGTCGCAAGAAGAGAAGCAGAAAAAAATATGGGGGGAGCGGGGGATCGAACTCGTGACCGCTTGGTCACTGGAGTTCGCGAAAAAATAAAAGAAAATAAGGAGGGAGCGGGGGATCGAACTCGTGACCGCTTGGTCACTGGAATTCACGAAAAAAATGAAAGAAAATAAGGGGGGAGCAGGGGATCGAACTTGTGACCCTTGGGTCCCTGAGTTTCGCGAAAAAAGAAGAGAAAATTAAAGGGGAGGCGTGGGATTCGAACCCACGACCTCCCAGTGCGCGCAAGAGAGAAGGAGAAAACAGAAAAAAATAAAAAAAATAAAAGGGGGTTGTGGGGGTTCGAACCCACCACCTCACAGTTCCCCCTTCAGCGAATTTAACAAACAATAAGGGGGTTGTGGGGGTTCGAACCCACAACCTCCCCATTGTAGAGAAAAAATTTTAAAAATTTAAAAATTTAAAGAGGTTGTGGGGGCTTGAACCCTCAACCCTTTGATTAATTAAGAGGGAAATTAAACTAGAAAATTTATCCTTTGCTACAAATGTTGAGATTTAATTTAAAGTTTAATGTTATGAATATTAGAAATAAAATTAATAAAAAAATATAAATGATATCCAAGTGATTCAAGATTTGGGTTTCCTTGCCCAAAATTCCGTATTGATGCATAAGTCATACGTGAGTAAATTATCCAAAAATGATGCCATCTACTTAGATCAAAAAAATACTAATTAAGATCTTGGCATAAATACAAGATACATAAGTATTGTACTACATAATTTTAGGAAAGTAAGAATCACTTAACGAATTATGAATGAAGCCCATGGCTTGTATGTATAGACACATAAGTCTAACATACGTTCAAAAGTAAGTGAACCTAAGATGTATGTAATGAAATGACGAACCCTAGAAGGGTTAAGTATGAGTGTAAAATACACTAAAAGGCCAAGTGCATTGGCATATGAAATGAACATTCACGTAATAAGAGGTGAGTAACTATGAAAAGTAAGGTGCTAATAATGAAGAATGTGGTGACAACATGATGTGAGGCTAATGTAAATAATGAGAGCAATCTCAAATGAGTCTAAGTAAACGTTATTAAAGCGGACTCACCTATGAGAGTGTAGGATAATGAAGAGACCAGTCTCTATGAACACTCTAATGAAAGTATTGAGCTTAACACACTTAATACTAATTATGAGATGAGAGATCATCTAATGAGCTATAATGTCCTTATACTAGAAGCTAGCTTCCATGACGTATGAGATGAATGAAATGGAACTTTATACTGAGCACCGATAGACTAGCTATGAGTGGTGATGCCTTCTTTCGAGAAGGGCGAAAGTTCACGTAACTCTCATGAGATGAGACTGTCCGGCCTGCCTGGTATGGGTCTCCATATATCTCCTTGTATTTGAACCTATACTGCCAACATAGGGATCTGGCGGGGTTAAATTCCCATGTATGCTAGCATGTTATTGGGTCACTTTGGCCGGTGATTCCACCTCTTTTCGGTGTGGGGGAGACACTGATTTCATGATGCTCACATGATCTATGTCGGTTAAAGTTAAAGTTCTCAATGAATGAATGAGGCCAGCCTCAAATGAAGCACATAAAGAATTGAATGATACCGAAGGTGTTAGGGTAGGATAATCAAGAGGTGTGCTAGACTCAGGTAATAACATTAGGTTATTCCTGATCATTGCACAGCAAACCCGATAAAGCTGGTGTTCTCACTGGCCTATGAATGAAATGCAATGAAGTACGTATGAATGAATGAAGCAGACTCAGTGTTTGCTAATGAAGACTCCCTAGTTGAGGTCCCATATGTTGAGCCCTCATTTTGGAAAGTCTTAATGTTAAGTCCATGATTCCAAGGTATCATGGCATATGAATGAATGATACGAACGAAGCTATGTGTTATGTGTTATGTGCTATGATATGTGTTGTGTGCAATACGATATTGAGTATGATGCATGTTACCCTCATGGCATGACCTTCCTAATCCCAAATTGGCAAGTCCACTGACTTGACTTCCAAAAATCATGTTAATAGGAAAGAGCTATTCTTTCTCATGCATGTCCGTGGTGTGTGCTTGCATATACCCGTACGTAGTACAAGTGTGTACTAACCCTATACATCTATACTATTTTAGGTGCAGGTACAGGTGGTCGATAGAGTTGCAGGATCATCGTTGCAGCTATCCGGACGTCAGCATTCATCCGGAGTTTGGTAGGTTCTCATGCTTCGAGGATACTACTGTTTTATATTCTAGCGTAGCTTTAGAGTTGAGCTAGTGGAACATGTTCCACTAGCGTTTCTTTCTTGCTCTTTATTCAGATTTTGTATTTGGGCCATTTTGGCAATTATACAATTAAGACTTATGAACTATTTCTTTCAGTTGTTTATCTCTTTAATGTTAGATGGTTGATGATGAACGATTATAAAATTTTAAGAATGTTTGGCAAGCATGTTTAAAGAACAAAAAGTTTCAAATTTTCCGCTAAAATTAACCTATGTAAAGTAAGTATGACGTAAGTAGGCTTGTTTGCGACCTCTGAGAGGTCAACGACGCCGGTCTCGTCTGGGGTCTAGATTCCAGTCGTGACAAAATGTACGCGATCAGATATAGCATGTGCTATTAGTAAACTGAGGCGGTTCACAAGTAATCTTAATCAAAATCATTGGATGACAATGAAAAGAGTTTTGAGTATTTGTTTAAAAAAATTAATACTTAACAAACTATTGCTTTGCATTATAACTAGTATTCAACAGTATCAGAAGAATATAGTGATGCAAATTGATTCACCAGGTCAAATGAAATAAATCCACGAGTGGATATGTATTTACTCTTGGTGGAGGAGCAATCTCTTGGAAATCTTCCAAACAGAAATGTATCGCTCGCTCTACTATGAAATCTGAGTTTATCACTCTAGATAAGATCGGTGAAGAAGTTGAATGACTCCAAAATTTCTTGAAAGATTTTTGGCCCAAACCTTTAGCTCTTGTATGCATAACTAGGTTGGGCATGGAGCATGATGTATAACGGAAGGTCACGTCATATATGACGTAGACATAATATCGTTAGAGAACTACTCTCTAGTGGAATTATCATAATTGACTATGTAAAGTCATAGGATAATGTGTCGGATCCACTTATAAAAGGCCTAACTAGAGAGGAAGTTGATAGATTATCAAAGGGAATGAGACTATGGTCGAGAACAAGTCATTGTGGCGGTAACTCTACCTAGAAGACTGGAGATCCCAAGATCTAGGTTCAAAGATATCAAACAAAGTCATTATTGACGGTTCAACATTGTCAAAATATTATTTTTTATGATCCATTCTCATGATAAGACAATGTTCAGTAACAAGGATAAAGGCATTAGGACTTTTTAATGGTTTCTAAGTTTGATACAGGGTATATCACATGGTGTATCTACGGGATAACACATTTAGAAATCACCTATATAAGTGTGAAATGTAAGTCGCTTCAAAGAGAATCCAGTAAGGCCAGTTCTCTAAGCACTTATTAACCGAGATGTGTTCATGGCTGAAACAAACAAAACAATGAGAACCAAAAACAGTTCAAGGGTTGATTGTATGACTTATGTTGTCTAGGTATACACTAAAGCTCGACGGTTCAAAGATATTAAATCTACCGATTGACCGATTATATCCGATATATGTTTAGTACAGAAAGTTTAAAGGGAAACCTACTTATCCAGATGCGATTAACCCTTACTTACGAATCACATAGTTTTTCATGCATAAGTTTTTAAGAAATCGTCATTCCCTATTCATGTGGGGGATTGTTGGGTTTTAAAGGTATGAATAGGAAATGAAGGGTTGTGACTATTCTGAAGGGTTGTCACTTTGCCAAAGGGTTGTGACCTCTATGAAAGGTTGTGTCCTTTCAAAGGGTTGTAACCGTTTGAAAGGTTGTGCCTTTTCCAAAGTGTTGTGACCTTTCTGGAAGGTTGTCTTCTTTCCTAAGAGTTGTGACTTTTACCCTTTGTTGGCTATAAATAGAGAGATTGTCTCTCATTTTTCAGCATTGAATTCTTCCTTTCTTTTGCATACATTTCTTACAAAATAAAATCAATCGATCATGTATGCATGTGTGATTCATTGCTGTAATTTTGAGTTCGTTGAAATTATTGAGTTTGAGGTACCGGTAATTCTTTAATGGTTAATCTGTTTTATCTTGGGAGGAATTAATTTGTAACCTCGGGTATTTGAGGGAATTAAATTTCTTAAGGATACACAGTGGATTCTGTGGACTCGGATAGTTTTTTGTGTTTTTCTTTTCATCTTTTATTTCTTCTGATTTGCTAATTTGAATACAGGAGACAACAAGCTTAAGAAATTTAAATTGATGGTATTTTCTGTGGTAAGACAACGAGTAGTCAACATCTAGAAAGAACAGCGATCAACTATTCAAAAAGAAGCTCTTAGCCCCAAGACAGGAACAACACAAGAAATAACAAATGGGAAAAGGTTAAACCATTTAACAAGGAAAATGAAATATTTGGCAGGCCGATGTTGATTATGCAACAAGCTCTATAATATGAGAAAGACTACAACCATTTTAGTAGGTTCAGTAATAAGCTCCTAGTCCCAAGACAGGAACAACACGAGTACAACTTCACAGCGTTGGTTTATAATTGTTACAAGGCATATAAACTAGTATTTGACTTGACTTCCCACTCCCAACATATAGTT
Organism: Solanum sitiens; assembly: GCA_016801875.1. Lineage (NCBI taxonomy): Eukaryota > Viridiplantae > Streptophyta > Magnoliopsida > Solanales > Solanaceae > Solanum > Solanum sitiens. The sequence goes on along the minus strand of JABWTJ010000089.1, from coordinate 504,030 downwards.
TAGCTGAAGAAGTGTTGTTTCTTGTTTGTTGAATAGGTCAGTGTCTGACATCTTATTTTCTTTGGCCAAACATTCTTCCCTCGTAGAAATTGTTTTCCACCCCCAACTTAATCCAATTGATCTAAAAAACACTCAACTATATTACCATCCAAATAGCAAGTGGTAAGTATTTTTCTCATAAAACTGTTTACTTGCATTTTTTAAAAACAAAAATTAGATAAAAAAAGGTTGTAATAGATTCAGTATACAAAAATAGTATTGCCACATGGATGCTTCCTTGCTCTATTGGCAGGTACTCTTACAATATGAAGAAGAAATAAGGATAAACTCAGCAAACGAGATTATTGATCTCCGAAAAATACTCCAAAAGAGAACACATTTGAAGTCAAGGAACTACATATATGAATTTGTAAAAATGTCCACACGAGTAATAGGCAATTGGTACAAACATAAGAAATAATTTGCAATAAATACCCACAGTTCCTTCAAACAACTTCAGCAACGCCTGTTGGACGTCCTCCTCACATACATCGCAAATCTTAAGGTTCTTAGCCTAAAGAGGTGACTGATGAGAATGATTACTTTAAAGTCGATTATCCAAATTCATATAGATAATAATTATGAACTTTTTTGGATATTTTATAAACTTCATCTATGTAGACAACCCCTTGCTGAGCTGCTTCGACATTGAAGTCAGCAGCCTGCAAACAAACATGAACACCAAAAGTTTATAATTGAATAACTATGATGATAGTAGTGCAAAAGTGTACCAGATTACATTAGAGAAACTGTTAGTTCGAAGCTGATTTGAGATGTTAGCTCAAACTTGATATAAAGTTTTGATGATTTAACAAACTTATCGATCTAACAAGGAAGTAGATCCTTGTTATTGGAACTGTTGATAGTGAGATGAATGATAAACTTAGTGTGAGGTATATTTGTGTGCTATCATCAAAAAGGAGGGAAATGTTATATTCTAGGTGTTTTGATGATCTTCACAAATGCGGGGACCTGGTCCCTGATAGAGTGCTCTCGTCCAGATACAAATGGGGTACAACTGTAAAAGTTGTCATGTCACGTAGTTGGTGAAAAGTGCATTGTCCTACACCAATAGGAAGAGCGGATAAGATTGTATTTTTCAGTATCTCACAAATGCAAGGACCTGGTCCCAAGGAGAGTTTCCTCCATCAGATACATAATTGGTTACAGCTGTAAAGCTGTCACGTCAGAGGTTGGTGAGGAGTTAGCGTACTACACCAATCAGAATGGAGGAGGGTGTTTTTTCAACGGATAATAACTCTTTATATTTGATATTTTTAGCATGACAAACACCATATTATATTCATTCATCCAAAGAAGGAAGTCATCCAGCAAGCCTTTTCAAGAACTCACAAAGAAGTTTGCAAGGGACCTGGTCCCCACAAGACTGCAACGTGAAAAGGTGAAAAGACAGCTGTCAGAAAAGCTGCCACATCTGATGCGGTAGGTGCACAACTTTTCCAACAGCAGGCTTTCAGCCAATGAGATGGTCTCAACGAATTTGTGGTAATTTATATCATCTCTTTCCAAAAAACACAAATTTGATATTTGGCAAGCTAAAACCAAAAGAGCTTAAAAGAGAAGGTCATCTTCAAGGAAGAACTCAAGCACAAGAATACATACAGCAAGTACCTGATCAAGAGAAGAAGTGCTTTTTGTACCTGCTGTTGTTCTTGAATGTGTGTATTGAGCTTAACTTGTAGGATTCGTTTCATTGATTGTTAGAAACATTTCAAACCTGGTTTGAGTCTTGTAAGAACTTAGTTAGGAGTAACTTTGTGTCTTACTGTAAAAGTCTATATTAATCATTTGGGTTAGTATAGTGGGTGGTGTGGTATCCGCTTAGTTGAAATCTAAGTTATCTAGGGGTGGTAGCTTAGTGGGCAGTGTTGTATTTGCTCTGGCTCGTCTAAGTAATAGGTGGTATTGCTTAGTGTGGAGATTAGAAGGATAATCTCGTGTTTTGCTTGTTGAAGATTAGTGAAAGCGGTTTGAAAATCCTGTTGAGAACAGGTCGTGGTTTTACTCCCTTGAGCAAAGAGGTTTCCACGTAAATTTGCTTGTTCAATCTTTATTTTCAGCACTTATTTTACTGTTCGTTATTGTAACTGTGATGAGGACCTGGTCTCATCGAAATCGGTGGACGCATACATTCCAACAATTGGTATCAGAGCTTGGACTCTCTATCTGGTTAACACCAAGAGAGAGATTCTGCAAGGAATAGCGACACCAGTGAGCGTGCAAAGAAGTCAGTCATCCACAAGGCCAACTCTTCTTGATGGTCAGTTCTATAGTTGGTGGAAGATTAGAATGAGAGACTATCTCATGACTGAGGATATTGAAGTGTGGGACATAATATGTAAAGGTCCTTATGTGCCAACCATGGAGTTTAAGGTTGGAGAGATAACAAAAGTCATTCCCAAAAATAGAAAACAGTATAATGACTCTAACAAGCAACTAGTTTGGAAAAATTACAAAGCCAATAAGCTGCTTACATATGGCATTGGAATGAAACAATACTATCTGATCTCTTCGTGCGAATCAGCCATAGAAATTTAAGATCTGTTGAGAACCACCTTTGAGGGTACTGACGAAACAAGGAAATCTAAGTTAGATTTCTTTACTTCTCAGTTTGAAAGTTTCACCATGGAAGAAGGTGAACCAGTTCATGAAATGCACACAAGATTCTCCACCATCACTAATGAGCTCATGTTTCTTGATGAACATGTTCCGGTGTCTCTAGGATACTGGAAATTGTTCATAGATCTTGGACAAATGAATTTTTGTTTGTTGATGAGACAAGGGATCCTGAAGAGGCGACTCTAAATGCACTATTTGAGCATTTTCAAGATCATGAGATGCATATAAAAGGGAAGGGTCTCGTATTCAAGGGTGAATACATGAAGGCAGATCTGACTGGTGATGCTGATCAGGTGGAAGACGTTGAAAGGGAAAAATCACTAGCCTATAAGGTGTCACAAAGTGAAATATATGAAAAAGAAGAGTCTGGAGAAAGTGAAGACAAAGAGGGGGACCTGGTCCGTTTCAAGATAAGCAGAAGAGAAGCTTTCTTCCGAGTGGTAAAGAAGGTCTGGCTGCATGGGAAAATTCCTCAAGTGTTTCAGATGATTCCGAACACAGAGATGATGCCTTTATGGGAAAGTCAGATGAATAAAATGCTGATGAAAAGGAAACTTTATCTTATTTCAAGCAGAACTTGAATACTTTTTCTACTAGTAAGTTGAGAAATCTAGTTGTTGTATTACTTGATTTAATAAGTGAGCTGACAAATGAGAAAGATCTCGTAAATAACAGTCTAGACATCTTTCAAGAAGGAATAATTCCTTTAGTTACCCAAATATCTGATATTGAAAGTCAAATGGTTGTTCTAGAAGCTGAAAATCTAGAACTGAAAGAAAAGATAAAAGGGGCGACTACTACAATTTTTAGAGGAAAGAATGAGGCATGCAGTTTGCAGCTGGAGCTTGAGAATAAGTTGCACACTGCTGAAATGAAGATTAAAATGGCGTTACAGAGAAAACTTGAGTTAGAGAGGGACCTGGTCCATGTAAAAGATGAACTGAAAAAATCCTTCAAATGGACCACTTCCTCTAAGATTCTTACAAATCTGATCGGTCAAAACAACAACAGTAGAAGAGGGCTAGGCCATGAGAAGATAAAATCCTGCTACAATCCTCGAAGCAAAATTGTTCCTGATGCTGATAATCTGTTGTGTGTGAATTGTGGTCGAGATGAACATCTTAAGAAAGAGTGTCTAATTTTGAAAAAGTTCAAAGGAAGTTCGTCAAAGTATTCCAAACAACGGAATAGACTGAAGTAGGTACCTGGTCCTACTCGTGGTCCCAAGTTGAAGAAATCCAGTCTGCCTTACTGGACAAAAGATTTTCTTATCACTCCGTTATCTGCTTACTGGGAACCCCGTCTTAAATTGTTTCCCAGGGCTAACAAGTGATTTGCCATGCAAGTGAGAGGAGGAGCATCGGTTAGTATGGTTCATAAATGAATGGATGCTCAAAATATATGATTGTCAAAACTTCCTCTCTCTCAAGGCACCTCAAGGTGGAGGTGTCTCATTTGGCGATGGCAAGAAGGGGTATATTTTTGGGGGTATACATGTTTTGGAAATCTATGGAACACACTATTGAGGATGTGTACTATGTCAATGGTTGAAGTACAATCTTTCAAGTGTTTCATAGATACGTGATGAATGAAAATAAAGTGAAGTTCTTATAGAAAGAATGTGTTATCAGAAACTTGATCTCTCGGGCGATGATCTTGATAGAAAAGAGATGCAAGAACATGTGTATTTATGATCTGTTTACTACTCAATGTGACAGTCTTACTGAACTTAATGATCAAGGTAAGAATGTTGATGTATGATTCAATAGACGTGCTCATGAGTGTTGCTTTGCTGCACAAATCTGTGTCAGGGGACCTGGTCCTTGTCTGCATAAAATGATATTTGCTGATGACAAAGTTTGTGACGATGATGTTAAGGATAAGCAGATCAGACCATCCTTCAGGTAAAATATGCATGTTTTTAATCTTTCAAGATTCCTTGGGATGAAGTGATGAATGTAACATGTTTTGTGACAAAAATGATGTTATTTAGTAGTGTAATCTCAATGAATTTGAAAGAGTGTGTGTGGGATACTTTTACTCCATCAAGGCTTATCCGATGTATACAATGTGTGTATTGAAAAGGTCTAACCCATCGGTGGCCTCCTAAACGTGGCACCAATTTTCACTTAGACACCTTAACTAATTTTTTTTCGTTTTAGACACATCGTGTCATTCTGCATTGTATCATTTTAGCACTTTTTTAACAAACAGCTAAATATACAAGGTGTGTGTAACACACTCGCCGATGATGTGTCAAAGTGACAAATTAAATAAAAATACGTGGATGTATATTAAAAGTATTTTTTAAATAATAATATTTTAGTAGAATGAAGAAGTAGTCAATGACTTAATGACACGTGGAATTTTATACACAAGAAAACAATTAAAAAAACAAATCTACCAAGGTCATCTTCTCTGTCCACCCACTCCAACCCTTACCCACCCACCCACCTAAATCGTCTCCTTCACTATCCCCCCCACACCCACCCACCCAATGTCTTCTACACCTTTGTCCATCCTAACCCCAACCCATTCCCGACCCACATCGTCTTCTCCACCCCTCTTCCACCCCATCCATCGTCTTTCAAGATTTTTTGTTGCCTTCTTTTTTGCGACAACATGAATCGTGATTTTTTTAATGAATTGAAATTTATTTTTTTGTGAAATCTCTTCGTATTAAAGTTCGTTTTTTTGTCCATAACATCATCAAAACTATTTCTCCATGAAAGGAGTTCAAGTTTTGAGAGATGGTGGCTAAAAAATGAGGAAAAATGAAATAAAATAAAATAAAAATGATTAAATGAGACTTTCATGCGCTGGTAGTGAGTGTGTTACACTCACTATGTCATGTTAGTAAAAAGTGTTAAAATAACACAACGATACATGACATGAGGTGTCTAAAATGAACAAAGCTTAGTTAAGGTGACTAAGTGAAAATTAGTGTTAAGTTTAGGGGGCCACCGATGGGTTAGGCCTATTGAAAAATATGTTCATGCGATTTTTGATGAGTCTAGAAGAATTGAGAAGTTGCAAAAGAAAGAAAACTCTAACATGGAAAAGCTGCTTCAAAATCAAAAAGTTGATCTAAATAGTGAGGTTGCCGAAGAACATTCTCTTCATGAATCCAACAATCTCAAGAAAGCTGATGCAGATGATGAACCTGATGAGGGACCTGGTCCAATAGACAGTGCTGAACAAAGATGGTGCAATTCAAATTGATAAATTAAATTCTAAAGGTGAGAATGATGAAGCTGATCAAGCTCAGTTTGAAATAAGCAAAGTATGACAGTCGGCTCCCCAACAAGATGATAGGTCATCCAAGTTCCTCTTCAACAATGGCTTCAAGTGAGAGTTTGTCGCATTCATAGGTAGTCGATTCTAATTGAACACGATGAGATAATTCTTCTCAGAGCTACACGTTAAGCAAAACTCAAAAGGTACCGTTAGTTGTCAATAAAAGTACATTTGTGAGCTGCTAAAATGGCTTAACATACTTCAAGTCAAAACAATGTTACAGAGTCAATGTAATCATGATGTTTTGCAAGCAAAGTGAAAGATCGAGTGTCTTGACAATCTTCACTAAAGTCCTAAGCTAGGACTAGTGTGTACTCAAAGTAACTTAGCTGAAGAGAAGAATATCGCACAGCGTGATCAGGGCAATTGCTGTCTGAACAAAAAAAGAGACCTGGTTTGTCACAACCCAAAAGCATACCCTAGAAGTTAGGATACAATCTTGGATTGTAACCGGCGTCGTCGACCTCTCGGAGGTCTAAGACAAGCCTCTCATATCATTCATTGCATTGGCATAGTAAATTTAGCGGAAAATTTAAAACTTTTCATAGCACATCATATGCTAGAAACATCACATCATATATATATAAAACATAAGTCGTAATACATATTTAAACTCTAAGTCTCTTTGCCATCTTAGACTCAATAACTTTAGAATACATTAGGGACACGGCCCATACGACACCTTACATAACTATACAATATTTAAAGACTTCATATTAAAGACATAAGTAGGACATCCTTGAACTTAAGGATTCCTTTCCTTGAGCTTGAGAAAAACACCTATCAAGCTCCTCAATCATAGATCTCCTTTAAGCATTCCATAACCTACACTTTGTGTAAAAAGTAAAGAAGAATGGGATTAGCACAAGAATGTACTAAGTATGGCAACCATGCAAAAACATGCATTTAAAAGGGACATTTCCTTTGAAATCATACTTCATGCCATTTTGAGTAAATCATCATAAACCTTTGTCAATAACATTTATATCATCCACTTACTTCATAGTAACACAATCAAAGGCCAAACATCATAGGAAAGCACATATAGAATATCAGCACACATAGAGGTCACTTTACAGTGAACTCACTCTTCTTAGCATTTAACTCTTTCTTTCAATTCATTAACCTCCTAAGTAATCCTTTAGGGATACTTGGTGCAATGCATCACCTTAGGAACATAAAAGAATACCATACATAGCATCTACACAAGACAACACATGCCATCATAGAAGTATAGTACAACATAAACATAGTCAAACCTAGACTACAATATCATACATAAAGGACACATACAGAATCATAAGCATTAGGACACCTTCCTAAGACTTCCTAAGGAGTCACTTGTGCAATGTCTAGATGGGTTCATTACTTCCACCTATCCTAAGTAACTTACCTTAAGTCCTCCTAGTTAGGATCCTATTCAATTACTTCCATTGTCCATTTTACCTTTTAGGGAAACCATAACCTTAACTGACATAGACCATGGGTACTAATCATGGAATTCGGTGTCATAAAACCTTACACCGATGGAAGGTGGTCTACCGGCCAAAGTAGAACCTAACATGACATAGTTGTTTATGTGGAAATCCACTAGCTAGTATCCTATGGTGGCAACATAGTTTATGGAACTTGGGGAAATCATGGAAATATCAACTCTACACCCTAGATTGGGTCATGAGGCTATCCACCCCGTGAGGACCGTAATGAACCCTGCCTTTCTTATGTAAGAAAGTGTCACCCCTCACATGAGGACCATAGTGAACCCTGCCTTTCCTATGTTGGAAAGTGTCACTCCCTCATATACAAGTTCGCTCGGTGCTAGGCTAAGTTCCCTTTATTGAAAAGCTTTTATTACGTTTGTTCATAAAACATAAGCTTTAGAATATTCATCATTCATATGCTTATAGCACATTCAAGCACCTATCTAGATTTGGAGTATTCTTGGGTCCTCCTAGTTAGACCTCTTCTCCCTAACTAGATCATCCATGTGTGTGAGTGTATATATAGATGTGAGCAAACCTTTCACATAACACATAATGTCACACATGTTTATATATCAATGCATAAGTCTATAGGCATAACTATATGAGCAATCCTTTCATATAAACCTACTAAGACACTATACACATTCATACTTCATCATATCATATTCATAACATGTTCATATAATCATCCTTCATATGCATAAGAACCGAACCTAGGAACTATCCTATCAAGATATACATGTGCAATGCATAGACAAGGTCCCATACCCTTGTCCATACTAGTACACCTATCAATTCATCCTAGTAAGGGAATACAAATCATACATTCATAAACATCACCTTAGTATGCATAGTAGTAGACACTAGTGAATATGAGAACTACCTTTCATTTAGACACAATGACTTATACTACTTGTAATATGCATGTAAGTGAGAGAGTGTGTACATTAACCAACATGATCACATAATGGCTATCAATAACTCCTTAAGTCAGCCACCCTATTGGACCACATTACACTTCCAAGCACATAGCACACAACACATAATAGCATAGAAGACAAGACTATATATATACATTATAATCAAGACTCCTAACTTTAGCTATTTACACTTCCATATAAGGGATACGTGGGTAGAGGTTATTAACCACTCTAACACATCAATAGCAGTACCTATACAATACCCTAACATGATTATACACATGCCCATACAATAGCCACATAACCTAATTCACAACTAGAATAGGAAAGTAGGCATAATCTTCTCATAGTATCATTTTAAGCACATGTTCATAAGTTCATCAATTTGCCTTCATGGCCATGGTCAACACATATATAATGACAATAAAGTAAACACCGCCACCATAAGTGGACCATACCACACAATGCCATACAAGGCTTCATCAACATTACTATAAAGAATAGAGAAGTAGAAGAGTAAAGGAATTAAGCATTCTTACCCAATTCTCACCCTTTGATCATCATTGATCAGTACACCTTATTCATCAATAAAACACATATATGGCAGTAGCTAAATGTACTTTAAACATATAAGAAACCATGTACAAGTCACTACATGATTATACCATAACATATATATCACATACTAGGAAAGTAGAAGAACATAGATCGCTAATCAATTTCATTCATATGAATTATAGGTCATATTTCATGAATCATATCACCCTAAGACAATAGCTAATGAAATCATAATCTAGATGAGACACTACTACAATTTTCCATATAGGTCGATACAAGCATGCTTCATATAGGGAGTTCATGGAAAGTAAGTTTACATAAATTAATCATATTCAATCTATCACGAATTGACCCATATTGTATTAATTACGTATAATTCATCCTCATATTTCATTATAGGCAGCAGCTATAGACATTAACCATAATCAATTCTTATAGCGACTAACCTAACGTCAAGATCACAAGTTACAACTTCATAGACAAGAAGAACCTAGATTAATTCAAACCAAGCCTTCTCTACTTTTGTCACACATGATTTACATCCACAATTCAACCATGGTATTAACCTAAAACAGTAGCTACAAGAACCACAACTTAATCAAAACTCACTTTGGATCACAAGAAAACCAATGTTACAGTGACTATAGAAAACTAGGCTAAACATGCTCAAATCTTCATAGATTGATCCTCATGTATCATTCAACATAAATTCATGAAATTAACAGTATATACAATCACTTCAACGTAAGGGAATCGTAATTCAATCGATAACAAGTCAAGATCACAAAGCCCATGCAAGAGCTAAACCAATTTTGGAAGGAACATGGGTTCATCATGCAATTGGAGTGAAAACACATTAAAACCATTGTATTAACTTCAATTCATCATGATTTAATCATTAAAAACGTTTTGAGAAAGAACCCATGGCTAGATTGGAGAAGAAGAACTTTGATCATAAACTTTCTTTGAAAACATTGAGAAGAACTCTCCAAGTGAAAGGTTACTTAGAGATGAAGGATCACCATACCTTTATCTACATGAAAACCTCTAAAACTTCATGATTCATCCATGAAAAACCCAGCTTGAATTTGTTCTTGAGCTTCCCCAACAATGGTGGTTTTAGAGAGAACATTTTTGGAGAAAAAGGCTTAAAATATGTGAGAGGGTTTGGGAATGGGTTGATCACATTTTTAAAGACTTATATACACCTAAAATTACTTAATTAAACCTATTATAGTCAGGTTAGGACGTGGGGTGAATTTACCATTCACCCCTTTAAGTGGCAGCACGCAGGCAGCCAACTCGCAGGCAGCCGCGACGAGGTCCATGACGGGGCGTCATGGCCATGACGGGCCGTGGCAGCCATCCGTCGCAGGGGACTTGGCCAATTCTTGGATTAAGACCTGCCCAAGTCAAGTATCCTTCGATGAGACCTGCTTGACGGTCCGTTGGTGGCCCAACGGTCCGTCATTGGGTCCGTCAAGGACACTGCCCAGGCAGTGTATAGGCAGCCTTGGGGTCCTTCTTTTGGGGCCTCTTGTGGGGCCCTTTAGATGTCGTACCCGGACGTTTCCAACGCGATTACAAACCTTAACATGTTATAGACCTACCACATAAGTTTCATCCAAAACAAACACCTACAAGACGTCCAAACAGCCTTGACCTCAACATGACATACGATGAAAGTCTTAGGGTCTATCTTTCGAACGTCTTGGACGTTCTTGGGCGTTTGACCTCCAAACTTTACGAAACTTCATACAATAACATTAAACATCATTTAACACCATTTCAAGACTTATTTGACTCAGTTCACACAACTTAGGTATGCATACACACATGAGGCACATAAGCGACTATTCGTCGAACGTCTTGGACGTCCCTTGACGTTCGACTTCCAAATCACTTCAAACTTTGCACACTGACTCTATATGACATAATAAGGCATTTTAGGACCTTATAACGTTAAGACGAACATGTTAGGCTCTAGACACCTTATCTCATTTTCGAGGTCTTACAATATCCCCCACTTGGGAACATTCGTCCTCGAATGACACTTAGGACTCTTTAATCACATCAAGGACTTCAATGCACATAAGAGCAGTTCATCACATTTAAAATATCATCAAATCATTTTAGCACTCAATGCACACAAGTAAGCAAAACTTCGATTCACTCACCCTTAATGCATTAATCAAAGAGGCTCTTATCATGTTCATAGGAGGAACATACTTCTCCTAATCATAACATGGTCATTGCACCTTAATTCATCAAGATATCATCTTGCAAGGCCACATATAGGCAGATTTCAACAATACTCAAAACAAGTAGGCATTCATACTTCAATGCACATAGACTTGAGTTAATTGCATTTAACAAAAATCTTCATTAGTTAGACCTAGTACCATGAAGGTCATACTCAACCATACCATGCTTAGTGGTGTCCATGGAGGAACGTCTTGCTCCTCAACACATTACATGTATCATGAGTTCACACCTTAGCAAAGCACAGGTCAATTTTTATTTTTTTTTTAAATAATGAGAAATCTCAACTTTCAAGCCACGACATGCATATATTTTACTTCCTAGTGAAGTCTAAATGGCAAGTCACACCAAGTGCATCACAACAAAATAGGAAGTCATTCCACAAATCTCTTTTCTTAACATATTACTCACCCTTAAAGTAAGCCTCATTTTGGAAAAATAGCACAAACCATAGGCACACACATATATACTTAGCAAAACATGCTTTCACCTTTCAAGAATGAGCCTACAATTTTATATTACAAATCATCAAGTCACTAAATTTTCAAGAGAGTCAACATATTTTATTGTAAAAGAGACTCAACTCCCATTACAAGGCTAAACAATTTAACCTACAAGTGACTATCACCAAGTTCCTTGTCTTACCTCATGAAGTCAACTTCACAATTAGCACATTAAAATGCAAGTCAACAAGAGAAAACATGGATTTTATCAAAAAAATTCTTTTCATACCCTTTGGAAAATTCGCCATGTCTCTAAGCTGATGTCAATCAATTCATACCAATCATATAAAGATCATGCCATTCATACTTTATGCAAGACTATTTTCATGAACAAACATACCAAGAATTCATATTTTTCCAATTCAAGTAAGAATAGAAGAACAATGTAGACAATTTCTACAATCTCACTACTCAAACACCATCCCCCACTTAGGGTAAACCCAAATTAAGAGCAACTTAACCCAACATATAGAGGATTTCAATTACAAAACCTTCACATTCATCACTTAAAGTGATTACTACTTTAGAGAGAATTTTCATTAATTCAATTTAACAACACTAAGGCATTCTAAACCTTATCATTTTAGGCAAATCATCCTCAACCATCAACTTTGATCATACTATTCGATTCACATAAGGTCTTCCTACAATGCAATAGACACTAAGGTCATACATCATTAGCGGAAAACAACAAGGAAGTTCATAACACAACAAGAAGTTTAGAAATAACTCTACAACTCATCATGTCATAAGATTCTCATCCTTCAATCTAAATAGCAAAGATTGTTTTTCACATTCCTTATCATGTTCATATTCATAAATTCTACACATATTTCAATAACATCCAATCAAATGACAATTTAGTAGGTTCTCCAAATATATTACAATAAGTTGCCTAGTCTTTACAGTGAGCATGCTTCCAAATATCCAAAAATGCAACATTTAGACATCTAATGGAACAAGCATGGAATTATAAGATACAAAGCTCTACCAACTCATTCTTCATAAGCATGCATACTATATTTACAACTCAAGTCTCTACAAAAGACTCCAATTTTTACACTAGCAACTCATGAAGTACCACTTATATACAAAGGAAAACAATGCACACTGTTAATCACATATACTCATAGGATAGCATACTTCCATAGGTAGTTATTAAACAATCCAAGTTCGAATCCTAATATTTGGCTAACATCATAAAAAAACCATATAGGAATACAACAACCTAAGAGAATTCACTTTAACCACTATAACTCCTAGCATGCTTCAACTATATCATGACATACATCATTCGACATAACATGCTATTTCACATAGACTTCATATATTGCCATAATTGGCATCACATCATCAAATAAGAGATATTTAATGTAAAGCAAGGTAAGATGACCAATCATAATCCTCATAGAGTTAACATGTGCAATGATCAAGTAAAGCTCCATAACTTCACTAAACCAAGTAACCCAACAAGAACTACAATTAGCACCATACTCCACTCATCTATAACCTTCATGCATGGATAACTCCATATCTTTAGCATACTAGGCTATTTACATGATTATAAGCATAGAGATCATTACATAAGGACATTCACATTTATCATCATACACATACATAGTATTAATCTCCTAAGGTCTCCATCAAGGAAAACTAGTGCAAGACATAGGTAGAGTCCCATACCCCTACCTAAGTCTAGTTAACCCTTCAAGTCGCCTTAGTTAGTATATACATCATCAAATAAGGACAAATGTCACCTTCACACATACTCATTCAAACCATAAAACAAGGATAAGCATTTTAAACTCACCTTTTCTCCCTCAAGCATAGAGCAATCTCATCCAAGCAATCACATCTAAAATACCACCGGACAAGAAAACATAAGAGAGAGATCTTATAGAATTTAGTTCTATGGCACGATATGAGAATAATGAAGAAGGGAAACTCTATCGTCCTATAGCCTCTCGTACCATTTGATGTGTCGCGACTCACCACCAATGATACAAGACTCTACTAGACGTGGCAATATGAGTCTTCTTAGAACCTAAAAACCTCTATATAAACATCATGCTCTGATACCAAGTTTGTCACAACCCAAAAGCATACCCTAGAAGTTAGGATACAATCTTGGATTGTAACCGGCGTCGTCGACCTCTCGGAGGTCTAAGACAAGCCTCTCATATCATTCATTGCATTGGCATAGTAAATTTAGCGGAAAATTTAAAACTTTTCATAGCACATCATATGCTAGAAACATCACATCATATATATATAAAACATAAGTCGTAATACATATTTAAACTCTAAGTCTCTTTGCCATCTTAGACTCAATAACTTTAGAATACATTAGGGACACGGCCCATACGACACCTTACATAACTATACAATATTTAAAGACTTCATATTAAAGACATAAGTAGGACATCCTTGAACTTAAGGATTCCTTTCCTTGAGCTTGAGAAAAACACCTATCAAGCTCCTCAATCATAGATCTCCTTTAAGCATTCCATAACCTACACTTTGTGTAAAAAGTAAAGAAGAATGGGATTAGCACAAGAATGTACTAAGTATGGCAACCATGCAAAAACATGCATTTAAAAGGGACATTTCCTTTGAAATCATACTTCATGCCATTTTGAGTAAATCATCATAAACCTTTGTCAATAGCATTTATATCATCCACTTACTTCATAGTAACACAATCAAAGGCCAAACATCATAGGAAAGCACATATAGAATATCAGCACACATAGAGGTCACTTTACAGTGAACTCACTCTTCTTAGCATTTAACTCTTTCTTTCAATTCATTAACCTCCTAAGTAATCCTTTAGGGATACTTGGTGCAATGCATCACCTTAGGAACATAAAAGAATACCATACATAGCATCTACACAAGACAACACATGCCATCATAGAAGTATAGTACAACATAAACATAGTCAAACCAAGACTACAATATTATACATAAAGGACACATACATAATCATAAGCATTAGGACACCTTCCTAAGACTTCCTAAGGAGTCACTTGTGCAATGTCTAGATGGGTTCATTACTTCCACCTATCCTAAGTAACTTACCTTAAGTCCTCCTAGTTAGGATCCTATTCAATTACTTCCATTGTCTATTTTACCTTTTAGGGAAACCATAACCTTAACCGACATAGACCATGGGAGCTAATCATGGAATCCGGTGTCATAAAACCTTACACCGATGGAAGGTGGTCTACCGGCCAAAGTAGAACCTAACATGACATAGCTGTTTATGTGGAAATCCACTAGCTAGTATCCTATGGTGGCAACATAGTTTATGGAACTTGGGGAAATCATGGAAATATCAACTCTACACCCTAGATTGGGTCATGAGGCTATCCACCCCGTGAGGACCGTAATGAACCCTGCCTTTCTTATGTAAGAAAGTGTCACCCCTCACATGAGGACCGTAGTGAACCCTGCCTTTCCTATGTTGGAAAGTGTCACTCCCTCATATACAAGTTCGCTCGGTGCTAGGCTAAGTTCCCTTTATTGAAAAGCTTTTATTACGTTTGTTCATAAACATAAGCTTTAGAATATTCATCATTCATATGCTTATAGCACATTCAAGCACCTATCTAGATTTGGAGTATTCTTGGGTCCTCCTAGTTAGACCTCTTCTCCCTAACTAGATCATCCATGTGTGTGAGTATATATATAGATGTGAGCAAACCTTTCACATAACACATAATGTCACACATGTTTATATATCAATGCATAAGTCTATAGGCATAACTATATGAGCAATCCTTTCATATAAACCTACTAAGACACTATACACATTCATACTTCATCATATCATATTCATAACATGTTCATATAATCATCCTTCATATGCATAAGAACCGAACCTAGGAACTATCCTATCAAGATATACATGTGCAATGCATAGACAAGGTCCCATACCCTTGTCCATACTAGTACACCTATCAATTCATCTTAGTAAGGGAATACAAATCATACATTCATAAACATCACCTTAGTATGCATAGTAGTAGACACTAGTGAATATGAGAACTACCTTTCATTTAGACACAATGACTTATACTACTTGTAATATGCATGTAAGTGAGAGAGTGTGTACATTAACCAACATGATCACATAATGGCTATCAATAACTCCTTAAGTCAGCCACCCTATTGGACCACATTACACTTCCAAGCACATAGCACACAACACATAATAGCATAGAAGACAAGACTATATATACATTATAATCAAGACTCCTAACTTTAGCTATTTACACTTCCATATAAGGGATACATGGGTAGAGGCTATTAACCACTTTAACACATCAATAGCAGCACCTATACAATACCCTAACATGATTATACACATGCCCATACAATAGCCACATAACCTAATTCACAACTAGAATAGGAAAGTAGGCATAATCTTCTCATAGTATCATTTTAAGCACATGTTCATAAGTTCATCAATTTGCCTTCATGGCCATGGTCAACACATATATAATGACAATAAAGTAAACACCGCCACCATAAGTGGACCATACCACACAATGCCATACAAGGCTTCATCAACATTACTATAAAGAATAGAGAAGTAGAAGAGTAAAGGAATTAAGCATTCTTACCCAATTCTCACCCTTTGATCATCATTGATCAATACACCTTATTCATCAATAAAACACATATATGGCAGTAGCTAAATGTACTTTAAACATATAAGAAACCATGTACAAGTCACTACATGATTATACCATAACATATATATCACATACTAGGAAAGTAGAAGAACATAGATCGCTAATCAATTTCATTCATATGGATTATAGGTCATATTTCATGAATCATATCACCCTAAGACAGTAGCTAATGAAATCATAATCTAGATGAGACACTACTACAATTTTCCATATAGGTCGATACAAGCATGCTTCATATAGGGAGTTCATGGAAAGTAAGTTTACATAGATTAATCATATTCAATCTATCACGAATTGACCCATATTGTATTAATTACGTATAATTCATCCTCATATTTCATTATAGGCAGCAGCTATAGACATTAACCATAATCAATTCTTATAGCGACTAACCTAACGTCAAGATCACAAGTTACAACTTCATAGACAAGAAGAACCTAGATTAATTCAAACCAAGCCTTCTCTACTTTTGTCACACATGATTTACATCCACAATTCAACCATGGTATTAACCTAAAACAGTAGCTACAAGAACCACAACTTAATCGAAACTCACTTTGGATCACAAGAAAACCAATGTTACAGTGACTATAGAAAACTAGGCTAAACATGCTCAAATCTTCATAGATTGATCCTCATGTATCATTCAACATCAATTCAACATAAATTCATGAAATTAACAGTATATACAATCACTTCAACGTAAGGGAATCGTAATTCAATCGATAACAAGTCAAGATCACAAAGCCCATGCAAGAGCTAAACCAATTTTGGAAGGAACATGGGTTCATCATGCAATTGGAGTGAAAACACATTAAAACCATTGTATTAACTTCAATTCATCATGATTTAATCATTAAAAACGTTTTGAGAAAGAACCCATGGCTAGATTGGAGAAGAAGAACTTTGATCATAAACTTTCTTTGCAAACATTGAGAAGAACTCTCCAAGTGAAAGGTTACTTAGAGATGAAGGATCACCATACCTTTATCTACATGAAAACCTCTAAAACTTCATGATTCATCCATGAAAAACCCAGCTTGAATTTGTTCTTGAGCTTCCCCAACAATGGTGGTTTTAGAGAGAACATTTTTGGAGAAAAAGGCTTAAAATATGTGAGAGGGTTTGGGAATGGGTTGATCACGTTTTTAAAGACTTATATACACCTAAAATTACTTAATTAAACCTATTATAGTCAGGTTAGGACGTGGGGTGAATTTACCATTCACCCCTTTAAGTGGCAGCACGCAGGCAGCCAACTCGCAGGCAGCCGCGACGAGGTCCATGACGGGGCGTCATGGCCATGACGGGCCGTGGCAGCCATCCGTCGCAGGGGACTTGGCCAATTCTTGGCTTAAGACCTGCCCAAGTCAAGTATCCTTCGACAAGACCTGCTTGACGGTCCGTTGGTGGCCCAACGGTCCGTCATTGGGTCCGTCAAGGACACTGCCCAGGCAGTGTATAGGCAGCCTTGGGGTCCTTCTTTTGGGGCCTCTTGTGGGGCCCTTTAGAAGTCGTACCCGGACGTTTCCAACGCGATTACAAACCTTAACATGTTATAGACCTACCACATAAGTTTCATCCAAAACAAACACCTACAAGACGTCCAAACAGCCTTGACCCCAACATGACATACGATGAAAGTCTTAGGGTCTATCTTTCGAACGTCTTGGACGTTCTTGGGCGTTTGACCTCCAAACTTTACGAAACTTAATACAATAACATTAAACATCATTTAACACCATTTCAATACTTATTTGACTCAGTTCACACAACTTAGGCATGCATACACACATGAGGCACATAAGCGACTATTCGTCGAACGTCTTGGACGTCCCTTGACGTTCGACTTCCAAATCACTTCAAACTTTGCACACTGACTCTATATGACATAATAAGGCATTTTAGGACCTCATAACGTTAAGACGAACATGTTAGGCTCTAGACACCTTATCTCATTTTCGAGGTCTTACATGGTACCAGTGTAAAGAAGCTGCTGAAAAGGGTTCATGTTATGGGTGTCTGGATAATTCATACTTTCTTGGGCACTAACTTGAAGCTGGATACTGATGAACTGGGTTCAAAGACTCTACTCATGTACAAAGAAATCACTGTTGAAGGTTGCTTGAAGAATCCGAAGATATTTGGAGAAGACAGGGGACCTAAAAGACTTTTTGTTTTAAAGTACATGTTGATGATTGATTATGCTGGATTTGAAGCTGATGGAAAGAGTACCTCAAGAGTGGATTATGTTATAGGTTGATCTTTCACTCATGGAGAATTAAAAGGCAAGATTCAATTTCTCTTTCATCAACTAAGGCAATAAATGTAGCAAGTGAAGCTTGATGTACTCAACACTTTGTGGACCAAGCAGTAGCCTTAAGCTCATAAAAATCTTACTAGAATAATCAAGCTGCTGGTGGAAATGGTAAAACCTTCCTGCCTGGATCCTGCCTGAAACAATCAACTCTTTCATGACTATGCAAAGGGAGCAGGTATCCTTGCTTTCAGTTATGTATGTTTTAGCAAGTTCAGTTTCATACCTTTTGTAGGTATACACACATGGAAAAGGGGATGAAGGAAAAGGGAGGTCAGGACAGATCTAGTCAATGACATTCAAACTACAGAGAGGGACATGGTCCTTTCTCGAAGGTTAGCACTCTTATCATTGCAATTTGAATTATGCATGAGAACCATTGAAATTGCCACATGTTTGTCATTCTTCTGACCGTTGTATCATCTTTTGAGTACCAAAATGATACTTCCTCTCTCTTTCTTTATATTCTATTTCCTTCTATTTCCCCAGAAAAATCAGTTTACCTTCCAAATATCAGAGTTCATTTTTAAATTCTCTTTTCTTCTTTCTCAAAACACACTTCAAGTTGTTAAACCCTTTGCTCTTACTGGAGAATTCTCTCATGAAGATGTTTTAAGTGTGAAGAGGGACCAGGTACCGCATGAAATATGAAGAAGTGGAAAAGATGATGTATGAAAAGGGAGAAGTTGATACTCGGAGAACTCAAAGTATTCTGAATAGGAAGGTCTCTGATTGTATAAAAAAAATTAAATTAAAAAAAAATTCTTTTTGGTTCCTCAATTGTTGTTCTATTCATCTCGGAGGCCTTGGGGGAGTTTGTGTTATCAATCTTTCTGTTATGAGAAACTCAGGCAGGTGTTGGAAGTTATGACAGTTGCTCGTGTTAACTGGAATACTGAAATGGGTTGTCTAAAAGTTCAGCTTCTGAAACAACACTATCAGAGGGACCAGGTGCCAAAACAAAACAAAAAAAAAGGAAAATTGGCAGACCTGTAGGTTCAACATACAAGTTGGGCTGCACAACATACTGAATGTTAAGAAAAGATTCCGAAAATCTCATGCTAAGGGATATGTTCTATTAATTCTGTTCTTTCAATACCTTGCCTCTAATTCATCCCTTCTCTTCCTACCTCTCTCTGTCAGTCCTCGTTCCTCTTTTTTGGGCATTTTTCTGGTTTTCATTTGTAATCATATTTGCAATGCTTTGATGGCTGATCTTTTGTTTATGGATAAAAAATGTATTGTTTCTACTAACTTGTCTCATTACTTTATGCCTTTTTACTCATGCTCAGTGTTGCCCAAGTGGCCATAAATTTGCTTGAACTACATTTCTGTCAACTTGGTTTACTGCTTTAACCCTTTTTTATGATGTCAAAAGGGGGAAAGTTGTTAAGATAAGTTATGAGATAAATGGTGTTATAACTGCTTGAAAAAGTATGAGATCAATGGTGTTATCATTGCTGGAAGAAGACATGGGTCATGCCGATAGGGGGAATCAATGCTAGCTACTTGAAGAGAAAATGGTTCTGCCGACAAGGGGAATCAATGTTAGCTACCTGAAGAGGAACTGAACCTGCCGACAGGGGGAAGAAGTTGAACAAGTTTGTCATCATCAAAAAGGAGGAAAATGCTATGTTGATGTTTTGATAAGTTGACAAACTTTGGGATGATGAAACTCCAGTAAAGATTTGTTTTCCACCCGCAACTTAATCAAATAGATTGTAAAAAGCACTAAACTATATTACTATCAAAATAGCAAGTGGTTAGTGCCTTTCCCTCAAAACTGTTTTCCTGCAATTTATAAAAAGAAAAAGTAGATAAAAGAGGGTATAATAAATTCAGTATACCTGAATAGTATCTCCATGTGGATTCTTCTGTGCTCTATGTTGGGAAAACGCGGACAAGCACAAAAATATATATGGTAAAAGTAATGGAAATAAAATGAAAAAATAATGACACAAAATTTTTTACGTGGAAACCTTTCTGAATAAGGGAAAAACCACGGTCCAAGAGGAGCAACTGATATCACTATAGTAAGGAATTTTACTCTGTGTAGTCACGAATACAATACTCAAAGTGACTACTATACACTCAAAATGAACAACACTCTTTTGGTTTCCAGCTTACTAAAATATCGCTCCCATTTTATTTTTCTTCACTGACTATTTTTCTTGTATAGTCTATGAAATACCTCACTTTGCTCTCAAAATGGTTTTCTCTCTCTAACTTGGTGTGTTCTACAAATGAGCAAGAATGCTCTATTTATAGAAGGAGAAAATCATGCCTATGTCACTAAGACATAAAAATATAGCAAAGTCAAAAAAGGATTGAAAATCTGACCAATTTGCCAACTACCAATCTTTTATTTTCAACTCTAATAATTATTCCTTATTAACAATTACTTGTAGCAATTGAATAGCAAAAGTTGATCAAAAATATGGGATGGACTCCACAAATTTCCCCCTTCAGTCCCATTCACTGGAAGGAGGTATCTTCATCTTCTTTAGAGAGAGCTCATACCAACAAGTTCTTTGCATAACTCGAACTTGTCTTTCGGTATCGTCTTGGTCAGCATATCTGCAGGATTTTCACTTGTGTGAATCTTTTGACGTGAAATGATTCACTCTCCACTTCCTCACGAATCCAATGATATTTGACATCGATGTGTTTTGTTCTTGCATGGTACATGGAGTTATTGCTCAAGTCTATTGCACTCTGGCTGTCACAATAGACAATATACTCCACCTGATGCAAACCAAGCTCTTGAAGAAATTGTTTTAGCCATATCATCTCCTTGCCTACTTGAGTAGCTGCAATATACTCAACTTCAGTTGTAGATAGTGCAACAGACTTCTGCAACTTCGACTGCCATTATATAGCTCCCCCTGAAAAAGTAAACAAATATCCAATAGTGGATTTTCTGTTATCAAGGTCACATGTCATATCAACATCTATATCAACATCTGTATAGCCCTTCAAGATTGGATCTGATGCTCCAAAACACAAGAATTCATCTGAGATTCCTCCAAGATACCGGATTATTCACTTCACAGCTTCCCAATGCTCTTTTCCTGGATTGTCGAGAAATCTGCTGACAACACCAACTGCGTGAGCAATATCAGGTCTAGTGCACACCATACATTAGACTTCCGACGACGAAGGAATATGGAACTTTAGCCATGTTACTTTTTCCTTCCTAGTTGTGGGACAAATCTTCTTGCTCAACTTCATATGACCAGCAAGGAGTGTGCTAACAGGCTTAACATTCTTCATATTGAAGCGCTCTTGTACACGTTCAATGTACTTCTTCTAGGACAAATAAATCTTTCTTTCATCTCTGAGACGAGTAATTCTCATGCCCAAAATTTATTTGGCATGACCCAAGTCTTTCATAGCAAAAGACTTACACAACTCTTTCTTCAACTCGTCAATCTTGGAAGTATTCTTTCCCACAATCAACATATCATCCACATACAATAAGAGAATGATAAAATAATAGTCAGAATTTTTTTGTACAAATACACAATGATCTGATGAAGTCTTATTATAGTCCTGCTCCCCCATAACATATTCAAACTTCTTCTACCACTGTTTAGGAGCTTGTTTTAGGCCATAGAGACTCTTTTTGAGTTTGCACACAAAATTTTCTTTACTTTCTACTTTGAAGCCCTCTGATTGTTCCATATAAATCTCTTCTTCTAGGTCACCATGAAGGAAAGTCGTCTTCACATCCATCTGCTCAATCTCTAAATTAAGACTAGTAGCCAAACCTAGAACTGTGCGAATCGAGGACATTTTCACAACAGGAGAATATTTCGTCAAAGTCAATACCCTTTCTTTGAACGAATCCCTTAATAACCAATCTAGCTTTGTACCTAGGCATCAATTTGTGTTCTTCATCTTTAACGTTGAACACCCACTTGTTCTTAAAAGATCTCATGCCCTTGGGCAATTTTACCAACTCATCGGTGTGGTTCTCATGCAGAGACTTCATCTCATCTTGCATGGCTTCAATCCATTGATCCTTGTGCTCATTTTCCATGGCCTCCTAATAACATATATCTCCCCCGTCAGTGAGTAACACATACTCATTTGGTGAATAACGAGAGGAAGGAAATCGCTGTCTTGTGGACCTCCTAAGCGGAGTATATGATTCGTCCACAACTTCATGAGCAACTGCATCATCAATAACAATATCATTGTTATTATCAACATCAACATGTTGATTCGGTACATGATTATGGGCGTCACCATGATCATCAAGCCCAAAAATATCATGCACACTTGTGTGAGGAACTTCATCATGATGAACTATACCATCAAAATTTGAAGATTCTAGCTTCTCCGCTTTGTTAATATCTTCAATTGTTTGATTCTCCATGAAAATAATACCACGTTTTCTCACAAGTTTCTTTTCAATTGGATCATATAGCCTATAATCAAATTCATCAAGGCCATATTCAATGAAGATGCATTGCCTTGTCTTGGCATCTAACTTTGACCTCTCATCTTTCGGCACATGTACAAAAGCTTTGCAACCAAATACTCTCAAATGGTCATAGGAAACATCCTTTCCGTACCAAACACTATTTGGTACATCACTTTGCAAAGCAACAACAGGAGATAGGTTAATAACATGTGCAACGGTCAATAATGCCTCACCCCAAAATGAGTTCGACAACTTTGCTTCAGAAAGCAAACATCTAACTCTTTCCATCAAGGTCCTGTTCATCCACTCAGCCAAACCATTAAGCTGAGGAGTCTTGGGAGGAGTTTTCTGGTGTCTAATACCTTAATGCTTGCAGTATTCGTCAAATGGTCCACAATATTCACCATCATTATCAGTATGAATATATTTCAGTTTCTTTCCAGTTTCTCTTTCATCTAAAACCTGAAACTGCTTGAAGACACCTAGCACTTGGTCTTTAATTTTCAAGACATAGACCCAACATTTTCTCGAGTAATCCTCACTGAAAGTGACAAAGTAGAGTGCACCATTCAATGTCTTTGTCTTCATTGGACCACATAAATCAGAGTGTACTAACTCAAGCAACTCTGTCTTTCTCGAAGGAGGGTAGGACATAAAGGAAACTCTATTTTGTTTACCAGCCAAACAGTGCTCACACTTTTCTAATTTAGCACTATGAAATTTGACAAAAATTTCTTCTTGGCTAGAAATTAAGTCCTTTCTCGCTGATATGGCTAAGTCTCTTGTGCCATAACGTTGAAGAGCTATCATTCTCAACCGCATTCACCATATCAACACAAACAGAGGACGTAGTCCGGTGTAGACCACGACGTTTGCTACCACGATCCACAACCAAGGAACCCTTAATGAGCTTCCATTTTCCATCATTGTTGGTACTAACATATCCTTCATCATCTAAAACACCAACAGAAATCAGGTGCATGTTTCACATTGTTTGAAACTAGTTTAATTACAACACTAGTTTCCAAACAAATTGTACCAATACCAACCACCCTAGAAACAATTTCATTACTCATACTCAAGGTTCCAAAATCACCAAGAGTATAAGAAGAAAAAAAATCTTTCCTTGATGTCACATAAGATGCGGCACCAGTGTCCACAACCCATCTTGACTCATGACAAGCAATATTTATCATATCCTCATCAAGGACGGTAACAAGATCTTCGGTGGTGATGGTGGCTAGGCAATTTTATTGTCATCTTCTTTAGTTTCCTCTTTGTTTTTGTTATCCCTCTTCAACTTCATGCAGAACTACTTTGTGTGTCCTTTCATACCACAATAATAACACTCAATATCCTTGAGTTTGCCTCTGGATTTGCTCCTATTTTGTTCTCTATTCTGAGAACCACGAGTTTTGTTTCTCCCCCTGGGCCAGTTATCAAGACATCCAATGAAGAACCTAGAGACTTTCTTCTCATCTCTTCGTTCAAGACACTACTCTTGGCGGAATCCATAGAGATCACATCATCCGATGCAGAATTTGACAATGAAGTTCTAAATGTTTCCCAAGAGTCTGGTAGAGAACCAAGTAGAAGAAAGCCTTAAATTTCTTCATCAAATTTGACGCCCATAGCAGATAATTGGTTCATGATCCCCTGAAAATTATTCAGATGGTCTGTCATCGGAGAACGATCATGATACTTTAAACTCAGTATCTGCTTTGTTAAGAACATTTTGTTGTTGCCATTCTTCCGAGCATACAAACTTTCAAGATGCTCCCATAGGGTTCAAGCATGGGTCTCCCCAAAAATATGGTTCAACACATTATCGTCGACCAATTGCCTAATGAATCCACAAACCTGTCTAAGCAACAGATTCCACTCTTCATCTGTTTTGTTATCAGGCTTTACAGTGGTAAATATTGGTTTGTAAAAATTCTTGACATAAAGAAGATCTTCCATTTTCCCCTTCCAAATGACATAATTAACACCATTCAAAGTAATCATCCTACTTGTGTTGATTTCCATTGTTTTCTCCAAAAATATAATTATTGCAAATCAAAGTAAGTCTTTTCTAATGTGGAAGTTCAGACTGTGCTGCAACCACAGAGCATACTCAGATAAAACCTTGGCTCTGATACCAGTTTGTTGGAAAAACGCGGACAAGCACAAAAATATATATGGTAAAAGTAATGGAAATAAAATGGAAAAATAATGACACAAAGAATTTTACGTGGAAACCCTTCTAAATAAGGGAAAAACCACGGGCCAAGAGGAGCAACTGATATCACTATAGTAAGGAATTTTACACTGTGTAGTCATGAATACAATACTCAAAGTGACTACTATACCCTCAAAAGGAACAACACTCTTTTGGTTTCCACCTTACTAAAATATCACTCACACTCTATTTTTCTTCACATACTATTTTTTTTGTATAGTCTATGGAATACCTCTCTTTGCTCTCAAAATGGTTTTTTCTCTCTAACTTGGTGTGTTCTACAAATGAGCAAGAATGCTCTATTTATAGAAGGAGAAAATCATGCCTATGTCACTAATGACATAGGTAAATATAGCAAAGTCAAAAAAGGGTTGCAAATCTTACCAATTTGCCAACTACCAATCTTTTATTTTCAACTCTAATAACTATTCCTTTTTAACAATTAATTGTAGCAATTGAATAGCAAAAGTTGATCAAAAATATGGGATGGACTCCACACTCTATTCTAAAGAAGAAATACAGATACACTTAGCAAGTGAGATTATTAAACACCAAAAAATGTTTCAAAAGAGAGCACATTTGAAGTGAAGGAACTACAGATATGAATTTGTAAAGATGTTTACTAGAGTAATAGGCAATTGGAAAAAACAGAAGAAATAATTTGCAATAAATACTCACAGTTCCTCCAAGCATCTTCATCAGTGTTTGTTGGACTTCCTCCTCAGATACATTTGCTGTCAATGTCAAGGCTCTCATGACTGATGAGAATGATCACTTAAAAGTCAATTATCCAAATTTGTAAAGTAGATAGTTATTTTTGGACCTTTTTTCGCCTATGCAGACAACCCCTTGCTGAGCTGCTTCGACATTGAAGTCAGCAACCTGCAAACAGAACATGGACGCCAAAAGTTTATAAATGAATAAATATGTTGTTGATAGTGCAAAAGTTAACCAGATTACAAAAATGAAACCATGTAGTCTGCTTGACAATGAAATATGAGCCCTTGAAACCAATATTTAGGCATATTTCAAAAGACATGTAAAAGTCATGTTTAATTTCATTTTGGGCAAAGTTCGTCATAAGATAGCTATGTCAACACTCATAGGGTTTTCACGTAAAATTTTGAAAGTAATACTCAAAAGCAGGTACTTCAAACTCTCAAATAAAAGGTGACACATCTCCTCCCTATAGTAGCCTCAATGTGATAAGAGTAAAATGGGTGAAATATTTATCAAAGCTTTTCCAGAATTAACGCCAAATATAAATTGATGTGGTGTCATGTAATACCTCAAACATGGCTTCAGTCAGAATACTTTCTAGTATAGATCTTAAGCCTCGTGCACCAGTGTTTTTGGCAATGCCTTCCTCAACATTTACTCAAAGTGCATTCTCGGTAAACTGTAAGTCGACTAAAACATCAAAACAAATCGTTTAGCAGTTACTTGACTGATTTTGATAGAGTTCATCAGAATGGAGTATCATTTATTATATCAAGAGTGGCTTCTTCTTCTCTTTCCCTTTTTTCTCCTTTGAATGTGTTGGGGATAAAGACAGAGAAACTTCCTTTTTCAGAAAAATGAAATATCCTACATTAAAGCTAAACAGAACTGAGCCAAAAGCTTACATTATTCAAGCGGATTACTTGTATTTCATGCAAAGAGCATTTTTGGGTTCAGTGAGAGTAAAAATAAGGATCCACAATTAAAAGGAAAAAAAGGAAGTAAGAAACAATATGACATGTGAAAAGCAAAAGAGAACATCAACTTCAAATATTATCTTTCATCTTCAAGCAACATATTTTTTTCCTTCTCCTGGTATTCAAAAATTCATAAACAAAATAATTTCTCAATGCATGTAAGTTGAACCTCAAAAGGACTTTTCACAACAAGTGTAAATGACGTTTTACAAGCACACATCCTCACACTTTTCATTTCATAAGTTTGTTGGCTTCTTTATCCATGTATAAAGAGAAAATACATCAAATTCCCCCTGAATTTGGCAGCAAAACTCACTTTATTACTTTAACTATACGAGTGTTTAAATACCCCTTAACAATTCTGATCTAATTAAATACCACCCTAAGACCAGATGTGGCAAAGTGAATGTAGTCACTCTCCTCAAAGCGTGTGAAATAATAAAAAAAATAAAAATTGAAAGGTAAAATCATACACATGGCATTTTTTTATTAGCCAATATCTAACTAATATTTTTTTAATTTTTTTTACAAGTTAAAATTAAAAGAATGTGAAATTTCTTTTTTAGAAGTAAATGGAATTTGTGGGTTCAATTATTTTGAAAAAATAATTAATTTTTTTTTCTCTATTTATTTTGTTGTCTTCCCCAAATGTCTTCTTCCCCATTGAAGCACTCCTTATACCTTTCTTCTTTCATATTAAAATTTTTTCTTCATCTTCATCATTCACCTCACACGTCCTTCATTAATCGCAAAAATTCAACACCAAATTCATATTTATTGAATGCAAACTTTCTTGAATTTTAAGTAACCCATTTTGAACTCTATTAGTTGTGATGCAAAAAATGTGGTCTATCAACTTTTTTACACAACCTTCATTTTTCATTTAAGTTGTTAAGAAAAAAAATATTTTTCAAAAAATATTTTTCTCCAATGGGAAAATTTGTGGAAGAGAGACGGTTCGAAGAAGAAAAAGTAAGTATTTGATGAATGTTGAAGAAGAAAACAACCATTGAAACATGAAAATTCGGAAAAAAAAGAAGCTAGTGAAGGTTGAAAATGGTGAAAATCAAGAAAGAAGAAAGGGGGAGGGGGTAGAAGAGAAGGGGTTGAAGAAGATGTGACACTTTTGATTTTAGAATGTATTTTTAATTAATTGATCAGTGTAATGAGTTTAAGAAAACAAAAGGGTGAATAAGCAAAAAAAATTAAAAATTAATGGCTTATATGGCTGTGACGTGGTGCTTACATGGCTACGATGTGGCGGGTGAGAGTGGTATACCACTCTCAGGATTGTATTTAATACAGTTCAACGATATTAAGGGGATATTTAAACGCCTGTATAGTTAAAGTACTAAAGTGAGTTTCGTTGCCAAGTTCAGGGGGCATTTGATGTATTTTCCCATGTAGAAATCTACTATTGTAAGATTATAGTGTTTAACCAGGTCAAACTACTTAAATAAGATAATAAAATAATAAGCTACAAGTTCAAGAGTACTTCCGATCTAGACTATAAATGCAAAGAACTTGCAAAAATGGAGGTTTATTTGAAGAAGTTTGATACTGTAATTGTTGGCATGCTGCAGCAGCACCTCAAGCTCTAAATCTGGAGGAGTGAGGATGGTTTTACTGATGTCCACATGAAAAAAAAGGATCAAAGAAAGATAAAAAAAAGGCAAATATTGGAAGAGCTGCTTCAGCTTCGACAATGAAGTCAGCAGCCTACGAACAAGCATGAAAACCAAAAATTTATAATTGAATAACTATGCTACTGATAGTGCAAAAGTGAAGCAGATTCCAAAACTACAAAAGAGAAACCATTCAACTCTTGGTATATTTTAAAGGAAAAATAAAAACAATAAATAACTCTGAAATCTATTTGATCTAAATCAAGTATTTCACTATTAAAGATTCCACAAACAATCATAACCCTGGAAAAGAGACTAAAAAGTAGTGACCAAAACCACAAAAGACATTGTAGAATCTTGGGTAAAATCACAAAGACATTGTGAACATACAAAACCACTAAAGTACAAAGAAGATCAATTACATTGTGAATTAAAATCAAGAATTCAAATCTCCAAAATAAAAACCTAAAGAACCTAAGATGCAATCTAAAGAGGGAGAGTTTCTTTGACATCACCGAATATCTTGAATTACGAATATCCATTGAAAAGAAAGAAAGGAAGCTTACTTTAATGCCAAAGAGAGAAGAGACGGAATTTCTTTCACTTGACCGAATACTGAATGCCGTCCATTCAAAGTCTACCCACCAACACCCAAAACAAAGAGAAAAAAGAAGGTGAAATCATTGGAAGCATTAGACTAAATTCTTAATTTCTTTGAATTTTTAATGTAAGATCTTCATCAATTTTGATGGAAAAAAACTGATCTTCATCAATCTTGATAATAATCTAGATGAAAAATAAATAAAAACAACGGATTGTACTAGAATGATCGAAAATCAAGAACTGGAATTTATCCCAACTAACAAACCCAACTACAGTCCCATTAGCCAAACCATTAGTGAAGCAGAGAGAAACAGAGTAATCAATGGCGTTTTTTGGTAGAGAAAAAAAAAAACAAGAATAAGAGTAGCGTGGAATGCATTTGGGTTAACGCGTTGTGTATTTTATATGTCCATGTCTATTATAGAAACACTCCAATTTTATTTAATTGTTATAAATAAAAATTATATCAAAATAGTTTCTACAAAAATATTACTCTCTTCGTTTCACGAAGAATGACCTAGTTTGACTTGGCACGGAGTTTAAGAGTATAAAGAAGACTTTTGAATCTTGTGGTCCTAAATTAAAGTTAGGTCAAATGTATAAAATTGTCCTTTGATCTTGTGGCCTTAAACATGCCACGTGGAAAGTTGTTACCAAAAAAAGAAAGAGGTCATTCTTTTTTAACCATATTAAAAATAAAAGAAGGTAATTCTTTTTGAAACGGAAGGAGTAATTTTCTCAAGAATTAAGGATCACAAACATATTTAAGTTATTTCAGAAATAGGGATAGATATATGCTTTTCATAAACTTGAAAATTGGACAAAACAAACTATTCCCGCCAGACTAGTTTGATGTCACTTTTCATGAATGAATCTAGGAAATCTTAATGGAATTTTTCGCATATAGCTATTAAATTTTTTTAAATCATGTTTCATAATTATAATCTGTTAATTACGATTCGTAGTTATATGTTAGGGAGGAGAGAGGCGAGCAAGAGAGGGCAATAAATTATATTATTCGCACCTCGTTTGTATAATTTGCAGGTATGTTAGTATAATTTGCGTGTATTTTGTATAATTGAGTAATACTAAATTCAAAATTTTACAAATCTGATACACTTTAGATAACGACTTTATACACACACAAACATTTCAGCTTTAAACAGTTATACAAATTAGATTCTACAAATTATAATAAACAGAAATAAAAACGTAAAAATACTTAAATGAAATGAAAGAAAAAAAAAGTAGAGAAAAAATAGACTTATATCTATCTATCTATCTATTTATTTATCTATACTACCTTTAAAGTATGAATTGTGGACTTAAATGTTAAATTACTATAATACCCTCAGTTAAATATACTGAACTTTAATTATTTATTTATTTAATTAATTATATTATATTAAGACTAGTTACATTTTCACATTAAAGGGTTTTGATTTTTCTAAGGAGTTGTGCCTTTTTCAAAAGGATTTGACTTTTTTGAGGGGTCGTGACATTTCCGATAAGTTCTTACTTTTTTGAAGGGTTGTGATCTTTTCAAATGGTTGTGCCTTTTTCGATGAGTTGTGACTTTTTCGATGAGTTGTGACTTTTTCGACGAGCAGTGATTTTTCGAAACGTTGTTCCTTTTTTGATAAGGAACCTATTAATAATACTACTCCTACTATTTCTTAGCTACAAATAGAGGGGTTTTCTCTCATTTTTAATATACGATTTTTTAAGTTTTCTGCTTTTCTTCTTCTTAAAAAATATCAAATTTTATTTGCAACAATTTATAAAGTTCATAATTCAATGAAATTCGAGGTATCACAAAAAGTGGTGAATATATTGTAAAAAATTGTTCATCAATTCACACTCATATTTTTCTCTTACGATTTTCATCATAAACATACTTCAATATTATTTGTATGCTTATGATTTATGAAGTAACAATTTTGTCAAAAACTGTTACAAATCTAGCTTAAATCTGTCAAATTTTTAACGTCTCAATGTGTGGATTTTAGGTCATATGTTTTGTTGAAATGCTTTTCGCTGGATAAGACGAATTCAAAACTTGAAATTTATGAATTTTCAATAATTTTAAATAAAAATGAAAAATACCTTATAAGTATGTATCCAAGGGGAAACAAACCTCTTTAGTCTTTACAAAAAGGCAACTTAAGTTTAAGTGAGTTCCTTCCCTATAACTAGATCAATTGGTTGGTTTGTTAGAAGTGAGTTTCTTCCCTATAAATGGATCAATTGGTTGGTTTGTTAGAAGATTCTCAATAAATATTTTTATTATTATTATTATTATTATTATTATTATT
The DNA here is from genome assembly GCA_016801875.1 of Solanum sitiens. Lineage (NCBI taxonomy): Eukaryota > Viridiplantae > Streptophyta > Magnoliopsida > Solanales > Solanaceae > Solanum > Solanum sitiens. The sequence continues at coordinate 472,420 of JABWTJ010000089.1, read as the reverse complement.
ATATATATACTAGTTTTATGGCACGTGCGTTGCACGTGCATATTGTATATATAGTATATGATATTGTAAAATAGAATTAATATTACTAAATCAAATATTTTTAGTAAATAATTATAATTTAAAGAACATAGGACAAGTGATTTTAAATGATTTATAAAGATTGTCATACAATTACTTATATTTTGAGATCAAAATGAGCAAAATATTAGACATTTCAAAATAGATTTGAAGTTTTGATTTGGAGAGAAAGTGACATTTCTTTAGAAGTAGTATTATTTAGTTCACTCAATTTTGTAAACAAATCTAACCAGAACAATTTTTAAAAAATATCAATACCAAAAATGTTACAAATAGTCTTTCCTCTTGAGGCTATGAACATAAATGATGGACATCATTTAAGTATATTTTCTCTCTTAAATATTCATACTTTAAATTTAGTATGTGCATGACACTAATAAGGATTACCATAAATATTTCAATATTTTATGTTTATACGTAATCTATCTTTTAGCAATTAATATTTGAGTAAGACTATCATAGACAGGTTTGGGTGTATGTCAAAATATTGTTATGACGATGATGGTTAAATTGAGGTTTGAGTGTATGTCAAATATTTCGCTTCATAAATTCTTTGTTTTAGATATTCATATATTAGTAGCATAATTTTATTTTAATATATGAATAACATCACCTTGGTGATTTTTTTTTATTTTTTATGTTTCTATCTTATTTTTGTAGAATAGAAATCTTCTCTTTTTTACTGCCGCATACATGTGATATAGTTGTTGTCTGATGAAAGTATCAAGAATCTTATAAAAGTTGTACCGTGATATAATATGTTAAACTATTTCAATATTAAAAATTAATAGATGAATTTAAAGTATTACTTATAGAATCTTTAATTTGATTTAAGATTATTTTAATGTCAAGCACTATTTTCTTATCTATTTTTATATATAGATAACAAGGAGTCTATCTTGTGACATAAAATTTTCTCAAATGCAAATGAACACAAAATATAGGGAAAAAATATACAGAACGGTGCATAGACAATTATGAAGGAAGACGAAAATATATTTTCATGCTATATTCACTATAGTATTCCATTTGATTAAAATCTCTTGTCATCGACACATTACTTTCTTCATTCATTTTTACATATATATATATATATATATATAATGAAAAATAATTATTATAATGTCTATATTATCAAATTATAAGTAAAAATGAAAATCTATTTTTGAAATAGTGGTTCTAACATCAAAACTAATGATTCAATGGGCAACGTTGATGCCCATTTTTTTAGCAAAATCAGAAAGAAACTGCTTCATTTGAGGTAATAATATAAAAAAAATAAAAAACCAAAGAAGAAACATATTACCCAAATCGTTTGTCTTTTTTCATATTTTTTATTATTATTGTCTTTTGCACAACTTTTGTGTGAATTTATGGATGATTTGCTACAATTGTTCACCAACTCTATCTTATGTGGTATGTCGAGTTTTGTTGAATATTGCACTTAATCAACTGTTCCAAATAACCCTTACATTTTAAAAAAGAAGAACAATATAATACTTTCAAAAATCATACTTTAAAAGTAAGACGAATCCCTCTATTTATAGCTACAAAATAGTATTATGCATAAGTGTTAATTGTTCCTTATCATAAAAGTTACAAACTTTCGAAAAAGTCACTACTCATAAGATTGCAAAAGTCACAACTCATCCAACCCTTCAAAAAAGTCACAACCCTTTAAACAAATCACAACTCTTCGAAAAAGTCACAACTCAATAAAAAAGGCACAACCCTTTGAAAAAGTCACAACCCTTAGAAAAAATCACAACCATTCGGAAAAGTCACAACTCATCAAGAATCTCAAAACCCGTAAAAAAAGTTGCAACCCTTTGGAAAAGTCACATCTCTTTGGGAAAATCACAACCCTTTAATATTAAAGGGTATCTACATTTACCCTAATACAATTAATTAAATTAATAAATAAAATATATTGAGTACTTTTAATTGAGGGTGTTATAGTAATTCAACATTCAATTTAGGAGTTGATGCTTTTAGGGTAGTATATATATATATATATATATATACACGCACGAGATAATTTAAGGCCCGTATCAATTTCACATATTTTTTTGAAAAAATTACATAGCTCACAACTTAAGATATCATAATCCCCTCTCGGATACATTCTTATTCCGTCTCAGATACATCCATCCCCTCTTGGATACATAGATATCTCCTCTTGGATACATCCCTCCCATGAAATAATATATATCATTAGTAATGTATCAAACAACCGAGGAATGTATTCGATAGCAATGAAAAAATCAAGATTTTTGTAATTGAGGAAACTTCTGGGATATGATATAATTAGCCTATAAATATATGAGATTTCTATACTTTATACTATTTTTTTTTTACAGTAAACAACTTCAATATATTACTTAATAACCTTTTTCAAATGTTCATATGGCATAAATGCGTCGTTTACAACCCAAATTGAGAAAGTTGAATTCCAAAAAATTCTGTGCAGCAAGAAATAGAGAATTACATTTGATTATGAGTTAAAACATTTCGCATTCGAGGAATATATTAAAGGGAAAAAGGACGAATTTACCCCCGAACTTGATAAATGGTACGTCTATGCCCTCCGTTATACTTTGCGTCCATATAAGCCTCTGCCGTCCAATTATCGGTACACATATGCCCCTCTCACTAACGGCCCCCTCATTTTCTACACGTGTCTTGCTCCTAATCAACTACCCATTTTTGACCATTTTTTTAACCCATAAACTAACAACCCGCCCCATAAACCCAATACCCACCCAATTCTCACTAAAATGCAACCATTGTATCTTCCACCAAATCCCTTTGATGGCTTTATCAACTCTCCGTAAGCTCCGGTTCAAGTGTGCTTTAGATCTGTGGCTACTGTGCAGTACAATATCAAATGGTTTACGATTTCCATCTTTTCCAAACATAGATGTGCAGCACCTGTATACAAACTAGAAACCTTTCATATTGAGATTGTCTCGAGTCAAACATGCTTTATAGGTGTCTTTTTAGGGATTTTTCAAATCTCATTCGAATTTCATCTCAAACTATCTATCTTATTCATAGTTGTGATTTAGTTTTTCTGTTTTCTGTCTATTTCCTTGTGTTTAGTTTATAAAATGTGTACTTAGGTTTTTGACCTGCATTGCAATTAAATGTGCTTCTATATAATTTCTTAGTCTGATTGAGCTAATTGATGGGTGCCACGGTAGGTTTTTGTTTGCGGCTCTTCTGGTAGTTCCTTCCATTTTTATCTTCCCATTCTTCATTTTCTTGATTTCTCTTTGTTAAAGATTCTCTCATCTTAGCTTCTGGATTTTTGTGTCTATCTTTCTTGTATTCTGTATGAAGAGCTTTTTTTGTTCCAAGTAGGTATAATTATTCACTGATAGAGTTGGTTGCCCTGGTCCAATTTCTGAAGCAAAGAGCCAGTCTGCTGACCTTCCAATTGAAAAGTGGACTTCTTAAACCTAAGTTCCATGCATTTCCTTCCCTCGTTGGAATAATAGTTGTTACTGAGTCTGAATAGATCAGAAAGCTTTAATTTGATGGTGTTAACATCCAGGAAATTGGGTGGGTATTGGGTTTATGGGGCGGGTTGTTAGTTTATGGGTTAAAAAAATGGTCAAATGGGTAGTTGATTAGGATTAAGACACATGTACAAAATGAGGGGGCCGTTAGTGACAGGGGCATATGTGTACCGATAATTGGACGGCAGGGGCTTATATGGACACAAAGTATAACGGAGGGCATAGCCGTACCATTTATCAAAGTTCGGGGGTAAATTCGTCCTTTTTCTCTATATTAAATGTTGATATCTTTGAAAAAGTTCATCGATCTTCATTTATTTTCGCAAGTGGTATCTATTTTCTACTATGTTATCATCTTTCTTTTGTAATATTTGTACCATAAGGTTTGCATATGATAAAATACGAATCATTGATCAACCAATTCGTAAAGATCGGTTCAAAGCCTTTCAAATCTCTACTGTTTCAACTTAAGTATAATGTGTTTGTAGTTTGTTTTGTTAGTGAATTTTGTGATACATTTCATTATTGTCTTCGATAATAGAAATACTTCTATTTATTTTGTTATTAATATTGAAAGTATTTATTAAAAACTTGATTTCTGACTTTCACAACAATAAATACAATCATGAAATCAAATATATTTCTATGTACAATAACAATTATCATAATGTTATATTTTAAATATTGAAAATATTTATTAAAATATTAATTTCTAACTCCACAAAAATAAAAGCAATTTTATTTCTATATACGATAACAATTGACATAATGTTATATTCTAAATTACTTTAAAAAATTTTTTATACTACACTCTAAATATCATGCCGTAAAAGAAAACATTGAATCTCACCCCCACAAAATAACCAATATACTTGTTTTTCTTTTTCAAGTAACTATACTGACAGATGATGATGGACTGTTAGGTAGACATGCATCTGGCGATTTGCAGCAGATTGTTTGGGTTGGAACTTCTACATCTGCTTCTTCTGCTATAGGAATGGTTCTGACTAATGGAGTTTGGCTATCATCTTAACCTTATTTCAGGTCAGACAAGTTGTAAGGACTGTTAAATAAGAAAATAACATATTAAAACCAGGTAAAATTAAGACAACGAAAGCTACAAAACATAAAAAGTAATCCAAAAATTACTTACTTTGGAGGAATTGCCGACTTATTAGGGAAAACCGCCTCAATCACCCTCCTTTTCCTATAATCCTGCTTACTGGCTTCTTGACTCTCTTCACCAGCAACCACTAGCCATTTCTCATTCAAATGGAACTACAAATAACAACAATAAATAGGGTTATCACAACAATGTGTACAAAAACTATTCAAATAAAGGCAAAATCTAATACTCCTATGACTTTTGTTTAATTTTTTTGTATATAAATTTTTATGAAAGAGATTCGGATAAACCTCCTTACGCCTCTTAACTCAAAGCCCTAACCTTGTAGGGTATGGATGATCTATAAAAATATGTATCTTTGTTGCCCAAAGTCTTACGCAAAATCTTTACACTTCTTGCCGTACATATTTACAGTGAGTTTAATTGCATATTTTTTTTATTTAGACAAAGACGTGTGGTACTATAGTTATAGAGCCAAATAATTTACCAGGAAATTTCAATTTCGCCCCTAAAGTACACTTTCCATTGGTTCAAACATACCAAACTTTGATGAGTTATCTATGAAGAGCCAATCAAGTTGTTCACATTTTTAGTTGGTTCTCCTTACATGCGAACTCCTCGACGATCTATTACCGTTACTTTGAGGAAATTATGAACATTATAACATAACTTTGTCAAATATGTCAAGACTCCCCGTCTTTTAACACCATTTGTACAACACCATTATGTCACAAAATTTGATAATTTGTCTTATGATCCAAGTTGCAATGTTTAAAAGGGTACCGAACTAGGGGTTAGACTTGTTGGGGATTCTTGTATTCACTTGTGAACAAAACGTAACCAAAGCTTATATTAATCTCACAAGAGGAACTTGATGTTCTATTTTGATTGGAGAGTGTCGTATCCAACTTATGTAAATACTGATGAAATCCTGTTGCTGCAAGGAAATCGAGGGCAAGAAGGCTATAACATAGAGTTGGAGGCCTTATGCATAAAGAGGGCAAGGATATCTAAGCAAAAGTTACCTTACTGTTTCAAGATCAACTCTCCTCTCTGTCCAATAGTGACTTGATACAGGGATTAAGAAACAGTAACGGGTCGTTTGGTAGACTGTACTAGTAATGCTTACATTAGTTGTACATAAAGTATTTTTTATGTATTGTTTTATTTGTTTCATTAAAAACAACATGGATTGTATAAAAAAAAGATATTTACAAAAGTATCTTCCACTGAGATCACAATCTCAAAGCTCTTGCCGGAGCCCCAGACTTCAAGTCCAAATCTTCTTTTGTTGCTTCCTTCTTTTCCTGAAAAAAAAGAAGCTAAATCACTCAAGAAATTTACACTTCGTAACATTCTAGAGACCATGGAAAATCTTGAGCAAACAGTTCTTTCATACAAATACAACTGCGAATCATGATAATGTTCGTGATGGGAAATAAAATCCAGAAAATCGATATTTAATTTCCAAATTTCTTTTTATTATAGACAAAAAAATACAATATCAACACAAATCATTCATCTCACAATTCCATAATCGCTCAAGCATCTAGGTGACAGAGAAATTTGGTTATAAGGGGCAAAACAAGCTTCTTAACACTTAACAGTATACACTTCTATAATGGAAGAAAAGTGAATTTCTCGAGGTTCAAATCCCAGAGTTGGAAACTGATGTGGGTGATTATAATTATTTTACTCACCCACGAAAAATCTCTTTTTGAAGTGAAAGAGAAACAAGTTTCCTTTGGATGATTAAAAAGAACTAGACAGAGCAAACTGTTCACATCACAGACCCATCACTTACCAATCCTAGACAAGCATTTCTATTATTGGTAGGGACTAGCTATGCAGATACTCAGATATATAATGTGACGGGTCAGTGACAAGTTGTCTTAAAATGCTTATCTATGAAAGGAAACAAACAATTATCATTTTAATCCAGTAGGGAGGGGAAATATTCTCCAGTCGACTGCTACCACGAAGAACTTTTGCTTCACATCCAACTGTATTAGCTGTTCCGACAGCCTCTTCATTGCCTGGCTTACTTCCATGAACCTGTGCACAATATTACAGGATATGCTGTGAGAGAATAGCTGTGGCATGTTACAAAGGAGCCTATGAGTGCAGTATAGCCGAAAAATCGCAAGGATCACGAAATCTATGTAAAGATGGCGATTTTTAAATGGACAGGCTGCTTTGAAATCAGAGGCAGACTTGACAACACCATGTTTCGCTGAGGAACTATTTGGGAATGTGATGTGTTTGAGCATAAAAATACATTTTGGTCATTAAGGTTTGAATGGAAAAGCACTTTGATAAATTGATAAGTTGAACCACAATTCCAAACAAGGACGTACTAGTAAAAAAGAAACCTAACTGCCATCACTGAAAAACTTTCTTTGGTTATCACAGGAAAAGAAGAAGTGACACAATACAGCTGAATTCCAACTGCTATGACCATAAGCTGGAAGCCGCGTCACAAATTTAGGTATAAGTCCATAAGCTGTGAGATCATCACTTTCTACCTAGATACAGTAAGCAATATGAAACAAATGCTTTTGATGCATTTGGTTTTTTGAATTTCACGAGACCAAAGAGTCATGAATTTATTAAATTATAGTGATCCGGAAAAGACTACAACATCCGTTAGACCACCAACACTCATGTTAGTTCGAACAGGTGCTTAGAATCAAGTTAAAGAATTTTGCAATCTCGGAGTAAAGAAATGATACGATATCAAATCACTTGACCTAAAAGTATTTCATGAAATTAGTTGATTTTGACGGAGGTAAAAAGGATAGCTTTAGCTATCTGCAGACTAGTGTATGGAAAAATATAAAGAGCAGTCAGCATTTAGAAAGAACAACGATGAGCTATTGAAAAAGAAGCTCATAGGCCCAGACAGGAACAACACAAGAAACAACAAATGAGAAAAGGTTAAACCATTTAAGAAGGAAAATGAAATATTTGGCAGGCCGATGTTGATTATGCAATAAGCTCTACAATATGAAAAAAGACTACAACCATTTTAGTAGGATCAATAAGAAGCTCCTAGTCCCAAGACAGGAACAACACGAATACAACTTCCCTCGTAGAAATTGTTTCCCACCCCCAACTTAATTACAATTGATTCTAAAAACCACTAAACTATATTACCATCCAAATAGCAAGTGGTAAGTACTTTTTCACAAAACTGTTTGCCTGCTTTTTTTAAAAAGAAAAATTAGATTAAAAAGGTTATAATAGATCCAATATACAAAAGTAGTATCGCCACATGGATGCTTCCATGCTCTATTGTCAGGTACACATACAATCTGGAGAAGAAATAAAGATAAACTCAGCAAGTGAGATTATTGATCTCCGAAAAATACTACAAAAGAGAACACATTTGAAGTCAAGGAACTACAGATATGAATTTGTAAAAATGTTTACACGAGTAATAGGCAATTGGAACAAACAGAAGAAATAATTTTCAATAAATACCCACAGTTCCTTAAAGCATCTTCAGCAGCGCCTGTTAGACGTTCTCCTCACATACATCTCTGCAAATGTTAAGGCTCTTAGCCTAAACAGGTGACTGATGAGAATAATTACATTAAAGTCGATTATCTAAATTCATGTAGATAATAATTTTTGAACTTTTTTTGGCTATTTTATCAACTTCATCTATGTAGACAACCCCTTGCTGAGCTGCATTGACATTGAAGTCAGCAGCCTGCAAACAAACATGAACATCAAAAGTTTATAATTGAATAACTATGCTGCTAATAGTGCAAAAGTGTACCAGATTACCTAAGAGAAACCATGCTTGACAATGAAATACGAGCCTTTGAAACCAATACTTAGGCACATTTCGAAAGACAGGTAAAAGTCATGTTTAGTTTCATTTTAGGCTAAGTTCTTCAAAAGATAGCTATTTCAAAACTCATGTAAAATTTTGAAAGTACCACTCAGAAGCAGGTACATCAAACTCTCAAATAAATGGTGACATATCTCCTCCCTTTAGTAGCCTCAATGTGATAAGAGTAAAATGGGTGAAAAAATTTTCCAAGCTCTTCCAGAATTAACGCCAAACACAAAATGGTGTGGTGCCATAAGCCATGCAATACCTAAAACATGGCTTCAGTCACAATACTTTCTAGTGTAGATCTTAAGCCTCGTGCACCAGTGCTTTTGGCAATGCATTCCTCAACAATAACTCCAAGTGCATTCTCGGTAAACTGTAGGTTCACCCGTAACATCAAAACAAATTATTTAGCAGTAAATTGACTGATTTTGATATAGTGCATCAGAATGGAGTATCATTTTCTTTTATCAGAGTGGCTTCTACTTCTTCTCTTTCCCTTTTTCCATGTGAATGTGTTGGGGATAAAGACAGAAACTTTCTTTTGCAGAGGAATGAAATATCGTGCATTAAAGCTAAACAACACTAAGCTAAAAGCTTACATTATTTAAGTTGATTGCTTGTATTTCTTGCAAAAAGCATTTTTGGGTTCTGTGAGAGCAAAAACAAGGATCCAAAATTAAAAGGAAAAAACGAAGTAAGAAACGATATGAAATGTGAAAAACAAAAGAGGACATCAACTTCAAATATTCTCTTTCATCTTCAAGTAGCATATTTTTATCCTCCTGGTAGTAAAAAATTCATAAACAAATAACTTCTCAATGCATGCAAGTTGAACCCCAAAAGACTTTTCACAAGAGGTGTAATGACTAATGACGTTTTACAAACACACAGCCTCACACATTTAATTTTCATAAATTTTTTGGCTTCTCTATCCATGTATAAACCTACTATTGTAAGAATATAGCATTTAACTAGGTCAAGGTACTTAAATGAGATAATTGAAAAATAAGCTACAAGTTCAAGAGTACTTCCGATTTAAACTATAAATGCAAAGAATTTACAAAAATGGAATTTTATTTGAAGAAGTTTGATAATGTAATTGTTGGCACGCTGCAGCAGCACCTCAAACTCCAAATCTAGAGGAACAAAGATGATTTTACTGATGTCAACATGGAAAAAAAGGATCAAAGAAAGAAAAGGCAAATATTGGAAGAGGATACCTTTAGCAGAACATAGCGAGTATACCTTTAACAGAACATAGCTAAGAGGCCACAAAAGCACTTAAAATAGAATAAACAAACTCCTAAAGTTCTATATCTAATCAATCTATCAAAACCACATTTAAAAGCCAGGTGTATTTCACTCTGGTTGGGCCAATTTCATTAGGACATCATCTCAACAGATACTATGAGGATTCATCATAATATTACTATTTTAAAGTTGGTAATCAACCTCCTATGCACAGTTGGATTTCCCAAAAAACCAATTAAATTATCAAAATGTGAAACTAGAAACTACATGGCAAAAAGGCAAAAATAGTAGACAAACCTGAACAAGATAATCCTCATACAGTGAAGATAAACTCACTAAAACTGGAAACCGCCTATGAAATTTAGATATGAGTCCATATGCAGTGAGATCATCACTTGACCTCCCCCTCCCAACATAAGTGTAGTCAGAAAGTTTGTGAAGCAGCAGAACACTTCACCAATCAGAAGTGACGAGGTTGTTTCTTTGATGGGTAATACTTCTTCATTGTAAATATCAAACAAAAAACAACAAGATTCATTCATTCATTCAAAGAGAGAAATTTCAAGCTTCAAGAACAACAAGGGAACTCATAAAAGTGCTTTCATTACTTTTTGTACTCGTTGCATTTGTATGCATGTAATCGTTCTTATATTGTAGGATTCGTTTCAATTGTGAAAGAAACATTTCAAACCCGGGTGAATCATTGTAAGGGCTTTGTTAAGGGTAACTTAAGTTCGTACTCTAAGTATATATTAATTAGGTAGGATTAGTATAGAGCGCAGTGTTATATCTGCTCAGGCTCAGCTAAGTGGTAGGGAGTATTACATAGTGTGGAGATTAGCAGGCTAATTTCTTGTTATAACTAGCTTTTACCATTGCTTGTTGAAGATTAGGTAAAGCGGTTTGAAAAGTCCTATTGAGAACAGGTCATGGTTTTCCTCCCTTGAGCAAGGAGGTTTCCACGTAAAGTTGTCTTGTTCAATCTTTACTTTCAGCACTTATTTTACTGTATGTTATTGTAACTGTGTTGAGGACCTGTTCCCATCGAAATAGGGGACGCTTACTTTTAGTTACTGTATTTGAAGAAGTCAAGGGACCTGGTCCTTGACTGATAAGTGGACGCATACAATACAACAAGTGATATCAGAGCTTGGGCTCTCTATTTGGTTAACACCAAAAAAGAAGTTCCTGCAAGGAATGACGTCATTACTGAATAAGAAAAGAATTCAGTCTCCCAGAAGTCCTCTTTTTCATGATGGTCAGTTCTATAAACATTGGAAGATTCGGATGAGAGACTATCTCATGGCTGAGGATATTGAAGTATGGGGCGTCATATGTAACGGTCCTTATGTGCCAACTATAGAGGTTAAAGATGGAGAGATCACAAGAGTCATTCCCAAAACTCGACAACAATATAATGACTCACTCAGACCATTAGTCAAGAAAAATCACAAAGCAAGGAAGCTACTGACGTGTGGCCTTAGTGTATGTCTCATCTTGTGAATCAGCCAAGGAAATCTGGGATGTGTTGAGAAAAACTTATGAGGGTATTGAGGAAATAAGGAAATCTAAGATAGATCTCTTTACTACTCAGTTTGAAGGTTTCACCATGAAAGAAGGTGAACCCATTCATGAAATGCGCACTAGATTCTCCACCATTAGAGATGAGCTCATGTTTCTTGAAGTACCAGTCCCTGTTGTCAAGCAAGTCTTTAAGATACTGGAAATTCTTCCAAGATCTTGGATAAATGATTTTGTGACTGACAATGACAGAAGAGAACCTGATGTAATAGCTATATGTGCACTATTTGAGCATATTCAAGATTTGGAGATATCCAGGAAATGGAGGGTCATATTCTCAGAGTCGAAAACAAAGAGGGGGACCAGGTCCATCCCAAGATAGGCAAAAGAGAAGATTTTTTCCAGGCAACGAAGAACGATATAGCTGCATGGGAATTAAAATTCCTAAAGTGATTATGATGATTCTGAGCACTCTAACGATGCTCTCATGGAAAAATCAGATGAGAAAGATACTGATAAAAAGTTCGCTCTATCATACATTAAGCAAAACTTGAATACCTTTTCTACAAGTAATTGAGAAAGCTAGTTGTTGTACTACTTGATTTGATAAGTGAGTTAACAATGGAGAATGATCTTATGAACAATAGTCTAGACATATCTCAAGATTCAAAAATTGCTTTAGTTGCCAAAATATCTGATATAGAAAATAAAATGGTTGTTCAAAAAGTTTAAAATCTAGAATTGAAGGAAAAGATGAAAAGGGTAACTAATACAATTTTTAAAGGAAAAAACGAGGCAAGCAGCTTGCAGCTGGAGCTTGAAAGTAAGTTGCACACTGTTGAAATGAAGATGAAATTGGCTATAGAAAGAAATCTTGAGTTGGAGAGGGACCTGGTCCGTGTAAAAGAGGAACTTTAAAAATCCCTCAGATGGACCAATTCCTTTAAGATACTTGCATATCTGATAGGTCAAGGCAAGAACAGTAACAGAGGCTGAGTTGTGAGAAGATAGATTACTCATACGATCCTCATAAAAAATTTGTTTCTGATGCTGATGATATGTTGTGTGTGAATTGTGGTCGATATGGACATCTTAATACATATTGTCCTGTGTTGAAAAAGAATGGAGAAATTTCGTCAAACTATTCCAAACCACGGAATAGACTGAAGAATGGACTTGTTCCTCCCGCTTATGGTTCTAAGTTGAAGAAAACTAGTGTGCCTCAATGGGAGAAAGACTTTCTTATCACTTCGTTATCTACTTACTTGGAACTCCGTCTCAAATGGGTTTCCAAGGATAACAAGTGATTTGTTATGCAAGTGAGAGGAAGTAGTAATAGTCAGTGGCGGTTCATGAACAATGGATGCTCAAGAACTTGACTGGGAAACTAAAAAACTTCCTCTCTCTCAAGGCATTTCAAGGTGGAGGTGTCGCTTTTGGCAGTGGCAAGAAATGGTACATTATTGGTGTAGGCAGGACTTGAAAATCTGTGAAACACTTCTTTAAAATTGTGTACTATGCAAATGGTTGAAGTACAATATTTTAAGTGTTTCACAAATATGTGATGAATGAAATGAAGGTGCAATCCTATTAGAAAATGTATTATAACAAATGTTATCTCTTGAGTGATGATCTTGATAAAAAAGAGATGCAAAAACATGTATATTGTTGATCTGAATACTGCTCGTACAAATAGTCTCACTTAACTTAGTGTTCAAGCTGTAAATGCCGGTATGACTTAAGAGACGCGCTCATGTGAGTACTTCTCTGGTACACAAACTTGTGTCAAGGGGCCTGGTCCTCAGTCTACTTAAAATGAAATTTGCAGATGACAAAGGTTGTGACGATTGTGTTGAAGAGAAGCAGTTCAGAACATCTTTCAAGTGGAATAAGCATGATTTCAATCTTCCAAAGAACTTTCGGCGAAAGTGGTAAATACTACATGTTGTGTGACCAAAAGGATGATATTGAAAAGTTTAATCTCAATATTGTTGAAATAATAGTTGTTGTATACTCTTCCTCCAGCAAGGCTTATTGGTTGTATAAAAGTGTAACACCTCGTATCTAAAACAGACAAGAAATCAACTTTTCAGAAATCTGCAGGTGCAATCGACGGTTACCATTGACGAATCATATTCTAATCTACGGCCCGTATTGTGCATCCGTCGTTTTCCAGTGAAGCTCCCCCAAAACTCAACCCATAAAAATTGAATAAGTGTCGATCGACGGACATACCTATGGTTCGTAAGTCAGAGTACAGTCCGTGGTCTGTGTCCGTCGATTGAGACTCAAGTTACCCAGTCTTTCACCAGCACGAACTGTCATTTGATCTATGCTCTGTAGGTGTGACCGTAGGTGAAAGTTAGCAGTCAGTTAGGGGGAAAATATTGTTGGATCAACTTCAAATGGTCATAACTTTTAGCAAAAAATGAATTAGGTGTCCCATGACCTATGATATTATACAGGATTGAATTATCTTTCCAGGGCTACTGAGTTTCCTAAAATCCAACCTCCAAGTGAAAAGTTACGCCCATTTTAGTGAAGGCCTATCAAGCATACCCAAACGACGGACCCAAACAACGGACTGTAGATTGAATGATGGCCTGTCAGTCCAGGTCGTTGATTGCTCAGACAACAATTAACTCAGAGGTCTTTTGGTCATTTCCTACTTTGTTTAACCACTAAGATACGTCGTTTTTACCCTAAATCATGAGATTTTAGTCAGTTTAAGACTAGAAACATAACTAAAACTTACCTAAGTCAAATCATTAATCAAAACATAGAAAATTAAAAGTATCAAAGGAGAAAAAGGTCAAAAACCCTAGTTCAAGAACAAAGCAAGGTTCCATCAATTCCAGTCCCAAAATCTAAAGATTTCTCCGTGGATTTCCTCACCAGGTATGTGGGATTTCACTAGTGGGTTTCTTTCACCCATTAGGTCCCTAGTTTTAAGTCAGTTTCTTGATTCCCATATTATGACTAGACTTAGGGTTTCTTGATTGTTAGAATTATTGGTCTCTTAGTTGATAGAATGATCCAAATCAGATTAGTATGTTAATGTTCAGATAAATTGCATGAAGTTCAGAACCCTAACTACGTATTTCTTTAGTTCTTGAATTACACATGCTAGGTCAGATATTTAAGTTATTAGGTTATACATGCCTCAATTAGTAATGCATCATTATCAGATTAATTATTGCATTCTCAGTTTATATAATTAGTTTGAACTATCCAGTATTTATAGAAACTCAATCATAATCAGTTAACTACTTAATTTATTGAAAGTAGCATAATACCGAGTTAGACTAGGGTTCAGCGTATCCTAATAGTCCCAGAACTACTAGCCAAGCAAGTTGTAAGTCCCCTATGTGGGCATTAGTTTAGTGATCACGCCAACATGCCTTTGTACCTTAGGCAGGGTATATTGGGTCCTGCCGATGGGGTGTATACATCAGACTTCATATTTAGCTCATGTTGTTTTATTATCGATTATTAGTAGCTCCCATAGTTCAGTCAGATTCTATTGCATTGATCATTTATCAGTATATTCAGTATTCAGTTTCATCATGTTATAAATTGGTCACTTCATTCAGTTATCTCAACATTCAGTATATTATGTTCAGAATATTATACTTGCTTTTGTGCTTGTTCAGTTATGTATTATTTCAGCTTTAGTCTATCCTACATACTCAGTACCTTTCAAGTATTGGTGCATACGTGTGCTACATTTTCTCGTGATATAGGTTCAGGTTCTCAGGATCCAGATCACACTTATATCGATTCTCGGTCTCCAGTTCTAAAGAATCTGTGGTGAGTCCTCATTCTCTGAGGACTATAGTCATGAGTTTCTTTTCAGTATTTTAGTCCTTTAGTTTCAATTTTTTCTAGACTTAGCTGGGGCCTGTCCCAGCATTTCTATTCAGTTAGAGGCTATTTTCACGCGTAGTTAGTTTCAACTTAGTATTGAGTTAATAACTTCTTTGTATTAAACTCATAAGTTTTCATATATCTCAGTTTTAGCATATGGGTATTCCCCATCTTTTCATCTTTATTATGATTTAGCTTCCACATCAGTTTATTATCTTTAGTATGCTCATGATCATGCCAGAATGGTTAGCTTGGAATCACTTGTGGTCCTAGTTCCCGTGTCCTCGTCTCGGGGGTAGCTCGGGGCGTGACAAACTTTGTTATCAGAGCACTAGGTTTAAGAGTCTTAGGATGTCTGAAAAGCCGCACTAACTAGAGTCCTTTTCATGAGTGTGAAAGTGCACCACATCTAACGAGAGTGAGGCTATGAAGTGTTTTAGGAAAACTTCACTTTCTTTATATTATTATCGTGCGTTGGTATAAACTTCTTTCTAATCCATCGTTATGCGCTTGATATCATCCCTGCTCATAGAGTTACGCATGGAATGCCAATGCACACAATGTTAATGCATTTCCTCTAGTCCGAGATCAGGAGGTTTTGAATGCAGAGTTTTGGAATGCCAATTCAGCTTCTGGCTCATAGTATGACCAACTAGAATGATCAACAGGTTCTAGTTCCTACAAATGGAAATGATGGATCAGTGGGAGCTAGAGTTTGAGATTTTGTTAGAATTAATCCACCTGAATTTTAAGGTCACAAGTTTGTAAGGACCCACAAAACTTCATTGATGAGGTTTAGAAAATCAATAGAGTGATTTGAGTGACTGGTAATGGTAGGGTTGAGTTGGCATCCTACCAGCTTAAGAATGTGGAACACATATGGTACACTCAGTGGAATGATCTAGGGGTTACTTTGTATTTTGTAACTCCTTAAATAGCAGTCTAATTCAGTAGTCTAGAAACTCTCTCAGAACCTATTTCAATCTTTACTTTAGTTGGTGACCCAGTTATAGGTAGATGGGTATACAAAAATTGCCCCGTCACAGTCTCTCAGAAAGTCACCTCAGCAGATCTTGTAGAGTTAGAAATGGTAGACTTCGATGTTATTCTAGGCATGGATTGGTTACATTCGTGTTATGCCTCAGTCGATTGTAGAACTAGGATTTTTCATTTTCAATTTCCAAATGAACCTATCTTAGAGTGGATGGGTAGTAGCTTAGCGCCTATGGGTCGATTCATTTCTTACCTTAAGGCTATAAAAATGATCTCTAAGAGTTATATCTATCATCTAGTTCGGGTTAAGGATTCTAGCTCTGAAATCCAACCTCTTGAGTCAGTTCCAGTAGTCAGTGAGTTTCCAGAAGTGTTTACAGAAGATCTTCCCAGAGTCCCTCTCGAAAGGAAAATCAACATTGGAATTGATCTCCTTCCGGATACCCAACCTATTCTATTCCTCCTTATAAAATGGATCCAACAGAGCTTAAGGAATTGAAAGATCAGTTGAAAGACCTTTAGATAAGGGCTTCAACAAACCTAGTATTTCTCCATGGGGTGCACCAGTGTTGTTCGTAATGAAGAAAGATGGTTCTCTCAAAATGTCCATTGACTATAGACAGTTGAATAATGACAATCAAGAATAAGTATCCGATCCCCAGGATTGATGACTTGTTTGACCAACTTCAGGGTGCTAGCCATTTCTTAAAGATAGACCTCAGATCGGGTTATAATCAGCTCAGAGTCAGAGATAGTGACATTCCAAAAATAGCCTTCAGAACTAGGTATGGTCATTATGAATTTGTAGTAATGTCATTTGGACTAATAAATGCTCCTGCAACTTTCATGGATTTGATGAACAAAGTGTTCAAACAATACTTAGAATTTTTTGTTATCATCTTTATTGATGATATCCTCATTTACTCTAGGAATGAGGAAGAACATGCGAGTCATTTGAGAGTTGTTCTGTAGAATCTCAAATATCGCCAGTTATTCGCTAAGTTTAGCAAATATGAGTTCTGGTTGCAATTTGTTGCTATCCTTGATCACATTGTATCTAGCGAGGGGATCCGAGTAGATCGCAGAAGATAGAAGCAGTAAAACAATGGACCAGACCTACATCTGCTACAGATATCAGAAGTTTCTTAGGTCTAGTGGGTTATTACAGAAGATTCGTGAAAGGATTTTCATCCATAGCCTCACCATTGACGAGGTTGACTCGAAAGATTGTCAAGTTTCAATGGTCAAATGATTGTGCGAAAAACTTTGTAGAATTGAAAACTAGATTAACCACAACTCTTGTCTTGACTCTACCAGAGGGTTCAGATGGTTATGTGATCTATTGTGATGTATCCAGAGTTGGCCTAGGTTATGTGTTAATGCAGCGAGATAAGGTTATAGCTTAGGCTTCTAAACAACTTAAGGTGCATGAGAAGAACTATCCAACTCATGACCTCGAGCTTGCAGCAGTGGTGTTTGCACTCAAGATCTGGAGACACTACTTGTATGGTGTTCATGTAGATGTGTTCACTGACTATAAGAGCCTTTAGTATGTGTTCACCTAGAAAGAGTTGAATCTTCGCCAGAGGAGATGGCTTGAGTTCCTTAAGGATTATGATATGAGTGTGCATTACCATCCTGGTAAGATGAATGTTGTAGCAGATGCTCTTAACAGATAATATATGGGTAGTGTACCATGTTTAGGAAGAAAGGAAGGAACTAGTGAAGGATATTCACAGGCTTGCTCGCTTGGGAGTTTATTTTATGAGCATATCAGACAGTGGTGTAACAGTTTAGAATGGGCAGAATCTTCTTTGGTAGTGTAGGTTAAGGAAACGCAAGACAGTGATCCAATCTTGCTTGAACTTAAGGGTGCAGTCCACAATCATAGAGTGGAGGTTTTCTCCCAAGGGGGAGATGGTGTACTTCGCTACCAAGGTAGATTGTGTGTTCCTAATGTGGGTGAGTTGAGAAAACATATTCTTGAAGAAGCCCATAACTCCAGATATTCTATTCATCTAGGTTCCACTAAGATGTACCACGATCTGCGGGAAGTCTATTGGTGGAATAACATGAAGAAGGATAGAGAAGATTTTTTGAGTAAGTGCCCCAATTGCCAGTTAGTCAAGGTAGAACATCAGAAACCAGGGGTATGACTCAAGAGATCGACATTCCTAATTAGAAGTGGGATGTGATCAATATGGATTTCATCACAGGGTTACCTCGTACTCGTAGACAACATGATTCCATTTGGGTGATAGTTGATAGGATGACTAAGTCTTATCGCTTTTTGGCGGTCAAGACTACAGTTTCGGAAGAGGACTATGCCAAGCTTTACATTAATGAAATTGTGAGGTTGAATGGGGTTCCTTTGTCTATTATCTCAGATAGAGGTCCTCATTTACCTCTAATTTCTGGAAGTCATTTCATAAGGGTCTTGGTACTCAAGTTAACCTTAGCACAACATTTCATGCGCAGACGGATGGACAGGCAAAGCGTACCATTCAGACCCTAGAGGATATGTTTAGAGATTGTGTGATCGATTTCAAGGGTAGTTGGGATAATCACCTTACTCACATTGAGTTCTCCTACAACAATAACTACCATTCAAGCATTCAGATGGCCCCTTATGAGGCACTGTATGGGCGTACATGTAGATCTCCTGTTGGTTTGTTTGAAGTAGGTGAATCATCTTTGATAGGACCAGATTCAGTCCTTTATGCTATGGAGAAAGTGCAACTCATTAGATATAGACTTAATACAACCCAAAGTCGTCATAAATCATATGCATCTGTAAGGAGAAGGGAACTAGAATTCCAAGTTGATGATTGGTTTTTCCTGAAAGTGTCACCTATGAAGGGGGTGATGAGATTTTGCAAGAAAGGAAAGCTCAGTACTAGATACATAGGTCCTTACAAGATGTTGAAAAGGGTTGGCAAAGTGGCATATGAGTTAGAGTTGCAAGAAAAATTAGCAGCAACGCATCCACTCTTCCACATCTCGCTCTTGAAGAAGTGTGTGGGTGACCCAACCTCTGTAGTGCCATTAGAGAGTGTGGCTGTGAAAGATAGTCTTTCTTATGAGGATGTACCAGTTGAGATTCTTGACCGTCAGGTTAGAAGGTTGAGGAACAAAGAAGTCGCATCAGTCAAGGTTTTATGGAAGAGCTAGTCTGTGGAGGGAGCTACTTGGGAAGCAGAAGCAGCCATGAAAGACAGGTATCCTCACCTCTTTCCTTCCAATTCCACTCCAGCTTAAGGTAATAGTTCCTCTTCAGTTTTCCAGTCATTCATGCGTGAATTCAGCCTTAGAATCATGTTCCCTCAGTTTGTACTTGCATTTTCAGCGTATTTTCATGTTTTTGGAACTCAATTCAGTAAGAAACTCAGTTTTCAGTGTTTAGTGGTAGGGAGTACAACTCTTTCCCTCTATTTCAGCTAGTTTAGTCTTCATTCGAGGATGAATGTTCCCAAGGGGGAGATAATGTAACACTCCATATCTAAAACAGACCAAAAATCAGCTTTTCAGAAATCTGCAGGTGCAATCGACGGTTACCATCGACGGACCGTAGTCTGATCTATGACCCATACTATGCATTCCTCATTTTCCACTAAAGCTCTCCCAAAACTCAGCCCAAAAAATTCACTAAGTGTCGATCCATAGACAGACATATGGTCCATAAATCAGAGTACAATGCGTGGTCTGTGTCCATGGATTGAGACTCAAGTTACCTAGACTCCGACATGAACTACGGATGACCAGAATGGACCGTCGTTCGATCCACGGTCCGTAGGTGAAAGTTAGAAGTCAATTAGGGGGAAAATGTTATTGGGTCAACTTCAAATGGTCACAACTTTTAGCATAAAATGAATTATGTGTCTCATTACCTATTAGATGATAAAGAATAAAATTATCTTTCCAGGGCCACCGAGTTTTCTAATATCCAACCTCCGAGTGAAAAGTTATGCCGATTTAGTGAAGGCCTGTCGAGCAGACCCAAACGACGGACCATTGATTGAACGAAGGTTCATCAGTCCAGGTCGTTGATTGCTCAGACAACAATTAACTCAGGGGTATTTTGGCCCTTTTCTACTTCGTTTAACCCCTAAGATACGTCATTTTGACCCTAAATCATGAGATATTAGTCAGTTTAAGCCTAGAAACATAACTTAAACTTACCTAAGTTAAATCATTAATCAAAACATTGAAAATTAGAAGTAAGAAAGGAGAAAAGGGTCAAGAACCCTAGTTCAAGAACGCAACAAGTTTCCATCAGTTCCAGCCCCAAAATCTAAAGATTTCTCTGTGGATTTCCTCACCAGGTATATGGGATTTCATTAGTAGGTTTCTTTCACCCATTAGGTCCCTAGTTTTCAGTCAGTTTCTTGATTCCCATATCATGACTAGACTTAGGGTTTCTTAAATGTTAGAATTATTGGGCTCTTAGCTGATAGAACGATCCAAATTAGATTAGTATGTTAATTTTTAGTTAAATTGCACGAATTTCAGAACCCTAACTATGTATTTCTTTAGTTCTTGAATTACACATGCTAGGTCAGATATTTCAGTTATTCAGTTATACATGACTCAGTTATTAATGCATCATTATCCAGTATTTACAAAAACTCAGTCATAATCAGTTAACTACTTAATTCATTGGGAGTAGCAATATACCAAGTTAGACTAGGGTTCAGCGTACCCAAATAGTCCTAGAACTACTAGCTAAGTAGGTTGTAAGTCCCCTCTGTGGGCATCAGCTTAGTGATCAAGCCAACATGCCTTTATACCTCTGGCAGGGTATATTGGTTCCTCTCGATGGGGTGTATACATCGGACTCCATATTTAACTCATGTGGTTTTATTATCGGTTATTAGTAGCTCCCATAGTTCAGTCAGATTCTATTGCATTGACCATTTGTCAGTATTTCAGTCTTCAGTTTCAACATGTTATAAATTGGTCACTTCATTCAGTTATCTCAACATTCAGTATATTATGTTCAGAATATTATACTTTCTTTGTGGTTGTTCAGTTATGTATTATTTCAGATTTACTCTATCCTACATGCTCAGTACCTTTCAAGTACTGACGCATACGTGTGCTACATCTTCTCGTGATATAGGTTCAGGTTCTCAACATCAAGATCACGCGTAGATCGATTCTCAATCTCCAGTTTAGCAGAATCGGTGGTGAGTCCTTATTCTCCGAGGACAATAGTCATGAGTTTCCTTTCAGTATTTTAGTCCTTTAGTGTCAGTTTTTGCTAGACTTAGCTGGGGCCTGTTCCAGCATTTCTAGTTAGTTAGAGGCTATTTTCAGACATAGTTAGTTTCAACTTAATATTGAGTTAATAACTTCTTTGTATTAAACTCATCAGTTTTCATATATCTCAATTTTAGCATATGGGTATTCCCCATCTTTTTATCTTTATTATGATTTAGCTTTCGCATCAGTTTATTATCTTTAGTATGCTCATAATCATGCCAGCAGGGTTAGCTTGGAATCACTTGTGGTCCTAAGTTCCGTGTCCGTGTCTCAAGGGTAGCTCGGGGCGTGACAAAAATTGTAGTCATGTGACTTTTGATGAGTGTGGAAGAGTTGAGAAGTTTCAAAAGAATTATGATTCTGAGATGGAAGGGTTGATTTAGATTCATAAGATGATCGTAATAGTGAGCTTGCTGAAGAACATCCTCATCATGAATCCAACAATTTCATGGAAGCTAATGCAAATGATGAACCTGGTACTATAGACAGTGTTGAACAAAGATGATACAGTTCAAACTGATAATCTGAATATTGAGGGTAAGAATGAAGCAGTTGATCAAGCTTAATTTACAAGAAGCAAAGTATGACACTCGTTTCCCCAACAAGCTGATAGGTTGTCCAAATTCCTCCTCAACAATGGCTTCAAAAGAGGTTGATCTCTTAATCATGGGGAACTAAAAGGCAAGATTCAGTCACTCTTTCAACAACTGAGGAAGAAAATGTAGCAAGTGCAGCTTGATGTGCTCAACTCTTGTGGACCAGCAGCAGCCTAAAGCTCTTAAAAATCTGGCTGAAATTATCAAGTTGATGATGGAAATGCTAAAACTTTCTTGAATTGATCCTGCATGAAGCAATCAACTCTTTCATGACTATGTAAAGGGAGCAGGTATACTTGCTTTTCAAGTATGTATGTTTTAGCAAGTTTAGTTTCATACCTTTTGTAAGTATACACACATGGCAAAAAGGCTGAAGGAAAGGAGAGGTCATGACAAATATATGCAATCAAATTCAAACTACAGAGAGGGACCTGGTCTTTCTCGAAAATTAGACTCTTATCATTGCAGTTTGAATTATGCATGAGAACCTTGAAATTGCCACATGTCTGTCATTCAGGTATCTAACCGTTGTCCCATCTTTTGAATACAAAAATGACACTTTCTTTCACATAATATACCTTTTGATTTTTTTTATATATTCCATATTTCCCTCCATTTCCTTAGAAAATTCAATTTTCCTTCCAAATATCAGAGTTTTTCAAAACTCTTTTTTCTCTGTGCTAAAAAACACTTCAAATTGTTAAACCCTTGTTCTTACTGGAGAATTTTTTGATGAAGATGTTTTTAAGTGTGAAGAGTGACCAGGTCCTCCAAGAAAAATGAAGAAGTGGAAATAATGATGTTCAAGAAGAGAAAAGTTGATATTCTGAGAACTAAAAGTATTCTGAACAAGAGGGTGTCTGATTTATAAGGAAAAAAATTGAAAAAAGAAAATGAAACAAAAATTTCTTTTTCGTTCCTCAATTGTTTATCTATTCATCTCGAAAGCGTTAAGTAAGTTTGATTTTACCAATTTTTCTGTTATGAGACACTCAGGCCAATGGTAATGTTATTGCTAACCGATTTACTGAAATGGTTTGCCTAAAGGCTCAGGTTTTGAAACAGAACTATTTGAAGGACCAAGTTAAAAAAAAATGGCAGCCTTGAAGGTTTAACATGAAGCTGGGCAGCAAATCATGTTGAACGTTAAGAGAAGATTATGAAAATCTCATGCAGAGGGATATGCTCTATTAATTTTATTCTTTCCATCCCTTGCTCTAAAGTTATTCCCTCTCTCCCTAAAT
The DNA here is from genome assembly GCA_016801875.1 of Solanum sitiens. NCBI lineage: Eukaryota > Viridiplantae > Streptophyta > Magnoliopsida > Solanales > Solanaceae > Solanum > Solanum sitiens. The sequence goes on along the minus strand of JABWTJ010000089.1, from coordinate 449,114 downwards.
TCCCATTCCAGTCCTCATTCTTCTTGTCTATCGAAACACAATTTTTATTGCCTTGGCTCTCCTTCGTAATAATATGTGCAATGCTTTGATGATTGATCTTTTATTTCTAAAGAAAAATGTCTTGTTTTTACTATGCTCAGTGTTGACCAAGTGGCCATGAATTTGCTTGAACTGCATTTCCGTCAACTTGGTTTACTTATTTAAAAGGAGAAAAATTGTTAAGGTATGAGATCAATAACATGGGTCATGTCGATAGGAGGAATCAACGGTAGCTAATTAAAGAGGACCTGGTCCTGCCGATAGGGGGAAGAAGTTGTTGTCATCATCAAAAAGGGGCAAAATGTTATTTTGATGTTTTGAAGATTTGACAAACTTTGGGCATGATGAACCACAGTTACCTAAAAGTTCTTATTCATAGGGGAACTGGTGAAAGGGGTAATTGTGAATAAGTTGTTTGTCATCATCAAAAGGGGAGAAAATGCTATGTTGATGTTTTGATGATTTGATAAACTTCGGGGATTATGAAACTCCAGCTACCCTAAGAGTTCTTGTTGACAGGGAACTGGTGAATAAGTATTTTATCATCAAAAAGGGGAAAAATGTTACTTCGGAGCTGATATTAAGTTTTGATGATTTAACAAACTTAGAGATCTAAGTCCTAAAAGTTGCTACAATTTCTCTTCTTCTTCAATGGTGGTTTTGGGAGAACTTTGGGAGAGAAAGGTTTTTATTTGTTATTTCTTATTAGGTATTGGAGTTTTGGATTGGTAAATGGGTTAAATAAGTCCTAAAAACTATTTCTAACCGTCTCCCAGATTACCCAATTACCCCCACATCAATTTTACCCTTTTAGACAAGTCAATCTTAACTTAAATTTTCAGAACTTTCGTCGGGAAATAAGTCCGCGACACGGAGCTGCTCCCGCATGATTTTAAAAAATAAATCTCGCGACAGTAGAGTCCGCCTTGTGTCCGCGTTGTAGACCCATAATTTGACCCTCCATGGCCCAGGTCCGCGACGCGGACATGCTCCCACCAAGAACAAAAGTTGCTACCTTGGGCAGCTTGCTAGCCCAAGGTTTGGGTTTTCCTCTAGGACCCCTATGACGGTCCTTGGGGAGTCGTGCCCAGACATTTCCACCCTAAATATATCCATATACATGTAAGGAACCTTCCCTATCCATTTGAGCTCCAAACACTATATAAAAACTCATGAAACATACTAAGACACACTAGCACGTCTCAAAGCTAACTTTCAAACATCATCAGACGTTTTTAGACGTTTCACCTCCAAACTCTCTCAAAATTTACACACTGCTTCTAAACACTATTATTAGTAATTTTAGGACCTTATAAGCTCATGACACATGTGTTAGGCTCTAGTTTCACCTAATTCATTTTTGGGTCCTTACGATATAATACCTTATATGTATGTATCCAAGGGGAAACATACCTCTTTAGTCTTTACAAAAAGGCAAGTTAAGTTTAAGTGAGTTCCTTCTCTATAACCGGATCAATTTATTGGTTTGTTAGTAGATTCTCAATAAATATTATATATATATATATATATATATATATATATATATATATATATATATCACGGGCCCAATATAATTTAACATATTTTGTTGAAAAAGTTACATAAATTCAGAGCTTAAGATATCATAATCCCCTCTCGGATACATTCTTATTCCCTCTGAATACATCCATCCCCTCTCGGATAGATATACATCCCTTCTTGGATACATCCCTTCCATGAAGTAATATATATCATTAGTAATGTATCAAACAACCAAGGAATGTATTCGAGAGCAACGAAAAAATCGATACTTTTGTAATTGAGGAAACATCTGGGATAGGATGTAATTAGCCTCTAAATATATGAGATTTCTGTATTTTATACTATTTTTTAATAGTAAACAACTTCAATATATATATATTACTTAATAACCTTTTTTAAATGTTCATACGACATAAATGTGTTGTTTACAACTCAAATTGAGAAAGTTGAATTCAAAAAAATTCTATGAAGCAAGAAAATAGAGAATTACGTTAGATTATGAGTTAAAACATTTCACATTCGATGAATATATTAAATGTTGATATCTTTGAAAAAGTTCATCAATCTTCATATATTTTGGGAAGTGGTATCAATTTTCTGCAATGTTATCATCTTCTTTTTGTAATATTTGTACCATAAGATTTGCTTCTGATAAAAATACTAATCATTAACCAACCAATTCGTAAAGATCGATTCAAAGCCTTTCAAATCTCTAATGCTTCAAATTAAGTATAATGTGTTTGTAGTTTGCTTTGTCGGTGAATTTTATGACACATTTCATTATTGTCTTCCATAATAGAAATACTTCTATTTATTTTGGTATCAATATTTAAAGTACTTATTAAAAACTTGATTTCTAACCTCCACAACAATAAATACAATTATGAAATCAAATTTATTTTTATGTACAATAACAATTATCATAATGTTGTATTTTAAGTATTGAAAATATTTATTAAAATATTGATTTCTAACTCCACAAAAATAAAAGCAATCAGGAAAGCAATTTTATTTCTATATACGATAACAATTGACATAATGTTATATTCTAAATTACATTAATAATTTTTTTTTGATACTACACTCTAAATATCATGCCTTAAAAGAAAACTTTGAATCTTACCCCCACAAAATAACCATATACGTGTTTTTCTTTTTCAAGTAATGTTCAGCTCGCTACAACTTCACATCCTTCATAGATGATAGCTTTAAGGCATATAAACCAGTTATTGGCTTGACTTTCCCCGCCCAACATATGTGTAGTTTAGATGAAGAAGTCCAGTTTCTTCTTTGTTGAATAGGTCATCGTGTGACATCTGATTTTCTTTGGCCAAACAATCTTTCCAGTAGATATTTGTTTTCAATCTTAAACTTAATCAAATTGATTTTAAAAATCACTAAACTATATTTCCATCCAAATAGCAAGTTGTTAGTGTTTTTCCCAAAAAATTCTTGAATATATAAAAAGAAAAAGTAGACAAGAGAGGTTTTTATAGATTCAGTATACCTGAATAGTATCACCTTGTGGATGCTTCTGCACTCTATTGTCATGTACACTTACAATCTGTAGAAGAAATAAAGATGAACTGAGCATGTAAGATTATTGATCTCTGAAAAATGCTTCAAAAGAGAACACATTTGAAGTCAAGGACTACATACATGAACCTACAAACATGTTGACAAAGAGTAATAGGCAATTGGAATGAACAGAAGAAATAATTTGCAATAAATACTAACAGTTCCATCAAGCATCTTCTACAGAAGAAATAATTTGCAATAAATACTAACAGTTCCATCAAGCATCTTCTACAGAACCTGTTGGACAAGATAAATAAAAGACATCACTAATGTATCTTGATGAACCAACCGAGGTCCATTCTGACTGTCAAGTGCCTTATTACTTGAAAATAGATACTGTACAAATAACTGTTTCCAAGAGAAATGCTTAACATGAAAATGTGAACTCGGTGTATATGCACTAGTGCTGCATTTTATTTTATTTTTATGACAAGGGAAACCCGCAGCCGCTATCATTTTGGTGTTACATTTTGTTTTCTGCGCAAGTACTCCGGTTTATTCCTTACCATTGACATCATTAGTTTATATCTTTACCATGAATGATTCCCTACACAGCACATTTACCTCATACTACAGTATCGACAGTTAAACTGCTCGTTTAATCGGAAAATATTATTATAAATCGAATTCGTATTCAGTTCATGCACTCATTCCTTGGTATTGAAAAGTTAAAGGTAGATGCTCCGAGCGAGTATTTTCATGAATAAACTTCCTTGCCTGCTTGCTTCCATGAACCTGTGCACAATATTCCAGGATATGATGTGAGAGAATAGCTGTGGCATGGCACAAAGGATCCTCTGAGTGCCGTATAGCCGAAAAATCGTAAGAATCACAAAAACTATGTAAAGGTGGAGATTTTTAAATGGACAGGATGCTTTGAAATCAGAGGCAGACTTGACAACACCATGTTTCACTGAGGAACTGTTTGGGGATATGATGTGTTTGAGCATAAAAATACATTATGGTCATTAAGGTTTGAATGGAAAAGCACTTTGATAAATTGATAAATTGAGCATAAGAATACATTTTTTGCTCATCACAGGAAAAGAAGAAGTCACACAATACAGCTGAATTCCAACTGCTGTGACGAAGCCGCTGTAGCTACTTAAATATAGAGCATAGGAACATAGTGATTATTAATCTTCATATATTTTAGGAATATAAAATAATACCATCAACCTCCTAAGCACAGTTGGAGTTCCCAAATAGCCAATTAAACCAGGAAAACATGAAACTAGAAACCTGCACAAGCTGATCCTTCTAGGGAATATAACTCAGTAAAACAGGAAACCGCATCACAAATTCAGGTATAAGTCCATACTGTGAGATCATCACTTTCTACCTAGATAGAGTAAGCAATGTGAAACAAATGCTTTCGATGCATTTGGTTTTTAGAATTTCACGAGAACAAAAAGTCATGAATTCATTAAATTATAGTGATCCAGAAAAGAAAAATAAGCTCAAGTCACAGGGATTTCCTCAAAGATTCCAATAGTAATGAAGTAACTACAACATCCCTTAGACAAAAGCTCCAGCACAGGTAAAAAGGATAGCTTTAGCTATCTGCACACTAGTGTATGGAAAAATATAAAGAGCAGTCAACATCTAGAAAGAACAACGATCAGCTATTGAAAAAGAAGATCTTAGCCCCAAGACAGGAACAACACAAGAAAAAACAAATGGGAAAAGGTTAAACCATTTAACAAGGAAAATGAAATATTTGGCAGGCCGATGTTGATTATGCAACAAGCTCTATAATATGAGAAAGAATACAACCATTTTAGTAGGTTCAGTAATAAGCTCCTAGTCCCAAGACAGGAACAACACGAGTACAACTTCACAGTGTTGGTTTATAATTGTTACAAGGCATATAAACCAGTATTTGACTTGACTTCCCACTCCCAACATATAGTTTAGCTGAAGAAGTGCTGTTTCTTGTTTGTTGAATAGGTCAGTGTCTGACATCTGATTTTCCTTGGCCAAACATTATTCCCTCATAGAAATTGTTTTTCACCCCCAACTTAATCCAATTGATTCTAAAAACCACAAAACTATATTACCATCCAAATAGCAAGTGGTAAGTAGTTTTCTCACAAACTGTTTGCCTGCATTTTTTAAAAAGAAAATTAGATAAAAAAGGTTATAATAGATTCAGTATAAAAAAAATAGTATCGCCACATGGATGCTTCACTTACAATCTGAAGAAGAAAAAAAGATAAACTCAACAAGTGAGATTATTGCTCTCCGAAAAATACTGCAAAAGAGAACACATTTGAAGTCAGGAACTACATTTATGAATTTGTAAAAATGTTTACACGAGTAATAGGCAATTGGAACAAATAAAGAAATAATTTGCAATAAATACCCACAGTTCCTTCAAGCATCTTCAGCAGCGCCTGTTGGATGTCCTCCTCACATACATCTCTACAAATGTTAAGGCTCTAAGCCTAAACAGGTGACTGATGACAATGATTACTTTAAAGTCGATTATCCAAATTCATGTAGATAATAATTTTTGAAATTTTATCAACTTCATCTATGTAGACAACCCCTTGCTGAGCTGCTTCGACATTGAAGTCAGCAGCCTGCAAACCAACATAAACACCAAAAGTTTATAATTGAATAACTATGCTGCTGATAGTGCAAAAGTGTACCAGATTACATAAGAGAAATCATGCTTGAGAATGAAATACGAGCATTTGAAACCAATACTTAGGCACATTTCGAAAGACAGGTAAAAGTCATGTTTAGTTTCATTTTATGCTAAGTTCTTCTGAAGATAGCTATTTCAACACTCATGGGCTGCTCACGTAGAATTTTTAACGTACCACTCAAAAGCAGGTACACCAAACTCTCAAAGAAATGGTAAAGAGTAAAATGGGTGAAATAATTTTCCAAGCTCTTCCAGAATTAACGCCTAAAACAAAAAAGTTGTGGTGCCACCAGCCATGCAATACCTCAAACAAAGCTTCAGTCACAGTACTTTCTAGTATAGATCTTAAGCCTCGTGCACCAGTGCTTTTGGCAATGCATTCCTTAACAATAACTCGAAGTGCATTCTCGGTACACTGTAAGTTGACCTGTAACATCAAAACCAATTGTTTAGTTTTATCAAGAGTGGCTTCTACTTCTTCTCTTTCCCTTTTTTCCTGTAAATGTGTTGGGGATAAAGACAGAAACTTCCTTTTGCAGAGGAATGAAACATCGTACGTTCAAGCTAAACAGGACTAAGCTAAAAGTTTACATTATTCAAGTTGATTGCTTGTATTTCTTGCAAAGAGAATTTTTGGGTTCTGTAAGAGCAAAAACAAGGATCCACAATTAAAGGAAAAATGAAATAAGAAACAATATGAAATGTGATAAACAAAAGAGGACATCAACTTAAAATATTCTCATTCATCTTCAAGCAGCATAATTTTATCCTCATCCTGGTAGTAAAAAATTCATCAACAAATAATTTCTCAATGCATGCAAGTTGAACCTCAAAAGTCTTTTCACAACTGGTGTAATGACTAATGACTGTTTACAAACGCACAACCTCACAGTTTTTAATTTTCATAATTTTGTTGGCTTCTCTATCCATGTATAAACCTACTATTATAAGATTATAGCATTTATCTAGGCCAAGGTACTTAAATGAGATATTTGAAAAATAAGCTACAAGTTCATGAGTACTTACGATTTCAACTATAAATGCAAACAATTTACAAAAATGGAGTTTTATTTGAAGAAGTTTGATAATGTAATTGTTAGCACGTTGCAGCAGCACCTCAAGCTCCAAATCTACAGTGGTAAAGATGATTTTACCTATGTCAACATGGAAAAAAGGATCAAAGAAATATAAAAAAGGCAAATATTGGAAAAGGATAAGGCAAATATTGGAAGAGGATACCTTTAACAGAACATAGTGAGGATACCTTTAACAGAACTTAGCTAAGAGGCCAAGATAGCACCTAAAGGCAAAACAAACAAACTCCTAAAGTTCCCCATCCAATCAATCGATCAAACCAACATTTAAAAGCCATGTTTATTTCACTCTGGTTCGGCCAATTTCATTAGGACATCATCTCAACAAATATTATGAGGATTCATCATAATATGACTATTTTAAAGTTGGTAATAAACCTCCTAAGCACAGTTGGAGTTCCTCAAAATCCTGTTAAATCATCAAAATGTGAAACTAGAAACTACATCGCAAAAAGGCAAAAATAGTAGACAAACCTGAACAAGATGAGTAGACAAACCTGAACAAGATGATCCTCATACAGTGAAGATTGTTATTAGCCTGTGTTTGAAAAATCAGAATTACTGATTCGGACAAAACTTTGTAGAAACACGAAGTAACCAAAGTTTACTGAATCAGTAAGAAAGATGAATAAAAATTAATTAAGAAAAAACTAAAATTTGTAACGTACCAGAATCTGGAAAAGAAAAATTTGAAAAGGAAAAGATCAAGTCCACTGAATTTACAATGTCTCCTTAAAGAAATTATTCCCCTCTAGTATCCGAAGCTTGATTTGGAATATGTTCTCCCAGGATAAATTGATCTCAATCACCAGCGTGTAGATACTAAAAACTCTGGTGTCAGCGGAATTTTTTTTTGTGCAAAAGAAGAAGAAGAAATCAGAAAAAATCATAAGGAAAAATTCTGAGGAATGAATTGTATTAATAGGGAACAGGAACAGATTCTGAAAGGTTGCAACCCTTTCAGAATCCACACAACCATTGATGAAAATTTGCAACCTTTTAAACGGCCCTGACTGTTTCTGAAAGTTGCAACCTTTCAGAACAGACATATCCAAACGGTGGAAAATTCAAATATAACCAGAAAAGATTTAAATAAAACGGGTCGCGCGGATTCGAGTCGGGTCAGGTTATTCAACTAAAAAATTAAATAAATAATTAAAACAAATATTGTCCAAAAAAATAATCTCTCGTTCGATCATTTTCCAAAGCCTAAGCCGAGCCGAGCGAGCGACGACGGCGACGGCGCGAGGGGGGTCCCTCTTTCCAACCCTTTTAACAATTAATAGGAGTGTTTCTATATTTAAACTCTTCTATTTTTCTTTCCACCACCGATAAGGGACAAATGCCTTTTCACTAAAGCATAAGAGGACTTTTCAAGTTTTCAGCTCTTCAAGTTCCCAACTTTTCAAGTTCCTCTCTTTGCCTATCTTTCCTATCAATTCTTGCTACATACCCAAAAATCCCCCACATTGATGGGGAATGGTTATAACATAGGAATGCACGGACAAATGTGTACTTTACAGGCAAGGATTAATTGCATCTGGATAAGTAGGTTTCCCCTTGTACTTTCCATAGTGAACATATGTCGGATATACTCGGTCAATCGGTAGATGCGATATCTTTGAACCGTCGAGTTTTAGTGTATACCTAAACAACCATATGTCATAAAATTAACCCTTTATTGTTTATGGTTCTTACGATTGTATTTGTTTCAGCCATGAACACCTCCTGGTTTCATGAGTGTATAGAGAATAGACTTTTGACATAAGATTCTCTTTGAAGCGGCTTACACTTCACACTCACATAGGTGATTTCTAACCGTGTCATCTCGTAGATACACTATTTGGTCAAATCTACCAAACTTAGCAAATCATTAAAAACTTTAAGCTTTATTAACTCATTAACAACCCTTAAAGTCTTCAACTTGTTCCTGAACATTGTCTTCATCATGAGAATGGATTGAGTTGATTGACAATGTCGAACCGTCAGTCACAACTTTGTTTTTCTCCTTGAATCTAGCTCTTGGAATCTCCACTCTGCTAGATAGAGTTACCGCCATGCTGACTTGTCCTAAGTCATAAACCCATTCCCTTAGATTATCTTTCAACCGCCTCTCTCACTAGGCCTTTTGTTAGTGGATCTGACACATTATCACTTGACTTCACATAGTCAATTGTGATGATTCCACTAGAGAGCAGTTGTCTTACGGTATTATGTCTCCGTCGTATATGAAGAGACTTACCGTTGTACATGACTCTCCCTGCCCTACCTATTGATGCTTGACTATCGCAATGTATGCAAATAGGTCCCACAGGTTTGGGCCAAAATAGAATATCCTCTAGGAAATTCCGGAGCCATTCAGCTTCTTCACTAGCCTTATCAAAAGCAATAAATTCAGATTCCATTGTGGAGCGACCGATACATGTCTGTTTGGGCGATTTCCAAGAGACTGCTCCTCCACCAAGTGTAAACACATAACCACTTGTGGATTTTATTTCATTCGATCCGGTGATCCAATTTGCATCACTATATCCTTCAATAACAACAGGATATTTATTATAATGCAAAGCATAGTGTTGTGTATGTTTCAGATACCCCAAAACACATTTCATTGCCATCCAGTGAGTTTGATTCAGATTACTAGTGAACCGACTCAGTTTGCTAATAGCACATGCTATATCTGGTCGGGTACATAATATACATCAAACTTCACAACACTCTGGCATATTCTAATTGAGAGTCACTTTCACCTTCATTCTTTTGAAACGTAAAGCTTAAATCAATTGAATTTTTGACAACATTGAAATTCAAGTATTTGAACTTATCCAATACTCTTTCAATATAATGAGATTGAGATAATGCTAGTCCCTGAGGAGTTTTGAGAATCCTGATTCCTAAGATCAAATCAGCAACTCCTAAGTCCTTCATATCGAATTTGCTGGACAACATGCACTTAGTAGCATTTATATCGTCAATATCTTTACTCATTATTAACATGTCATCAACATACAGACAAACAATGACTTTATGATTCAGAATATTTTTAATGTAAACACACTTATCACATTCGTTAATCTTGAATCCATTTGCCAATATTGTTTGGTCAAATTTAGCATGCCATTGTTTGAGTGCTTGCTTGAGCCCATAAAGCGACTTCACAAGTCTGCAAACTTTTTCTTCTTTACCAGGAACTACAAACCCTTCAGGTTGTTCCATGTAAATTTCTTCCTCCAACTCTCCATTTAAGAAGGTTGTCTTTACATCCATTTGGTGGATTTTAAGATCATGCACTGCCACTAGTGCTATTAACATCCTAATTAATGTTATCCTTGTTATTAGAGAGTATGTCTCAAAATAGTCCAGACCTTCTTTTTGTCTGTATCCTTTGACTACAAGTCTAGCCTTATATTTGTCAATAGTTGCATCCGCTTTCATTTTCCTTTTAAAGATCCACTTTGATCCTAAAGGTTTATTTCCTGGAGGAAGATCAGCCAATTCCCAAGTATAATTACTTAAAATTGATTCAATCTCACTATTGATAGCTTCTTTCCAGCAAGTTGACTCAGACGAAGACATAGCTGCTTTAAATGTTTGAGGCTCATTTCAAGCAACAGTGCCAAAAAATCTGGTCCGAAAGAAGTGGCTTTCCGTTGGCGAGTGCTACGCCTAGGATCCTCATTAGGTAGTGTATTTTCCGTTGATTCTTCTCGTGGTCGTTTAGGTCTTTCACTTGTCGACTCACATTCAGGTTTATAGAGATAAATGTTTTCAAAGAACTCTGTGTTATCTGACTCAATTGCCGTATTAACATGAATCTCAGGATTATCAGATTTGTGAACCAAAAACCGGCAGGCCTTACTGTTCACAACATATCTAAATAATACACAATCTACCGTTTTGGGTCCAATTTTCACCCTTTTGGGTAAAGGAACCTCTATCTTAGCTAAATACTCCCACAGTTTGAAATATTTCAAGTTGGGTTTCCTTCTTTCCACAACCCATATGGAATTGATTGTGTTTTGCTATGGGGTACCCTATTGAGTATCTATTAGTCGTAAGGATGGCTTCCCTCCAAAGGTTTTGCGGTGAACCAGAATTGATCATTAAGGCATTCATCATTTCCTTTAATGTTTTGTTATGTCGTTCTGCCAAACCATTTGACTGCGGTGTATAGGGTGCATTATTTTAATGAATAATACAATATTCCAAACAAATCTCTGCAAAAGGAGATTCGTATTCTCCACCCCTATCACTTCGAATCATTTTTATCTTTAGATTCAATTGGTTTTCTTTCATTTTTGTATTTCTTAAATGCGTCAATTGCTTCATCCTTACTATTAAGCAAATATACATAATAAAATCGAGTGAAATCGTCAATAAAAGTTATAAAATACTTTTTCCCACCACGTGATGGTGTCTATCTGTGTGAAATAAGTCTAAAGGTTTTGAATTTCTTTCAATAGACTTATAAGGATGTTTAAAAAACTTACTTTCCGCACAAATTTTGCATTTCGATTTGTCGCATTTACAATCAGGAAATACTTCTAAAGTAACAAATTTTAACAAGGCTTTGTAACTTACATGTACTAAACGGGCATGCCATAAATCATTTGACTCCAAGAAGTAAATAGAAGCAGAATTCTTATTAATACTATCAACAACCATTACATTCTGTTTGAAAAGGCCCTCATTGAGGTAGCCCTTTCCTATGAACATCTCATTCTTACTTATTACAACTTTATCACTAACTAGGACACACTTAAACCCGTTATTAATGAGTAGTGCAACAGAAACTAAATTCTTCCTAATAGTAGGGACATGCAAAACACTGGTCAAAGTCAACACCTTGCCGGATGTCATTTTAAACATTACTTTCCTAGTTCCTGCAATAATTGTTGTTGTTGTGCCCATCAACAAATCTTCATCGTACTCAGCAAGAGTGTACATTGCAAAGGCTTCTTTCGCAGAGCAAATATGTCGAGTGACACCTGAGTCAAGAAACCACTCCTTGGGATTTCCAACTAAGTTACACTCCGAGATCATTGCACATAAGTCATCTGCATCTTCCATCTCTTCCACGATATTTGCTTGACTTTTTCCTTTGCCTTTGTTTTTGTCCTTTCTTGGAGCACGACAGTCAGAAGACCTATGACCAGCCTTACCACAATTGTAATAGTTACCTTTGAATTTCTTCTTGGCCTGTTCTGACTTCTGCCCGTTGGACTTTTTTTTTTTTTTTTGTATTTGGTAGGAGCTTCTTCAACAATATTAACTCCAATTATTGTTGAAATCTTACGAGATTTCTTTTGGGCGTTTTTGTTAGCTTCCTCAATCTTGAGCCGAATCACTAGATCTTCAAGCTTCATTTCTTTACGCTTGTGCTTTAGATAATTCTTGAAGTTGTTCCACGAAAGAGGCAACTTCTCGATCATTGAAGCCACTTGAAAAGCTTCATTTACAACCATATATTCAGCAATCAAATCATGGGGAATAAGTTGAAGTTCCTGCACTCCAACAGTTTTATTATCTACCATTTTATAGTCTAAAAACTTTGCGACCATAAACTTTTTCAAGCATGCATCTTCTATCTTATATTTCTTCTCAAGTGCATCCCACAACTCTTTTGAAGTTGTTATTGCACTATAGATATTATATAAGTCATCCTCTAAAGCACTCAAAATGTAGCCTTTACATAGGAAGCCTGCCTGTTTCCATGCTTCAATAATCATGATTTTTTCTCTTTCTAGCATATCAGCAGCAGGCACTGGAGTTTCTTCACTGGTAAATTTCTACAGATCAAGGGTGGTAAGCCAGAAAAATATCCGTTGCTGCCATCCTTTAAAATGCACACCAGTTTGGGTTGGTGTAGCAACAGCCACTCTAACACCATTGTTTGTCATTTCTAATAAACAAAAATTGATACAGTCTTAGTAAGCAATAACTTATAATTGCATACTTCAAAGAGTATAAAATCACGAAGATTTTTGTCTCCACCAAAACACAGATTAATATATTTTTAATAATTTCCTTAAGATTGTTATTAGCCTGTGTTGGAAAAACCAGAATTACTGATTTTGATAAAAACTTTATAGAAACACGAAGTAACCAAAGTTTACTGAATCAGTAAGAAATATGAACATAAATTAATTAGAAAAAAACTAAAATCTGTAACGCACCAGAATCTGGAAAAGAAAATTTTGAACAGGAAAAAGATCAAGTCCACTGAATTCACAGTGTCTCCTTAAGGAAACTATTACCCTCTAGTTTGATTTGGAATATGTTCTCCTTGGATAAAATGATCTCAATCATTAGCTTGTAGATACCAAAAACTTTGGTGTCAGCAACCACTCAACAACAGTAACGTACACGATTTTTTTTTTGTACAGAAGAAGAAGAAGAAAAATGAAAAATTCATAGGGATAAAATCTGAGAAATGAATGGTATTTATAGGCAAGAGGAACAGATACTGAAAGGTTGAAACCCATTCAGAATCCACACAACCATTAATGAAAGTTTGCAACCTTTCAAACGGTTCTGACTGTTCCTGAAAGTTGCAACCTTTCAGAACAGACATTTCAAACGGTGGGAAATTCAAATAAAACTAGGAAAGATTTAAATAAAATGGGTTGCACAGATCCGAGGCGGGTCGAGTTATTCAACTAAAAAACTGAAACGTTTTGGTTAATCTCAACTAAATAATTGAAAATATTTCTATTATCAACTAATTAATCATTTTACAAAGCCGAAGTCGAGCGATCGACGACGACGGTGCGAGGGGGGTCCCTCTTTCCAACCATTTTAACAATTAATAGGAGTGTTTATATATTTAAACTCTCCTATTTTTCTTTCCACCATCGATGAGGGACTTTTCACTAAAGCATAAGAGGACTTTTCAAGTTCCCAACTCTTCAAGTTCCCAACTTTTCAAGTTTCTCTCTTTCCCTCTATTTCCAATCAATTCTTGCTACATACCCAACAAATATAAACTCACTAAAACTGGAAACCGCCTCACAAATTTAGATATGAGTCCATATGCAGTGAGATCATCACTTGACCTCCCCCTTCCAACATAAGTGTAGTCTAGCTGAAGATGTTTTGTTTCTTGTTGTTGAATAGGTTAGTGTCTGACATCTGATTTCCTTGGCCAAATATTCTTTCTTCATATAGATTTGTTTTCCACCCCCAACTTAATCCAATTGATTCTAAAAAGCACTAAACTATATTTCCATCCAAATAACAAGTGTTAAGTGTTTTCCCACAAAACTCTTAGTCTGTAATTTTTTTAAAAAATAATTAAGATAAAATAGGCACTAAATAGATTCAGTATACCTGAATAGTATTGCCACATGGATATTTCCCTGCTTTTCAAGTACACTTACAATCTGAGAAGAAATAAAGATAAACTCAGCAAGTGAGATTATTGATCTCGAGTAATGCTTCAAAGAGGACATATTTGAAGTCAAGTAGTACAAAATATGAATTTGTAAGCATATTTACAAGAGGTATAGGCAATTGGAATTAACAGATGAATATACTAGTAGTGTAATTCTGTGTCCCTGAATCCCTCAAAGAGCTATTGTTATATTGGAAAAGATGAGGGCTCCACAAAGCTGCAAAGCCCCTCTATAACTCCATACCATAACCAAAGTAGTGACAAAAACATCTGTTATTTTGATGTTTTGATGATTTGACAAACTTTTGGGATGATGAAACTCCAGTTACCTAAAAGTTCTTATTGATGGGGGAACTAGTACAAGGGGGAATTGTAAAGAAGTTGTTTTTCATCATCATAAAGGTGGAAATTGATAAGTGTTTATGCTCTTATATATTTTGATGATTTCCTCACAAGTGCGGGGAGCTGGTCCTCTACAGAGTATGAAACTCGTCCGGTTGTCAAAGTGTTATATAACTGTAAAAGGTGTCCGCGTCAGAATATTGGTGAAGCAGTTGAGTACTTCACCAATCAGAAGTGGCGAGGTTGTTTGTTTGATGGGAAATAACTCTTCACGGTATATATCAAACAAAAAAGAACAAAATTCATTCATTCATTCAAAGAGAGAAATTTCAAGCTTCAAGAACAACTAGGGAACTGATAGAAGTGCTTTTATTACTTTTTGTACTTGCTGCATTTGTATGCTTATAATTGTTCTTATATTGTAGAATTCGTTTCAATTGTGAAAGAAACGTTTCAAACCCTGGGTGAATCATCGTAAGGGCTAGGTTAAGGGTAACTTAGGTTCTTACTCTAAGTCTTATTAATTAGGTAGGATTACTATAGAGAGCAGTGTTGTATCTTCTAAGGGACTATTACTTAGTGGGGAGATTAGCATGCTAATCATTTGCTGTAACTGGATTTTAGTTTTGCTTGTTGAAGATTAGGTAAAACGTTTTGAAAAGTCCTGTTGAGAATAGGTCATGATTTTCCTCCCTTGAGCAAGGAGGTTTCCACGTAAAGTTGTCTTGTTCAATCTTTACTTTCAGCACTGATTTTACTGGTTGTTATTATAACTGTGTTGAGGACCTGGTCCCATCGAAATAAGTGGACGCTTACTTTTAGGTACTGTATTTAAAGAAGTCAAGGGACCTGGTTCTTGACTAATAAGTGGACGTATACATTCCAACAAGTGGTATCAGAGCTTGTGCACTCTATCTGGTTAACACCAAGAGAGAAGTTCCGGCGAGGAAAGACGTCACCACTGAATAAGAAAAGAAGTCAGTCTCCCACAAGATCTCCTCTTCTTAATGGTTAGTTCTATAAACATTGGAAGATTCTGATGACAGGCCATATCATGGCTGATGTAATTGAAGTATGGTACGTCATATGTAACGATCCTTGTGTGCCAACTATGGATGTTATAGACAGAGGTCACAAGAGTCATTCCAAAATCTCGACAATAATATAATGACTTTGTCAGACCATTATTCAAGAAAAATCACAAAGCAAGGAAGCTGATGACGTGTGGTCTTAGTGTAGATGAATACGATTTGATCTCATCTTGTGAATCAGCCAAGGAAATTTGGGATCTGTTGAAAAAAACTTATAAGGGTACTGAGGAAATAAGGAAATATAAGCTATATCTCTTTAGTACTCAGTTTTGAGGTTTCACCATGAAAGAAGATGAACCCATTCATAAAATGTGCACCAGATTCTCCACCATTACACATTAACTCATGTTCCTTGAAGAACCAGTCCTTATTGTCAAGCAAGTCACTAGGATACTGGAAATTCTTCCAAGATCTTGGACAAATGATTTTGTGACTGACAATGACACAAAAGGACCTAATGTAGTAGCTACCGATGCACTATAATAGCATCTTCAAGATCTGGAGATACCCCACAAAAATGAAGGGTCATATTCTCGAAGTCAAAAACAAAGAGAGGGACCAGGTCCGTCCCACGATAGACAGAAGAGAAGATTTTTTCTAGGCAGTGAAGAATGATATGGGTGCATGGGAAAATTCCTCAATTGATTTTGATGATTCTGAGCATTGTAATGATGCTCTCATGGAAAAATCAAAATCAAATGAGGAAGAAGCTGATGAAAAGGTAACTCTATCATACTTAAAGCAAAACTTGAATACCTTTTCGACCAGTAAATTGAGAAAGTTAGTTGTTATACTACTTGATTTGATAAGTTAGTTAACAAAGGATAATGATCTTATGAACAATAGTCTAGACATCTCTCAAGATTCAAAAATTGCTTTAGTTGCCCAAATGTCTGATATTGAAAATCAAATGGTTGTTCGAGAAGATGAAAATCTAGGACTGAAGGAAAAGATGAAAAGGGTAACTATACAATTTTTAAAGGAAAGAACAACGGAAGAACCTTGCAGTTGGAGCTTGAAAGTAAGTTGCACACTACTGAAATGAAGCTGAAATTGGTTTTAGAAAGAAATCTTAAGGTGGAGAGGGACCCAGTCCATGTAAAAGAGGTAATTGAAAAATCCCTAAAATGGACCAATTCCTCTAATATACTTACAAATCTGATAGGTCAAGGCAACAACAGTAAAAGAGGGCTGAGTTGTGAGAAGATGGATTCCTCATACGATCCTCAAAACAAATCTGTTATGATGCTGATGATATGTTGTGTGTGAATTGTGGTCGAGATGGACATCTTATGACATATTTTCCTGTGTTGAAAAAGAATGGAGAAAGTTCATCAAAATATTCCAAACCACGAAATAGACTGAAGAAGGGACCTGGTCCTGCTTATGGTTCTTAGTTGAAGAAACCTAGTCTGCCTCACTGGACAAAAGACTTTCTTATCACTTCGTTATCTGCTTACTCAGAACTCCGTCTCAAATGGGTTCCCAAGGCTAACAAGTGATTTGTTATGCAAGTGAGAGGAAGTAGTAACAGTCAGTGGCGGTTCATGAACAATGGATGCTGAAGCACTTGATTGGGAAAACTTAAAAACTTCCTCTCTCTCTCAAGGAACTTTAAGGTGGAGGTGTCTCTTTTGGCAATGACAAGATACGATTCATTCTTGGTGTTGGCAAGACTTGAAAATCTGTGAAACACTTCTTTAAAATTGTGTACTATGCAAATGGTTGAAGTGCAATATCTAAGTGTTTCACAAATATGTGATGAATGAAATGAAGGTGCAATCCTATCAGAAAATGTGTTTTCACAAACTTTCTCTCTCCGGTGATAATATTGATAGAAAAGAGATGCAAGAACATGTATACTGCTGATCTGAATACTGCTCATACTAACAATCTCACTTGTCTTAGTGTTCAAGCTGAAAATGCTCAGGTATGACTCAAGAGACGCGCTCATATGAGTTCTTCTCTACTGCACAAACTTGCGACAAGGGACATGGTCCTCGGTCTACTCAAAATGAAATTTGCAGATGACAAAGGTTGTGACGATAGTGTTGAAGAGAAGCAGTTCAGAACAATTTTCAGGTGGAATAAGCAGTCTTTTAATCTTCCAAAGAACTTTCGGCTGAAGTGTTAAATACTACATGTTGTGTGACCAAAAGGATGATATTGAGAAGTTTGATCTCAATATTGTTGAATGAATAGTTGCAGTATACACTTCCTCCAACAAAGCTTATTGGCTGTATAAAAGGGTACTCATGTGACTTTTGATTAGTGTGGAAGAGTTGAGAAGTTGTAAAAGAAAGATGATTACAAGATTGAAGAGTTGATTCACATTCATACAGACGATCTTAATAGTGAGCTTACTAAAGAACATCCTCTCATCATGAATCCAACAATTTCAAGGAAGCTGATTGTAATGACCAGGGAGAACCCCCCTAGAAGTTACAAGGCGTACTCGACCTCTCGGAAGTCCTATACAAGACCTTAGACATTATTCATCCCACATATGTGAAAAGTATTGCGGAATTAAAACTTTTCACCACAATAGCCAAAATCTTTATAGAATATAAGAAAGAACTAAGTCTCGTCACAACCATCTTAGACACATATAATCTCATAGGGTCACAACCCTTACATCAATTTTAAAAGAAATCATAGTCTATTACAAAGTCTTTTAGAAAAGGAAACGAAAAGATTAGTCATGTCCTGAAACATATAAGGATATACCAATCTTGAGAGAATGCTACTTCCCAAGCTTCAAATTCTAAGAGAATCCTCATTTGCCACCTACACTTGTAGACATAGAGAAACATATGAAATTAGCACATTGAATGCACTAAGTATGGTCAACATGCTAGGAAACCATTCAAAAAGGGACATTTACTTCAAGATATGCTTTCATGCTATTTTGATAGAAATCTTCATCATAAGAGTTTAATAGACATAATACACGTAAACAATCACGTATAAGACATATTCCATGTTTACAAGTAACCCCTTTTCTTACTTTAGACCCTCTACCTAAAGTTACTCTAACACTCACTTGAGTAAGACATGAAGAGACCGCCCATACACCCTCTTCAACCACACCTAAGTGATCCTCAAAACTACCCTAGATAAGAACCTTTCAATTTAACATCCTTTACTAGGTCAACATTATTCATTAATGTCATTTAACAAACAAGTAAACAATTAAAGGACTTCACATAATGGTCTTGGAAGACCTAGGGAACTCACCTAGCATCTTCGAAGCCTACTCATGTAATATATAGATAGCGTCCATTCCACTACCTACATATTTTAGAACCTATCAAATAACTAGAGTGTATATACCATTTGACGAGAATAGACATTAACCGACGTAGACCATACTAACTAGGTATGGAATCCAGTGTCATCAAGACCCCACACCGTGGAAGGTGTTCACTTGCCAAGGGTAGAACTAAGACACATCCCATGTTGGCACATTGTTAAGGGATATCAAGGGCTTCTTTGTACTCTAGTCTCATCTAAAGTTGAGCTACTACCACAAGCATATCCTATCGATGCTTTGCCTTGTTTATTCTCACAGAGTAAATTATTCCTTAGGTCTATTAGAAGAGGTACCATCACTAAGCCTTACCAACTCATAAAATTTTTTTAACCAAGGATGGGTCCACTAGGCCTGCCAACCAAGGTCTATTAGGATACTTAAAGATGGTCTAATGCTGTTCCGACCAACCTATCTCTAAGTCCATCATTCCACTCAAGAAGGAGGCACCATATAGGTTCATTCCTTCAAGGTTTCTTATTAACCTTCTTTTCACATTCAAGGTTTCACATTCTCTTAGGGTCTAGAGTAGTCAAGAAGGGGTACCATTGTCACATCCCGAGACCACACCCTAGAAGATATGACACTCTCGGAGTGCAACCGGCGTACTTGACCTCTCGGAGGTCTTGTACAAGCCCTTTCGTATCGATCATCGCATATAAAACATGTGAAAAGTAGTGCGGAGTTAAAACCTTTCATAAACATTCTATAAGTCTTTAAAAACTCTTTCATATAAAACTCATAGGAAACACTAAGTCTCATTTCATCAAATCTTAGACACGAGAATACTTGGGACACGGCCCATACAATACAAATATAGAAATACTTAGTCTATTACAATACTTCAAAAGAAATAAAAGACATCTATGCCCTCGAGTCAAATGAGGACATACTTCAACTTCACTTGAATGATTCTACGATCCAAGTCTTTCTTCCCAAATTCTCCTCACCTACCAACCACTATAGAGATAGATAAAAGCATGAAATTAGTACAATAACATGTACTAAGTATGACATAATGCATAAAAATCATAAAAACGGACATTTATGGGAAATATGCATCTTTTTCATTTAAATGTCATAATATAATCATAAGAACAACATTTAACACCTTAAAAACACGTAAAATAACATTTAAGCAATTTATAACATTTTTATGACCATTACAGTGAAACCATGTCACTTTACAGTGACTCAATTCACTGTTACAGTGAAGGTTACAGTGAATTTGTCATCTACTTCTTAGGCACCTTCTAGCATGCAATCCTCTCACTAAAAGCTATCCTAAGACTCACTTAAGTAATACAAAGAGAGACCTCCCATACACCCTCTCTAGGCACACCTAAATGATCCTTAAGACCACCTATAATGAGATACACACCAAGCACATAAACATGAGATCCTCCTACCAAAGGTGATTCTAAGGTTCACTGGAGTGAGTTGTGAAGCGGCCGCCCATACAATCCCTTACACACACACACTAAAGAGATCCTATAGATTACCTAAGATAGAATCATCTTCACTTAATACAAGAACATATAGATGATATGACATTCTCCTTCCAAAGGCTATCAAAAGACTTACTTAAGTAAATCAAGAAGATAACATCCATGATTGACCTCTTCAAGATTACCTAAAAAATCCTTAACACTACCTAAGGCTTAGATCATGTCTACATAATCAACAAACTTCCCTAACTAAAGTCATTCTTAAGACTTATCTAGGTAAGATACGAAGTGACCATTCCCATGCCCCCTTCACACCTTAACTAGACAACCCTTAACTACTCTAGATAAGTACTTATTCATTTAACATGCTTTCTTAACTTAAGTCATTACATTCCTTAGTTCATTTAAGAGACTTTCATCATATAAGGACATTCAAGTAATAGTCTTGGAGAAGACCTAGGGACTCTAACTAACACTTTCAAAGCCTATTGTTCAATGTCTAGATAGCGCACCACCTAGACTTCATAGAACTTCTCTAATGCTAGTAGGTATCCCACATGATGAGAATAGGCAATAATCGACATAGACTGTGATAGCTAGACATGGAATTCGGCGTTCTAACTTACTCCGATGAGGGTGTTCTACTTGCCAAGGGTAGAACTAAGACACATCCCATGTAGACACATGGTTAAGGATATGAAGGGCTTTTATGTACTCTAGTCTCATTCTCAAGTAGAGATACATTGTACTCTAGTCGCCGTCTCAAGTAGAGCTACTTCCCATAACATAATCACTCGGTGCTATCCTTTGTTCTTATAGAGTAATTGACATTAAAGGTTCATATAAAGGGGTTTCATATCTAGTTCATAACCCAATCACATTCACCTACCAAAGAGGTCCACTAGGGCTACCTTTCATTGGCGATTTAGATAGATCATTATGACTTCCTAAGGATGATATGATGCCGTTCCAGCCAATCAACCCTAAGTCCACCATTCCTTTACATGAAGGATACCATTATGGATCTCGACTTCAACATTCATAACCTTACCACTAGGTTAAGGTTCCACGTACATGACCTTCTTAACATCATCTAAGGTCTCACATATCATTCATTCATACATGACAATGGTGCACTAAGCCTACCTAGTCAAGACACCTCGTATTCACATATCATCCATACATGTATTAAGTAAGGAACACAAGTCTACCAAAACAAGACACAACATTCTTTACTTTGTCACATATAGCATTTCATTCTTTGAAATATTTAGGAATGACCCTTATCATCTTTATGTCATCCTATACATTACTATATCATTATCAATATAACCACCATAGACTCATATAGTCAAGTAGGAATAATCATGCATCAACATCTAAGACTACACATATAAGCACATAGTCATAGTCTAACATGATATCCTAATATATATAGAAGGAACACATACTTTCACTTAATCACATGTAGATAGATATGCTCATACTTCATATAAGTCAACTACACAAATCATCATAATACTTCAAGTAGTATCGACAAGGACATGATCATCATAATACATAAAGTAACGCCGACAAGGCCACATCAATTGCAAGTAAAACACATAGCACCGCCACCATAAGTGGACCAAACCAATCACAACATATTTGAAGTCTAATTAACATAAAATAAAAAGAATTAGGGCAGAGTACCACCAATCCATTCTCAACACTTCAATCCAATGCTAAATCATCCAATTCAACACCACAAGGCCCTTACCCATGGCCATAACCAATAATTCAATACACAAACTATGATATTCAATGAAACAAGGTCAATTCAATACAGATTTATCAATCAAAGACAGCCTAGATATCAATCCAATACAATTATTACATCAATCAGTAGCCCATAGAAAACTACACTAGAATTCATAAGCATTAAGTCCTAATCACTTAACCCCATAAAGTAGCAAAAAACTATGGTTCATCAATTACATGGGTTCATAGGTTAATTGAGTTAAAATCATCTAATTAACAACAATTCAATCAATATACAATGCTTTAGAACCTTTAATGCAAGAACCCATGTATAGATTATAAAATTGAACAATTCATCTTTGAAAACTTTAGAAAACTTCTTTGAAAGTTGGGCTCCTTGATGAATAGAGTTTCAAGGATCAAAAACCATACCTCACTAATGTTAATCCTCCAATTTGATGAAGAATCTCCACCCAAATCTCCAATCCAAGCCCTTCGTTATGTTTTGGCTCCAATGGAGTTCTAGAGAATTTCTAAGAGAATTTGGGTTTCGATTTTGAAGAATCAAATTTTCTAAGTGTTAAAGACTTATAAACATGTTTAAAATACCAAAAATACCCCTAAGTAACATCCCTTTATCTTATTTGGATGTGGGATGAATTTACAACTTCACCCCTAACTTAACAGTGAACTGCACGCAGGAGACAGTCCATCGACGGATGGCCACCAACGAACCGTCCCTCAACCAACAGACCGTTCTGTTGGTCCGTGGTTTGGGACTGAGGCTGGTATTGGCTTGGAATTGTCCCACGCCTAAGTGTAAACCCACGACACCCATCTACGGGGCGTCGACTGGCCCACGAGCCGTCTACTGCCTCTGTCATTTGGGGCTGTCTTGGACAGTCTTTGCTCTTGAGAAGGGTCCTTCCTCAAGGACCCTTGGTTGGTCCTTGGGGATGTTTGCTCGGACGTTTCCAATCCGAATATGTTTGCATACAACTTTAGGACCTCTCACATGAATTTCATCCAAAACAAACAGGTAAAACTCAACGAAACATGCATACACACACAAGGTCGTTTCAAGGCAAACCTTTTGAACGTCATAGACGTTCTTGGACCTTTGACCTCCAACCTTCACGAAACTTGACACACTGCCTATTAAAACTATAATAACTCATATAATAACCTCATAAGCTCATGAAACACACATATGAGCACATAACCACATATGAGGCACATATGTGACTTAGTCGTCGAATGTCTTAGTCATCCTTTGACGTTTCACTTCCAAATCACCTAAAACTCTTAGACACTGCCTCAATACCACATTATAAACCAATTTAGGACCTTAGACCTTCATTACAACCAGTTAGGCTCTAGCTTCACCTAAGTCATTTTTGAGATCTTACAATCTCCCCCACTTAGACAACATTCGTCCTCGAATGACACTTGCCACTCTCCGAACACTTCCAAGAATAGAGATTCAACTTAACAAATCATGACCATACCATATAACATCTTATACAGTACAAACATCTAAGAGAACATCAATTTCACATAATCTAGAGACTCACAACACAACAAGAAATTAGAATAAATTCTACAACTCATCATGCTATAAAACTCACATCCTCCATTCCAAATAGAAAAAACTCATTTTATATTCAATATCATGCTCATATACATCAGTTCTAACAACCCTACATAAATTTTTGACCAACGAATGAATTAGTCAATTTCTCAAAATTTTCAAAGTGAGCAGGCAGTGCATTACAATGAATTATGCAAAAAAAATTCAAAAATTCAACTTTTAGGCAATTCATGATGGAAACATGCTATTATGCAAGATAAAATCACATAAACACATCTTACAACGTAATCATAACTTCATGGAATGACAATGCAAGGAATCAATGAAATTCAATTTCAACAAGACCCCTAAACACAATGTACATGCAACATACTTCTATGACTTTCTATCCCATCTACTAACCGTACTCCCCCACTAAGAAGGAACTCATAACACTAAACAGAAATACAAGGACTTACCATCATTCATCATCATCCTCATCCGGATTTTCTCCTCTTGTCCGGAGTGCATAGAAACACCTCTTGTTTGGAGCATCATCCTTTGGAACATTAGGAGCAACTTGCTTACCCTCTCTTCCTGTAGCCACAATGGTAGGACAATCTCTCACCTTATGATCGTCTTTCCCACAACCAAATCAACCACTAGTACCGGCTAGACACTTCCTATAGTGTCAATTCAGTTTTATTGCACAAAATCTTATATGTAGAGATATCTTGGGTGGTCAGAAAATTAAGCTGAGTATGGAGGTCAACATATAATATCTACACAATGGTTAATTCGTGTGACTTGTCATTTTTTTGTTGTATCCAATCTCATTGATAATTAAATGAGTTGTTAATTGAAAATTAGTAATTGTCTGGAGCAACTAAAGTTATGGAGGTTTTGGTCTATAATTTATTTGAATTTTGAAGGATAATCTTTTCATTCTTATGTCTTTTCTCATTCTCCTTCAATGTTACCATGCAAAATTTCTAATGATTTTTAGAATCCCCTACTTTGTGAATTATCTTTTGTTTATTTTATGTCTTAAGATATCTCTTTGCACCATTATATATCTACTTTCTGGTGTATTTGGGATGATTAAAAAATGTATTTTAACATTATTGTTATACTCAGGTCTATAAAAACAATATTAAAATTGTTGCTTTGCCAAGTACAAATTATTTTTCTAGTTTAAGTGAAATAAAGTATTATTAATACTTCAAAAGTTTAAAATAAGATTATGGTCATAAGAGATGGAATCATTTAATTTTTGAGAAATTTATTTTATATGTATAACATATTAATTTGTAATCTTACAACGTAGGATTAACGTTTCGAATTATAAATTTTGTAATCTAAATAAACCTATGAAAATTGCATCTTTCTTCCTATAATAGAAATCAAACTCAGCTCTGGCAACTATTTAAGTTCTTCCCGTCCATAGTAGCTGCAAGTTTACTTATAGCATTTGAAGGAGGAAGTAGTTGCAAGTTTATTTCTTAATGAATTTGAAGGAGAAATAAGACCAAAAGAAGGAGAACTGATGACGAGAAGAGAATATAGTTAGTTTTTTATGGCTCTTTCATCCGGCGAAATGGAATTGGTGTGTATCGATATGAGTCTGATTAATAAGCTTATTACCGTTGAACAAACTTGAAAGTTTTAAGTTAATATATGATAACAATTTTCATATATTTAAATGGAATAGTTCTATTTTTGATTGTTATTGTTATAATTAATAAAAAGATTTTTTTTCTTTAAATTTTTTTAAAAAATAAACAAGTACTAAAATAAATATATTATTATTAACGCATTTATTTTTCTCCGTGGGTTCAAATTCTATAAATAAGAGCCCACTACCCATTGTATAATTTAGAATTCACCAGAACTTCATACGCTATACTCACAACCAGAATGGGAAGCTGCCGGAGTATAGAACTCACCACCGTCACAGGACCGGATCGTCATACGCAACCGGATGAAATCCCCTAAATCTAAATCAATTTTTCCCGCCGTCAGCTTTCCCATCATGTTAGAATTCCTGAAAAATCTGGTAAGATTTTCTTATCCATGTTTAAGGAAATCATAGTTTTTTCAAGAAATCTTTCTTTTAATTCTTAATAAATTAAGAATTTTTTTTTACCTTTTAAGGGGAGAGGGGATGAATGCCCGAGGTATTTTCTTTCAATGGGGTTTTCTTGGATGATTTCACAAGTGTTGTTGGCTAGTTCTTATAAAACAGACTTGAATTTTTATCAGGTTTCTTTTTAATGATTTCACCAGGGTTGTTGAAGAGTTGTTTTAAAACAGACTTGAATTTCTATAAGGGGTTGTTGAAGAGTTGTTTTAAAACAAACTCAAATTTCTGTCCTGGGTTCTCTTGAATGATTTCATCGGGTTGTGTTGAGGAGATTTAAAAAAGATTCGATGTTGGTACTACGAAGATGTTCTAATTTACCCTTTCAAAGGTATTGAGTGGAAAGTTGTGGAGTTGTTCTTGAAGACCCACTGAAACTTCTCGGAGCATAGCTATCTTCAGGAGATGGTGACATCCTACTGTATATCGATTTATTGAGTGGGATCTGGGTAGAGAAGCGGCTAATATTCTCAGGAGTTTCAAACTTGTAGGTCAACCTAGGACATCTAATTCACATGAAAATTTTCAGTTATTCAGAATGTTCCCTACCAAAAATTTTAGGTTGATCTTCACTCTTCAGCTGTGGAGCTTGGAAACACAGCTTGGACCTATCAAATATGCTAACAATGTTGATGTTTGGTATTATTCTAGACACTCAAGAGCTTTTGAGGATACTATTTTATGTATCCTTTGTTTTAAAAGGTATCAACTTATCTCGTTAGTATCTTTTCTCTTCTTTGAAGTAATAAAAGAGAGAAATATATCAATGGCATGGATCTTACAGGAACTTGCTTCATTTTAACATTTCTTTTTGAGAATTAAAAATACTGCTCCATTTGAACACTTTAAAGCTACTTTAACGTTCTAACAGACAAAAGTTCCAATAAATACAAGAAATTATTAAATAGAATGAGATGATTAAGGAACAGAGAGAATAGACTTTGAGAAAGTGATTTTTTTTTCATATTTTTCTTTAGTGAGTGGATGAAGTGGGAGCACATGTAAACAGAAGACCATGACCACATCAAACTTTAGAGTTGTTGTACTTTTAGGATTACTGAATTTTGTTACACCTATTGCTTTGTCTGATAATGGAGACTTATTTCTATGAACTTGATTAGGAAGCTATTGACTGCAATGCCGTGTTATTTATTTATTGGAAATGTTGGTCATTACCAGCTCAGAGTTTTTTCTTTGTTTACCATATGTAGGTTAAGAAAGGAGTGATTTGAGTTATTATCTGGAAAAAAAAAGGTTTGTGTGTGTGGTGGGGTGGGGTGGGGTTTTTTCTTGTTTGTCTATTAGAACATGTAACTTGTTCATTTTTGTTTCATGTTATATGTGCAATTGAATTGCCAGAAATTATGTGCAACATTTAAGTCCCTAGTTTCCAACATTGATACTGCTTGTGTTAATCTGATAAAGCTATTTTGATGTGCTTTTCAAGAATCTCTTATGAAGACTAGTTTGTTCATAATGTTAATTGTAAGATTGGTGCCTTGTACTTCACTTTATTGAGGATATTGTCGTGAATCTCTGGACAGAAAGTTACTGTATCGGTGAGAGCAATTGCACTCGACATTTTTATTCAACATCACTTAGGATTCATTGTATTTGACGCTGTTTGTACATGTGGCTTTGTCCATTCCACATTCCCTTCCGTTCCCTCTTGGCTGTAGCCCCCCACCTGACTCTCTAAAAGAGGTAGGTAGGGTGGGGGGAGAACAATTTGTGGAAATTTGGTAAGTGGAAGAGAGTTATACATTAGATGGTGCAAAATATTTCAGTGTTACGACATCGTGTATTTCTGTGACTTCCTTTTTTCATAAGCTACTTTTGGAAAACCTTGATAAGAATATAGCTTTTAAAGTATCCTCCTCATCTATTGCTATTTTATTCCGTGCTCTTTTTTTCCCCAGATATACCTGTGAATTATGGTATCACACAAAAGAGGTGCAGGAGACTGCAGCATTCTGCAGAGTCTATCTGTTCGGAGCTTCAACATTAATATAATCAATCTTCCACCCCAAGTTGTGGTGATGGTGTATTCTATGATATTTTCTTGGAAGGGTTAGGTCTCTTTCTGATATTTTCTGAATCAAATATGTTGGTAACTCACTCGACCTGATGTTTCTCTCTTCAGGAGAAGTGTCAAAATGAAGTACTTAACATCTGAAATAACAATTACAAGCTCAAGGGGAGTGTACAAGTACACACGATTCCTGGCCGCATTGTCTCTTTCAAATTCCATCTGATCTTGCAATAGAATTGTCATGCCTGACACTTTTGACTTAAAATTTCAGAATTCACACCAACAAAAACATGAAGTTCCTTAATTCTGGGGAAAAATTTCAGAATTTGCACCAAATATGATTCTGAGATATTTTTCGTTATTCCTTTGTCTTTGTTTTCACTTATGTTGGAACAATGACCCTGATATGGATAGAGTGGAAATGATTCAAAGGAATGAGGATAAATATAGCAGGGCCACTAATTTTGGGGGACCAACATATTTGATGGATTGATTGGTGATGTTACCATTCTATTTATTTTTTGTTTATTTTCGTAGGTGCAATTATGCTTGGAGATGTGTTGTTGCGTTCAACATGTTCTCTCATTGTCGAAGAGTTGAGGGAGAGTTCATTATGTTTCAAGTGAGTGGAAAATTGCATTTCCGGAAATATCTATTTTGGAACTTCATTTGATGATATTCTTAAGAGAGGAATTCCATATTATTTCATTGCATTTGTTAGTGTGCTTATGGGAGACCAACTACTGTTTCTCTTGTCATCTTTGATACTCCGCATGAGCAGATTGCTAAGTTAGGTTCAATGAAAAGGGAATCCTCCAAGGTATGGCATGGATAGCATTGGGATGAAATTAAATCAACCTTGAGCGTTATGCAAAACAACTAAGATCATATGTATCCTAGTGTCAAAAAGCTCGCATGTGAGTATACATAATTTATTTCTACTTTCTACCTACCAAACAATAATTTTCCGCTAAAGATATCATTTTGCGATCATCATATTGAAGGATAATCTGGATCTAGAGCACAGTGCATCTAAACAGATTCAACAAATAAATGCATGTACTAATGTAAGTCTAGCCTTTGGTGGCAGCAACTCTCTTTCGCTCTTCCCCACACACATGAAAAATTGTAAATCGGAACAGATTGTAAAACTTTCGTGTAAGTCACTGCTACGCAGTGTATAGAATGTAGAGAAATGCTATGATAATGAAAACAGTAATTTGATTGGAACATCATTCAACTGTTTTGAGAGTTAAATTTGTATGTTCCATTTCAACTCTCTCATTTTTCTAGACAATATTAAATGATGTTGGAGCAGTGGTACTATAAATCTCCTGGGAACTATTTAAATTGTTAAGTACATGTAAAGCATTTGTAAATCAGTCTAAGAAGGGAAAATGTATTATAGTATTGATTGTAGTTGTTATTACTGGATTTAGGAAGTCACTTTAACTAATAGGGAATAAGAATTGGAATTAGGAATTATTGGAAATAAAGCTACGTTGAGTAGTATAAATACAAAAGGGATGGGAGATATTGCTCACCACTGTTCTCAAACCTTTTACTACACTTTATAGCTTATTCTCTTCAAATATTCCTCTGAAGGATATATGTCTTTCTAAATTTGGAAAACAAAGCATGACAAACAATTCTTATCTGGCTAGTTATTCCATTCTGCGGTATCAATACCACAACTTATATTAGTTCTGTGGTCCATGTTAAAAGAAAGAAGGATTTTTAGGGTTTAAGACTTTAAAGTGTCATTTGTGCGCACTCTCGTTTTCTGTCCATTTTATGTTTTAATTGGTTTAATTATAAAAAGTTAATTATGAATTGTAACTTCTAAAGGAAGAGCTTTTCTGTTATAGTACCATCATTTACAAGACAATGCTAGAGGTTCTTTCTCTTTAAGTAATAATGCGTTGAAGCTTGAATAGATTCCAACTTAATTTGAAAAACTATTCATGACACCATTCACTTTTTAGGAGTTACTCCACTATCTCACAACATTCTAATGCACATGTTTCATAAGAAAGTGTTATTTATTTTTTGATAATACAGGTTTCGTGTATATTGGGCATTAGTCCAACTGATGTGGATCTTTAAGAATTTAGTCAACAACTAAGTCCAATGACACTTACAAGCTCTCATATTTCACTCCTTTATTTAATTAATCTTTCTCATGTGGGATCTTGCTAATGTTCTTTGCTTAAATGTTATGTCATGCTCTTAGAATGTACTCCCGTGTTTTAACATTACCCCCTTCCTCCAATTAATGTCTTCCTTTAGTTTATTCTACATCTCTCATTTTTCTTTTGATTATATATCAACAATAACTGTAGGGAATGAAGTCGAAGGCTTCCAATGAGATCTGTAAGATGGTGTTGTTATACCTTTTCCCCCTTTATACGTCATCTTTAGATAAACTTTTGTTATTTATTATTTCTATTTGTTTTCCATTTAAACTTCCCCTGACATCAACAAATTTTTCAACGATGAAGGCAAATGTGTAGTTGTTTGTACTTCATGCCACTCTATGAGATTACTGCTATGTGGAATCCGTTTGTCGCCAAGTTAAGGTAAACTACTTAGGTGACATTTGTTTACAACATTGAAAAGTGACTGTTCTAACTAAGAGTTCGACTATTCGCTTATATTGAAAAGGTGATTGACTTACATTACTTTTCTATTTCTAATTCTGATAACGTAATTGGAAGTTCCTACTAATGTTCAGACAGAAAATATAACTTTATTCGTTCAAATTGAAGAAATACTTACAAAATGTATGTATAAGGAAAAAACAGATGAACAAGGTGATTTTCGATGATGTTGAAAGTTGATATATGTGTGTTTCTTTTGTTAAATTCAATTGTTTTTGAAAGTTTTCAAGCTTAGATGCTATTAAAAGCTAGCAGTTACTATGTTTTTCATTTGGAGCTAAAAGGATTTGGTAGTTTATTTCTAGAGAAAGAAAAAGAAACATATATGGTTTTACCTTTCTTAGTTTTTTTAGATAAATATAAATGTTTTGTAGTGATGAATGTTGAGGTTCAAGAAATAATGTTGTTTCTTCTTTGTTTATCCCGTATTTAAATCACTATATTGCATTCATAATCATTATAATCTTCTTTGGAATCTACTTTCCCTCGTGAATTCATTTATTATACTAATTGGCCAAATTTCCCATTAGTTTTACTTAAAGTTACAAAAAAAAAAAACCGACATCCCCACATAAATCACTCACAAATACACACTATTCTTCTTAAAGAAAAAAATAAATTCACAGATCTTTTGACTACAAGATATTTTGCATCTATAACATAAAGTTGGAATGACAACACACATCAGCACTTTATAATTGATCAGAAAATTTCAAAGCGTATAGTATACATTTAGAGTAAGTTACATTGCCAAAATATTCAAAACAAAAATAAAACTTATCCTAATAAACATAAACAATAACTATGGAGTGAACCAAATACTAGTTGTCATGATTCAAGACAATCTTGAAAAAAGTAAAAAAAAAACATTTAATATAATGCCAAATATGGAATTAATTTTCTTTCTTTGGTCAAAGAAGAAAATTAATCTTCCAAAACCACCACCGTATCTTCAGAGCCACCTCCGCCGCTACCATAGTCATCTCCCTTGCTACATTCCCTTGCGAAATGTCCTGCTTCCCCACATTTATAACATCCCGCTCCTCCTACGCCTCCCTGGCTACATTCCCTTGTGAAAGATTAATTTTTCTTCTGCTAGGGAGGCAGTGGAGGAGGATCGGGATGCTATAAATGTGTGGAAGAAAGGCATTTCGCAAGGGAATGTAGCTAGGGAGAAGGCTATGATGCGGCAGAGATGACTCTGAAGATACGGTGGTTCAGGAAGATTAATTTTTCTTCTTTGACAAAAAAAGAAAATTAATTCTATTTCTGGCATTATGTTATATTTTTTTTAAAACTTTTTTCATGATTATCATGAATTATGAAAATTAGTATTTGGTTCACTCCCTTGTTATTTCTTATATTTATTAGGATAAATAGTAGTTTTGTTTTAAATATTTTGGCAATGAGGCTTATCTAAATGTATACTACATGCTTTGAAATATTATGATCAAATGTGTGTTGCCATTACATCTTTATGTTATAGAAGAAAAGTATCTTGTAGTTAAATGATCTATGAATATCTTTTTTTCTTCAAGAAGGAAGAAGAGTATGTATTTGAGAGTGGTTTATGTGGGGATGTTTTTTTTTTTTTTTTGGTAACTTTAAGTGAAATGGATGAAGTTGGTTGACATAGCATGTCCTCTTTGGAGAAATCCTCAGCATTCTCTAACATTGAATGGAAGGAGCTGAAGCCACACTAGATCATGAATCATTTATTTACTGTCAACTGTAGCTATTTTAGTAGCTTAGTGTAGTGATTCAATACATTGGTTCTTTTACGGGGTTTACATTGCAATAATATTTCTTTTGATAAATGTACTACTGTTAATTGCAAAAAGATGTAGACTGACTTAATCCTGAATAGAGATTTGTATCATGCATCAATTATAGTACTCACATGTCGCAAGACCGAAACTTCATACACAATCGGATGAAAACCCCTAAATCCGAATCAATTTTTCTCGCCATCAGCTATCCCATCATGTTAGAATTCCTAAAAAATCTGTTAACTATTGTATGATTTTCATATCCATGTTTAAGGAAATCAAAGAAATCATAGTTTTTTCAAGAAATTCAAGAAATCTTTCTTTTCTTTCTTAAAAAATCAAGAATTTAGTTTTTCCTTCTTAAGGGGAGAGGAGAGGAATGTCCGAGGCTTTTTCTGTCAATGGGGTTCTCTATGATGATTTCACAAGTGTTATGGACTAGTTCTTATAAAACAGGTTTGAATATCTGTTGGGGGTTTTCTTGAATTAGTTCAGCAGGGTTGTTGAAGAGTTGTTTTAAAACAGACTCGAATTTCTGTCCGGGGTTTTCTTGAATGATTTCACTAGGGTTGTTGAATAGTTATTTTAAAACAGACTCAAATTTCTGTCAGGGGTTCTCTTGAATGATTCACAAGGGTTGTTGAGGAGTTTTAAAACAGATGCGATGTTGGTTCCACCAAGATGTACTAATTTACCCTTTCAAAGGTTTTGAGTGGCTAGTTGTGGAGTTGTAATTATAAGAAGTTAAGTATTTTATAATTAAGACAATCAATTGGACAAATTTTCGTAAATGCCCTCAGTGACCAATTTCCTTTACATGGTCTATGGACCTTTGTTGGTTTGATTATTTCTTAAAAACGGAAAATTGTGCGAGGTAAGAGGATGGGTAATTATATGGTTCGTCTTTTTGATTTTGTTAATGTTTTGAGGATCTGTGGGCTGATGCTAAGAACATCATAGTTATGTGAGTAACAATGGGAAGTCGTGCTTTCATGCAGTTTTAACCCTTTACACTATAGTTGCACATGCAAATTTGTGTGTTGCTTGCAAAAAAGGCAGTGACCTGGGAGGAGGCTTTCATTGAATTCTTATGTTACTTTCCTTGCTACTTCACACAATGAGAAGATATGCTTTATGTGAAATTGATACTATTTTTTCTCAAATGCTCCTTTCTAGTATCATAATTTTCTTTATACACAACTCTTAGTTCTTTTTTCAATGAGATTTACTACCTTATAGGATTGTCCTTTTAATTTTCTTATGCTTATAACTTGTGTACTACTAATTTTAACTCAATTTCCACTTTACACCTGGTGTACCTGCTATATATACATGGATGACAATGGTAAGTTTTACATTCTTTGACACTGTTTTAATGCATTTTGATGTGCAGAAAGTTCTACTCAATTTGTATTTTACTTTATCACTTTTTTTTTAACAATTTGATGTCTCATGAGATGGATTGGTGGTATGGACTGGTGCTGATGGGGGAAAGATATGGTAACATCATATCATCTCTTTTTTTTTGTAATGATGCGCAGTACATAATTTATTTTGCCTGTCAACTATGATGTTCATAACTTGGAATGATTGTTTAGTCTATAGAATTGCATGCATTACTCAACTAATAGGTTGGTTGACGGTTTGTGTACATTGATATCTTTTTACGGATGTTCTTTATTTATTGTTTTGTCGTTTTACTTGTAATTGGGAGAACTGGTATGGTTGTACACAATACAAAATATTGATGCTTAGATTTTGTTTCTGCTTTTATTGTAAGATCTTCATGTACGTCACTTTCCTGGAGCTTCATTTGCAATAAAATGATTTCTTTACCTGTACCGCTTCCCCAAGAGGGGTAGGCAAGTGTGGTGGTGATGATTTTTTTTTGTTGATCACTGTATGCACAAAGGATTTGATTATTTATTCTAGCTGAAGTTGACCTGGAACATACATGGTACTTAAGTACTTTTAGCCCAACTTATGGAGACAATATATGTACAAACGGTATATGTACCTATTTCATTCATCTTCTGTTACACTTCCTTTTTGTTTGGCCATTTTAACTATGGTTTCATATGCTTGCATAATACCTGCGAATACAAAATACAGTCATTTAGGTGATATGCGTGATTTCCCAAATCCCAACAAGCTTTGGCTTTAAATGAGAGGCTTTGAGCTCTATTTCTTGAGTTCCTTGGTTGGAATTGTTGAAACTCATGGGGAGCCAGTATTGGCAAGGTTTTGAAGGTAAAGTTCTTTTGAGTTTTAGTTGATAGTATCAAGTAGGATAGCTGTGAAACAACTAATCTGGTCTTCGTTCTTGCCATTGTTTACAGGATGACAAGTGTTTGTACCTTGGAATTGATGATTTTAGACAAGATGTTGGAACAACATGTAATTATGTATAAGCGTACTGCTAATAAGGAAATTTCTAGGTATTTTTTCTTTTTTGCAGTCATTGTTCGGTGATGTATTTTACAATCAACAAGTTCAAGGAATCAATTGCACTCCAAGTACTTCTAGCTTTTTTCAAACTCAAACAAGAATAAAAAAATTGATTTACGTACTTTAATAAAGTTATTCTGTGATCTGATTGCTTGTTTGGTTTGCTATACAATCTGGAAGGCCAAAGAGGGTCTTCAATTCTCTAATACTAGGTAATTTGCCCGCACTTCACAAGATTGTAAATAATAATTGCATTGAATTCGCAATTAAATTTTTTAGTAATATCTATTCATTAAAAATAATGGAAAAATGGGTTCTTAAAAAAATATACTAGCAATATTCCAACATGAATATGGTTATTTTTCATTATCATATAACCCAAAAACCTCCAATGAATGAATTATTCATGAAATAATAAATCATTGGTTCTTTAATACAAATTTAAAGGAAATTAAAGATGAAAATAAGAATGTATATAGAAAGGCATTTTGTAATATAACAAGATTATATACATGATTAACCAGTGGGGTAAGAGAATGACCCAAACCGAAGTTGTCATTAACATAAGACTTCCTCGACCGAGACCTCTCTTCTTCTTAGATCCAAAAGCACCAACTGATTCATCAAAGTGATCAATATAAGGTTTTTAGTTTTTCCTTGAAATATAACTGAAAGGACATGTAATATTCTATTTTGGGGTTATTGGAAAATGGTGTTCGGGGATAAAAAGTAAAAGCTGGGTTGTTCTTTATAATGTACCGTAAGGTCAGTAAAGTTATAACTTTTATGAAAAATTATGACTTTTATAAAGAGTTGTCACTTTTATGAAAAGTTGTGCCTTTTATAAAGGCGGAATGGGCTGGTGGACCCTTATACTTGTGTCAGTTTGTGTTGTGAACCCTTTTATTTACATTTTTGTCATTTGAACCCTTAAACTCAATAAAACACAATTTAACAAACTCCTCTGAACATTGACCAAGCTTATATGTCTTTAAGATGGCTGAGTTGGCGAAAATGTGTGACTTCACGCATCTTAAGGCGAGTGAACAACTTTTTTAAGTTAAAAAGAAAAATTAAATTATAAAAGATATATTTTTCTAAAAAAAAGAATTAATTAAAAATGTATTTCTTCTTCCAAGCTTAATTGCTTTCTAATCTTCATCCGCATCTGAGCGGTAACCTCAAAGGAGCAGCAGCCATGGAGAGAATAAAGGTTCATGAGTTGAGGATAAGTCCAAGACAGACCTTTTGGCTCAGTTGAAGGATCTGAAGGTGGAGCATCTTCTCCGTGTTTCAAAGGTCACCAGTGATGCTCCTAACAAGCTATCCAAAATCAAGGTGGTAAGGTTGTCAATTGCACAGGTTTTGACTGTCATCTCACAGAAGCAAAAGTCAACTCTTAGAGAAGCTTACAAGAACAAGAAGTACTTGCCTCTTACGAAAATTTTGGCCAGATTTGATTGTGCGGTGGTCAGATCTAGTTGTGCGGTGATTTAGGTTGTTGTTACTTTAAAGGAGGAAATAAAAATAGTAATGGTGTGTGACGGAGATGAAGATGGGCGAGGGAGAAAGTTGCACAAGTGAGATTCTTGATGAAATCTTGAGAGTCTCCATTGATGTTGGAGTTTTTGGGGTAAAAATTTCCAGAGGCGATAGGTTTGCTGCAGTCCATGTATGGAGGTGTAACGAGTAGGTTCGTTCGTTATCCACAATTCTCGAATTCTTGGTGTTTACAACAACAAAGGTCGTAAACAGGGGCATTCTTGGTTATTGATGAGGAGTTCAAAGGCTTTAGCTCTAACACGCACAAATTCCAAGAAAAAGAACCCTTTATGCACAAATCATGTTTAATGTCTAATATCCATGGTGGCACAGAATCATCTAATAAAGCCAAGATAAGTTTAATTGGAAGAAGGGTCTATACGGTGAAAGGAAGGTGGAGGAGACGAAGAATGGTGTTGTAGGTTTTGGGATTATGAAGAAATTGCCAGGATTTTGTCCAATTTGCCTTTGGTTATTGCTGAGATGTTTACTGTTGCTGCCTTAATGGCCTTAGGAACTTTTATTGACCATGGCGAGGCTCCAGATTACTATGTGAGGGAGAAATTACATGTGATTCGCCAGCAAAAATGGTGACGACACCGGCGATGGCTTTCTTTTGGTCGTGAAATAGTGAAAATAGTAAGAATTAGAAATGTCAATAATAAATTAAAATTTTATTATTTTAATTTTATTAAATAATTTTTGTTAATAATTTTTCAAAAATAGTTATGAAATAATTATGATGTGGTATTAATATATGTGACGTGGATATGACATGTCAATTATATAAAGGAGAGTGAGCTACACTCATGGTCGGAGGGGCTTAAAAGTTTCATTTTAATTGAGTTTAAGGGTTCAGATGACAAAGGTATAAGTAGAAGAGTTCAGAATACAAACTGATACAAGTATAAGGGTCCATCAGACCATTTCGCCTTTTATAAAAGGTTCTAACCTTTTCGAAGGGTTGTAATTTTTCCAAAGAGTTATATCCTTTTCGAAAAATTATGTCTTTTATGAAAACTTGTGACTTTTTGAAAGAGTTGTAACCTTTTTGGTAAGACACAATGATCATTTGTTCACACTCAACGTTCTTCATCTTCTTCTTCTTGTGGACAATTAAATATTTGTGTACTTTGCTCCTGTTGAATAAATCATTGAGACAATTATTTTTGTATCAATACTCGTATATTTTTCTCGCTGTTTTGTTATTTTCTTAAAATTGTATTGATTATTTTTCGTTGGGTATGTATATTATCTCACTTGGAAAAAACTTTTCCTTCTTTTAATGTTACTCTTTGTTTCTTTCTCATTGGGATCTTCTAAATTTTTTTTTGAGTTATGACTATTTTTGGCAAACTTACTTTGAAGAATATGAAACAAAACTTATTCCAAATAAAAGTAATATCTTAAACTAAAATTAAATATGTCTATTAACATAGGTTTGTTGTCCTTCATGTCCCAAGTCATTGCTGAGCGTTTGAGTTATCTAGGTTAGACTAATTTTTAATTTTTTAATGCTCGATAATATTTCTTTAACATGAGTCTAGAATCCAACATTTTAATCTACATGTACTTTCATAATGTAACAATTACACATACATATTTTTGAACCAGTCGTCAAGTTTAATTAATTAAGCATCTAGAAGGGCCTTTAGAGCAGCAATTTATCGAAGAATGAATTTCTAAAGGGTCCACAATATTACTATGTTGTTGTTTCAGATATATTTTTCTCCTTATATAATTTTTGTTAGAGTAACAACATAACAATAACAAAAAGTGATGAACCTTTGACCTCACACAAGTAGATTGTCTCTAAAAAAAATTATTTATGTTGTTGTGGTGTACATTTTTTAACGGTCATAACTTATTTTTATATAGTATTGATTATCGAAAACTCTCAAATAAGTTTTTTCTCACATTGAGTTATTCTAAACTTAAAATTATCAGATTCTATATTTTTCATGTACAAGAAAATAGAAAAAGCAATGTTAACTTACTACATTAGAACATGACTCAATTTTAATAAGACAATTATATCATCAAACAGATATCATGATACATTATGCAAAAGATAAAAATGATTAGATATCAAAATATTTTTAATAATTATTTACATATTTACAATTCTTGAGATATGTGATAATGTTAAATCATTTATTTATGTTGAATTGTTCTAAAAACCTACATAAATTTATTTATTTTTGCTTATATCAGTCGATTATTGAAAAAGTTGTTCAAGAGGTTAAAAAGATTATTCATACCCGCGCAAAGCGCGGGTAATTACCTAGTTGTGATATATCTCTTAGGAGAAAATTCAAAAAATTGTTAACATATTCAAAAAAGAAATTACGCTTGAGCATGAAATCAATTATAACTTTTGAACTTGCATAATGCATTTCTTCAATTGATAAGTGAGAAAGTTCATATCTATGTTAAAATAGACAATGTATAATCTTATATATAATACTTTTAAATTATAAAATTTAATATTGAATATCAAAACATAAATTCTTGGAAATGAGTACAGTACTTATTTTATGCACAATGAATATGTGTATTATATGCGTATATGTATAATATAATCGGAGACAATAACTTTGAAGAAACATAAAAGCAGAGTTTTAAACATGTACTCAAAATAACAATTCATATCATACATATAATTTAATGAGTGTAAAAAAATATACCAAGATATGTAAAAATAGAATGAAATAAAAAAGAAAAATTTAGTCCTCTGAATGCACAATATCCCCTTAAGAAAACTATTCCCTTCCAATACCAGAGGTTTGAAGAATTACATCCTCTCAGGATGGAAGAATTTTATTTATCAACTTATTGATACAAAAATAATGGTGTCAGTAAGTCACTCAAAAGGAGCAAAGTACACAAATATTTTATTTTGCGGAAGTAGAAGAAGAAGATCAGATTTTTTATTGTTTTTAAATGAGAGGAAATACCACTATTTATAGACAACAAAAGGGTAGTGTTAAAAACTATTTATTGTCCGTGATTAGAAAGGTTACAACTATTTGGAAAAGTTACAACCCTTCGGAAAATTCACAATCTTTCATAAAAGTCACAACTTTTCATAAAGTCGCAGCCCTCCGTTAAAGTCGCAATTTTTCATAAAAGTCACAACTTTCCATAAAAGTCGCAACTCTTCATTAAAGTCACAACTTTTCATAAAAGTAATAACTTTTGATAAAAGTCGTAACTCTTTATTAAAGTCACAACTTTTCATAAAAGTCGCAACTCTTCATTAAAGTCACAACTTT
The DNA here is from genome assembly GCA_016801875.1 of Solanum sitiens. NCBI lineage: Eukaryota > Viridiplantae > Streptophyta > Magnoliopsida > Solanales > Solanaceae > Solanum > Solanum sitiens. Next base: position 409,469 of record JABWTJ010000089.1, on the reverse strand, counting down.
TCATAAAAGTCATAACTTTTGATAAAAATCGCAACTCTTTATTAAAGTCACATCTTTTTAACAAAGAGGAAAACTAGTTTTTGAAACAAATAAACTTAAAAGGAAATTTTTGCTTGTGGTGGAGCCACATAGGCGGACCTAGGGTTCTCTTTTATATAAGTATATGATATGATATGATATGATATGATATATGATATGATGATATGATGACTGTCTTTGATAAGAATCACCCTTATGCATCCCAGTGTCTCCTTCAAAATTGTTGATGTTGAAAGGTCATCTTTGATACACTAGTAACTTATGGATATTTCTTGTCTGTTTATTTAGATCTTGTTCAGTTGCATGCAGTAAGGGAAGCCTGCTTTGCACAGGTGCTTCTCCTTCTCTGTTGTCGCTATTGTCCAGTGGGTTTGGGCTTCTTCTGAGACCATTAACAAATTGAGTGCAAGTGATGGTTAATTCAAGCTTTCATGATACATCTCAGGTCCTGATGTTTATACAGTGTAAGTATACAAGCATGGATAAATTAATGTGATAAGTTATCTTTTATTCTCTTTGTTTCTTTGACAACCATGGTTTAATTGGTAGGTCCTTCAGTATTTCTGTATCCACTTATTTCAGTATATTGTCCTGACAAAAGAAACAGAAAACTAATTCTTGGTTTAACTTTTACTTTATCGGATGCTTGTTTTTCAGAGTGTATTCGTTTTCCTCGACCTTCGTAATGCAGTTATCAATTCAAGATTTGTTTTCAAAAGACCAATACATAAATTACTCAGAGCGTGTTTGGATTGGCTTATTTTAAGTGCTTTTAAGTCAGAATAGCTTTTAAGTACTTTTGGAGTATTTGGAGAATTCCTGAAAGGGCTTATAAGCACTTAACTTTAAGCTAAAATGTTAAAAATAAGTCAAAAGTTAAAAGTGAAAAGACAATTTAAACTGGTTCTTAATAACATAGCGATGAGTTTTGACAGTACTTCTGACATAGAGCAACTATGTAGATATTGATATATCCACTGTTTTTGTTGTACCTAAACTGTCCAAGATCTTTATATGATTAGGCTTTGGGTCCTTCAAAGACTTGTAGAATTTAGGGTGAAATCTTTTGTAGGCATTTATGATTTAATTTTTCTTTGTAGGGTTTGGAAACAAATGTGAATCTATTGTTTTATTTTTGTAGAATTGAGTTTGTTTTGTAAGAATTGATTTGCATAGTTTTCTATGAAGATATTTGGAAACACTTAATCAGTTTTTGAAACTTCAATGCGGGTGAAATTAATAAGTTAATATTGGCTAAACATCCTTATTTGTTACTAATGGTAAAGGATTTCATAGCATTTAAAATGAACCCCTGACAGACAAGGCCCTTGCATCACAATTGTTCCAGCTAACAGAATATAATAATCTCCCTATGTCAATTTCCCTGCCGTTCTATCTGTTCAAGTAAAACTAATGATCTTCCCATTATCTTGATATTTATGACATCAGTCCTGTTTTAGGAAATACTCTACTAGCTAACAAGATTCTCTTAAATGTGTTTCATAAGAAAATGATTGTTATCATTATAATACGGCGGTTCCGTGGTATTTGCGCATCAATCTAACTGAAATGGATTTGTTAGGATTTATTCAATAGGTTAGTCCATCAACACAAACTAGCTCTCATATTTTACTCCGTTTAAGTCTAATTTTCTGATGGTTTTGCTTAAATATATTTGCAACACACAGATAGATCATCAATAGTACCCTCATCAGTTAACAGGGTCATGAATAACAAGCCTTGCAAGATTAAGTTAATATTTAATTTATGAATTTGGAGCTATCTTGATGCTCTCTCGCCTTCACTCACCCCCACACAAGAAAAAGAGGAAGAACATGGAATTAGAACCAGAAGTGATTTAAGATATTTTTCTTCACTCCTGGTGTCTTTGTTTTCATTTGAGTTGGAACAATAACTCCGACATTGATAGAGTATTTTGGGGGTGAAGCATAATTTATGGATTGATTCTTGATGTTGCCATTCTATTTATTTGTTTATTTATTTTCGTAGGTGTAATTATGTTTGGAGATGCGTTGTTGCCTTCAAAATGTTCTCTCATTGTTGAGGAATTGAAGCATACTTTACTTCTAATTGATCTACATACTTACTGCTAAAACTATACTCTGATATGAAGTAAAAATATTGATTTAGATACTTCACTTCTAAAGTTGTACTCTAATATGATTGATCTTTTGGTTTGCATACATAATCTTGAAGTCCAAAGAGGGTCTTGCATTCTCCAAAAGAGTCTCTGCTAGGAGTTTCCCTTGCCCATACCAGTATCCTTCTCCTTGCCACTGTTGTCCAGTGGATTTGGGATTCAATTGAGTTCTCTTAAAAAATTGAATGTGAGCGTTGGTGCATTCAAGCTTTCAGGATGCATAGCTGGTCCTGATGTTTATGGAGAAGGTTTACAGACCCAAATTGATGGATAAAGAGAAGTTATAGGTAACCTTTTCTACACTTTGTTACCCTAAAAACCACTGTTTAATTTGCAGGTCCGATGTTTACACATTGAAGACATAGGGCCCAAATTGATGGATAAAAAGATGTGATAAGTCCTGTTTATGTGTGTAAAAGGAAATACTCCCTCCGTCCCAATTTATGTGAGGGTGTTTGACTAGGCATGGAATTTAAGAATAAAAGAAAGACTTTTGAAGCTCCTATTTAACGTTTTTGGGGTTTGGGAAATAATTGTGAGTCTTTGGTTTTATTTTGTAGAATTGACTTTGTGTTAGGTTTTGTTTTGTGAGAATAGGTTGGGTTGTTTTTCTGTTAATCATATTTCAAAACACCTTGATCGATTTGTTGAAACTTTAATGTGGGTGAAATGAATCGGTTAGAACTGTCTAAATATCATTATTTATTACGAATCGAAATAGTACCAAAGGACCTCCTAACAAGTATAAGGCCCTTGCGTCACAACTGTTCTCGCAGAACAAAATTCTCTCTCCCATTGATTATGGGAGAACAATGCAAGACCATGTGTCTAGCTTCTTTTGGTTGCAACACCAAACACACCAATGTTAACAAGGACATGTCATACTGATGAAATCAGAGTACACTGAAGAAAAAACAATTCATTGCATACAGGAAGACTCATAGTCAACAAGATAGTGAAGTATTTACTAACCCGATTAGACAAAGGATAGAGATTCAACACCCAATCCAAGCAAAATGACTACCGTAGGGAATTTTGAGTCTTCTTCTCCATACAAATGGAGCTGAAAGTCAAGAAAGAAAATGGGTAGTAGCGCCGCAAGTCCGGACCGAAAGCACAACACGAATGGCAAACGCGTAAGCACAGGTTTTGTCTTTCCTTTCCCTTCTTAGACAGCGAATTGAGTGAATTTCGGGTAGAGGCACGAACTTAAGGAGTTAACTTAAGCTTGGTCAATAGTCATTCCAATCCTAACTGGTTCTATGATTTAGGAAGTCAATCTAATCTCTCTTTTGGTCAAAAGTGGTATAGGCTTGCTTCCTAGGATCTAGTCTAAATAATCTATATGGTCTTTCCCCTCAAGCTAGTTAAGGAACTACCCTCGCTCCACACCATATAGTTCGATCCAAGACACGAGGCAAAAAGGCAAGCTAACTTAGAGGTTGTGGTCTTTCTTGATAGATGTAGATTCATTGTTTTTTTTGTACGAATGAGTCACAGAATAGTAGCAACCAAAGCTTCTGATCTATAGGACTCAGAAAAGACCAAGGTGATAGCCACAAAATTGAGAAGTAGCATACATGATCGCTTCTACCACTTCACTTTAAGTACTCAAACTGTACTTGTCTCCGAAACTGTCACTCTTTATGCACTTACCTAAGTTTCCATTTTTGCAAAATAGTAGGATAGACAAAAATCTCAATTTCAATTGAAAGAAGAAGTTGAACAAAATTTGATTCATCTATAGGAAGATAACACTAACAAAGATAAACGGACAAAAATATAAAAGAAACTGATTCATCATCTGTAACATCTATCCATCACGCAATTTCAATCAACCGATTCATTGCGTAAATCTTGGGTAAACTATTAAGCTAATAAGAGTTGTATCATCTAACTTCATTCAAAAATGAAACTGGAATTTTAAAGTATCAATTACCAAAATCTTTTCTACTTTTCATTATTTTTTAGATTCTGTTGAATTGTATCGAATCCATTTTCTATTTTAAAGCGAACACTTATAAAACTAGAAAACTTTATCTTTTTACTTTAATTTAAGTTTAACTCATTACTGATTGTAGTGTTGTATTTCTCATTACAATGTGTTTGCTGCTTCTAAGACTGTCAGGTCTTCCTGTTTGAACTTAGACTCCTGGTTTTTGCTTACCCAGTCATTTTTGCTTCTTTAAATGTAGATATTTGCTACATGAATCTTCTGGGAGCCTTGCTATCTTTATGAGATGGGTAGAGCGGTGGATAATATTCTCAGGAGTTTCAAAATTGTAGGTAAATCTGGGTCATCTAATTCACCAGAAAATTTTCAGTTATTCAGAATGTGCCCTACTAAATAATTTAGGTTGATCTTCACTCTTCAGCTATGGAGTTTGGAAATAGAACTTTGACCTATTAAATATGCTAAAGTTGTTGATGTTTGGTATTACTCTAGAGACGCAAGAGCTTTCGAGGATAGTATTTTATGTATCCTTTGTTTCAAAAGGTACGTACTTACCTCCTTCAGTTAAGAGTTGCTGAGTTAGTATCTTTTCTCTTCTTTGAAGTACTAAAAGAGAAAGATATATTAATGAAATGGATCTTAGAGGAAGTAGCTTCATTTGAACACTTCTTTTTGAGAATAAAAAATACTACTTCATTTTAACACTTCTTTTTGATAATTAAAAATACTGCTTTATTTGAACACTTTAAAGATACTTTAACGTTCTAATAGACAACAATTCTAATAAATACAAGAAATTATTAATTAGAATGAGATGATTAAGGACATAGGGCCCAGTTGGTTCATCGATTAATGTCGCGTCCCTGAATAAAACTTTTCTTTTTTTTAATTCCTTTCTCTTTAGGACTATGTTTTCAATATATAGGGTATTAAAACTCGTTTTTCGGGTTAGCTACTATTTGTTTTTGTTCTACTTTGTGTATTGGAGATGGCTTTTTGCAACTTTAGCAATTAACTGATTTCCGTATTTGGTTTGAAGAGTTTTTCTTGCAATTTCAAGTTGGATTTTTGGGTTTATTCTTCTTGTTCAGTAAGTTCATGATGTCATCATCTACAACTATGAATTGTGATTTTGCTAACATGGGTAACTAAATCCACAACTAGGATTGTGGGAACCATGAATAATTAACGGAGTAATCCTAGTAATTAAGCAATGCTTGACTAGTGTTGTTGCATGCAATGATTATTCTTTCGTTTAGAAGTCTTTTTAATGGTGGCCAACGTTAGAACTCGCCTTGTTGCTATATGACGAACCAAGGAAGTAGTAATAGGAAAAGAATTAAAAACATAGATTTAGTGTGATACTATCTAATAGGCTAGTATAATTGGTGCAAAGTAATAACTAAGCCATACATCAATATTATGTCTAATACAAGGTAATGGTAAGAGTAAGTAATTTATAAACACGTAGCCGGACCAAGGTACAGGGTGAAAGTCTCTCGATGCCAGACCAAGGATTTAGAGATACCTAACTTATCACTTTGCATGTAATACACTAGAAAGGATTGCTATTGCTAGGAATACCGCGTTAAGAACCTGTGGGGAGCACATATACCTAGTTACTCTATCATTTTGATAACACCAACGTTTATTTTTTTTCAACTGTTAATTACATTGTTAAAGAAATTTGTTTCACAAAACCCCCCTTTATTTACTTTCTTTGGAAAGACATTGACTAAATAGATATAATCGTGATTTAAAGTTAAGTCTAAACTATTTTCCTCATGGGATTGACCTCAACCTACTAGTTGGGTTCTCTACTTGATAAAGATCGGTAATACTTCTTTAGGGAGGTATAATTTGAGCGTATCAAATTTTGGCGCCGCTGCCGAGGAATCTGGATTTTAGATAAACTTTAATTACATTATTGATATTTAGTCAACTATTTCCTAATTCACTTTTTCTTTTTATTTTTGTTTCTCTCACGTTTAGCTCTAGTGCATGCCAAATACACGGAGCCAAGGGACCCACTCACTCCATTCGATCCCGAGCTAAATCTTACATTCAGAAGAATGGACAACCAAGGGGTTCCAGTGAACCCTAACAAAGGGAATCTAGGTGAGGAGAAGGAAATAGACCTCCATTACCAGTTCAGGCACACAACCAGGCACACATTGAGAATCAATTACGTAATGCCTTGAGGGTGAAAATTCTGGCAGCCCCACGACTTCATGATTACTACAAGGTTAATGAGAACATTGATGATTCTAATGGACCTCTTGTCCTACTCTCACAGCCCCCTAGGCACTTGGTGACGAGTAGCTTGATGCAGATGCTCACCGTGAGGGGATTGTTTTCGAGACTACCATCGAAGACCCACATGTGCATATAGCCAAGCTAAGATCGGTGTGCAAAAGTTGTGTGGGTAGGCCAGACCTGGATATAAATATCATCGGGCTGCGAGTGTTTCCTTTATCACTGACAAGAGATGCTGCTATATGGTTTACTAAGCTTCCCTACAACTCTATCTGTACTTGGGACCAACTGAGAGATGTGTTCTTAGCAAAGTACTATCCAGTGTCCAAGAAAATCAATCACAAGTATAAGGTGAATAATTTTGTGGAATTACCTGGGGAGTCGGTGAGTAGCTCTTTGGATAGATTTACTGCATTCATGAGGGGTGTCCCAAATTACCGCATTGATGATGAGTCACTAAAAAAGTACTTCTACAGAAGTCAAGATGATAACAACAAAGCAGTTCTAGATATTATTGCGGGTGGATCCTATGGCGAATGTACATATGCTAAGATTGCAGAGAAGTTGGAGAAGAAATCTCGCAACAATAAATCTTGGAGCACTAGAAAGTCGGACATTAGGAGAAACACCTTCACGGTACAGGCTACAAACAACTCATCCACAAATGAGATTCGTGAAGAGATGGCGCATATTAGAAATGAATTAGGGTTGGTCTTAAAGCATGTGGGCGGAGGTGCAGAAAAGGTGAATGCGGTAAACTATTTGGAAAAACCACCTCTACCGGCTGATGAGTATTACTATGAGGAGGATACATATGCAGTTAATGATCAGACAAGGGGTTTCATCAAAACGCCCAAGGTTCCAATCAGAATAATTGGTGACAAGGTCAAGGAAACCATAGTTGAAACTATGGTAATTATAACCGAGAGGTTCAATATGTCTGATATGGGAACAACAACCGTGACAACAACTTCACCCGAAATAACTATGGTAGCAGTAATAACCGGGGTGGTCCATATGTTCCATCTCAAAATAGGGAAGCTGCACCTAGGGACAGTGGAGGTAGTATGACGCGAGTTGAGGATGTGCTACAGAAGATGATGAGAAGATTTTATTCGACTGATGAGAATGTCAAGAAGATGAGAGGTGAACTATCAGGCATTGGAAAAAAGGTGGATGCAGATGCAGTCTCGATAAAACACCTTGAGCTACAAATGAATTGTCTACTACTGTGAACCCACGCCAACATGGCACTCTACCAAGCAACACTATCCAAAATCCAAAGAATGATGGGCATTCATGGTAGTTACTACTCGAGGAGGTAAACAAACCATCGATCCACATATGTCGTTTGTAGTAGAAGATGATGTGAGAAAAGGAGATGATGTAGCACAAGCTAGTGGAGAGTTGGACGATGCAAAAACAAAATAAGCAGAATTATCACAGAAAGTTTTCCCCATTCCTAGACCTTCACCACCATTCCCACATAGATTAGTGAAAAAAACAGAGGATGGTAAATGTTATCGGTTTATCACTATGTTGAAACAACTTTCCGTTGATAGAAGCTTTGGATAAAATGCCCGGTTATGCTTAGTTTATGAAGGACATGGTCACAACGAAGAAGTCGTTGAGTTTTGAGGATGATGACAGAACGTAACATTGTAGTGCTATTTCTACAAGGTCTCTTGTGCAGAAGAAGGAGGATCCGGGAGCCTTCACTATTTCATGTACGATAGGGTTGCTACACTTTGCTAAGGCACTGTGTGATCTTGGAGCGAGCAAAAATCTCATGCCATTGTCCATTTATAAGAAGTTGGGTTTGGGAGACCCAAAGCCTACTACGATGCGGTTAATGATGGCCGATCAAACTTTGAAGAGGGCCATAGGTATACTCCATGACGTGCTTGTGAAAGTGGAGTCATTAATTTTTCTGGCCAATTTTGTGATTCTTGACTGTGAGGTTGATTTTGAGGTTCCCATTATTCTTGGGAGATCATTCCTTGTCACTGGGCGTGCACTTGTCGATATGGAAAAAGGGAAGATGAAGTTTAGGTTGAACAATGAGGAAGAAACTTTCAATATCTACATGTCTATGAAGCAGAGTGATGAGCTCCAAACAATATCTGCTATATCCTATAAAGTTGAGAGTGTACCCGAAGTGCGAATTGAAGAGCGACTAGGTTTTGAGGCACTTGCAACGGTCATAATGAATTTTGACAGTGATGGTATTGAAGAGTATGATTCCTTGGTGGCTGCACTTGAACGGAATGAATATAAGTCAAATCCAAAGAAATTGTTTGATATGAAGCATCGCGAGTTTCCAATTGCGAGACCATCTATTGTGGAGGACCCAAAATTACAGATTATGGCTCTACCACCTCATCTGAGGTATGTGTTCTTGGGTAGAAATGACATTTTGCCGGTGATTATTGCATCTGATTTGAACGGGCAATGGGTGGAGTGCTTAGTGCCAGTATTGAAGAGGTTCAAGCGAGCCATTGGTTGGATTATTGCGGATATTACTGGGATCTCTCCCGGTATTTGTTCCCAAAAAATCCAACTCATGCCAGATCACAAACCAAGTATTGAAAACTAAAGAAGGTTGAATCCACGTATGTAAGAAAAAGTGAAAAAGGAGATCATCAAGTGGTTGGATGCTGGTGTCACTAACCCCATTGCGGACAACAGTTGGGTATGTCCTATTCAGTATGTACCCCAAAAGGGTGGGATGAGTGTGGTACCTAATGAAAGGAACGAGCTTGTTTCGATGCGTCCAGTGACCGATTGGAGAGTTTGTATGGACTACCGGAAGTTGAATGCTTGGATGGAGAAGGACCATTTCCCCATGCCCTTCATGGATTAGATGTTAGACAAATTTGTAGGCAAGGGTTGGTATTTTTTTATTGTTCGTCTATTGGGGCTACAATAAGATCTCTATCGCTCTAGAAGATCAAGAAAAGATCACCTTCACTTGTCCCTATGAGAGTTTTGCATTCAAAAGTATGTTGTTTGGGTTATGTATTGCACCGACTACCTTCCAGCGATGTCAATATTCTCTTATATGGTGGAGTACACTATTGAGGTGTTCATGGATGACTTTTCTGTGGTTGGCGACTCCTTTGACCGATGCTTGAATAATTTCACTAAGGTGCTCAAGAGATGTGAGGATTGTTGTAACACCTCGTATCCAAAATAGACGAAAAAACATCTTTTCAGAAATCTGCAGGTGCAATCGATAATCACTATCGACGGACCGTAGTCTAATCTACTGACCGTACTACGCATCCGTCGTTTGCCACTGAAACTCTCCCAAAAACTCAGCCTAGAAAATACACTAAGAGTTGATCCACGGACAGATCTACAGTCCATAAGTCAGACTACGTTCCGTGGTCTGTGTCTGTGGATTGAGACTCAAGTTACACAGCTTCTAACATGAACTACGGATGACCAGCACAGACCGTCATTCGATCTACGGTCTGTAGGTATAATCGTAGTTGAAAGTTAGCAGTCAGTTAAGGGGAAAATGGTGTTGGGTCAATTTCAAATGATTATAACTCTTAGCATAAAATGAATTAGGTGTCCCATGACCTATGAAATGATAGATTTATCTTTCCATATCCACCATGTTTGCTAAAATCTAACCTTTAGTAAAAGTTATGCCCGTTTTAGTAATGGCCTTCCGAGCAAACACAAACTACGGACCCAAACGACGGACCGTCGATTGAACAATGGCCCGTCAGTCCAGGTCGTCGTTTGGTCCGACAGCAAAATTTCCATGGGTCTTTTGGTCTTGTCCTAGTTCGTTTAAACCCTAAGACATGTCGTTTAATCCGTAATCATCATATTTTAGTCAGTTTAAGCCTAGGAACATAACAAGAACTTACCTAAGTCAAAATCATAAATCAAAACTTAGAAAATTAGAAGTAAGAAAGGAGGAAAAAAGTAAAAAAAAAAACCTAGTTCAAAAATGCAGCATGGTTCCATCAGTTCCAGCCTTGAAATCTAAAGATTTCAATGTGGATTTCATCACCAGGTATGTGAGATTTCACTAGTGAGTTCCTTTCACCCATTAGTTTCCTAGTTTTCAGTTAGTTCTTGATTCTCTTATCATGAATAAACCTAGGATTTCTAGAATTACAATAGATCATGATGAATTAGTTAGATATATGTTCCAGATCAGATTGTAAAGTTATTATTTAATTTATCGCATGAATTTCAGGACTGTAACTATGTATTTCTTTAGTTCTAGAATTACACATGCTAGGTATGATATTTCAGTTACTTCAAATATACATGCCTCAGTTATTAATACTTAATTATCAGATTAATTGTTGCATTCTTATTTTTCATATTCAGTTTTGAGCTATACAGTATTTACATAAATTCAGTCATAATGTGTTAATCACTTAATTCATTGGGAGTAGCATAATACCTAGTTGGACTAGGGTTCAGCGTACCCATATAGTCCCAAAACTACTAGCCAAGTAGGTTGTAAGTCTGATCTGTGGGAATCAGTTTAGTGATCACACCAACATGCCGTTATACCACTGGCAGGGTATATTTGGGTCCTATCGATGGGCCGTATACATCGAACTCCACATTTATCTCATGTGGTTTTATTTATCGGTTATTAGTAGCTCTCACAGTTCAGTAAGACTCTATTGCATTGACCATATTTACTGTTCAGTTAGTATTAAGTCTCAACATTCCATCCAGTTAGCTCAGAATTTAATATATCATGTTCAGAATATTATACTTGTTTTTGTGCTTGTTCAGTTATGTTTTATTTCCGCTTTACTCTATCCTACATGCTCAGTATCCTTTCAAGTACAGACGCATACATGCGTTACATCTTCTCGTGATGTAGGTTCAGGTTCTCAGCATCCAGATCACACTTCAATCGATTTTCGATCTCTAGTTCAGAAGAGATAGTGGTGAGTCCTCATTCTCCAAGGACAACAATCATGAGTTCATATCAGTCTTTTAGTTATTTAGTTTCAGTTTTTTCTAGACTTAGCTGGGGCTTGTTCAAGTATTTCTAGTCAGTTAGAGGCTTATTTCAGACATAGTTAGTTTCAGCTTAGTGTTGAGTTAATATTTTCATTGTATTAAACTCATTAGTTTAAAATATCTCAGTTTTAGTATATGGGTATTCCACATCTTTTTCATGTTAATTATTATTAAGCTTCCGCACAAGTTTATTATCTTTAGTATGCTCATGATCATGCCAACAGGATTAGCTTGGGATCACTTATGGTCCTAGGTCCCGTGTCCAGTGGTGTTAAATTAGGAGAAATGTCACTTTATGGTGAAAGAAGGCATTGTGTTGGTCCATCGCATCTCAGAGAAGGGGATAGAGGTTGATGGAGCCAAAGTGTAGAAGATAGAGAAGCTTCCTCCACCCATCTCTATCAAGGGTGTGAGAAGTTTTCTTGGTCATGCTGACTTTTATCGGAGGTTTATTAAGGATTTTTCAAAAATTGCACATCCTTTGTGCAAATTACTCGAGAAGGAATGTAAATTCTATTTTGATGAATCCTATCAGAAAGCATTTGGAGAGTTGAAAGAGAAGTTGGTGTCCGTGCCTATTATTATTTCACCAGATTGGAGTGAGTCATTTGAGGTGATGTGTGATGCGAGTGGGGTTGCACTTGGTGTGGTATTGGGACACAGAAGGCATAAAATCCTTCACCCCATCTACTATGCGAGTAAAGCCCTAAATGAAGCCCAAAAGAACTACACGGTAACTAAACAGGAACTTCTTGCGGTGGTGTTTGCATTTGAGAAATTTCGCTCCTATTTGCTTGGCACGAGGTCATAGTGCATACTGACCATTCTGCTTTGGGGTATTTGATGGCGAAGAAGGATACAAAACCAAGGTTGATCAGATGGGTATTGTTGCTCCAAGAATTTGATTTTGAGGTGAAAGATAGAAAGGGACTAAGAATCAAGTAGCCAGCCACTTGTCTATATTGAAGGATGAAGCTATGCGTGAATAGGGAGAAAAGGCTAAAATTGATGATGTATTCCCACATGAACATGTATTGGCTGCTTCTTAGGATCTGATCCCTTGGTTTGCAGACTTTGCAAACTACATGGCAAGTGATTTGGTCTCGTCAGATTTGACCTTCCACCAAAGGAAAAAGTTCATGCATGATGTGAAAAAGTTCTTTTGGGATGAGACTTACTTATACCGGAGTTGTGCAGATGGGATTATTGCCCGTTGTGTACCTGATGTAGAGATATTGAGTGTTCTGGAGGCGTGTCACTCCTCGCCAGTGGATGGGCACCATAGTGGTATCCGAATTGTGCATAAGATCTTGCAGTGTGGGTACTATTGACCAACCATTCACAAAGATGCTCACGATTTCGTCATAGCATGTTATCGGTGCCAACAAGTGGAGGAATTTCAAAGAGGCAAGAGCTTCCCTTGAATCCCATCCTGGTGATTGAGATATTTGATGTATAGAGCATTGACTTCATGGGCCCGTTTGTGAGTTCTCATGGGATGAAATATATTCTTGTGGTGGTTGACTATTTGTCGAAATAGGTAGAAGTAATTGCGCTCCCAACAATGAAGGAAAAGGTGTCACTGCATTCCTGAAGAAGAATATCTTCTCCAGATTGGGTACACCAAGGGACATCATTAGCGAAGGAGTCTCACACTTTTGTAATAAATTGTTCAAAGGGTTGCTGGAAATATGATGTTGTCACAATCTGGCTACTCCTTACCACCCATAGACTAGCGGGCTAGTAGAGGTGTCCAATCGGAAGATCAAAAAGATTTTGGCAAAAACTGTGAATGTCAATAGAACGGATTGGTCAAGGAGGTTAGATGACGCTCTTTTGGCCTACCGCACTACATACAAGACTCACATAGGTATGTCTCGATACCAACTTATATATGGGAAGGCTTGTCACTTACCGGTAGAGCTAGAGCACAAGGCAATGTGGGAAATGAAGAAACTGAATATGGATTGGACCGAGACATCAGAAAAAGGCTAGATCAGTTGAATGTGCTTGACGAGTTTCGCCTAAAAACATATGAAAGTTCAGCCATCTACAAAGAGAAGATGAAGAAGTATCACAACTAAAGAATTGAAAAAGCGAGAATTTGCGGTTGGTGATTTGGTGCTTCTATTCAACTCTAGGTTGCGATTTCTAGTAAAACTCAAGTCCAAGTGGACTGGGTCATTACTCATTATCAAAGTGTTCCCGCATGGAGCGGTTGAGCTAGAGAATAAAGAAGGCGCAAAGCTCATAGTCAATGGACAAAGGATAAATACCTCTCTGGGGCATGCAAAGAGTGTTCATGAAGTGGTTAAGGCCTATCATCTTGATCAAGTCTGAGTAATCAAGAGTTATGCGCTGTGCCACAACGTTAAATCAAGTGCTTCTTGGGAGGCAACCCAAGGTGTACTCTCTAGCCAACTATAGGTTTTGTTATCCTTGTAGAATTACTCGTAGTCTTGTTTAGTTATTCTCAATATTTCATTTTTTTTGTGTGCTAGTGTTGTGTAGAGATTAGTATAGGGTCTGTGTCTTAAAAGTGTCCAGAAAAACACAAAAAAATGGCCTAATTGGTGTTACATGTGAAGGAAGCAAAAGCACAAATATGCAGAAAATGGTCTGGTGTAAAGGTCTACGGACCCCATCGACGGGCCATCGTTCCATCAATGGACCGTCGATGGTGTCCATAGAAACCAGGTTTGTTTTAAATTTTCTCTAATTCAAAAGTTATTGATGGTCCCAATTGACAGACCTTCGATCAATCCACGGCCCGTCGATGGGGTTCTGATCCAAGATTGCCAGTGATCCGACCCGACTTGGCCGGTGTTATTAAAAGATACCCCTTTAAAATTCCTTCGCTCTTTCCATATTCTTTAAAAATTCCTTCCTTAACCATTTCAACCTATCATTTCCTCGATATTTCATTTCCAAAATGAACTCCCTATCTATCCAATTTGTCCCATCACTTTTCCAAAATTCCCAAACACTCTCTTCCCCAAATTCTCTGTTCCTCCATTCTCGCGACGTTGGTGATCGAGTTTAGATGCGTAGGCTACTTCTTCAAAGTTAATAAGGGAACACAATCACAAAAATACTACCAAAGGTGCTTTGATTTCCATTAACTTTGAATTCTCCTTCATAGTTTTATATAGAAATTCGTGAATGGGTCTTGACCTTGGGACCGAATTAAGTGGATTTTCATGCAAAAAGTTGCATAATTACTTCCCTTGGAATGATAGACTGTGGTTGTGTAGCAAATTAGTCTGTCTAAAATGTTGTGTGTGTCAATGTGTCTGAAAGTTCTGACTTAGGGTTCCATGTTTTTACTGGATTGGGTTTGATTGTTGCACAAAGTAGGAACCCTAGGAATGATGAACTAGTGTTTTTCGTATTAAAATGCATTTTTAAACTTGATTGTGTAAAAAGAAGTCACTAAAGAAACTAAAAAATAGAACTTGACAAAGGCCTGAATTTTGGCCCATGCCGACAGTACGACACCCCATCGACGAACCGTTGATCAAAGGCCTGAATTTTGGCCCATACCGACAGTACGACACCCCATCGACGAACCGTTGATCAAACAATGGCCTGTCGATGGTGTTCGTCGATTTAAATGCCCAGAAAAAATTTAAGTTCAAAATGATGGAAGTGGACTACGGTCCTTCGATTGACGTCCTTCATTTCAATAAGAGAACCTTATTTCACCCCATTCTAAAATAATTCTAAGTGTTAGACAACGAACATGACCTAATGACCGTTGATTTATCGACGGACCGTTGATGGGTCTTGTCGATCTTACTCTGTATCAAAGATTTATGTTTTAGATTTTCAAGTCTTCTTCTTTCCGTTGTTTTAGAGTGTGTTGTTGTGCTGCTATGATACTAACAATTACTTCACAGGTACCAATGGCTCCAAAGAAGGTAAGCGTCTACACCAGAAAGTAAAAATCCAATTCGTTTACCCCGATTTATCGTCTGATCGTTGAGGACACCTACACGGAGCAAGACCCAGCCTATGTCCCTCTAGGTTGTACATCACCGAAATCATCCGCACGAGTCACTAGAGGAACCCACCGGAAGGTGACTCCTGACGTAGTCACTGCCTCCCACTCTGATGAGGAGCGCACACTGATTGGTTAACCAACCAGGGCTGATTCAGGTTCAGAAGGTGACTCTGCATCCAGCTCCGAGGATCCCATAGTATCAGGGTTGGCCTATGCTTCAGGGTCGAAATCAAACACTGCCTCCGATTAACTCTAAGGGAACTATTGGGTCGGGGGATCATGAAGAAGAAGCCTCGTCTGATGAGGCCACTATTTTAGAGGCTGCACCAGCACCGACAGGACGACCCCATTCCAGCTGTCGATGAACAAAACTGATGGTGCGTGGAGGGCAGTGGCTAGTGTATCGGGATGGGAGGATGTTGAATGACAAGGGGGTGATGACCCGGTTGGTTACTTAGGAGCATCGAGTCCTCACAGGGAGTTTGTTAACAATCACCGAGGTGCACACACTATTCAATCATACTTTCCTGTTGAAGCCCTTTGTTTTAATTTCTGGCCGCACAGAATCTCCATAGACAATTTTCCATTTTTGATAGAAGGTGATGTCTTTGGTTTTAGCTTTTAGAATTCTCTTTCTCTGTGACCCTTCGTGCATTTTTTATCCTATTCTGATTCAATTTAGCTTTCTTTTAGTGCTGTCACTAGAACCGACCAGACAAATACCCAGAGAATGAACTCCGGGAAGGTAGAGTACAAATTAGTATGACAACAACTTTGACTGGATGGAATGGGACTTGGATAGTTATAGCGAGGAGATCGTCCAGGAGTTCTATGCCTCCTATGTTGCTACTCTGCGAGGGTCTACTGATAGGCGAGCAAACCCGCCAAAAAAGACCCCTTCACCTCTACATTAGTTTGGGGCTGTTGGGTTGACATATCAGAGGCCACCATCCGTCGATTGCTATTCGGCCCCACCTCCAGTTCAAGGTGGACTCGCAATACTTCATAGTTTGACTACATGTAAGATATTGTACAGAGTGGTGAGGTTCAGCGAGTGCAGAGAAGTGTGAGGTGGTTAAGAAATGTCTGGCTCAATATCTTGTGACAGATGGTGAGAGGGCAGACTGAGTGATAGATCCTCAAGGGCTGATCAAGAAGGCTACCCTTACTTTTGTGGCTATGTTTTTCTGGCTATTGGTCCGACACCGGTTATAGCCAATGGAAGTTGACACTTTACTTACATGGGATAGGGCGATGATGGTTGCAGCACTGGTAGCGGGACTAGACATCGACTTTTCCAAGTTGATGTTGGCAGTGATACATGAGAGAGAATTTAAGGCCTCTACTACTTACCTCTTTACATGCTTAATCTTTCAGCTGTGCAGGGATGCATAAGAGCCAATTTGGCACTATGATAGACTCCATTGACTAGTGGAGACAGTGGATATAGGTCTCATCAAAGATGAGGCGAATGTAACGGCACCTCGCACAGTGCCCAGGATCAAAGTTCCTCCACTGAGCGAGAACTTGGAAGACACAATGGAGCTAGCCAAGGGGCTGACACTGCCTTACCAGAGAATGGGGATCCCACTACGACCTCCTCCTCACATACAACTAGCAGACCCCCAGCTCGTCTATATCCACGCCACCATCTGCAACATTGGTCCCTCTAGCTCGAGTCCAGAGGTTAGAAGCACATAATTTCACTCTGCTCCACCACATTTAGCCTTGGATACAAAAATCCATTATTGAGGCAGAGAACTACATAGAGAAACGGGTGGCTAAGCAAATAGAGCAGCAGATTTAGGTGGTCCACAAACGGCTTGACGCTTTCGAGATGCGTGTTCTAGCACGACCAGTCTAACCTCACTACTATTCAGGTGGATCTTTCCAGCATGGGAGTCGATGTTGATGCCATTTTTGAGATGCGGGGGACTGAGCAAAAGAGTGCTCCCATTGAGCTAGTTGAGGACACTATCCTTGACGCACTATTTATGGGATCTTTTGAGCCTCAGCCCGAGCCATGAGTTCGTAGCAAGAGACATTGCTCAACTCGCACCACTGAGGCCGATGATGAGTCCCATGCAAGGAAAATAGAGTGGACGGAGCTGGAGTATGATAGGAGGGCGTCTTTAGCAGATGAGGAGATATGCCAGAGGAGGGATTTGGAGATGGCTGATGAGGAATCCAGTTCTAAGCTTGAGAGCACTACTGATGGTGCAGTTCTTGGAGATGTGGGCACCACTGAAGGTGGCCCAGTTGATGATCCTGTGGGTTTCGTGAAACGTGACCCACCCGCTTATTGAGAGTTGTTCGGCGCTATGCGCCACAGGTTTGCTTCACCTACCACCATGTGTCTTTGATTTCATATTGCATTGGGGACAATTGCAACTTTTTTTGTTTGGGGTCGGGTAAATGGAAAGTGAGTGGTAGGGTGAAGTCTGAGTAACCCAACTCACAATGCTCTCTTGGGGTATTCTTGCCTGTGTTCTTTTTCCCCAAGAGACTGTTTAATTTATTGTTGAACCGGCATGTCTTAGAAAGTACAAGTATAGAAGCATAAAAAAAACAAAGCGTGATTGCTAATTAAAAGGATACCCCGTTCATTGTTTTGCTTCCATGTATAGGTTAAGATAAGTTGAATGTGTTGGATCTAAATATGACATAAATAAGCACCCACTGCATGACTTTCAACTAAAACCTGAACTGGGAAATCTGATAATTTGATAGTGCAACGATGTGCCAAGAGAGTGTGAGGAGTTTCGAGTGGTCAAACATTTGGTGACTAGCTAGAACTTGCTCGGTTAGTCCTGCGAACGAAATCAACTGTAGAAACTAGGAAGTGATCATAGGCCCTTATAAGAAATAGTCAATATCTAGCCTAAAAGAAGTTGACCATATGAAATAAATGTCCCTTTTTTATCCAAATATATTGAGCCTGTAATATACAAAATTTTTTTGTTCACCAACTCACCTTCCAAGGGTCTAATGTTTTGGCCCTAACCCTTCCTTGGACATGTGCACCTCGACTTAGGACAAAAGCCTAAGATGAGGGTGGATAATACAGATAGTGACCTCGTCTTAAACCTGAACCTACTTCGGGTATTGTGTACCTCAACCCATGGCAAAGCCATGAGTTGAGGGTGCCTATTATGAGTGCGGACCAAAAAATGGGTATGAAAGGAGTTGGATGTTGAAAAGAGAAGCTTAAGTGAGTGAAAAATGTGACTTGTCGAAAAATGTAATAACAGTGGGAAAAAAAAAAGAAAAAAATAATAAAAGAGAAAAGACTTTTCTCAGAAAAAGATGCAAAAGAAAAATGAAAGTCACATTTAAAGAAAAAGGGAACAAGGCAAAGAAGAGAAGAGAAGAGAATTAGGGGGTCAAAAGCAGTGAAATGAGGTAGGAAGCTTAGAGTCAATGTCAAGGAGGGCAGAAAACCACTAAAAATGTACCCAAATGTACCACACCTGACCCTGAGCACATTACAAGTCAAGAAAGTCCTATCGTGATCCTAGAGTCTAGTGTGGTGAACCTAAGAAGTGAAAATAAGGGCAAGCCTATGGCTTAGAGTACTAACTGTATTTGAACTTGTTTCTGAGTGCGAGTGTTGAAACAAAGATCCTTGTACCCAAATGAATAATCAATGTGTGAAAAATGAGGATTTCTTTTGAAGTGAGGGCACTAGTTGCGTTATGAGAAAGTTGGTACCTTGGTAAGAGGAAAAACAGTAAAAGTGTCTGTTGCATGGTGAATTTGTGTCATGATATGATCCGCATGAGTTAACTTATTGATCCTGAGGGCGTAATCTTGCACTCAATCAAGAAAGAGTCGGGATTGATAGTCATGCGATTGCTAGAGATTAAAAATGTATACTTCTGTAAAAGTGTCTTTTAGGTCATAGTGTGTCGCTTGAGGACAAACAACGAAATTAAGTTGAGGGTATTGATGTGCCGTGATTTCACGGCATTTCTAATGCATTTCACTTAAGAGTTATGTGTGTCTAAAGCCTTTTTGTAGTGATTTTAACAAGTTTTGTATTTTGTTTTGCAAGAAAGATGTTCAGGTGTCAAAAGAAGAAACAACTGAAAAATAATGCAGAACCAGACTACGGATGCAATCGACTGTCCATTGTTAAATTAACGGACCGTACGTGTAATCGTAGATGAGTAGCTCAGGACATTGAAGGAAAATTAGGGAAATCTGACTAAGTATGGAGCTACAAAGGAGCATCGACGTCCCATAGGTGGATCGACAGACCATTCTGTTGGTCCGTTGTTTTATTCAGAGAGGGTGCCATCCGAGTAGAGAAAAATATTCTAAGTCCTGACTGATGGAGGCATCTATGGACCGTCGATTGATCGACAGTCCGCAAGTTCGTTCGTCAATCGATGTCGCATCCCTGAACAAAACTTTCCATATTTTAATTCCTTTTTCTTTAGGACTATGTTTTCTATATATAGGGTATTAAAACCTCGTTTTTGGAGTTGACTACTATTTGTTTTTGTTCTACTTTGTGTATTTGAGATTGGTTTTTGAAACTTTAGCAATTAATTGATTTCCGGATTTGGTTTGAAGATTTTTTCTTACAATTTCAAGTTGGAATTCTGGGTTTATTCTTCTTATTCAGTATGCTCATGATTTCTTCATCTAAAACTATGAATTGTGAACTTGCTAACATGGGTAACTAAATCCACAACTAGGATTCTGAGAACCATGGTTAATTAACAGAGTAATCCTAGTAATTAACCAATTCTTAGTGTTGTTCAATGCATTGATAATCCTTTCATTTAGAAGTCTTTTTAACAGTGATCAACGTTAAAACTCACCTTGTTGCTACTTGCCAGACCAAGGAGGTAGTAATAGGAAAAGAATTATCAACATAGATTTAGTATGATACTATCTTATAGGCTAGTGTCATTGGTGCTAAGTAATAACTAAGTCATACATCAATTATGATGTCTAATATGAGGTAATGGTAAGGGTTAGTAAATTATACACACGTAGCCGGACCAAGGTACGGGGTGAAAGTCTCTATATGCCAGACCAAGGATTTACAGATACCTAACTTATCACTTTGAATGTAATAAACTTGGAAAGGATTGCTATTGCTAGGAATACCGCGTTAAGAACCTGTGGGGAACACATATATCCTAGTTACTCTCTCAACTTGATAACACCAACATTTATTTTTGTTCAACTATTAATTACACTATTAAAGAAATTTGTTTCACAAAACCCCCCTTACTTACTTGATTTGGAACGACATTAACTAAATCGATATAATCACGAGTTAAAGTTAAGTCTAAACCATTTTCCTCGTGGAATCGACCCAAATCTACTAGTTGGGTTCTCTACTTGATGACTATCGCTTATGCTTCTTTAGGGAGGTATAATATGTGCTTATCAGATACTTGGATTGATCACCGACCTAGTTCTAGCTGCTTTATTATCTCACTTTTGCACCATTCACATAGTTGTCTTGACTCAGCATGCATTTATTTTCCATAGTCGAAGTTACTCATGCTTCTAATTTCCTTTGTCTCAATAAAATACAGAAAGCGGCTATCGAGAAGATGGATATGCAATCAACAAAAGAATTCCTTGCTGAATTGAAGCTTTTGGCACACGTTCATCACTTGAACTTGGTAAATTCATTACTCATACTGATATACTATCTTTTCTTACTTAATTATATAACCTCTCTGGCACTTGCTCTAAGTCTATATGGAAAAATCAATATCACGGACTCATGGTTGGTTAAACTTCAGTAATATTTGAACTTACATGTTATGCAATTTTTTAAAGTGATCATGGCCACTTAGCTTGATAATGTGATACTTTTCATAGTGAAAGTCAAGATTGGTGATTTATTTAAAGTTTTTATTTCATTGGTGCAATTATTCTTGGAGATGTGTTGTTGCCTTCAGCATGTCCTCTCATTGTTGAAGAGTTGTAGTAAACTTCGTTGTGTTTAAGTGAGTGCAAAATTGCATATAAGGAAATATCTGTGTTGGAACTTCATTTTATGGTTATTCTGTATTATTAATGATTGTTGTATCTTTTCATTTGTTAGTGTGCTTACGGGAGACCGACTACAGTTTCTCTTGTAAAGTTGTGCTCTTTATAAGCAGATTGCTAAGTTAGGTTCATTGTGTAGAGGTTCCTCCAAGGCATTGCATAGATTACATCGGCATGAAATCAACCTTGAGCATTTAGCAAAACGACTAAGATCATCCGTACCCTAGTGTCAAAAAACACTCCTGTGAGTATACATAATTTATTTCTACTTTCTACCTACCAAGCAATGATTTCGCGCTGCAGATTTCCATTTTGTGATTATCTAATTGAGGAATAATCTGGATCTGGAGAACAGTGCATCTAAACAGATTCAACAAATAATTGCATGGATCAACTCTCTTTCTCTCCTCCACACAAACAAATGAAAAATAGTAAAACAGAACAAATTGTATAGATTAAGGGTTTAAAGCCTTTCAAGTGTCGTTTGTTCATTTTATGTTCTAATATGGTTAATTATAACAAGTGAATTACGATTTGTAACAGATGAAAGACAGAAATTATTGAGTAAAAGCGTATGATTGCTCACCCGCCTGACTTCTATTTATAATATTGAATAATCAAATTACAATCCTATTACAACTATAATACATTGAGATCAACTCTAACACAAACTATAACACCCTCTCTCAATCTGAACGAGAAGAGTGAACGTGAAGATTGGCAGTTAAATCACGAAAACATGAAGAGGCCAATACTTTGGTAAACAAATCAGCAAGTTGCTCAATGTATGGACATGGGAAACCACTAAATCACCCAAACCAACATGTTTTGAACGGGAGTGAAAAACTGGATTGTGAGCTAGATGAATGGCTCCAATATTGTCACATTTGGCAGATACCGGAGAAGTAAGAAAAACACAAAGATCCCGAAGAATATATTGGAGCCAATTGTGCCAGCGAGATATCGAAAAATGCGTTTTACCGCTTGAAAATGCAATTGTCGCGGCTGGTGAAGAAACTGAGAAGAAAGGTTGACAGAAAATTGAATGTCCGGCCTAGTAAAACACAAATATTGTAGACTCCCAACCATTTGTCGATAAATAGAAGAATCTTCAAGTAAATGAGAAGAAGTGGAATTCCAATCCAACTTACTGTGAAGTGGAGTTAGCACCGGTTTACACTTCTCTAATTTGAAGCGATGAAGAAGTGAAATAGTATAACGATGTTGAAGTAAAAGCAGTCCGAAAGAGTTTCGTTTCAATTCGATGCCAAGGAAGTAGTTAAGCTGTCCCAAGTCCTTCATAGAGAATTCAGAACTCATTGAAGAGATGAACTTGGATACTAAGGACTTTGAAGAGCCAAAAACTGCTATATCATCCACATAGATTAAAAGAATAATGCAATCAGCCCCCGAGTGAAAAATGAAATGCTTTGATCTGAAACACATTGCTTAAATCCAAGATCAAGAAGAAAACGAGCAAGACGATGGAACATAGCCCTTGGAGATTGTTTAAGACCATAAAGAGCACGCTGCAACTTGCACACATAATTGGGATAATCTGGATGTTCAAAGCCCTTAGGTTGACGCATATAAACAGTCTCGGATAACTCACCATGCAAGAACGCATTCGACACATCAAGTTGGTGCATATACCAATCTTTTTGAAGAGCCAAAGATAAGACCAAACGCACTGTGCTAGGCTTAACGACGGGAGCAAAAGTCTCAAAATAGGCCACCCCGGGCTGCTGTGAAAAACCTTGAGCCACTAAACGAGCTTTAAATCTTTCCACAGAACCATTTGCACAAAACTTAATCCGAAACACCCATTTGTTGCCAACATTATTTGCATTTGGAGGCGGCGGCACCAAATTCCAAGTTTTGTTGTGGACAAGAGCATCAAATTCAGAAATCATTGCCTGCATCCAACGAGAGTCTTTACAAGCTTGAGAAAAGGAAGTAGGTCGGATAAAATAGAACATGTGGAAGCTGTTAAGGAAGGGAGAACGCGCGGCTTGAGCGATCCTGTTTTAGAACGAGTGACCATAGGGTGAGGTTGAGGATTAACAATGGGTGATTGTGAGGGAGATAGTTGGAGGTTATTAGATAGAGAAAGAGTCTGCACGGAAGGGGCAGGAGATGGAATATCTCGGTCAAGAGGAGTATTAGAGGAGGAATCCAAAGTGGAGACTACAGGTAGTTGGATGGGAGTAACGCTACTAGTTAAAGGAAAAGAATTGGCAGAGGTATTCCCCTGCTGTAAAGGAGTCTGGACACTCCTATTTGGAGGAGGAAGTTGCAAAATAGAAGGAGTTTGAGTACTCCTAATTGAAATGTGATCGCGAGTAGGTAAAATCGGACTATCACTCCTTTTTGAAGTTCCTCCAAAATGAGTGATATGAACGGGAGAGGTAGAATTGGGTGAAGAAGTTGGGAATGAGGTAGAATTGGGTGATGAAGTTGGGGAAGAGTAGGAAACATACTTTTAAACGGGAATGAGTCCTCAACAAAATGAACATGTCGAGAGATGAGAATTCTATTTGAGCAAGGATCCAAACATTTAAATCCTTTACGTTTATCTGATGAACCAAGAAGCAAACATGGTTTAGATCGAGGGTGAAACTTTGAGCAATTATTAAATGCCACAAAGGGATAACATAGACACCCAAACACACAGATTGAACTGTAATTAGGGATATGGCCATATAGTAGTTCAAACGGAGATTTATAATGCAACACTGAAGAGGAGTTACATTAATAAGAAAGACAGCATATAAACAAGCATCACCCCAATATTTAAAAGGCATAGACGCTTGAAAAATAAGACAACGAAGAACATTAGCAATATGTCTATGTTTTCTTTCAGCCCTACCATTTTGCACAGATGTGTGAGGACAAGAGAGACGATGGATGATGCCATTTTGCTGCAAAAAAGATTTAAAATTTTGGTTAACATATTCTCCACCCCCATCAGATTGAAAATAGGAAATAGAGGTGTGAAAAACATTTTTAACCATTGCATGAAAGTCTTTGAATTTTTCGAAGGATTCAGATTTTTCACGCATCAAATAAATCCAAGAGAATTTAGTATAATCATCAAGAAATAAAATATAATAACGGTAGCCAGAGTTTGAGGCAACAGGAGAATGCCAAACATCCGAATGAACTAAAACAAATGGAGAATTTGCATTGCTATTAGATAAAGAGAACGACATTCTAGTTTGTTTGCCTAAGTGACAAACATTACAAGAATTATTGCAAAAGGAAGAAGTACTACTAATCAGTTTTCTAGCAACTAAAGAACGCAAAGATTGGTGACCAAGATGTCCCAAACGTTGATGCCAAGTAGAAGCAGGCACGACACTAGTAGAGAGACCAACATTAGAGGATCTGGATGAAATGATGCGAATGGGATAAAGAGATCCAGTATTGTTACAACGGAGCAGAATTGTATTGTTCTTCTTGTCCTTAACAAAAAAGTCAGAATCAGTAAATTGAATGAAGCAATTATTATCGGCACATAAACGTTGAATAGAAAGTAAATTTTTAGCAAGGGAAGGAACATATAGAACGTTCTTTAGGACAAGAGGTTTAGAGGTTGTAGGAAGAATAGAAGAACCAGTAGATTTAATGGAGAGAAGATTACCATCACCAACCATGACCTGAGAAGAACCAGAGTATGGAGCCTGAGAAGTAAGCGTAGAAGGTTTATTTGTCATATGAGTCGATGCTCCAGAGTCCGGATACCAAACTGTTGGGTGAACCTCCTCCAAATTCATAGCAGCAAATGATTGAGGAATATTGTTAGCTACAAAAGAGTGATTGAACCTGTTTCTACACTCCAAGGCAGTGTGGTTATAGTGAAAACATATTTGACACTGTTTCGCCGGAGTAGATGGTGGTCGTCCCAAAATACCATTAGCGGGTGAAGGATGTCGAATATTATTTTAAAAATTTGACCATGAAGAATTATTGGATCCCCGAACCCTACCATGTTGTCCTCTGTTATTCCTGCCACGACCTCGTCCATGTAAGTGTCCTTTCGCAGGTTGATGTCTGTGAGGGGATGATGCAGTAGAATTAGTTTGCCCATGAGTTGTCACAAGTAAGGCAGAACTAGGAGTTGATTCTTCTGAAGAAATTGAACTAATGTGGGCTTCTTCTGTGAGGAGGAGTGGTCGTAACGCAATAAAAGTAGGAAGCGAGCCCGTGGCATTTAATACAGACACAAAAGTATGATAAGATAAAGGCAGACCTTGCAAAGCTTGAGTGACTAAATCGTCATCCGTCAAAGGCTTGCCGATTGCCCTTAGAGAGCAGGCAATCGAGTGAAGTTGTTGAAGATAATCCTCCATAGAAAGAGAACCTTTCTTGAAATTTTGAAATTTCGATTTAAGATGAATGGAGGAGGAAGAAACTTGATCCAAATACAGTGAGGCTAAAGTGTCCCAAGCTTCTTTAGACGTCTCACAAGAATAGTTCAAAAGTGTATCAAGAACTGCCGTCGAAAGCGTTGCATTAATCCAACTCAATGCAACACTATCACACTGAATCCATAATTTATATTCTGCATGATTTGGCGGTGGACACAATATTTTTCCCTCTACAACGGACAATAAGTTATAACTTTTCAGAACTGTGACAAAAACCTTCTTCCAAGTAAGGTAATTGACATATGTCAATTCAATAGGGACAAAACCTTTGATATTAGAAATTGTTGGAGGAGGAACGGGAAGACCAAGGGAAGATTGATTCAAGGTTTGTTGAATAGAAGAGGCAGAGGACGTTTCTAGGCCCATTGAAAAAAGAAGAAGAAAGAATCGTACGTGGCTCTTGATACCAAGATGAAAGACAGAAATTATTGAGTAAAAGCGTATGATTGCTCAACCGCCTGACTTATATTTATAATATTGAATAATCAAATTACAATCCTATTACAACTACAATACATAGAGATCAACTCTAACACAAACTCTAACAGTAACTTCTAAAGGAAGAGATTTTTTGTTCTAATACCATCAGTTACAAGACAATGCTAGAGGTTTTCTCTCTTTGAATTATAAGGCCTTGAACCTTGAACATGGTCCAACTTAATTTGGAAAACTATTCATGACATCATTCATGTTTTAGGAAGTACTCCATTATCTAACAAGATTCTCTTGCACGTATTTCATAAGAAAATGATTCTTTTTTTTTTATAATAGAGGTTCCGTGTATTTGGGCTGTTAGTCTAACTGATGTGGATCTGATTGAATTTCTTCTATAGGTTAGTCCATTGACACTTCCAAGTCCTCATATTTCACTCCATTTAATTAACTCTTATCTTTCTCATGTGGAATCTTGCTTATGTTTTTGCTTAAATGTCGTGTCATGTTCTTTGAATAAACTCCTTTTTTAACGTTGCTCCCCTTTTTTAATTAATTCTTGTTTATTGGCCATCTGTAGCTATTTTAGTAGCTTATGTAGAGATTCTACATATTAGTGTTTTTATGAAGTTTACATTGCAATGACATTTCTTTTGAGTTTTGATAAATGTGCTACTGTTAATTGCAAAAAGATATAGACTCACTTAATCTTGAATATTGAAATATGCATGTATCAATTAGACTACTCACATATCTACTCTTTTCCTCCGATATATCTCTATATAGAAGCAAGTCTTTGGTTGGTATTTCGTGAACACGTCACTTGGATTAGTTTCTATGTGGAAATAGTTGCTTGAAAATCCAAAACGAAATGAGCAGGCACCTCTATTTATCTGTAACGTTAGTTATCACCCTCCCAGTAGTAAATATTTATGACTTCACAACCTGTCAACCCGACCTGTGGATTTTCACTGACTACACAAGCTCCTCCAGATTGCTTTCAAGCTTCATACGACAACTCTAAAGGAGAGACGTTTGCAGACCGTTGCTTCCTTGGCTACGATGCCACCTGATGGATCACTAATTGAAGTGACCAAGGGAGCTGAAGCCTCCCATAAGTTGTCAGCAGGGAACGATATATTGGCGACATGAATGAACCTCCCTCTATAGAACCAAGTGATTCTATGAATTACCCTCTTCCCATGTTTTTTTCGGTTCCATGGAATGACAGTTCCCCTCTTCCCACGTTTTTTTCCGTTCAACGGAATGACACTTTCCTCTTCCCACGTTTTTTGCCGTTCCATGGAATGACACATCGATCAAAATAAGACCAGAAAAATGGGTAGTTGTTTTGAGACTCAAAAGCCCCTACGTTTAGTATGTAATTTTCTTAATTTACTTTGACAAAATTTTAGATTTATAAGTCTATTTGATGATCTACTGCAGGTTTGTTCTGTAATTGATCACCACGACACCTGAAAAATAAAAGGATCAGATTGATACACCTTCTTAAGCAGCATGGAGGGGCTGTTTTTATCTTCGAGCTTGAGCTCTTATCCAACAATTGGTTCAATTTATATTTTTAAGTGATTTCTCTTAAGAAAATTATTTTAATGCATGTTTGAGTTATACAACCTCCGAATTTTTGTAGTTTATTTTTTCACTTTCTAATGCTTATGGATGTTGTAATGTTTGGTGTTAATTCAATTTTAGTGCACAAAATCTTATATATAGAGATACCCTGGGTAATCAACATATAATATCTACACAGTGGTTAATTCCTGTGAATTGGTCATTTTGTTTTGCAGTATCCAGTCTCATTGATAATTAAATGAGTTGTTAATTGAAAATTAGTAATTGTATGGCAACATAAATTTATGGAGTTTTTGGTCTATCATTTATTTGAATTTTGAAGAATAATCTTTTCATTCTTATGTCTTTTCTCATCCTCCTTCAACGTTACTATGCAAAATTTCTAATGATTTTCAGAATCCCATACTTTGTGAATTATACTTTCTTTATTTATGTATTAAGATATCTCTTTGCGCCATTATATCTACTTTCTGGTGTATTTGGGATTATTAAAAAATGTATTTTAACATTATAGTTATACTCAGGTCTATAAATTAAAAATTTAATTTGTTGCTTTGCCAAGTAGGAATTATTTTTCTAGTTTAAGTGAAATAATGTATTATTAATACTTTACAAGTCTAAAATAAGATTATGGTCATAAGAGATGGATGCATTTAATTTTTGAGAAATCTATTTTATATGTATAACATAGTAATTTGTAATCTTACAACTTAGGATTAACATTTCGAATTAAAAATTTTGTAATGTAAATAGACCTATGAAAATTGTATCTTTCTTCCTATAATAGAAGTCAAACTCACCTCTGGCAACTATTTAAGTTATTCCCGTCCATAGTAGCTGCAAGTTTACTTATTGCATTTGAAGGAGGAAGTTGTTGCAAGTTTACTTCTTATTGAATTTGAAGGAGGAATAAGACCAAAAGAAGGAGAATTAATGACAAGAAGAGAATATAGTTAGTTTTTTTTATGGCTCTTTCATCCGGCAAAATGGAATTGGTGTGTATCAATATGAGTCAGATTAATAAGCTTACTACCATTGAACAAACTTGAAAGTTTTAAGTTAATATATGATAACAATTTTCATATTATAAATGGAATAGTTCTTTTTTTATTGTTATTGTTATAATTTATGAAATAGACTTTTTTTAATTAAAAATTAAAAAAAATAAACAAGTACTAAAATAAATATATTATAATTAACGCGTTTATTTTTCTCCGCGTGTTCAAAGGCTATAAATAAGAGCCATTTCCCACTTTATAATTCAGAACTCACCAAACTTCTTCATACGCTACACTGACAACCAGAATGGAAGCTACCAGAGTATAAAACTCACCACCGTCGCAGGACCGAAATGTCATACGCAACCGTACGAAAACCCCTAAATACGAATCAATTTTTCCCGCCGTCAGTTTTCCCATCATGTTAGAATTCCTGAAAAATATGGTAAGATTTTCTTATCCATGTTTAAGGAAATCAAAGAAATCATAGTTTTTTCAAGAAATCTTTCTTTTCATT
The DNA here is from genome assembly GCA_016801875.1 of Solanum sitiens. Classification (NCBI taxonomy): domain Eukaryota; kingdom Viridiplantae; phylum Streptophyta; class Magnoliopsida; order Solanales; family Solanaceae; genus Solanum; species Solanum sitiens. The sequence continues at coordinate 380,055 of JABWTJ010000089.1, read as the reverse complement.
CTTAAAAAATTAAGAATTTGTTTTTACCTTTTAAAGGAAGAGGGAATGAATGCCCGAGGCTTTTTCTATCAATGGGGTTTTCTTGGATGATTTCACCAGTGTTGTTAACTAGTTCTAATAAAACAGACTTGAATTTTTTTCAGTTTTTTTTTTGTATGATTTCACCAAGGTTGTTGAAGAGTTATTTTAAAACCGACTCGAATTTCTGTAAAGGGTTTTCTTGAATGATTTCATAAGGGTTGTTGAAGAGTTGTTTTAAAATAGACTCGAATTTCTGTCCAGGGTTCTCTTGAATGATTTCACGAGGTTGTGTTGAGAAGTTTTAAAACAGACACGATGTTGGTACCACCAAGAGGTTCTAATTTAACCTTTCAAAGGTATTGAGTGGAAAGTTGTGGAATTGTTCTTGAAGCACCACTCAAACTTCTCGGAGCGTTGCTATCTTCAGGAGATGGTCACATCCAACAGTATATCGATATATTGAGTGGGGTCTTGGTAGAGCAGTGACTAATATTCTCAAGAGTTTCAAACTTGTAGGTCAATTTGGGACATCTAATTCACCAGAAAATTTTCAGTTATTGAGAAAGTGCCCTACCAAAAAATTTAGGCTGATCTTTACTCTTCAGCTGTGGAGGTTAGAAACACAGCTTTGACGTATTAAATATGCTAACACTGTTGATGTTCGGTCTTATTCTTGAGACTCAAGAGCTTTCGAGGATACTATTTTATGTATCCTTTGTTTCAAAAGGCATCAACTTACCTCGTTAGTATCTTTTCTCTTCTTTGAAGTAATAAAAGAGAGAAATATATCAATGACATGGATCTTAGAAGAACTTGCTTCATTTTAACATGTCTTTTTGAGAATTTAAAATACTGCTCCATTTGAACACTTTAAAGCTACTTTAACGTTTGCACAGACAACAGTTCTAATAAATACAAGAAATTACTAAATAGAATGAGACGATTAAGGAAAAGCGAGAATAGGCTCTCAGAAAGTGACAAAATTTTTGTATTTTTATTTAATGAATGGAGGAAGTGGGAGCAGAAGTTCTTCTTAGTTTTCGACTGCAGACCATGACTAGATCAAACTTTAGAATTGTTGCACTTTTAGGATTACTGGATTTTGTTACATTGATTGCTTTGTCTGATAATGTAGACTTTTTGCTATGAACTAGATTAGGAAGCTATTGACTTCAATGGCATGTTATTTATTTGTTGGAAATGTTGGTCATCACCAGCTCAAGGTTTCTTCTTTGTGTACCATATGTAGGTTAAGAGAGGAGTGATTTGAGTTATTATCTGAAAAGAAAAAAGAAAAAAAAGGTGTGTTGGGGGGGGGGGAGGGTTTCTTGTTTGTTTATTAGAACATGTAACTTGTTCATTTTTGTTCCATGTTATATGTGCAATCGAATTGCCAGAAATGATGTGCAACATTTAAGTCCCTAGTTTCCACCATTAATACTGCTTGTGTTAATCTGATAAAGCTATTTTGATGTGCTTTTGAAGAATCTCTTATGAAGACTAGTTTGTTCATAATGTAAATTGTAGGATTGGTGCCTTGTCCTTCTCTTTATTGAGGATACTGTCGTGAATCTCTGGATTGAAAGTTACTCTATCGGTGAGAGAAATTGCACTCGACATTTTTATTCAACATCACTAAGGATTATATGTATTTGATATTTGTACATATGGCTTTGTACATTCCACATTCCCTTCCGTTTCCACTTGGCTGTAGCCCCTTACTTGACTCTCTAAAAGAGGGAGGTAAGGTGGGGGGATAATAATTTGTGGAAATTTGGTAAGTGGAAGAGAGTTATAAATCAGATGGTGTAAAACATTTTAGTGTTATGACATTGTGTAGTTCTATGACTTCATTTTTACGTAAGCTACTTTTGGAAAACCTAGATAATAATATAGTTGTTGAAGTATCCTCCTCATCTATTTCTATTTTATTCCCTATTCCTTTTTTTCAGATATACGTGGGAATTATGATATCAGGCAAAAGAGGTGCAGAGTCTATCTGCTCGGAGCTTCCATATTAACATAATCAATCTTCCACCCCAAGCTGTTATGAAAGGTAGGTCATGTTATAAATTTTTTTAGAAGGGTTAGGTCTCATTTTTGATATTTTCTTAATAAAATATGTTGGTAACTCACACGACCTGATGTTTCTCTCTTCAGGAAAAGTGTGAAAATGAAGTACTTAACATCTGGAATAACAATTAAAAGCTCAAGGGGAGTGTACAAGTACACACGATGGGGAGTTAAAAGAAGGTAAACCATTTGGCCGTTCTTGCCATTGTTCTTGACCTGAATAAGAGCAGAATTTTTCTAGTGCATATTTTAGTTAATTAGCTTCATTTCTTTCACCCAATTTTTCAAGATAATCTTAAATTGTATTCTTATTAATCATGAAAGTGATATAGATTACCATGTCTCCTTCCAAATTCCATCTGATCTCGCAATAGAATTGTCATGCCTGATTTTGAGACAATATTTCAGAATTTGCATCAAAAATGATTTTGAGATATTTTCATGTATTCCTTTGTCTTTGTTTTCATTTATGTTGGAACATTGAACCTGATATGGATATACTGGAAAAGATTCAAAGGAATGAGGATAAATATAGCAGGGCTACTAATTTTGGGGCAGCAGCATAATTGATGGAATGATTGGTGATGTTACCATTATATTTATTTATTGTTTATTTTCGTAGGTGTAATTATTCTTGGAGATGTGTTGTTCACTTCAAAATGTTCCCTCATTGTCGATGAGTTGAGACAGAGTTCATTATGTTTCAAGTGAGTGGAAAATTGCATTTCAGGAAATATCTGTTTTGGAACTTCATTTGATGGCATTCTTAATAGAGGAATTCCATATTATTAATGACTTCAATATCTTTTCATTTGTTAGTGTGCTTATGGGAGAGCAACTGCTATTTCTCTTGTAAGCTTGGATGCTCCGCATGAGCAGATTGCTAAGTTAGGTTCATTGAGTGGGGATTCCTCAAAGGTATGGCATTAATAGCATCAGCATAAAATCAACCTTGAGCGTTTTGCAAAACAACTAAGATCATCCGTATCCTAGTGTCAAAAATCTTGCATGTGAGTATACATAATTTATTTCTACTTTCTACCTACCAAACAATAATTTGGCGCTGAAGATATCCATTTTGCGATCATCATATTGAAGGATAATCTAGATCTAGAGTACAGTGCATCTAAAAAGATTCAACAAATAAATGCATGTACTAATTTAAGTCTAGACTTTGGTGGCAGCAACTTTCTTTCTCTCTTCCCCACACACATGAAAAATTATAAACCGGAATAGATTGTACAACTTTCATGTAAGTCACTGCTATGCACTGTATAGAATGTAGAGAAATGCTGTTATAATGAAAACAATAATTTGATTGGAACATCATTCAACTGTTGTGAGAATTAAATTTGTATGTCCCATTCAAACTCTCTCATTTTTCTAGACTATTAAATGATGTTGGAGCAGTGGTACTATCAATCTCATGGGAGCTATTTAAAATGTTAACTACATGTAAAGCATTTGTAAATCAGTCTAAGAAGGTAAAGGTATTATAGTATTGATTGTAGTTGTTATTACAGGATTAGGAAGTCACTTTTACTAATAGAGAATAAAAATTGGGATTAAGAATTATTGGGAATAAAGCTACGCTGAGTAGTATAAATACACAAGGGCTGGGAGAGATTGCTCACCATTGTTCTCAAACCTTTTATTACACTTTATAGCTTATTTTCTTCAAATATTCCTCTCTTTGAAGGATATATGTCTTTCTAAATGTGTTAAACAAAGCATGTCAAACACTTCTTTTCTGGCTAGTTATTCAACTATTCGGTATCAACACCACAGTTTATATTAGTTATGTGGTCCATGTTAAAAGAAAGAAGGATTTTTTAGTGTTTAAGCCTTTAAAGTGTCATTTGTGTGCATTCTCTCTTTCTGTCCATTTTATGTTTTAGTTGCGTTAATTATAAAAAGTGAATTACGAATTGTAATTTCTAAAGGAAGAGCTTTTTTGTTCTAGTACCATCAGTTACAAGACAATACTAGAGGTTCTCGCTCTTTGAGTTATAAGTCCTTGAAGCTTGAATAGATTCCAACTTAATTTGGAAACCTATTCATGACACCATTCACGGTTTAGGAAATACTCCACTATCTGACAAGATACTCATGCACATGTTTCATAAGAAAATGATAATTATTTTTTGATAATACAACTTCCGTGTATTTTGGGCATTAGTCCAACTGATGTGGATCTTAAGAATTTCGTCAACAACCTAGTCCATGGACACTTACAAGCTCTTATATTTCACTCCTTTATTTAACTAATCTTTCTCATGTGGAATCTTGCAAATGTTCTTTGCATAAACGTTATGTCATGTTGTTTGAATGAACTCCCTTGTTTTAACATTATCCCCTTCCTCCAATTAATGCCTTCCTTTAGTTTATTCTACATCTCTCATTTTTATTTTGATTATATATCAAAAAGAACTGGAGGGGATGAAGCCGAAGGCTTCCAATGAGATTCTGTAAAATGGTGCTTTTATACCTTTTCCCCCTTTATACGTCATCTTTGAAAAACTTTTGTTATTCATTACTTCTATTTGTTTTCCATTTCAATTTCCCCTGAGATCAACAACTATTTCAAATATGAAGACAAATGTGTAGTTGTTTGTATTTCACGCCACTCGATGAGATTATTGCTATGTGGAATTCGTTTGTCGCCAAGTTAAGGTAAACTACTCAGGTGACATTTGATTACAACATTGAAAACTGACTTTTATAACTTAGAGTTCGACTATTCACTTATTTTAAAAAGGTGATTGACGTACATTACTTTTCTATTTCTAATTCTGATAATGTAATTGGAAATTCCTACTAAGGTTAAGACCAAAAATATAACTTCATTCGTCCAAATTGAAGTAATACTTACAAAATGTATGTATAATGATAAAACAGATGAACAAGGTGATTTTCGATGATGTTGAAAGTTGACATATGTGTGTTTCTTTTGTTTAAATTCAATTGTTTTTGGAAGTTTTCAAGCTTAGATACTATTAAAATCTAGAAGTTACTATGTTTTTCATTTAGAGCTAAAAGGATTTGGTAGTTTCTTTCTAGAAAAAGAAAAAAGAAACATCAACGGTCTTACCTTTCTTAGTTATTTAGATAAATATAAGTGTTTTGTAGTGATGAATGTTGAGGTTCAAGAAATAATGTTGTTCCTTCTATGTTTATCCCGTATTTAAATCACTATATTGCATTTATAATCATAATTTTCTTCTTTGTTGAAATGAATCTACCTTCCCTCATGAATTCATTTATTATACTAATTGGCGAAATATTCCGTTAGTTTCACTTTAAGTTACAAAAAAATCGACATCCCCACATAAACCACTCACAAATACACACTCTTCTTCTAAAAGAAAAAAAAGAAATTCATAGATCATTTAACTACAAGATATTTTGCATCGATAACATAAAGATGGAATGACAACACACATCAGCACTTCATAATTGATCATAAAATTTCAAAGCGTGTAGTATACATTTAGAGTAAGTCACATTGCCAAAATATTCAAAATAAAAGTACTGCTTATCCTAATAAACATAAGCAATAACTAGGGAGTGAACAAAATACTAGTTGTCATGATTCAAGACAGTCTTGAAAAAAAGTAAAAAAAAACAACATTTTATATAATGCCAAAAATGGAATTAATTTTTTTTTTTTTTTTGGTCAAAGAAGAAAAATTAATCTTCCAAAACCATAACCGTATCTTCACAGCCACCTCCGCCTCCACCATAGCCATCTCCCTAGATACACTCCCTTGCAAAATGTCCTTCTTCCCCACATTTATAACATCCCGCTCATCCTCTGCCTACCTGGCTTCATTCCCTTGCGAAAGATTCATTTTTCTTCTGCCAGGGAGGCGGTGGAGGAGGAGCGGGATGCTATAAATGTGGGGAAGAAAGGCATTTCGCAAGGGAATGTATCCAGGGAGATGTCTATGACGCGGCGGAGATGAATCTGAAGATACGGTGGTACAGGAAGATTAATTTTTCTTCTTTGACCAAAAACAGAAAATTAATTCTATTTCTGGCATTAGATTAAATATTTTTTTACTTTTTTAAATATTGTCATGAATTATGACAATTAGCATTTGGTTCACTCCCTTGTTATTTCTTATATTTATTAGGATAAGTAGTAGTTTTGTTTTGAATATTTTTGCAATGTGGCTTATCTAAATGTATACTACATGTTTTGAAATATTACGATCAAATGTGTGTTGTCATTCCATCTATATGTTATAGATGAAAAGTATCTTGTAGTTAAATGATCTAAGAATATTTTTTTTCTCCAAGAAGGAAGAAGAGTATGTATTAGAGAGTAGGTTAGGTGGGGATTTGTTTTTTTAATTAAACTGAAATGGATGAAGTTGGTTGACATAGCATGTCCTTTATGGAGAAATCCTCAGCATTCTCTAACATTGAATGGAAGGAGCGGAAGTCACACTAGATCATGAATCAATGATTTACTACCATCTGTAACTATTTTCGTAGCTTAGTGTAGTGATTCCATACATAGGTGATTTAACGGAGTTTACATTGCAATAATATTTCTTTTGATAAATGTACTACTGTTAATTGCAAAAAGATGTAGACTCACTTAATCCTGAATAGAGATCTGTATCATGCATCAATTATAGTAATCACACATCGCAGGAGCGGAACTTCATACGCAACCAGATGAAAACCCCCAAATCCGAATAAATTATTCCCGCCATCAGCTTTCCCATCATGTTAGAATTTCTGAAAAATCTGGTAACTATTGTAAGATTTTCTTATCCATGTTTAAGGCAATCAAAGAAATCATCGTTTTTTCATAAAATTCAAGAAATCTTTCTTTTCTTTCTTAAAAAATTAAGAATTTGATTTTTCCTTATTAGGGGAGAGGAGATGAATGTCCGAGGCTTTTTCTGTCAATGGGGTTTTCTTGGATGATTTCACAAGTGTTGTGGACTAGTTCTTATAGAACAGGTTTGAATTTCTGTCATTTTCTTTTTTGGAATGATTTCAGCAGGGTTGTTGAAGAGTTGTTTTAAAAGAGGCTCGAATTTCTGTCCGGGGTATTCTTGAATGATTTCACCAGGGTTGTGAAGAGTTGTTTTAAAACAGACTCAAATTTCTGTCAGGGTTCTCTTGAATGATTTCACCAGGGTTGTTAAGGAGTTTTAAAACAGACACGATGCTGGTGCCACCAAGATGTACTAATTTACCCTTTCAAAGTTTTTGAGTGGCCAGTTATGGAGTTATTCTTGAAGCCCCACTCGCACAACTCTAAAATCAAGTAGTGTAATTATAAGAAGTTAAGTATTTTTGAATTAAGACACTCAATTGGGCAAACTTCCGTAAATGCCCTCAGTGACCAATTTCCTTTACATGGTCTATGGACCTTTGTTGCTTTGATTGTTTCTTAAAAATGGAAAATTGTGTGCGGTAAGCCAATGGGAAATTATATGGTTTGTCTTTTTTGTTTTTGTTAATGTTTTGAGGATCTGTGGGTTGCTTCTAAGAACATCATAGTTATGTGAGTAACAATGGGAAGTTGTTCTTTCATTTAGTTTTAATCCTTTACACTATAGTTGCACCTGCAAATTGTGTGTTGCTTGCAAAATAGGTAGTGACCAGGGAGGAGGCTCTTCATTGAATTCTTATGTTACTGTCTTTGCTACTTCGCACAGTGAGAACATATGCTTTATATGAAATTGATACTATTTTTTCTGAGATGCTCCTTTCTAGTATCATAATTTTCTTTATACACAACTCTTAGTTCTTTTTTCAATGAGATTTACTTCCTTATAGGATTGTCCTTTTTATTTTCTTATGCTTATAACTTGTGTACTCCTAGTTTTAACCAGTTTCCACTTTGCACTTGGTGTACCTGATATATATAGATGGATGACAATGGTAAGTTTTAGTTTCTTTGACATTGTTTTAATGCATTTTGATGTGCAAAAAGTTCTTCTCAATTTGTATTTTACTTTATCACTTCTTTTGAACGATCTGGTGTCTCATGAGATGGATTGGTGTTATAGACTGGTGCTGATGTGGGAAAGATATGGTAACATCTCATCATCTCTTTTTTGTAATGATGCTGCTGTAGATAATTTATTTTTCCTGTCAACTATGATATTCATAACTTTGAATGATTGTTTAGTCTATAGGATTGCATGCATTACTCAACTGATAGGTTGGTTGACGGTTACAAATGTTCTTTTATTTTTTGTTTTGTGGTTTAACCTGTAATTGGGAGAACTGGTATGGCTGTACACAACACAAAATATTGATGCTTACATTTTGTTTCTACTTTTATTGTAAGATCTTCATTTACATCATTTTCCTGGTGCTTCATTTGCAATAAAATGTTTTCTTTACCTGTACCGCTTCCCCAAGAGAGTAGGCAGGTGTGGTGGAGATGATTTTTTTTTTTGTTGATCACTAATGTATGTACAGAGTATTTGATTATTTATTTTAGCTGATGTTGACCTGGAACATACATATATGTACTTAAGTACTTTTAGCCCAACTTATGGAGATAGTATATGTACAAACGGTATATGTACCTGTTTCTTTCATCTTTTAATTTGTTACACTTCCTTTTTATGTAGCCATTTTAACTATGGTTTCATATTTGTGCTCAATACCTGCGAAATCAAAATACAGTCATTCAGGTGATATGTGTGCTTTCCCAAATCCTAGCAAGCTTTGGCTTTAAATGAGAGGCTTTGAGCTCTATTTCTTGAGTTCCTTTGTTGGAATTGTTAATGAAACTCATCGGGAGCCAGTATTGGCAAGGTTTTGAAGGTAAAGTTCTTTTGAGTTTTAGTTGGTAGTATCCAATAGGATAGGTATGAAACAAATAACCTAATATTCGTTCTTGCCATTGTTTACATCATGACAAGTGTTTGTACCTTGGAATTGATGATTTTAGACAAGTTGTTGGTACAACAGGTAATTATGTATAAGCGTACTGCTAATAGGGAAATTTTTAGGTATTTTTTCATTTTTTACAGTCATTGTTCGGTGATGTATTTTACAATCAACCAGTTCAAGGAATCAATTGCACTCCAAGTACTTCTAGCTTTTTCCAAACTCAAATAAGAAAAAAAATTGATTTATGTACTTTACTAAAGCTGTTATGTGATCTGATTGCTTGTTTGATTTGCTATAAAATCTGGAAGGCCAAAGAGGGTCTCCATTCTACGAAATTGTCAAGTTAAGAATCACCCTTATGCATCCCAGTGTCTCCTTCAAAATTGTTGATGTTGAAAGGTGATCTTTGATACACAAGTAACTTAAGGATATTTCATGTCTGGTTTTTTAGATCTTGTTCATTTGCATGCAGTAAGGGTAGCCTACTTTGCACAGGTGCTTCTTCTTCTCTGTAGTCGCTATTGCCAAGTGGTTTTGGGCTAATTCTTAGACCATTAACAAATTGAGTGCAAGTGATGGTTAATTCTAGCTTTCCTGATGTTTATACAGTGTAAGTATACAAGCATGGATAAATCGATGTGATAAGTTATCTTTTGTTCTCTTTGTTTCTTTGATAACCATGGTTTAATTGGTAGGTCCTTCAATATATCTATATCCACTTATTTCAGTGTATTGTCCTTATAAAAGAAACATCAAACTAATTTTTGGTTTAACTTTTACTTTATCGGATGCTTGTTTTTCATAGTGTATTTGTTTTCCTCGACCTTCATAATGCAGATATCAATTCAAGATTTGTTTCCAAAGAACCAATAAATAATCAGAGCATGTTTGGATTGGCTTGTTTTAAGTTTTTTTTATGTCAGAATAGCTTTTCAGTACTTTTGGAGTATTTGGAGAATTCTAGAAAGGGCTTATAAGCATTTAATTTTAAGCTAAAAAGTTAAAAATAAGTCAAAAGTGATAAGTTAGAATTTCTAACTTATGGCTTTTGGATTCAAAGTTAAAAGTTAAAAGACAATTTAAACTGGCTCTTAATAACGTAGTGATGAGTTTTGGCAGTACGTCTGACATAGAGCAACTATGTAGACATTGATATATCCACTGTTTTTGTCGTACCTAAATTTCCCAAGATCTTTATATGATTAGACTTCGGCTCCTTCAAAGACTTATGGAATTTAAGGTGAATTATTTCGTAGGTTATGGAAACAAATGTGAATCTATGGTTTTACTTTTGTAGAATTTAGTTTGTTTTGTAAGAATTGATTTGCATAGTTTTCGATGAAGATATTTGGTAACACTTAATCAGGTTTTGAAACTTCAATGCGGTTAAATTAATAGGTTAATATTGGCTAAACATCCTTATTTGTTACTAATCGTAAAGGATTTCATAGCATTTAAAATGACCCCCTGACATACAAGGCCCTTGCATCACAATTGTTCCAAGTAACAAAATATAATAATCTCCCTATGTCAATTTCCCTGCCGCTCTACATGTTCAAGTAAAACTACTGATCCTCCCATTATCTTCGTATTCTTCCATTCCTTAATAAACAAATAAGGAAAATTTGAGAACTAAGTCAAGGATTTTGAAGCTTTTTTTAATTCTAGCATTTATCTTCGTTGAACATTACATTCATTGTCATGATCTACAACATGCTGCAGATGATCAAATTTGTTTGGAAGAATTGTGTGGAAGGTAATGATTGTCTAAATATTGATTGAAGTTTCATTTCAGCTTGGTGTCTTTAACTTACTGAATTATCAGGTTCTATCTCAAAAAATGAGGACAACAACCTATCTTGATTCCGAGCAAGAATTTAAATGTTTGTTTTGATATTAGGTAACATTGCTTTTAAGTCTTTTGGGGATGTCTTGAAATTATTTATAATAGGTAACATTGATTTTGAGTCTTTAACTATGCTTTTGAAGGTCATACCTGAAATTGGTTACCAATTACTACACAACGACGCTGACCAAGTTTAGAACTTGCGTTGGATCTTAAACAATCATTCTCAGACTTATATATCATTTACCAGGTAAGTTACAATCATTGTTTAGATTTTCATCACACAATCAGTCCATTGCACTAAATTTCACAACATTCATTAAAGTTAAACCTAATTCTGAGCATGAAGCTAATATGTTTTGGTTAACGCAGAAACTCGAATCTGTTTTATAATATCTTTTATATTATACACTCAATAGATTATGTACATGTAGACCATTTGCAATTATGTCTTAGAAGTGAAAGGTGTAGTAGTTGTTAATACAAGTTTAGTTATTCCATTCTGAGGTATCAATAATAATTTATATCAGTTTAGTGCTCCGTATTGTTGAAAGCAAGAAGGATTTTTGAGGGGTTAAGCCTTTCAAGTGTCATTTCTGCGCATTGTCTCTTAAGGTCCATTTTATGTTTTAATTGGGTTGAGTATAACAGGTGAATTATGAATTGTAACTTATAAGGATGAGTTTTATTGTTCTAATACCATCTGTAACAAAACAATACTATTGGTTCTCTCTTTTCTGAATTATAAGGCCTTGAAACTTGAATATGCTCCAACTTAATTTGAAACCTATTTATGACATCAGTTATGTTTAGGAAATACTCTACTAGCTAACAAGATTTTCGTAAATGTGTTTCATAAGAAAATGATTGTTTTCATTATAATACGGTTCCGTGTTATTTGCACGTTAATCTGAATGATGTGGATCTGTTAGGATTTATTCAACAGGTTAGTCCATCAACACAAACTAGCTCTCATATTTTTCTCCGTTTAAGTCTAATTTTCTCATGGTTTCTTGCTTAAATTCTGTGTCATGTTCTTTGAATAATATATTTGTAACCCACAGATAGATCATCAATAGTAATCTCATCAATTAATTGGGTCATGTATAACAAGGCTTGCAAGATTAAGTTAATATTTAAATTATGAATTTGGAGCTATCTTGATGCTCTCTCGCCTAAACCCACCCCACACAAGGAAAAGAGGAAGACCAGGGAATTAAAACCAGAAGTGATTTAAGATATTTTTCTTCACTTCTAGTATCTTTGTTTCATTTGTGTTGGAACAATAACTTTGTCATTGATAGAGTATTTTGGGGGTGAAGCATAATTGATGGATTGATTCTTGATGTTGCCATTCTATTTTTTTGTTTATTTATTTTCGTTGGTGTAATTATGTTTGGAGATGCATTGTTGCCTTCAAAATGTTCTTTCATTGTTGAAGAGTTGAAGCAGACTTTACTTCTAATTGATTTACATACTTACTTCTAAAACTATACTCTGATCTGAAGTAAAAAATACTGATTTACATACTTCACTTCTAAAGTTGTACTCTAATTTGATTGATCTTTTGGTTTGCATACATAATCTTGAAGTCCAAATAGGGTCTTGCATTCTCCAAAAGAGTCTCTACTAAGAGTTTCCCTTGCCCATCCCAGTATCTCATCCAAAATTGTTGATGATAAAAGGTCCATCTTTGATACACATAAAGACCGATTTGTTCATTTTCATGTAGTGGAATGAGGATGACTTGCTTTGCACACGTGCTTCTCGCGTTCTCCTTGCCATTGTTGTCCAGTGGATTTGGGATTCATATGAGTTCTCTTAAAAAATTGAATGTGAATGTTGGTGCATTCATGCTTTCAGGATACATAAATGGTCCTGATGTTTAAGCATAAGGTTTACATGCCCAAATTGATGGATAAAGATATGTGATAGGTAATCTTTTCTACAATTTGTTACCCTAAAAACCACTATTTAATTTGCAGGTCTTGATGTTTACACAGTGAAGGTATATAGGGCCCAAATTGATGGATAAAGAGATGTGATAAGTCCTGGATATGTGTGTAATAGGAAACACTTCCTCTGTCCCAATTTATGTGAGGGTCTTTGACTAGGCATGAAGTTTAAGAATAAAAGAAAGACTTTTGAAACTCCTATTTAACTTTTTGGGGGGTTTGGGAAATGACTGTGAGTCTTTGGTTTTATTTTGTAGAATTGAGTTTGTGTTAGGTTTTGTTTTGTGAGAATAGGTTGGGTTGTTTTTCTGTAAATCATATTTCAAAACACCTAGATCGTTTTCTTGAAACTTTCATGTGGGTTAAATGAATAGGTTAGAACTGTCTAGACATCATTATTTATTACGAATTGAAATGGTAGCAAAGGACCTCCTAACAAGTATAAGGCCCTTGCGTCACAACTGTTCTCGGAGAACAAAATTCTCTCCCATTGATAATGGGAGAACAATGCAAGACCATGTGTCTAGCTTCTTTTGGTTGCAACACCAAACAGACCAATGTTAACAAAGACATGTCATACTGATGAAATCAGGGTACACGAAGAAAAAACAATTCATTGTTTACAGGCAGACTCATAGTCAACAAGATAGTGAAGTATCAACAAACCCGGTTAGACAAAGGATAGAGATTCAACACCGAATCAGAGCAAAATGACCACCGGAGGGGATTTGGAGTCTTCTTCTCCACTCAAATGGAGCTGAAAGTCAAGAATGAAAGTGGCTAGTAGCGCCGCAAGTCCGGACTAAAAGCACGACATGAATGGCAAGCGCGTAAGCACATATTTTATGTCTTTCCTTTCCCTTCTTAGACAGCGAATTGAGTGAATTTCGGGGAGAGGCACAAACTTAAGGAGTTAACTTAATCTTGGTCGATAGTCTTTTCAATCCTAACTGGTTCCATGATCTAGGAAGTCAATCTAATCTCTCTTTTGGTCAAAAGTTGTATAGTATGTGAATCAAATTTGTCTGTCCTCTAACCAAATTAGCACATCTTCTTTCCTCTTTGTTGTATAGTGGAGCCCCTCTCCAAACTAAATCCGGAGATTTTGATCCATTTACTATGTTTTGTATACTTCATATTTGACTACTTGCAAACCTCTAACCAAGGCTTGATTCCTAGGATCTAGTCCAAATAATCTATCTATGATCTTTCCCTTCAAGATAGTTAGGGAACTACCCTCGCTCCACACCTTATCCTTCGATCCAAGCCACGAGGCAAAAAGGCAAGCTAACTTAGAGGTTGCGGTCATTCTTGATTGATGTAGCTTCATTGTTTGTTTTGGTACAAATGAGACACGAAACAGTAGCAATCAAAGCTTCTGATGGGCTCATAAAAAGACCAACGTGATTGCCACAAAATCAAGAAGTAGTAGACATGATCACTTCTACCACTTCGCTTTAAGTACTCAAAAAGTACTTGCCGCCGAAATTGTCACTCTTTATGCACTTACCTAAGTTTCCATTTTATTAAAATAGGAGGATAGGCAAAAATCTAAATTTCAATTGAAACAAGACGTTGAACAAAATTTGATTCATCTGTAGGAAAACAACACTAACAAAGATAAACGGACAAACATATAAAAAAAACTGATTCATCATCTGCAACATCTATCCATTCTGCAATTTCAATCAACCGATTCATTGTGTAACTCTTGTGTAAACTATTAAACTAATAAGAGATGTATCATCTAAATTTATTCGAAAATTAAACTGGAAGTTTAAAGTATCAATTTCGAAAATCTTTTCTATTTTTGATTATTTCTTAGATTCCGATGAATTGTATCGAATTCATTTTCTATTTTAAAGCGAACACTTATAAAACTAAAAAACTTTCTCTTTTTACATTACTTTAAGTTTAACTCATTATATTCAGTAGTATATATGATTGAAAAGAAGAAAAATTATCACACAATAGCTTGAAAAAATCTTTTTCTTTTTGGGATTATTGATTATAGTGTGGTATTTCTCATTACAATGTGTTTGCTGCTTCTAAGACTGTCAGGTCTTCCTGTTTGAACTTAGACTCCTGATTTTTGCTTACCCAGTCATTTTTGCTTCATTAAATGTATATTAAATTCTTTTTGTTCAAATTGCATTAATTTTCATAAATTTAGATATTTGCTACATCAATCTTCTCGGAGCCTTTCTATCTTTAGGAGATGGTGACATCCAACGGTATATTTATTTATTGAGTGGGATCTGGGTAGAGCAGTGGCTAATATTCTCAGGAGTTTCAAACTTGTAGGTCAATCTGGGCCATCTAATTCACCAAAAAATTTTTAGTTATTCAGAATGAGCCCTACCAAAATATTTAGGTTGATCTTCACTCTTCAGCTGTGGAGGTTGGAAACACAACTTTGACCTATTAAATATGCTAAAGCTGTTGATGTTTGGTATTCTTCTAGATACTTAAGAGCTTTCGAGGATAATATTTATATATCCTTTGTTTCAAAAGGTACTTACGTACCTCCTTCTGTTAAGAGTTACTGAGTTAGTATCTTTTCTCTTCTTTGAAATAATAAAAGAGAGTGAGAGATTAATGACATGGATCATAGAGGAAGTTGCTTCATTTGAACACTTCTTTTTTAGAATTAAAAATACTGTTTTCATTTGAACACTTCTTTTTTAGAATTAAAAATACTGCTTCATTTGAACACCTTAAAGTTATTTTAACGTTCTAATAGACAACAGTTCTATTAAATACAAGAAATTATTAATTAGAATGAGATGATTAAGGAAAAGCAAGAATAGGCTCTGAGGAAGTGACAAAATTTAAATATTTTTCTTTAATGAGTGGAGGAAGTGGGAGCACATGTAGACATAAGACTACGTTTAGTTCTTCTTAGTTTTTGACTGCAGACCATGACTAGATCAAACTTTAGAGTTGTTGCACTTTTTAGGATTACTGGATTTTGTTTTACTTATTACTTTATCTGATAATGTAGACTTTTTGCTGTGAACTAGATTACGAAGCTATTGGCTTCAATGCCATGTTATTTATGTGCAACATTTATGTCCCTAGTTGTCACCATTGATACTTCTTTTGTTAATCTCATAAAGTTATTTTGATGTGATTTTTCAGTGAGAGCAATTGCACTCGACATTTTTATTCAACATAACTTAGGATTCTTTGTATTTGACGTTATTTGTACATGTGGCTTTGTCCATTACACATTCCCTTCTGTTAGAATCTGTGCTCCCACACTCAGTCAATGGACCAGGTCCCTTGACTCACTAAAATAAAGTTTCAGTAAGAGAATGCAGTTTAAGGACACAAGAAGTTTTACGTGGAAACCTCCTTGTTCAAGGGAGTAAAACCACGACCTGTCTCACAGAATTTTATAAACAGTTACACTAATCTTCACAAGCAAAAGGAAACCGATTACACAAAATGTGAGAAAAAGTTTTTAATCGCACTATCATTCAATAGCACTATTGCTTGATGAGCCTAAGTAGATGTTACTCTACCCACTAAGCTATCACTCTAGACAACTTAGGATTTTCTAAGCAATCTAACAGACTGCCCACTAAACCACTAACCTACTAATGATTTAGAATTTTCTAAGCAACACACAAGTTGCCCACTAAATTAGTTCAACTAACTAACTTAGAATTTCAGATCAAACCACACTGATTCCTTTATAGTTTTAAGATCAGTTTACACTGTAAGATCAGAAGAAAGTATTCCTGAACAACTACACAATGTACGCTTGAGCTTATGTTGTTCTTGAATATTTCTTGTTCTTGATTTTCTAAGCCTTTGCAAGAGTTCTTGAATGTGCTTTTTCAAGCTGTAAAAACTAAGAAGAAAGTGTAAGAAAAGATGTCCTTTGTATGTAAAGGTCACTTTCCTTAAACCATGCCATTGGTTGGAGCTTTTGACGTTTCTGGCCTCGTTGGAGACTGTGCACCAACTTTTTGTACTTTCTCCAGCTGACAGTCAACTAGCAATTCAGGCTGCGAACCAGGTACCTTCACAAGGTCCCTGTGTTTGTTAAATTATCAAAACTACAAATAACATTTTCCCCCTTTTTGATGATGACAAACAATACTCCAGACTTCAAGGCAACAACACACATGTCCCCCCTGAATTGCTTGTCCATACACCTGAAATAAAGGTGAAACAAAAACACAGTACAATACCAAACCATAACCATAGCAACAGTTCCCCCTCACAAACACGTCAACAGTTTCCTTGAAGTACTCACCACACACCCAATCACCCAACCAATAAATTCCCCCTTTTGGCATCATAAAAAAGAGATATAGTAAACCAACTATATCAATAATAATGTCAGGTAAGATCATAGCCTTTTGGCAATCAAACATATAAGAAAGCAGTAGACAATAGGTATTAGCCAGAACAACAGGGGAATAATATTAATAGCAGTTAACATTCAATACATTAAGAACAAACTGAATTCCAAAAGACAGAGTGACAAGCCACACAAGGAAGACACGGTGGACTGAAGGACAGACTATGAAGGGAAAGGCTGATGCGAAAGGGACTGAATGATGAGAGTGAGTCGAGCATTTGCATCATCATTGTCCTTTATTGCTTTATCTTGTAATGCAATAACTTTGGCCCTCAGTTCTGCATTTTCTTATTTCAGGTCTTGAACTGCAGAGGTACCGGGTCCCTCAGTCTGCGCCCTGAGTAGGTCGGCCTTAAGAATGGCAATTTCTGCATCCTTCCTACTCAGCCTTATAGTCATCTCTTCAACTTTATGCTTGAGTTGGTGCTGGTCTTCGACAAGTTTAGCTACTTTGCTCTTGGGGTTTCCCTTCCCTTCAATGCACTCGCATTCAACCAAGGTAGTTTCCGAGAAGGATTGCTTCACCGTACCAACCTTATCGACACCAAGCGGAATGTTAAAATGTTTGAATACTTTAGTGAGAAAGTATCCATAGCCCATTCCATGTTTGCCTTTCCGCTCAATGACTGTCTTGTACATGTGCTCAAGCATGAGTCTTGGAAGATCCAGAGATTCGAATTTGCACAATAACTCCATTATATACAAATCAGCAGAAGTTGCTGAGGTTCTCTTTTCTGTTCGAGGAAGTAGAATTTTGTTGACAAATTCAAAGACTAACTGATATTCACCTTTCATCAGTTTCTTGAACAACCAAGCACATGTGGTAGTTGGCAACTTGGAACACAACTTGACAAATTCTACAGAACAGGTCTTCCCAACGACGGACCTGGTACCTCCTCGAGGTACCCCAAGAATTTTTCCCAACAGATTCTCATCAAGGTGAATGGCAGTGTCTTTCACTCTGGTTTGGATGCTTCCATCTTCCTGAAATAGAATGTTGTAGTATAATTCGCGTACCTCTTCTTCATGAAGAATGGGAGATTTATAGTTGAATAGATGCATCCACAACTGAATCTCAATCATATCATGAAGTGAGTCCATTCCAGGAAGATTGACTATGCTCATATCAAACACCCTGCCTGCCAAGACAGACTGCTTACTCAGATTGTCAACAATTTCTTGCTGGTTGACTTGCCCTTCATCCATATGTAACTGAGGACCAGGTCCCTGTGCTGGCTTCTTAGTACCTGTAACAGATTGCGTTCATTTCCTTTTTCCTTTCATGGTCACCTTTGTGGATTTTGTTTATTCAACTTTCTTTTGCTCTCCTTGTTTTACTTTTTCTGACCTTTTCTTACCAGATCCTTCATCAGACTCTCCTCCAGACACACCAACCACAACAGACAAAGGCATTTGAAAGTTTGACATCTTAAAGGTTCTGGCACTCTGATTTTTTGCTGTTGATTTAGCACTGGCTTTCATAGAATCAGCCATCATTTTCTTCGAGTCAGATCTAGTAATAGGTCTACGTTTAGAAGTACTTTCCACCACCTTTTCTTTTCCCTTTTTAGACACATTTTCATCTCTCTTCTCCAACAACTGCTGAATAGAACGATCATCACCCTCTGAGTCAGAAGAATCAGAAGATGGATATCTTCCAAGATCTGGAGTTCTATCAAAAATAGGCTGAGTCTCTGTGATCTCGTCATTTTGGGGGGTTTCACTTCCCTCAAGCCTAACTTCCTCTCTCATCATGAAAAGACTCTCGATAACCAACCCTTCACTGGCAGCAAGAATATTAGACTCAGATGTCTTGCTCTATGGTAAGTCACCATCAAATAGAGCATCTGAAAGCATTTCAAGATAGAGACAAGTTCCAGGAGGAAGACTGGGACTGTTGAGATCTATAGAACGAAGAAGATTTTGAGAGTCATCTAGAGGAGGACTGATTTCGGAGGTTGTGGGAAGTTTGGATTTTGACCCTGAAGATGATGGAGTATAGAAAGATATTGGGTCAATCTCACTCAAAGATGTGAGCATCTTCTTGGATGAGGATGTTGGTTCAGACATATTTATCAAGCAAGAAGAGAAGAAGAATAAAGATAAACAGCAACAGAAAGTAGAGAGAGTTTTAGGTTGTTTTTTTTTAAAAAAAAAATTCTGAAATAGTATGAGGAAGTTTAAGAGAAAGGGGAGGGGTATAAAATGAGAGTGAAGAGGTGCCAGGTCCCTATGATTTGACGCGTCCCATGGAGATTAAGCGATGGAACTAACGGTCAGAATGACCGATGACTGACACGTGGCTTTATCAACGGTCTCTTTTATGCCAGTTTAAAATTAATGTAAAGAAGGCTAACCTCTGCAGGGACCAGGTCCCTTAATGCAATTTAATCACCATTCCTGAATTGTTCTGGCCATGTCTTTGCTTTTGCTGATCTTTTATGAAAGTATACCTGCAATAGGTACAACATTGATCTTACATAGGCAAAATATTATTAATAAGGAGGATACCTGCACTGCAAATTTAGCCACCAAGGAAATTTCATGATTGAATGACTTTGAAATCAACTTGAAGTCATCATGCCCAACTTCAACCTGTTACTCTCAAACTGATCTTTACTGAGAGCTTTGGTGAAGATATCTGCAATTTGTTCCTCTGTTGGACAGTAGGTAAGCAAAATGTTTCCTTTTTCAACATTATCCCTCAGAAAATGATGTCTAACATCAATGTGTTTGGTTCTCTTATGGTGAACATGATTCTTTCCCATACTAACAACACTAGTATTGTCACACATAAGAGGTATTGCCTTGATGCTTACTCCTAAGTCCTCTAAGTGTTGCTTGATCCACAATAATTGTGAACAACATGCAGCAACTGCTACATATTCAGCTTCAACTGTTGAAAGAGCTACTGAATTCTGTTTCTTCGTTCCCCAAGAGATAAGCGAAGATCCAAGAAAATGAGCCATCCCTGAAGTGCTCTTCCTGTCTACTTGATAACCAGCAAAATCAGCATCTACAAAACCTACAAGATCAAAAGTGTCACCTGCTGGATAGAAAAGGACCAGGTCCCCTGTTTTCTTCAAGTATCTTAGAATTCGTTTAACAGCCTTTAAGTGTGAATCACGAGGACATGCTTGGAATCTAGCACACATTCCAACGCTGTACACGATGTTAGGTATGCTAGCAGTCAAATACAACAAGGATCCAATGATTCCCCTATACATGGTTTGATTCATAGGAGAATCAGATTCATCTGCTACAAGCTTGGAGTTTGTACCCATAGGAGTATGAATAGGTTTAGAATCAAACATATTAAATTTCTTCAACAGCTCCTTAATATACTTCTCCTGACTGATTGAGATTCCATCTGATGATTGCTTGATTTGTAGCCCCAAAAAGAAAGTCAGTTCACCCATCATGCTCATCTCAAACTCATTTCCCATTAATGATGAAAATTCTTCACACAAGTGCTCCGATGTAGCTTCAAATATAATATCATCCACATATACCTGTATAATAAGTAATTCATGTTCTCTTTTCAATAAGAACAAGGTATTGTCAATTTTCCCCGTTTTGAACCCATTTTTCAATAGGAACTTCGACAGTCTTTCATACCAAGCTCTGGGAGCTTGTTTTAAACCATACATGACCTTATTCAATTTTAACACATGATCTGGTAGCTCAGCATCTTCAAACCCAGAAGGTTGTTTAACAAACACCTCTTCCTTTAAGTCTCCATTTAGGAAAGCACTTTTAACATCCATTTGATACAGCTTGAATCCCATGAATGCAACAAAGGCTATAAGAATTCTAATGGCCTCCATCCTTGCAACAGGAGCAAATGTTTCATAATAGTCTATGCCTTCTTCCTGATTATATCCTTGAACAACTAATCTAGATTTGTTCCTAGTAATCGCACCATCTTCATCAAGCTTGTTTCTGAAAACCCATCTGGTTCCTATAACAGTTTTGTTAGCAGGTCGAGGGACCAGGTACCATACCTTACTTCTCTCAAACTGATGGAGTTCTTCTTGCATTGAATTAACCCAGTCAGCATCACCTAATGCCTCTTTCACATTCTTAGGCTCAATTGATGATATAAATGCTGAGAATGCAACTAGATTTCTTGTTTTTGATCTAGTGTGAATTCCAGAGTTCAGAGGTGAAATGAGATTATCAAGTGGATGTGATGAACTGTGTTTCCATCCTGGTCTTGAAGTCAACTGGTTCAACTGATCAGTGTTCTCTTCTTCATCAAGGGAGGCTTCATTTTCTGAAGAGTGAGTGATATTCTGACTTGAGTTTAGAATGGGACCAGGTTCCTCTTCAGGTTTATCAACCTCATCAGCCTTTTCAGATGAACTTTGATCAGCATTGTCAATCTCCAACTGATCATTTATTTCAGCTTCACTTCTTTCATTTTTATGAGATTTAAACAACTCAATTAACTCCTTTTCATCATTTGATGTTGTCCCTTTCAGATTTCCATCTTCATCAAACACTACATGAATGCTCTCTTCAATGCATTGAGTTCTCTTGTTGAAAACTCTGTATGCTTTGCTTGATGAAGAGTATCCTACGAACACTCCTTCATCACTTATGGGGGCAAACTTTCCTAGATCATCCTTCCCATTGTTCAAGACAAAACATTTGCATCCAAATGCCCTATGATAGCTCAACATAGGTTTTCTGTTGTTGAGTAATTCATAGGGATTCTTATTCAACAAAGACCTTATCAAACATCTATTGGTAACATAGCATGTTGTGTTGATTGCCTCAGCCCAAAAATTTTGTGGAAGATTTGACTCAATAATCATAGTTCTTGCAATATTTACCAAGGTTCTGTTTTTCCTTTCCACTACTCCATTTTGCTGGGGAATTCTTGGAGCAGAGAAATTGTGACTTATGCCATTTTCCAGACAGAAATGATCAATTTTTGAGTTTTCAAACTCAGTTCCATGATCAGACCTAATTCCAGCTATCACTTGATTCAATTTTGTTTGAATCATTTTGGAAAATACTATCAATTCATCTGGTGTTTCTGCCTTTGATCTTACGAACCTTGTACATGTGAACCTTGAGTAATCATCAATTATCACCAGAATGTATTTCTTTCCATTTCTACTTTGAATTTTCAGAGGTCCACATAAATCCATATGCAGTAGCTCTAAAACTCTTGAAGAGGTCACTTGCTTCTTTGACTTGAATGACGTTCTGATTTGTTTTCGTTTTACACACGCTTCACAGACTTTGCTTTCACAAAACATCAGCTTTGGCAGACCTAGGACCAGGTCCTTAGAAATTAGCTTATTCAATAAATATGAGCTCACATGCCCTAGTCTTCGATGCCACAGATCAACATTTTCATTTTGAGCACTTAGACATGTCAGATCATCTCCATGAGATGTTTCTAAGTTTGTCACATACATGTTTTTGCTTCTATGAGCGGTGAGAATCACTTTCTTTGTAGTCAGATTAACTACAGTACACTTTTCAGATGTAAACTTCACTTCATTTCCCTTGTCACAAATTTGAGACACACTCAAAAGACTATACTTTAACCCACTAACATGATATACGTTGTCAATGGATTCCTCAAGCGTTTTTCCCACTTTACCAACACCTAAAATATACCCCTTTTTTCCATCACCAAAAGAGACACCTCCACCTTGAAGTGCCTTGAGTTAGAGGAAGTTTTTTGTATCACCAGTCATATGTTTAGAGCATCCACTGTCCATGTACCAACATTGACTGCTACTCCTCTCACTCACCTGCAGCAAGAATCACTTATTAGACTAGGGAACCTATTTCAATTTGAGTTCCCAGAAGGCAGACAAAGGTTTAATCAAAGTATTTCTTGCCCAATGAGGTAATTTTAGATTCTTTTTGATCAAGGGTTTTTGAGCAGAACCAAGTCCCCTTTTTGAAATCCTTTTGATTGAGGATTTTGTAGCAGGACCAGGTCCCTCCTTTGAAATCCTTTTCTTTTCTGTATACTTTGAGAATTTCATGTGACTCTCTCCAGGCTGTACACTCTCCTTTTGAATGCCCATTTTTACCACAATGAAGATACAACAAATTATCAGACACAAATACATATTTGCTGTGAGGATTGAAAGGAGGAGTAATATTCAAACTTCCTAGGCTCTTTTAGTTGTAATTGCTTTGATTTGTCACATTTGAAAGCAGCTTAGAAGATTTTGTTCATTTAAGAGAATTTTCAAGTTCATCCTTAAGTTTGACAATATCCTTTTCTAAGCTGTTGCTCTTTTCCAAAGCTAAAACAAGATTAGTCTCAGTAGTTTTCAGTTTTTCTTCAAGCTCAACTTGTTAACTACTAGACCTTTCTTTCTGTTTTTCAGGCCTCTCAGTCATCAGATGTAATTATTTTTTAAGTTCTAGTTTTTCAGATTCTAGAACAGCCATTTGATCTTCAATTTTCAACATTTTCTCACCCATTTTATCTCTGTTTTCATTTAAACTTTCAAACTCAGCATTCATGGTATCTCTTTCAAAAGTTAACTCAATCACTGAATCAATCATAACATTAGCTAATGTTCTCAGTTTTTTAAGAGAATAGGTATTCAGATTATGTTTCAAATCAATAAGAGTTACCTTATCCTCATCATCGTCATCCTCTGAATGAGCCATGAAAGCAAACATTTCATTGAATATGGTTTCATCCTCATGAACCACCACCATTGACGCATCATTTGGTTCATCAGAGTCTTCTGAATCACTCGAAGAATCACCCCATGCAGTGAGGGATTTCTTGACCACATAATCAGCAACAGCTTTTCGATCATTTTTATCAAGTACCAGGTCCCTCCGCTTTTCTTTCTCGCCTCTTTGTCTTTGATATTCTTTGTTTTCAGCTTTGAGTAATGGACAATTTCTTATAAAATGTACACCCTTTCCACACTTGTGACAGGTATCATTTGGAGTTGCAGTTCGTGGAACATTTGCTCCCTTTCTAAAACCTTTGTTTTTTCTCACAATCTTCTAAAAACTTTGATGAGATAGGCCATATCATCATCATTACTGGAGTCTTCTTCAAATGTGTATTTCAGCATCAGGGACTTATCCTTATTGACTTCCTTCTTTGACTGATCATAACTTCGGTTCATCTCATGGGTCTTGAGATTTCCAATAAGAGCATCCATTGTTAACACCTTTAGATCCTTTGCTTCAGTGATGGCATCTACCTTGCTTTCCCAGGACTTGGGAAGAATTCGAAGAACTTTCCTGACCTGTTTGCTCATGCTGATGGGTTCTTCAAGATTTCTTAGCTCATTTGTGATTGACAACAGTTTGGTGAACATCTCATGAATAGTTTCACCTTCTCTCATTTTGAAATTTTCATACTGAGAGGTGAGCATATCAATCTTTGACTCTTTTACTTGTTCAGTTCCTTCATGGGCTATTTTTAAGCAATCCCAGATCTCCTTTGCAGATTCACAAGCTAAGACACGATTGAACTCATTAGTTCCTATACCACAGACAAGAAGCTTCTTTGCTTTGTATCCCTTTTCAATCTTCTTCCTATCAGCTTCATCATATTTGTGTCTAGGCTTTGGAACAAGTCTAGCAATTTCACCATCTTTCTCTTCAATCATGGGAATGAAGGGTCCATCTAAGACAATGTCACACAGTTCACTATCTTTAGCCATAAGAAAGTCATGCATTCTAACTTTCCACCAGCTATAGAAGTGGCCATTGAAACGAGGAGGTCTAGTTGAAGACTGACCCTCTTACAGATTAAGTGGAGCAGCCATTCTAGAACAGGAATCACTCTCTTGGTGTTAACCGGATAGAGATTACCTGCTCTGATACACTTGTTAGAATCTGTGTTTCCACACTCAGTCAATGGACCAGGTCCCTTGACTCACTAAAATAAAGTTTCAGTAAGAGAATGCAGTTTAAGGACACAAGAAGTTTTACATGGAAACCTCCTTGCTCAAGGGAGTAAAACCACGACCTGTCTCACAGAATTTTCAAAACAATTTCACTAATCTTCACAAGCAAAAGCAAACCGATTACACAAAATGTGAGAAAAAGTTTTTAATCACACTATCAAGCAATAACACTATTGCTTGATGAGCCTAAGTAGATGTTACTCTACCCACTAAGCTATCACTCTAGACAACTTAGGATTTTCTAAGCAATATAACAGACACTAAACCACTAACCTACTAATGATTTAGAATCTTCTAAGCAACACACAGGTTGCCCACTAAATTAGTTCAACTAACTAACTTAGAATTTCAGATCAAACCACACTGATTCCTTTATAGTTTTAGGATCAGTTTACACTGTAAAATCAGAAGAAAGTATTCCTAAACAACTACACAATGTACGCTTAAGCTTATATTGTTCTTGAATATTTCTTGATCTTGATTTTCTAAGGCTTTGCAAGAGTTCTTGAATGTGCTTTTTCAAGTTGCAAAAACTAAGAAGAAAGTGTTAGGAAAGATGTCCTTTGTATGTAAAGGTCTCTTTCCTTAACCCATGCCATTGGTTGGAGTTTCTGACGTTTCTGGCCTCGTTGGAGATTGTGCACCAACCTTTTGTACTTTCTCTAACTGCAGTCAACTAGCAATTCAGGCTGCGAACCAGGTACCTTCACAAGGTCCCTGTGTTTGTTAAATCATCAAAACTACAAATAACACCTTCCCTTCCCTTCCCTCTTGGATGTCGCCCCCCCCCTGACTCTCTAAAAGAGGGGGCGGTAGGGTGGGGGAGAACAAGTTGTGGAATTATGGTAAGTGGAAGAGAGTTAATACATCAGATGGTGCAAAACAGTTCAGTGTTATGCCATTGTGTAGTTCTATGGTTTCCTTTTTTCGTAAGCTACTTTTGGAAAACCTAGATAAGAATATAGTTGTTGAAGTATCCTCCTCATCTATTGCTATCTCATTCCCTGATCCACTTTTCAGATATACTTGTGAATTATGAGATCAGGAAAAAAGAGGTGCTGGACCCAGTGTCCCCACAGCCAAAGAAATTGACCGGAGAGTGCTCTGTCAGGAGTAAGATTCGATCTTCACAGATTATTCTGTGGGGAAGCACTTTTGAAAGTCTAGATACTGAGTCCAGATTCTTTTGTCAGATCAAAAGTCCAAGTCAGTCAATTAATTGCTCTGTTGCTCATTGCACCGTCAGTGTAAACTGGAAATCCTGAAACTCTACGCACCCCATTTCATCTAATGTTTTACCTAGGGGGGATGATTTCCTGGATAACAAATTCAGTGCTTCAGCTCACTCCAGTTACAAATGAGAGGAATCTTGAACAATTGTAGCTGGCAGATCAACAACGAATGCCTCATTCAAGGAGTCGCTTTAACTTTATAAGAGCTCCAATGTGATGCATGAGAAAAGGAAACCATTTATGCGGAGCAGTTTTTTGCACAAAAATCTGATACATGATGAATCATCTTTTGATAGAGATGAAGATATTAAGTTTGGAACGTAAATACAGATCTAAACAGAATCGCCTTGAATATGATTGTAGTGTTGAATTTAAAGTAGCTGAGGATGTTTATCAGGTTTTAAATCATAAGTCTCCTGGAGGCAAGGAAATATATTTGAGAACTCAGTGCAAGGCACTGCAGAGGTCAAAATAGTTTCAGAAAAGTCTGCATTAACCAAGGGCATTCTAGAAGAATACGATCATCATATGGGCTTCTTTGAACCGACTGCTGAAATATATGGTTCTGTCCTGCCATATTTTAGTGTAGAACCGCGTCTCCTCTGCCACCAGATTCTTTGCTCAGGACCAGGTTTCAACAAGTTAAACCTTACATTGCTGAAAATGGGATTGAACCTTCTGTTTAACATGAAGGTTGTATCACGTATAATTTTAGAAACATGGAACATAATTTCTTTGTTCCTGCCAAAAATAATACACCCTCCGTTTCAAAAAGGATGGCCTAGTTTGACTTGGAATGGAGTTTAAGAAAAGAAAGAAGACTTTTTAATCTTGTGGTTCTAAATTAAAGTTATGTCAAATGTACCAAAATATCGTTTAATCTTGTGGTGATAAACATGCCACGTGGAAAGTTAAAGTTAAAGTATAGCCAAAAAAGGAAAGGGGTCATTCTTTTTGAAACAGACTAAAAAGGAAATAGGGTCATTCTTTTTGAAACGGAGGGAGTATGAGAAAAGACGACTGCTTGTTCCCAAATCCTACAAAATTTTATCTTGATTTGTATGCTTGTTCTAAATAGGATATGGGGCAGTATAGGGGAACTTGATGCTTGGGATGTTTATAGTTCAGGTCCTTCTGAATTCTATTATGACTGAGATGATTTGTCACTTTTACTTTCTCGTGCTGAAGAAAACTTTACGAATTATTTGACACCACGAGCTATGCTCTCCTCTAGGGTGGATGGAACACGGGTAAATGGATTGTTACTGGAAATCAAGGTAAAACAGATGAGCTTATATGGTGAAGAAGATCAGAAGAAGTCATTCGGCTCATCCATTTTACCAAAGCATGGAGATGTTCTTTGCCACAAATGATTCTTCAAGAAAGGCAACAGTAAATAACAAATATTGTTACTGTCATGATGTGCCGCTCATGCCAGTTAATTTGTCCTTGAGTGCTTGTTTGTATTAATAATCAATGATGACAGAAAATGTGTGCAACTAATTAATATTCTTTTCCACAGTGCAGAAACTACAGCGGTAAGGAAACTGTAGCATTCTGCAGAAGCTATCTGCTCAGAGCATCCAAATCAATGTAATCAATCATCCACCCCAAGTTGTGGTGATGGTGTATTCTCTGATGAAAGGTAGGTCATGTTACCAGCTTCGTTTGAAGGGTCAGGTCTCTTTCTGATATTCTCTCCATCAAATAAGTTAGTAACTCACAAAACCTGATAGTTCTTTCTTTAGGCCAAGTGTGAAAATGAAATTAGTTAACATCTGGAATAACAAATTACAAGCTCAAAGGGGAGTGTACAAGTACACACGATGGGGATTAAAAAGAAGGTAAACCATTCCCACCATTTGTTCCTGACCTGAATAAGAGCTGAATTTTCTAGTGCATGAAAACATTATAGATTACCATTCTCTTTCTAAGTTCCTAGGCCGCATAATCTCTTCCAAAATTCCATCTTGCTTATTTTCTGATCTTGTAATAGAATTTTTATGCCTGGCATTTTTTTATTTAAAATCATATCTATATCTATATCTATCTATCTATACTACCTTAAAATCATGAACTCCCTAACATGAATGTTAAATTACTATAATACCTCCAACTTAACACACTCAATTTCTTATATATTTTATATTTAATATTATATTTATATATACTATATTATATTAAATGCGAACACCTTTTTACATTGATGGGTATCTTAATATTTGATTGATAATTTTATTGTAGATTAACTAAGACCTACTTAGATTTTTCTTCTATTTGTTCAAGTGGAATTTTTTATTTTTGATGTTTATTATTATTATATTTGTTACTTTCACCTTTCATCCATGAAATGGGTTAATGGCATATTCATGACAATCCTTTGAGTCCCTCAATTATATCCTATAAAGGATGACATTGGACATTACATTGTATACACCGAAGAGATTTTGAATAACTGGAAGAGAATAAAGAAAGTTGTCATCTCTTATATATCTCTCTACAATGTTTTCTACTTTCTTCTTTCACATTGTTACTTTAGCTTCATTTTCTTATTTTTTGTTAGATTTCTTTAGAGGTGAGTTAATTCCTATTGAAAGAATGAAAATTATTCTACAGATTAAGACTTCGAATTTTATGATTTTTGTCTTTTCACGAGTGATAATTATTCTTGCTTTGGAGACAACAAATGTAAGTTGTATAGCTTTTAAAGTACTTTTTTCTAATTTATTATTTTATTTTATGAACTTTATAGTAAAAAATAGAATTATTAGTTTTACTAAAAGTGTGAAGCAACAAAGCTAAATGTTGGATTTCTAAAATAATCTTATATATTTGTATTGAGTATAACACTCTTTGAAAATATAAAATCTGAAGAATTTGAAGGGTTAATTAATAATTAAATATACTTAATTTAATATATTGACCATATTCATCTACTAAAGCCTCTAGCTACTAGTGAAATATGTAAAGATATTTGTCACTTTGTTTTCCCTCATTCACTTTCTTTTATTTAATTCATTTTATTTCTAACATGAAATTTATGTTACAATTCTCCAATTTAATTTAATATTTTTCTCTTAGTTAAGTTAAGACCCATCTTTACAAGAAAAAAGTACATAAATCTTCCATTACAAAAGAAAGGCTTTGTTGATTTTCTTGAAAATAAAATTTGAGATAGCTGCCATATGAGTATGTGTTCTATCTTGCCTAATATTTCTTATATTTGTGAAAGTTCTCTATATATTTTTCTTAATCAATTATTTTAATTTGTAACTATTTTTTGTTTATCTATTTTTATTCTATTAGTAAATTCGTAAATCAAAATGTACACACATTTAACATATAGTTACTTTCCTTTCACAATATTTCTGGTTTCTTCATCTTTCATATCATATAGGTCATACACAAACATCGTTACAACAACTTCATGCAACTTAGCCTTGGGTACACGTGGAACGTACGTGCCCGGAACTAGTTTCCTAATATGCATCAACAAAAACTCGAAGTTTCATAGTTCTGGGACAAAATTTCAAAATTAGCACCAAAAATGATTTTGAGATATTTTTCATTGTTCCTTTGTCTTCATTTTCATTTGTATTGGAACAATAACCCGGATATGGATAGAATGGAAAAGATTCAAAGGAATAAGGATTAATATAGCAGGCTTACTAATTTTGGGTGTGTTGCATAATTGATGGATTGATTAATTTTTCTTCTCCCAGGGAGGCGGTGGAGGAGGAGCGGGATGCTATAAATGTGGGAAAGAAAGGCATTTCGCAAGGGAATGTAGCTAGGGAGACGACTATAATGCGGCAGAGATTGTTGTGATGATACGGTGGTTATGGGAGATTAATTTTCTTCTTTGACCAAAAAAAGAATTAATTCCATTCTGCCATTATATTAAATGTTTGTTTACTTTTTTACAGATTGCCATGAATTATGACTATTAGTATTTGGTTCACACCCTTTTTATTTCTTATATTTATTAGGATAAATAGAAGTTTTGTTTTGAATATTTTGCCAATGTGGCTTATCTAAATGTATACTACATGCTTTGAAATATTATGATCAAATGTGTGTTGTCATTCCATCTTTATGTTATAGATGAAAAGTATCTCGTAGTTAAATGATCTATGAATATCTTTTTTTCTTCAAGAAGGAAGAAGAGTATGTATTTGAGAGTAGGTTAGGTGGGAATTTTTTTTTGGAACTTTAGTGAAACGGATGAAGTTAGTTGACATAGCATGTCCTCTATGGAGAAATCCTCAGCATTCTCTCACATTGAATGGAAGGAGTAGAAGCCACACTGGATCTTGAATCAGTGATTTACTACCATCTGTAACTATTTTAGCAGCTTAGTGTAGTGATTCCATACATTGGTGCTTTTACGGAGTTTACATCGCAATAATATTTCTTTTCATAAATGTACTACTGTTAATTTCAAAAAGATGTAGACTCACTTTATCCTGAATAGAGATCTGTATCATGCATCAATTATAGTACTCAAACGTCGTAGGACCGGAACTTCATACGCAAATGGATGAAAACCCCTAAATCTGAATCAATTTTTCCTGTCGTCAGCTTTCCCATCATGTTAGAATTCCTGAAAAATCTGGTAACTATTGTAAGATTTTCTTATCCATATTTAAGGAAATCAAAGAAGTCATAGTTTATTCAAGAAATTCAAGAAATCTTTCTTTTCTTTATTACAAAATCAACAATTTGTTTTTACTTATTTAAGGGGAGAGGGGATGAATGCCCAAGGATTTTTCTGTCAATGGATTTTTCTTGAATAATTTCACAAGTGTTGTTTACTAGTTCTGATTAAATAGGTTTTAATTTCTGTCGGGGGTTTTCTTGAATGATTTCAGCAGGGTTGTTGAAGAGTTGTTTTAAAATAGGCTCGAATTTCTGTCTGGGATTTTCTTGAATGATTTCACCAGGGTTGTTGAAGAGTTGTTTTAAGACAGATTCGAATTTCAGTCAGGGGTTCTCTTGAATGATTTCACCAGGATTGTTGAGGAGTTTTAAAACAGACGCGATGTTGGTGCCACCAAGATGTACTAATTTACCCTTTCAAGGGTTTTCAGTGGCCAGTGTTTTTCTTGAAGCCCCACTCACCTAAACCTAAAATCAAGTAGTGTAATTATAAGAAGTTAAGTATTTTTGAACGAAGACACTCAATTGTGCAAACTTCTGTAAATGCCCTCAGTGACTAATTTCCTTTACATGGTCTATGGACCTTTGTTTGCTTTGATTATCAGGTAAGAGAATGGGAAATTATATGGTTTGCCTCTTCTGATTTTGTTAATGTTTTGAGGATCTATGGGTTGCTGCTTAGAACATCATAATTATGTGAGTAACAATGGGAAGTCGTGCTTTCATTCACTTTTAATCCCTTACTCTATGGTTGCACCTGCAAATTTGTGTGTTGTTTGCAAAATAGGAAGTGACCTGGGAGGAGTCTCTTCATTGAATTCTTATGTTACTGTCTTTTCTAGTTGGCACGATGAGAGCATATACTTTATATGAAATTGATACTATTTTTTCTTAGATGCTCCTTTTTAGTATCATAATTTTCTTTATACACAATTCTTAGTTCTTTTTTCAATGATATTTACCTCCTTATAGGATTGTCCTTTTTATTTTCTTATGCTTATAACTTGTGTACTCCTAGTTTTAACCCAGTTTCAACTTTGCACCCGGTGTACCTGCTATATATATATATATATGGATGACAATGGTAAGTTTTAGTTTCTTTGACATTGTTTTAATGCATTTCGATGTGCAGAAATTTCTACTCAATTTGTATTTCACTTTATCACTTCTTTTGAACGATCTGGTGTCTCATGAGATGGATTGGTGATATGGACTTGTGCTGATGGGAGAAATATATTGTAACATCACATCACCTATTTTTTTTGTAATGACGCTATCGTGCATAATTTATTTTGGGTGTCAACTATGATGTTCATAACTTGAAATGATTGTTTAGTCTATAGGATTGCGTGCATTACTCAACTGATAGGCTGGTTGACGGTTTGTGTACATTAATATCTTTTTACAGATGTTCTTGAATTTATTGTTTTGTCATTTCACTTATAATTGGGAGAACTGGAATTGCTATACACAACACAAACTATTGATGCTTACATTTTGTTTCTGCTTTTATGGTAAGATCTTCATGTACATCACTTTCCTGGTGCTTCATTTGCAATAAAATGCTTTCTTTACCTGTACCGCTTCCCCAAGAGGGGTAGGCAGGTGCACAGAGGATTTGATTATTTATTCTTGGTGAAGTTCACCTGGAACATACATATTGGTACTTAAGTACTTTTAGCCCAACTTATGCAGACAGTATATGTACAGACGGTATATGTACCTATATCTTTCATCTTCTGTTACACTTCCTTTTTGTTTGACCATTTTAACTATGGTTTCATATGCTTTCGTAATACCTGCAAAATCAAAATACAGCCATTCAGTGCTTTCCCAAATCCCAGCAAGCTTTGGCTTTAAAGGAGAGGCTTTGAGCTCTATTTCTTGAGTTTCTTTCTTGGAAATTGTTACTGAAACTCATGGGCAGCCATTATTTGTTAGGTTTTGAAGGTAAAGTTCTTTTAAGTTTTAGTTGGTCTTCGTTCCTACCATTGTTTACAGGATGACAAGTGTTTGTACCTTAGAATTGATGATTTTAGACAAGATGTTGGTACAACATATAATTATGTATAAGCATACCTGATACATGTGTCAACTGTTGTTTGCTAATAAGGAAATATCTAGGGATTTTTCTTTTTTGTAGTCACTGTTCTGTTCTGTGATTTGATTGCTTGTTTGGTTTGCTATAAAATCTGGAAGGCCAAACAGGGTCTTGCATTCTCTAAATTGTCTTTGTTAAGAATCACCCTTATGCATCCCACTGTCTCCTTCAAAATTGTTGATGTTGAAAGGTCATCTTTGATAAACCAGTAACTTAAGGATATTTCATGTCTGGTTTTTAAGATCTTGTTCATTTGCATGTAGTAAGGGTAGCCTGCTTTTCACAGGTGCTTCTCCTTCTCTATTGTCGCTATTGCCCAGTGGGTTTGGACTTCTTCTGAGACCATTAACAAATTGCGTGCAAGTGATGGTTAATTCAAGCTATCAGGATACATCTTAGGTCGTGATGTTTATATAGTGTAAGTATACAAGCATGGATAAATCAATGTGATTATCTTTTGTTCTCTTTGTTTCTTTTATAACCATGGTTTAGTTGGTAGGTCCTTCAGTATTTCTGTATCCACTTATTTCAGTATATTGTCCTGACAAAAGAAACAGAAAACTAATTCTTGATTTAACTTTTACTTTATCGGATGCTTGTTTTTCACAATGTATTTGTTTTCCTCGACCTTCGTAATGCAGCTATCAATTCAAGATTTGTTTCCAAAGGACCAATACATAAATTACTCAGAGCATGTTGGGATTTGCTTGATTTAAGTGATTTTAAGTATGAATAGCTTTTCAGTACTTTTGGAGTATTTGGAGAATTCTAGAAAGGGCTTAAAAACACTTAATTTTAAGTTAAAATGTTTAAAATAAGTCAAAGTCACGAGTTAGAATTTCTAATTTATGGATTTTGACTTCTAAGTTAAAATTAAAAAGACTATTCAAACCGGCTCTTAATATCATAGCGATGAGTTTTGACAGTACTTCTGACATAGAGCAGCTATGTAGATATTGATGTATCCATTGTTTTTGTTGTACCTAAACTGACCAAGATCTTTATATGATTAGACTTTGGATCCTTCAAAGACTTGTGAAATTTAAGATGAAATTTTTGTAGGCATTTATGATTTAATTTTTTTGTAGGGTTTGGAAACAAATGTGAATCTATGGTTTTATTTTGTAAAATTGAGTTTGTTTTGTAAGAATTGATTTGCATAGTTTTCTATGAAGATATTTTGTAACACCTAATCAGTTTTGGAACTTCAATGATGGTGAATTTAATAGGTTAATATTGGCTAAATATAATTATTTGTTACTAATCGTAAAGGATTTCATAGCATTTAAAATGACCTCCTTACAGGCATGGCCCTTGCTTCACAGTTGTTGCAGGTTGTTATTTGAAGTTTTGATGATTTGACAAACTCAGAGACCTTGTGAAGAGACCAAATTCATTGTGCCAATGTATATACAACTGTTAGGTCTTTATTGACAGGGGGAAGGAAACATGGAAGAACATGTAGACACTGGTGTATTGTTTGTCATCATCAAAAAGGGGAAAAATGTTATTTGTAGTTTTGATGATTTGACAAACTCAGGGACCTTATGAAGGGACCTGGTTCTTGGCTCAATACGCTTTTTGGCTGCCAGCTGGAGAAAGTACAAAAAGTTGGTGCACAGTCTCCAACAGTGGCAGAAGTGGCAGACGCGGCAGAAACCTCAGCCAATGGGATTGTTTTACGTTTTGTGACCTTTCTACATAAACAAGACATCCCTATATTCACAATCAGTTTTTGCTACTTGAAAAGATCTCAAGAACTCTTGCAAAGGTTTACAAAAGGAGTGAAGAAACATCCTCAAGATCAACTCAAATCTGAAAGAGCTGGAAGCTTAGTTGTCTTAGAATTATTTCTTCTGTGCGTAAATTGTAAATCTGTTCCTCCATTTATAAAGGAGTCAGATAGTTGTTTGATCTGAAATTCTAAATCATTAGTAGGTTAGTGATTTAGTGGGCAGTCTTTGAGATTGCTTAGAAAATCCTAAGTTGTCTAGAGTGATAGCTTAGTGGGTAGAGTAACATCTACTTAGGCTCATCAAGCAATAGAGCTATTGCTTGTCTGTGAGATTAAAAACTTTTTCTCACATTTTGTGTAACCGATTTACTTTTACTTGTGAAGACTAGTGAAACGGTTTTGGAAATCCTCTGAGACAGGTCGTGGTTTTACTCCCTTGAGCAAGGAGGTTTCCACGTAAACTGCTGGTGTTGTGTTCTTCATATTGTTTAATCTTCTGCACTGTTGCTGTGTCAAGGGACCTGGTCCATTGACTGATAGTGGACGCACAGATTCTAACACAGGTAACAAAATATAATAATCTCCCTATGTCGATTTCCCTGCCACTCTATCTGTTTAAGTAAAACTACTGATCTTCCCATTATCTCGGTATTCTTCCATCCATTAATAAAGAAAGTAAGGAAAATTAGAGAACTAAGTCAAGGGTTATGATGCTTTTTTTAATTCTAACATTTATCTTTGTTGAACATTACAGTCATTGTCATGATCTACAGTATGCTGAAGATGATCGATTTTGTTTTGGAGAATTGTGCGGTAGGTAATGATTGTCAAAATATTCATTGAAGTGTCATTTCAGCTTTGTGTGTGTAACTTACTGAATTATCAGGTCATATCTTGAAAAATGAGGACAAGAACCTATCTTGATTCTGAGCAAGAATTTGTATGTTTGTTTTAATATTAGGTAACATTGCTTTTAAGTCTTGCGTGGATGTCTTGAAATTCTTTATAATAGGTAACTTTGATTTTTGAGTCTTTAACTATGCTTTTTCAGGTCATACCTGAAATTGGTTACCAATTACTACACAATTAGGCTGACCAAGTTCAGAACTTGGGTTTGATCTGAAACAATCATTCTGAGACTTCAAGATCATTTACCAGGTAAGTTACAATCTTTGTTTAGATTTTCATCATACAATCAGTCCATTGCACTAAATTTTGCAACATTCATTAAAGTTAAACTAAACTCTGAGCATGAAGTTAATATGTTTTGGTTAAAGCAGAAACTCCTATCTGTTTTGCAAGCTGCCAACATCAGCCATGCTTCTTGCAGTAACATTCTGTAGTACTTGTATCTGTCATATTATACACTGAAAACGTTAAGTACATGCAGACCATTTGCAATTGTGTCTTAGAAGTGAAAGGTGTTGTAGTTGTTAATACAAGATTAGTTGCTCACCAACATTCTCAAACCTTTTACTACATTTTATAGTTTGTTCTCTTCAACATTCATTTTTATCCCTCTGAAGGATATATGACTGTCTAAATGTGGACAACAAAGCCTGAAAAACACTTATTCTTAGGCTAGCTATTCCATTATGAGGTATCAAGTATATATCAGTTTTGTGCTCCGTCTTGTTGAAAGCAAGAAGGATTTTTGAGGGCTTAAGCCTATCAAGTGTCATTTATGTGCATTGTCTCTTAAGGTCCATTTTATGTTTTAATTGGGTTGAGTATAACAGGTGAATTATGAATTGTAACTTATAAGGAAGACTTTAATTGTTCTAATACCATCTGTAACAAAACAATACTACTGGTTCTCTCTTTTCTGAATTATAAGACCTTGAAACTTGATATCACCCAACTTAATTAGAAAACTATTTATGACATCAGTAGGAAATACTCTGCTAGCTAACAAGATTCTCTTAAATGTTTTTCGTAAGAAAATGATTGTTTTCATTATAATATGGTTTCATGTTAGTTGCACGTTAATCTGACTGATGTTGATCTGTTAGGATTTATTCAACAAGTTAGTCCTTCTACACAAACTAGATCTCATATTTTACTCCATGTAAGTCTAATTTTTCTCATGGTTTCTTCCTTAAATTCTGTGTCATGTTCTCTGAATAATATATTTGCAACCCACAGATCGATCATCAATAGTACCCCATCAGTGAATCGGGTCCTGAATAACAAGCCTTGCAAGATTAAGTAAATATTTAATTTATGAATTTAGAGCTATCTTGATGCTCTCTCCCCTTCACCCACCCCTACACAAGGAAAAGAGGAAGATTAGGGAATTAGAACCATAAGTTATTTAAGATATTTTTCTTCACTCCTAATTTCTTTGTTTTCATTTGTGTTGAACAATAACTCCGACATTGATAGAGTATATTGGGGGTGAAGCATAATTGATTGATTGATTCTTGATATTGCCATTCTAATTATTTGTTTATTTATTTATTTTTGTAGGTGTAATTATGTTTGGAGATGCATTGTTGCCTTCAGAATGTTCTCTCATTGTTGAGGAGTTGAAGAAGACTTTACTTATAATTGACTTACATACTTACTTCTAAAACTATACTCTGATCTGAAGTAAAAAATATTGATTTACATACTTCACTTCTAAAGTTGTACTCTAATCTGATTGATCTTTTTGTTTGCATACATAATCTTGAAGTTCAAAGAAGGTCTTGCATTCTCCAAAAGAGTCTCTGCTAAGAGTTTCCCTTGCCCATCCCATTATCTCATTCAAAATTGTTGATGATGAAAGGTCCGTCTTTGTTACACAAAAAGATAAATTTGTTCATTTGCATGCAGTGGAATGAGGATGACTTTCTTTGCATACATACTTCTCCTTCTCCTTGCCACTGTTGTCCAGTGGATTTGGGATTCATACGAGTTCTCTTAAAAAAATTGAATTTGAGCGTTGGTGCATTCAAGTTTTCAGGATACATAACTGGTCCTGATGTTTATGTAGAAGGTTTACAGGCCCAAATTGATGGATAAAAAGATGTGATAGGTAATCTTTTCTACACTTTGTTACCCTAAAACCACTTTTTAATTTAAAGGTCCTGATGTTTACACACTGAAGGTATATAGGGCCCAAATTGATGGATAAAGAGATGTGATAAGTCATGTTTCTGTGTGTAATAGGAAATACTCCATCCGTCCCAATTTATGTGAGGGTCTTTGACTAGGCATGGAGTTTAAGAGTAAAAGAAAGACTTTTGAAACTCCTATTTAACTTGTTTGGGGTTTGGGAAATGATTGTGAGTCTTTGGTTTTATTTTGTAGAATTTAGTTTGCGTTAGGTTTTGTTTTGTGAGAATTGGTTGGGTTGTTTTTCTGTAAATCATATTTCAAAACACCTATATCGTTTTCTTGAAACTCTCATGTGGGTGAAATGAATAAGTTAGAACTCTCTAAACACCATTATTTATTATGAATCGAAATATTACCAGAGGACCTCCTAACAAGTATAAGGCCCTTGCGTCATAATAGTTCTCGGAGAACAAAATTCTCTCCCATTGATTATGGGAGAACAATGCAAGACCATGTGTCTAGCTTATTTTGGTTGCAACACCAAACAGACCAATGTTAATAATGACATGTCATACTGATGAAATCGGGGTACACTGAAGACAAATCAATTCATTGCGTACAGGCAGACTCATAGTCAACAAGATAGTGAAGTATCAACAAACCCTGTTAGACTAAGGATAGAGATTCAACACCCAATCCAAGAAAAATGACCATCGGAGGGGATTTGGAGTCTTCTTCTTCACTCAAATAGAGCTGAAAGTCAAGAACGAATATTGGTAGTAGCGCCGCAAGTACAGATTGAAAGCACGACACGAATGGCAAGCGCATAAGATCAGGTTTTCTATCTTTCCTTTCCCTTCTTAGACAGCGAATTAAGTAAATTTAGGGGAGAGGCACGAACTTAAGGAGTTAACTTAAGCTTGGTCGATAGTCGTTCCAATCCTAATTGGTTCCATGATCTAGGAAGTCAATCTAATCTCTCTTTTGGTCAAAAGCGGTATAGGCTGTGAATCAAATCTGTCTGTTCTCAAACCAAATTAGCCATCTTCTTTTATATTTGTCGTATAGTGGATCTCCTCTCTAGAATGAATCCAGGAGATTTTGATCCATGTACTCTGTTCTGTACTCTAAAGATTTGACTACTTCCAAATCTCTAATCAAGGCTTGCTTCCTAGGATCTAGTCCAGATAATCTATCTATGATCTTTCCCCTCAAGCTAGTTAGGGAACTACCCTCGCTCCACACCTTATCCTTCGATCCAAGCTACGAGGCAAAAAGGCAATCTAACTTAGAGGCAGCAGTCATTCTTAATTGATGTAGCTTCATCGTTTGTTTTGGTATGATGAGACACATAACAGTAGCAACCAAATCTTCTAATCTATAGGTCTTAGAAATATACCAAGGTGATTGCCACAAAATCGAGAGGTAGTAAACACGACCTCTTCTACAACTTCATTATAAGTACTCAAACAGTACTTGCCGCCGAAATTGTCACTCTTTATGCACTTACCTAAGTTTCCATTTTTGCAAAATAGGAGGATAGGCAAAAATCTCAATTTCAATTGAAAGAATAAGTTGAATGAAAATTTGATTCATCTATAGGCAGACAACACTAACAAAGATAAACGGACAAACATATAAAAGAAACTGATTCATCATCTATAACATCTATCTATCCCGCAATTCCAATCAACCGATTCATTGTGTAACTCTTGGGTAAACTATAAACTAATAAGAGTTGTATCGTCTAACTTCATTCGAAAATAAAACTGGAATTTTAAAGTATCAAATTCGAAAATCTTTTCTATTGTTGATTATTTCTTAGATTCTGTTGAATTGTATCGAATCCATTTTCTATTTTAAAGCGAACACTTATAAAACTAGAAAACTTTCTATTTTTTCTTTAATGTAAGTTTAAATCATTAGATTCAGTAATATATATGATTGAAAAGAAGAAAAAGTTATTACACAATTGCTTGAAAAAAATCTTTTTTTTTGGGATTACTAATTGTTGTATTGTATTTCTCATTACAATGTGTTTGCTGCTTCTAAGACTGTCAGGTTTTCCTTTTTGAACTTAGACTTCAAAGTTTTCCTTACCCGGTCATTTTTGCTTCTTTAAATGTATATCATAGTCTTTTTGTTCAAATTGCATTAATTTTCATAAATTTTGATATTTGCTATATCAATCTTCTTGGAGCCTTGCTATCTTTAGAAGATTTTGACATCCAATTGTATATTGATTTATTGAGTGGGATCTGGGTAGAGCAGTGACTAATATTCTCAGGAGTTTCAAACTTGTAGTTCAATCTGGGTCATCTGATTCACCAGAATTTTTTTAGTTATTGAGAATGTGCCCTACTAAAAAAATTTAGGTTGATCTTCACTCTTCAGCTGTGGAGGTTGGAAACACAACTTTGACCTATTCAATATGCTAATGTTGTTGATGTTTGGTATTATTCTAGAGACTCAAGAGCTTTCGAGGATACTATTTTATGTATCCTTTGAGTCAAAAGGTATCGACTTACCTCCTTCAGTTAAGAGTTACTGAGTTAGTGCCTTTTCTCTTCTTTGAAGTAATAAAAGAGATATATATATATTAATGACATGGATATTAGAGGAGTTTGCTTCATTTGAACACTTCTTTATGAGAATTAAAAACACTGCTTCATTTGAACACTTTAAAGCTACTTTAACGTTCTAATAGACAACAATTCTAATAAATACAAGAAATTATTAATTAGAATGAGACGACTAAGGAAAAGCAAGAATAGGCTCTGAGGATGTGACAAAATTTCAATATTTTTCTTTACTGAGTGGAGGGAGTGGGAGCTCATGTAAACAGAAGAGTACGTTTAGTTCTTCTTAGTTTTCGACTTCAGACCATGATAGATCAAACTTTAGAGCTGTTGCACTTGTTAGGATTACTAGATTTTGTTTCACTGATTACTTTGTCTGATAATGTAGACTTTTTGATATAATCTGGATTAGGAAGCTATTGGCTTCAATGCCATGTTATTTATTTGTTAGAAATGCTGGTCATCACCAGCTCATAATTTCTACTTTGTTTGTGTACCATATGTAGGTAAAGAGAGGAGTGATTTGAGTTATTATCTGAAAAAGGAAAATAAAAAGAGGTGTGTGTGGAGGGGGTGTGGGGGTTCTTGTTTGTCTATTATAACATGTCAATTGTTCATTTTATTCCATGTTAGATGTGCAATCGAATTTCAAGAATATGTGAAACATTTTTTGTCCCTAGTTAGCACCATTGATAATGCTTCTGTTAATGTGATAAAGCTATTTTGATGTGCTTTTTCGGTGAGAGCAATTGCACTCGACATATTTATTCAACACCACTTAGGATTCATTGTATTTGAAGTTATTTGTACATGTGGCTTTGTCCATTCCACATTCCCTTTCGTTCGCTTTTAGTTGTAGCCCCCACCTGTTAGGTTTAGCAAAATGTGAATGGGAAAAGAGAAATAGAACAAAATGGAAAAGTGAGGGAACCAATTTGGAGGGAAAATGAAAAGTCATTTGCAAAGTGCAAATGAAAAGTCATTTCTCACATATCGGTAAAATAAAGGAAATTGTTGTCCTTATATTAGGAAACACTTCATATACTTCTTAAAGGGTTAAGAAGAAAATGCTCCTTCGCGCTGTTGTCATCGCTCGCTCGGCCACGACCTCGGCTTCTGCTTCTGCTTTGGATCCGTCAAATGATGTGATTGATTGATAGAGTTTTTGGTCTGAACAGACACGTTTCTTGCTGAAAATGGCTATAAAAAGAAAGTCATTTTTCGTTTTCAAATACTGAAATATTTTTTTCTTCTCTACATACATTTTCTCTCATAAACTAAAAGTGTCGATCGACTGAGTCTGTGTGTGTTTTGTTACTGCTCTTACGTTTGCTGAAGTTATTAAAGTTTGACGTACCAGTACTTCTTTAACAGGTTAATCTATTTTATCTTGGGAGAAATTAATTTGTAACCTCGGGTACATTGAGAGGATTAAATTTCTTAAGGAGATACATTGGTTTCTGTGGACTAATATTGAAAGTGTTTTTCTGTCTATTTCATCTTCTTTATGTTTCTGTAATTTTGACTAACCCTAATACAGGTGATAGTAATCTTAAGAAATTTAATAGTTTCTGTATTTGAGGTTTTTGGAGATTAAAACCTTTATGGTTTTCTGCTTTGTTTGAATTTTTATAATTAATTCGATTAACGATTAAAAGAACATAAAAACTTTATCGTTAAATAAAAAACAATCAGTGTAAAGATTTATTATTTAATGTAAGTATTTCATATACTAAAACCGTTTGTAATTTGTGACAGAAAAATGACTAATTCAAGTCAACTAAATACTGGAATAGTGAGTGCTGCAAGAGTAAGTACTGCAACAACATCGGTGGCACACAATCGTTCAACTACTGTCGTAGCACCGACTGAGAAACCTGCAAAGTTTTTTGGAGTCGACTTCAAGAGATGGCAGCAAAAGATGTTCTTCTATCTCACTACGCTGAGTCTGCAGAGGTTCATTAATGAGAATGTTCCTATTATGTCGGATGAAACTCCGCTTGGAGAAGGATTCTTGGTAACAGAAGCATGGACACATTCAGATTTTTTGTGTAAAAATTATATTATGAGTGGCCTGCAAGATGATCTGTACAATGTGTACAACAATGTCAAACCTCAAAATAACTCTAGGATGCTTTAGAAAAGAAGTACAAACTAGCGGATGGCGGAATGAAGAAGTTCATTGTGGCAAAGATTCTGGACTATAAGATGATAGAAAGTAAGACCGTCGTCACCCAAGTTCAAGAACTGCAGGTCATAATCCATGATATCCTTGCTGAAGGTATGAATTTATTTAATGTCTATGTTAGAAATATTAAGTTTTTTCTTATTACTCACATAATCTTTAATGTAGGATTGATTGTGAATGATGTATTTCAAGTGACTGTCATTATTGAGAAGTTACCTCCATTGTGGAAGGACTTTAAAAACTACTTGAAACATAAATGCAAGGAGATGACTGTTGAACATCTCATAGTAAGGTTGGGAATTGAAGAGGATAATGAGAATGCAGAAAAGAGGTCACATGGTAATTCAACAATATCTGTAGTAAATATTGTTGAAGAAAATCCCACAAAATT
Organism: Solanum sitiens; assembly: GCA_016801875.1. NCBI lineage: Eukaryota > Viridiplantae > Streptophyta > Magnoliopsida > Solanales > Solanaceae > Solanum > Solanum sitiens. The sequence goes on along the minus strand of JABWTJ010000089.1, from coordinate 337,066 downwards.
AAAGAAAATAAAGGAAAACATCTGGTCGTAAAAGCAATCCTCCTAAGAAGAAATTCAGTGGAAGCTGCTTCAATTGTGGAAAAGGTGGTCATAGGGCTACTGAATGTCGGGTCCCAAGAAGGAAAAAAAGAAGAAGGATCAATCAAACTTGGCTGAATCCAAAGAAGAAATGGCCAATCTCTGTGCAATGCTTTCAGAATGTAACTTGGTTGGAAATTCAAGTGAATTGTGGATAGATTTTGGTGCCTCATTCCATGTTTGTACCAACAAAGAATTATTTCATCATATACTCCAGTACCTACAGACGAGAAGTTGTTTATGACAAACTCCGCTGTTGTAAAGGTGGAAGGAACTAGCAAGGTCCTATTAAAAATGACATGAGTCAAGATGGTGATTTTGAACAGGGTCTCGTATGTTCCGAAATTGCAAAAATAAATTAGTTTCTATTCCAGTTTTGACTAAGAATGGATTCAAACGTGTATTTATTTCTAATAAACTAGTAGTGAGTAAGAATGAAATGTATGTTTGAAAAGGTTACCTCACTGACGCCCTTTTCAATCTCAATGTAATTGCAGTTGATATGAATAAAGATTCTGCTTCTTCTTACTTGCTTGAGTCTAAATGTTTATGGCATGAACATTTGGGACATGTTAATAACAAAACCTTGCGAAAACTGATTAACTTAAATGTTTTGCCAAAATTTGAGTGCAATAAATCAAATGTCAAATTTGTGTTGTATCTAAGTATGCTAAGCATCCTTATAAATCTGTTGAAAGGAATTCAAATTCTTTAGAACTGATTCACACTGATATTTGTAACATGAAGTCAACAGCATCACGTGATGGGAAAAGGTATTTCATAACTTTTATTGACGATTGCACTAGATATTGTTATGTCTATTTGCTAATAAGTAAGGATGAAGCAATATATGCATCTAGGCAATATAAAACTGAAGTTGAAAATCAGTTGGATAGAAAGATCAAAATGATTAGACGTGATAGAGGCAGAGAATATGAATCTCCATTTGCAGATATATGTTTGGAAAATGGAATAATCCATCAAATTACTTCTCCTTATACTCCTCAAACTAATGGGATTGCGGAAAGGAAAAACCGAACATTAAAGGAAATGATGAATGTCGTCCTCATAAGTTCAGGTTTACCACAAAACTTGTGGAGAGAAGCTATCCTTACAGCAAATTGAATACTCAATAGAGTGCCTCACACAAAGACATATGTTATTCCATATGAGAAATGGAAAGGTAGAAAACCCAATATGAAATATTTCAAAGTGTGGGGTGTCTAGCCAAAGTCTAGGTTCCTATACCTAAGAGCGTAAAATAGGGCCTAAGACTGTGGATTGTGTATTCATTATATATACCACAAACAATAAGGCATGTTGATTTTTGGTCCATAAGTCTGAACATCCGGTTATTCATGATAATACGGTAATGGAATCAGATAATGCCGATTTGTTTGAACATATCTATCCGTATAAAACTAGACTTGAGTCATCTAGGGGAGGGTGTAAACAACCCCAAGAAGAACCAAAAGAGAATGAAACCAATGAAGAGAGTCCAAGGCGTAGTAAACGTCAAAGGACAACTACTTCATTTGGATATGATTTTGTAATATTCCTTCTTGAAAGTGAGCGTCAAACATTCAAGGAAGCAATGTTGTCTAGCGACTCAACCTCTTGGAAAGAGGCTGACAATAGTGAGATTGAATCAATCCTAAGCAATCATACCTGGGAGTTGGTTGATCTTCCTATAGGAAACAAACCCTTGGGTTCAAAATGGATCTTTATAAGGAAGATGAAAGATGATGGAACTAATGACAAATATAAAGCAACACTTGTTGTCAAAGGATTTATACAAAAGGAAGGTCTAGATTATTTTAACACATACTCGCCAGTGACTAGGATAATATCAATTGGGATGTTAATTGCTCTAGTTGTAGTATACGGTTTTGAAATCCGTCAAATGGATGTGAAAACCGCCTTCTTAAATGGAGAGCTTGAGGAAGAAATTTACATGGAACAACCTGAGGGTTTTGTAGTTCTTGGTAAAGAAAAGAAAGTGTCCAAACTTATTAAGTCACTTTATGGATTTAAGCAAGCACCAAAACAATGACATGCAAAGTTTTATCAAACCATGTTGTCAAATGTATTTAAGAATAATGAATGTGATAAATGTGTTTTAATTAAAGATACTTTGAATCAGGAAGTCATTGTTTGTCTATATGTTTATGACATACTGATAATGAGCAAGGACATTGCCAATATAAAATCTACTAAGAGTATGGTCGCTAGTAAGTTTGATATGAAAGATCTAGGAATTGCTGATGTTATATTGGGAATTAAGATTCTCAAAACTTCTAACGGTCTAGCATTGTCTCAAACTCATTATATTCAAAAGGTACTTGAAAAGTTCAAGTATTTGAATTTCCAAAGGGCAAAGACCCCAATTGATGTGAATCTTCATCTTGCAAAGAATAAAGGTGAAAGTCAGTCTCAATTTGACTATGCCAGAGTATTGGAAAGTTTGATGTATGTAATGAATTGTACACGACCAGATATAGCTTGTGCTATCAGTAAACTGAGTCGATACACAAGTAATCCCAATCCAAATCATTGGTTGGCAATGAAGAGAGTTTTGAGATCTAGATGACACTCAAAGTTATTCTTTGCATTACAACAAATATCCATCAATTCTTGAAGGATACAGTGATGCAAATTGGATTACTGGGTCAACTGAAACAAAATCCACAAGTGGATAGGTTTTCACTATTAGTGGAGGAGCAATATCTTGGAAATCATCCAAACAAACTTTTATAGCTCGCTCTACAATGGAGTCTAAATTCATAGCCTTAGACAAGGCAGGTGAAGACGCTGAATGGCTCCGGAATTTCTTAGAAGATATTCCATTTTGCCACAAACCAGTGGCCCCTATATGCATACACTATGATAGTCAAGCTGCATTAGGAAGGGCTGGAAGCGTTATCAATAACGGCAAATCTCGTCACATAAGACGAAGACATAACTCTGTTAAACAACTACTCTATAGTGGAATTATCACAATTGACTATGTAAAGTCAAAGGATAATGTGTCGGATCTACTTACAAAAGGCCTAACTATAGAGGGAGTTGAGAAATCATCAACGGGAATGGGACTATGGCCGAGAACAAGTCATCGTGGCGGTAACTCTACCTAGAAGACTGGAGATCCCAAGATCTAGGTTTAAGGCGATAAAACAAAGTTATTGATAATGGTTCAACATTGTCAAAAATTATTTTATGGTCCATTCTCATGATGAGACAATGTTCAGTAACAAGGATAAATGTATAAGGACGTTTTAATGATTTCTAAGCTTTATCCGGGGTATATCAAATAGTGTATATACTGGATACCACATTAGAAACCACTTATGTGAGTGTGAAGTGTAAGACGCTTCAAGGAGAATCCAGTAACTCCAGTTCTCTAAGCACTTACTAACCGATATGTGTTCATGGATGAAACGAACAAATCAATGAGAACTAAGAATAGTTCAAGGGTTAATTGTGTGACTTATGTTTTCTAGGTATACACCAAAGCTCGATGGTTCAAATATATCAAATCTACCGATTGACCGAGTATATCCGATATATGTTCACTAAGGAAAGTTTAAAGGGAAACCTACTTATCCAGATGTGATTAATCCTTACTTACAAGACACACAAGTTTTTCATGCATATGTTTTAACAATAGTCATTCCCCATTAATGTGGGGGATTGTTGTTTTAACAAAATGTGAATGGGAAAAGAGAAAAAGAAAAAGTGGAAAAGTGAGGGAACCAATTTGGAGGGACAATGAAAAGTCATTTGCAAAGTGCAAATGAAAAGTCATTTTCCCTATATCGGTCAAAGAAAGAAAATTGTTGTCCTTATATTAGGAAACACTTCCTATACTTCTTAAAGGGTTAAGAAGAAGATGTCCCCTCGCGCCGTCGTCGTCGCTCGCTCAGCCTCGGCCTCGGCTTCAGCTTTGGATTTGGATTTGGCAAATAATGTGATTGATTGATAAATTTTTTGGATGGCGCAATGGAAATTATTTGAAATTAACATGCAACAGTAATAAAGATCTGATTTCTAAAAGTCATTTTTTCCCAAAAGACACATCATTCCGAAAAGTTGTGATTTTTCTCAAAAGACACAACCTTCTGAAAAAAATGGTGTGTGAACATATGTGTCTGAACAGACACGTTTCTTGTTGAAAATGGCTATAAAGAGAAAGTCATTTTTCGTTTTGAAACACTGAAAAAAATTTCTTCTCTGCATGCATTTTCTCTCATAAACTAAAATTATCGATCGACTAAGTTTGTGTGTGGCTTGTTACTGTTCTTACGTTTGTTGAAGTTATTGAAGTTTGAGGTACCACTACTCCTTTAACAGGTTAATCCGTTTTATCTTAGGAGAAATTAATCTGTAACCTCGGGTACAGTGAGGGGATTAAATTTCATAAGGAGATATAATAGGTTTTGTGGACTCGGATTGAAAGTATTTTTCTGTCTATTTCATCTTCTTTCTGTTTCTATATTTTTGGCTTACCTTAATACAGGTGATAACAACACCTCCTGACTCTCTAAAAGAGGGAGGTAGGGTGGGGGAGAATTTTTTTTGGAAATTTGGTAAGTCGAAGAGAGTTAAACATCTTGCAAAACATTTATGTGTTATGCCATCATGTACTTGTATGACTTCCTTTTTTTGTATGCTACTTTTTGATGCATAATCTCTAACCTTGCCATTCTACATTAACACACACCCCAAACCTACTCTAGACACATCAAAATACACCATAAAATCTTGAGTAACTTCCGGTAAGGTCAAAACTGGGGCAGTAGTCAACCTCTTGTTCAACTTCGGAAAGCTTTCCTCATAAGATTCATATCATTGAAACTTATTTGTATTTTGAGTCAACTTGGTCAAATGAGACGAAATAGATGCGAAACCCTCAACAAACCTTCTATAGTGGCCAGTCAAACCCAAGAAACTCCTTATATCAGTTGGAGACATGGGTCTGGGCCAGCTATGAATTACTTCTATCTTTTGGGTATCAACTCTATTCCCATCACCGTAATCTATGTGGCCCAAGAATGCTACAGACTTAAGCCAAAACTCACATTTTGAGAACTTAGCATATAACTCCTTATCTTTCAAAGTCTGAAGGACTATTCTGAGGTGACTAGCATGATCCTCTTCATTCCTTGAATAGATTAGCATGTCATCAATGAACACGATAACAAACACATCCAAATAAGATTTGAATACTCTATTCATAAGGTTGATGAATGTTGCAGGAGAATTTGTCAACCCAAATGACATGACCAAAAACTCATAATGCCCATATTTGATTCTAAAAGTTGTCTTTGGAATGTCGCATTCCCTAACTTTCAACTGGTGGTAGCCTTATCTGAGGTCAATATTGGAAAAACAAGAAGCACCCTTAAGCTGATCGAAAATATCATTTATCCTTGGAAGAGGATACTTATTCTTTATGATAACCTTGTTCAATGTACAGTAATCTATACACATTCTAAGGGAACAATCTTTATTTCTCACAAACAAGACTGGAGCGCCCCAAGGTGAGACACTCGGTCGAATGAAACCCTTATCTAACAGATCTTTCAACTATTCTTTCAACTCTGGTGGTGTCATTCTATATGGCAGAATAGAGATAAGATGAGTATCTGGAAGAAGATCTATACCGAAGTCTATCTCTCTCCGGAGGAACTCTGTGAAGATCATCCAGAAAGACTTTTGGAAACTCTTTTACTACTCAAACTAACTGAATATGACGTATCTCAACACTAGAGTCATTAAATCATACTAAGTGATAGACACACCCCTTAGAAACGAACTTCTTCTCCTTAAGTTACGAAATGAAACGACCCTTAAGCACTGTTGAACTGCTTTTCCACTCTAATACTGGCTCATTTGAAAACTTAAACTTGACTACTCGAGTTGTACAATCAACTGAGACATAACAGGCATGAAGTCAGTCCATACCAACAATGAAATCAAAGTCTACCATGTCTAACTCAATTAAATAAGCCATGGCACTCTTGTGATTGATGGAAATGGGACAATCACGATAGACCCTACTAGAATCAATTCACCAACAGGTGTAGAAACATTGAATGGTTCACTAAGTTGCTCAGGAATAATATCAAAGTTCATGGCAACATATGGAGTTACAAAAGATAAACTCGCTCCTGGGTCTAGCAATGCATAAACAGTAAATTCAAAGACTTGAATCGTACTAGTGACAACATTCTCTTGGCGATTGATGAGAGTATACAAGCGGTTTGTTCCCTCGCTAGTACCGAAAGTATCTACCCTAGGTGCATCCCTTCACCAATTGATGAGGACTGAGATCTATTGCCCCCACTACCATTTCTCGTCTTATTCTTTGGACACTCTCTCACCGCAATTGAAATAACTAGTGGAGCCCTTATGACAAACACCAGAGTGGTTTCTACCACACTTAGCGCAGGCAGGAAACTTATTACCCCCTTGCGCTACACTACCCTGTTAATATGCAGGTGTAACTTTGGAACTCTAACCATAATAATCACTCTTGTTCTTAGGTACAGATGCACTAGCAGATGATGGGGCAGGACCCTTTTGTTTTTGTTGGAAGGATTATCGGTTGGCATTACTTTTCTGCTACCGGACTCATTCCCTGTCTTAGCCCTCGTGTTCTTAAACTCCTCTCTGTCCCTTAACTTTTTCTCATCATCAACCTCGAAATGTCCATGTCCCCAATAAGTATTGTTTCCAGGTCCTCTTTGCTTGAAGAAACACCCAATCAAGGCAACAAACAGACTCATCCTACTTATCATGTCCTTAACTATTTACCGAGCATAATGAGATAGTTGGGTGAATTCAACCCATACTCATGCACACTGAGAGAATCCTATTTAAGTGTGAGGAACTCACATACCTTGGCCTCTTTCGGTTCTTGGGGAATGAAATGCCCCAAAACGTCCTCCTTAAAAAATCCCAACTCGCAGGTGGTGCATCTTCATCTCTACCCTCTTTCCACTGATCGGACCAAGTTCTAGCAATAACTTTGTAAGCAGATAGTTCAACTCTCTCGGTGAACATGCATCACCTCAAACACCTTTTTCAGTTCTTTAGTGAAGTTCTATGGATCCTCAGTGGTGCTTGAACCAGTAAAACTTGGGGGATTCATCCTCAAGAACTCACGAATCCTTGAAGTGTCGTCCCCTTCTTGTCGAGCTCCTCCTTGATGATTAACCTGATTCGCCATAGCCTGACTCAACATCTTAATTGTCTCTCTGAATTCGGCATTAGTGACTTCTCCCTGGAGTTTCACTTCAGGTGCATTGGGTACCCCTTGTTCTCCAACGTTCCTTCTAACTAGGCGACCTCTTGCTGCTCTTCGTGGAGGTATGGGTATATGAAAACACGTGCATGCACAAAGTAGAGAGAAACTTTTAGCGATAAACTGTAACACATGAAAGGAATATGAAACAAGTGAAGTGTTTCCTAAATATTGCAGACTCCTAATTATAGATATGGCGCGCTTCACACCGATAAATAGGACTCTACAGACACGGCTTCATAAACTTCCTAGGACTCTTAAACTCTGTGCTCTGATACCAAAAGTTTCACCCCTCGAGCCTACATTCTGGACGTGGCCAACACTCGAAGACCCTTGGCCTGGATTACTTAACTCAGTGGAAGATGTCAAGCAATATCTATAATGATCAAACTTAACTTAACTGATAAAGCATACTGACTGAGAATGTTCTATAGATTTAAAACATTCATCTGGGCAAAAGTGGCAACCAAGTCTAAAAAAAGAAAGAAATGGAAAGAATGAAGGACTAACATTTGATTGTCTATTTATGAAGCCTTCTAAACTGCGTTGGATGTTGGGACAGACCCTACAACAACCTAATAAAGAAAATAATGAAAAACAAAACAATAAAAGAAGTCTTTCGGAATGCAAGTAGGCTTACTAACTGACTCTAGAGTACTCAACTGGATCAACGGTGCGCCAGATGTCGATCCTCGTTACCTGCGTCTGTATCATGATACAATGCAGGCCAACAGACATCGGTACATTGAATGTACGAGTATGCAAGTTGGAATGCTAAAACAACTTAAGCTTGAAAAGAGTAAGAAGGACACTTAGCTTGGCTCTCCTCAACTCATGAATATCATAACTCAATAATACTGACTCATTTCAACAAAAGCAATTTAAAAACAAGTGCAATATGAAGAAAAGTTGTTTGAAAACATGTTGTAAACTTTGAATGTATACAAGGATACAATTGACTCTGAGATGTATGTAGAAATACAAATAAACTGATGTATATATATAAACACATTTAATTTCTATGGGAGTTTGTCTAACAGACAACCATCACTTAAGAGTTATAGTAATGATACATCGATCTACCTTATGTTGCCAGCGCATCGTATACCCAGCCAAGGTATAAGACTTGAACTGTCTAATGGATCCACTAGTATACTATGAAAATGGTTCATCTAAAAAGTATGACCCTGTTTTTACCCATGGTTGCTACATGGTTTGTGGGGGCTTTGGGTTGTTTGAAAACTCTCTTGCATATCGGTGCTTAATAATACTCCCAAAATATACTGGATCTTATGTTTTAAAAACATACTTATTCTGTGATTTGAGATTAGTTCTCAAAAACATAGCTCAAGGGCTATCTTGGAAATCTCAGTTTTTGTGCTTGCTTTATTTACAAGCTATTTTTGTTTTTTTGAAAGCTAGCCGAAGGCTATTTGGACATCTCAGTTTCCCTTTGTTTTAAATGTTAAAACATTTTATACTCCTTTAGGAATATTTAGTCCCCATATACTGCTTTGAAGATACTCTTCACTTTGCTTTGAGCTGAACTCAAACTTAAGTCTTAAAACGATATTGAAAACATTTTTGAAAGTCTTATGAAACTTGAAATTAACTTCTTTTTCTTATTTTTACTCTTTACTCAACCTGATCTTTATGTCTTAAAACAAGTTTAAAGTATTTGTAAAAGACTTCTTGAAAGGACTCTAGGAACTTTCTAGACTTGGTTCTAAACTTTCCTTGAATTTGAAGTTATGGATTCAAGGTTGTAATTCATGCTTCTGGATGATTTCTTTCTGATTAGAAGTCATTTAGAGTATTTAGAATCATTAGGAAGTGTTAAAATACTTTAGAAAAGCCTAATCGGATTGAATTATGAAAATTTGGCGAAAAACGCCAATTTCGGCGAGCTCAGGCGCCAAGCTTCAAATTCCGCCCCAGGCCCTGTAGCGCAGATGGGGCGCGCCACGCCTGACTTTGCCCAGGTGACGCTTGACGAATTTCTCAACTCGTTTTCTGAAAGTAAATTGTTCTTTTTCGATTACTTTTTTCAGATTCACTTATATTTCAGAAATCCACATCATATATACAAGGGATCCAACCCAATGAATTCAAGAATAACACTAAGATCATCAAAGAACTCTGAAATCTCAACTCAAGTTCAAGAACGAAAGCAATTCAAGAACAACATTCAAAAATCCAATATTTTAGGAATGAAATCACGCTGAATCAAGCATGGTTGGCACGTGGGCGAACGAACCCAGAGTTATTGAAGACTCACATACCTTGATAGGGATAACCCCCAACGAATTCCACTCGCAAAGCTTGACGTTCTTGGCGAATTCTTGACTTCTCTCTCTTTCTTTCTTCTTCTCTCTTCTCCACGCCCTAAGCGTAATTCTGACTTTTGCAAACTAATCTAAGATTTCTTTTTACCCCAATAAACTCCTAAAACGAAATAGGAAATTAATTTGAGAAAAGACTAGTTTGCCCTTTTTCAGATTGGGACTTTCCTCAATCTAACAACCCAACTTCCGAAAGGCATAACTCACTCATACTATATTGAAATCGCGCAAAGTTGGCTTTGTTCGAAAGATTATTCTGAGATCTTTCCAACCATATTTGGATCTACTACTAACTCATCCTAATCTAGGAGTTATGGTCGTTTTAAAATGACAAAAACTTACTTTCCTAAGACAAATATTCGTGTTTGCAAATGTACAGCCTTTTTAAAAATGTTGAGATACATATTCTTGGAGCAATTTCCTTTGGTCTTAGTGAAAAGTTTCACGAGTTGAATATTTTTTTTAATTTAGCTTATGCAGATTGTTCCATGTCTTGTGCTTGAAAGAGTGAAGTTAGTCGAACGTTGCATCTGATTAGCTATAGACTGATTTTGATTTCCCATAAGGTAATGGTGTTGTAGCTTTGTCTGATTTTGGTGTAAACACTCGGTGCGGGTTATTGGATTTTCTACCACAGGGATCGACTGAATACTTCCTCCTGGCAGGAACATTTTTCCAAGATTCAATCCTAACTTGGCTGCTCATCAGCTAATGCCTTCTTGAGTTGTGTTTGTGCTAATTGCTTTGTGATCTTTTATCTCATCACTTTGTCATCACTAGTTTCCAACTCCAAAATATAGTTTAGGGTTAGTATGAAACAAGATTAAGCTAGTTTGTTTTTGTTATCAATAAATTGAACAAGTAGGTGGGTCTAAAGTATCTTTAATAATAACTTTTTTCACACACTAAAATTTGCACTAAAAAATAATTCATCCAATTACAATAACAATGTATCTATTGAAATCAATTAACTCGGAGTTTGAAAGTAGAATGCTCATTATTTATATCAATATCTATTCGAGATAAAAAGTCTGTTTCGGAGAGATTTTCGTTTTAAGCAATAAAAGAATTAACAAAACAAAAAGCAGGCACACAAAAAAATTATTGAGTCAAAAACTTAAAATGAGAATAAACTGTACTCGTTAAATAAATAGATATTAGAATAAAAAATTAACAAAAAAAATTAATGTATCATGGCATTTCTTTTCGATATTAATGTCGGATAGCATATTGTACAATTGTATGATCTGGTAGCATTTACTTTGTGGTGTATTTTGGAGGATTAAAAATATATATTCACATTTCAAATGGTGGTAATACTCACGTATATGAAAAATATCTAATTTGTTGTTGTGTCAAGTGCAAATTATTTTACTAGTTTAAGTTAAATAAAAATCATATTAATATTTTGGAATTTTAAAATGTATAAAATATCAATTATTAATTTTATAACTAAGGATTTAAATTTTGAACTATAAATTGGAGAAGTTAAAATTTAAGCTATATAGGATAATATCAAATTTCACAGTATGTTTGGATTTGTAAATAGACTCTGCTTATTAAAAAGTTTAAATAAAAATATTAGAATTATAAATCTGCAAAAAAATTACTATATTTGAGAGTATTAACTAGTATAGTAAATAAATACATGTTATATTATTTTATTTCCGCGTGTACGCGTTTTGGAAAGCTATAAAAGAGAGACAACCTGCTCAACTGAAAATTTCTTACGCTAACATCACAAGTACGCCATCAGGGTGATCTCCGTTCAAAACCGTAAACCCCCCGTAGAAGTTATGCCGCCGATCTAACTGCTTCTTCCATCCATTAAAAGGAGGAACTCAGAGAACTTGATGTTGTAAGGTTTTCTTGAATTTCTCACATGCATCCTTTTCAAGATAAGTCAAGCCCTTGTTGTTTTTACATTCGTATTCGTAGAAAAAATTAAAAAAATTTAGTTTTCAAGAAAATACTGACATTGCAAATATCAAGGAATTTCAAGAAATTAGGTTGTTATTATCGGAGTGTATGTTAAGGATGTTCAAGAATTGAATAATGTTGTGGAGTTGTTCTTGAACTCTCCAACGGCACAACTTAAAACAAAAATTAAGCAGTTTAACTATACGACTTTGTGATTCGTAGTAATTTGAATGAAGAAACTCAATTGGACAGACTTCCATAAAGGTTTGTGTAATGTCACAGAATAGAGAATATATGGTTCATCTTTTCTGATTTTGTCAATGTTTTGTTGGCTTTCTTAAAAGGAAGGGACCGGTGAGCTCTTTGATGAATTCTTTATGTTCCTTTGTTAAGTTCTTTTGATGATGAGGGTATATGCTTTATATGAAAATTGATACTATTGGTTCTCTTCTTTAGGTTGATGCTCCATTCTAAAATCATAATTTTTCTCCTGAAGAATATTCTTATAGGAGTATCAAAACTCTCATTCCTTTTTTCCATGAGACTTACTTGACTGTTCTTCTTATGTTTGTTTGTCTATAAGTTGTGTATTCGTACTTTGAACTTAAACCAACTTTCCACCAGATATCTGCTGCTATGGTATAGGGATCTGCTATGTGACTGTTTCTACATCTTCTGTATATGCTTCCTTTTTTGTCCAGTCATTTTATCATGGTTTCGTATTCTTGCTTTACACCAGCTACATCAAAATACAACCATTAAGATGAATTGCATGCTTTCCCAGCAAGTTTTTGTCTAAAGGAGAGGCTCTGAGCTCTATTTCTGGCGTTTCTTTGTTGGAAAATGTCACTAAAACTCACTGGAAGCCAAATCGATATTGTAGGTTGTTCAGGTAAGATTCTTATAGGTTTTAGTTCTTAACATCCATTAGAATAGGTGTAAAGCTATTAACTTGGTCTTTAATCTTTCCATTGTATACCGGACGACAAGTGTTTGTACCTTGGAATTGAATATTGTAGACAAAATGTTGGTGCAACAGGTTATTCCGTATAACCCGTTCGAACGAAGAAAATGCACTCCAAGTACTTCTAGTTTTCTCACAATTGAAACAAATAAAATACATTGATTTATATATACTTTATACTTTTAAAGTTGTACTCTGTCCTTCCTGATCTTTTGGTTTGCATATATAGTCTTGGAAGTCAAAAGAGGATCTTGCATTCTCTGCAAGAGTCTTACCTAAGAACCACCCATGTGCATCCCAATGTCTCAATCAAAATTGTTGATATTGAAAGGTCCGTGAAAATAAGATTACTTACTTGGCCATATGTCTAGGCATGCAAATTACTGTTATGCTAGATCCATTCTTGGGTTGCAAGATGCGAACAACACAGAGTTTGATCCCAACACTCACAATCTTTGGGTAATTTTTATGCCGGGAGTTAAGTTATGATATTTCACCTTCATCATGAATTTCCCTCATGATCTTCATGTGTTTGAGGTTTAATTTAAGCAGCAGCTATATTAATCTGTCGACCAAGTTCACAGGGTTCAAAAGCACATATGGGTGTACCATGTGTCTTGGATAAAGAAGAACGTATTTTCAAGTCAAAGATTCTAAATCTGCATAACTAGAAGTATTTCCTTTCCTCCAACCTCACTGCATTGGTCGTATCTTGATTTGTAGCCATTTTGGAGGACTTTTCCTATTGATATTACAAAGTGGCTAAAGTATATTGTTTGTCAGATGTGGAAATTGGAGCTTTGTAGATGAGAGGCACCGTCACAGATATGAGATTCAACACTTTTTTCTCATTAAATTTTGAATTGTGATTTCACTATTGCACGTCTAGGTGGATTGGTTTAATAATTATATGTGGACCATAAGATGTGATGTCTTTCGTAAGGGATGCAAGCTTAGAACTTGTCCTGTGCTATGTAGGTGAATCTTGATATGGTGCAGCAATTTGAAGATGATGGCCTTTCTTTCCCTGGCAAAGATGAACGTGATCGGAGCATGGAGGTAAGCCTCTTATATAATTGAAACTAGGTAAATTTCCCGCGCTTCGCGCGGTGGTGAACTACGTCAATAATCTACTTCTGAACATTTGAGAATATAAGTGTTTTCGAGAGGGTACAATCCTATGATAAAATTTCAATAATACTTTATCCAAAGAAGATATGAAATGTTTTATAATCTTAAAACGTAGAAGACTTGATTCTAAGTGTTTATGGATTTTGTTATTAATTCTTCATTTTACTCTAGTTGTTCATCACCAAAGTCTTCTCTAGTTCTTCATCACCAAAGTCTTTCAAAAAGATATGTAATTGTTTCATTGTCTATATTTGTATTTTCAAAAAGTGGTACAAATATTTTATTCTTCAAATGCGAGAGCTTTCTCCTATTCAAGGCCTCTACATACAAAATCTAAATATTATACATCTTATATAATTAGTTTGTTCTTGATAACTTTATTAAAATATAAAAACACATCTCTTGGATTTCAATGAAATAACGTATGTCGCTCAAATAATTTGGATTAAATGATGTCTTGGCAAGTCCCTTATCAAAATCATATGCAGTTGATGACACTACTTTGATAGACAAAAGACATATTGTTTTGTTTATGTTTCGATCATTATGTTTAAAACTTTATTTTTTGGGACTTTTAATCTAAAGTTTATAAGGAGATAATTGTTTCTTTAATATTTCATTAATATAGATTCATCCTATTTTGAGGGGTTCATTGAATCCAATGCAACATTTGAACCCCAAACGTTTGATCAAGGTTGAGAACAAAACTTATCATCCCACTACATTCTTTTATTATTTGGATGTCATTAATCGATTGAATGCCTCGATAAGATAGAAAGTTGAATAAATAAAACTCCAAGGTACTGTGGAACCACCTAGCTTTTGAACACTCAAAGTCCATTCTTGGACATCTCATGGATCTTTTAGCCAATGAAAACTCTATAAAGATCAAAGCCATTTATTTTACAAGATTAAAAATTTTAATCTACATGACACCAATAGTCTAATGATTTCATTAAACTCTTGATTAACACATTTTTACTTCAACATAATGATCAAAAGCATAAATATAAACCACAAAGTTCAAAACATGTACTCAAAAATAAAAATTATAAAATAAACATAAATTAATGACTGTAAAAAACATACCAGGATCTTTAATAATAAAATGAAACATAAAGGAAAAAGTCGACCTCACTGAATGCACATTGTTTCCTGAAGGAAATTAATTCATTATAGTACCCCGAGGTTTAAAGGAATAGATGCTCTCAGGAAAAAAACAATTCTATTCGCCAGTGTGTTGATACAAAAATAATGGTGTCAGTGAGCCGCTTAACAGGAGCAAAGTGCACAAATATTTAATTGTGCAGAAGAAGAAGAAGTTCAGAATTTTCCTTGTATTAAAATGAGGGAAAATCTCTCTATTTATAGACAACAAATGGTAGTGTGAATAAATGCTTATTGTGCCTTATCGTAAAGGTCACAACTCTTTGGACAAGTCACAATTCAAAAAAGTCACAATTTTTGTTTATAAAAGATGCAACTTTTCATAAAAGTCACAATTCTTCGTTAAAGTCACAACTCTTCATAAAAGTCGCAACTCTTCATTAAAGATGCAACTCTTCGTAAAAGTCAAAAATTTTCATAAAAAGTCACAACTTTTTGTATAAGTCACAACTTTTCATAAAAGACACAACTTTTCATGAAAGAGAAGGCTAATTTAGGAAATAAATAAGTTAAAAGGGAATCCTGGTTTGTGGTTGCGTCACATAGGCAGGTCTAGGATTCTCTTTTATATAAATATCTGATATGAAGTCATGATAGATATTCGTAGTGTTGTTATTAGTTTTATTATAATTATGAAGTCATTGAATGGGAAGATGTGGAGTTTTTCTTGTTGAAGGCCCCACTGACACAACTCTAAAAAAACAAGTAGTTTAATTATAAGAAATTGTGATTTGTAGTATTTTGAACGAAGATACTCGATGGGACAGACTTTCATATACACCCTCAGTGGTCATTTTCTTTTACATGGTCTAGAATTTTTAATTTTGATTGTTCCTTAAAACTTGAAAATTGTGTCAAGTAAGAGAACGGGGGAATTATATGTTTTCTGATTTTGTTAATGCCTTGAGGATCAATAGAGGTGGGCTGCTGAGAAATATGTCAAGTCATTCTTTAATGCAATTTTAATCGCT
This sequence comes from Solanum sitiens, assembly GCA_016801875.1. Taxonomy (NCBI): domain Eukaryota; kingdom Viridiplantae; phylum Streptophyta; class Magnoliopsida; order Solanales; family Solanaceae; genus Solanum; species Solanum sitiens. The sequence goes on along the minus strand of JABWTJ010000089.1, from coordinate 321,187 downwards.
TAGAGTAGGTACAGAAAAGGCAGTGATCCGTTAAACTTTTCAATGACTTCTAATGTTCCTTGGTTTTCTACTTCTAAATACTACGACATATGCTTGTTATTCTTATAAGTAGAGTACTCCTAGTTTGAACTTAAACCAGTTTCGATCAGGTAAATATTGCAATAGGAATTGGGACCTGCTATGTTAAGGTGGATAACAATGGTAAGTGTTAGTTTCTTTGACATTGATCTAATGCATTTGATGTGCAGAAAGTTCTGCTCATTATATTACTTTAATCTGTAGTTATACCTTCTTATTAAGGATCATCTGAAGTTGTACTTTCTTTTGAAGGATCTCGTGTTTCATGAGATGGACGGATGTCGATGGGAAATATATTTGGTGATCCTTTTGCAAAATGTTGAACTTACATCATCTGTTTTATTGTATTGATACTGCTATACATAATTTCTTTTGCCTGACAACTATGATGTTCATAATTGAATGATTGTTATAGTTTATAGGATTGCATACATTACTCAACTAATAGGTTGTTTGATGGTTTGTGTTCATTAGTATTTTTTCACCGATGTTCTTTTATTTATTGTTTGCGGTTTTATTTGTAATTGGGCAAACTTGTATTGCTGTACACCACAAAGTTTTGATGCTTATTGTTATTTGAAGTTTTGATGATTTGACAAATACAGGGACCTTGTTGAGGTACCTGGTTCTCAGCTCACTATGTTTGGTGACTGCCAGCTGGAGAAAGTACAAAAAGTTGCTGCACAGTCTCCAACAGCGACAGAGGCGTCATAAACCTTAACCAATGGCATCACTTTAAGGATGGTGACCTTTCCATACAAGGACAACATCTCCATACACTCTTGCCAGTTTTTGCAACTTGAAAAAAGAAAAATCAAGAACTCTTGCAAAGGATGAGAAAATTAAGAAGAAGAAATATTTCAAATGATTCAAGCTGAAGTGAAGATAACGTGTTTGTGTTTAGAAGTATTCTCTTCTGGTCTGATATTGTGAACTGATCCTATCATTATAAAGGAATCAGTGTGGTTTGATCTGGAAACTCTAAGTTAGTAAGTTTAACTAACTTAGTGGGCAACCTGTGTGTTGCTTAGAAAATCCTAAATCATTAGTAGGTTAATGGTTTAGTGTGCAGTCTGTTTAGATTGCTTAGAAAATTCTAAGTTTTCTAGAGGTGATAGCTTAGTGGGTAGAGTAACATCTACTTAGGCTCATCAAGCAATAGAGTTATTGCTTGATAGTGAGATTAATAACTTTTTCTCATATTTGTTGTAACCGGTTTTACTTTTGCTCTTGAAGATTAGTGAAACGGTTTGAAAATCCTGTGTGACAGGTCGTGGTTTTACTCCCTTGAGCAAGGTGGTTTCCACGTAAAATCATTGTGTCATTAATCTGCATTCATTTACAGTTATTATCATTTTATGTGTCAAGGGACCTGGTCCATTGACTTGTAGTGGACGCACAGATTCTAACAAGTGGTATCAGAGCAGGTACTCTCTATCTTCTTAACACCAAGAGAGTGAGTCCTGATCTTGAATGGCTGCTCCACTTAATCTAGAAAAAGGTCAATCTTCAACTCGACCCCCTCGATTCAATGGCAAGTTCTATAGCTGGTGGAAAACAAGTATGCATGATTTTCTCATGGCTGAATATAGTGAGCTATGGGATATTGTCTTGGATGGACCATTTATCCCAACGTCTGAAGTAAAAGAAGGTGAGATCACTCGAGTTGTTCCAAAGACTCGGCAACAATACAGTGAAGCTGATAGAAAGAAAATTGAAAAGGGTTACGAAGCAAAGAAGTTGCTTGTCTGTGGTATAGGCGCTGAAGAGTTTAATCATGTCTCTGCTTGTGAATCTGCAAAGGAGATCTGGGATTGCTTAAGAACTACTCATGAAGGGACTGAACAAGTAAATGAGTCAAAGATAGAAATGCTTACCTCTCAATTTGAAAACTTCAAAATAAAAAAGAAGGAGAAACCATTCATGACATGTATACAAAACTTTCTTCCATCACAAATGAGTTGTGAAGCCATGGAGAACCCATCAGTATGAGTAAGCAAGTTAGAAAAGTTCTTTGAATTCTGCCAAAGTCCTGGGAAAGCAAGGTAGATGCTATCACTGAAGCCAAGGATCTGAAAGTCTTAACCATGGATGCTCTTATCGGAAATCTCAAAACACATGAAATGAACCAAAGTCAAGATTTGTCAAAAAAGGAAGCCAAGAAGGACAAGTCTCTAATGCTGAAACTCAAGCTTCAAGAAGATTCCAGTGAAGATGATGATATGGCATACCTTACCAGGAGATTTCAAAAGATTGTGAGAAAAAATAAAGGTTTCAGAAAGGGAAGAAATTATCCTAGAGCTGCAACAGCCAGTGACACCTGTCACAAGTGTGGAAAGGTTGGGCATTTTATAAGGGATTGTCCATTACTCAAGGTTGAAAACAGAGAATATCAAAAGCCAAGAAGTTAGAAGGACAAGCGCAGGGACCTGATACTTGACAAAAATGACCAAAAGGCGGCAACTGACTACATAGTAAAGAAGGCTCTTGCTGCGTGGGGAGATTCTTCAAGTGAGTCCGAAGATTCTGGAGAATCTGGAGATGTATCAATGGTGGTGGTTCAAGATGAGGAACACGTATTCAATGAAATGTTTGCCTTCATGGCTCAGTCAGATGAGGAAGATGATGAAGATAAGGTAACTCTTCTTGACTTCAAACAAAATTTGAATACCTATTCCCTTAAAAGATTGAGAAGATTAGAAACTGTGTTGATCGATTTTGTGATTGAATTAACCTGTGAGAGAGACTCCATGAATGCTAAATTTGAAAGTCTAAGTGATAATAAGGAAAAAATGGATGTGAAAATGTCAGTCATTGAAAACCAAATGGTTGTTCTAGAATCTGAAAAACTAGAACTCAAAAACCAATTGGATTTAATGATTGAGAAATCTGGAAAAAGAAAAGGAGAGTCTACTAGTTTACAAATTGAACTTGAAGAAAATTTGAAAACTACAGAGACTAAACTTGCTTTAGCATTGGAAAGGAATAGCACATTAGAAAAGGATCTAGTCCAGCTTAAGGAAGAACTCACTAATTCACTTAAATGGACAAGATCCTCAAAACTTCTTTCAAATGTAACAAATCAAAGCAACTACAACAAAAAAGGTCTAGGAAGCTTGAATATTACTCCTTCTTACAATCCTCACAGTAAATATGTGTATGTGTATGAGAATTTGTTGTGTTTTCACTGTGGGAGAAATGGTCATTTAAAAGGGGAATGTAAAGCTTAGAAAGAATCGCAAGAAAGATTGTCAAGTTATAGAAGACAGAAAAGGGTATCAAGTAGAGGACCTGGTCCTGTCCAAAAGACAGAGATAAATAGAGAATGTAAATTACCTCACTGGAAAAGAAAAGCCTTGATAACCCCTTTATCTGCCTTTTGGGAACCCAAGTTAAAGTGGGTTCCCAAGTCTAACATGTGATTCGTGTTGCAGGTGGGTGAGAGAAGTAGCAGTCAATGTTGGTACATAGATAGTTGATGCTCAAAACATATGACTGGAAACACAAAAAACTTCCTCTCGTTCAAGGCATTTCAAGGAGGAGGTGTCTCTTTTGGTGACGGAAACAAGGGGTATATACTAGGTGTTGGTAGAGTTGTAAAATCAATTGAAGAATCCATCGAAAATGTGTATCATGTAAGTGCATTGAAATACAGTCTTCTCAGTGTATCTCAAATCTATGACAAGGGAAATGAAGTCACGTTTACTTCTGAGAAGTGCACTGTAGTCAATCAGGTTACAAAGAAAGTGGTTCTTACTGCCCAGAGATGCAAAAACATATATGTGGCAAATCTAGAAGCATCTCATGGAGACGATCTGACATGTCTTAATGCTCAGAGTGATAATGCTAATCTATGACATCAAAGTTTGGGTCATGTAAGCTCGTCTTTATTGAATAAACTGGTGTCTAGGGACCTGATACTGGGTTTTCCAAAATTCAAGTTTAGTGAAAGTAAAGTATGTGAAGTTTGTGTCAAAGGGAAGCAAGTCAAATCATCTTTCAAGTCAAAGAAACAAGTGAGTACTTTAAGAATTCTGGAACTGTTGCACATGGATTTTTGTGGACCCCTGAAAATCCAAAGCAGAAGTGGCAAGAAGTACATTTTGGTTATTGTTGATGATTACTCAAGATTCACGTGGACAAGGTTTCAAAGAACAAAAATTGAAACACCTGATGTGCTAATTGTGTTTTTCAAGATTATTCAAAATAAACTTAATCAAGTTATAGCAGGGATCAGATCAGATCATGGAACGGAGTTCAAAAATTCAAAATTTGATGAATTATGCTTAGAAAATGGTAAGTGTCACAATTTTTCAGCTTCAAGAACGCCTCAGCAAAATGGAGTGGTGGAGAAAAAGAACAGGACATTGGTGAACATTTCCAGAACCATGCGTATTGAGTCTAATCTACCTCAAAATTTCTGGGCTAAAGCAATCAACAATGCATGCCATGTTACTAACAGATTTTTGATACGATCTCTACTGAACAAAACTCCTTATGAACTTCTCAACAATAAAAAGCCAAAGTTGAGTTATCTAAGGGCGTTTGGATGCAAATATTTTGTCTTGAACAATGGAAAAGATGATCTTGGAAAGTTTGATCCTCGTAGTGATGAAGGGATCTTTGTGGGGTACTCATCATCGAGCAAAGCATATAGAGTCTTCAACAAAAGAACTCAATGCATTGAAGAGAGTGTTCATGTGGTATTTGATGAAAACAACAATCTAAAGAAACTGGAAGTGAATGATGAAGATTAATTGTACGAGTTGTCCCAAGCTCAGAAAATTCAAGGTGGCAGGGATGAAGTACTTGAAAATCTGGAGACAAATGATGCTGATCTAGATTCATCAGAAAAGTCAGAAGAAAATGACAAGTCAGATGACAGACCTGGTACCATGCAGAACACACATGAAGAAATAAATCAATCTCCAGAAAATGATTAGTCTGAGGATGAAGAAGATAAAGCAGATCAACCTCAACCTTTGGTGTCTAGGCCAGCGTGGAAGCATAGTTCATCACATCCACTTGAAAATCTCATTTCACCACTGAATTCTGGAGTGCATACTAGATCAAAAACAAGAAATCTAGTTGCATTTTCAGCTTTTATCTCAACTATTGAGCCTAAAATGTAAAAGAGGCTCTGAGTGATGCAGACTGGGTAAATTCAATGCAAGAAGAACCACATCAGTTTAAGAGAAGCAAGGTATGGTACCTGGTACCAAGACCTGCTGACAGAACTGTTATAGGGACCAGGTGGGTGTTCAGAAATAAACTTGATGAGAATGGCGTAATTACAAGAAACAAATCCAGACTGGTTGTTCAAGGGTACAATTAGGAAGAGGGTATAGATTATGATGAAACATTTTCTCCAGTTGCAAGGATCGAGGCTATCAGAATTCTTATAGCCTTTGCTGCTTTTATGGGTTTCAAGCTGTATCAAATGGATGTCAAAAGTGCATTCTCAAATGGAGATCTGAAGGAAGAGGTATATGTTAAGCAACCTCCGGGCTTTGAAGATGTTGAACTACCAAATCATGTTTTCAAATCGAACAAGGCATTGTATGGTTTAAAGCAAGCTCCCACAGAATGATATGAAAGGTTGTCAAAATTCTTGCTGAAGAATGGATTCAAAAGAGGGAAAATTGACAACACTATGTTTCTGATGAAAAGGGAACAAGAACTGCTCATTATACAAGTATATGTGGATGATATTATTTTTGGAGCTACATCTGAACTCTTGTGTGAATAATTTGCTGCCTTAATGGGAAACGAGTTTGAGATGAGCATGATGGGTGAATTAACTTTCTTTCTGGGACTGCAAATCAAACAATCATCATAAGGTACTTCAATTAGTCAAGAAAAGTACACAAAGGAGTTGCTGAAGAAATTCAACATAATATTCTAAACCTATAGATACTCCTATGGGAACAAATTCCAAGCTTGGGTTAGATGAAGCTGATTCTCTGGTGAATCAAACTATGTATAGAGGAATTATTGGATCCTTGTTATACTTAACTGCTAGCAGACCTGACATTGTATAAAATGTTAGAATGTGTGCCATATTTCAAGCATGTCCCCGAGATTCACATTTGAAAGCTACAAAACGGATACTAAGATACTTGAAGAAAATAGGGGACCTGGTCCTGTTTTATCCAGCTGGGGATTCTTTTAATCTAGTTGGTTTTGCTGATGCTGATTTTGCAGGTTATAAAGTAGACAGGAAGAGTACCTCAGGCATGGCACATTTTATTGGATTCTCACTCATTTCCTGGGCAACGAAGAAACAGAATTTAGTGGCTCTCTCAACAGCTGAAGCTGAATATGTAGCAGCAGCTGCTTGTTGTTCTCAGCTTTTGTGGATTAAGCAACATTTAGAAGATTTTGGAGTGACCATAAAGTCAATTCTTCTTATGTGTGACAACACAAGTGCCGTCAGTATGGGAAAGAATCCAGTTCATCATAAGAGAACAAAACATATTGATGTAAGACATCATTTTTTGAGAGATAATGTTGAAAAAGGAAATATTGTGCTGACCTACTGCCCAACGGAGGATCAAATCGCAGACATCTTCACCAAGGCTCTCAGCAAAGATCAGTTTGAGAGTAACAGGCTGAAGTTGGGAATGATGAATCCAAATTGACATAAAGTCACTTAAAAGCATGAAATTTCCTTGATGGCTAGAACTTGTAGTGCAGGTATCCTCTTTACTAATAATAAATTGTCTAAGTAAGATCAATGTTGTACCTATTGCAGGTATACATTCATAAAGATTTACAAAAGACAAAACATGGACATAACCATTCAGAAATGGCGTTCAACTTGCAGTAAGGGGCCTGGTCCTTCCAGAGGTTAGCTTTCTTTACATTAATTTTAAACTGGTTTAAAAAGGGACCGTTGAAACAACCACGTGTCAGTTATCGGTCATTCTGACCGTTAGTCCCATCGCTTAACTCCAAGCGATGCGTCAAATCCAAGGGACCTGGCACCGTTTCTCTTATTTTTATACATCTTTCTCTCCTCACAAATTCTTCATACTTCTTTCTGATTCTTCTATTGAAAAACCCTAAAATACTCTCTCATTCTTCTTCCTTTCTTCGTTGCTGAAATTTTCCCTTTACTCTCTCTTTCTGATAACATGTCGAAACCATCATCCTCATCAAAAATAATGCTTGCATCTCTGAGTAAAATCGACCATGTGTCATTCTACACTCCTTCATCTTCAGGGTTCAAATCTAAAGTACCGATAACCTCTGTAATCAGTCCTACTCTAGATAGTTCTCAAAACCCTTTTCATTCCATCAACCTTAACAACCCTGTTCTCTCCTATCTGGAAATTCTTTCAGATAATCTTTTTGAGGGAGATCTACCAGAGAGTAAGACGTCTGAGTCCAATATCTTGGCCGCGAGTGAAGGATTGGTTATTAAAAGTCTTACTATGATGAGAGAAAAAGCCCGACTAGAGGAAACTGAAAATCCTCTGTATGAAGATATCAGAGAAACCCAACCTATTTTTGACAAAACTCCAGATTTTGGGAGATACCCTTTGTCAGATTCTACTGACGCGGAGGGTGATAATCATCCCATTCAGTGGATGGTGAAGAAGAGAGAGGTGTTTGTCTCCAAAAAGGGAAAAGAAAAGGTCGTAGAAAGTATGTCTATACGAAGACCTCATACCAGATCTGATACAAAGAAGATGTTGGCAGATGCCATTAAAAATAGTGCAGAAACAACTGCCAAAAATCGAAGGAAAATAACCTTTCGAGTGTCCTTCGTCTGATGTGGTTGAGGTTTCTGGGGCAGAATCTGATGAGGGACCTGATAAGAAAATTTCAAGCAAATTAAAACAAAGTGTAGAGAGGAAGGGTGGTAACAAGAGTTCCAAAGAAGTGGATAAAGCTTGTGTTGTTAAAGAGAAAGGGAAAAGAAGGAGAATGACATCTGAAAAGGAAACCAAAAATTCTGAACAGGGACCTGGTCCACATGTACATGTGGATGATACAATAGTCAGCAGATAGACAATTGTTGACAATCTAAGTAAGCAAAGTGTTTTGGCAGGCAGAGTGTTTGACATGAATATTGTTACCCAACCTGGGATGGACACTCTTCATGACATTGTGGAAATTCAATCATGGATGCATCTTTTTGACCTCAGGTCTCCTGTTCTTCATGAGGAAGAAGTTCGTGAACTCTATTACAATATCGAGATTCAGGAAGATGGCAGTATCAAAACCAGAGTAAGAGACATAGAAATCCATCTTGAATAAGACTTACTGGGAAATATTCTTGGAGTATCTCAAGAAGGTATCAGGTCCGTAGTTGGGATGGATTTTTCTATAGAATTTGTACAGTTATGTTCCAAGGTTCCCACTACTCGATGTGCTGGTTTGTTCAAAAAGATGATGAAGAGTGAATATCAGCTAATTTTTGAGTTTGTCAACAAGGTTCTCCTACCAAGAACAGAGAAGAGAACGTCAGCAACTTCTGCTGATCTGTTTATTATAGAATTGTTGTGCAAATTCGAATCATTGGACCTTTCGGCACTCATGCTAGAACATATGTACAAAACCGTAATTGAGCGAAAAGGGAAGCATGTAATGGGCTATGAATACTTTTAAACAAAAGTATTCAAACACTTTAACATTCCTCTTGGAGTTGGTAAGGTTGGTACTGTGAAACAATCTTTCTCTGATACTACTTTGGTTGAATGTGAATGCATCGACGGGAAAGGAATTTCTAAGAGCAAAGTGTCTTAACTAGTTGAAGAACAGGATCAGCTGAAGCATGAGCTGGAAGAGATGACTGTGACGTTGAGTAGCAAGGATGCAAAAATTGCCATTCTTAAGGCCGAACTACTCAAGGTGCAGACTGAGGGACCTGGTACCTCTGTAGTTCATGAATTGCAGAAAGAAAATACAGAAGTGAGGGCCAAGATTGTTGCTTTGCAAGAGAAAGAAATCAAGTACAATGATGATACTAACGCTAGACTCACTCTTATCATTCAGTCCCTTTCCCATTAGTCTCCCCCCTCATAGTCCGTCCTGTCATCTCCGTGTATTTTTTTGTGGCTTATCAACATGGTATTCTAAATCCTAGTTTAATTTTAATGTATTGTATTTTATTTCTGGGCTGTTATTGATCTTATTCCTCTTTTGTTCTGGCTAATATCTATTGTCTGATGCTTTCTTTTATGCTTGCTTGCCTAAAGGCTATGATCTTACTTGGCTGCATTATTGGTACTGTTGGTTTACTGTGTCTCTTTTTTTATTATGCCAAAGGGGGAATTTTATGCTTTGGATGCATTGGGGAAATGTTTTTGTCAGGGGTAACAAATGGGGGATTGTTATTGTTGTTTTGGTATGTTTTCTTTCGGGTGGAAAAATACATAGGCAAGCAAATCAAGGGGAACAATGTTGAAGATGCGAAGGGTGTGATGTTACCTTGGGTCTTGGCTTATTGTTTGTCATTATCAAAAAGGGGGAAAATGTTATTTGATGTTTTGATGATTTGACAAATACAGGGACCTTCTGAAGGTACCTGGTTCTCAGCTCACTATGTTTGGTGACTGCCAGCTGGAGAAAGTATAAAAAGTTGGCGCACAATCTCCAACAGCGGCCGAGGCGTCAGAAACCTTAACCAATGGCATGGATTTAAGGATGGTGACCTTTCCATAGAAGGACAACATCTCCATACACTCTTGCCAGTTTTTGCAACTTGAAAAAAGAAAAATCAAGAACTCTTGCAAAGGCTGAGAAAATTAAGAAGAAGAAATATTTCAAACGATTCAAGCTGAAGTGAAGATAACGTGTTTGTGTTTAGAAGTATTCTCTTTCGGTCTGATATTGTGAACTGATCCTATCATTATAAAGGAATCAATGTGGTTTGATCTGGAAAATCTAAGTTAGTAAGTTTAACTAACTTAGTGGGCAACCTGTGTGTTGCTTAGAAAATCCTAAATCATTAGTAGGTTAATGGTTTAGTGGGCAGTCTGTTTTAGATTGCTTAGAAAATCCTAAATTGTCTAGAGGTGATAGCTTAGTGGGTAGAGTAACATCTACTTAGGCTCATCAAGCAATAGAGTTATTGCTTGATAGTGAGATTAATAACTTTTTCTCACATTTGTTGTAACCGGTTTTACTTTTGCTCTTGAAGATTAGTGAAACGGTTTGAAAATCCTGTGTAACAGGTCGTGGTTTTACTCCCTTGAGCAAGGTGGTTTCCACGTAAAATCACTGTGTCATTAATCTGTATTCATTTACAATTATTATCATTTTAGTGTGTCAAGGGACCTGGTCCATTGACTTGTAGTGGACGCACAGATTCTAACACTTACAGTTTGGTTTTACTTTATTGTATGACGTTCATGAACATTGTTTTCCTGGTTCTTCATTCGGAATAAAATACTTTCTATACCTGTACGACCTCCTTAAAAGAAAAAGAGGGGGACGGGGGATGAAATATAATTTTTGTTAACCACTTGTGTATGTAAAGAGATGTTTTGATTACTTATTCTAGCTGAAGTTGAGCTGGAACATACAAATTCGTGCTTAGGTATTATTGGCCCAGCTTATGGAGACAACATATAGGCCCGTTTCTTTCATCCTCTATCATGGTTCCCTTTTGCCTGCCATTTAATTAACTATTGTTTCGTATGCTTCCTTTACACCAACGACATCAAAATACTGTCATTCAGATGTTATGCATGCTTTCACAGTAAGCTTTGGCTTTAAAAGAGAGGCTGTGAGCTTTATTTTTGACCTTTTTCTGTTAGAAAAAAAGTGTTACTAAAACCCATCGGATTCCAAATGGATATCAAAAGGTTTTGAAGGTAAACTACTAATCTGGTCTATTTTTTTCCATTGCTCGCCGGATGACAAGTGTTTGTACCTTGGAATTAATGATTGTAGATAAGAAACTCTCAATAATTATTTGGTACCATGAGCTACGCGCTCCTCTAGGGTGGATGGGAACTCGCATAAATGAATTGATGCTTGAAATTGAGGTAAAACAGATAAGTCTTACAAGTAAGAAGAAGTCATACAACTCTTCCATTTTACCATGGTAAGAAGTTCTTTGCCGCGAGTGAGTCTTCAAAAAAGGCAGAAGGAAATAAAAATATTAAGACAATTCATGATGTGTCACTCATGCCAGGTAATTTGTGTTTTGCGCTTGTTTGTGTTAATAATCAATGATGACATGAAGTTTGTGCAACTAATTAAAGGTCATTTTCCATCATGCATAAACTAGAGGTGTTAGAAGACTGCATCATTCTACATAAGCTATCTAGTTGGAGCTTCCACGGCAGTCATGAGTCATTCCATCAATGTGATCAATCATCCACCCATGACAATGTATTTTCTTCTGTAAGGTAATGTCATCAAATTTCTTAGGAGGGTTAGGTCTCTTTCTCATATTACTTACTCAGACGACCTGATGTCAACATCTGGAAAAAATTACAAGCTCGAGGGGAGTGCTCAAGTACGCGCAATGGGGTGTCAAAAGAAGGTAAATCATTCCTGCCTTTTGTTCCTGACTTGAATAGGTGCTGAATCTTTTTAGTGCATGTTTTAGTCATACAACTCTTCCATTTTATCATTGCAAGAAGAAGTTTCTTTGATTTTGGGACAAAATGCAGGGACTTCTGTCCAGAGATTACAGTTGAGTTGAGTACTTCAACTATATCTCTGATAATTTTCTGACTTCTTTTTTATTTGTTAAGATGATGGATTTTTATATTTTCGATGAGATGCAGACCCGTACTGGAAACGAGGATCTTAAGAATCAGGATATTATACTCAATGTTGGAATGTATGCGTCCACGAAACTAAGATGGGACCTGGTCCCCGTAACACTATAAAGCAGTAAATAATAATACAAAGACAGAAGTAAAAGAGACAATCACTTTTACGTGGAAACCTCCTTGCTCAAGGGAGTAAAACCACAACCTGTTCTCAACAGGACTTTTCAACAACCACTTTCACTAATCTTCTCTAAAGCAAAAGTGAAATTCGGTTACACACCAAGAGACTAACCTGTTAGCCTCTTCACTAAGCAATACTCACTATTGCTCAGCTGAGCACGAGCAGATACAACACTGCTCCGTAAGAGCCTAAGTTAACCTTAACTAAAACTCTTACAATTAAACACCCAAGGTTTGATACGTTTCTAATCACTTTGAAACGAATCTTACAATTTAGAACAATTACAAGCAAATATAAAAATAGCAAATCACTAGAAGAACTGAAAGCCCTTTGAATTGATCTCTTGCTGTTTTGATCCTTGCTAGTATGTTTTTGTTTTGAATGAATGATGAATGCATGATGTTTTGTCTGATATATACTATGAAGATATGTTGTCCAACAAACAAAACATCCTAGACGATTCTAATTGGAGCGGTACACTGCTCTTCGCCAACTTCTCTGACACAGACAACTTTTACAGTTGTCTGTACTTTTCCTTGGTAAGACCAGTTCTTCAACTCTGAAGAGGACCGGGTCCCTGTACTGGTGAGGAATCATCAAAACACCATTTGGGAAGCCTCATGTCAATTTCCCCCTTTTTGATGATGACAAACCATCCTGCATTCTGTTCCTCACATAAATTTATTCAAAACAAACTTAAAGCATTATATAAAGATTATTTCCCTCAATTTAGACAATCTTTATCCCCCCTAAAACAATGCCCATGTATCATATGTATTTCCCTCTTAAGCCATACTTCACTGAATAAACAACTACTATCATTCCCCCTAAAACCATGACCCATTTATCATCTACTATCAGATGTGAAAAGCTACTACCAGATTTTCCCCCTTTTGACATCATCAAGAAGGAGGGACAGTAAACATACGTCAAAATTAAACAACAAGCACAAGAGAATTCAGGGCCATGGCCACACTTGAACGCATGAATTTTTGTAAAAAGAGATGATTATCATTAACAAAACAGTGCATAAGATAATAAAAAGATTTGATAACCATAATACTGTCCAGTGATCAACTAGACGACACCATGCCACAAACTGACCAAACCAACGACAAAAGGGATAGGAGGATACAACTAGACACTTTTAGGACGGAGGGGGAGGGGGTTGAAGAGTTCGCAGAAGCAACATTACTCGCTCATTTGCATCTTCATGAGCTTTAATGAGCTGCTTATTGAGAGCTTGAACCTCCTCAGTCAACGAGGCATTCATAGCTTTTAATTGATCATTCTCAGCTCTCAACATGCGTAACTCTGAGTCATCAACTTGATCAGGACCAGGTCCTCATGAAGCACCTTTTGCAGTTCTAAATTCAAAATAACCACCTCAACCTCCTTAGCTGCAACGAGCACTGTCAGATTATCCACCTCTCTCTTGAGAACAGACTGTTACTCCAATACAGCTGCAACTTGGGAACGACCTGGTGCCTCCTCTTCAATACATTCATAGTCTCGGAGAGTGGATCTGGAGAACATTTGTTTGACAGTACCTGGTACTCCCAACTCTAAAAGCACTTCAAAGTGATTGAACACCCAGTTCAGAATGTACCCATAAAGAATACCTTGACTTCCTGTTTTCCAAGTCATAAACCGATATATGTGCTCAAGCATTAGTGCTGGGAGATTTATTTTATCAAGATCACTCAATTTCTCCATCAGGAAGAGGTCTGCAGCAGATGCAACTGTACGTTTCTCAGACCTGGGTACCATGACCTTATTGACAAATTCAAAAAGCAATTGGTACTCTCCTTTTAGATACTTCTTGGGTACCCCTGCCTGCTTGGGTTCGTCTTTCTTTGAGGCTTATTCAGTGAGTGTTGTAGAAGGTTTACATCATTCAATGGTTCTAATACAACAGTGGTAACACTCAGAAGGATCCCCAACGTTTCCTCATTCATACTTATTTTTACTCCTTTGACAGATGTAGCAATACCTCCATCTTCAAGGAAGTTCATGTTGTAATAGAACTCGCGTACTTCTGGTTCATGGAGGTAGGGAACAGGGGGTTCAAACAAATGTCCCCATTCCTGTATTTCCACAGCATCAACAAGGGCTCCCATTCCATGCTCCGTCAGAATGTCTTCCGCGAACACAAGATCATTCAGCACCTTTTGTAACTTGATCTTTTCCACCCTTTCTTCTTTTGACAGGTTTTGTCATTCAACTTTTACCCTGGGACCAGGTCCCTTTACAAGTGCCACTTCAGATTTCCCTTTCTTTTGAATCATCTTCTTTTAACTTTCGTTACTGGGGGATTTCCTGAACCCTTTTTACTCTCATTCTTCTTCTTCTCCTTTTTGTCTCCCAACCCTTTCCTTCGCTTTGCTACAAACTTTGAACTATCCTCTGATTTGGAGTCGCTGTCCTCAATGGGGAGCGGGTCAACAGCAGGTTCCTCTTGAGTCAACCCTTGACTACATTGTTGCCTCCTTCTTTGAGTCTGTATAGCATTTGCCACCATGGCACTCCCAAGTACCTTTTGTGTGGCACTTCTAGTACCATATTTTCTTTTACCTTTTTCCTTGTCAGACTGAATCAATTTTCACTTTCCTTTTCGTTTTCGTTCTTCATCACTATCTACCCGAGTCTGCATTATATCATCAGTTACTTGACCCACTTCTTCGACAAGAGAAAGGTTAGTGCCTCGTGTTCCTTGTCTTTTCCATCTGAGAGGCGTTTCTTCCTCCTCTTCCTCCCCTTCAGAATTCATATCAAATGATTTGGGAGTATGATCAAAAATGGGTTGTCCCTTAGATGATGACTGTTCTGGGGACCTGAACTCCTCGTTTAATGATGAAGGATGAGACTCGTCTCTAAGAGATGCCAGACTCTGTATAGCAACCAGTTCTGCTCCAGCGGCAAGAATACAAGATTTCGGCCCCTTTCCTTCCGATAGATCCCCTTCAAACATTCTTTCTGACATCGAGGATGACAGTGCCATGGATGCACCATCAATTTCTTCAGAACCCAGTTTGGAACTTGGCTTAGACACAGATTGCATTTCAGATGACTGTGACATTCCTTCAGATTAAATGGAGAACACGGTGCTCCGTCCAGTCTAGGTGGTGCAGATCCTCCTTCGACTGGATTTAAGGGAGAGACAGTTCCAGTTTGTGTTCCATCTCCACACATGGGGGTTACTGATGACTCTTCTCGAAGTGGAATTGAGAAATCGAATGAACTAGGTTTTTCGATTTCCGGGGAGATAAGACCATGAGATGAATAATTTGACTTAGACATTTTTAGAGATTGAAGTTAAAAGAGAGAAATCTTTAGAGAAAAATAGTTAGAGAGCAAGATTATAGAAAGATTTTGTGAATTTTGTTGAGAGAAAGAAAGAGATATTTACAGAAAAAAGATATCTGGTCCTCAACAGTAATGACTCTTCAAATTTTAAAATAAGATGTTTGAAACTGACACGATGAACTGGAGAAGGACATGTGGCAATTATGCAGACAGTTGTCAGTGTAGTATTAAATGATACTAACCTTGTGAGGTACCATGTCCTTCTTATGCTTTGTTTGCTCAAATTTTGTATGATTGAGATCATCCTTTCAACTATTCATTTTCTGAGTGTATACCTGCAGTAAGGTACATTGTGTGAATTCTCAAGTACTTGAATTTAATTATAACATAGATACCTGTCCCCCTAAACATAGTCAATTTAGGTTTCTCTGAGCAGCATTGCTCAAGAGCTACGTGAGCTTGATCATTCCAAGTCTCAGTCTGTTCTTAAGGAAGACTTTCTTTCCCAATGGCTTAGTGAAAATGTCTACCACTTGATCTTCAGTACTGCAAAATGTCATCACCACATTCATCTTTTCTACATTATCCCGCAAAAAGTGATGCCTCACATCAATGTGCTTGGTTCTTTTGTGTTGCACTTGATTTTTTGCAATATTTAATGCACTCATATTATCACACATCAGAGGAATTGTTGTTGCTAGCACTCCAAAATCCTTCAGTTGTTGCTTGATCCAAAGAAGTTGAGCACAACAGGCAGTAGCAGCAACATACTCATCTTCTGCCGTAGATAAGGCCACTGATTTTTGTTTCTTCGTTCTCCAAGAGACCAAAGTTGACCCAAGAAATGTGCCATTCAAGATGTACTTTTTCTGTCTTCTAGGAATTCTACATAATCAGCATCTGCGTACCCTATAAGTTCAAAAGAATCACCTGTAGGATAGAAGAGGACCAGGTCCTGTGTGCCCTTCAGATATCGCAGGATCCTTTTGGCAGCTTTCAGATGTGATTCCTTTGGTACAGCTTGGAATCTAGCACACATCGCTACATTGAACACAATGTCAGGCCTGCTAGTTGTCAGATATAGAAGTGATACAATGATCCCCCTATACATTGTTTGATTGACCTCTTCTCTAGCTTCATCTTTGTCAATCCTTGCACTTGTGCTCATTGGAGTATCCAGAACCTTTGCATCCAACATTTTGTACTTGTTGAGCAGCTCCTTGATGTATTTTCCTTGACATATTGAGGTGCCTTGTGAGGCTGTTTAATTTACAGACCTAGAAAGAATGTATGCTCCCCCATCATGCTCATCTCAAACTCACTGCTCATCAACTCAGCAAACTCCTTGCATAATTCATCTGAAGTTGCTCCAAAAATTATGTCATCAACATAAACATGCAAAATCAACAGATCTTCACCTCTAGTTTTTAGAAACAAGGTATTATCTACTTTTCCCCTGACAAACTTATTGGTCAACAGAAACCTTGATAGTCTCTCATACCAAGCTCGAGGAGCTTGTTTCAACCCATACGATGCCTTATCCAGTTTCAGCACATGATAAGGCAATTCTGAATCTTCAAATCCTGGAGGTTGTTTGACATACACCTCCTCCTTAAGGTTTCTATTTAGAAATGCACTCTTCACATCCAATTGGAATAATTTGAATTCTTTATGTGCAGCAAAAGCAATTAGAATTCTGATAGCCTCCATTCGAGCAACAGGAGCAAATATTTCTTGATAATCAATTCCTTCCTCTTGATTGTACCCTTGCACCACCAGCCTTGATTTGTTTCTGAAAAAGGTTCCATTTTCATCTAGTTTGTTTCTAAACACCCAGTGAGTGCCTATTATGGTTCTGTCAACTGGTCGGGGGACCAGGTGCCACACTTTACTTCGCTCAAATTGATGAAGATCTTCTTGCATGGAGACTACCCAGTCAGGATCCTTCAATGCTTCCTTGATACTCTTGGGTTCTATCAGAGACATGAATGCTGAAAATGCCACCAGATTGCGTGCCTTTGATCTTGATTGAATTTCGGACTCTAAAGGAGATATCAGATTGTCTAGTGGATGTGAAGATTGATGTTTCCACACAGACTTCTAGTAATCTCTTCTTCTCTATCTGCATCAAGATCTTCTTCACTGTTATTTGAATTATGAGACCTGGTGTCTTTATGACTGTTTAGAGGACCAGGTCTGTCAGTTGATTCGTCCTGAAGTTCTTCACTTTCTTGAATGATTTTTCTATCTTCAGTCAACTCTTCCATCTCATCTTCATCCCAGTTTCATCCTTTGTTCTGCCTTCATCAAATTTGATGTGTACACTTTCTTCCACGCATTTTGTTTTCTTATTGAACACTCGATATGCTTTGCTTGACAACGAATAGCCTACGAACACACCTTTATCACTTCTGGTATCCAATTTTCCAAGATCATCCTTTCTATTGTTCAGAACAAAACATTTGCAACCAAATGGCTTCAGGTGAGCTATTGAAGGTTTCTTATTACTGATTAACTCATAAGGCGTTTTATTGATAAGAGACCTAATAAGACATCTGTTAAGCACATAACAAGAAGTATTTGACAGCCTCAGCCTAGAAGCTCATATCATGTTTAGAGTCAATCAACATAGTTCTTGCAATCTCCACTAGTGTTCGATTCTTTCTCTCCACTACTCCATTTTGCTAGGGAGTCATGGTTGCTGAGAAGTTGTGACTTATTCCATGTTCACCACAATAACCTTCAATCTGAGCATTTTTAAATTCAGTGCCATGATAATATCTTATGCTACCAATCTTGCAATTTAACTTTGATTGAATGGCTTTAAAGAAAACCATAAGTTACCCAAGTGTATCTTGAAAAATCATCAACCATAACAAGAATGAATTTCTTGCCTCCTCTGCTCAGCACTCTGATTGGACCACACAAGTCCATATGAAGCAATTCAAGTAGTCTTGATGTACTGACTTCTTTCTTGGCCTTGAATGAGGACTTTGTCTGTTTGCCCTTTGCACATGCATTACAAACTCTACCGTTTGTAAACTTCACTTTAGGTAGTCCGCGGACCAGGTCCCCTGCCACAAGTTTGTTTAGGAGAGTAAAACTTACATGACTAAGACGTCTGTACCACAGCTCAGATTCATCTATTTGAGCACTTAGACACGAGAGGTTATCTCCTTCTATGGATTCTAGATCATCCACATATATATTTCTTACTCTTGTAGCAGACATTACCACCTTCCTGGTTACACAATTTGTCACAAAACACTTGTCTACCATGAATTTTACTTCATTTCCTCTATCACACATATGAGATATACTCAGAAGATTGTTCTTGAGCCCTTCTACATAGTGCACATTGTTGATTGAGTTACTGTCAGACTTGCCTATCTTTCCAATTCCAAGAATAGAACCTTTCTTGCCACCACCAAAAGACACACCACCACCCTCGTGTGCCTGCAAAGAGAGGATGTTTGAGGTATCGCCTGTCATGTGTCTGGAGCATACACTGTCCATGTACCAGCACTGACTCCTTCCTCTTTTCTGCACAAGAATAACTTGTTAATTTTAGGAACCCACTTCACATGAAGTTCCCAGTAACTATCAAATATCTTGATAAGAAATCTACCAGCCCAAGGAGGTGAGAAGTTTTTATAATGACGATGAGACTCAATTCGTTTTTTCATTTCTTTAGCATGTCTATTGTTTCTGATATGTTCATCACACGGACCAGGTCCTTGCTTCCTGTTCGTCTGACAAATTTCTGATTTTACAAATTCCACATGCCTCTTCTTAGCTTCTTTTAGCTTATCACACCCTTATTTCACGTGACCATTTCTTCCACAATGAGTACATAAAAAGTTATCAGCCAGTGACAGATATTTGCTATGTGGATTGTATGGTGGTTCTATTCTTTTGCTCCCTAGGCCCCTTTTTCCATTGAAACCTTGCTGAGAGAGATTTAAGAGAATCTTTGAAGAATTAGTCCATTTTAGAGAATGGCTTAGCTCTTCTTTGATTTTCTTAAGATCTTTCTGAAGCTGAGAATTTGTTTCAAGAGAAGCTGCTAACTTATTCTCTGAGATTTTGAGTTTGTTCTCCAACTTTTCTTCATAGATACTAAGCTTTCTTTTATTAGGCTTAGAAGTACGAGGTTGTTCTTTGTCAGCATGATGGTTAGACTCTAGTATCCCTATCCTTCTACCCATTTCAGAAATCTGTGTTAGAAAAGCTACCTTCTCATTTTAAAAAGTGTTCAATTTTTCAGCTAGGCTCGAGTTTTCAGTTGATCTTTCATCTATTGAATCAATCAATAACGCAGCAAGTTTCCTCCGACTTTTAGCAGACATATTTCCTAGGTCATCTTTTAATTCAAAAAGAGTTACCTCAGAAGTATTATCCTCATCATCTGATCTTTCCATCAATGAGAACATTTGGTTGAAGATGCTTTTATCATCTTCGATGGCCAACATCGAGACATCTTCATGTTCTTCAGTTTCTTCCCCTGACTCACTTGAATCATCACCCCATACAACAATGGCTTTCTTCACCATCTGATCAGCATGCGCCTTCATTCAAAATTTGTCTGGGACTAGGTCCTTATTACGATATCTCACTTCATGAGACTCTTGCTTTTGATTTGAACAGTCTCTCATAAATTGACCTGGTTTGCCACATCTGTGACATAGGTTATTTTTTGTTGCCATTCTGCTAGTAGTTCCCTTCTTTTGAAAGCCACCATGTTTTTTAATGATTTTTTGAAATCTCTTTGTCAAGTATGTGATTTCAACTTCTTCTTCTGACATCTCACTTTGTGAAGATTTCAAAGTGATGTTCTTTTCCTTCTTTGATTCCTTTCCAGCAGATCCTTGCTTCCTGTTCGTCTCATAGGTTTGTAAATTTCCTATGAGCTCATCCATAGGCAATGTCATCAAATCTTGTGCCTCAGTAATTGCATCCACTTTGCTTTCCCATGATTTTGGAAGAACCTTGAGGATATTCCTTACTTGCTTGCATGTAGGAATTGGTTCTCCCTGTCCTCTGAGCTCATTTGTGATAGATGTCAAACGAGAGTTCATTTCAAAAATGGTTTCACCTTCCTTCATCACAAAATTCTCATATTGAGTAGTAAGCATATCAATCTTTGATTCTTTTACCCTTTTGTTCCTTCCTGTGCAGTTTGAAGACAATCCAAAATTTCTTTTACAGATTCACAGGCAGAGATCCGATTATATTCATCAGCACCAATACCACATACCAGAATCTATTTCGCCTTAAAGTTCTTTTCAATCTTTGTACGATCAGCCTCGGTGTACTCCTTTCTGGTCTTCACTACATAGGTGGTAAGTGTTCCATCTTTTACCTCCTTCATAGGGATGTACGGTCCATCCATAATAATGTCCCATAACTCAGACTCTTCAGCATTGATATAGTCATGCATTCTATTCTTCCACCACCCATAGTAGTGACCATTGAAGCGGGGTAGCCTTCTTGATGATTGCCCTTCTTCCAGATTTGGTAGAGAAGCCATTCCTTCAGGATCTTTCTTTTCTTGGTGTTAACCAACGTGAAAAGTTAAGCTCTAATACCACTTGTTGGAATGTATGCGTCCACAAAACTAAGATGGGACCTGGTCCCCATAGCACTATAAAGCAGTAAATAATAATACAAAGACAGAAGTAAAAGAGACAATCACTTTTACGTGAAAACCTCCTTGCTCAAGGGAGTCAAACCACGACATGTTCTAAACAGGACTTTTCAACAAACACTTGCACTAATCTTCTCTCAAGCAAAAGTAAAAGTCAGTTACACACCAAGAGACTAACCTGTTAGCCTCTTCACTAAGCAATACTCACTATTGCTCAGCTGAGCACGAGCAGATACAACACTGGTCCGTAAGAGCCTAAGTTAACCTTAACTAAAACTCTTACAAATGAAAAACCCAAGGTTCGATATGTTTCTAATCACTTCGAAATGAATCTTACAATTTAGAACAATTACAAGCAAATATAAGAACAATAAATCACTAGAAGAACTGAAAGCCCTTTGAATTGATCTCTTGCTGTTTTGATCCTTGCTAGTATGTTTTTGTTTTGAATGAATGATGAATGCATGATGTTTTGTTTGATATATACTATGAAGATATGTTGTCCAACAAACAAAACATCCTAGACGATTCTGATTGGAGCGGTGCACTGCTCCTCACCAACTTCTCTGACAGAGACAACTTTGACAGTTGTCTGTACTTTTCTCTGGTAAGACCAGTTCTTTAACTCTGCAGAGGACCGAGTCCCTGCACTGGTGAGGAATCATCAAAACACCATTTGGGAAGCCTCCTGTCACTCAATATCACTTCTAGTGTCTTGCAATTTCTTGGTAATTCATTGGTTCCTGATACCATTGATAAAAACTGCCTGAAGGGTGCCAAAGTTCTCCAACAGGTTAATAAGAAGTTATTCAGATTGTGGAAAACACAACACTAGCTATAATTGATCAGCTCTATTCTGACATTTGGATAATCATTTATGTCTATTCTTGGTTTCTCATGAATTTCCTTATAATCTTAGGGATCATTTGGTTGGACTTATTTAGCAAATATAAATCTTGACATAACTTCCGCATAAATAGTATTTCATTTGTTGGCCGCGTATGAAAAAGTAATATCCGCATAACCATGTAGCTCAGTAAGAAATAAGGTCGACATAACTATTGCAGCATTTGTCAATAATGCATTGAACTAAGTTGATCAGACTATTTAAAAATATCGACGGATCTCTGCATGGCATTACTCGTTTATTATTCACCACGTAATAATCCCCACATTATTATTTACCACATAACAAGTTTTACATTATTATAACTGCATAACTAATACTGTAACCAAATAATGTCTTACTTTTTTGTATTTTAATTTTGTGATATTACTAAAGAAAAGAAGTGTGATAGATAGGGTGCGTTAGGTTTTGCTAAATCTGAAAAGGTGATTGATTTACATTCATTTTCAGGTTTCTACTTCTAATAAAGTACTAGGAAGTTCCTAAAATTGTGACCAAAAAGAAAATTTAATTAGTTCAAATTGAAGTGATAAAATGGCCGAACAAGGTGATTTTTGATGTTGAATATTAATATATAGTTTAAATTCAAGAGTTGTTGGATGTTTGCCAGCGTAGATGCTATTCGCTTTTTAAAAGCTACCAGTTATTTTGCTTTTTATTAGGAGCTTAAAATGATTTAGTTTCTTTCTAGGAAAATAAATATTAATGGTCTTACCTTTCTTAGTTTTATTGATGAATAATAGTGTTCTATAGTGATGAATACTTAGGTTCAAGAAATAATGTTGTTCCTTCCGTGTTTATCCCGTATTTAAATCACTTTATTGCATTCATGATCATTATAAAATGAATTTGCCTTCCCTCACTGAATTTATTTATTATGTTATTGTTTAAGTTGGTTGACAAAGCATGTTCTCTCCGGGTTGAATGTAATATGGATTATTTGTACATGTATGTAGAAATCCTATTGAGACTCAAAAGCCCCTCTGTTTAGTATGTAATTTTCTTAATGTGCTTTGACAGAATTTCTGATTTGTAAGTTTATTTGATAATGTACTGTAGGTTTCGTTCGTAGTTGATCATGATATTTGGTAAATAAAAGGATAATGTATCCAACAATTTGTCAGAAAATTAAGTTGAGTATGGTGGTCGACATATAAACTCTACACATAGGTTAATTCGTGAGACTTGAGAATTTCTTTTACACAATCCAATCTCGATGATAATCAATTGAGCTCTTAATTTAAGATTAATAATTGTATGAAGCAATTAAAGGTATGGATTTTCTTTTGTGTGTTGCTTGCACAAAATGCAGTGACCGGTGAGCTCTTCAATGAATTCTTTTTGTTCCTTTGTTAACTTCTTTTAATGACAAGGGCATATGCTTTATATGAAAATTGTTACTATTTTTTTTTTAGGATGATGTTCAATTCTAGTATCATAGTTTTTTTCTCACATCAATATTCTTATATCTCAACTATTATTCCTTTTTCCATGAGATTTACTTCCTTATAGAACTGTTCTTCTTAGGTTTGTTATTCTATAAGGTGTGTACTCGTACTTTGAACTTAGATCCCACTTTCCACCTCATATATGTTGCTATTGGCATTGGGACCTGCTATTGTGAATGTTTCATCTTATGTTTTTCCTTCTCTTTTATCTGGCCATTTTTAGTATGGTTTCGTATGCTTACTTTACATCAGCTACATCAAAATACACCCATTAAGACGAATTGCATACTTTTCCAGCAAGTTTTTGCCTTTGAGGAGAGGCTCTCAGCTCTATTTTTGATGTTTCTTTGTTGGAAATAGTTACTAAAACTCTCGGAAATCCAAATGGATATCGTATGTTTTTCAGGTAAAGTTCTTTTGAGTTTTAGTTCGTAGCATCCATTAGGATAAGTGTAAACTACTAACTTGGTCTTTCTTCTAGCCATTGTTTACAGAATGACAAGATTTTGTACCTTGGAATTAATGATTATATAAAAAATGCTGGTACAAAAGGTAATTCTGTATAAGCAGCCTACCTGACACAAGAGTTGACTACTTGTTGATAATAAGGTAATTTCATTGGAATTTTTCTTTTTGTAGTCATTGTTCGTGATGTATTTTGCAACCAACCAGTTTGAAGGAAGGAAATGCAGTCCAAATACTTCTAGTTTCTCACCGTTCAAACAAATAATATATATTATTTATACTTTATACTTTTAAAGCTATACTTTCTCATGGTTGATCTTATGGTTTGCATATATAATCCTGGAAGCCCAAAGAGGGTCTTTCATTTTCTATAAGAGTCTCACCTAAGAACCACCCTTGTGCATCGCAGTGTCTCCTTCAAAATTGTTGATATTGAAAGTTCCGACTTTGTTATACCAGCTAACTTTAGGATATTTCCTGTCTGGTTTCTTAGATTTTGTAATTTCGTGTGCAGTTAGGATGACCTACTTTGTACACGTGCTTCTCCTTTTCTGTTGCCACTATTGTCCAGTGGGTTTGGCATTCCTCTGAGTTAAATTAAATAATTGAATGCAAGCAATGGTTCATTTAAGCTCTGCGGATACATCCTGATGTTTAGATAGGGAAGGTATGCAGGACCAAATTGATAAATTGATGGATAAAGAGATGTGACAAGTCATCTTTTCTACAGTTTGTTTTCCTAACAACCACCGTTTAATTTGCAGGTCTTGTTTATGTGTGTAATAGGAAATAGTCCCTCCATCCCAATTTATGTGAGGGTGTTTGACTGGCATGGAGTTTAAGAATGAAAAGAAAGACTTTTAAAGCTCTTATTTGATTTCTTTGGGGTTTGGGTAATGGATGTGAGTCTTTGGTTTTATTTTTGTAGACATTGAGTTTGTGAGAATTGGTTGTGTTTTTTGTAAAATTATATTTCAAAACGCCTACTCATTTTCATGAAACTTCAGTGTGGGTGAAGTTTATAGGTTAAGACTGTCTGAACATCGTTATTTTTTAAAAGACCCTCCTAACAGGTATAAGGACCTTGCGTCTCATCTGATCTCGGTTAACAAAATACTCTACCACTGATTATGGGATAACAATGCAAAACCAATCCTTGTTTCTAACTTCTTTTGGTTGCAATACCGAATAGACCATTGTTAACTAGGACATGTCATACATAGTTGTTTTACTGACCGTAGTGTTGTGTTTCTCATTACAATGTGTTTGCTACTTCTAAGACTGACAAGACTTCTTGTTTGAACTTAGACTCCTGGTTTTTGCTTACCCAATCGTTTCTGCTTCCCTTTAAATGGATTTTGCAGTCTTTTCTTTCAAATTAGCATCAATTTTCATAAATTAGATATTTGCTACATAAATCAATCTTCTGAAAGCCTTGCTATCTTTAGAAATGGTGACATTCAACTGCATATTGTTCTTTAAGTGGAATCAGGGTAAATAAGTGGATCATATTCACAGGAGTTCAAAAATTGTAGGTCAATCTGGGCCATCGATTCTCCAGAAATTACTGTTATTCAGAAATGAGCCCTACCCAAAAATTTAGGTTGATTTTCACTCTTTAACCGTGTAGGTTGGAAACACAACTTTGACCTATTAAATATCTAAAACTGTTGATGTTTGGCATTATTCTAGAGACTCAAGAGCTTTCGAGGATACCTTTTTATGCATCCTATGTTTCCAAAGGTATAAACTTACGTCCTTCAGTGTAGAGTTACTGAGTTAGTATCTTTTCTCTTCTATGAAGTAATAAAAGAGAGAAATATATTAATGACATGGATATTAGAGGATCTTGCTTTATTTGAACACTTTAAAGCTACGTTAACGTTCTACCAGTTTTAATAAATACAAGAAATTATTAATTAGAACAAGAGGATTAAGGAAAAACGATAATAGGCTTCGAAGAAGTGACAATTTTATATTTTTCTTGACAAGTGGAGCCTGGAGGAAGTGGAAGCACATGTAAACAGAAGACTGCTTTTAGTTCTTCTTAGTTTTAGATTGCAGACCATGGAATAAATCAGACTTGAGAGCTTTTGCACTTTTTAGGATTACTGGATTTTGTTTCACTGATTACTTTGTCTGTTAATGTAGACATTTAGAAATGTTGATCATCCCCAGCTCAGAATTTCTACTTTGTGTACCATATGTAGGTTAAGAGAGGAGTAGTTTGAATTATTATCTCAAAAAAGGAAAATAAAAAGAAGTTTGAATGTTGATATACACACACTTTTAGCTGACTGCTCCAAACCATGCTTTGCAATCAAGCTAGAAAAAAAACTAAACATGTGTTGTCCTAATGAAATGGCGGACTGGAGAGTGCACTGTCAAGAGTGAGATTCCATCTTCACAGATTGTTCTGTGGAGAAGTGCTTCTGAAAAGCATGATCATGAGTCCAAATTCCTCTGTCAGATCAAACGTTCAAGTCTGTCAATTGATTTCTCTCTTGCTCATTGTACAGTTGGTGTGAATTGGAAATCCAGAAATGCTGCGCACCCCCATTCCTTTAATGTTTTACCTAAGGAGGCTGATTTCCTGGATAACAATTTTCAGTGCTTCAGGTAGCTAGCTCCAGTTGTAGATCAGACTGCCCGTTAGTTTCCAGATGGGAGGAATTTTTAACAATTGTAGCTGCCAGATTAACAGAGAATGCCTCATTTAAGGAATCTCTTGACCTTGATAACAGTTCAAATGTGATGCATGAGAGAAGGAAACCATTAATACGGAGCGGTTCTTTGCACAGAAGCCTGATACATGATGGATCATCTTTTAATAGTTATGAAGATATTAAGTTTGAAAAAACTAAATACAGAACAAAACAAATTCACCTATAATATGATTATAGTGTTAAATTTGAAGTAGCTGAGGATGTTAATTAGGTCTTAACTCATAGGTCTGCATTAACCAAGGACATTCTAAAAGAATACGATCATCTTATGGACTTCTTTAACTGACTGCTGAAAAGTATGGTTCTGGCCTACCATATTTTAGTCCAGAACCGCGTCTCATCTGTCACCAGATTTCCGACCTGGTTTCAAGATGTTAATCCTTACATTGCTGAAAATGGGATTGAAACTTCTGTTAAACATGAAGTTGGTCTCACATATAATTTTAGAAACATGGAACATACTTTCTTTGTTCCTGCCATCAATAAAATGAGAAAAGACGACTGTTTGTTCCCAAATCCTGCAAAACTTTATCTTGATTTGTATGCTTTGTTCTAAAAAGGATATGGTGCAGTAATAATATAGGGCACTTGATGCGTGGGATGTTTACAGTTTAGTCCTTCTGAAATCTATTATGACGGAGATGATTTGTTACTTTTTCATTCACATGGTGAAGATAACCTTGATAATTATTTGACACCACGAGCTATGCTCTACTCTAGGGTGGATGGAACTCGGGTAAATGGACTGATACTAGAAATCGAGGTAAAACAGATGAGATTATGGATGAAGAAGATCAGAAGAAGTCATTCAGCTCATCCATTTTACCAAAGCATGGAGAAGTTCTCTTCCACAAATGAGTCTTCCAGAAAGGCAGTAGTAAATAACAATTATTGTGATTGTTCATGATGTGCCACTCATGCCAGGGTAAGGTATCTTTCTGATATTCTCTCCATCAAATAAGTTAGTAACTCACACAACCTGATGTTTCTTTATTCAAGCCATGTGTGAAAATGAAACTAGCTAACATCTGGAATAAAAAATTACAAGCTCAAAGGAGAGAGTACAGGCACACACGACGGGGATTCAAAAGAAGGTAAACCATTCCCACCATTTGTTCATGACCTGAATAAGAGTTGAATTTTTCTAGTGCATGTTTCAGTTAATTAGCTTCATTTCTATCACCCAGTTTTTCAAGATTTTTAGACTGCATTTTTATTAATCATGAAAGCATTATAGATTACCATGTCTCTTTCTAAGTTCCTAGGTCGCATAATCTCTTTCAAATTCCATCTTGCTTATTTTCTAATCTTGTAATAGAATTTGTATGCCTGACATTTTGATTTAAAATTTAAGAATATGCACCAACAAAAACTCAAAAGTTTCTTAGTTCTTGGACTAAATTTCAGAATTTTCACCGAAAATGATTTTGACATATTTTTCTTTATTCCTTTGTCTTCATTTTCATTTGTGTTGGAACAATAACCCGGATATGGATAAAGTGGAAAAGATTCAAAGAATGAGGATCAATAAAGCAAACCTACTAATTTTGGGGTGTAGCATAATTTAAGGAAATCAAAGAAATCATAGCTTTTGCAAGAAATTCAAGAAATCATTATTTTCTTTGTTAAAAATTAAGAATTTATTTTTACCTTTTTAAGGGGACAGGAGATGAATGCCCGGGGCTTTTTCTGTCAATGGGGTTTTCTTGGATGATTTCACAAGTGTTGTTGACTAGTTCTTATAAAACATACTTGAATTTTTCTCAGGGTTTTTTGAATGATTTCACCAGGGTTGTTAAAGAGTTGTTTTAAAACAGACTCGAATTTCTATAAGGGGTTTTATTTAATTATTTCATAAGGGTTGTTGAAGAGTTGTTTTAGAACAGACTCGAATTTCTGTCCGGGGTTCTCTTGAATGATTTCACCAGGTTGTGTTGAGAAGTTTTAAAACAGACTCGATGCTGGTACCACTAATTTACCCTTTCAAAGGTATTGAGTGGAAAGTTGTGGAGTTGTTCTTGAAGCCCCACTCAAACTTCTCGAAGCATTTCTATCTTCAAGAGATGGGCACATCCAACTGTATATAAATTTATTGAGTGGGGTTCTCGTAGAGCAGTGGCTAATATTCTTCGGAGTTTCAAACTTGTAGGTAAATCTGGACCATCTAATTCACCAAAAAAATTTATGTTATTCAGAATATGCCCTACCAAAAAATTTAGGTTGAACTTCACTCTTTAGCTGTGGAGGTTGGAAACACAGCTTTGACCTATTAAATATGCCAACACTGTTGATGTTTGGTGTTATTCTAGAGACCCAAGAGCTTTTGTAACACCTTGTATCCAAAACAAACCAAAATCAACTTT
The DNA here is from genome assembly GCA_016801875.1 of Solanum sitiens. Lineage (NCBI taxonomy): Eukaryota > Viridiplantae > Streptophyta > Magnoliopsida > Solanales > Solanaceae > Solanum > Solanum sitiens. The sequence continues at coordinate 292,328 of JABWTJ010000089.1, read as the reverse complement.
TCAAAAATCTGCAGGTGCAATCGACGATCACTATCGATGAACCATAGTCTGAGCTACGGCCCGTACTGCACATCCATCGTTTATTACTGAAACTCTCCCATGACGCAGCCCAGAAAAATTGACTAAGTGTCGATCCACGGACAGACCTACGATCCGTAAGTCAGACTATGATTTGTAATCTATGTCCATCGAACAACACTCCACTTACCCAGCTTCTGACATGAACCACGATTGACCAGTATAGTCTGTAGATGGACCTACGAACCGTAGGTATGACCGTGGGTAAAAATTAGCAGACAGTTAGGGGGAAAATATTGTTGGGTCAACTTCAAATGATCATATATCTTAGCACAAAATGAATGTCACATGACCTATGAAATGATAGATAATTGAATTAGCTTTCCATATCCACTGAGTTTGCTAAAATCAGACCTCGAAGTAAAAAGTTATGCCCGTTTAAGTAAAGGCCTGTCGAACAGACCCAACCTACGGACCAAAATTTTCGACGGACCGTTGATTGAACGATGGCCCGTCAGTCCAGGTCGTCGTTTGGTCCGACAACAATTAACACAAAGGTCTTTTGGTCTTTTTCTACTTCGTTTAAACCCTAAGATAGGTCATTTTGACCCTAAATCATCAGATTTTAGTCAATTTAAGCCTAAAAACATAACTAAAACTTACCTAAGTCAAATTATTAAATCAAAACTTAGAAAATTAGAAGCAAGAAAGGAGAAAAAGGTCAAGAACCATAGTTCAAGAACGCAATAAAATTCCATCAGTTCCAGCCCTGAAATCTAAATATATCTTCATGGATTTCATCAACAGGTATGTGAGATTTCACTAGTGGGTTCCTTTCACCCATTAGATCCCTAATTTTCAGTCAATTCTTGATTCTCTTAACATGATTAAACCTAGGGTTTCTAGAATTACAACAGATCATCATAAATTAGTTAAACATGTGTTCCAAATCTGATTGTAAAGCTATTATTCAGTTTATCACATGAATTTCAGAACCCTAGCTATGTTTTTCCTTAGTTTTTGAATTACACATGCTAGGTAAGATATTTCAGTTACTTGAAATATTCATGCCTCAATTATTAATGCATTATTATCAAATTAATTGTTGCATTTTCAGTTTACATGTTTAGTTTTGAGCTATCTAGTATTTACAGAAATTCATTCATAATGTCTTAATCACTTTATTCATTGGGAGTAGCATAATACTGAGTTGGACTAGGGTTCAACATACCCAATTAGTCCCAGAACTACTAGCCAACTACGTTGTAGGTCCCGTATGTGGGCATCAGTTTAGTGATAATGCCAGCATGCTGGCGTTTATATTGGGTCCTCACGATGGGGCGTATACATCGGACTCTACATTTAGCTCATGTAATTTTATTATCGGTTATTAGTAGCTCTCACAGTTTGGTCAGGCTCTCTTGCATTTACCATATTTACAGATCAATTAGTATTCAGTCTAAGCATGTTATAAATTTGGTCATTGTATCCAGTTAGCTGAGAATTTAGTATATATCATGTTCCGATTATTATACTTGTTTTTGTGCTTGTTCAGTTATGTTTTATTTCAGCTTTACTCTATCCTACATGCTCAGTACCTTCAATTATTGACGCATACATACGCTACATCTTCTCGTGATGTAAGTTTAGGTTCTCAGCATCCAGATCACGCTTAGATCGATTCCCGATCTCCAATTCCGCAGAATCAATGGTGAGTCCTCATTCTCTGAGGACAATAGTCATGTGTTCATTTTAGTCTTTTAGTCATTTAGTTTCAGTTTTTTGCTAGACCTAGCTGGGGCTTGTCCCAGCAATTCTAGTCAGTTAGAGGCTTATTTCAGACATAGTTAGTTTTCGCTTAGTATTGAGTTAATATTTTCTTTGTATTAAACTCATCGGTATTTCATGTATTTCAGTTTTAGCATATGGGTATTCCCCATCTTTTCATTTAAAATATGATTTAGCTTCCGCATCAGTTTATTATCTTTAGTATGCTCATGATCATGCCAACACAGTTAGCTTGGGATCACTTGTGGTCCTAGGTCCCGTGTCCGCATCTCTGGGGTAGCTCAGGGCGTGACAAACTTTGTATAAGAGCAATAGGTTTATGTGTCCTAAGATGTATGAAAAACCACACTAAGTAGAGTCCTTTTCATGGGTGTGAAGTGCACAACCTCTAATGAGAGGGAGGCTATGAAGTGTTCTAGGAAAAACATCACTTTCTTGTTACTCTTATTGTGCGTAAGTTATGATCTTATTCCACTCTAACTTGACGTTCTACGTTTCAGATCATGTATCCTCGTAGAGCTAACGTTAGGAATGTGAAAGCCAGGAATGTAAACGCAGCTCCTCTAGTCCCAGATCAGGAAGTCTCCAATGCTGAATTTAGGAATGTCATTCAGATGTTGGATCAGAGTGTCGCCAACGAGAACAATCAGCAGGTTCAAGCTCATGTGAATGGAAATGGTGGATCAATAGCAGCTAGCGACCGTGACTTTGTTAGGATGAATCCACGTGAGTTCTTAGGATCGCATACCAGTGAGGATCCTCAGAATTTCTTTGATGAGATCAAGAAGATAATTGAGGTGATGCGTGTGACTGGGAATGATCGGGTTGAGTTGGCATCATACCAGCTGAAAGATGTTGCTCATATCTGGTACACTCGGTGGAAGGATAATAGGGGTACTGATGTAGCTCCTATTACTTGGGATTTCTTTAGTGAGACCTTTCTTGACAGGTTTTTCCCAATAGAGTTGAGAGAAGCAAAGGCTCAGGAATTCATGAACTTAAGGTAGGGAAACATGGCGGACCAAGAGTATGGGCTCAAGTTTAACCAACTCTCCAGGTATGCTCCTCACATGGTTGCTGACTCCATGACTCAGATGAATAAGTTCTTGTGTGGAGTGTCAGATTTGGTGAAAACTAAGTGCAGAAATCCTATGTTACTGGGAGATATGAACATCTCTAGGCTTATGACACATGCTCAGCAGGTTGAGGGTGATAAGCTTAGGGAACACGCTAAGGAGAATAAGAAGTCTAGGACTGGGAACTATGACTATTCTCAGTTGAAATCAGGTAGTGGAAATCGCTCGCAGAGTCAGCATAAGTTTTCATCTATAGCCCCTTCGTCAGCTAGTGTTCCATCCTCCAAGAACAGGTATGACCAGAAGGTTAGAGCACCAGGCTCTAAGTCTTAAGGAAGTGTTTCAGGCACCAAGACTTACCCCACTTGCCCTAAGTGTGGTAAGAACCATTCGGGTGAGTGTTTTGCAGGAAAGGAATGATACTTTGGGTACGGTCAGTTTGGTCACAGGTTGAGGGATTATCCTTATAGACAGGGTCAAAGATGTGGTAATCGTAGAGTTCAGTCTACAACTTCAGCAGCACCAGCAAGTCGCCCGACTCAGTAGGGTTACTCATCTGGTACAGGTGGCGGTTAGCGTCAGAACATGTTGCATGCTCTTCAGGCTCGCCAAGATCAGGAAGGTTCTCCTAATGTAGTTACTCGTACGTTACGAGTCTTTGACCTTGATGTTTATGCATTGTTAGATCCAGGGGTACTCTTTCCTTTCTAACTCCTTACATATCAATCCAATTTAGTGTTAGTCCAGAAACTCTCTCAGAACCTTTCTCAGTCTTTACTCCAGTTGGTGACCCAGTTATAGCTAGACGGGTATATAGAAATTGCCTTGTCACAGTCTCTTTGAAAAACACCTTAGTAGATCTTGTAGAGTTAGAAATGGTAGACTTTGATGTTATTCTAGGCATGGATTGGTTACATTCCTGTTATGCCTCAATCGATTGTGGAACTAGGATTGTTCGTTTTCAGTCTCCACACGAACCAATCTTAGAGTGGAAGGGTAGTAGCTTAGCGCCTATGGGTCGATTCATTTCTTACCTTAAGGCTAGAAAGAAGAACTCTAAGGGTTATCTCTATAATCTAGTTCGGATTAAATATTCCACCTCTGAAACCCCAACTCTTGAGTAAGTTCCAGTAGTCTGTGAGTTTCAGAAGTGTTTCCAGAAGATCTTCCTGGAGTCCCTCCTAAAAGGGAAATCGAATTTGGAATTGATCTCTTTCCAGATACCCAACCTATTTCTATTCCTCCTTACAGAATGGCTCAAGCAGAGCTTAAGGAATTGAAAGAGCAGTTCAAAGACCGTCTAGATAAAGGCTTCACTAGACCTAGTATTTCACCATGGGGTGCACCGGTGTTGTTTGTAAAGAAAAAAGATGGTTCTCTTAGAATGTGCATTGACCATAGACAGTTGAACAAGGTCACAATCAATAATAAGTATCCCATCCCCCCATCCCCAGGATTGATGACATGTTTGACCAATTTCAAGGTGCTATCCATTTCTCAAAGATAGACCTCAGATCGGGTTATCATCAGCTTAGAGTCAGAGATAGTAATATTCTGAAGAAAGCCTTCAGAACTCGGTATGGTCATTATGAATTTGTAGTTATGTCATTTGGACTAACCAATGCTCCTGCAGCTTTCATTGATTTGATGAACAGAGTGTTCAAACAGTACTTGGACTTGTTCGTTATCATCTTTATTGATGATATCCTCATTTACTCTAGGAATAAGGAAGAACATACAAGCCATTTTAGAGTTGTTGTGAAGACTCTCAAAGAGCGCCAGTTATTCGCTAAGTTTATCAAATGTGAGTTTTAGTTGCAATATGTTTCTTTCCTTGGTCACATTATATCTAGCAAGGGAATACGAGTGGACTCACAGAAGATAGAAGCAGTGAAACAATGGCCCAGACCTACTTCTGCTACAAATATCAAAAGTTTCTTAGGTCTAACGGGTTATTATAGAAGGTTCGTGGAAGGATTCTCATCCATAGCCTCACCATTTGTAACAACTCTAAAAATGAATAGGATCAAGACTTAGGTTGTCAAGAATGCTTGCTATTAGACCAAGGTTCACACAGACTGATATGCGTAGAACCAGACATCAGAACCCTTACTACGACCAAGACAACTAACTTGGGGAGTTAGTTGAGCTTGGAAAGGTTGGAGCCAACCAAGTAAGGCTCTCGAAAATGAAGATTTAATCGAAGGAGTCTTTACCGAACTTAAAAAGAAGAAATTTTAAGTTTTGAGGGTCTAGGGGTAAAATGGTCTTTTACCAGGCTAAGGGTCATATCGTAATTACCCTAAATATATAAATAATTAATTATTTAATAAAATGGAAGGGCAATTTTGAGAGAGAGAGCCGAATGTGAGCTCTAAGAGTGAAGTCTTGCTCCACCCGGGTTCGAACCTAGGTGGAAGCAATGATTTAACTTATTTTTATTTAAATTGATAAATTAATTTAATTAATTAATAATTATTAGCCGATTTAATAAAAAGGAAAATCAGATTTTTATTATTAATTATTTATTAATTAAGATGCCTTATTTTGACTAAGTCTTGAATTAGACTCCTAAACCTAAACTAACACTCTCCTAACACGTCTATCACCTCTCCACGCTCAAAAAAATCTCTTTCACATTTATTCTCTGCAAAATTAAGGTTAAGAACTGAAAATACATCAACAGTTCTTCACACTTGAAGAACTCACATGAAATTTTAAGAAAAACAAAGCAACCAAAATGTTAAGGCAAAGAGAAGTTGTTTGTCGAGTGGTGTGGACGTTGAGGAAGCTTGGACTGATTTTTGGAGAGGATTTTGGGCAGCAACTTCACGTTTGAACAAGAAAATTAAGGTATGGGTCTTCTTACTCTTGGTCCCTTTCCCAAGAGACCCTTAGGACTCAGACAATTTTAATACGAAAACTAACTTGTTCCCCGTTGCATATCCCTGTCCTTAGCTCCCATCAAATCATAGGTTGGTATGTTTGCTGGTAGAAATTAGGTGTTACAATGTGTTTTCGTGATGAATATGTTCATGAACATGTATTTGGAATCATATGAATGACAAGCTTTGTTGCCGAAAATATGTGTGTGTATGTGAAAAAGTTTACTGTAAACTTACTGTAAATAAGTTTTGATTTATGGCTTCAAGTTTGATATGGTTTTGGTTGTCATTTTAAGTGTGTAAACTTATGTAAATGATGATGTTCATTTAAGTGTAATGTGGCTGAATTTAATGATAAATTCTTGGCCAAATATGTCCATGAAAATGCACCTAAATGACTCACTAAACACTACTCCAAATGCATGAACTTTTAACGTTAAAAAGTGGAGAAAATAGGCTACAAAAAGGTAATCAAAATTTCCAGCTTGTGATGTTGGTTTCGGGCAGGTTCTGGGAATTTTGGATGAGTTTTAAAAGGGATTAAAGTAGGTGAGGTCAAGGGGAATCGAACCCAAGACCTCACATGACCAAGAGGCTGAAATGTTTTTAAAAAAATGTAATGGAGCTAAGGGGATTCGAACCCCTTAGCTGCTGCCCACGAAATGAATTAATAAGGAAAATGGGGATGGGGGGATTCGAACACATGACTCGTGGGAAGCAAGGAAGAGGGAGAATAAAGAAAATAAAAAGATGTGAGGCGTGGGAATCGAACCCACGACCTCAAGGCTGGAAATAGAGGAGGCGAAAATGAGTATTAAAGCAAGTGAGGCTGTGGGGGTTCGATACCACGACCTCACTGCCAATGCCCTCAACCTAGCGAAAATTATTTAAAAGTAAGGAGGCTGTGGGGGTTCGAACCCACAACCTCCCTACTTAGGCGAATTAAAGAACAAAATAAAAGAGGCTGTGGGGGTTTGATCCCACAACCTCTTCGTTTAGGAAAAATTGGACAATAAAAAGGTTAATGAAAAATAAGAAGGGGTTGTGGGGGTTCGAACCCACAACCCATCGGCCAATTTAAGAGAAAGTTTAAGTAGAAAATTAATATTTCAATGTTAATATTGTGATTTAACTTAGAGTCATAATGTTATGAATGTTAGAATAAAATCAATGGAAAATATAAACAATATCCAATTGACTCAAGACTTGGGTTCCCTTGCCCAAACTTCCGTATTGAGACATAAGTCATACGTGAACAAAATATCCAAGAATAATGCCACCTACGTAGATCAAACTCAAGATCTTGGCATATATTCAAGATACATAAGTCTTGTACTACATAATCTTAGGAATGTAAGAATCACTTAACTAACTATGAATGAAGCCCCCTGTCTTGTATGTATAAGCAAATAAGTCTAACATACGTTCAAAAGTAAGTGAACCTAAGATGTATGAAATAAAATGATGAACCCTAGAAGGGTTAAGTATGAGTGTTAATACACTAAATGGCCAAGTGCATTGGCATATGATGAGATGAACAATGAAATGATGAAGTGAACAATGAAATAATGAAACCCTAGAAGGGTTAAGTAAGGGTGTGAAACACACCAAATGGCCAAGTGCATTGGCATATGATAAAATGAACATTCCCGTAATAAGAGGTGAATAACTATGAAAAGCAAAGGTGCTAATGATGATGAATGTGGTGACAACATGATATGAGGCTAATGTAAATGATGAGAGCAATCTCAAATGAGCCTAAGTAAATGTTACCAATACGTACTCACCTATGAGAGTGTAAGATAATGAAGAGACCAGTCTCTATGAACACTCTAATGAGAGTATTGAGCTTAACACACTCAATAGAATGATGAGATGAGAAATCATCTAATGAGCTATGATGTCCTCATACTAGAAGCCAGCTTTCATGACGTATGAGATGAATGTAATGGAACTTTATACTGAGCACCGATAGACTAGCTATGAGCGGTGATGCCTTCTTTCGGGAAGGGCGGAGGTTCACGTAACTCTCATGAGATGAGACTGTCCGGCTTGACGGGTATGGGTCTCCTTATATCTCCTAGTCTTCAAACCTATACTGCCAATATAGGGATCTGGCGGGGTTAAATTCCCATGTACGCTAGCATGTTTTTGGGTCACTTTGGCCGGTGATTCCACCTCTTTTCGGTGTGGGGGAGACACTAGATTTCATGATGCTCACATGATCTATGTCGGCTAAAGTTAAAGTTCCCAATGAATGAATGAGGCCAGCCTCAAATGATGCACATAATGAAATGAATGATACCAAAGGTGTTAGGATAGGATAATCACAGGTGAGTTAGATTCAAGTAATGACATTAGGTCATTCTTGGTCATTGCACAACGAACCTAATGAAAGTCTTAAACTACATCCTAGGTATAGCTAGTGGTTACACTGGCCTATGAATGAAATGAAATGAAGTACGTATGAATGAATGAAACAGACTTTGTGTTTGTTAATGAAGATTCCCTAGTTGAGGTCCCATATGTTGAGCCCTCATTTCTGGGATGTCTTAATGTCAAGTCCATGATTCCAAGGTTTCATGGCATATGAATGAATGATATGAAAGAAGTTATGTGCTACATGCAAAATGTACTGTATGTTATATGATATGTGCTTTGTGTAAATGTTATGTGATGTGTGCAAATGTGAAAAGTATGATGATGTATGTTATTCTCATGGTATCACCTTCATAATCCAAATTTGGAAAGCTCATTTAATTTCCTAAATACAAATTTGGAAACTTTCCTAATCTCAATTTAGGAAGTCCACTGACTTGACTTTCCAAAAATCATGTTGTAAGGGAAGAGCTATTATTTCTCATGCATGTCCTTGGTGTGTGCTTGCATATACCCATACTTAGTACAAGTGTGTACTAACCCTATACAAACTCTACTATTTTAGGTGCAGGGACAGGTGGACGATAGATCTATAGGATCGTCGTTGCAGTTATCCGGACGTCCAGCATTCATCCGGTTTTGGTAGGTCCTCATGCTTTCGAGGATGCTACTGTTTTATATTCTAGCTTGGTTTTAGAGTTGAGCTAGTGGAGCATGTTCCACTACCGTTTCTTTCCTGTTTTTATTTAGACTATGTACTGGTGCCATTTAGGCAATTATATGCTTTATAAGTATTGAACTATTCCTTTCATTTGATTATCTCTTAATGTTAGATGGTTGATGGTGAACAAATTACGAATGTATTAGAAATGTTTAGTAAGCAATATTTAGAAACAAAAAGTTTCAAATTTTCCTCTAAAATTAACGTATGTAAAGTAAGAATGACGTAAGTAGGCTTGTCTGCGACCTCTGAGAGGTCAACGACGCCGGTCTCGTCTGGGGTCTAGATTCTAGTCGTGACAAAGTTGGTATCAGAGCATTAGGTTAAATTACGAAAATAATAAGTTCATATCAACCACATTGAGTAGTTTCTAAGTTATGGTAGTGAAGTGCACCACTATCCTAAATTATAGACTGCATGATGCGTAGGAAAAATTCCCTTCTTCTGATCTTATCGTGCTTCTCCTAAAGTTTAATTTCTTGGTGTTATGAGCGTGTCTAACATCAAATTTTTGTTGTTTTCAGAGAATGAACACTAGGAGAGCTATTGGTCAGAGGAGAGGAGGAGCAGCTGCTGGGGGTAACCGAGTTCCACCCCAGGCTCCAGCTGAAGGAGTGGCTGTGCCAGCTAATCCAGCTGGGATGACTGATGCTGAGGTGAGGGCATCTCTGGCCCAGATGGCACAGGCCATTACTATGCAGGCCCAGTCTATGACTGCCCAGGTCAACCGGCAGGATGTTCAGAGGGAGAACCCACTGGTTCGTAGCATGGCTGACAGGCCGAAGGATTTCTTGAGGATGAATCCTCCTATTTTCACAGGGTCTAGGACATCAGAGGATCCCCAGGAGTTTGTGGATGAGATTCATAAGATACTGGTATCTATGGGGACCACTGATATTGAGAAGGCTGAGCTAGCTTCCTATCAGCTCAAGGATGTTGCACAGACTTGGTGCAAGATGTGGCAAGATAGTCGTGTCTTAGGTGGAGTGTCAGTCACATGGGAGCTGTTCAAGACAGCATTTCTGGAGAGATTCTTTCCTAGGGAGATGAGGGAGGCCAAGGTTGAGGAATTCATCAACCTTAAACAAGGCTCTATGACAGTCAGGGAGTATTCCCTGAAGTTTGTTAAGCTGTCAAGGTATGTTATTTTCCCTAGTATTTAATAGCAAGAATGAGGATAATACTGAACTTTGTTGAAATCATCCAGGTATGCTACTTCCCTGGTTTCTAACAGCAGGGATGAGATAAGCCGGTTCCTCATAGGAATCAATAGAGACCTGGAGGAGGAGTGTCGATCTGCAATGCTCCATGATAATATGGATCTTTCCAGGTTGATGGTGCATGTCCAGCAGGTAGAGGACAGCCGCAGAAAGAGAGGTGTTCGTGATGCTAGTAGGCCTAGGCCTCAAGATCAGGCAGGACCCAGTCATTGAGGCCACAGGAACAACTTTGGCGTCCGTGAGCAGCCAAGGTTCAAAAAGGGGCAACAGAGTTCTGGGAATTCTAATACTCAGAGGAGTGCAACACCTAGAGGAGGCAGACCTGAGCCCAAGAAGGGCAATGGAGGTGAGATGCAGCATCCTAAGAAGAATTGTGCTAAGTGTGGCCGAGCTCACAGTGGAGAGTGCAGAAAGGGCACTAATGCCTGCTTCGGTTGTGGTAAGAGTGGACACATGGTCAGAGACTGTCCATAGAACAGAGGTCAAGTTGGAGGTAATACCCAGCCTAGGCCTAATCCACAGGGTGCAGCAGCAGCCGAGCCTCCTAAGAGGAACAGGTTCTATGCCCTCAAAGGCAGAGAGGAGCAGGAGAAGTCCGCTGATGTGGTCACAGGTATGCTGCAAGTTTTCTCAACTTCTGTTTATGCTTTACTTGATCCAGGTTCTACACTTTCCTTTGTAACTCCTCTGCTTGCTCTTACTTTTGAGACATTGCCTGAAGTTCTGCATGATCCTATAGTGGTTAGTACACCTTTAGGAGAAAATATAAGAACTGATAGAGTATACAAGGATTGCCCAATAGTTGTTAGTGGAAAAACTATGTGTGCAAACTTGGTTGAGTTACCCATGTATGATTTTGATGTTATTCTTGGCATGGATTGGCTTCACATTTGTTATGCTTGCTTGGACTGTCGTAGTAGAGTGGTGAGATTTCGCTTCCCTAATGAAGAAGAGTTAGTCTTGGAGGGGTACAATTCGAGTCGTCCTAACCCCTGGATTTCTAACCTTAAGGCCAATAAAGTGATGTCCAAGGGGTTATTGTGTCATCTTGTGAGTGTTAATGATCTAGATCATGACATTCCTTCCATAGACTCAGTACCTGTAGTGAATGAGTTCTTAGATGTGTTTCCTGATGATTTGCCTGGAGTCCCTCCCCTTCGAGAGATTGACTTTGGTATCGATTTAGAACCCGATACTAAAACAATCTCAATTCCTCCTTACCGAATGGCTCCAGCCGAACTCAAAGAGTTGAAGCTGTAGTTAAAAGATCTCACTGACAAGGGTTTCATTCAGCCGAGCATATCCCCTTGGGGCGCTCCAGTGTTGTTTGTAAAAAAGAAAGATGGGACCCTTAGAATGTGTATCGATTATCGGCAGCTCAACAAAGTCACTATAAAGAATAAGTATCCACTCCCCAGAATAGATGATTTGTTCGACTAGCTCCAAGGGTCTAGTTTCTTCTCTAAGATTAATCTTCGTTCAGGGTATCATCAGCTTAGGGTTAGGGATGGAGATATCCCAAAGACAACCTTTCGTACCCGCTATGGTCACTATGAGTTCTTAGTCATGTCATTTGGTCTCACGAATGCACCTGTTGCATTTATGGATCTCATGAACAGGGTCTTCCGTGAATACCTTGACTCTTTCGTCATAGTATTCATTGATGACATTCTCATCTACTCTAAGACCAAGGAAGAGCATAAACAGCATTTGAGACTAACCTTGCAGGTACTTAGACAACATCAGTTGTATGCCAAATTCAGCAAATGTGAATTCTGGCTGAGATCAGTGACCTTCCTAGGTCATGTTGTGTCCGATCAGGGCGTGGAGGTGGATCCCAGAAAGACTGAGGCTGTGAAGAACTGGCCAAAGCCTCTTACTCCTACTGACATCCGTAGCTTTTTGGGATTGGCTGGTTACTACCGCAGGTTTGTGGAGGGCTTTTCTTCCATTGCTGCCCCATTGACAGCTTTGACTAAGAAAAAAGCCAAGTTTAAATGGACGGAGACTTGTGAGAAGTGTTTCCAGGAGCTCAAGGACAGACTCACTTCAGCCCCGGTGCTTACTTTGCCTAAGTGTGGTGAGAATTACACTGTTTATTGTGATGCATCTAGGGTTGGTTTGGGTTGTGTTCTTATGTAGGTTGGTAAGGTGATAGCCTATGCATCCAGACAGCTCAAGGTTCATGAGAAGAATTATCCCACTCATGACCTGGAGTTGGCAGTTGTGGTGTTTGCACTGAAAATGTGGAGGCATTATCTGTATGGAGTGCATGTAGATGTGTTCACAGACCAGTACGTGTTCACACAAAGGGAGTTGAATCTACGTCAGCGGAGATGGTTGGAGCTGTTAAAGGATTATGACATGAATGTGCACTATCATCTAGGTAAGGCTAATGTTGTAACTGATGCTTTGAGCAGGATGAGCATGGGCAGTACAACTCACATTGAGGATGAGAAGAAGGAGCTGGTAAAAGATGTACACAGACTGGCCAGATTGGGTGTGCGTTTGGTTGACTCCACTAGTGGGGATGTTTCAGTTCATCCTAGTTCTGAATCATCCTTGGTAGTTGAAGTCAAGCGGGGTCAGTATCTAGATCCCGTGTTGATGGAGCTGAAGGACTCAGTGCTGATGAAGATGAATGAGTCTTTCGCTTTGGGAGGTGATGGCATACTTAGGTATCAGGACAGGCTGTGTGTGCCAGATGTGGATGATTTGCAGACCAGGATTGTTGCAGAGGCCCATGGTTCCAGATATTCTATACATCCAGGTTCCACCAAGATGTATCATGATCTCAAGCAGATTTATTGGTGGGATGGCATGAAGAAGGACATTGCAGAATATGTGGCCAAGTGTCCTAATTATCAGCAGGTTAAGGCACAACATCTTAAGCCTGGTGGTCTGACTCATATTATTGAGGTTCGGACTTGGAAATGGGAGGCCATTAATATGGACTTCGTGGTTGGGCTTCCGAGGACTAGGAGGCAGCATGACTCTATATGGGTTATGGTGGACAGATTGACTAAGTCTGCCCACTTTATCCCTGTGAAGTCTACTTACAGAGCCGAGGATTATGCGAGACTCTACATTGATGAGATTGTGAGATGGCATGGGATTCCCTTGTCTATTATTTCAGACAGAGGATCTCAGTTTACTTCTCATTTCTGGAGATCTTTCCAGAAGAGCTTGGGCACGCAGGTGAAGCTTAGCACTGCCTTTCACCCTCAGACAGATGGGCAGGCAGAGCACACCATACAGACATTGGAGGATATGTTGAGAGCGTGTGTGATTGACTTCAGAGGTAACTGGGATGACCATCTGCCTTTGATAGAGTTCTCGTATAATAATAGCTATCACTCCAGCATTGGGATGGCACCGTTTGAGGCACTGTATGGTAGGAGGTGTAGATCTCCAGTTGGGTGGTTCGAGGTTGGAGAGTCATCCATTTTGGGTCCGGAGATCATTCATGAGGCCTTAGAGAAGGTGAGAATGATTAGGGACAGGTTGACTACTGCTTACAGTCGGCAGAAGTCATATGCTGATAACAGAAAGCGGCCCTTAGAGTTTGATGTTGGTGACCAGGTTTACTTGAAAATATCACCTATGAAAGGGGTGATGAGATTTGGTAGAAAAGGGAAGCTGAGTCCGAGGTATGTTGGGCCATATGATATCCTACAGCATGTGGGCGAAGTGGCCTATGAGTTAGCATTGCCTAAAGAACTAGCTTCTGTTCATCCAGTCTTTCATGTCTCTATGTTGAAGAAGTGCCTAGGTGATCTAGCATCAATCTTACCTGTTGAAGGTTTGGGGGTTGGTGAAGACTTGTCTTATGAGGAGGTACCTGTTGAGATCTTAGACAGACAGGTCAAGCGGCTGAGGAACAAGGAGATTGCCACAGTGAAGGTATTGTGGAGAAATCATCTTGTTGAGGGTGCTACGTGGGAGGCAGAGGCCGATATGAGAGCCCGCTACCCTCACCTGTTCAGCTCTTGAGGTTAGACTTTATACTCTTAAACCTATGTTTCCTTATTGCCCCGTATTTTGGTGCTATTGATTGACTGTGTATAGTGATTTTGTTATGATCTGACTGGCATTACGACGTGAAGTAGTAGTGTCATTCGGGGACGAATGTTCCTAAGGGGGGATAATGTAACAACCCTAAAAATGAATAGGATCAAGACTTAGGTTGTCAAGAATGCTTGCGATTAGACCAAGGTTCACACAGACTGATACGCGTAGAACCAGACCTCAGAACCCTTACTACGACCAAGCCAACTAACTTGGGGAGTTAGTTGAGCTTGGAAAGGTTGGAGCCAACCAAGTAAGTCTCTCGAAAATGAAGATTTAATTGAAGGAGTCTTTACCGGACTTAAAAAGAAGAAATTTTAAGTTTTGAGGGTCTAGGGGTAAAATGGTCTTTTACCAGGCTAAGGGTAATATCGGAATTATCCTAAATATATAAATAATTAATTATTTAATAAAATGGAAGGGCAATTTTGAGAGAGAGAGCCGAATGTGAGCTCTAAGAGTGAAGTCTTGCTCCACCCGGGTTCGAACCTAGGTGGAAGCAATGATTTAACTTGTTTTTATTTAAATTGATAAATTAATTTAATTAATTAATAATTATTAGCTGATTTAATAAAAAAGAAAATCAGATTTTTATTATTAATTATTTATTAATTAAGATGCCTTATTTTGACTAAGTCTTGAATTAGACTCCTAAACCTAAACTAACACTCTCCTAACACGTCTATCACCTCTCCATGCTCAAAAAAATCTCTTTCACATTTATTCTCTGCCACATTTAGGTTAAGAACTGAAAATACATCAAGAGTTCTTCACACTTGAAGAACTCACATGAAATTTTAAGAAAAACAAAGTAACCAAAACGTTAAGGCAAAGAGAAGTTGTTTGTCGAGTGGTGTGGACGTTGAGGAAGCTTGGACTGATTTTTGGAGAGGATTTTGGGCAGCAACTTCACGTTTGAACAAGAAAATTAAGGTATGGGTCTTCTTACTCTTGGTCCCTTTCCCAAGAGACCCTTAGGACTCAGACGATTTTAATACGAAAACTAAGTTGTTCCCCGTTGCATATCCCTATCCTTAGCTCCCATCAAATCATAGGTTGGTATGTTTGCTGGTAGAAATTAGGTGTTGCAATGTGTTTTCGTGATGAATATGTTCATGAACATGTATTTGGAATCATATGAATGACAAGCTTTGTTGCCGAAAATATGTGTGTGTATGTTAAAAAGTTTACTGTAAACTTACTGTAAATAAGTTTTGATTTATGGCTTCAAGTTTGATATGGTTTTGGTTGTCATTTTAAGTGTGTAAACTTATGTAAATGATGATGTTCATTTAAGTGTAATGTGGCTAAATTTAATGATAAATTCTTGGCCAAATATGTCCATGAAAATGCACCTAAAGGACTCACTAAACACTACTCCAAATGCATGAACTTTTAACGTTAAAAAGTGGAGAAAATAGGCTACAAAAAGGTAATCAAAATTTCCAGCTTGTGATGTTGGTTTCGGGCAGGTTCTGGGAATTTTGGATGAGTTTTAAAAGGGATTAAAGTAGGTGAGGTCAAGGGGAATCGAACCCAAGACCTCACATGACCAAGAGGCTGAAATTTTTTTAAAAAAATGTAATGGAGCAAAGGGGATTCGAACCCCTTAGCTGCTGCCCACGAAATGAATTAATAAGGAAAATGGGGATGGGGGGATTCGAACACATGACTCGTGGGAAGCAAGAAAGAGGGAGAATAAAGAAAATAAAAAGATGTGAGGCGTGGGAATCGAACCCACGACCTCAAGGCTGGAAATAGAGGAGGCGAAAATGAGTATTAAAGCAAGTGAGGCTGTGGGGGTTCGATCCCACGACCTCACTGCCAATGCCCTCAACCTAGCGAAAATTAATTAAAAGTAAGGAGGCTGTGGGGGTTCGAACCCACAACCTCCCTACTTAGGCGAATTAAAGAACAAAATAAAAGAGGCTGTGGGGGTTTGATCCCACAACCTCTTGGTTTAGGCGAAATTGGACAATAAAAAGGTTAATGAAAAATAAGAAGGGGTTGTGGGGGTTCGAACCCACAACCCATTGGCCAATTTAAGAGAAAGGTTAAGTAAAAAATTAATATTTCAATGTTAATATTGTGATTTAACTTAGAGTCATAATGTTATGAATGTTAGAATAAAATCAATGAAAAATATAAACGATATCCAATTGACTCAAGACTTGGGTTCCCTTGCCCAAACTTTCGTATTGATACATAAGTCATACGTGAACAAAATATCCAAGAATAATGCCACCTACGTAGATCAAAATCAAGATCTTGTCATATATTCAAGATACATAAGTCTTGTACTACATAATCTTAGGAATGTAAGAATCACTTAACGAACTATGAATGAAGCCCCCTGGCTTGTTTGTATAGGCACATAAGTCTAACATACGTTCAAAAGTAAGCGAACCTAAGATGTATGAAATAAAATGATGAACCCTAGAAGGGTTAAGTATGAGTGTAAATACACTAAATGGCCAAGTGCATTGGCATATGATGAGATGAACAATCAAATGATGAAATGAACAATGAAATAATGAAACCCTAGAAGGGTTAAGTAAGGGTGTGAAACACACCAAATGGCCAAGTGCATTGGCATATGATGAAATGAACATTCACGTAATAAGAGGTAAATAACTATGAAAAGCAAAGGTGCTAATGATGATGAATGTGGTGACAACATGATATGAGGCTAATGTAAATGATGAGAGCAATCTCAAATGAGCCTAAGTAAATGTTACCAATACGTACTCACCTATGAGAGTGTAAGATAATGAAGAGACCAGTCTCTATGAACACTCTAATGAGAGTATTGAGCTTAACACACTCAATAGAATGATGAGATGAGAAATCATCTAATGAGCTATGATGTCCTCATACTAGAAGCCAGCTTTCATGACGTATGAGATGAATGTAATGGAACTTTATACTGAGCACCGATAGACTAGCTATGAGCGGTGATGCCTTCTTTCGGGAAGGGCAGAGGTTCACGTAACTCTCATGAGATGAGACTGTCCGGCTTGCCGGGTATGGGTCTCCTTATATCTCCTAGTCTTCGAACCTATACTGCCAATATAGGGATCTGACGGGGTTAAATTCCCATGTACGCTAGCATGTTTTTGGGTCACTTTGGCCGGTGATTCCACCTCTTTTTGGTGTGGGGGAGACACTGGATTTCATGATGCTCAAATGATCTATGTCGGCTAAAGTTAAAGTTCCCAATGAATGAATGAGGCCAGCCTCAAATGATGCACATAATGAAATGAATGATACCAAAGGTGTTAGGATAGGAAAATCACAGGTGAGTTAGATTCAAGTAATGACATTAGGTCATTCTTGGTCATTGCACAACGAACCTAATGAAAGTCTTAAACTACATCCTAGGTATAGCTGGTGGTTACACTGGCCTATGAATGAAATGAAATGAAGTACGTATGAATGAATGAAACAGACTTTGTGTTTGTTAATGAAGATTCCCTAGTTGAGGTCCCATCTGTTGAGCCCTCATTTCTGGGATGTCTTAATGTCAAGTCCATGATTCCAAGGTCTCATGGCATATGAATGAATGATATGAAAGAAGTTATGTGCTACATGCAAAATGTACTGTATGTTATATGATATGTGCTTTGTGTAAATGTTATGTGATGTGTGCAAATGTGAAAAGTATGATGATGTATGTTATTCTCATGGTATCACCTTCATAATCCAAATTTGGAAAGCTCATTTAATTTCCTAAATACAAATTTGGAAACTTTCCTAATCTCAATTTGGGAAGTCCACTGACTTGACTTTCCAAAAATCATGTTGTTAGGGAAGAGCTATTCTTTCTCATGCATGTCCTTGGTGCAAGCATACTTAGTACAAGTGTGTACTAACCCTATACAAACTCTACTATTTTAGGTGCAAGGACAGGTGGACGATAGAGCTACAGGATCGTCATTGCAGTTATCCGGACGTCCAGCATTCATCCGATTTTGGTAGGTCCTCATGCTTTCGAGGATGCTACTGTTTTATATTCTAGCTTAGTTTTAGAGTTGAGCTAGTGGAGCATGTTCCACTAGCGTTTCTTTCCTGTTTTTATTCAGACTATGTACTGGTGCCATTTAGGCAATTATTTGCTTTATAAGTATTGAACTATTCCTTTCATTTGATTATCTCTTAATGTTAGATGGTTGATGGTGAACAAATTACGAATGTATTAGAAATGTTTAGTAATCAATATTTAGAAACAAAAAGTTTCAAATTTTCCGCTAAAATTAACCTATGTAAAGTAAAAATGACGTAAGTAGGCTTGTCTGCGACCTCTGAGAGGTCAACGACGCCGGTCTCGTCTGGGGTCTAGATTCCAATCGTGACACCATTGACTAGGTTAACTCAGAAGATGGTCAAGTTTCAATCGTCAGATGATTGTGAGAAAAGCTTTGCAGAATTGAAAACTAGATTGACTACAGCTCCTGTCTTGACTCTACCAGAGGGTTTAGATGGTTATGTGATCTATTGTAATGCATCCAGAGTTGGTCTAGGTTGTGTGTTGATGTAGCGAGATAAGGTTATAGCTTATGCCTCTAGACAACTTAAGGTTCATTAGAAGAACTATCCAACTCATGACCTTAAGCTTGCAGCTGTAGTATTTGCACTCAAGATATGGAGACACTACTTGTATGGTGTTCAAGTAGATGTGTTCACTGATCATAAGAGCCTTCAGTATGTGTTCACCAAAAAAGAGTTGAATCTTCGCCAGAGGAGATAATTTGAGTTCCTTAAGGATTATGAGATGAGTGTGCATTATCATCCTGGTAAGGCGAATGTAGTAGCAGATTATCTATGGGTAGTGTATCCCATGTTGAGGAAGAAAGGAAGGAGACTTTCTCGCTTAGGAGTTCGCCTTATGAGCATATCAGACAGTGGTGTAATAGTTCAGAATGGGGAAGAATCTTCTTTGGTAGTGGAGGTTAAGGAAAAGAAAGACAGTGATCCAATCTTGCTTGAACTGAAAGGTGCAGTCCACAATCAGAGAGTGGAGGTTTTCTCCCAAGGGGGAAATGGTGTACTTCACTGCCAGGGTAGATTGTGTGTTCCTGATGTGGGCGAGTTGAGACACCATATTCTTGCAGAAGCCCATAACTCCAGGTATTCTATTCATCCAGGTGAGACTAAGTTATACCGCAATCTACGGGAAGTCTATTGGTGGAATGACATGAAGAGGGATATAGCAGATTTTGTGAGTAAGTGCCCTAATCGCCAGCAAGTCAAGGTAGAACATCAGAAACCAAGAGGTATGACTCTAGATATCGATATTCCTACTTGGAAGTGGGATGTGATCAATATGGGTTTCATCACAGGTTTACCTCGTACTCGCAGATAGCATGACTCTATTTGGATGATAGTTGATAGGGTGACTAAGTTTTCTCGCTTTTTAGCGGTCAAGACTACAGATTCGGCAGAGGACTATGCCAAGCTTTACGTCAACGAAATTGTGAGTTTGCATGAGGTTCCTTGGTCTATCATCTCATATAGAGGTCCTCAGTTTACCTCTCATTTCTGGAAGTCACTTCAGAAGGGTCTTGGTACTCAGATTAACCTTAGCACTGCATTTCATCCGCAGACGAATGAACAGGCAGAGCGTACCATTAAAACCCTAAAGGATATGTTGAGAGCTTGTGTGATCGATTTCAAAGGTAGTTGGGATGATCACCTTCCTCTTATTAAGTTCGCCTGTAACAATGGCTACCATTACAACATTCAGATGACCCCTTATGAAGTACTATATGGGCGTAGATATCGATCTCATGTTGGTTGGTTTGAAGTAGGTGAAACAGCTTTAAATGACCAGATTCAGTCCTTTATGCTATGGAGAAAGTGCAACTCATTAGATATAGACTTAAGACAACCAAGAGTAATCAAAAATCTTACGCAGATGTAAGGAGAATGGAACTAGAGTTCCAAGATGATAATTGGGTATTCCTTAAAGTGTCACCTATGAAAGGAGTGATGAGATTTGGCAAGAAAGGGAAACTCAGTCCTAGATATGTAGGCCCTTACAAGATCTTGAAAAGGGTTGGCAAGGTGACATATGAGTTAGAGTTTCCAGCAGAATTAGCAGCAATGCATCCGGTCTTCCACATCTCACTCTTGAAGAAGTGTGTCGGTGATACAGCCTCTGTAGTATCATTAGAGAGTGTGGCGGTGAAAGATAGTCTTTCTTATGAGGATGTACCAGTTGAGATTCTTGACCGTAAGGTTAGAAGGTTGAGGAACAAAGAAGTCGCTTCAGTCAAGGTTTTGTAGAGGAGTCAGTCCGTAGAGGGAGCTACTTGAGAAGCAGATGCAGCCATGAAAGCCAAGTATCCTCACCTCTTTCCTTCCGATTCCACTCCAGCTTGAGGTAATAGTTTCTCTTCAGTTTTTCAGTCATTCATGCGTGAATTCATCCTTAGAATCATGTTCCCTCAGTTAGTACTTGCATTTTCAGTGTATTTGCATGTCTTTGGAACTTAATAAGTTAGAAACTCAGTCCTCAGTGTTTAGTAGTACGGATTGCAGCTCTCTCCCTCTATTTCAGCTAGTTTAGTCTTCATTCGAGGACGAATGTTCCCATCGGGGAGATAATGTAACACCCCGTATCCAAAATAGACCAAAAATCAGCTTTTCAAAAATCTACAGGTGCAATCGACTATCACTATCGATGGACCGTAGTCTGATCTATGGCCCGTGCTTCACATCCGTTGTTTGTTACTGAAACTCTCCCATGATGCAGCCCAGAAAAATTGACTAAGTGGTGATCCACGGATAGACCTACGGTCTGTATGTCAGACTACTATTTGTAGTCTGTGTCAATCAACACCCCACTTACCCAGACTCTGACATGAACCACAATTGACCAGTACGGTTCGTAGATGGACCTCGGACCGTAGGTATGACCGTGGGTGAAAATTAGCACACAGTTAAGGCGCAAATATTGTTGGGTCAAATTCAAATAATCATAACTCTTTTCACAAAATTAATTAGGTGTCTCATGACCTATGAAATTATATATAATTGAATTAGCTTTCCATAGCCACCGAGTTTTCTAAAATCAGACCTTGGAGTAAAGAGTTATGCTCGTTTTGGTAAAGGCCTGTCGAATAGACCCAACCTACGGACCCAAACGACGGACCGTTGATTGAACGACGGCCCGTCAGTCCAGATCATCATTTGGTCCGACATCAATTAACTCGGGGGTCTTTTGGTCTTTTCCTACTTCGTTTAAACCCTACGGTACGTCACTTTGACCCTAAATCATCAAATTTTAGTCAGTTTAAGCCTAGAAACATAACTAAAACTTACCTAAGTCAAATCATTAAATCAAAACTTAGAAAATTAGAAGCAAGAAAGGAGAAAAAGGTCAAGAGCCCTAGTTCAAGAACGCAACAAAATTCCCTCAGTTCCAGCCCTGAAATCTAAATATTTCTCTATGGATTTCATCACCAGGTATGTGGGATTTCACTAGTGGGTTCCTTTCACCCATTAGATCCCTAGTTTTCAGTCAGTTCTTGATTATCTTATCATGATTAAACCTAGGGTTTCTAGAACTATAACAGATCATCATAAATTATTAAACATATGATCCAAATCAGATTTTAAAGTTATTATTCAGTTTATCGCAAGAATTTCAGAACCCTAGCTATGTATTCCCTTAGTTCTTGAATTATACATGATAGATCAGATATTTCAGTTACTTCAAATATACATGCCTCAATTATTAATGCATCATTATCACATTAATTGTTGCATTCTGAGTCTGCATGTTTAGTTTTGGGTTATTTAGTATTTACAGAAATTTAGTCATAATGTCTTAATCACTTTATTCAGTGGGAGTAGAATAATACCAAGTTAGACTAGGGTTCAACATACCCAATTAGTCCCAGAACTACTAGCCAACTAGGTTGTAAGTCCCCTATGTGGGAATCAGTTTAGTGATCATGCCAGCAAGCTGGAGTTTATATTGGGTCCCCTCGATGGGGCGTATACATCGGACTCCACATTTAGCTCATGTGGTTTTATTATCAATTATTAGTAGCTCCCACAGTTCGATCAGACTCTCTTGCATTGACCATATTTACAGATCAGTTAGTATTCAATCTCAGCATGTTATCAATTTGGTCATTGCATCCAGTTAGCTCAAACTTTAGTATATATCATGTTCCGATTATTATACTTGCTTTTGTACTTGTTCAGTTATGTTTTATTTCAGCTTTAATCTATCCTACATGCTCAGTACCTTCAAGTAATGACGCATGCGTGTGCTACATCTT
The DNA here is from genome assembly GCA_016801875.1 of Solanum sitiens. NCBI lineage: Eukaryota > Viridiplantae > Streptophyta > Magnoliopsida > Solanales > Solanaceae > Solanum > Solanum sitiens. The sequence continues at coordinate 269,882 of JABWTJ010000089.1, read as the reverse complement.
CTCGTGATGTAGGTTCAGGTTCTCAGCATCCAGATCACGCTTAGATCGATTCCCAATCTTCAGTTCATCATAATCAATGGTGAGTCCTCATTCTATGAGGACAATATTCATGAGTTCATTTCATTTATTTTCAATTTTTGCTTAAATTAGCTGGGGCTTGTGCCAGCATTTCTAGTAAGTTAGAGGCTTATTTCAGACATAGTTAGTTTCAGCTTAGTATTGAGTTAATATTTTCTTTGTATTAAACTCATCAGTATTTCATGTATTTCAGTTCTAGCATATGGGTATTCCCCATCTTTTTATTTTAAATATGATTTAGCTTCCGCATCAGTTAGTTATCTTTAGTATGTTCATGATCATGCCAACAGGGTTAGCTTGGGATCACTTGTTGTCCTAGGTCCCGTGTCTGCGTCTCGGGGGTAGCTCGGGGCGTGACAACTTTCGAGGATACTATTTTATGTATCCTTTGTTTCAAAAGGTATTAACTTATTTCGTTAGTTTCTTTTCTATTCTTTGAAGTAATAAAGGAGAGAAATATATCAATGACATGGATCTTAGAGGAACTTTCTTCATTTGAACACTTCTTTTTTAGAAATATATGCCATTGTTCGTAACCTTAATAAGAGCTGAATGTTTTTATAGTGCATGTTTTGGTGAATTAACTTCATTTCTTTCACCCAATTTTTCAAGATTCTTATTAATATGAAAGCATTATAGATTAAGAAGTCTCCTTCCAAGCTCCTTGGGCCGCATAATCTCTTTTAAATTCCGTCTGATCTTGTAATAGAATTGTCATGCCTGACATTTTTTACTTAAAATTTCAGAATTTATACCAATAAAAACTCAAAGTTCCTTAATTCTGGGACAAAATTTAAGAATTTGCACCAAAAATGATTTTGAGATATTTTTCTTTATTCCGTAGGTGCAATTATGCTTGGAGATGCGTTGTTGCCTTCAACATTTTCTCTCATTGTCGAGGAGTTGAGGCCGACATAATTATGTTTCAAGTGAGTGGAAAATTATATTTCAGGAAATATCTATTTTGGAACTTCATTTGATGGTATACTTAAGAGAGTAATTCCATATTATTAATGACTGCAGTGTCTTTTCATTTGTTAGTGTGCTTATGGGAGACCAACTATTGTTTCTCTTGTCAACTTGGATGCTCTGCATGAGCAGATTGCTAAGTTAGGTTCATTGAGTAGGGATTCCTCAAAGGTATGGCATGGATAGTATCGACATGAAATCAACGTTGAGTGTTTTGCAAAACAACTAAGATCATCGGTATCCTAGTGTCAAAAAGCACGCATGTGAGTATACATAACTTATTTTTACTTTCTACCTACCAAACAATAATTGGCGCCAAAGATATCCATTTCCCGATCATCATATTGAAGGATAATCTGGATTTGGAGCACATTGCATCTAAACATATTCAACAAATAAGTGCATGTACTAATGTATGTCTAGCCTTTGGTGGATGCAACTCTCTTTCTCTCTTCCCCCCACACATGAAAAATTGCAAATCCGAATAGATTGTACAACTTTCATGTAAGTCACTGCTACTCAGTGTATAGAATGTAGAGAAATCCTATGATAATGAACACACTAATTTGATTGGAACATCATTCAACTGTTGTGAGAGTTAAATTTTTAAGTCCCATTCCAACTCTCTCTTTTTGCTAGACAATATTAAATGATGTTGGAATAGTTGTACTATAAATCTCCTGAATATGTGGATCAATTTAATTTATTAAGTATATGTAAAGCATTTGTAAATCAGTCTAAGAAGGGAAAAGGTATTTGATGTACCGTGGTTTTACGGTACTTCCAATGCTTTTTCCTTAAGTTTGTGTGTCTAAGGCCTTTTTGTAGTAATTTTAATGTATTTTTGTCTATGTTTGCAGGAAAAATGTCCAGAACGAAAATGCTGAAGTCTGTGCTGAATTTTGCAGAAGTGATGACCTACGGAGCCATCGACGATCCGTAGGTTGCAATCATCGTTTGAAGATTTATGCTGCTAAGGAAAGATCGGGGAATTCTAACTAAGTGTGGGGCTACGGAAGGGATGACGGTCCGTCGTCTCATCAACGGACCGTCCTGGCAGACCGTTGGTGTTAATAGAATGTAGCCCCAATACCTGATTTTGAAAAGATTCTAAGTATGGAGCAACGAAGGCCATGGACGGATCGTCGTTTGGGTCTGTCGATGGTAACATAATGATGAAGAAGATAGCAGCTGAAAAAGAGTTGATGTATGGACAGACGTAGGCATCGACGGTCCGTCGGTGAGGTCGTTGACTCGAGACGCGTTTTGGACAGAAGTTTTCCTTATTTAGGTTTCCCTTTATTTTTAGGACTCTTTTATTATAAATAGGACTAAGAACCTCATTTTTGGGGTTAGACTCTTTGTTAATTTTCAGATTTGTATTGTTGGTTGTTGAACTTTGGATTTTGGAAAATACTTCACTTTTCCGGAATCAATTTTCACAATATTTTGATTAATTCATGTGATTTTCTGGGTTTTCTTCAACTTGTTTAACTAAGTATATGATTTCTTGTTTAATAAATATGAATTGTGTAATACTTAACATGGGTAACTAAATCCACAACTAGGGTTGTGGGAACCATGGGTAATTAACAAAGTAGAACTACCTAAAATAACAATTCTAGAATAGTGTCTTGCATGTATTGATAATTCTTTCATTTAGAAGTCTTTGTAACGGTGGCCAACGTTAGAACTCGCCTTGTTGCTACTTGCCGGACCAAGAACGTAGATAATAAGAAAAGAATTATCAACGTAGATTTAGTATACACTATCTAATTGGCTAGTTTCAATTGGTGCGAAGTAGTAACTTAGCCATACATTGAATATGATGCTTAATATGAGGTAAAAGGTAAGGTTTAGTAAAATATACACACGTAGGCAGACCAAGGTGCAGGGTGAAATTCCCTAGTTGCCGGACCAAGGAATTAGGGATACATAACTTACCACTTTGCATGCAAGATACTAGGAAAGAGTTGTTATAGCTAAGGTTACTGCGTTATGAACCTATGGGGAACACTTACACCCTAGTTTCTCTCATCACTTGATAAACATCAAATATTTGAACTTGCTACTTGCTTACTTAGACTTAATTAAGTACTTTTGTTACACAAAACCCCCTTTTAATTGTTTGCTTTCGGAAAGGACTTGACTTAATAAAAGTAATCGTAGATTAAAGTTAAGTCTAAATTATTTTCCTCGTGGGATCAACCCCAACCTAACATTCGGGTTCTTTAATGGATACGACCGTTTATACTTCTTAGGGAAGTATAGTTTGAGTGTATCAAATTTTGGCGCCGCTGCCGGGGAAAGTGGATTTTAGATTAACTTTAAGCACATTACCAAATTTTAGTCAATCATTTCCTGATTTTACTTTTTCTTTTGTTTTTGTCTCTGCAGGTCTAGCTTTAGTGTATGCCAAGTACACGGAGTAGAGGAGATCCAATACTTTCACTTGATCCAGAACTAAACTGTACACTTCGCAGAATGAACATTCAAAACAATCTTGCTTATATCGAGGATGAGATCATTCCTCAACCTCCCCCGCCGGTTGATGCTCCTAATCAAGTGATGGTTGATAACCCTGGTGAAGGTAATCCGAGGAGGCATCCTCCTGCCCCACGCCCTCAAGAGTACTATAGGGGAAATGTTAACATCACTAACTCTGATGGGCCACTTGTCCTACCTTCTCTACCACATGGTCATACTTTCGTGGTAACTAGTAGCTTGATGCAGATGCTCACCGCTAGAGGTCTGTTCTCAGGGCTACCATCTGAGGATCCACATGCTCACATCACCAAACTGAGGTCGGTGTGTAAGAGTTGTGTAGGGAGGCCTGACTTGGGCATGGACGTCATTGGGTTAAGAGTGTTCCCTCTCTCACTAATGGGAGAGGCCGCAATCTGGTTTACTGAGTTGCCCTACAATTCAATATATACTTGGGAGCAGTTGAAGGATGTCTTCCTAGCAAGGTATTACCCTGTTTCTAAAAAGCTCAACCACAATGATAGGGTGAACAACCTTGTAGCATTACCAGGGGAATCAGTATGCAATTCTTGGGATAGGTTCACCTCATTCTTGAGAAGTGCCCCAAACCACCGCATTGATGATGGGTCGCTGAAAGAGTACTTCTATCGGGGACAAGATGATAACAATAAGGCGGTGCTTGATACTATTGCGGGTGGTTCCTATGGGGAGTGTACTTATGCAGAGATCGCTGAGAAGTTAAAGAAAATCTCCCGAAATAATAAAGCTTGGAGCACTAGGAAGTCGATACTGGAGAAACACTTTTGCGGTGCAATCTACACACAACCCAACCGCATATTAGATTCGTGAAGAGATGGCTCAAATGAGAACTGAACTTGGGTTAGTGTTGAAATATGTCACTGGGGGTGCAGAGAAAATGAATGCGATGAATTATTTGACTAAGCCACCACCGCCGATAGATGAGTTTTACTATGAGGAGGATTTTATGCAGTGAATGAGCAGACAGGGGGTTTCCGACCGAACGCCCAAGGCTCCAATCAGGAGAATTGGCGCCAAGGTCAAGGAAATCAAGGTCGGAACTATGGGAATTACAATCGAGAGGGTCACTATGTTCGTGAAGGAAACTACAACCGCGACAACAACTTCAATCGGAGTAACTATGGAAACTGAATAAATCAAAGTGGGCCCTATGTTCCACCTTAAAATCAAAAGTTGTTCGTAGGGATGGTGGAGGTAGTATGGCGCGAGTTGAAGACATGTTGCAAAAGATGAGGAGGAGGTTTGACGCAAGTGATGAGCACGCCAAGGAATTGAGAGGTGATTTGGATAACATTGGGCAAAAAGTGGATGCATATGCAGTCTCAATCAAGTATCTTGAGATGCATATGGCCCAATTGTCGTCTACTGTGAACCCTCGTCAACCGGGTACTCTTCCTAGCAACACTGTTCAAAATCCGAAGAATTATGGACATTGTATGGCAGTCACTACTCGAGGTGGTAAGCAAACCATAGATCCACCTATGTCGTCTGGCGTAGAAAATAAGATGAGAAGAGAAGATGAGGTAGTAGAAGCTAGTGGTGAGTTGGTAGATGAAGCGGTAAAAGAAGCAGAGAAGCCCAAAAAGGTGACTACCATTCGAAGACCACCACCACCATTCCCGACAAGGTTGGTGAAAAAGACCGAGGATGATAAATACCGGCATTTTATTAATATGTTGAAACAGCTTTCCATAAATTTTCCTTTGATAGAATCTCTTGAACAAATGCTCGGTTACGCCAAGTTCATGAAAGATATGGTCACTAAGAAGAGATCGATTAGTTTTGAGGATGATGATAGGATGCAACATTGTAGTGCTATTGCTACAAGGTCTCTAGTGCAAAAGAAAGAAGATCCGGGTGCTTTCACTATTCCATGTACAATCGGGCTATTACACTTCGCTAAAGCATTATGTGATCTTGGGGCAAGCATAAATCTCATGCATCTATCCATCTACAAAAAGTTGGGCTTGGGTGATCCAAAGCCCACTGCAATGCGGCTACTGATGGTCGACCGAACAGTGAAAAGGCCTATTGGGTATTCCACGATGTGTTAGTGAAGGTGGAGTCATTCATATTTCCGGCTGATTTTGTGATTCTTGACTGTGAGGTGGATTTTGAGGTGCCTATTATTCAGTTTATCGCAAGAATTTCAGAACCCTAGCTGTGTATTTCCTTAGTTCTTGAATTATACATGCTAAGTCAGATATTTCAGTTACTTCGAATATACATGCCTCAATTATTAATGCATCATTAACACATTAATTGTTGCATTCTCAGTCTGCATGTTTAGTTTTGGGTTATTTAGTATTTACAGAAATTTAGTCATAATGTCTTAATCACTTTATTCAGTGGTAGTAGAATAATACCAAGTTAGACTAGGGTTCAACATACCCAATTAGTCCCAGAACTACTAGCCAACTAGGTTGTAAGTCCCCTATGTGGGAATCAGTTTAGTGATCATGCCAGCAAGCTGGAGTTTATATTGGGTCCCCTCGATGGGGCGTATACATCGGACTCCACATTTAGCTCATGTGGTTTTATTATCGCTTATTAGTAGCTCCCACAGTTCGATCCATCTTTCTTGCATTGACCATATTTATAGATCAGTTAGTATTCAATCTCAGCATGTTATCAATTTGGTCATTGCATCCAGTTAGCTCAGAATTTAGTATATATCATGTTCCGATGATTATACTTACTTTTGTGCTTGTTCAGTTATGTTTTATTTCAGCTTTAATCTATCCTACATGCTCAGTACCTTCAAGTAATGACGCATGCGTGTGCTACATCTTCTCGTGATGTAGGTTTAGGTTCTCAGCATCCAGATCACGCTTAGATCGATTCCCAATCTCCAGTTCATCATAATCAGTGGTGAGTCCTCATTCTATGAGGATAATATTCATGAGTTCATTTCATTCATTAGTCATTTATTTTCAATTTTTGCTAGAATTAGCTGGGGCTTGTGCCAGCATTTCTAGTAAGTTAGAGGCTTATTTCAGACATAGTTAGTTTCAGCTTAGTATTGAGTTAATATTTTCTTTGTATTAACCTCAGCAGTATTTCATGTATTTCAGTTTTAGCATATGGGTATTCCCCATCTTTTCATTTTAAAAATGATTTAGCTTCCGCATCAGTTAATTATCTTTAGTATGTTCATGATCATGCCAACAGGGTTAGCTTGGGATCACTTGTTGTCCTAGGTCCCGTGTCTGCGTCTCGGGGGTAGCTCGGGGCGTGACAGCTTTCGATAATACTATTTTATGTATCCTTTATTTCAAAAGGTATTAACTTATGTCGTTAGTTTCTTTTCTATTCTTTGAAGTAATAAAAGAGAGAAATATATCAATGACATGGATATTAGAGGAACTTTCTTCATTTGAACACTTCTTTTTTAGAATTAAAAATACTGATGTGCATCATTTAAGTCCCTAGTTGCCACCATTGATACTGCTTGTGTTAATCTGATAAGTTATTTTGATATGTTTTTCAAGAATATCTTATGAAGACTAGTTTGTTCATCATGTTAATTGTAGGATTGGCGCCTCGTCCTTCTCTTTATTGAGGATATTGTCGTGAATCTCTGGACTGAAAGTTACTTTATCGATGAGAGAAATTGCACTCAATATTTTATTCAACATCACTTAGGATTCATTGTATTTGACATTATTTGTACATGTGGCTTTCTCCATTCCATATTCCCTTTCGTTCCCTCTTGGTTGTAGCCCCCCACCTGGCTCTCTAAAACAAGGAGGTAGGGTGGGGGGAGAACAAATTGTGAAAATTTGGCTAGTGGAAGAGAGTTATACATCAGATGGTTTAAAACATTTCAGTGTTATTGCATCGTGTAGTTCTATGACTTCCTTTTATCGTAAGCTACTTTTGGAAAACCTAGATCAGAATACATGCGAATTATGATATCAGGCAAAAAAGGTGCAGGAGACTGCAACATTCTGCAGAGTCTATCTGCTCGAAGCTTCCACATCTGCAGTCTCTATCTGTTCGAAGCTTCCACATCAATATAATCAATCTTCCACCCCAAGTTGTGGTGATGGTGTTTTCTATGATGAAAAGTAGGTCATGTTATCATCTTTCTTGGAAGGGTTAGTTCTCTTTCTTATATTTTCTGAATCAAATATGTTGGTAACTCACACGACCTGATGTTTCTCTATTCAGGCCAAGTGTGAAAATGAAACTATTTAACATCTTGAATAACAAATTAATAGTTCATGGGGAGTGTACAAATACACACGATTTGGAGTTAAAAGAAGGTAAACCATTCGGCCATTCCTGCCATTGTTCCTAACCTTAATAAGAGCTGAATGTTTTTATAGTGCATGATTTGGTGAATTAGCTTCATTTCTTTCACCCAATTTTTCAAGATTCTTATTAATATGAAAGCATTATAGATTAAGAAGTCTCCTTCCAAGCTCCTTGGGCCGCATAATCTCTTTTAAATTCCATCTGATCTTGTAATAAAATTGTCATGCCTGACATTTTTGACTTAAAATTTCAGAATTTACACCAATAAAAACTCAAAGTTCCTTAATTCTGGGACAAAATTTAAGAATTTGCACCAAAAATGATTTTGAGATATTTTTCTTTATTCCGTAGGTGCAATTATGCTTGGAGATGCGTTGTTGCCTTCAACATTTTCTCTCATTGTCGAGGAGTTGAGGCCGACATAATTATGTTTCAAGTGAGTGGAAAATTATATTTCAGGAAATATCTATTTTGGAACTTCATTTGATGGTATACTTAAGAGAGTAATTCCATATTATTAATGACTGCAGTGTCTTTTCATTTGTTAGTGTGCTTATGGGAGACCAACTATTGTTTCTCTTGTCAACTTGGATGCTCTGCATGAGCAGATTGCTAAGTTAGGTTCATTGAGTAGGGATTCCTCAAAGGTATGGCATGGATAGTATCGACATGAGATCAACGTTGAGTGTTTTGCAAAACAACTAAGATCATCGGTATCCTGGTGTCAAAAAGCACGCATGTGAGTATATGTAACGTATTTTTACTTTCTACCTACCAAACAATAATTGGCGCCGAAGATATCCATTTCCCGATCATCATATTGAAGGATAATCTAGATTTGGAGCACATTGCATCTAAACATATTCAACAAATAAGTGCATGTACTAATGTATGTCTAGCCTTTGGTGGATGCAACTCTCTTTCTCTCTTCCCCCCACACATGAAAAATTGCAAAACGAACAGATTGTACAACTTTTATGTAAGTCACTGCTACTCAGTGTATAGAATGTAGAGAAATCCTATGATAATGAAAACACTAATTTGATTGGAACATCATTCAACTGTTGTGAGAGTTAAATTTTTAAGTCCCATTCCAACTCTCTCTTTTTGCTAGACAATATTAAATGATGTTGGAATAGTTGTACTATAAATCTCCTGAATATGTGGATCAATTTAAATTATTAAGTATATGTAAAGCATTTGTAAATCAGTCTAAGAAGGGAAAAGGTATTTGATGTACCGTGATTTTACGGTACTTCCAATGCTTTTTCCTTAAGTTTGTGTGTCTAAGGCCTTTTTGTAGTAGTTTTAATGTATTTTTTTCTGTGTTTGCAGGAAAAATATCCAGAACAAAAATGCTGAAGTCTGTGCTAAATTTTGCAGAAGTGATGACCTACGGAGCCATCGACGATCTGTAGGTTGCAATTGTCGTTTGAAGATTTATGTTGCTAAGGAAAGATCGGGGAATTCTGACTAAGTGTGGGGATACGTAAGGGATGACGGTCCGTCATCTCATCGACGGACCGTCCTCGCAGACCGTTGGTGTTAACAGAATGTAGCCCAGTACCTGATTTTGGAAATATTCTAACTATGGATAAACGAAGGCCATCAACGGACCGTAGGTCCATTGACGGACCGTCGTTTGGGTATGTCGATGGTAACATAATGATGGAGAAGATAACAGCTGAAAAAGAGTTGAAGTATGGACCGATGGAGGCATCGACGGTCCGTCGGTGAGGTCGTCGACTCGAGACGCGTTTTGGACAGAAGTTTTCCTTATTTAGGTTTCCCTTTATTTTTAGGACTCTTTTATTATAAATAGGACTAAAAACCTCATTTTTGGGGTTAGACTCTTTGTTAAATTTCAGATTTGTATTGTTAGTTGTTGAACTTTGGGTTGTGGAAAATACTTCACTTTTCTGGAATCAATTTTCACAATATTTTGATTAATTCAAGTGATTTTCTGGGTTTTCTTCAACTTGTTAAAGTAAGTATATGATTTCTTGTTTAATAAATATGAATTGTGTAACACTTAACATGGGTAACTAAATCCACAACTAGGGTTGTGGGAACCATGGGTAATTAACAAAGTAGAACTACCTAAAATAACAATTCTAGAATAGTGTCTTGCATGTATTGATAATTCTTTCGTTTAGAAGTCTTTTTAACGGTGGCCAACGTTAGAACTCGCCTTGTTGCTACTTGCCGGACCAAGGAGGTAGATAATAAGAAAAGAATTATCAACGTAGATTTAGTATACACTATCTAATAGGCTAGTTTCAATTGGTGCGAAGTAGTAACTTAGCCATACATTGAATATGATGCTTAATATGAGGTAAAAGGTAAGGTTTAGTAAAATATACACACGTAGCCGGACCAAGATGCGGGGAGAAATTCCCTAGTTGCTGGACCAAGGAATTAGGGATACATAACTTACCACTTTTCATGCAAGATATTAGGAAAGAGTTGTTATAGCTAAGGTTACTGCGTTATGAACCTATGGGGAACACTTACACCCTTGTTTCTCTCATCACTTGATAAACATCAAATATTTGAACTTGCTACTTGTTTACTTAGACTTAATTAAGTACTTTTGTTACACAAAACTCCCTTTTAATTGTTTGTTTTAGAAAGGACTTGACTAAATAAAAGTAACCGTAGATTAAAGTTAAGTCTAAATCATTTTCCTCGTGGGATCGACCCCAACCTAACATTCGGGTTCTTTACTGGATACGATCGTTTATACTTCTTTAGGGAAGTATCGTCCATCCTGCACTTCGTCGTCTCTAACAGAACCTTTGTTTCTGAAATTTCTCAAAATATTTTCTAAGTGTCCATCGATGGACCACCACTGAAGGACCGTCGTTCCGTCGATGGTCCGTCCTGCACTTTCGTCGTCTCTAACACAACCTTTGTTTCTGCAATGTCTAAATAAATTTTCTAAGTGTCCACCGACGGAGCCCCATTGACGGACTGTCGTTCCATCGACGGAACATCGATGGTGTCCGTCAGTCAGTTCTGCAGTTCTGCACTACCACTCTGTTTGTGTTTCCCCTTTTGTGTTTGATTCTTTTTAGTGTGTGGCATGCTTACATTGGTACTAATAACCTCTCCTTGCAGGTACAAATGACACCCAAGCCTGGCGTAGTCTACTCTAGGGGACGATCAAAGTCCGTGGCCCCGTCACACCGGATGGTGATAGGCTCAGACGATGATCGTGACCCCGAATAAGTGCCACCAGGCGCCCAGACACCGTCACGTGCTGCTAGTACCTCTCAGAGCATGCCCAAGAGGGTGGCGTCTGGCGTAGTCACTGCCTCCCGGTCTGATGAGGAGCGCACACTGACCGTCACACCGTCTGGGTCTGCTGTAGTTTCTGAGGGAGCGTTTGGCTCTGCGGAGGCTTCCGTGTCTGAGGAATCTTCATCTTCACATGGTCCCACTGCTCCAGCTACATCGGTCTACTCTGCCTCGTCTGAGGAGGCTAACAGTGCGTATTCTACTCCAGCACCCCTGACCGACGTCCCCGCATCGGTTGCTGATCAGCCCAACTGGTGGTGTATCGAGGGCCAATACCAGATATACAGGGATGCGAAGCTGCTCAACGACAAGGGGGTCATGACTCGAACTCTGACAGTCGAGCGGCGAGTTCTTACCGGGAGTCTTCCCATGATGCCAGCAATACATGACCTCTTCACCCGCCATCGGCTAGAGTGGACGGCTAGGAGATTGGGCCGTTACAGCGAGGAGGTGGTGCGAGAGTTCTACGCATCTTATGTGGCAACTCTGAGGGCTTGTTTGGACAAGCGGGCTAACCCCGCCAAACACGCACCACTTGAGTATGTTCGTGTCCACGGCAAGCGGGTGGATATCTCCTTGCCCACCATTCGCAGGTTCTTATATGGTGCTAATGCTGATGCCACAAGGGCCCCCCTCACCTCTGAGTTCGACTACCGGTGGAAGCTGATAAAGGACGGCTGTTTCCAGCGTGATATGGTGGTGAGAGAGACCACCTAGAGGTGGATAGCTCAGAATGTCTCCGTGGATGGAGAGGGTGCTGATTGGGTGATAGAGCCCAGAGGCGGAATAAAGAAGGCCAACCTCACATTCGCGGCCAAATTCCTATGGCTATTGGTTCATCACTGCCTATCCCCCACTGCTGCTGACAATATTTTTACATGGGATAGAGCAGTACTGATAGATTCTATGGTTGCGGGATTCAAGGTGGATTTCGCGTGGCTGTTGCTGGCAGTCATTAATGATAGGGCCTTTAAGTCCATCACTACTTATCCGTTCCCTTGCATGATTTTTGAGTTGTGCAGGTCTACAGGAGTGCCCATGTGGCACATTGATATTCTCAAGACCCCGACTGGCATAGTTGATATCGGTCTCATTCGGGATAAGGCCAATGAGTTGGCTCCCAATAGAGGGCCAGAGCAGAGGTGCAGACGCTTGGTGAGAACTTGGCGGACACGGTAGAGCAAGCCCGATGGGCTGATCAGGCTACATCAGAGCCTATCGAGACCACCCCGGTTGAGTCTATCTCGGGTATTAGCACAGCTCCGAGCTCATCCCGCTCCACCCCATCTGCAGCACTGGTCCCGATTGCTAGGGTCCAGAAGTTAGAGGCACAAATGGCCACACTTCTGCATCATATCCAGCCTTGGATGCAGAAGTCCATTGCTGAGGCGCAGGACCGGACTGAGAGGAAGATGGCCCAGCAGACTGAGCGGAAGATTCTGGCAGTCCACCAGCGTCTTGATGCCTTTGAGTTGAGGGTGCTCGCTCGGCCAGCCCCTACTGTAGATTTTATGACTCTCCAGGCTGCTGTGGCGATTCTGAGGGCAGATATGGGTGCCATTCTAGAGGCCCGGGTGCCCGAGTCTGAGGCCATATCTGTGGAGCCTACTGAGGATACGGTGCTGGATGCACTTTTCCAAACCACTGCTGCGCCACCGCCTCCACCACGTGAGCATACAAAGAGGCACCGATCCAGAGAGGAGGATGAGACTCAAGCTAGGAAAAGAGAGCATCTTGACTTGGAGGCTGCGAAGAGAGCCTCGCTGATGGATGAGGAGGCCTGACAGATGAGGGCTCAGGAGGTGGTTGCTGGGGCGTCTAGCTCCAGGATTGATGATGTTGAGAGGAGCACTACTGAGGGTGTTGATATTGCAGCGGACACTACTGATGGTGTCCCTACTACAGAGGGAGCGGGTTCTGAGAAACCGGACCCGCCAGCTTATTGATCGTCAGCGCTATTCGCCTCAGGTTTGCTTCACCTACCACCTTGTGTTGCTTTTCTTATGCATTGAGGACAACTGCATGCTTTATTTTGTTGGGGGTGGGGTAAATGGAAAGTGAGTGCTAGGGTGAAGTTTGAGTAGCCCAACTCACGATCCTCTCTTGGGGTTTTCTTGCCTGTGTTCTTTTTTCCAAGAGACTGGTTATTTTACTGTTGAACCGACACGTTAGTATCTTGTACATAGTATAGACATGAAATCTGAAGCATGATGGGTAAAGAAAATGATATCCTATTTTAAAGAAAATGCTTGCATGATTAGGCATAGTGAATGATGAATGTGTGGCTCTAAGCATGACATAGAGATACACCACTGCATGACCTTCAATCTAAAGCTCGAACTAGGTGTCTGCTAATCTGCTAGTGTAATGAGGTGTTAAGTGAGTGTGAGGAAAGTTGAATAGTCCACCGTTGGTACTGAGCTAGAACTTGCCGGGTTAGTCCTGCTAAAAGTAATCCTTGTTAGAAAATTAGGAAAGGATCATAGGCACTTGTTCAAGATAGTCAATATTTGGCCTAAATAAAAGAAAATCAAATGAAATTAATCCGTTCTTGATCCAAATAATTTGAGCTTAAAATGGACCTTTCTTTTCTACCCCAACTTAGCAATAACTTCTTCTCGCTATGGTAATATGGAAGAGTTGTATGACTTGTTCTACCCTTCTTCTTCCTTATAAGCTAATCTGTTATATCTCGATTCCCAACATCAATCCATTTATGTAAGTCCCCATCAACCCTATAAGAGAGCATAGCTTGTGCTATCAAATTATTCTTAAGATTTTCTTGTCTACAATTGTCAATTTCAAGGTAAAAACACTTGCTATCGTGTAAACAATGGCAGGAAAGAAGACCATGTTAGTAGTTTGATACCTATACTAATGGATACTACCAACTAAATCTCAGAAAAACTTTACCTTAAAAACCTTTCGATATCCATTTGACATCCCATGAGTTTTATTGACAATTTCCATCAAAGAAAGGTCAGAAATATAACTCATAGCCTCTCCTTTAGAGACAAAGCTTGTAGGAAAGCATGGATAACATCTGAATGTCAGTATTTTGATATCGTTGGTGTAAAGTAAGCATACAAAACAATAGTTAACTAAAATGGCCAAACAAAAATGGAAGTGTGACAGAAGATGAAAATACAGGCACATATACTGTCTGTATAAGTTGGGCCAAAAGTACTTAAGTACCAATATGTATGTTCCAGGTCAACTTCAGCTAGAATAAATAATCAAAACATCTGTACATTCAATAGTGATCAACAAAAAATATATTTCATATCCACCCCACCCCTCTTGGGGAAGCGGTACATGTAAAGAAAGCATTATATTGCAAATAAAGCACTAGGAAAGTGATGTACATGAAGATCTTACAATATAAGGAGAAACAAAATATAAGCATCAATATTTTATGTTGTGTACAGCGATACCAGTTCTCCCCATTAGAAGTTAAACCACAAAATAATACATGAAAGAACATTTGTAAGAAGATATTAATGAACAGAAACAGTCAAACAACTTATCAGTTGAGCAATGCATGCAATCCTATAGACTACAATCACCATTCCAAGTTATGAACATCATAGTTTTCAGGCAAAATAAATTTCCGATAGACTAGAACAGCCATTCCAAGTAATGAACATGTTAGTTGTCGGGCAAAATAAATTTCCAATAGACTACAACAACCATCCCAATTTATGAACATCAACGCAAAATAAATTATGTAAAAAATCATCAATACAATAGAAAATATGATGTTAGTCCAACGTTTTGCATACTTGTCACCATATATTTCTCCCATCAGCACCAGTCCATCTCATCAGACACCAGATCATTCAAAAGAAAGTACAACTTCAGGTGATGAAGTAAAATAACAAATTGTGCAGAACTTTCTGCTCATCAAAATGCATTAGATCAATATCAAAGACTAAAAATTACCATTTTTATCCATCTATACAAAGCAGGTACCGGGTGGAAAGTGGAAACTGGATTAAAATTCAAACTAGGAGTAAACAACTAATAAGCATAAAAAAATAAAAATGACAGTCCTATATGGAAGAAAATCCCATTGAAAAAGACCTAAGAGTGGATAAGAATATTTATTTGAAAAGAAAATTATGATACTAGAATGGAACAACATACAAAACATAGTATGAATTTTCATACAAAACATATACTCTCATCGTCAGAAGTAGCAAAGAAAGTAACATAAGAATTCAATGAAGACCATCCCTGGTCACTTCCTATTTTGCAAGCAACACACAAATTTGCAGGTGCAACTATAATGTGAAGGGTTAAAACTGCATGAAAGCACGACTTTCCATCCTTTCTCACTTAACTATGATGTTCTTAGCAGCTCACCTCTACTGATCCTCAAAACATTAACAAAATCAGAAAAGACGAACTATATGATTCCCCATTCTCTTACTTGGCACAATTTTCCCTTTTTAAGAAACAATCATATTCGAAAGTTCTATAGACCATGTAAAGTAAATTGTCACTGAGGGCATTTACGAAAGTTTTTCCACTTGAGTGTCTTCATTCAAAAGTACTTGGATTTCTTATAATCAAACTAGAATTGTGCGAGTGGGGCTTCAAGAACAACTCCACAACTTTCCATTCAGTACCTTTGAAGGGGTAAATTAGTACATATTGGTGGCACCAGCATCGAATCTGTTTTAAGACTCCTCAATAATCCTGGTGAAATCATTCAAGAAAACCCCTCACTGAAATTCGACTCTGTTTTAAACAACTCTTCAACAACCCTTGTGTAATCATTCAAGAAAACCCCCGACACCAACTCCTCTAAAAAAAAGTAAAAACAAATTGTTGAACTTTTTAAGAAAGAATAAAGATTTCTTGATGTAACATCTCGTAATCCGAAATAGCTAGGATTAAAAAAAAATAAGCTAAAAATTGTTATTTTGGAAAGAATAAGAGAAATCTGGAAAATTTAGTGTAAAAGTAAGTTTTTAGTCACTTTCATGGTCATAACTTCTATCTCAGGATGAGTTAGGGCCAGTTCTTTATATGGATGTAAACCACTTGAAGAAATCTTTCCAACTCCTCCGAGTTTGCGCATTTCCGATATCGTATGAGGGAGATATGCCTATCAGAAGTTGGGTTGTTGGGTTGAGGAAAATCCAATCCGGATTTTAGTAAGGGTAAAGTGGTCTTTTCACCCTACTATTTCCTAACTTGTTTTAAGAATTTATTAGGGGTAAAACTAAGCCTAAAGTCAGTTTTAGAAAATTGAAATACGCTTAGGGCTTGGGAGAAAAGAGAAAAGAAGAAGGAGAAAGGAAAAAAGTCCAAGAAGTCATCAAGAACGCCAAGATTTTCGAGTAGAATTCGTCGGGGGTGATCCCTGTCGAGGTATGTGGAATATTTCGTGCTGGGTTAATTCATACATGCACCAAATTGTTTCATTTTAGTAATTCATGAGTTGATTTCATGCTAGAAGTTAAGTTCTTGAAGAAAAGTCTTGATTTCTTGTTGATTGAATTGTTGGCTGCCATTGTTGGTTGAATTCATGTTTCTCTAGGCTATTTTGAGTTGAATTTGATGGTTATTGAGAGTACCAATAGTCCCAGATGTTTAGTGAAAGAACTAGGAAGTTTGGAGATGAAAATGAGTTGAAAAATTCGTTAGACGTACCTGGGTGAGGGCAGGCGTGCGCACCAAAATTTGGCCGCAGTTAACTGAGGCATGTCGCGCGCGACAACTGTGCGCCAGAACCAAGCCTCAGTCAACTGAGTATGGGATGGCGCGCCACCAGTACGCCCAACCCGACGTTTTTCATTTCATTTTCGTAGTTTAGTCCTCTTAAGTCCTTCCAAGGTACATTAATACCTTCCGGTGATTCTAGTTACTTCAAATAATTTCTAAAAACCTAGAAATCACTACAGAACTCAAGTCACAACCTTGAATCCATAATCCATTCAAGGAAAGTAAGATCAAAGTAAAGGAAGTTAAGAAGTCAAGTCTAAAACTATGAAGTAAAAGTAAAGTTTCTTAAAGTTTCCAAGAGTCTTATTTAAACATTTTAACTTCGTTTTAAGGCTCAAGTTTAGAGTTAAAGAAAGATTAAAGGTTGAAGTCTTTCCTTTAAAAGATATAAGGGAACTAAGTATTCCCTAAGGAGTTGAGTAAGATTAAAAGTTTCATGTCGAGTAAAGAGTAAAGAGTTGAGTTCATTTCTCAAAAGATATAAGGGAACTAAGTATTCCCTGGAAAGTTTATAAATGTTTTTACATTTAATTTAAGAGAAAATTAAGTTTTCCCAACAGAGTTTTAAACAAGAAAAAGGAACATAGATTCCAAGAGGGCTTTTTCTAGAGATTAGAAGGGTTGAGCAAATTATCTCAACCCAGAGGAAGGAGATTAATTTAAAAGCATGAGCTAAAGTATATTTTCGGAGTAGTATTGAGCACCAATGTGGGGATGAGAGTTCATATTAACTCAAGTCTCCATGTAAACCATGTAGTCATCATGGATATTAACGGGTCATACTTTTTAGATGATCACCTAAGTTTAGGCAGTGGATCCACTAGGTTGAGGATGTTCTATGCGACGACAAAGTATAGGAAAGTTCTGGCAGCGTGGGCAAGACGTTGTATCACCACTTAGGCTCATAATAGTGGTTATCGGTTAGAGAAACTCCCACAGAAACTATGTTACTTGTATACATAAGTAAAGTTAAGTTTGTTATTGCATTCCATTAACTAACTAAGTTATTTTACTGTTTTACAAGCTTTATATATATCGCATGTGTTTTTAAATTGCTTTTTATTCCTACATTGAGTTGAGTAAATTCTTGAGTTGAGAAGAGCCAAGGTAAATTCATCTTATTCTCATCAAGCCTAAGTTGTTGTTTAGCATTACAACTCGCATACTCGTACATTCAATGTACTAATTCCAGTTGGTGTGCATCGTCTTATGATGCAGACGCAGGTAACCAGGATCAACATCCAGCGCATCCTTGATCAAGTTTGAGTACTCAGAGTCAGTGGTGAGCCTCCTTTATTTCTAAAGGATCCTTTTTATGCTTTCCAGTCTTTTCTATTTCAAAATGTTGTGCTGTCTGTCCCAACATTCATCAAAGTATTTTAGAGGCTTAATAGATAGATAGACAGATAGACAGTTTGAGTCTCTTCCTTGAATTGCAGATGTTTTTCTATGACAATTTAAGTGTCATTTTGGCCAGACTATTATGTTTTAAGTATTTCTTTTAAGAATGTTCTTATTTCATAACTGAGTTGAGTTAATTCTTCCGTTGAGATAAGTAAGTCAGGTCAAGGGTTCGCTCAAGACTAACAATGGTCATTGGGTGTCGACCACGTCCAGGGTGTAGGCTCGGAGCGTGACACCTGAATATCTTTGATTTCTTTAAACATGCATCTAAGAATACCAAAAGTAACTTCAAAAAATCCAAGAAATCTTACAATACTGTCGAGTTTCCAGATTTTCCAAGAATTCAAGACGATGGGAGAGCTGACGGCGGGAAAATTGATTCGGGTTTAGGAGTTTTCAGCCGGTTGTGTATGTGACGGTGGTGAGTTCTTTACTCTGGTAGCATGAAATTCCGTGATGATAGTGAGTACTGAATGATACCAGTTGGGTCTATTTTATAGCTTTCGAACACGCCCAAAATAAATAAATAAAATGCAGTAATACAATAATACTATTTCTTGTGATTTTTATTTTTAATAAGATAATAAGAAGAGTCTAACCCATTAATAATAAAAATAACAATTTTAAAAAAAAACTATTCCAATGTGAAACTTTTATCATCATATATAATTTAAATTATGAGTTTTCAGTGGTCAATTGAAATTATAAAATTTATAATTTGAAATAATCGTGATTATAAATTAATATTTTTCACATATTATATATACATTAATAGATTTCTTTAAAATTAAAATTAAATATAATATTTGGCCCAAAAATAATTCATACTTTGCCCTACAACAAATTAAATATTATTTTTATATACTTGATTGTTGCAATCATTACAAATGGAATAGTCCTAATAAGTTGTCAAGATTTCAAAATGATGCAAAGAGATGTCCTAATACATATATAAACAAGAAAACTCACATTTTAGGTTCGGAATTCTAAAAATCATTAGAGATTAGCATAGTAACGTTGAAGGAGGATGAGAAAAAACATAAAAATGAAAAAGATCAGGCTGCAAATAAATGAGAGTCTAAAACCTCCATAATTTTAATTACTTGATACAATTACTAGTCTTAATTAATTATCATTGAAATTGAGCATGTCTCCGGAATTAACCCATGTGTAGAATTTATATGCTGACCACCATACTTAATTGTCTGACCACCCAAGAAGATCCTGCACAATAAAATCAAAGGCTGAACTCATCTGTGGCCTCCTAAATTTGGCACCAAATTTCACTTAGACACTTTAACTGAGCTTTGTTCATTTTAGACACCTTATGTAGGGTCATGCTATATTATTTTAACACTTTTTTGCATATATGACATAGTGAGTGTGATATACATAGTAGTTGCGCATGAGTGCCTTATTACTTCTTCTTCTTCTCCATTTTCTAGCTACCATTTTCCCAAACTTACATATTTTCTTTAGTAGGATAGATTTAAGGAAAATTATCTAACTACACAATCTTTCTTTTTATATTCTCTAAAATTTCCTACCATTTCAAAATATTACAAAAATTCATATTTTTCTTTCCTTCTATCCTTTTCCAGATACATAACTCACAACCCTCTAACCCAAATATTTTTGTTCCTATTTTCACGCCTAAAATCACTCCCACTGATCAGTAGTTGTCTTCGCCACTCCATTTTTGAATTTCAAATTTATTCTCTCTCTAGTTTATCAATTTCTATCACTCCATTTTTGAATTTCAAATTTATTCTCTATCCAGTTTATCAATTTCTAATTCCTAAAGAGATAGAACTACTTTTTCATCAATTTTTTTCTAGTTATTGAATTTTCGTTTAATTTTTTTTTACTTTTTCATCTGATATCGTTGTTGAGTAGTGTTTATCCTGCTCAATATGAATCTACTTAATACATAACTACTACCTAATGTATCTTTTATATCTATCGAGTTGTACGATGTATCTTCAGTCTTATTCAAGTTTAAAGGGTATATAGAGAGTACCAAATCAGTAATGTGTTATGTATTTACAATCTTTCATGTTTGTTCATTCTTATAAACTTAGAAGGCTATATATATATATATATATATATATATATATATATATATATATATATATATATATATATATATATATATATATATATATATATATTGACAATGTTGGCTACTTTATTATGTATCAAATTATGATAATTATTTTTTTAATTCTTATATTCAAATTTTTAGATTCATTGTGCAACACATTGATGTAATTTTCTACTACCTCCGGAAGAAGTAAAAACTTCAGATTGGTAACCAATTATGATATATATTAATGGCTAATGTGTATCACACGTATTTGATATACATTATGATCATACTACATTAAAACAAATTACTACTAAATATCCATTCTTTTGGCAACTAAAATTGTATTTGATACTTAATAACTAACACACACTAATGTATCGGCCTAAAATCAACTACCAAATACATTATAATAACCAATGATACAACTATACACAAAAAATCGATTACACGACATTTTGAAATCACAAATCAAAAAATCAACTATAGTACATCACTAAGTAAAGAACCTAAGGTTCAAGATGAGCTTTGAGTAGATAATCAACACACCACTTACAAACATCCATAGCATGGCTAAGTTCACCACTAGCAACTATTTGTTTACCATATTCCAAAATACACCATGACAACATGTCATGGGCAAATCAAATTTTACATTATCACTGGCATCATAATAACCTCGAACCAAATCAATCTGTAAAAAAATCTCTACAAAAAATCAAAACTCAAATCCATCATAAACCATTTACAACGTAAATATAGCTAATTAATTTTATAACATGCCCCACTAGTTTTTCCATCATCAAGTCCAGAATTACCCCTTCATTGAACTCTCTAGTTATGAGGAAGATACCCAGATCTTTGTGCTTCGTAAAACAGGAATTTTTTACTCAATACTTCACCATAATTTCGCAAGAATTTTCGATGAACTAAGAGACAAATTTAGGATCTCAATTTTTTTTTTGACATTTTTAAATAAAAATTGAGAGGATCCTCAAACAATTGTATAGGGATAAAACAACACTCATCTCTTTAATGTATCGAATCTTCATATTTTTCTCAACTCATCAATCTCCAAGCTACAATGATTGATTCAACTCATCTCTCTTTCTCATATTCTAGAATCTCTCAATAAAATAGAGATACTCATGATGTATCAACTCATTTTTTCAATTATTTTGAAATCAAAATTGAAAATATTTTTGACAAATTGGGAGAAAAATTTGAAATTTTGAGATTTTTGAAGTTGTTTTGCTTTCAGAGAGATTGATTGGCCATGGCAATAAAGTAATTACATAATTTATGGATTTGGTATTTAATTTTACATTTCTTTTCCCTTTTAAGAGCAACAGAAAATATTTTATTCCTTTTTTCGCGCAACAAAAGGATTGTTCTTGTGTCAGAATCAATGTATTCGGATGTTGACTTATGTATCTAGAAGATACAAATTTTAAGAGATTATTGTAATTAGAATAAAAATAGGGATAAGATGTAATTTACTCCTTACACTATGTGATTTATGTACTTTAATACTAGATTAAATAATGCCACGAATAAAAAAGTGAATTTCAGTCCACAAGATTTCCTAAAAGTTTGTATTTCAGTATCACAAAATAATCAGCATATTTGTTTTTCACGTATTTGAATCCGTGCACGTACTAAAATTGCAAAAATAATAATAAATTTTTTTTCCATTTGTTAATTAATTCTCTAACTTTTAGAAGTACAGAAGAAAAGATGGTACTTTTGTAAAATAAGTTCTTTTGGAAGTGTTTCTTGAGAATTTGATATAGGTGGGAATGGGGTTGAGGTTTGGATTGGTGGGGGTGGAGAGGACTATCTGATGTCTGGTGGGTGGAGGAGCGGTTGGGGTTGGAAGATCTGGTGGCTGGTGTCGGATGGGGTGAAGGAGCAGTTGGGGTTGGGGTGGGTGAGGACGGAGAGGACGACTTGGTTGGATGGAGTGATGAATTTTTCGATAAAAAAAATTATTATTTGAGTCT
The DNA here is from genome assembly GCA_016801875.1 of Solanum sitiens. NCBI lineage: Eukaryota > Viridiplantae > Streptophyta > Magnoliopsida > Solanales > Solanaceae > Solanum > Solanum sitiens. The sequence continues at coordinate 247,526 of JABWTJ010000089.1, read as the reverse complement.
AAAATGCCACATGGCATCAAGTTCGTGGTCATTTTTTTATACTCAAAATTCATTATTTGAAATTTATTTTTTTTATATAAATATCACGTGTCTTCGCTTAATTCGTCATTTTGACATGTCATCAAGTTCATTTTGGCAGAAGAAAAATTAATCTTTCGCAAGGGAATGTAGCCAGGGAGGTGGAGGAAGAGAGGGATGCTATAAATGTGGGGAAGAAGGTCATTTCGCAAGGGAATGTATCCAGGGAGATGGCTATGGCGGCGGCGGAGGTGGATTTGAAGATAAGGTGGTGGTTCTAGAAGATTAATTTTCCTTCGTTGACCAATAAAATTAATTTCATTTTTGGCATTATGTTAAACTAGGTAAATTGTTCGTGCTTCGCGCGGTGGTGAACTACGTCAATAATCTACTTCTGAACATTTGATAATATAAGTGTTTTCGAGAGGGTACAACCCTATGATAATTTGTCAAGAATATTTTATCCAAAGAAGAAATGAATTTTTTTAAATCTTAGAATCAAAAAGATTTGATTCTTAGTGTTTATGAATTTTGTTATTAATTCTTCATTTTACTATTATTGTTCATCACCATAGTCTTTAGAAAAGATATTTAATTGTTTCAGTGTCTACATTTGAATTTTAAAAAAGTGGTACAAATATTTTATTCATCAATTGCGAGAGTTTCTCCTATTCAAGGCCTCTACATACATAATCTAAAAATTATACATGTTATATAATTAGTTGTGTACTTGATAAGTTAATTAAAATTAAAGAGAAAATGCATAAGTACTCCCCCAACCTATGCTTAAAATCTCAGAGACACACTCATACTATATTAAGGTCCTATTACCCCCTGAAATTATTTTATAATTAATTTTCTACCCTTTTCGGCCTACGTGGACATATCTTTTGGGCCCCGCGCATGCTGAATTTTTTTTCAAACTACCTTGTTGATAGTTCCACGTATGCCTCAAAGAGGTACAAATTTATTTATAAAATGAGTTCACGAGGATAATAGGACCTAGGTATATTATAAGTGTGGCTTTGGGATTTTGGACATAGATTGGGGGGGTACTTATGCATTTTCCCAATATTAAAAACATATCTCTTGGCGTTTTAATGCAATAATGTATGTCACTCAAATAATTTGAATTAAATGATATCTTGGCAAGTCCCTTATTCAAAATCATTCACAGTCGATGACACTATTTTGATAGCTAAAAGACGAATTTTGTTGCTTATGTTTCGACCAATATGGTTAAAACTTTTTCTGGGGGACTTTTAATCTAAAGTTTATAAGGAGATAATTAGTTCTTTAATATTTGATTGATATAGATTCATCCCATTTTGAGGGGTAATTCATTGATTCCAACCCAACAATTGAACTCCAAATGTTTGATTAAGGTTGAGTAAAATACTTACCATACCACTAGATTTCTTTATTTTTTTGATGTCACTAATCAATTGAATGCCTCGATAAGATAGAAAGTTGAATAAATAAAACTTCAAGGTAGTGTGGAAAGACCATAACTTTTGAACACTCAAAATCCCTTCTTGGACATCCCATGAATCTTTTAGCCACTGAAAACTCTATGAATATCAAAGTCATTTATTTTACAAGTTTAAGAATTCTAATGTACATGACACCAACAGTCTAATGATTACATCATACTCTTGATTAACATATTTTTACTTCAACATAATGATCAAAAACATAAGCATAAACAATGAAGTTTAAACATGTACTCAAAAACAAAAATTAATAACATAAGCATAAATTAATGACTATAAAAAATATACCATGATCAATAATAATAAAATGAAACATATAAAAATTGAGCCAGACGAATGCACATTTTCCCCTTAAGAAAATAATTTCATTCTAGTACCTGAGGTTTAAAGGAATATATTCTCTCATGACATAACGATTTTATTCACCAGTGTGTTGATACAAAAATAATATTGTCAGTGAATCACTCAACAGGAGCAAACTATACGAATATTATATTATGAAGAAGAAGAAGAAAAAGAAGAAGAAGAAGAGGAGGAGGAGGAGGAGGAGGAGGAGGAAGAGGAAACGGAAGAGGAAGAAGAAGAAGAAGAAGAAGAAGAAGAAGAAGAAGAAGAAAAAGAAGATGTAGTAGTTCAAAAAAAAAAGGGAGAGGAAATCCCTCTATTTAAAGAAACAAGAGTTACTGTAAATAAATGTTTATTGTGCCTTATTAGAAAGGTCACAACTCTTTGGAGATGTCATAATCATTCATAAAAGTCACAATTTTACATAAAAGTCGCAACTTTTCGTAAAAGTCGCAACTCTTCATTAAAGTTGCAACTCTTCATAAAAGTCGCAACTCTTTGTAAAAGTCATAACTTTCCATAAAAGTCACAATATTTCATGAAAGAAAAGGCTAATTTTGGAAATAAATAAGTTAAAAGTGAATCTTGGTTTGTGGTGGCGCTACGTACACTGGCCTAGGGTTCTCATTTATATTAATACTAGTAAATGGGAAGTAAGGGAAAATGGGACTAAAGTTTAAGAAAAAGTACTTTGGCGTAAGAGAATAGTTATTATTGTATATCATATAATTATACTTAATTTTTACTTTTAATTCTATCGTTTGACTTTCTATTTTTTTGCACCTTTTAATATTGACATTATTATGACAATAACAAAAAATCCTATAAATTTTTAGTCTTGATATCTTGGAGAAGAAAAGATTTCATTAGAGAATGTTGTAAATAAATGTATTCTGTCAAATGTTATTTGTGAATATGCATAGTTAGATTTACATACAGTTTATACTAACAATAACTTTAAAGAAACATCAACAACAAATTTTAAAATTTGTAGTAAAAAATAACAATTAATATCATACGCATAAATTAATGATTGTAAAAAAACATACCAGGATCGGTGACAGTAGAATGAAACAAAAAGAAAAAATAAAGCCCACTAAATGCAAAGTGTCTCCTTGTCAATGACCCACTCAAAAGGAGAAAAGTACACAAATATTTAACTGTGAAGAAGAACAAGAAGTAGAAGAAGTTCTGAATAAAATATTTTACTTAAATGTGCAGAAGAAGAAGAAGAAGAAGTTCAGAATTTTCGTTATTTTGAAATGAGAGTAACCCCTCTATTTATAGATTACAAAGGACAGTCTGAACAAATTATAATTATTCCTTACTGGAATGGTCATAACTCTTTGGAAAAGTCATAAATTTTCGAAAAAGTCACAACCTTTCATGAAAGTCGCAACTCTTCATAAAAATCACAACTTTTCAATAAAAGTCACAAATTTTCATAAAAGTCACAACTTTTCATGAGAGGGGAAGGCGTGCCTAGGGTTCTCTTTTATATATAAATATGATATATGACTAGTAAATGGGCCTGCACTTTGCGCGGTTAGAATATTCTTCTTTAAAATTTATTATAATATAACTTTTCTTGTATTTTGATGTTATAGTATTTTTATATAAATCTGTTTTTAAGAGTATAGAGGCTATTCAATTCTAGTTAACCATTTGTTATATTAAAAGAAAAGGCAAAATTACAAATCATAACACTATTTTCTAGTACCACACAATTCTTCCAAACAAAATCGATCATCTACAGCATGCTGTAGATCATGGCAACGACTGTAATATTCAATGAAGTTAAATGCTAGAATTAAAAAAGCATCATAATCCTTGACTTAGTTCTCAAATTTTCCTTCTTTCTTTATTAATGGATGGAAGAATACCAAGATAATGGGAAGATTAGTAGTTTTACTTGAACAAATAGAGGGGCAGGGAAATTGACATAGGGAGATTATTATATTTTGTTACCTGGAACAACTGTGATGCAAGGGCCTTGCCTGTAAGGGGGTCATTTTAAATGCTATGAAATCCTTTACGATTAGTAACAAATAATGATGTTTAGCCAATATTAAGCTATTAATTTCATCCGCATTGAAGTTTCAAAAACTGATTAGGTGTTACAAAATATCTTCATAGAAAACTACGCAAATCAATTCTTACAAAACAAACTCAATTCTACAAAAATAAAACCATAGATTCACATTTGTTTCCAAACCCTACAAAAAAAATCATAAATGCGTACAAAAAATTTCACCTTAAATTCCACAAGTCTTTGTGTACAGCCATCCAGTTTTCTCAATTACAAGTAAAACTACAAAACAATAAATAAAATAACATCTGTAAAAAGATATTAATGTACACAAACAGTCAACCAGCCTATCGTTTGAGTTATGCATGCAATCCTATAGACTAAACAATCATTCCAAGTTATGAACATCATAGGTGCCGCCAAAATTAATTATGTACAGCCACATCATTACAAATAAAAAAGAAGAGGTGATGTGATGTTACCATATCTTTCTCCCACCAGCACCAGTCCATAGCACCAATCCATCTCATGAGACACCAGATCATTCAAAAGAAGTGATAAAGTAAAATATAAATTGAGTAGAACTTTTCTCACATCAAAATGCACTAAAACAATGTCAAAGAAACTATAACTTACCATTGTCATCAATGTATATATAGCAGGTACATTGGGTGCAAAGTGGAAACTTGGTTAAAACTAGGAGTACACAAGCTATAAGCATAAGAAAAGGACAATCCTATAAGGAAGTAAATCTCATTGAGAAAAAGAACTAAGAGTTGTGTATAAAGAAAATTATGATACTAGAAAGGTGCATCTAAGAAAAAATAATATCAATTTCATATAAAGCATATGTTCTCATCGTTCCAAGTAGCAAAGACAGTAACATAAGAATTCAGTGAAGAGCCTCCTCCCAGGTCACTTCCTATTTTGAAAGCAACACACAAATTTGCAGGTGCAACTATAGTGTAAAGAATTAAAACTGCATGAAAGCACGACTTCCTATTGTTACTCACATAACTATGATGTTCTCAGCAGCAGCACACAGATCCTCAAAAGATTAACAAAATCAGAAAAGGCGAACCATATAATTTCCCATTCTCTTACCTGACAATCAAAGCCACAAAGGTCCATAGACCATGTAAAGGAAATTGGACACTGAGGGCATTTACGGAAGTTTGCACAATTGAGTGTCTTCATTCAAAAATACTAAACTTCTTATAATTACACTACTTGATTTTAGAGTTGTGCGACTGGGGCTTCAAGAAAAACTCCACAACTAGCAACTCAAAACCTTTGAAAGGTTAAATTAGTTTATCTTAGTGGCACCAGTATCGCGTCTATTTTAAAACTCGTCTACAGCCTTGGTGAAATAATTCAAGAGAACCCCTGACAGAAATTCGAGTCTGTTTTAAAACAACTATTCAACAATCCTGGTGAAATAATTGAAGAGAACCCCTGACAGAAATTCGAGTCTGTTTTAAAACAAATCTTCAACAACCCTAGTGAAATCATTCAAGAAAACCCCGGACAAAAATTCGAGCCTATTTTAAAATAACTCTTCAACAACCCTGCTGAAATCATTGAAGAAAACCCCCGACAGAAATTCAAACATGTTTTACAAAAACTAGTCAACGACACTTGTGAAATCATCCAAGAAAACCCCATTGATATTAAAAAAAAAACTTGGGCATTAATCCCCTATCCCCTTAAAAAGATAAAAACAAATTCTTGACTTTTCAAAAAATAAAAGAAAGATTTCTTGGATTTCTTGAAAAAACTATGATTTCTTTGATTTCCATAAACATAGATAAGAAAATCTTACAATAGTCACCAGATTTTTCAGGAATTCTAACATGATGGGAAAGCTGACGGTGGTAAAAATTGATTGGGGTTTAGGGTTTTCATCCGGTTGCGTATGAAGTTCCTATCCTATGACGTGTGAGTACTATAATTGATGCATGATACAGATCTGTATTCAGGATTAGGTGAGTCTACATCTTTTTGCAATTAACAGTAGGACATTTGTCAAAATAAATATTATTGCAATGTAAACTCCGTAAAAGCACCAATGTATGGAACGCTACACTAAGCTACTAAAATAGTTACAGATGGTGGTGACCATAAATCACTGATTCATGATCCAGTGTCGCTTCCGGTCCTTCCATTCAGTATTAGAGAATGCTGAGGATTTCTCCATAGAAGACATGCTATGTCAACCAACTTCATCCATTTCACTTAAAGTTAGAAAAAAAAAATCCCACCTAAACTACTCTCAAATACATACTCTTCTTCATTCTTGAAGAAAAAAAGAAATTCATAGACCATTTAACTATAAGATACTTTGCATCTATAACATAAAGATGGAATGACAACACAAATTTGATCATAATATTTCAAAGCATGTAGTATACATTTAGATAAACCACATTATCAAAAATATTCAAAGCAAACCTACTATTTATTTTAATAAATATAAGAAATAACAAGGGAGTGGACCAAATACTAATTGTCATAATTCATGACAATCTTGATAAAGGTAAAAAAAACATTTGATATAATGCAAGAAATGGAATTAATTTTCTTTTTTTGGTCAAAGAAGAAAAATTAATACACGGAACTTGTATTATAAAAAAATAAATATCATTTTCTTATGAACCATGTGCAAGAGAATCTTGTAAGATAGGTGGAGTACTTCCTAAAACATGAATGATGTCATGAATAATTTTCCAAATTAAGGTGGAACCTATTCAAGCATCAAGGTCTTATAATTCAAAGAGAGAGAACCTCTGGCATTGTCTTGTAACTGATGGTACAAGAAAAAAAATCTATTCCTTTAGATGTTAAAACTCGTAATTTACTTGTTATAATTAACCCTATTAGAAAATAAAATGAACAAACGACACTTGAAAGGCTTTAATCCCTCAATCTATGCAATCTGTTCCATTTTACTATTTTTCACTTGTGTGTGGAAGAGAGAAAGAGAGTTGCTCCATACATTTATTTGTTGAATCTGTTTAGATGCACTGTGCGCCGATGTAAGCTATGTCATGCCTTGGAGGAACCCCTACACAATGAACCTAACTTAGAAATCTGCTCATACAGAGCACCCAAGTTGACAAGAGAAACAGTAGTCGGTCTACCGTGAGCCCACTAAAAAATGAAAATATACTGCAGTCATTAATAATATGGAATTCCTCTCTTAAACAAACCGTCAAATGAAGTTCCAACACAGAAATGCAATTTTGCACTCACTTGAAACACAATGAAGTTTACTTAAAATCTTCAACAATGAGAGAGACATGGTGAAGGCAACAACGCATCTCCAAGTACAATTTCACCAACGAAATAAAATCATTAAATAAATAGAATGGAAACATCACCAGCAATCAATCCATCAATTATGCTACTCACCCAAAATTAGTAAGTCTGCTATATTAATCCTCATTCCTTTGAATCTTTTCCATTCTATCCATATCCGGGTTATTGTTCCAACACAAATGAAAATGAAGAAAAAGGAACAAAGAAAAATATCTCAAAATCATTTTTGGTGCTAATTCTGAAATTTTGTCCCAGAACTATGAAACTTTGAGTTTTTGTTTGTGCATATTCAAAAACTAGTTCGGGGCACGTGCGTTGCACGTGTGCCCCAGGCTAAGTTGCATGAAGTTGTTGTAACGATGTGTATGTATGACCTCTATGATATGAAAGATGAAGAAACCACAAATATTGTGAAAGAAAAATAACTATATGTTAAATATGTGTACATTTTAATTTACGAATTTACTGATAGAATAATAATAGATAAACAAAAAATAGTTACAAATTACAATAATTGATTAAGAAAAATATATAGAGAACTTTCACAAATATAAGAAATATTAGGCAAGATAGAACGCATACTCATATGGCAGCTATCTCAAATTTTATTTTCAAGAAAATCAACAAAGCCTTTCTTTTGTAATGGAAGATTTATGTACTTTTTTTCTTGTAAAGATGGGTCTTAACTTAACTAAGAGAAAAATAATTAATTAAATTGGAGAATTGTAACTTAAACTTCATGTTAGAATTAAAATGAATTAAATGAAAGAAAGTGAATGAGCGGAAACAAAGTGTTAAAAGTCTTTACATATTTCACGAGTAGCTAGAGGCTAGATGAATATGGTCAATATATTAAATTAAGTGTATTTAATTATTAAGTAACCCTTCAAATTCTTCATATTTTATATTTTCAAAGAGTGTTATACTCAATACAAATTTATAAAATTATTTTAGTAATCCAACCTTTAGCTTTGTTGCTTCACACTTTTAGTAAAACTAACGATTCTATTTTTTACTATGAAGTTTGTAAAATAAAATAGCAAATCAGAAAAAAGTACTTTAAAAGCTATACAACTTAATTTGTGGCCACCAAAGCAAGAATAAATATCAACTATGCAAAGACATAAATCATAAAATTCGAAGTCTTATTTTGTACAATAATTTTTCATTCGCAGTTATTTATTCATTGAATAGGAATTAACTCACTTCTAAAGAAATCAACAAAAAATTGTAAAATGAAGCTAAAGTAACAATGTGAAAGAAGAAAGTAGAAAACATTGTAGAGATATATATAAGAGATGACAACTTTCTTTACTCTCTTCCAATTATTCAAAATCTCTTCGGTGTGTACAATGTAATGTCCAATGCCATCCTTTATAGGATATAATTGAGGGACTCAAAGGCTTGTCATGAATATGTCATTAACCCATTTCATGGATGAAAGGTGAAAGTAACAAATATAATAAGAATGAACATCAACGAATATATAACATATTCATTACTAATATAATAATACAAAACTAAAAAATTCTAATTGAGCACATAGAAGAGAAATCTAAGCAGATCTTAGTTAATCTACAATAAAATTATCAATTAAATATTAAGATACAAGGAGTATATATATATATATAGATAGATAGATAGATAGATAGATATAGATATAGATATATATAGATATATCTCATGGCACAATGTATAGATCAAAAAATCAGTGAAGCACGCAATGATATTTGTAGCCATGATATATAGAAACTCGAAAGCCAATTTATAAAAAGACCATTAAAATATCGTTAAATTTCTTTATAAGTGCTATGATGAAGTGAACGGACACACTTTATATTTAATTCTTTAGAAACTGTTAGATTTCCAAAAATATTGAATCCAAATTTGTAGTTATTGGTCAAAGTTGAAGCGTATGACTATAATTATTCAATATATGTACTAATACACATATAAAGAATATGAAGAATCAATTCTGAAATTAAATGACTTCTAATAACTTCTTTAAATTAGTAATTGATATGTGGAGAACCATATAATTATGGTTGATTCATTGTATTATACTCAATATGATCATACTTAGCATTTATTTAAACGTATATTTACATATTTTTTTTGCACAAATTATTAAAGGAGCATATTCTTTATTTCAAGAGTAAAATGTTTAATTAATTATATTAGATGATTTTAATCAAATATTTTATAACATTTTCATTTAGTGTTGGGGTAAAATGGTAATTCAACTTTTCACTTTGGAGCTTCCCACTTATGATAATATATATATATGATGACTAGTTTTGACGCACGTGCGTTGCACGTGAAAATCAAATCATGCACCACATTACTCTTAAAAAATTAGTCACGCTTAATCTATTAGTTACTGGTCTTAAATAAACTTTCTACTCCCTTCCCCATATTGCATTACTTTGTTATTATTATTTTGTAGGTATTTTACTTTTAATATAATATAATATAATATAAATATTGACATCAAATATAAAAGATATACAAAATTGTATATTTTAGCTAGAGTATTAGATTAATTTAACATTCATGTTATGGAGTGTTCTAATCTTACTGAACTTTGAGATTGTCAACATTTGTAAATAGTACTTGAGGTTTTAAGAAGAGAAGAGTAGAAAACATAAGAAACCGTAGTTAAAAATTGTGAGATAACCCCTTCATTTATAGTTAAAATGTGTAGTACTAGTATGTGCATATTGTTTTTTATCATGGAAATATAGAAGATATATTAAATTGATTGTTTTAAGAAGAAAAATAATAATTATTATTATACTTTTTTTAAATGTAGTTTAAACTTTTGATGAAGCCCCTGTTTTTACAGCCAACAAAGAGTAGTGTACGAAAAACAGTTTGTGGTGTCTTATCAATAACAAGTCACAACCCTTCACAAAGGTCAAAACTCATCAAAAAAGTTATAACTCTTCGAAAAAGTCGCAACCTTCAAAGAAGTCACAACTCTTCAGAGTTGCAACCCTTCGAAAAAGTCACAACTCTTTGGAAAAGACGCAACCCTATAGAAAAGTCACAACCCTTCAAAAAGGTCACAACTCATCAGAAAATTAGAACTCTTCGAAAACGTCACAACCCTTCAATGTGAAAAGTTGTCTGCCTTTAATTTAATATAATATAATACACATAAATAAATATAATACAATATAAAATATAAAAGATGTACTATATTTAGTTTTTTAAGTTGGAGGTATTATAAGAATTCAACATTTAAGTTATTAGTGTATTCTTTTTAGTTAGTATAGATAAAATAAAAGATAGATATAGATTGGTCTAATTTTATTTTAATATGATTTTTTTAAAATAAAGAAGACTTCTAATTTAATGATCATATGTAGAATATATAAAAATGTCTTTTAACTTTGTGGTCTTAAAGATACGTCCTCACCCCCAAGAAATAAGAACATTCGATATTAAACTGAATAAAAATAAAAGTACAACAAATAAACTGTAAACGAAAGAGCACTTATTAAATATAGTTTGGATTCTTCAAATACCTTTTATCCATTAATTTGAGACTTTTCAGATTTTGAACACGAAGTTGTAGTTTGTGCAATCAAAAATCATTAAACTTCTTGTAAAGTAAGAGTTGTTGCAAAAGTATATTTTATGGCTATGAAAATGAGTGCATTTTAATTAGCACGATACTCTTCGCGTTTGAAGTTGAGTTATTTCATTCTCCTTGTTGCATTAATTTTTATTGATCTATCTATTTTACCCACAAAAAAATATCCTATATATATATATATATATATATATATATATATATATATATATATATATATATATATATATATATATATATATATATATATATATAGGAGAGGTGATAATGCTTACGTGTCAGCGCCACAAAAATCAGACTTTTTAAATAATTAAAATTATTTTTAAAAATGGCTTTAAATTAGTCCTAGAAAATAGGGTAACCATAAATCTCTATTTATTCTTTCTCTTTAAAAACTCTACAAATATCGTATGTGTCCGTTTTTTGGGGGAAAAGTATTTTTAAATTTTAATCATCTTTCCACATTCTTCTAATTTAAAGAAAAACATACATAATAATAATAATAATAATAATAATAATAATAATAATAATAATAATAATAATAATAATAATAATAATAATAATAATCTCTCTCAATATTGGTAGTTAATTATTTCAAAATTAGTGGGATGAGTTTAAAAATTATCTAATTTTATGTAACTATCAAGTATTATCCTTTTAAATATCTCAATTTAAATATATATGTATATATATATATATATATATATATATATATATATATATATATATATATATATATATATATATATCACCACAAAAAGAATACTTTTTAAATAATTAAAATATAATACTTAATAATTAAATAATTAATAATTAATATTTAATACTTCATAATTAAATAATTAATAATCAATACTTAACTAATTAATAATCAAAAATCAAATAACAAAAATCAATAATTGCATAATTAAAAATTATCCATCTTAAATTTAAAACGGTTTTAGCATCACGTTTTTACACCATACACAAAAATGCTCCTTATTTATAGCAACAAAAAAATAAATATAAATTTTTATCTCCTCTTTCTCTCTATTTTATTAATATTATAAAACAATTTTAACATTACGTTTTTAAACTATACACACAAAAAAAATGCTCCTAATTTATAGCAACTAAAAAATAAATGTACATGGTTATCTCTTTTTTCTCTCTATTTTATTAATATATATTATACTTATTCAAAATCCAAATCAACATCAAATTTTCAAATTTTGATGAACATACACACCAATATATTTCTTACGTGTAGTATAAATATATCAGAATTTTATTTAAAATTTATAAAAAATATATTCTTAGAGAATTAAATAATTAGAGCAGTTTCATAACAACTCAACAGCCGTCCACTTTATAAATTTATTTAAATATAAATTTATTAAATGATTTGAATTATATTAAATTAATAAATATATTAGTCCAAATAAATATTATGGATTAATATAATTGATTTAATTATTTAAATTCAGATAAATATGAATTTAATTAAAACCCGCTCCATAAAGCCCATATGATATTTCACTTAAATCTGATTGGTCGAAGGGAGTCCTATTCCAATCGCAACTCCTCTATTCTAAAACTATAAATAGGGATCTCATAATTCAGAAAAGAGAACCAAGAATTCTAAACAAGAAGCTAGAGAAAGCTCGTAGATCAAACACTGCAGATTTCTCTCCAAGTTTAAATATTCAAGTATTCAAGTTTCCAGAATGATCAACATCAAGACCACCAGATTCAAGATCAAGCTCGAAGCCCTTGGATTCAATTAGAAGTCAAGATCAAGATAAAGTTCAAATTCAAGTTCAAGATCAAGATAAAGTTCAACATAAAGTTCAAGTCAAGAACAAGATAAATCCCAAGTTCAAGATCAAGCTTTAAAGCCTTTGAATTATATTTGAAAAGACGAATTCAGAGAAATCATAGAGATTGTAATACTCGCATTTGAAATAATAAATAGATTGTTGCTATAATCTTCCGTTCTTGATTATTATTTTCTCAACGCGAATTTTACTGTCTACAAATTCTGGCACGCCCAGTGGGACAATCTCTACCTCTCATCTCAACTTTTCAAGCCTTAAAGAACATCGAGATGACTTCCATGAAGAACAACTCTCAATCAACTACCTCTAAGGCCACTAGCTCCAAGTTCTCTACTAAAGTTGAAGACATTCTGGGTGTTACCTTTGAAAGTTTTGGAGTTGTTACAAGGAGCAAAGCTGCTATGCTAGGACAACAAACACTTCAAGTGTCGTCCGCGTCAACTTCAGTTTTTGGGTCTGCAACTCCAAAAGGATCAACTTCTTCTACAAATGCTTTAGAAGGGGAAAGCAGTGTTGCTGAAAAAATCAAGAAGACCTTAGCTCTACTTGAGCAATCTGGTTCGAAGAACTCTACGACAAGGAAGAGCTCTGATTCAACCAATGAATCATCTCCACGTTCATCGTGTAACGTGAGTCCACTGAAGATCAACTTACGCGATAATCTATGCTACTCTCCTACATCTCCAATGATCATGCAAACAATGGTGACTGCTGCTTCTTCCCCTAAGGAATAACTCGCAAGTCTGACAAAGTTGGTTGAAGGATTGACAAAGCATGTACAACACCAATATCATCTATCGCTTTGGTATCCCTCGCTACATAATAACTGAGAATGACAAGCCATTTGATAACAAGTTAATGAACAAGATTTGTGATCTTTTTGACTTCAAGCAGCGTAAATCTTCTATGTATCATGCTGCCGCCAATGGTCTTGCTGAAGCATTCAACAAGACTCTATGTAACCTGCTCAAGAAAGTTGTCTCCAAGTCCAAAAGAGATTGGCATGAAAGAATGGAAAAAGCTTTGTGGGCATATATAACGACGTACCGCACTCCAACTCAAACAACACCATATTCACTTGCTTTTGGAGTTGAAGCATTCTTGCCACTTGAGCGTCAAATACCTTCCTTGAGACTTGCTATCCAACAAGGGCTCACTAAAAAAGACAATGCTCGACTGCGTCTTGCTGAGTTAGAAGCACTTGATGAAAAGATGCTAAAAGCTCAACAAAATCTTGAATGTTATCAAGCTCGTCTATCTCGTGCTTTCAATAAAAAGGTTCGCTTGAGGTGTTTCCAAGTTGGAGACCAAGTTCTCGCAGTAAGAAGACCCATCAATACTTCGCACAAGTCTGGGGGCAAATTTACCTCAAAGTGGGATGGACCATATGTCGTACAAGAAGCATATTCAAATGGTGCTTACAAGCTTGTTGATGTTGATGGCTTAAGGATCGGTCCTATTAATGCCAAATTCCTAAAGAGGTACTACCCTTGAAGTAAGATGATGCTCCTTAAGGTATGAGCTTAAACTGCATGTCACTCCTGGCCTGCAAGAGTATAAACTGTGTACGACACAACCAAAAAAAAAATACTCAATCCCCCAGAACTACGTTGTGACTTGATCCTCTTCACTGAGGTACGTAGGCGCTTAGAATCATATTCTAAGTTCAGTAGCATGAGTGTCAAAAAACACATGTTCCCACTTGATGTCACATCACAATTAAATAGATAAGTATTCTATTTTACCTTTTGTCTCATCAAACTTTAGACTTGTACGAAATATTGATTGGTCAATAGATGGGGGCAAACCCTTAAAAATATATGAGTTTAGTCATACTTGAAGTTTCTTTGAAAATGATGTTTTTAAATCCTTGAGTATACAAGTTGAAGTCTTCAAATCCTTCAAGAATACAAGCTGAAGTCTTCAAATTTTCCAAGTATGCAAGTTGAAGTCTTCAAATTCTTTAAGTATCTAATATCAACTCTCCAGATTATTTAAGTCAACAAGTTGAAGTCTTTGAATTCTTTTCTGCAAGCTTAAGTCTTCAGATTCTTTAAGTCTGCAAGTTGAAGTCTTCAAATTCTTTAAGTCCGCTAGTTGAAATCTTTAAATCTATGAGTTGAAGTCCTCAAATTCTTCAAGTCTGCAAATTCCTTAAATTCTTCAAGTCTGCAAGTTGAAGTCTTCAAATTCTTCAAGTTTGCAAGTTGACGTCTTCAAATTCTTCAAGCCAGCAAGTTGAGGTCTTCAAATATTCGGCAAGTTGAGATCTTTAAATCTTTTAAGTTTTCAAGTTGACATCTTCAAATTCTTCAAGCCAGCAAGTTGAGGTCTTCAAATATTCGGCAAGCTGAGATCTTTAAATCCTTTAAGTTTGCAAGTTGACGTCTTCAAATTCTTCAAGCCAGCAAGTTGAGGTCTTCAAATATTCGGCAAGTTGAGATCTTTAAATCCTTTAAGTTTGCAAGTTGAAGCCTTCAAATTATTCAAGTGTGAAATTTGAAGTTTTCAAGTCTTGACACATTTACATCTATCCGCTTTCGCCTTAAGAATACCATAAAGTTACCTTTCTTAAGGCGGGATTTACATCTATCCGTTTTCGCCTTATAAACACAATGAAGTTACCTTTCTTAAGGCGGGGATTTACATCTATCCACTTTCGCCTTAAGAACACCATGAATTACCTTTCTTAAGGCGGGGATTTACATCTATCCGTTTTCGCCTTAAGACCACTGTAAAGTTACCCTTCTTAAGGCGGGGATTTACATCTATCCGCGTTCGCCTTAAGAACACCGTGAAATTACTCTTCTTAAGGCGGGGATTTACATCTATCGCTTTCGCCTTAAGAACACCGTGAAGTTACCCTTCTTAAGGCGGAGATTTACATCTATCCGCTTTCGCCTTAAGAATACCATAAAGTTTCCTTTCTTAAGGCGGGGATTTACATCTATCCGATTTCACCCTAAGAATATCATGAAGTTACCTTTCTTAAGGCGGGAATTTACATCTATCCGCTTTCGCCTTAAGAATACCATGAAGTTACCTTTCTTAAGGCGGGGATTTACATGTATCCGCTTTCGCCTTAAGAATACCATGAAGTTACCTTTATTAAGGCGGGAATGAGTACTCATCCCTTTGAGTCATAAGACTACCTTCTCCACGGATCATCCTTTGAAGACTACCGACAAAAAATGGGGGAAGACAACACAAAAAAAAAGTAGAGGAGAAATTATTACCTGTCGAGACGTTTGAGACTTGAAAGTCATGCTAAGCTAACTAGGTTAGACTTAAGACAATATTTTCTTGGTGATAACTGCCTTTGAAGTAAAATTTCAAGCCATAATAATCATTTTTGGCGACTATGTTCTGAGATTGAGATACAAAATTTTTTGTTTGGCAACAAAAAATCTAAAATTTTCAGCATAGTAGAGTTTAAAGTTAACTTCGAAAAATCACCTATAAAGATTCTGAAGGTATTAAATCTTGAGTTTCGGATGTGTTATGGATCATTGTGTCTAGATTCTAAATAATCAATAGGCTTGTGATTTCATCGTTCCTACATCAAGACATAAAAGTTTTAGTGAAGCCACACAAATTTGAAATTTTTAGTATGACAGAATTTAAAGTTAACTTAAAAAAAAAATCATTTAGAATGATTCTTAAGGTATTAAATTTTAAATTTTGGACACTTTAAAAACCTTTGTGTATAGATTCGAAATAATCAAACGGCTCGTGATTTCATCGTTCCTACATCAAGAGACGAGAGTTTTAGTAAAGTCGCACAACTCTGGAATTTTCAGCATGAAGAATCTAGAGCTAACTTCAAAAAATCATCAAAAAAGATTCGGAATGTATTAAATTCTGAATTTTGGATATGTTAGAGATCGAGAACTAATTTCAGAAAAATCAAACCGTTCATGATTTTGATTTTTCTACAATGAGATATGAATTTTCACGACAGGCGCGTCAAGCTGTAGTAAAAGTGACGAAAATCAGAAAAATGGAGGAAAATTACCTTAAATTATGCCCCTTTCGTCAATGGCTTGTATCTCGCAATCCGTAATTGAAAAAAAATTGTGGATAAAATCCGTGTATTTATAGATGTCATGTGATGGGAATAAAATTCTTTTCCTAGTCCAATAACAAATTCTTTTTGACTAGAACAATAGAAAAGATATATGAATTTGAAATTGAGTAGGAATACAATTCCTAGTTCAACTACAATTTGAATTTAAATGGATTTCAACATAAATTATATAAAATAATTCCAAGTTCTAATTGGAGTCAAATTGGAAGTCATGTAACTAAAGGACTCCTAATAGGATTCGACGTGTATGACTACTGAAAATCGTATGTGACTAAAAAAAATTAGTGAATCATTTCATTCCTATTTGACAGTTAATGATGGTTTTCTCTACATGTAGAGATTATTATGATATAATGATAATAATAATAATAATATCATGATATTAAGTCAATATTTCCTCATAATATCATGATAGTGTTAAGTCAATACTTCAAGTCTCGTCTTTAAGATGCAAATACTTTTGACATGACTTGAAGCAGGGGACATTTGTAATCATTTAAAATTTATTTAAATATAAATTTATTAAATGATTTAAATTATTAAATTAATAAATATATTAGTCCAAATAAATATTATGGATTAATATAATTGATTTAATTAGTTAAATTCAGATAAATATGAATTTAATTAAAACCCGCTCCATAAAGCCCATATGATATTTCACTTAAATCTGATTGGTCGAAGGGAGTCCTATTCCAATCGCAACTCCTCTATTCTAAAACTATAAATAGAGATCTCATAATTCAGAAAAGAGAACCAAGAATTCTAAACAAGAAGATAGAGAAAGCTCGTGGATCAAAAGCTGCAGATTTCTCTACAAGTTTAAAGATTCAAGCATTCAAGTTTCAAGAACGATCAAGATCAAGACCACCAGATTCAAGATCAAGCTCGAAGCCCTTTGATTCAATTAGAAGTCAAGATCAAGATAAAGTTCAAGTTCAAGTTCAAGATCAAGATAAAGTTCAACATAAAATTCAAGTCAAGATCGAGATCAAGATAGAGATTAAGATCAAGATAAATCCCAAGTTCAAGATCAAGCTTTAAAGCCTTTGAATTATATTTGAAAAGACGAATTCAAAGGAATCATAGAGATTGTAACACTCGCATTTGAAAATAATAATTCGATTGTTGCTATAATCTTCCGTTCTTGATTATTATTTTCTCGACGCGAATTTTATTGTCTACAATTACATTGTTAGTGAAAATAAAAAATAGACATGGTTTTGCAATTGTTAATGAAATTTGAAAATCCGGATTGTTCGTTTATGAATAATACCATATAAATTCAAGTCATGAATAACACTTATTCTTTAGACATGGGTTTTCAGGATGAAAAGGTAATATTCATATAATTTTTTGTTTATTTACACGTTAATAAGTATCATAACACAATTAGTTTATTACAATTCGCCTCTTTATATTCATTAGTTTATGTTTATCTTATTCTTCAAATAATTCATTTTTTAGAAACATTGTTTAATTTCTCTATTTTTATTCATAGATTGTGATGATCGTAGTATAACATATTATGTCACAATTTTTTTCTTTGGTTACTATGACATTGTGAACTCGAATAAGGAGTAAACAAGTAGTATATTTTGAGTTTGGTTTGATGCTTAAGATTAAATTAGTCGATTAATTAGTATGTCGATTTTTTTTTTATACTTTCTAATTATATGGTTTACTTTTATTATTTTTAAACTTCATAAACTAGAAAATGTTAATAATTATCTATATTTTGTTTTAATATAGGGCAGTCGTACACATATATCAATAGTTTTTACATTTAATAAATGATAATTATAATTATAAAATTTGTATAAAGATTAAAATTAATTTTGAATGATTTTATATCATAAAAAATGAAAAACTTTAAAATATTATATTTGAATAAAATGGAATATAAATAAATATTATATTTGAATAAAATGGAATATAAATAGGCAATTTAAAACAACCCATTACGTACATTTCTACTCCTATACAAATGATTTTTAAAAATATGATGAAATCAAAAAAGTTAGATTAAGTACAATGAAATATGATTTTGTCCCACGTTGGCTTTTTATTTTTCAAAAAAAAAAAAAGAAAACTGCAAATAAATTTACTAAAATGAGCATATTTTTAAAGAAAGAAATTAATTTAAAAAATAAATCCAAACTTATAAATTAAAAAATTGATGGTAAAATAAGAATTATTTAAAAATAAAATACAAAAGACCAAATTTTAAAATAAAGAAAAACTGATTGTAAAATAAGCACTAAAATAATTACAACTTCTAAAATTTACTTTTAGATTCTTAAAAATAAAATAGACAAAATCGTCAGCATTACAAAAAAAAAATCACTAAAATTATTACTAAAAAGACAGAATAAATAAAAAATTTACTAATATTTTTTCCGTTTTAAAATTAAATATATATTGGAGAAATTATATAACTAATTAAAAATTCAAAAATTGAAATTTGAAATAAAAACACATATGTCAAATAAAGAACAATTGGTTATGAAACTTCAGTTCCAATCACATTAAAAAATTCAAAATTCATTTTTTTTTTAAAAAAAGTTAAATCTAGGACATATTTACTATTTAAAAAAATCTAATTACCTTTTTTTTTAAAAATAAATAAATCTAATTACCTTTTTTTTAATAAAAAAATGCACTTATAGAAATACAGATAAAACGTGATCTATTCATATAAAAGTGCTGACATTAAAACAGTAAACACTAAAAAAGACACGGTTTTGAAAAAATAAATTACAAAAATGACTAACTACCTTTTTTGAGGTCTCCATTTTTTTAAAAAAATTTGTAGTTATCTAATTTAATATCCAAATGTGTAAGTTTTTGAAATCTGAATTATATTTCAATTTTTAGAAACTTTGTTTATCTGATTCTTCAAATTATTTATTTTATAGAAACTTTGTTTAATTTTTTTATTTTTATACATAGATTATGATGATCGTAGTATAACATATGATGCCACAATTTTTTTTCTTTGGTTACCATGACAATGTAAACTCAAGCAAGGAGTGAACAAGTAGTATATTTTGAGTTTGGTTGTTTGATGCTTAAGATTAATTAGTCGAGTAATTAGTATGTTGATTTTATTTTTTGATACTTTTTAATTAGTTGAGTTGACGCATTCAAGTGTTAATTTTTAATTTATTTTGTGTACTTTTTCATTGTCTAAGATTTAACTTTTCAAGCATATATATATATATATATATATATATATATATATATATATATATATATATATATATATATATCATACAAAAATGAAAAACTTCAAAATACTTTATTTGAATAAAATGGAATATAATAGGCAGTTTTAGAACATTACATTACATTTCTACTCATACACAAATGATTTTTAAAAAATGATGAAATAAAAAAATTTAGATTAGGTACAATTAAATATGATTTGTCCCACGTTGGCTTTTTATTTTTTTTGAAAAATAAAATCAGCAAATAAAATTTACTAAAATGAGCATATTTTTAAAGAAAGAAATTAATTCAAAAAATAAATCCAAACTTATAAATTAAAAAACTGATGGTAAAATAAGATTTTTTTAAAAATAAAATAATTACAAAAGACCAAATTTTAAAATAAAGAAAAACTGATTGTAAAATAAGCACTAAAAGAATTACAACTTCTCACATAATTTACTTTTAGATTTTAAAAATAGAATAGACAAAATTATCAGCATTACAAAAAAACTTTTTTATTAAAAAACACACATGTCAAATGAAGATCAATTGGTTATGAAAGTTCACTTCAAATCACATTAAAAAAAATATTCAAAATTCAATTTTTTTAAAAAAAAGTTAAATCTAGGACATATTTACTATTTGGAACACATCTTTGAGTTGATAAGTGGCTAACTCGACCTTCTTGTAGGTTTCATCAATGAACTCTTTGGGGTCTTTTTCAACTTTGGACCCATAGAAAGTTGGGAGATTCCTCCTTGTGAAATCCCTCAAACAGGAGGCCATGGTGCCAACATGTTGGTTTCCTCGGGATACCACCTCCCGATTAGCTTGGGCCGTCATGGCTTGTTCTTGAGTAGTGACGACTTGTGGTTGTGTAGTACTGGCTTGGGCCATTTGGAGAAAGTTTGCCCTTATGTCCCCATCCGTCAAAGGTGGAGGATTGATCGGAGCTTGATCATCATTATCCACTTCTTCAAGAGGAGGGACTTGATTGCCTCGAGGAGGAACTCCCGCATTGCCAATCTCTTTATCGAGTCTTCGAGTGGCTGTTCTTCGGGTATTCATTGCCTATAATCACAATAAAAGAATTAGATGTTAAGGGCACATAGAGTCAAAACTCTCGAGGCACGATATTGGATTTCCAAGAAAAGGAGAGTTTCCTAAGCATCATATAGTTTCCTATTCATAAGTGTGGCGTGCTTCACAATTATGAATAAGAATCTACATAGACGTGGTTAAGTGAGACATCGACTCTAAAGTTATTCAACCTCATGCTCTGATACCAAGTTTGTCACATCCGGGGAGCACCCCTAGACGTAACCGGCGTCGTCGTCCTCGAAGATGACTAAGACTAGCCTCTTAGCTTACATCATTACATTCATAGGTTAAAAATGCGGAAAATTTCAAACTTTTCTTCTATCTATGATGAGGTTTACATAGGCCTATTGCATACACATAATATATATGCATATCGAGTATACATAGACCCTTCGTATAAGAAGATCACATAGTCTTCTAATTTTATGGCACATATAAATATTTAAGATAGAACATAGTCTTAAAACGAATGTCTCATCTTATAACCATCTAAACAAGAGTATAACAATTGGGCATAGCCCATACATCAATACAATAAGAGCCACATATAGTCTATACAATCTTTAGTACTCAAATGAAAGGAAATGAACAAAGTATCTTTAAGACTAATCAACATCCAATGCTAGAAAGTGGCATTGTCCTCAAAGTAGTGAGGACCTACCCAACTTGGAGAATGAGGATCCAAATCTTCCTTCAAAAGTCGTCACGAACCCTTAAACGACCGGAACCTAAAATGTTGAGAAAAAAGGGAGAAATAGGTTAGCACATCACTTGTACTAAGTATGGGACCATATGCACACACAACATATAAATCATGCTAAAAAGGGACATTTCATTAAAGCATGCAAAATTACTTCGAAAAGCCTTATGCACATTCAAGAATCAATACAAGTCAATCATACATATTCATTACGTCAAGACCATGTACATCACAAGACCAACAATACTAAGTCTAGTCAAGTCAACATGCATAGCAACATAATTGAGCACATAATCATGACAACTCTATCATAAAGTTATATAATCAACAAGCATGTATAAGAGTTCATAACATCATAACCAAAGCAAGACCATTACTCATTAACCCTCACCAAGTCCACTAGTGTAATGACTAAGCAAAGCCCCATAACCTCACTTGTAACGACCCGCAAGTTCCCCTTAGAAGTTAGGGCAACCCTTGGATCGTCACAAGGCATACTTGACCCTTTGGGATCCCTTTTAACTATTTTTCATTACATAAGACATGAAAAGTAGTGAGGAATTAAAACTTTTCACGACATTTAATATAAAAAGAATTCTTTCTTAAATACAAAGAAAATCTCGTCTTCACAAGCCAACTTAAAGACACGACATAATATCTTAGGGACACGTCCCTTAACATTGAAAGAAATGCATAATAAGTCTTCAAATAAAGAAATTAAGAAAATAGGACTATGCCCTCAAATATATGAGGACATACTTAGTCTTGAGATAGTCTTTCCCAAGCTTGTCTTATAACTTCAACCTTGCTTCCACACCTATACTTATAGAGTATAGAAAAGTATGGGATTAGTACAAAACAATGTACTAAGTATGACATATGCAAAAACATGCAAAAAGGTACATTTTAGTATAAATACATTTTCATGCCAATTAAGTAAAACCTTCATGAATATAGAAGTAAAACAACATAAGAATCATCATTTAACACTTAGAGAAGGATTTCAATAATTTTAACAAAAAGGACCATTTACAGTAAGCCCTCCAAAATTACAGTGAGTTCATTTTAGCATTACAGTGAACTATCTTAATCCCAAAACAGTGAACTCCCAAAGTCAAGCCAAGAGGAAGTGAACTCATTTCCGTAGGAGTTTCCCTAGCTAAGGTTATCCTAAGACTCACAAAGGTAAGACATGAAGGAAACACTCATACACCTCCTTCGATACACACCTAGGTGATCCCCAAGACTACCCATTCTAGGCTTACTCGGCTCGGGAGAACAAGTCCCCACTCAATGACAAGACATTAGAAGAACACTCAAATAACACAACAAGACTTCCCTTTCAGAATGCCTACTTAGTGCAATGAGTAGATGGCGTCCCATTCCACCACCTACCCTAAGTAGTACACTCTTTTAGAAGACTTAGCTCATTCAATTCTTATAAGACACACCAAGACTCCTCTTTCGGAAGGTCTACTTAGTGCAATAGATAGATCCCATACCACCACCTACCCTAAGTAGTACGTTCTTTTAGGAGACTTAGTTCATACACTTTATATAAAACATACCAAGACTCCCCTTTCGGAAGGTCTACTTAGTGCAATGGATAGATGGCGTCCCATTTCACCACCTACCCTAAGTAGTACGTTCTTTTAGGAGACTTAGTTCATTCATTCTTTTGTGGGGGTTATCTTAACCGACATAGACAATGAGAGCTAGACATGGAATTCCGATACTACCCTTATCGGATGAGAGATCCCCACTTGCCTAGGGTAGGGTCATTCTCTTAGATTTTACATGGCTTTTCGAATAGCTACATCTATGCAGACGCATAGTTAAGGTATAATGAGATTGCTACTAAGTAACTCATTCTCTACTAACGAGGAGAACTCATCTCAAGAGGTACATTGAAATACAACATCTCAACTCACGAAGTGTAACCACCCCTTCTTCATATCCTCTCGTGCTAGGCATAACTCCCTATGGATTCTCAACGTTATATACTATAGGTTAAGGATAACTAGTGAACACCACATCTCAACTCACGAAGGGCATTCATCCTCCGACCTATATTAGAAAGCTCTTAGGATGTAGTGAGGTTGCTAGTAAACACTTCATCTCAACTCACGAAGAGTGTTCACCCCAAAACTCCCCTTTTGATTTAACTTAGCTTCATTCATTCATTCAAGTGTGTGTGTACATGTGAACACACCTTTCATATAAGCATCATTTCATTTACATTAACTTCAATACATACTTAGACCTTCGTTCATCACATTACACACTTGAACATGCTCAACATATACACTTATTTCATTTAGGCATAATCTAAGCAAAACATGTAATTCAAGCTTCATAATACATGTTACAAGAACCATATTTATTACCACTTCATTTCACACATTAGGCCTTCAAAGCCACCCTTACAATACATTCCAAGTATATCCAAATTCATAATATAAACACCGCCACCAAGAAGGTGAACCATACTACTCAACGAGCATTTCATAAATAAAGCTAAACAACATAACTAACTTATCCTTTATCCAAGCTTCCATTACCTTTAATATTTTACTCAACATTTTATCATAATATATCCCTTAGGGCAGTAGCTAAACAACAATATCAACACAAGGAAACCAAAGCTTAAAGACTACAAAACCATGCTCATTTAACCCATTCCTTAAGTCAAAATTTGATAAAAAGCTTTAACATGTTTTCATTGAAATTTTAGCATTACAATCACCAACTAACATTAGAAACATCATATTTGAATCATTTAAAACGTTTTCATGAAAGACCCATATTTAGAGTTAAAGATAGAAGAAGTTAGGGTTGAAAACCCTTTTTGAAAATCTATTAGGAAGGAATCCTTGAATGGAAGACAGTTCAAGGATGACTACCATACCTCAAATAGAAGAAACCCCACTGATGTTTTTATGAAGAAACGTCCACCAACAGCCCTCCTAGTTCCTTCTTGAGTTTTAGCTTCTATGGAGTTTTAGAGAGAATTTTTCTTGAGAAAGGATTTTGAATTTTAGGAAATGAAGTCTAAAATTGGGTCTTAGGGTTTGAAACATCTTAATATAACTAAAAGACCTTAAATAAACGTCCATGGTTCATAAAAGACTTGGGGTGAATTTACCAAACACCCAAGTCTTGGCAGAAAAATGCAGCTTTTGGCAGTACCATTGACGCCCCCTTAACAGACGGGCCATTTGTCAATCCACGCCCCGTTGGTGGGGGTCCGTCCATTGGGACTTAGCCACCATCATGTGCAGGATTTGATAGCCTTGCAGGCCAGTCGACGCCCAAGGTCAACAGACCGTTTGTTGACCAACGGACCGTCCCTTGTGGTTGTCGTTGGTCACTGTTTGGCAGCATCCTGCCAAAGAGATGAGGTCCTCATCTAGGCCCCTCATGGGTCCTAGGTGGGGTCGTACCTGGATGTTAAGCCCCTAAGCATAGTATTCAGGTCTTAGGAACATCCCACATCAATTTCGATTAAAACAAACACGTAAAACTTACTAAAACACATGAAGACACACAAGCACAATCTAAGGCATATCTTCCGAACGTCATGGACGTTCGACCCCCAAACTTAACCAAACTTTACTCACTGCCTAAGGACATCATTATAACTCATTTTAACACAAAATTAACTCAAGAAACATTTACGAAGCTCTAGTTCACCTTTGTTTGTTATAGGGTGTTACATCACTCAATCAAGTAAACCTAACAAGAACCATAAGCATTGTCCAACTTCACATAGCATACCATTAAGAGTTCATAACATCATGCTTTAGCAATAGAGACCAAACATATGTTCATAAGTTAAACCATCATCACATAGCGTCATTAACATGTAAGATCATCATATACATATCATTTAAATTTATAAGCATATACATACATAGAAGCATCCTCCTAAGACTTCCCTCAAGGATAACTAGAGCAATGTATAGGTAGAGTCCCATACCCCTACTTAGACCAAGCTAAACCCCTTAGGTCATCCTAGTTAGTGTTCACTTCATTACTTCATTTTACCTTTTGGGAACATCTTTCCTTAGCCGACATTGACCGCATGAGCTAATGTGGAATCCGGTGTCATGGAACCCTACACCGAAAGAAGGCGGACGACTTGCCAAGGTAGTACCAAAACATGAACATAGCTTATATGTGGATCCACTAGCTAGTATTCCAATGGGGGCAACATAGTTCAAGAACTAGGAGATGTAGTTAGCACCCTCTTTATACTATATGCATTATAGTCTCCAATCTCATGAGTACATTAATGATCCTATCTTCCCTATGTTGGAAGGGACACTCCTCACTCTAGTTCACTCGCTGCTAAGCTAGAGTCCCTTTTTGATATGTCTCTAATGTCTTTATTAATCATCATAGCTTAATGTAGGTCATAGGGTCTATCCCTTATATAATCATCATCATAGCTCAATAAGAATTGCATGAGTATTTTCGTTTCATTACAATTCATACATGTGAGGTTAACACATCTACATAATCACATCATGATAAGGCACGTTGGTAAGTTATCACCATCCTTATAACATTTACATCTTAGCCAACAACTCACCAACCATAGATCAAGACATTCCAATTCAACATCATACCAACCCTATCAATCTTAACATAAGGCATACTTTACTACAACATCATCACTTAATCACAAGTAATCACAATTGAAGCAAAGAATTGAGATCACAATACTTACCCAAATCTCCTTCACAAGCCATCATCAAGGTCTTACCATCATCCATCCAATTCAACCCAACAATGAGTGTAATATCATCATACAATAGTAACCAACATAATAATAAAGTCAATTGAATCACTACACAACAATTCATCACTAGTTCATAGCCTAGGGTTAGAGACTTAGGTGAAATTCATGATCTACTTCACAACCTAGGTTGTCACGCCCGAGCTACCCCCGAGACGCGGACACGGAACCTAGGACCACAAGTTATCCCAAGCTAACCGTGCTGGCATGATAATGAGCATACTAAAGAAAATAACTGATGCGGAAGCTAAATCATAATTTAAACTGAAAAGATGG
Source organism: Solanum sitiens (assembly GCA_016801875.1). Classification (NCBI taxonomy): domain Eukaryota; kingdom Viridiplantae; phylum Streptophyta; class Magnoliopsida; order Solanales; family Solanaceae; genus Solanum; species Solanum sitiens. The sequence goes on along the minus strand of JABWTJ010000089.1, from coordinate 220,730 downwards.
GGAGTACCCATATTCTATAACTGAGATATTTGAAATACTGACGAGTTTAATACAAGGAAGTTATTAACTCAATACTAAGCTGAAACTAACTATGTCTGAAAATAGCCTCTAAATTGAATAGAAATGCTGGGCCTGGCAAAAACTGAAACTAAAGGATTAAATACTAAAAGGAAACTCATGACTATTGTCCTCGAGAATGAGGACTCACCACTGAATCTGCTGAACTGGAGATTGGAAATCGATCTAAGAGCGATCTGGATGCTGAGAACCTGAACCTACATCATGAGAAAATGTAGCGCACGTATGCGTCAGTACTTGGAACGTATTGATCATGTAGGATAGAATAAAGCTGAAATAAAACATAACTGAACAAACACAAAAGCAAGTATAATAATCTGAGCATGATATACTAAATTCTGAGCTAACTGGATGCAATGACCAAATTTATAATATGCTGAGACTGAATACTAACTGAACTGTAAATATGGTCAATGCAAGAGAGTCTGACTGAACTATGGGAGCTACTAATAACCGATAATAAAACTACATGAGCTAAATGTGGAGTCTGATATATACGCCCTATCGAGAGGACCCAATATACCCTGCCAGAGGTATAAATGCATGCTGGCATGATCAATAAACTGATTGCCCACAGAGGAGAGTTATAACCTACTTGGCTAGTAGTTCTGGGAATAATTGGGTACGCTGAACACTAGTCCAACTCGGTATTATGCTACTCCCAATGAATTATGTAATTAACTGAGTATGACTGAGTTTCTGTATATACTGGATAAATCAAAACTGAACATGCAAACTGAAAATGCAATAATTAATATGGTAATTATGCATTTATAACTGTGGCATGTATAGCTGAAGTAACTGAAATATCTGACCTAGCATGTGTAATTCAAGAACTAAGGAAATAGATAGCTAGGGTTCTGAAATTCATGCGACAAACTGAATAATAACTTTACAATCTGATTTGGAACATATAACTAATTAATTCATGAAGTTCTAGAAACCCTAGGTCTAATCATGATATGGGAATCAAGAATCTGACTGAAAACAAGGGATCTAATGGGTGAAAGGAACCCATTAGTGAAATCCCACATACCTGGTGATGAAATCCACAAAGAAATATTTAGATTTCAGGGCTGGAACTGATGGAACCTTGCTACGTTCTTGTACTAGGGTTCTTGACCTTTTTCTCCTTTCTTGCTTCTAATTTTTTATGTTTTGATTTATGATTTTGAGTTAGATAAGTTTTAGTTATGTTTCTAGGCTTAAACTGACTAAAATCTGATGATTTAGGGTCAAAACGATGTATCTTAGGGTTTAAATGAAGTGGGGAAAGACCAAAAGACCCATGAGTTAATTTATGTCGGATCAAACGACGACCTGGACTGACGGATGATCGATCTACGGTCCGTCGTTTGGGTCTTTAGGCTGGGTTTGTTTGACAGACCTTTACTAAAACGGGCATAACTTTTTACTAAAAGGTCTAATTTTAGAAAACTCGGTGGATATGGAAAACTAATTCAATTATATATCATTTCATAGGTCACGTGACACCTAATTCATTTTGTGCTAAGAGTTATGATCAATTGAAGTTGACCCAACTGCATTTTCCTCCTAACTGTCTGCTAATTTCCACCTATGGTCCGTAGGTCCATCTACGGACCGTACTGGTCAATCGTGGTTCTTGTCAGAGAGTGGGTAAACTGGGTCTTTATCGAAGGACAGAGACTACGGACCGTAGTCTGACTTAAGGACCGTAGGTCTGTCCGTCGTTCGACACTTAGTCAAATTTTCTGGGCTGCATTTTGTGAGAGTTTCAGTCACAAACAACGGATGTGCAGTACGGGCCATGGATCAGTCTACGGTCCGTCGATGGTAACCGTCAATTGCACCTGCAGATTTCTGAAAAGCTAATTTCTGGTATGTTCTAGATACGGGGTGTTACATAGGTTAGTTAATCAAGAACTTGCATAATTGTATTACTATATATCACAATCTACTCATAACTTTGCATAATAAAAACATAGAATAGTAAATCACACATTAACTAATCCAATTATATCAACGTTAGATACTTCAATTCAAGATCATAACCTATGGTTAAGGGGAAAATGTCATCTTCCACAAACTAGGTCAATTCATCAATAAGTAGTATAATGGCATCATAATACAATATAATCTACTCATAATAACCAAAAGTAATAATAAACAAAGCAATTCACAAGATCAATTTCGTAATAGAAGAAAACCCACTTGAATTTCATATTTTTTTGAAATCAACTTGGAGGAACCCTTTGGGGAAAGAGATCCCAAAGGTGAAAGAGGAATCCCATACCTTACTAATTGATGAAGTTTGATGGAGAAAATCCCCCTGCTTTCAGCCCTATAACCCTCCTTTGCTAGGTCTTCTATGGATTTTCTTTGGGAGAGAGAAAGAAGAGAGAAGGAAGAGCACTTGGGTTTTGGGAACTATGAGAGTTAGTTTTAGTTTAATTAGACTAAGTCTTTATATAGATGTCCTTAATTAACTTAATTGGACCTCCTCTATCCCTTAATTAACTAACTAACCATTTAAATAATTAAATGAATTAAGTAAAAAAAAAAAAAGCAACACACATACTTGACCTATGAGACCCCGACTGACTGGTCGTAGGTCAGTGGACGGGGAGTGTGGCCTCTGTGCTACACATCCATGGTTTTAGTCAAAGATTTTCCCAAAACGACTTCCCACGAAATTGGCTAAGTCTTCATCGACGGAGGCACCGATGCCCCATCGATTCACCAATGCCTCATCGCCTGTAGTCTATCAATGGACACTGCCGCATGACAGCTTTTTGCCAAATTGCAACGGTCCTCCTCAAGGACCCTTGAGGAGTCGTACCCGGACATTTCGACTATAAACTCTAATACGTGTTAGACACCTTACCACCCAATTTCATCATTTTCTGAGTCCTAATACTTAGTCAAATAGGCTAAGGCGCACTAGCACCTCTTGAACTAGTTTCTGGACGTCATGGACGTTCCTTGACGTTTTGATTCTAGAACTTCCTAAATGACTTATATACATTATAATTGACTTTAGAAAAGTGTTACAACTCTTATACTCTCATGTTAGTCTCTAGACTAGGCTTTAGGCTTTCAGAGTATTACATTCAAAGCTAGATGATGATGATGATGTTGGTAAGTTATAGCTTCTTCTTTTAGTTTTCATGAGTTCCTTATAAGTGGGGGAGTATGGTGAGTAGTGGAGTTTTGATTGTGGTCTTATCTCTTCTATTCAATTCAAGCTTGAGAGTTAGAAAGTCATAGTAGCATGTTGCATGTTGCATTGTGTTTAGGAGTCTTGTTGGAATTGAATTTCATTGATTTCTTGCATTGTGCATTTTATGAAGTTATAGTTATGTTGTAAATTGAGTTTATATGGTTTGATCTCTCATATTGTCATTCTTTCATCATAAATTACTTAAAAGTTACATTTTTGAAATTTTGAAGCATGTCCACTGTAATGCCTGGCAGCTTACTGTAAGATTTTTTAAATTTTGACTAAATTGTTCTTTGGTTGAAAAAGGTTATAATGTGTATATAATTGATGTATATGAGCATGATTATGAATGTAAAATGAGTTCTTGCTATTTGGAATGAATAATGTGAGTCTTATTGCATAATGAGTTGTAGAATAAGTTTCTAGCTTCTTGTTATATTGTGAGTCTCTTGGTTATGTGAAATTGGTGTTATTCCTAATTGTGTATTGTGTATGGTCTGGTATTGTTATGTTCTGATATTATTGAGTTCCTCATCTCTTGAAAGTGTATAAAAATAAGCAAGTGTCATTCGAGGACGAACTTTGTCCAAGTGGGGGATATTGTAATACTTCTAAAACGACTTAGGTGAAACTAGAGCCTAACGCTTGTGTCTTGATGTTTCAAAGTCCTAAAATGGGTTAGAATGATGTTATGAGTCAATATAAAGTTTCATGAAGTTTGGAGGTCAAACGTCCAAGAACGTCCATGACGTTCGAAAGGTTTGCGTTGAAACGACCTTGCGTGTCTTAGTGTGTTCCGTCGAGTTTTACGTGTTTGTTTTGGATGAAATTGATGCGAGAGGTCCTAAACTCGTACACGGAAATATTCAGGTTGTAAACGTCCGGGAAAAAGTCTCCGAGGACCAACCAAGGGTCCTTGAGGAAGGACCCATCTTGGTGGCCAAAACTGCCTAAGGCAGTCACACCTACGGAGGCAATCAACGCCCAGTAGGCTGGTCGACGCCCTGTAGGTGGAGGGCGTCGATGGGGACTTAGGCGTTGGAGGATGTCCTTCCAAATACCAGCCTCTGACCCAAACAACGGACCAACAGAACGGTTCATAGGTTGGGTGATGGGGCATCGATGATGGTCTGTAGCCTGCGTACTTCACTGTAAAGTGAAGGGGTGAACTGGTAAATTCACCCCACGTCCAAATAATTGTTTGGGCGGTTTCCTAAGCGTATTCTAGGTATTTTAAGTGGTTTATAAGTCATAAACACCTAATGAATTCATTATTCCAAATCAAAATCCAAATTCTCTAAGAAACTCTCTAGAACTCCATTGAAGTCAAAACTCAGGATAGAGCTTGGATTGAAGATTGATTGGTGATTCTTCATCAATTCTTCATAAAATTCATGGTCTAGCATCAATTGAAGTATGGTTCTTCATCCTTGAATCTCTTTTCTTCAAGGAGCCAAACTTCAAAGTAATTTCTAAAGTCTTTTCAAAGATGAACTTGTCCAATTTTGATATCTATTCATGGGTTCTTGCATAAAACGTTTTGAATCATTATATATTGATCGAATTCATGTTAATTTGATGGTTTTAACCTAATTACTCTAACCTAATTACTCTATGAACCCATACAATTCATGAAACCTAGTTTTTGACTACTTTGTGGGTGACTTGATTATGTCTTAATGCTATTAAATCTTTATGTAGTTTGATTTGGACTATTTAATTATGATAGAATCATGTTAGAATTGTTAGTATTCTGCCCTAAATTCATAAATTCATGTTGTATTATCTTTGATTCATTGTCTATTGTAATTATTGAATTGAATTGGTGATCATGGACATGAGTAAGGGTCTTTGAGTATTGTGTTGGATGAATTGACTATGGATTGAAGTTGTGAGGTTGGATTAATGGTATCTTGACCTAACTTCCTCTATATTGTGTAGTATAGGCTTTATATAGTAATGGTGTTTGGTTTGGTCTACTTATGGTGGCGATGCTTATCTATACTTGTGACTAATGTGGCTTTGTCGGCATAACTTTATGAATTGTGAATCAATGTGGCCTCGTCGGCATTATTTTATGTATTATGACTTTATCGTGTTATAACTTGATTATGTGAATATTATGAATGTCTTGATGACTTATGTGTTTATGTGGAGTCAAAGCATGAGTTCTTCTAGTTGATGATGTGTGTGTCTAGTAGAATATAATGTAGTCATTATGTGGATTACTTGATGTTGAAGTATGATGTTTCTTGATGAAGTATATGATACTTGTGATACTTAAATTGATGATATTATAGTAGTGAATAGGGTGACCTATAGATGATGTTAGTTATGCCTATGTGCTTCATGAATGATATGCTATATGTGATATGGTGAAGTATGTGTGTGTGTCTTGTTTTGGTAGACTTGTATCCCTTACTTGATACATGTACAATGTGAATATGAGTTCTTGACTTAGTATGCTAAAGATTCTTAGTATTGTATTTGTGATTGACATGTGACCTTGAACATTGTTAAGAAGGTCCTTATGTGGAACCTTCAACCTAGTTGCAAGGTTATGATATCATTGAAGTTGAAAGTCGTAATGGTATCCTTCTTGGGTAAATGGTGGACTTAAGGTTGGATGGCTGGAACGACATGAAATCATCCTTAGGAAAGTCATTGAACTATCCTCTTAACCATTGTAAGGCAACCCTAGGGGACCTCGTTGGTAAGGTGTAATGTGATTGGGTTGTTAACTAGATATGGAACCTCTTCATGTACTCATTTATGTGAATTACTCTATGAGAACAAAGTCTAGCACTGAGTGAGTATGGTTAGGGGAGTTGCTCTATTTGAAATATGAGAATGGAGAACAAATAAACCCTTCATATTCCTTAACCATGTGCCTATATGGGTTGTGTCTTAGTTCTACCATTGGCAAGTAGAACACTCTTTATCGGAGTAGGGTTGACTCCGGATTCCATGCTTAGCTACCATGGTCTATGTCGGTTATTGCCTATTCTCATCATATGGGATACCTACTAGTATTGGATAAGTTCTATGAAGTTTAGGTGGTGGTATGGGACACTATTTAGACATTGCACGATTAGGCTTTGAAGAAGTTAGTGAGTGAGTACCTAGGTCTTCTCCAAGACCATTACTTGAATGTCCTTATATGTTGAATGTATATTAAGTGAACTAATAAAGATAATGACTTAAGTTGGAAAGTATGTTAATATCTAAGTACTTACCTAGAGTAGTTTAAGGGTTGCTTAGTTAAGGTATGAAGGGGGCATAGGAATGGTCACTTCATGTTTTACCTAGGGAAGTATTAAGAATGACTCTAGATAGGAAAAGTAAATTGAATGAGTAGACATGATCTAAACATAGGTAGTCTTAAGGATTATTTAGGTAATCTTGGAGAGGGTGTATGGGCGTTCTCTTCTTGAATTACTTAAGTAAGTCTTTTGATAACCTTTGGGAGGAGAATGTCATATTATATATATGTTATTGCATGAAGTGAGAATGATCTTACTCTAGATAGTCTAAAGGATCTCTTAGGTGTGTGTGAAGGGATTGTATGGGCGGTCGCTTCATAACTCACTCAAGTGAGCATTAGAATCATCTTGGGTAGGAGAACCTCATAGTTATGTGTTTTGGATGTATTTTAATGCTATATTGTGATATGTGAAATTTAGATGAACTTACAGTGAAGTCACTGTAAGCTCACTGTAATGTCACTGTAACTTTCATATAATGTGGCTATAATTTGTAATGTCTTCTAATTGTGTGGTTTGGTGTTTAAATGTGATTCTTATGCTTATATTATGAAGTTTTAATAAAAAAGAGCATAAATCTCATAAATGTCTGTTTCTCATGATTTTATGCATTAAGCCATACTTAGTACATGTGTTTGTACTAATTCCATACTTTTGTTTATCTCTAAAGGTGTGGTTAGCAAGTGAGAGGTATCTTGGAGCAAGCTTGGAATCTAGTTATCGTTCAAGCATAGTTGAAGATATCCTCACTTGACTTGAGGGTAGAATCGTCTTTAGACGTCTTTATTTCAAAGTATTGTAATAGATATTAGATTGTTATATTTCGATTGTATGGGCCGTGTCCCAAGTATTTCTTAAAGTCTAAGATTGGCATATGTTGAGACTTAGTGTTTTCTATGATTTTAATATGAAAGATGTTTTAAGATATTTCGTATCAAAAGTTTTAATTCCGCACTACTTTTCATACATGTATGCAATGAATGATGTCTAAGGGCTTGTACAAGACCTCCGAAAGGTCAAGTACGCCGTGTCGCGCTCTGAGAGTGCCATATCTTTTAGGGTGTGCTCTCGGGGTGTGACAATTATAACCCATCAAAGTGTTAAATGTTAACATTCTCTTAAATAAATCTTATAATAATTCATTTTTGAAATTTTCTATAAATCGATATTTACGATTATATTTATCAGCTATTCGCGCAGCGCGTGGGTACATATACTAGTGGTAATTAAAATTACAAACAATAAATTGAAAACGGAAGAGCACTTATTAAATATAGTTTGGATTCTTCAAAAAAGTTTTTGATCAAATACCTTTTATCCATTAGTTTGAGACTTTTCAGATTCTGAACACGTAGTTGTAGTTTGTGCAACCGAAAATCATTAAACTTCCCGTCAAGTAAGAGTTGTTGGAAAAATATATTTTATGGCTATTAAAATAATTAATTATTACGACACTCTTCTCGTTTGAAGTTGAGTTATTTCATTTTCATTGTTGCATCAATTTTTTTGATCTATCTAATTTAACCACAAAAAAAAATTATAATTGCATAATCGAACAATTTTCACAATCTTCCTTGTTATAAGTAGAAGAATAGGAAACTAACAAGTGTGAGAAACCCCCTCTATTTATAGAAAACAGAGGTTAGTATGAAAATATGCTTATCGTGCCTTTTCAGATAAGTTACAAACCTTCAAAAAAATTACAACTTTTCGAAAATGTTATAACTCATCGAATAAGTCACAACTCTATCAAAAAAGTTACAACCTTTGCAAAAAGTTACTACCCATCAATGTGAAAAGGTGTCTACATTTAATATAATATAGTGTATATAAATATAATATTAAATATAGAATATATAGTAAATTGAGTGTTTTAAGTTGGGATAATTATAGTAATTGAACATTCATGTTAGGGAGTTCATGTTTTTAAGGTAGTATAAATAGATAGATATGATTTTAAATAAAAAATGCCAGACATAAAAATTCTATTACAAGATTAGAAAATAAGCAAGATGGAATTTGAAAGAGATTATGCGGCCTATGAACTTAGAAAGAGAATGGTAATCTATAATGCTTTCATGATTAATAAAAATGCAGTCCAAAATAATCTTGAAGAAGTGGGTGAAAGAAATGAAGATTATTAACTTAAACACGCACTAGAAAATTTAGCTTTTATTCAGATGAGGAACAAATGGCGGTAATGGTTTACCTTCTTTTGAATCCCTATCGTGTGTACTTGTACAGTCCCCTTTGAGCTTGTAATTTGTAATTCCAGATGTTAACTAGTTTCATTTTCACACTTGGCCTGAAGAAAGAAATATCAGGTTGTGTGAGTTACTAACTTATTTGATGGAGATAATATCAAAAGAGACCTTACCCTTCCAACAAAGCTGATAACATGACCTACCTTTCATCAGACAGTACACCGTCACAACAACTTGGGGTGGAAGATTGATTACATTGATGTGGAAGCTTCCGAGCAGATAACTTCTGTAGAATGCTGCAATCTCTTTACCGTTGTAGTTTCTGCACTATGGAAAAGAACATTAATTAGTTGCGCACATTTTCTGTCATCGTTGATTATTAATACAAACAAACGCTCAAGGACAAATTACCTGGCATGAGCAGCACATCATGAACAATCACAATATTCCTTATTTACTGCTGCCTTTCTTGAAGACTCATTTGTCTGGAAGAACTTCTCCATGCTTTGGTAAAATGGATGAGCTGAATGACTTCTTCTGATCTTCTTCATCCTATAAGCTCATATGTTTTACCTTGATTTCCAGTATCAATCCATTTACCCGGGTTCCATCCACCCTAAAGGAGAGCATAGCTCGTGGTGTCAAATAATTTTTCAGGTTTTCTTCACCATGAGAATGTAAAAGTAACAAATGATCTCTGTCATAATAGTAGTCAGAAGGACCTGAACTATAAACATCCCAAGCATCAAGTTCCCCTATACTGCCCCATATCCTTTTTAGAACAAGTATACAAATCAAGATCAAATTTTGCAGGATTTGGGAACAAGCAGTCGTCTTTTCTCATATTATTTATGGAAGGAACAAAGAAATTATGTTCCATGTTTCTAAAATTATACGTGATACAACCTTCATGCTAAACACAAGTTTCAATCCCATTTTCAGCAATGTAAGGATTAACATGTTGAAACCTGGTCCTGAGCAAAGAATCTGGTGGCAGAGGAGACGCGGTTCTGGACTAAAATATGGCAGGACAGAACCGTACATTTCATCAGTCGGTTCAAAGACGCCCATACGATGATCGTATTGTTCTAGAATGTCCTTGGTTGATGCAGACTTTTCTGAAACTATTTTGACCTCTGCAATGCCTTGCACTGAGTTCTGCACCAGGAGAACTTCTCAAATATATTTCCTTGCCTCCAGGAGACTTATGATTTAAGACCTGAATAACATCTTCAACTACTTCAAATTCAACACTATTATCATATTCAAGGTAATTCTTTTTAAATATGTATTTACATTTTCCAAACTTAATATCTTCATCTCTATCAAAAGATGATTCATCATGTATCAGGTTTCTGTGCAAAAAACCGCTCCGCATAAATGGTTTCCTTTTCTCATGAATCACATTTGAGCTCTTATAAAGTTAAAGAGACTCCTTAAATGAGGCATTCTCTGTTGATCTGCCAGCTACAATTGTTCAAGATTCCTCTCATCCAGAACCTAACAGGAAGTCTTATTTGTAATTGGAGTGAGCTGAAGAACTGAATTTGTTATCCAGGAAATCATCCTCCCTAGGTAAAACATTAGATGAAAGGGGGTGCGCAGAGTTTCTGGATTTCCAGTTTACACTGACGGTGCAATGAGCAAGAGAGCAATCAATTGACTGACTTGGACTTTTGATCTTACAGAGGAATTTGGACTCAGGATCTTGCTTTTAAGAAATACTTCCCCACAAAATAATCTGTGAAGATCGAATCTCACTCCTGACGGAGCACTCTCCAGTCAATTTCTTTGGCTGCGGGAACAAAGTTCAAGTGTCCCTTTGCAACTCTGGGTCCTGCACCTCTTTTTCTGATCTCATAATTCACAGGTATATATGAAAAGTGGAGTAGGGAATGAGATAGCAATCGATGAGGAGGATACTTCAACAACTATATTCTTATCTAGGTTTTCTAAAAGTAGCTTATGAAAAAAGAAAGTCATAGAACTATACGATGTCATAACACTGAACTGTTTTGCACCATCTGATGTATTAACTCTCTTCCACTTACCAAATTTCCATAACTTGTTCTCCCCCCACCCTACCTCCCCCTCTTTCAGAGAGTCAGGTGGGAGGAGACATCTAATAGGGAAGGGAAGGGAATGTGGAATGGACAAAGCCACATGTAAAAATAACGTCAAATACAATGAATCCTAAGTGATGTTGAATAAATATGTCAAGTTAAATTGCTCTCACCGAAAAATCACATCAAAATAGCTTTATCAGATTAACACAAGCAGTATCAATGGTGCCAACTAGGGACATAAATGTTGCACATAAATAACATGGCATTGAAGCCAATAGCTTTCTAATCCAGTTCATAGCAAAAAGTCTACATTATCAGACAAAGTAATCAGTGAAACAAAATCCAGTAATCCTAAAAAGTGCAACAGCTCTAAAGTTTGATCTAGTCATGGTCTGCAGTAGAAAACTAAGAAGAACTAAATGTAGTCTTCTGTTTACATGTTCTCCCACTTCCTCCACTCTAAAGAAAGATATTTAAATTTTGTCACTTCCTCAGAGCCTATTTTTTCTTTTCCTTAATCATCTCATTCTAATTAATAATTTCTTGTATTTATTAGAAAGGTTGTCTATTAGAACGTTAAAGTAGCCTTAATGTGTTCCAATGAAGCATTATTTTTAACTCTAAAAAAGAAGTGTTCAAATGAAGCAGTATTTTTCATTCTCAGAAAGAAGTGTTACTCCCTCTAAGATCCATGTAATTAATATCTCTCTCTTTTTTCTTACTTCAAAGAAGAGAAAAGTTATTAACTTAGTAACTCTTAACTAAAGGAGGTAAGTTGATACCTTTTGAAATAAAGGATACATAAATAAGTATCCTCGAAAGATCTTGAGTCTCTATAATAATACCAAACATCAACAACTTTAGCATTTTAATAGGTCAAAGGTGTGTTTCCAACCTCCACAGCTGAAGAGTGAAGATCAACCTAAATTTTTTGTAGGGCACATTCTGAATAACTGAAATTTTTTTGGTGAATTAGATGGCCCAGATTGACCTACAAGTTTGAAACTCTTGAGAATATTAGCCACTACTCTACCCAGATCCCACTCAATAAATCAATATACAGTTGGATGTCACCATCTCCTAAAGATAGCAAGGCTACCAGAAGATTGATGTAGCAAATATCTAATTTTATGAAAATTAATGCAATTTGAACAAAAAGAATTTAATATACATTTAATGAAGCAAAAATGACTGGGTAAGCAAAAATCAGGAGTCTAAGTTCAAACAGGAAGACCTGACAGTCTTAGAAGCAGCAAACACATTGTAATGAGAAATACAATACTATAATCAATAATCCCAAAAAGAAAAAGATTTTTTCAAGCAATTGTGTGATAAATTTTTCTTCTTTTCAATCATATATACTACTGAATCTAATGAGTTAAACATAAATGGGAAAAGGGTTAAAAATACCCCTCAACTTTGGTTTATTATTTGGTTTTACCCTCGCCGTTAAAATGAAGTTAAATTTACCCCTCCCGTTACTAATTACACCAAAATTACCCCTCATTAGACAGAATCCCTAAAATTGACCCAATTACCCGAATTTATTTTAAAAAATCCAATTCTCTATTTTTAACCCAAGACCCGACCCAACCCGGTACCAATTAACCCAATACCCCTATTACCCATTCCCACTTTCTCCAAAATTTACCCATTAGCTTCTCTGATTTTTTTCGACGATTTTAACAAATCTAGTATTTCTTTGAACAGATAATCTCCTTTTCTCCCAAAGTTGGTTATCATAGTGATTGTAAAGCCACAAATGAGCATCATCCATATATAAAAATCATGCCAAAAGGGGCTTGTGACTTCGAAGGGTTTGGCAGAAGGAAACATTCTATTGCTAGTTATTGTTGTTGTCTGGAAATTTTAGCTTGTCATGAGAATCGTTCTGCAATCACATTTGGGTTGAACTCTCGAGTCTTCTGCAACCTTCAAAGAACTTCTTTTATTGAGTAAGGCAAGTTGTACTAATGTTATGCTGCACTAAGTTGGAGCTGAAATTATTCCTCAAAAACTAGCAAAAACATTACTGAAGGAACTAACAAAGTCAATGGAAGAAGCATTGTTTACAAGATCCAATTTAAATGCCAAAAGAAGTGTTGCAGTAATCCAACAATTGTAAGAGTTGAGCAGAGGAGATAATCTATTCAAAAGAAAAATTCGATTTGTTGAGCAAGATCCCATAGAAAATTAGAGGAGAATTTAATGAGTAAATTTGAGAGAAAATGGGAATGGGTAATAGGAATATTGGGTTAATTGGTACCGAGTTGGGTCGGATCTTGGGTTAAAAATAGGGGATAGGTTTTTTTTTCAAATAAAATCGGGTAATTGGGTCAATTTTGGAGATTTCATCTAATGAGGGGTAATTTTGGTGAAATTAGTAACGGGAGGGGTAAATTTAACTTTATTTTAACGACGAGGGATAAATTTAACTTTATTTTAACGGTGAGGGTAAAATCAAACAATAAACCAAAGTTAAGGGGTATTTTTGACCCTTTTCCCAACTTAAATTAAAGTAAAAAGAGAAAGTTTTCTAGTTTTATAAGTGTTCGCTTTAAAATAGAAATTGGATTCGATACAATTCAACAGAATCTAGGAAATAATCAAAAATAGAAAAGATTTTCGAAATTGATACTTTAAAATTTCATTTTCATTTTCGAATGAAGTTAGATGATACAACTCTTATTAGTTTAATATTTTACCCAAGAGTTATGCAATGAATCGGTTGATTGAAATTTTGGGATGGATAGATGTTATAAATGATGAATCAGTTTTCTTTATATGTTTGTCCGTTTATCTTTGTTAGTGTTGTCTGCCTACAGATGAATTAAATTTTGTTCAACTTCTTCTTTCAATTGAAATTGAGATATTTGCCTATCCTCCTATTTTGCAAAAATGGAAACTTAGGTAAGTGCATAAAGAGTGACAGTTTCGGCGGCAAGTACTGTTTGAGTACTTAAAGTGAAGTGGTAAAAGCGATCATGTCTGCTACTTCTCGATTTTGTGGCAATCACCTTGGTCTTTTTCTGAGCCCTATAGATCAGAATCTTTGGTTGCTATTGTTCTATGTCTCATTCGTACCAAAACATACAATGATGCTACATCAATAAAAAATGACCACAACCTCTAATTTAGCTTCCCTTTTTTCCTCGTGGCTTGGATCGAAGGATAAGGTGTGGAGCGAGGGTAGTTCCCTAACTAGCTTGAGGGGAAAGATAGATTATCTTGACTAGATCCTAGGAAGCAAACCATGGTTAGAGGTTTGCAAGTAGTCAAATCTGTAGTGTACAAAACAGAGTACATGGATCAAAATCTCCGGATTCAGTCTCGAGAGGATCTCTACTATACAACAAAGAGAAAATAAGATGTGCTAATTTGGTTAGAGGACAGACAGATTTGATTCACAACCTATACCACTTTTTACCAAAAGAGAGATTAGATTGACTTCCTAGATCATAGAGCCAGTTGGGATTGGAACGACTATGACCAAGCTTAAGTTAACTCCTTAAGTTCATGCCTCTCCCTAAAATTCACTCAATTTGTTGTCTAAGAAGCGAAAGGAAAGACAGAAAACCTGTGCTTACGCGCTTGCCATTCGTGTCGTTCTCTCGGTCCGGACTTGCGGCGCTACTACCCATTTTCGTTCTTGAGTTTTAGCTCCATTTGAGTGGAGAAGAAGACTCCAAATCACCTCCAGTGGTCATTTTGCTTGGATTGGGTGTTGAATCTCTATCCTTTGTCTAACCGGGTTTGTTGATACTTCACTATCTTGTTGACTATGAGTACCTGTACACAATGAAATGTTTTTTCTTCAGTGTACCCTGATTGGTGTTACATTGGTCTATTTGGTGTTACAACCAAAAGAAACTAGACACATGGTGTTGCATTGTTCTCCCATAATCAATGGGAGAGAGAATTTTGTTCTCCGAGAACACTTGTGACGCAAGGGCTTTATACTTGTTAGGAGGTCCTTTTGTACTATTTCGATTCGTAATCAATAATGATGTTTAGACAGTTCTAACCTATTCGTTTCACCCACATTAAAGTTTCAAGAAAACAATCTAGGTTTTTTGAAAAATAATTTACAGAAAAACAACCCAACCTATTCTCACAAAACAAAACCTAACACAAACTCAATTCTACAAAAAATAACCAAAGACTCACAATCATTTCCCAAACCCCCAAAAAGTTATGTAGGAGTTTCAGAACTCTTTCTTTCATTCTTAAACTCCATGCCTATTCAAACACCCTCACATAAATTGGGACGGAGGGAGTATTTCCTATTACACACATAAACAGGACTTATCACATCTCTTTACCCATCAATTTGGGCTCTATATACCTTCAATGTGTAAACATCAGGACCTACAAATTAAACAGTTTTTTTGGGTAACAAAGTGTAGGAAAGATTACCTATCACATCTCTTTATCCGTCAATTTGGGCCTGTAAACCTTCTGCATAAACATCAAGACCAGCTATGTATCCTGAAAGCTTGAATGAACCAAAGCTCACATTCAATTTTTAAGAGAACTCATATGAATCCCAAATCCACTGGACAACAGTGTCAAAGAGAAGGAGAAACATGTGTGCAAAGCAAGTCATCCTCATTCCCCTGCATGAAAATGAACAAATCGGTATTTTTGTGTATCAAAGACAGACCTTTCATCATTAACAATTTTGAATGAGATACTGGAATGGGAAAGGGAAACTCTTAGCAGAGACTCTTTTTGAGAATGCAAGACTGTCACATCCGGGTTTACCCCAGACGTAACCGGCGTCGTCGTCCTCTTAGAGGACTAAGACTAGCCTCTTAGTTTACATCATTACATTCATAGGTCAAATTTAGCAGAAAATTTATAACTTTTAATTACTTCTACTTGGAGGTTTACATAGACCTCTACATACACATAACATATATATATATCGAGTATACATAGACCCTTCGTATAGGAAGATTACTTAGTCTTCTACTTTTATTGCACATAAGTATATAATGTATAACATAGACATAATAGTTATAATAGTCGTCTCATCTCATAACCATCTAATAAGATTGTAAGAACTTGGGCATAACCCATACATCAAAGTAAAAATGCCTCACATGGGCTATACAATGTTTCATACTAAATGGAAAGAAACAACCATAGAAGTCTTTAACAAAAAGCAACTCCATAAGCTAGATAGTGGCATCGCCCTCGGAAAATGAGGACCTACCCTACTTGGATGATCAAGAGATCCAAGCCTTCTTCAAGTCGCCTTCAAAACACTTCAACGACCGTAACCTAAAATGTTGGGGAAAAGGAAGAAATGGGGTTAGTATGCCACTTGTACTAAGTATGAGACCATATGCACACATACTTTGAAAACATGCTAAGAAAAAGGACATTTCATAAAGATATGCAATTTACTTTGAAAACACTTATGCATATTCAACAAGACCATACCAATCCATAGGACATGTTTGCTAAGTCATAAGCATGTGTATTACCAAACCAACATCATCAAGTCTAGTCAAGTCAACCATGCATATCATATAATTAGATACATATTCAAGTAACTCTATCATAAAGTCATATTAAAAATAATCATGAATAGGAATACATTTCAAAATGACCAAAGCAAGACAAATACCCATGAACCCCTATCAAGTCAACAAGTGCAATGACCAAGCAAAGCCCCATAACCTTACTCAATCAAGTAACCCAACAAGCATCATGATTAACATCCTACTTCCTTCACTTAACATGACATTTAGGTGTACATATCATCTTACTTTAACAATTATAAACCAACACATATTCATAAGTGAACTAATCAACATATAGTATCATCAATGTGCAAGTTCATCATATACATGTCATATAATATTTCAAGGCTAACTAGTGCAATGCTTAGGTAGAGTCCCATACCCCTACCTAGACTAAGCTAGACCCCTTAGTTATCTTAGTTAGAGTTCAATAATTTAGTTCATTTTACCTTTTGGGAACATCTTGCCCTAACCGACATAGACCACATGAGCTAGTGTGGAATCCGGTGTCATAAAACCCTACACTGAAGGAAGGCGGACTACTTGCCAATTTAGTACCAAAACATGAAACATAGCAACTACCTGGATCCACTAGCTAGTATTCTTATGGGGGAAACGTAGTTCAAGAACTAGGAGATATAATTTGGGACCCTCTTTATGCTACATGTAATGTAGTTTCCAATCTCAAGAGTACATAGTGATCCTACCTTCCCTATGTAGGAGGGACACTACTCGCTCTAGTTCACTCGGTGCTAAGCTAGAGTCCCTTTTTGAAATGTCTTTAAGCCTTTATTATCAATCATAGCTTAGTTTAGGTCATAGGGTCTACCCCTTGTATAATCATCATCATCAATAGCTCAATAAAAATTGCATGAGTATAAATCCTTTCATTACAATTCATATAGGTGAGGTTAGCACATTAACATCTTCATATCATGATAAGGCACATTGGTAAATCCTTCACCCTCCTTATAACATTTACACCTTAAGCCAACCCTTCAAAATCATAATCAAGACATTTAAATTCAACATCATACCACCCTATAAATCCTAATACAAGGCATACTCCAATACAACATCATGACTTAATCACAATTAACCACAATTTGAAGTAAATGATAGAGATCATAAGACTTACCAAGTCTCCTTCATAGTTCATCATCAAGGTCTTACCATAAACCCTCAATTCAACCCAATTTGGGTATACATCATCATAAGTCAATAATCAACATGATAACAAGGCTAGAAGAATCACTACATCACAATTCAATACTAGATCATAGCTTAAGACAAGATACTTAGGTCAATTCACAACACCCTTTATAACCTAGATCATCTTCTCAAGAACTAGCATAAAAGACTACCAATAACCCTATTTTTGTTCATTATTAGTGTAACAACATCATCTAGTAGTAATTCAACCAATAACCAAGTCAATTGAACCAAATACAACCTAATTCCTATCAAGATCAAACCTAGGGTTAAGTGTCATCTTCTACAAACTAGACCAAACCATAAAAATACATCATAATTAAGTTAGAATACATGTTAATCTACTCATAATATCCAAAAGAAATCATAAACAATTCAATTCATAACATAATTTTCGAGATTGAGAAAGACCCACATGAAAACTCAACTTTTGAAAATACTTTGAAGGAACCCTTTCAGGAAAGAGGTCTCAAAGGTGAATTAGATCCCATAAATCAATATTTGATGAAGAATTGATGGTGAAATCGTCCCTTTACAGCCCCCAAGTCCCTCCCTAGCTTGTCGTCAATGGTGTCTTCCAATAGAGAGAGAAAGAAGAGAGAAGGAAGAGAGTTTTATTTTGAGAGTTGTCATTAGCCTAATGGGGTTGGGGTCTTTATATGGGGGGTTAATTAAGTTAATTAGACTTAACTTAATCCCTAAATAGCCACCAAACCCCTTAATTAATTGTTTTAGACTAAGTTAAAACGTTCAGGAAAATTGGACCCTCACAGACGAGACCTCGTCGACGGTCCGTCTGTGAGTCGACGACTAGTCCCTCCTCCGTGCTGCACACTCGTCGTTTTGGTCAGAGACTGTGCAGGTTAGGGCATACAAAAAATTTTCCAATTGTTGGTTGACGGTTGGCATCGACGCCCCGTCTGTGCCCTTTCGTGGGTGCACACTGTCAAGGCAGTGTTTGACTCCACTTGCAAGGGTCCTCCTCAAGGGCCCTTGGTTGGTCCTTGGGGAGTCTTACCCGGACGTTTCGACCATGAATCTACTTAAATATATTTTAGACACCCTTCCACCAATTTTCATCTATTTCCGACTCCTAAAAAATAGTCAAATAGGCTAAGGCACGCTAGTACCTCCTAGAACTAGTTTCCGTACGTCATGGACGTTCTTGAACGTTTTGGTTCCTACACTTCCTAAATGACCTATATTCATTAAAATAGGACTTAAAACAGTGTCTATACCTTATGACACTTATGTTAGGCTCTAGAACACGTCGTGGATTTTTGAAGTGTTACATTATCCCCCCCTTAGGAACATTCGTCCCCGAATGACACTTAAAATCTTTAGAAGGAAGGAATAGACTCAAGACTAGCATCCCAACCAACAACAATACATAACAACATCAACCATATCTCTTACACAAGGCAATTCAAAACTTCAATTACCACACATAAGGCTCAACATTACATTATGAGGAATATCCTTCTCACAACAACAAGAGCTTAACATAGCATTTATGAGTCAATTATGTCAAGGTTCAACTTATCAACATACCATATATCATTCCATAAAGACTCACCATATCAAAATGCACGACATAACTCAAAACAAGCCAAAGAGCAAAATTTCAAGTTCAAATGCATAATTTCACAGAAATTCACTGTAACAATATCCAAAAATGCACTTTTTGCAAAACTTCGCTAAAAATCAAATCAACTTCAATTTTTGTCATTAATTTCATTATTAGTAAGAACTACTAACCTTAGTTATCAAATAGATGAGGGTAACGAGACTTCATGTCAGCATCAGCCTCCCATGTTGCACCCTCAACTAGGTGATTCTTCCATAACACCTTTACGGAAGCCACCTCTTTATTCCTTAACTTCTTGACTTGCCTATCAAGAATTTGAACCGGAACTTCATCATAAGAGAGGTTATCTATCACACCAAGACCCTCTATATGAAGAATAGACTCGGGGATCACCGATACACTTCTTAAGCATAGAAACATGGAAAACTGGATGAACCGAAGCCAATTCACTAGGACGTTTCAATTCATAGGCAACCTTACTAACCCTTTGCAAGATTTCATATGGACCCACATAACGAGGACTCAACTTTCCTTTCTTGCCAAATCTAACCACCCCTTACATAGGTGAAATGTTTAAATACACCTTATCACCTTCTTCAAACTCCAAATCCATTCTCATATGATCGACATAAGACTTTTTGCCGACTATAGGCCGTTTGCAACCGGTTCCTTATGATATGAACTTTCTCCAAAGTCTTATAAATCATATCGTGACCAAGAAGCGAAGGCTCACCTACTTTTCAAACCATCCAATAGGAGACCTACACCTGTTACCGTACAAGGCTTCATAGAGAACCATAGAGATGGATGAATGAAAACTATTATTATAAGCAAGCTATACCAAAGGCAAATGCTTATCCCAATTTCCCTTGAAACCAATAATACAAACCCTAAGCATATCCTCAAGGTTTTGAATAGTATGCTCCGCTTGACCATCCGTTTGGGGATGAAAAGCGGTACTTAACTTCACCTTAGTACCCAACCCTTCTTGGAATGACCTCCGAAACCTAGATGTGAATTGTGCACCCCGATTCGATATGATGGATAACGGAATACGGTGGCGACACGCAATCTCATCTATGAAGATCCTAGCATACTCTTCTGCCAAAAAAGTAGACTTGATGGGAATAAAGTGAGCGGACTTGGTCAACCTATCCACAACCACCCATATAGAGTCATATTTCCTTTGACTCCAAGGTAAACCCACTACAAAATCCATATTTATGTCTTCCCACTTCCAAGTAGGAACTTGGATTTCTTGTAGTAAGCCACCCGACTTTTGATGTTCGACTTTCACTTGTTGGCAATTTGGACACTTAGCAACAAATTCCGCTATGTCCTTCAACCCTTCCCACCAAAATACTTCCCTAAGGTCATGGTACATTTTAGTTGAACCCGAATGAATGGAGTAGAGGGACCCATGGGCTTCCTCAAGGATTCGGTTCCTCAACTCATCTACCTTGGGAACACACAATCTTCCTTTGTACCTCAAAACACCATCCCCCCCTAAGGAGAATGCCTCATTAAGCTTGCCAAGGACCGATTCCTTCAACTCCATCAATGATTTATCAAGGTGTTGTTTGGACTTTACCTCAACTACTAATGATGACTCAGAGTTATGATGGACCATAAATCCACCATTCGGAGAATCTTCCAACCTCACACCCAACCTAGCCAACCTATGAACGTCCTTCACTAGGTCTTTCTTGGCTTCATCTATGTGAGACACACTACCCATAGTCATACGACTTAGAGCATCCGCAACCACGTTGGCCTTGCCGGGGTGATAGAGGACACTCATGTCGTAATCTTTCAACATTTGAAAACTTCTCTCACATGCCTCCGACCACTCAAATTTCTTACACTTTTGGGTCAAAGTAGTCAAGGGAGATGCAATGGACGTAAAACCATCCACAAACCTCTGATAATAACCTGCTAAACCCAAGAAACTCCTAATGTCGGTTGGAGTCAATGGTCTAGGCCAATTTTTCACCGCCTCCGTTTTCCTTGGATCAACCACAACTCCCTCACTAGAGATGATATGACCAAGAAATGTCACCGACCTCAACCAAAACTCACATTTGCTATACTTGGCAAACAATTGATGTTCTTTAAGTACTTGTAACACCACCCTCAAATGGTTCATGTGATCACCCTCTTTTTCGAATATACCAAGATGTCGTCAATGAAGACAATGACAAATGAATCTAGGTAACTTCGAAACACCCTATTCATGAGATCCATAAAAGCCGCCGGGGCATTTGTGAGACCAAAGGACATTACTAAGAACTCATAGTGACCATATCTAGTCCGAAATGCCGTCTTTGGTATATCCTCACCTCTCACCCTAAGTTGGTGATACCCCAATATCAAGTCAATCTTAGAAAAGTAGCTTTTCCCTTGAAGTTAATCGAACAAGTCGTCAATCCAAAGGAGAGGATACTTATTCTTGATTGTGACTTTATGAGTTGGCGGTAATCAATACACATTCTTAAAGACCCATTTTTCTTCTTCACAAACAAAACCGGAGCACGCCATGGAGAAATACTAGGTCTAATGAAGCTTTTGTCTAGTAAATCTTTGAGTTGAGCCTTCAACTCTTTCAATTCGGCCGGAGCCATCCGATAAGGAGGAATTGAAATGGGATTCATATCCGGTAATAAGTCGATACCAAAATCAATTTCCCATTCGGGAGGAATACCGGGAAGATCATTAGGAAAGACCTCCGTAAATTCACTCACTACGGGGACCGACTCAATGGGAGGAATTTCGAAGTCTAAATCTTGGACCCTTACAATATGGTATAGACAACCTTTAGAGATAATTTTGCGTGCTTTTAGACAAGAGATGATACGACCTCTAGGAATAGAATTTCCCCCCTTCCACTCAACAACGGGTTCATTTGGAAAATTAAACTTCACCACCCTCGTTCTACATCAATAGAGGCAAAGCAAGCATGCAACCAATCCATACCCAAGATGACATCAAAATCAAGCATATCAAGCTCTACTAGTTCAACATAAGAAATTCTATTGGGCAACATTATTGGACAATTTCTATACACCCTTTTTGCAACAACCAACTCACCCACCGGAGTAGACATTATAAAAGGTTCATGCAAAATATCGGGCAAAATGTTAAACTTTTTGGCTACTAGAGGGGTAACAAATTATAAAGTAGCACAGGGATCAAGTAAGGCATATACATCAATAGAGAAGACTTTCAACATACCGGTCACCACTCGGGAGAAGTCTCTTGCTCACCCCTAGAGCGGAGAGCATAGAAGCGGTTCTTCTTTGGAGCCTCATTTGAACCACTTGCTTGAGATTGACCACTACCCTTGTCTTGACCCCTCACATTAGGGAAATCCCTAACCTTTTTCAAACTTTTACCACAACCAAAACAATTGTCCGTTTCCTTAAGGCAATTACCATAGTGCTTCTTGCCATACTTTCCACAAGTTGGCTTCTTGGTTGGTGAACTAGTACCTTTTCCATTCTTAGGCTTAGGGTTAGACACCCTATCACCACTAGCCTTAGGGAACTTGGAAGGAACTTGATTAGAAACCCGCTTCTTAAATCTAGGCTTGTCTTGTATCTCAAGCCTATTCTTTGAAGAACCTCCATCAAAAGATCTTGCCCTCTTAGAATCTCTACTCTTCCTCTTAAACCTTGCCTCTTCCACATGTTTGGCATGCACCATAAGATGGGAAATATTCATGTTGTCATGTAGCATAGCGAATGACACTCCTCTTGCAAATCATCCGACACCCCCGTCACAAAACGACTCATTTCATCTCTAGGATCGAAAACCAAAGAAGGAGCATATTTTGACAATTTAGTGAATTTCAAGGAGTATTCATGAACACTCATACCTCCTTGGCGAAGGTTGATGAACTCCACCACTTTAGCTTCCCTCATCTCCCTAGGAAAGAACCGATCAAGAAAAGTCTTCTTGAAGATCTCCCAAGTCACCGGACCACCTCTAAATGGCCTATTATCCCTCCATTGGGCATACCATGCTTGAGACACATCCTTGAGTTGATAAGTGGCTAACTTGGCCTTCTCACTTGTAGACAACCCCATAGCCAAGAGTATCTTGTAGACTTCATCGATGAACTCTTGGGGTCTTCTTCAACCTTGGACCCGTAGAAAGTAGGAGGATTCATCCGAGTGAAATCCCTTAGATGGGAAGGACATGGTAGCAACTTGTTGATTTGGACGGGGTACAACCTCCCGATTAGCTTGGGCCGTCATTGCTTGGGCTTGAGCAGTGGTGACTTGTGCTTGGGTAGTGATGGCTTGGGCCATTTGAAGAAGAGCGGCCCTTATATTCTCATCCGTCAAAGGAGAAGGATTCACCGGGGCTTGGTCATCATTCTCACCTTCCTCAAGAGGAGGAAGTTGATCACCATGGGGAGGAGCTCCCGCATTGGCAATCTCCTCTTCAAGCCTTCGTGCCGCATTCCTTCGAGTGATCATTTCCCTATAATCACAACAATAGGATTAGATGCAAAAGCACACCATAAGTATACTCTAATGGCACAATATTGGATTTCCAAGAAAGTGAGAGTTTCCTAGGCATCACGTAGGTTTCTATCCATAAGGTTGGCGCCCTTCACAATCATGAATAAAAACTTACATAGAAGTGGTTGAGAGAGACACTGACTCAAATATAATTCAATATCAGAGACCAAGTTTGTCACATCCGGGTTTACCCCCTAGACGTAACCGGCTTCATCGTCCTCATCAAGAACAACTACGTATCCTGAAAGCTTGAATGCACCAAAGCTCACATTCAATTTTTAAGAGAACTCATATGAATCCCAAATCCACTGGACAACAGTGTCAAAGAGAAGGAGAAACATGTGTGCAAAGCAAGTCATCCTCATTCCCCTGCATGAAAATGAACAAATCGGTATTTTTGTGTATCACAGACGGACCTTTCATCATCAACAATTTTGAATGAGATACTAGAATGCGAAAGGGAAACTCTTAGCAGAGACTCTTTTTGAGAATGCAAGACTGTCACATCCGGGTTTACCCCAGACGTAACTGGCGTCATCGTCCTCTTAGAGGACTAAGACTAGCCTCTTAGTTTACATCATTACATTCATAGGTAAAATTTAGCAGAAAATTTATAACTTTTAATTACTTCTACTTGGAGGTTTACACATTCCTCTACATACACATAACATATATATATCGAGTATACATAGACCCTTCGTATAAGAAGATTACTTAGTCTTCTACTTTTATTGCACATAAGTATATAATGTATAAAATAGACATAATAGTTATAATAGTCGTCTCATCTCATAACCATCTAATAAGATTGTAAGAACTTGGGCATAACCCATACATCAAAGTAAAAATGCCTCACATGGGCTATACAATGTTTCATACTAAATGGAAAGAAACAACCATAGAAGTCTTTAACAAAAAGCAACTCCATAAGCTAGATAGTGGCATCGCCCTCGGAAAATGAGGACCTACCCTACTTGGATGATCAAGAGATCCAAGCCTTCTTCAAGTCGCCTTCAAAACACTTCAACGACCGGAACCTAAAATGTTGGGGAAAAGGAAGAAATGGGGTTAGTATGCTACTTGTACTAAGTATGAGACCATATGCACACATACTTTGAAAACATGCTAAGAAAAAGGACATTTCATAAAGATATGCAATTTACTTTGAAAACACTTATGCACATTCAACAAGACCATACCAATCCATAGGACATGTTCACTAAGTCATAAGCATGTGTATTACCAAACCAACATCATCAAGTCTAGTCAAGTCAACCATGCATATCATATAATTAGATACATATTCAAGTAACTCTATCATAAATTCATATTAACAATAAGCATGAATAAGATTACATTTCAACATTACCAAAGCAAGACAAATACCCATGAACCCCTATCAAGTCAACAAGTGCAATGACCAAGCAAAGCCCCATAACCTTACTCAATCAAGTAACCTAACAAGCATCATGATTATCCTACTTCACTTAACATGGCATTTAGGTGTACATATCATCTTACTTTAACAATATAAACCAACACATATTCATAAGTGAACTAATCAACATATAGTATCATCAATGTGCAAGTTCATCATATACATGTCATATAACATTTCAAGGCTAACTAGTGCAATGCTTAGGTAGAGTCCCATACCCCTACCTAGACTAAGCTAGACCCCTTAGGTTATCTTAGTTAGAGTTCAATAATTTAGTTCATTTTACCTTTTGGGAACATCTTGCCCTAACCGACATAGACCACATGAGCTAGTGTGGAATTCGGTGTCATAAAACCCTACACCGAAGGAAGGCGGACTACTTGCCAATTTAGTACCAAAACATGAAACATAGCAACTACCTGGATCCACTAGCTAGTATTCTTATAGGGAAAACGTAGTTCAAGAACTAGGAGATATAATTTGGGACCCTCTTTATGCTACATGTATTGTAGTCTCCAATCTCAAGAGTACATAGTGATCCTACCTTCCCTATGTAGTAAGGGACACTCCTCGCTCTAGTTCACTCGGTACTAAGCTAGAGTCCCTTTTTAAATATCTTTAAGCCTTTATTATCAATAATAGCTTAGTTTAGGTCATAGGGTCTACCCCTTGTATAATCATCATCATCAATAGGTCAATAAAAATTGCATGAGTATAAATCCTCTCATTATAATTCATATAGGTGAAGTTAGCACATTAACATCTTCATATCATGATAAGGCATCACCCTCCTTATAACATTTACACCTTAAGCCAACACCTCAAAATCATAATCAAGACATTTAAATTCAACATCATACTACCCTATAAATCCTAATACAAGGCATACTCCAATACAACATCATGACTTAATCACAATTAACCACAATTTGAAGTAAAGGATAGAGATCATAAGACTTACCAAGTCTCCTTCATAGTTCATCATCAAGGTCTTACCATAAACCCTCAATTCAACCCAATTTGGGTATACATCATCATAAGTCAATATCAACATTATAACAAGGCTTGAAGAATCACTACATCATAATTCAATACTAAATCATAGCTTAAGACAAGATACTTAGGTCAATTCACAACACGCTTTATAAACTAGATCATCTTCTCAAGAAATAGCATAAAAGACTACCAATAACCCTATTTTTGTTCATTATTAGTGTAACAACATCATCTAGTAGTAATTCAACCAATAACCAAGTCAATTGAACCAAATACAACCTAATTCCTATCAAGATCAAACCTAGGGTTAAGGGTCATCTTCTACAAACTAGACCAAACCATCAAGATACATCATAATTAAGTTAGAATACATGTTAATATACTCATAATATCCAAAAGAAATCATAAACAATTCAATTCATAACATAATTTTCGAGATTGAGAAAGACCCACATGAAAACTCAACTTTTGAAAATACTTTGAAGGAACCCTTTGAGGAAAGAGGTCTCAAAGGTGAATTAGATCCCATAATTCAATGGTTGATGAAGAATTTATGGTGAAATCTTCCCTTTACAGCCCCCAAGTCCCTCCCCTAGCTTGTCTTCAATGGTGTCTTCCAATAGAGAGAGAAAGAAGAGAGAAGGAAGAGAGTTTTATTTTGAGAGTTGTCATTAGCCTAATGGGGTTGGGGTCTTTATATGGGGATTAATTAAGTTAATTAGACTTCACTTAATCCCTAACTAACCACCAAACCCCTTAATTAATTGTTTTAGACTATGTTAAAACGTGCAGGAAAATTGGACCCTCATAGACGAGACCTCGTCGACGGTCCGTCTGTGAGTCGACGACTAATCCGTCCTCCGTGCTTCACACTCGTCGTTTTGGTCAGAGACTGTGCAGGTTAGGGCATCCAAAAAATTGGCTAAGTGTTGGTCGACGGTTGGCATCGACGCCCCGTCTGTGCCCTTTCGTGGGTGGACACTGTCAAGGAAGTGTTTGACTCCACTCGCAAGGGTCCTCCTCAAGGGCCCTTGGTTGGTACTTGGGGAGTCTTACCCGAACGTTTCGACCATGAATCTACTTAAACATATTTTAGACACCCTTCCACCAATTTTCATCTATTTTCGAATCCTAAAAGCTAGTCAAATTGGCTAAGACACGCTAGTACCTCCTAGAACTAGTTTCCGGCCGTCATGGACGTTCTTGAACGTTTTGGTTCCTAGACTTTCTAAATGACCTATATTCATTAAAATAGGCCTTAAAAAAGTGTCTAGACCTTATGGAACTTATGTTAGGCTCTAGAACACGTCTTGGATTTTTGAAGTGTTACAATGACCCTCTTTGGACTTCAAGATTATGTAAGCAAACCAAAATATCAATCAGATTAGAGTACAACTTTATAAGTGAAGTATGTAAATTAATATTTTTTACTTCAGATCAGAGTATAGTTTTAGAAGTATGTATGCAAATCAATTAGAAGTATTGTCTACTTCAACTCCTCAACAATGAGAGAACATTTTGAAGGATACAATGCATCTCCAAACATAATTACACCTATGAAAATAAATAAACAAATAAATAGAATGTTAACATCAAGAATCAAATTCATCAATTATGCTTCACCCCAAAATACTCTATCAATGTCGAAGTTATTGTTCCTACACAAATGAAAACAAAGACACACGGAGTGAAGAAAAATATCTTAAATCACTTCTAGTTCTCATTCCATGTTCTTCTTCTTTTGCTTGTGTGGGGGTGGGTGAAGGCGAGAGTGCATCAAGATAGCTTCAAATTCATAAATTAAATATTAACTTAATCTTGTAAGACTTGTTATTCATGACCCGATTAACTGATGAGGGTACTATTGATGATCCATCTGTGGGTTGTAAATATATTATTCAGAGAACATGACACAGAATTTAAGCAAAACCATGAGAAAAATTTGACTCAAACAGAGTATAATATGAGAGCTAGTTTATGTTGATTGACTAACCTGTTGAATAAATTCTAACAGATCCACATTAGTCAGATTATCACGCAAATAACAAGGATCCGTATTATAATGAAACCAATCATTTTCTTATGAAACACATTTAAGAGAATCTTGTTAGCTAGTATAGTATTTCCTAAAACACAACTGATGTCATAAATACCAAGATAATGGGAAGATCAATAGTTTTACTTGAACAAATAGAGCGGCAGGGAAATTGACACAAGGAGATTATTATATTTTGTTTGCTGGAACAATTGTGATGCAAGGGCCTTGCCTGTCAGGGGGTCATTTTAAATGCTATGAAATCCTCTAAGATGAGTAACAAATAAGGATGTTTAGCCAATATTAACCTATTAATTTCACCCACATTGAAGTTTCAAAAATTGATTAAGTGTTATCAAATATCTTCATAGAAAACTATGCAAATCAATTCTTACAAAACAAACTCAATTCTACAAAAATAAAACCATAGATTCACATTTGTGTCCAAACCCTACAAAAAAATTAAATCATAAATGCCTACAAAAAGTTTCAACTTAAATTCCACAAGTCTCTGAAGGACCCAAAGTCTAATCATATAAAGATCTTGAGCAGTTTAGGTACAACAAAAACAGTGGATATATCAATATCTACATAGCTGCTCTATGTTAGAAGTACCGTCAAAACTAATCGCTATGTTATTACAAGCCAGTTTAAATTGACTTTTCACTTTTAACTTAGAAGCCGAAAGCCATAAGTTAGAAATTCTAACTTATGACTTTTGACTTATTTTAACATTTTAGCTTAAAATTAAGTGCTTATAAGCCCTTTCTAGAATTCTCCAAATACTCTAAAAGTACTTAAAAACTATTCTGACTTAAAAGCACTTAAAACAAGCCAATCAAAACATGCTTTGAGTAATTTATGTATTGGTCCACTGGAAACAAATCTTGAATTGATATCTGCATTAAGAAGGTCGAGGAAAACAAATACACTATGAAAAACAAGCATCTGATAAAGTAAAAGTTAAACCAAGAATTAGTCTTCGTTTTCTTTTGTTAGGACAATATACTGAAATAAGTAGATATAGAAATACTGAAGGACCTACCAATTAAACCATGGTTGTCAAAGAAACAAAGAGAACTAAAGATAACTTATCACATCGATTTATCCATGCTTGTATACTTACACTGTATAAACATCAGGATCTGAGATGTATCCTGAAAGCTTGAATTAACCATCACTTACACTGAATTTGTTAATTGTCTCAGAAGAAGCCCAAACCCAATGGGCAATGTCACCTTTGCAAAGAAGGCTACCCTTACTGCATGCAAATGAACAAGATCAAAAAAACCTGACAGGAAATATCCTTAAGTTACTGGTGTATCAAAGATGACCTTTCAACATCAACAATTTTGAAGGAGACACTGGGATGCATAAGGGTGATTCTTAACAAAGAAAATTTCAGAGAATTGAAGACCCTATTTGGCCTTCCAGATTGTATAGCAAATCAAACAAGCAATCAGATCACAGAATAGCTTTAGTAAAGAACGTAAATCAATTTTTTTTCTTGTTTGAGTTTGAAAAAAGATACAAGTACTTGGAGTGCAATTGATTCATTGAACTGGTTGATTGTAAATTACATCACCAAACAATGACTGTAAAAAAGAAAAAATCCCTAGAAATTTCCTTATTAGCAGTACGCTTATACATAATTAGTTATCCATAATTACCTGTTGTACCAACATCTTGTATAAAATCATCAATTCCAAAGTACAAACACTTGTCATCCAATAAACAATGGCAAGAACGAAGACCAGGTTAGTTGTGTCATACCTATCCTATTGGATAATACCAACTAAAACTCAAGAACATTACCTTCAAAACCTTGCCAATACTGGCTCCCAATGAGTTTCAAAACTAAAAGAACTTTACCTTCAAAACCTTGCCAATACTGGCTCCCAATGAGTTTCAATAACAATTCCAACAAAGGAACTCAAGAAATAGAGCTCAAAGCCTCTCATTTAAAGCAAAAGCTTGCTGGGATTCGGGAAAACACGTATATCACCTAAATGGCTGTATTTTGATTTCGTAGGTATTAAGCAAGCATATGAAACCATAATTAAAATGGCCAAACAAATAGGATATGTAACATAAGATGAAAGAAATAGGTACATATACCGTCTGTACATATACTGTCTCCATAAGTTGGGCTAAAAGTACTTAAGTACGAATATGTTGTCAATTTTCTGTTGTATGCCTCTCAAAGTGAGAGTCTTTCCATTATATAGAGAGAATAAAGATTACACATCCCTAAAGATCCATCATTCCTATCCCTAAAGATCATCTATTCTATCTCTACAAATATGCTATTCAATGCCTATAAATCTGGTTTGCTATCCCTCCAAATCCGCTATTCTATCACAATATTTATTCCTTTGATTCTACAATAAATCTATATGATCATGCTAACATATGTATGTTCTAGGTCAACTTCAGCTAGAATAAATAATCAATTCCTCTGTGCATACAGTAGTGATCAACAAAAAAAATAAAATTCATCTCCACCACACCTGCCTAGTAAAGAAAACTTTTTATTGCAAATGAAGCACCATGAAAGTGATGTACATGAAGATCTCACAATAAAAGAAGAAACAAAATGTAAGCATCAATATTTTGTGTTGTGTACAACCATACCAGTTCTCCCAATTAAAAGTAAAACCACAAAACAATAAATAAAAGAACATTTGTAAAAGATATTAATATACACAAACTGTCAACCAGCCTATCAGTTGAGAAATGCATGCAATGCTATAGACTAAACAATCATTCCAAGCTATGAACATCATAGCTGATAGGAAAAATAAATTATGTACAACAGCGTCATTACAAAAAAAAGATGACGTGATGCTACCAAATCTTTCCACCATCAACACCAATCCATCTCATCAGACACCAGATCGTTCAAAAGAAGTGATAAAGTAAAATAGAAATTGAGTAGAACTTACTGCACATCAAAATGCATTAAAACAATGTCAAAGAAACTAAAACTTACCATTGTGATCCATCTATATATAGCAGGTACACCAAATGCAAAGTGGAAACTGGGTTAAAACTTGGAGTACACAAGTTATAAGCATAAGAAAATAAAAAGGACAATCCTATAAAGATGTAAATCTCATTGAAAAAAGAACTAAGAGTTGTGTATAAAGAAAATTATGATACTAGAAAGGAGCATCAACGAAAAAATAGTATCAATTTCATATAAGGCATATGTTATCATTGTGCGAAGTAGCAAAGACGGTAACATAAG
The DNA here is from genome assembly GCA_016801875.1 of Solanum sitiens. Classification (NCBI taxonomy): domain Eukaryota; kingdom Viridiplantae; phylum Streptophyta; class Magnoliopsida; order Solanales; family Solanaceae; genus Solanum; species Solanum sitiens. The sequence goes on along the minus strand of JABWTJ010000089.1, from coordinate 189,341 downwards.
AATTCAATGAAGTGCCTCCTCCCAGGTCACTGCCAATCTACAAGCAACACATAAATTTGCATGTGCAACTATAGTGTAAAGGATTAAAATTGAATGAAAGAACGACTTCCCATTGTTAGTCACATAACTATGATGTTCATAGCAGCAATCCACAGATCCTCAAAACATTAACAAAATTAGAAAATACGAACCATATAATTTCGCATTCTCTTACCTCACACAATTTTCAATTTTTAAGAAACAATCAAAGCCACAAAGGTCCATAGACCGTGTAAAGAAAATTGGTCACTGAGGGCATTTACGGAAGTTTGCCCTATTGAGCGTCTTAATACAAAAATACTTAACTTCTTATAATTACTACTTGATTTAGAGTTAGGCGAGGGGGGTTCAATAACAACTCCACAACTAGCCACTCAAAACCATTTGAAAGGGTAAATTAGTACATCTTGGTGGCACCAGCATCACGTCTGTTTCAAAATACCTCAACAACCCCGGTGAAATCATTCAAGAGAAGCCCTGACAGAAATTCTGTTTTAAAACAACTCTTCAACAACCCTGGTGAAATCATTCAAGAAAATCTGGGACAGAAATTCGAGCCTGTTTTAAAACAACTCTTCAACAACCCTGCTGAAATCATTCAAGAAAACCACTACCACAAATTCAAACCTGTTTTATAAGAACTAGTCCACAATACTTGTGAAATTATCCAAGGAAACCCCATTGACAGAAAAAGCTTCGGGCATTCATTCCTCTCCCTTTAAGAAGGTAAAAACAAATTCTTGATTTTTTAAGAAAGTAAAGAAAGATTTCTTGAATTTCTTGAAAAACTATGATTTCTTTGATTTTCTTAACATTGATAAGAATATCTTACAATAGTTACCAGATTTTTCAGGAATTCTAACATGATTGGAAAGCTGATGGCGGGAAAAATTGATTCGGAATAAGGGGTTTTCATTCTGTTGCTTAAGAATTTCCGGTCCTACGACGTGTGAGTACTATAATTGATGCATGATAAATCTCTATTCAGGATTAAGTGAGTCTACATCTTTTTGGAATTAACAGTAGTACATTTATCAAAAGAAATATTATTGCAATGTAAACTCCATTAAAACACCAATGTATGGAATCACTATACTAAGCTACTAAAATAGCTACAGATGACAGTAAATCACTGATTGATGATCCAGTGTGGCTTCCGCTCCTTCCATTCAAATGTTAGAGGATGGTGAGGATTTCTCCATAGAGGACATGCTATGTCAACCAACTTCATCCATTTCACTGAAAGTTAAAAAAAAAAAAAAATCCCCACATAAACCACTCTCAAATACATACTCTTCTTCATTTTTGAAGAAAAAAAGATATACATAGATCATTTAACTACAAAATACTTCGCATCTATAACGTAAAGATGGAATGGCAACACACATATGATCATAATATTTCAAAACATGTAGTATACATTTAGATAAGCCACATTGCCAAAATATTCAAAACAAAACTACTATTTATCCTAATAAATATAAGAAATAACAAGGGTGTGAACCAAATACTAATGGTCATAATTCATGAAAATCTTGAAAAAAGTAAAAAAACATTTAATATAATGCCAGAAATAGAATTAATTTTCTGTTTTTGGTCAAAGAAGAAAAATTAATCTTCTAGAGCCACCGTATCTTCAGAGTCATCTCCGTCGCGTCATAGCCATCTCCCTAGCTACATTCCCTTGCGAAATGCCTTTCTTCCCCACATTTATAGCATCCGCTCCTCCTCCACCGCCTCCCTGGCAACAAAAAAATTAATCTTTCACAAGGGAATGTAGCCTGGGAGGCGGAGCAGGAGAGTGATGTTATAAATGTGGGGAAGAAGGAAATTTCGCAAGGGAATGTAGCCAGGGAGATGGCTATGGCGGCGGAGGAGGTGGCTATACAGTGGTGGTTTTGGAAGATTAATTTTTCTTCTCTGACCGAAAAGAAAATTAAATCTATTTTTGGCATTATATTAAATGTTTTATTTACTTTTTTCAAGATTGTCTTGAATCATGACAACTAGTATTTGGTTCACTCGCTAGTTATTGTTTATGTTTATTAGGATAAGTAGTACTTTTGTTTTGAATATTTTGGCAATGTGACTTACTCTAAATGTATACTACACGCTTTGAAATTTTATGATCAATTATAAAGGGCTGATATGTGTTGTCATTCCATCTTTATGTTATAGATGCAAAATATCTTGTAGTTAAATTATCTATGAATTTATTTTTTTCTTTAAGAATAAGAATGTGTATTCGTGAGTGGTTTATGTGGGGATGTCGTTTTTTTTTTGTAACTTTAAGTGAAACTAATGGGAAAGTTGGCCAATTAGTATAATAAATGAATTCACGAGGGAAGGTAGATTCATTTCAACAAAGAAGAATATAATGATTATGAATGCAATATAGTGATTTAAATACGGGATAAAGGTAATACCATTGATGTTTCTTTTTTCTTTTTCTAAAAAGAAACTACCAAATCCTTTTAGCTCCAAATGAAATGCATAGTAACTGCTAGCTTTTAATAGCATCTAAGCTTGAAAACTTCCAAAAACAATTGAATTTAAATAAAAGAAACACAGATATATCAACTTTCAACATCATCGAAAATCACCATGTTCATCTGTTTTATCCTTATACGTACATTTTGTAAGTATTACTTCAATTTGAACGAATGAAGTTATATTTTTGGTGTGAACATTAGTAGGAACTTCCAATTGCGTTATCAGAATTAAAAATAGAAAAGTAATGTAAGCCAATCACCTTTTAGAAATAAGCCAATAGTCGAACTCTAGGTTAGAAAAGTCAGTTTTCAATGTTGTAAACAAATGTCACCTATGTAGTTTACCTTAACTTGGCAACAAACGGATTCCACATAGCAATAATCTCATAGAGTGGCGTGAAGTACAAACAACTACGCATTTGTCTTCATCTTTGAAAAAGTTATTCATGTCAGGGGAAATTGAAATGGAAAACAAATAGAAGTAATGAATAACAAAAGTTTATCTAAAGATGTCGTATAAATGGGGAAAAGGTATAAAAGCACCATCTTATAAAATCTCATTAGAAGCCTTCGGCTTCATCCCCTCCAGTTCTTGTTGATATATAATCAAAAGAAAAATGAGAGATGTAGAATAAACAAAAGGAAGACATTAATTGGAGGAAGGGGGTAATGTTAAAATAGGGGAGTTCATTCAAAGAACATGACACAACGTTTAACCAAAGAACATTAGCAAGATTCCACATGAGAAAGATTAATTAAATAAAGGAGTGAAATATGAGAGCTTGTAAGTGTAAATGGACTAAGCTGTTGATGAAATTATTAAAGATCCACATCAGTTGGACTAATGTCCAAAATACACGAAACCTGTATTATCAAAAAATAAATATCATTTTCTTATGAAACATGTGCATGAGAATCTTGTCAGATAGTCGAGTATTTCCTAAAACGTGAATGGTGTCATGAAAAGTTTTCCACATTAAGTTGGAATCTATTCAAGCTTCAAGGCCTTGTAATTTAAAAGATAGAGAACCTCTAGCATTTTCTTGTAACTGATGGTACTAGAACAAAAAAGTTCTTCTGTTAAAAGTTACAATTCGGAATTCACTTTTTATAATTAACCCAATTAAAACATAAAATAGATAGAAAGGGATAATGCACACAAATGACACTTTAAAGGCTTAAACCCTAAAAATCCTTCTTTCTTTTAACATGGACCACAGAACTAATATAAATTGATACCGCAGAATGGAATAACTAGCTAGAGAAGAAGGTTTACCATTCTTTATTTTCCAATAATTCCTAAGATATATCCTTCAGAGAGAGGAATATCTTAAGAGAATAAGCTATAAAGTGTAGTAAAATGTTTGAGAACAGTGGTGAGCAATCTCTCCCAGCCCTTGTGTATTTATACTACTCAGCGTAGCTTTATTATCAATAATTCCTAATCCCAATACTGTAATACCTTTTCCCTTCTTAGACTGATTTACAAATGCATTACATGTACTTAACAATTTAAATAGTTCCCAGGATATTTATGGTACCACTGCTCCAACATCATTTAGTATTGTCTAGCAAAATGAGATAGTTGGAATGGGACATACAAATTTAACTCTCACAACAGTTGAATGATGTTCCAATCAAATTACTGTTTTCATTATCATAGCATTTCTCTACATTCTATGCACTGAGTAGCAGTGACTTACATGAAAGCTGTACAATTTGTTCTGGTTTAAAAATTTTCATGTGTGTGAGAACAGAGAAAGAGAGTTGATGCCACCAAAGGCTAGACTTACATTAGTACATGCATTTATTTGTTGAGTCTATTTAGATGCACTGTGCTCTAGATCCAGATTATCCTTCAATATGATGATCGCAAAATGGATATTTTCAGCGCCAAATTATTGTTGGTAGGTAGAAAGTAGAAATAAATTATGTATACTCACATGCGATCTTTTTGACAGTAGGATACGAATGTTCTTAGTTGTTTTGCAAAACGTTCAAGGTTGATTTCATGCCGATGCCATCCATGACATACCTTGGATGAATCCCTACTCAATGAACCTAACTTAGCAATCTGCTCATGCGGAGCATCCAAGCTGACAAGAGAAATAATAGTTGGTCTCCCATAAGCACACTAAAAAATGAAAAGATACTGCAGTCATTAATAATATGGAATTCCTCTCTTAATCATATCATCAAATGAAGTTCCAAAACATATATTTCCTGAAAAGCAATTTTCCACTCACTTGAAACGTAATGAAGTCTGCCTCAACTCCTCGAAAATGAGAGAACATGTTGAAGGCAACAACGCATCTCCAAGTATAATTGCACCTATGAAAATAAATAATAAATAAATAGAATGATAACATCACCAATTAATCAATCAATTATGCTCCTCCCCCAAAATTAGTAGTCCTACTATATTTATTCTCATTCCTTTGAATCTTTTCCACTCTATCCATATCAGGGTCATTGTTCCAACATAAATGAAAATAAAGACAAAGGAATAAAGAAAAATATATCAAAAACATTTTTGGTGCAAATTCTGAAATTTTGTCCCAGAATTAAGGAACTTTGAGTTTTTATTGGTGTGAATTCTGAAATCTTAAGTCAAAAATGTCAGGCATGACAATTCTATTGCAAGATCAGATGGAATTTGAAAGAGACTATGCGGCCCAGGAACCTTGGAAGGGGACATGGTAATCTATATTGCTTTCATGATTAATAAGAATATAGTTTAAGATAATCTTGAAAAATTGGGTGAAGGAAATGAATCTAATTAACTAAAACATGCAATAGAAAAATTCAGTTTTTATTTAGGTCAGGAACAATGGCAGGAATGGCCGAATGGTTTACCTTCTTTTAATTCCCCATCATGTGTACTTGTACACTCCCCTTGATCTTTTAATTGTTATTCCAGATGTCATGTACTTCATTTTCACACTTGTCTTGAAGAGAGAAACATCAGGTCGTGTGAGTTACCAACATATTTGATTCAGAAAATATCAGAAAGAGACCTAACCCTTCCAAGAAAATTGATAACACGACCTACATTTCATCATAGAATACACCATCCCCACAACTTGGGGTAGAAGATTGATTATATTAATGTGGAAGCTCCGAGTAGATAGACTCTGCAGAATGCTGCAGTCTCCTGCACCTCTTTTTCCTGATATCATAATTCACAGGTATATTTGAAAACAAAGAGCAGGGAATAATATATCAATAGATGAGGAGGATACTTCAACATCTATATTCTTATCTAGGTTTTCGAAAAGTAGCTTACAAAAAAAGGAAGTCATAGAACTACACGATGTTGTAACACTGAAATGTTTTGCACCATTTACACGATGTTGTAACACTGAAATGTTTTGCACCATCTGATGTATAACTCTCTTCCACTTACCAAATTTCCACAAATTACATTTCACCATCTACACGATGTTGTAACACTGAAATGTTTTGCACCATCTGATGTATAACTCTCTTCCACTTACCAAATTTCCACAAATTGTTCTCCCCCCACCCTACCTCCCTCTTTTAGAGAGTCAGGTGGGAGGCTAAAACCAAGAGGGAACGAAAGGGAATGTGGAATAGACAAAGACGCATGTACAAATAACGTCAAATACAATGAATCCTATGTGATGTTGAATAAAAATGTCAAGTGCAAATGCTCTCACCGATAGAGTAACTTTCATTCCGGAGATTCATGACAATATCCTCAATAAAGAGAAGGACGAGGCATGAATCCTACAATTAACATTATGACAAACTAGTCATCATAAGAGATTCATGAAAAGCACATCAAAATAGCTTTATCAGATTAACACAAGCAGTATCAATGGTTGAAACTAGTGACTTAAATGTTGTACATTATTTCTGGCAATTAGATTGCACATATAACATGGAACAAAAATGAAAAAGTTACATGTTCTAACAGACACACAAGAACCCCCCCACCCCCACCCCCACCTCTTTTTAGTTTTTTTTACCAGATAATAACTCAAATCACTACTCTCTTAACCTACATATGGTACACAAAGAAGAAACTCTGAGCTGGTGATGACCAACATTTCCAACAAATAAATAACATTGCATTGAAGTCAATAGCTTCCTAATCCAGTTCATAGCAAAAAGTCTACATTATCAGAAAAAGCAATCAGTGTAACCAAATCCACTAATCCTAAAAGTGCAACAGCTCTAAAGTATGATCTAGTCATGGTCTGCAGTCGAAAACTAAGAAGAACTAAACGCAGTCTTCTATTTACATGTGCTCCCACTTCCTCCACTCATTAAAGAAAAATATGAAAATTTTGTCACTTTCTCAGAGCCTATTCTCGCTATTCCTTAATCGTCTCATTCTATTTAGTAATTTCTTGTATTTATTAGAACTGTTGTCTGTTAGAACGTTAAAGTAGCTTTAAAGTGTTCAAATGGAGCATTAGTTTTAATTCTAAAAAAAAAGTTTTCAAATGAAGCAAGTTCCTCTAAGATCCATGTCATTGATATATTTCGCTCTTTTATTACTTCAAAGAAGAGAAAATATACTAACGAGGTAAGTTGATACCTTTTGAAACAAAGGATACATAACATAGTATCCTCGAAAGGTCTTGAGTCTCTAGAATGATACCAAACATCAAAAGTGTTTGCATATTTAATAGGTCAAAGTCGTGTTTCCAACCTCCACAGCTGAAGAGTGAAGATCAACCTAAATTTTTTGTAGGGCACATTCTGAATAACTGAAAATTTTCTGGTGAGTTAGATGTCCCAAATTGACCTACAAGTTTCAAACTCCTGAGAATATTAGTCACTGCTCTACCTAGATCCCACTCAATAAATCAATATACAGTTGAATGTCACCATCTCCTGAAGATAGCTATGCTCCGAGAAGTTTGAGTGGTGTCAACTTTCCACTCAATACGTTTGAAAGGGTAAATTAGAACATCTTGGTGGTACCAACATTGAATTTGTTTTAAAACTCCTCAACACAACCTGGTGAAACCATAAAAGAGAACCCAGACAGAAATTCGAGTCTGTTTTAAAGCAACTCTTGAACTACCCTGGCGAAATCATTCGAGAAAACCCCTTACACAAATTCGAGTCTGTTTTTAATCAAATCTTCAACAACCTTGGAGAAATCATTCAAAAAAAAGCTGACAAAAATTCAATTCTGTTTTATAATAACCAGTCAATAACACTTATGAAATCATCCAAGAAAACCCCATTGACAGAAAAAGTTGCGGGCATTCATCCCCTCTCCCCTTAAAAGATAAAACAAATTCTTAATTTTTTAAGAAAAAAAAAGAAAGATTTCTTGAAAAAACTATTATTTATTTGATTTCCTTAAACATGGATAAGAAAATCTTACCAGATTTTGCAGAAATTCTAACATGATGGAAAAACTGACGGCGGGAAAATTGATTTAGATTTAGGGGTTTTCATTCGGTTGCGTATGATGTTCCGGTCCTGCGATGGTGGTGAGTTCTATACTCCGGTAGCTTCCCATTCTGGTTCTGAGTATAGTGTATGAAGATGTTCTGGTGAGTTCTAAATTATACAGTGGGCAATGGGCTCTTATTTATAACATGTGAACACGCGGAGAAAAATAAAAACGTTAATAATAATATATTTATTTTAGTACTTGTTTATTTTTTTAAACTTTTTAATTAAAAAAAGTCTATTTCATTAATTATAACAATAACAATAAAAAAAACTATTCCATTTATAATATTAAAATTGTTATCATATATTAACTTAAAACTTTTAAGTTTGTTCAATGGTAGTAAGCTTATTAATCTGACTCATATCGATACACACCAATTTCATTTCACCGGATGAAAGAGACATAAAAAGACTAACTATATTCTCTTCTCATAATTAATTCTCCTTCTTTTGGTCTTATTCCTCCTTCAAATTCAATAAGAAGTAAACTTATAACTACTTCCTCCTTCAAATGCAATAAGTAAACTTGCAGCTACTATGGGCAGGAAGAACTTAAATAGTTGTCAGAGCTGAGTTTGACTTCTATTATAGGAAGAAAGATGCAATATTAATAGGTCTATTTAGATTTCAAAATTTTTAATTCGAAATGTTAATCCTAAGTTGTAAGATTAAAAATTACTACGTTTTACATATAAAATAGATTTCTCAAAAATTAAATGCATCCATCTCTTATGACCATAATCTTATTTTAAACTTTTAAAGTATTAATAATACTTTATTTCACTTAAACTAGAAAAATAATGCGTACTTGGCAAAGCAACAAATTAAATATTGTTTTTATAGACCCGATTATAACAATAATGTTAAAATACATTTTTAATTATCCCAAATACACCAGAAAGTAGATATAATTGCGCAAATAGATATCTTAATACATAAAATAAAGAAAGTATAATTCACAAAGTACGGGATTCTAAAAATCTTTAGAAATTTTGCATAGTAACATTGATTGAGGATGAGAACAGACATAAGAATGAAAAGATTATCATTCATAATTCAAAACAATGATAGACCAAAACTTCCATAGTTTTAGTTGCTCCATGCAATTACTAATTTTCAATTAACATCTCATTTAATTATCAATGAGATTGGATACTGCAAAACAAAATGACCAAGTCACAGGAATTAACCATTGTGTAGTTATTATATGTTGACCACCATACTCAACTTAATTGTGTGACCATCCAAGATATCTCTACATATAAGATTCTGTGCAATAAAACTGACTTAACACCAAATATTACAACATCCATAAGCATTAGAAAGTGAAAAAATAAACTAAAAAAATTCGGAGGTTGTATAACTCAAACATGCATAAAAATATTTTTCTTAAGAGAAATCACTTAAAAATATAAATTGAACAAATTGCTGGATAAGAGCTCAAGCTCGAAGATGAAAACAGTCCCTCTATGCTGCTTAAGAAGGAAAGTGTATCAATATGATCCTTTTATTTATCAAATATCGTGGTGATCAATTACAGAACAAACCTGCAGTAGATCATCAAATAAACATATAAATCAGAAATTCAATCAAAGCAAATTAACAAAATTACATACTAAACGTAGGGGCTTTTGACTCTAAAAAAAACTACCCATTTTTCTTGTCTTATTTTGCTCGATGTGTCATTCCATGGAACGGCAAAAAACACTGAAAGAGGGAAAGTGTCATTCCATGGAACGGAAAAAAACGTGGGAAGAGGGGAACAGTCATTCCATGGAATGGCAAAAAACATGGGAAGAGGGGAATTCATAGAATCACTTGGTTCTATTACGGGAGGCTCATTCATGTCGCCAATATATCATTCCCTGCTGACAACTTATGAGCGGCCTCAGCTCCCTTGGTCACTTCAATTAGTGATCCATCAGGTGGCATCGTAGCCAAGAAAGCAACGGTCTGCAAGCTTCTCTCCTTTAGAGTTGTCATATGAAGCTTGAAAGGAATCTGGAGGAGCTTGCGTAGTTAGTGGAAATCCACAGGTCGGGTTGACAGGTTGTGAAGTCATAAATATTTACTACTAGGAGGGGGATAACAAACGTAACCACATAATAGAGGTGCCTGCTCATTTCGTTTTGGATTTTCAAGCAACTATTTCCACATAGAAACTAATCCAAGTGATGTGTTCACGAAATACCAACCAAAGACTTGCTTCTATAAAAAGATATATCGGAGGAAAATAGTATAGATGTGAGTAGTCTAATTGATACATGTACAGTTCGATATTCAAGATTAAGTGAGTCTATATCTTTTTGCAATTAACAGTAGTACATTTATCAAAACTCAAAAGAAATGTCACTGCAACGTAAACTCCTTAAAATCACCAATATGTAGAATCACTACAATAAGCTACTAAAATAGCTACAGATGGCCAATAAATCAGAATTAATTAAAATAGGGAGTAACGTTAAAAAAGGGGAGTTTATTCAGAGAACGTGACACGACATTTAAGCAAAAACATAAGGAAGATTCCACATGAGAAAGATTAAGGTTAATTAAATTGAGTGAAATATGAGGGCTTGGAAGTGTCAGTGGACTAACCTGTTGAAGAAATTCTAACAGATCCACATCTGTTAGACTAACAACCCAAATACACGGAACCTGTATTATAAAAAAAGGAATCATTTTCTTATTAAACACGTGCAAGTGAATCTTGTTAGATAATGGAGTACTTCCTAAAACATGAATAATGTCATGAATAGTTTTCCAAATTAAGTTGGAACCAATTCAAGCTTCAAGGCCTTATAATTCAAAGAGAGAACCTCTAGCATTGTCTTGTAACTGATGGTACTAGAACAAAAAATCTCTTCCTTTAGAAGTTACAACTCATAATTCACTTGTTATAATTAACCCTATTAGAACATAAAATGAACAAACGACACTTAAAAGGATTTAGACCCTCAATCTATACAATCTGTTCCGTTTTACTATTTTTCATTTGTGTGCATGAAGAGAGAAAGAGAGTTGCTCCATGCATTTATTTGTTGAATATTTTTAGATGGAGTGTGCTCCAGATTTAGATTATTTCTGCATGAGATAATCGCAAAATGGTTATCTGCAGTGCGAAATCATTTCTTGGTAGGTAGACAGTAGAAATAAATTACGTATACTCACACGAGAGTTTTTGACACTAGGATACGAATGATCTTTGTCATTTTGCTAAACGCTCAAGGTTGATTTCATGCCGATGTAATCTATGCCATGCCTTGGAGGAACCCCTACACAATGAACCTAACTTAGGAATCTGCTCATGCAGAGCACAAGTTGACAAGAGAAACTGTAGTCGGTTTCCTCTGAGCACACTAACAAATGAAAAGATACAGAAGTCATTAATAATATGGAATTCCTCTCTTAAACAAACCATCAAATGAAGTTCCAACATAGATATTTCCTGGAATGCAATTTTGCACTCACTTGAAACACAATGAAGCTTACTACAACTCTTCAACAATGGGAGGACATACTGAAGGCAACACTACATCTCCAAGCATAATTGCACCAACGAAATAAAAAACTTTAAATAAATCACCAATCCTGACTTTCAATATGAAAAGTATCACATTATCAAGCTATGTGGCCCATATCACTTTTGAAAATTGCATTACAAATAAGTTCAAAAAATGCTAAAGTTTAACCAACCATGAGTCCATGATGTTGATTTTTCCCCATAGACTGAGAGCAGGTGCCAGAGAGGTTATATAATTAAGTAAGCAAAGATAGTATATCAGTATAAGTAATGAATTTACCAAGTTCAAGTGATGAACATGTACCAAAACCTTCAATTCACCAAGGAATTCTTTTGTTGATTGCATATCCATCTTCTTGATAGCAACTTTCTGCATTTTATTGAGTCAAAGGAGATTAGAAGCATGAGTAACTTCGAGTATAGAAAATAAATGCATGCTGAGTCACACAACTATGTGAATGGTGCAACAGTGACATAATAAAGCAGCTAGAACTAGGTGGGTGATCAATCCGAGTATCCGAATAATTGTTAATCATTTCAATCTAACAATAATAATATAACGAACCTCGCCTCTTAACTATCCATATTAAAAAGATGCAAAACTAGCTTGGCTAATCTTGTAGGCTGTGCTGAAGTTGTCACTAGCATTAGCGAGTTCCTCATATGAAAATTCTACAGATTTATCCACAGCAATCCTCGGGACCTCTGGAGAAGCACCCTTATTAAGAGGTCTCCCTTTTGAAGAGTTCTCAAAATTTTCTTGACCCAAGCCATTTAAAAAAAATTACAATGTTTATCCTAAGGATGAACCAAACACGTTGCTTCCAAAGCAGTTCACATACTTTTATCATTAAACAGGATCGATTGCAGGAAGCTTATATTTTTTTAACAAATGGAAAATAGAGTAATATCTCTAACAAGTCATTATGATGAAGATGATGATGGTTCGTCATTCCTAAGGCAAGAGAAATGAGAAAACTCTCAACAAAGTTCCTTATTAGCAAGCAACAGTCAACTCTGTATCAGATAGGCTTATACATAATTACCTGTTGTACGTTAGTAACAATTTCCGACAAAGAAACACCAGACCAGATGAAAAGGAAGCACAATAGAAGATGAAAGAACAAGCACATATATTATCTCCATAAGCCAAGCTATAAGTACCTAAGCGTCAATATATATGTTCCAACTCAACTTCAACTAGAATAAATAATCATAACTTTATACATACATAGTAAAATCATAAAAAATATTGAAACTTTGAAAAGGTAAATTAGTACACCTTGGTGGTACCTGCATCGAGGCTGTTAAAACCAACTCCTCAATAACCCTTTGAGAAATCATACAAAGTTTTATTGAACTTTCACGAGAGACAAAACTTCCACATTCTCACGGTTTATATAACGGAGCAAAGAGAGTAATAAGAAAAAGAAATGAAGGTCATGTGTAATTAGACAAAAAGGGTGGTCTGGTTGTGTGTGTGTGTGTGTGGTGGTGGTGGTGGTGGTGGGGTAGTGACTTTTGCCAAACCAAAAAAACATTGATTAGTTGCACACATTTTCTGTCATCAATGATTATTAACACAAGCAAGCACTAAAGGAAAAATAACTCGGCATGAGTGGCAAATCATGAGCCATCTTAATATTATTATTTCTTGCTGCCTTCTTGAAGACTCACTCGTGGCAAAGAACTTCTTCTTGCTATGGTAAAATGGAAGAGTTGTATGACTTCTTCGGCCCTTATTCTTCATTATAAGCTAATCTGTTTTATCTCGATTTCCAACATCAACCCATTTATATTAGTTTCCCCATTAACCCTAGAGGAGAGGATAACTTGTGGTATCAAATAATTCTTAAGATTTTCTTATCTACAATTGTCAATTTCAAGGTAAAAACACTTGCTATCCTATAAACAGTGGCAGGAACAAAGACCATGTTAATCGTTTGACACCCATACTAATGGATACTACCAACTAAATATCAGAAGAACTTTACCTTCAAAACCTTTCGATATCCATTTGACATCCCATGAGTTTTATTGACAATTTGCATCAATGAAAGGTCAGAAATATAACTCAGAGCCTCTCCTTTAGAGCCAAAGCTTGTTGGAAAGCATGGATAACATCTAAATGTCAGTATTTTGATGTCGTTGGTGTAAAGTAAGCATACAAAACAATAGTTAATTAATATGGCTAAACAAAAAGGAAGTGTAACAGAAGATGAAAGATACATGCACATATACTGTCTATATAAGTTGGGGCAGAAGTACTTAAAGTACCAATATGTATGTTCTAGATTTTGATGTCGTTGGTGTAAAGTAAGCATACAAAACAATAGTTAATTAATATGGCTAAACAAAAAGGAAGCGTGACAGAAGATGAAAGATACATGCACATATACTGTCTATATAAGTTGGGGCAAAAGTACTTAAAGTACCAATATGTATGTTCTAGGTCAACTTCAGCTAGAATAAATAATCAAAACATATGTACATTCAGTAGTGATCAACAAAAAATATATTTCATCTCCACCCCACCCCCACCCCAACCCCACCCCTCTTTGGGAAGTGGTACAGGTAAAGAAAGCATTATATTGCAAATGAAGCACCAGGAAAGTGATATACATGAAGATCTTACAATATAAGGAGAAACGAAATGTAAACATTAATATTTTATGTTGTGTACAACAATACCAGTTCTCCCATTAGAAGTAAAACCACAAAATTATACATGAAAGAACATCTGTAAGAAGATATTAATGAACACAAACAGTAAAACAACTTATCAGTTGAGCAATGCATGCAATCCTATAGACTACAACCACTATTCCAAGTTATGAACATCATAGTTGTCGGGCAAAATAAATTTCCATTAGACTACAAAAACCATTCCAAGTTATGAGCATGATAGTTGTGGGTAAAAATAAATTTCCGAAAGACTACAACAACTATCCAAATTTATGAACATCAACAAAAAATAAATTATGTACAACATCATCAACACAATAGAAAATATGATGTTAGTCCAACGTTTTGCATATTTATTACCATATCTTTCTTCCATCAGCACTAGTCCATCTCATCAGACACCAGATCATTTAAAAGAAAGTACAACTTAAGGTGATGAAGTAAAATAACAAATTGAGGAGAACTTTCTGCACATCAAAATGCATTAGATCAATATCAAAGACTACTGGATGCTTCTGATCAATAGAACACGAAGAAGAGGAAATCGAATTATGTATGATGAGCTTGAGTCGAGTCACAAAAAGGGTTATGATGAGCTTGAGTCGAGTCACAAAAAAGGGTATGATGAGCTTGAGTCGATTATTTCCAAGATCGAATTCCAACTTTTTCTTATGTAGTGTATTATTATTTTTCCTTTTTTCTACCCTTTCTATTCGAGGAGTCAAAACAAAGAGTATAAAATATCTTTTGGTATTCGTTCTTCTCCCTCTCCTATTTCTGAATTATTATTCGGGCGGGGATCTTGAAGGCTTTCTTGCCGCGTGCGACGCGGGAACCTACCATTTTCATCCATCTATACATAGTAGGTACGGGTGGAAAGTGGAAACTGGGTTAAAGTTTAAACTAGGAGTAAACAACTTATAAGCGTAAGAAAATAAAAAGGACAGTCCTATATGGAAGAAAATCCCATTGAAAAAAGCCCTAAAAGTGTATAAGAATATTTATTTTGAAACAAGTTATGATACTAGAATGGAACATCATAAATAACATAGTATGAATTTCATACAAAACATATGCTCTCATCGTCAGAAGTAGCAAAGAAAGTAACATAAGAATTCAATGAAGACCCTCCCTGCTCACTTTCTATTTTTCAAGCAATACACAAATTTGCAGGTGCAACTATAATGTGAAAGATTAAAACTGCATGAAAGCACGACCTTCCATCATTTATCACTTAACTATGATGTTCTCAGCAACTCACTTCTACTGATCCTCAAAACATTAACAAAATCAGAAAAGACGAACCATATGATTCCCCATTCTCTTACTTGGCACAATTTTCCCTTTTTAAGAAACAATCATAGTCGAAAGGTCTATAGACCATGTAAAGGAAATTGGTCACTAAGGGCATTTACGAATGTTTGTCCAATTAAGTGTCTTCATTCAAAAGTACATGGATTTCTAATAATTAAACAAGAATTGTGCGAGTGGGGCTTCAAGAACAACTCCACAACTTTACATTCAATACCTTTGAAGGGGTAAATTAGTACATATTGCTGCCATCAACATCGAGTCTGTTTTAAGACTCCTCAACAACCCTGGTGAAATCATTCAAGAAAAACCCTCATTGAAATTCGACTCTGTTTAAAACAACTCTTCAACAACCCTTGTGTAATCATTCAAGAAAACCCCTGACACCAACTCCCCCCAAAAAAGTAAAAACAAATTGTTGAACTTTTTAAGAAAGAATAAAAATTTCTTGATGTAACATCTCGTAACCCGAAATAGCTAGGATTAAACAAAGAAACTAAGAATAGTTATTTCGGAACGAATAGGAGAAATCTGTAAAATTTCTGAAGTGTAAAAGTAAGTTTTTGGTCACTTTCAACGATCATAACTTCAAGATTAGGATGAGTTAGGACCAGTTATTATATGGTTGGAAAGCCCTCGAAGATATATTTCCAATGCAATCGAGTTTGCGCATTTTCGATATTGTATGAGGGAGATATGCCTATCAGAAATTAAGTTGTAGGATTGAGGAAAATCTAATCCGAATTTTAGTAAGGGTAAAGTGGTCTTTTCACCCTACTATTTTCTAATTTGTTTTAACGGTTTATTAGGGGTAAAACTAAGCCTAAAGTCAGTTTTAGAAAATTGAAATAAGCTTAATGCTTGGGAGAAAAGAGAAGAGAAGAAGGAGAAAGGAGAAAAGGCCGAGAAGTCATCAAGAACGCCAAGATTTTCGAGTATTATTCATCGGGGGTGATCCCTATCAAGGTATGTGGGATCTTTCGTGTTGGATAAATTAACCCACACACCAAATTGTTTCAGTTTAGTAATTCATGAGTTGATTCTATGTTAGAAGTGAAGTTCATGAAGAAAAGTCTTGATTTCGTGTTGATTGAATTGTTAGCTACCGTTGTTTGGTTGAATTCCTGTTTCTCCATGTTATTTTGAGTTGAATTCGATGGTTATTGAGAGTACCAATAGACCCAGATGTTTAGTGAAAGAACTAGGAAAGTTTGGAGGGTTTGTAGATAAAAAACGAGTTGAAAAATTTGTTAGATGTACCAAGGAAAGGGCGTGCCTGCAGTGCGCCAAAATTTGGCTGCAGAGAACTCAAGCTTTTCGGGGCGCGCCAGAACAAATCCTTAGTAAACTAAGTCTGGCACTGCGCGACACCAATACATCCAACCCGTCGTTTTTCATTCAGCTTTTGTAGTTTAGTCCTCTTAAGTCCTTCAAAAGTACATTAACACCTTCTGGTGATTCTAGTTTCTTCGAATGATTTCTAAACACCTAAAAATCACTAAATAACTCAAGTAACAACCTTGAATCCATAATGCATTCAAGGAAAGTTAAGATCAAAGTCAAGGAAGTTAAGAAGTCAAGTCTAAAGCTATGAAGTAAGTTAAAGTTAAGTTTCTTAAACTTTCGAAGAGTCTTATGTAAACAGTTTAACTTCGTTTTAAGGATCAAGTTTAGAGTTAAAGAAAGAGTAAAGGTTGAAGTCTTTGCTTCAAAATATATAAGGGAACTAAGTATTCCCTAAGGAGTTGAGTAATATTAAATGTTTCAAGTCGAGTAAAGAGTTCATATTAACTCAAGTCTCATTGTAAACCATGTAGCCATAATGGGTATTAACTGGTCATACTTTTTACATGATCACGTAAGTTTAGCTAGTGGATCCACTAGGTTGAGGATGTTCTATGTGACGAAAAAGTATAGGACAGTTCTAGCAGCGTGGGTGAGATGCTATATCACCACTTAGGCTCATAGTAGTGGTTTTTAGTTAGAAAAACTCCCACAGAAACTATGTTACTTTTATATATAAGTAAAGTTGAGTTTGTTATTGCGTTCCTTTAACGAACTAAGTTGTTTTACTATTTTACAAGCTTTATATGTATCTCATGTGTTTTTAAATTGCTTTATATTCCTACATTGAGTCGAGCAAATTCTTGAGTTGAGCAGAGCCAAGGTAAGTTCATCTTATTCTCATCAAGCCTAAGTTAATGTTTAGGATTCCAACTTGCATACTCGTACATTCAATGTACTAATGACATTTGGCCTGCATTGTTTATGATGCAGACGCAGGTAACCAGGATCAGCATCCAACGCATCGTTAATCCAGTTTGAGCACTCAGAGTCAGTGGTGAGTCTCCTTGCTTTGTGGAGTATTCTTTTTATGGTTTCCAGTCTTTTCTATTTCAGAATGTTGTGGGGTCAGTCCCAAAATTCATCAAAGTATTTTTAGAGGCTTCATAGATAGATAGACAGTCAGATAGCCAGTTTGAGTCTCTTCCTTGAATTGCAGATGTTTTTCTACGAGAATTTAAGTGTCATTTGACCAAACTATTATGTTTTAAGTATTTCTTTTAAGAATTTTCTTATTTCATAATTGAGTTGAGTTAAGTCTTCCACTAAGTTAAGTAAGCCAGGCAAAAGGTTCTCTCAAGACCAACAATGTTTATTGGGTGCCGGTCACGTCCTGGGTGTAGGCTCAGGGCGTGACAAACTTTATATCGGAGCATAGAGTTCAAGAGTCATAGGGAGTCTATGAAGCCGTGTTTGTAGAGTCTTAGTCATCGGTCTGAAGAGCTCCACATCTATGATTAGGAGGCTGCGACATTTAGGAAATTCTTCACTTCTTTTATATTCCTTTTTTTTTAGTAAGAGTATATCTCCTAAAAGTTTTTCCCTAATTCATTCTTTCGTGTATTTCACTGATCATCATGCCTCCACGAAGAGAAGTCAGAGGTCGACCATCAATGTATCACCCCGTATCCAAAATAGACCAAAAATCAGCTTTTCAAAAATCTGCAGGTGCAATCGACGGTTACCATCGACGGACTGTAGCCTGACCCACGGCCCAACTGCACATCCGTCGTTTGTGATTGAGACTCTCCCATGACACAGCCCAGAAAAATTGACAACCTCATTTACCTAGCCTCTTACATGAACCACGATTGACCAGTACGGTCCGTAGATGGACCTACGGACTGTAGGTATGACCGTAGGTGAAAATTAGCAGACAGTTAGGGAAAAAATGCTATTGGGTCAACTTAAAATGATCATAAATCTTTGCACAAAATGAATTAGGTGTCCCATGACGTATGAAATGATAGATAATTGAATTAGCTTTCCATAGCCACCGAGTTTGATAAATTCAGCTCCGATTTAAAAGTTATGCCCATTTAATTAAAGGCCTGTCGAACAGACCCAACCTACGGACCCAAACAACGGATCATCGATTGAACGACGTCCTGTCAGTCCAGGTCGTCATTTGGTCAGACATCAATTAACTCAGGGGTCTTTTGATCTTTTACCACTTTGGTTAAACCCTAAGATACCTTATTTTGACCCTAAATAATCAGATTGTAGTCAGTTTAAGCCTAGAAACATAACTAAAACTTACCTAAGTCAAATCATTAAATAATACCAAGTTGGACTAGGGTTCAACGTACCCAATTAGTCCCAGAACTACTAGCCAAGTAGCTTGTAAGTCCTCTCTGTGGGCATCAGTTTAGTGGTCACGCTAGCATGTTTTTATACCTCTGGAAGGATATATTGGGTCCTCACGATGAGGTGTATACATCGTACTCTAAATTTAGCTCGTGTGGTTTTATTATCGGTTATTAATAGCTCCCACAGTTCAGTCAAACTCTCTTGCATTAACCATGTTTACAGATCAGTTAGTATTCAGTCTCAATATGTTATAAATTTGGTCATTGCATCCAGTTAGCTCATAATTCGATATATATATCATGTTCCAATTATTATACTTGCTTTTGTGCTTGTTCAGTTATGTTTTATTTCAGCTTTACTCTATCCTATATGCTCAGTACCTTCAAGTACTGACGCCTATGTGCGCTATATCTTCTTGTGATGTAGGTTCAGGTTTTCAGCATCCAGATCACGCTTAGACCGATTTTTGATCTCCAGTTCAGTAGATTCAGTGGTGAGTCCTCATTCTCCGAGGAAAATAGTCATGCATTTCTATTCACTCTTTAGTCCTTTAGTTTCAGTTTTTGCTAGACTTAGCTGGGGCTTGTCCCAGCATTTCTAGTCAGTTTAGAGTCTATTTTCAAACATAGTTTGTTTTAGCTTAGTATTGAGTTAATAACTTCCTTGTATTAAACTCGTCAGCATTTCACATATCTCAGTTATAGAATATGGGTATTCCCCATCTTTTCATTTTAAATTATGATTTAGCTTCCGCATCAGTTATTTTCTTTAGTATGCTCATTATCATGCCAGTAGGGTTAGCTTGGGATCACTTTTGGTCCTAGGTCCCGTGTCCGCGTCTGGGGGGTAGCTCGGGGCGTGACAATCATGAAGAAATCTAGAGGATCCGGAGGTACCTAATGCACCAAACATGCTACCTGAAGGAGAGGTCACCATTTCTGAGTTTAGTGGGGCTATCTTGATGATAATCCAAGCAGTGACTAACCAGGTTGGTCAACTGAGGGGAGTGCGACAAGAAGGGGCTGACACTTCGAGGATTTGGGAATTCTTGAGGATGAATCCCCCAAGTTTCACTGGTTCGATTTGTATTGAAGATCCGGAGAACTTAGTCGAAGAGCTGAAGAAGGTATTCGATGTTATGCATTGATTGATCCTGAGAGAGTTGAACTAGCCGCATATCAACTGAAGAATGTGGCTAGGACTTGGTTCGATAAGTGCATGCACCACATCCGTATTGGGGTTGCTTTGAAGAAGCTTTCTTGGGGCTTTTATTTCCCTAAGAACTGAAGAAAGCAAAGGTACGTGAGTTCCTTTCTCTAAAACATTATCTTTGAGTGTTCATGAATATGGGTTGAAGTTCACCCAACCGTCTCCCTATGCTCCTGAGATGGCTGAGGATATGAGGAGCAAAATGAGCTTGTTTGATGCTGGCTTGGGTCGTGCTTCAGGCAAAAAAGGTAGGGATGCAATGTTTATTGGGGACACGGACATTTCAAGGTGTATGGTCTATGTACAACAAGTTGAACCAGAAAAGCTGAGGGACAAAGAGGAGTACAGAAACAAAAAAGCTAAGACTGGGAATGAGTCTGGTCAACAGAAGGGTGGTTCAAGTTGACCACAATTTCAGAAACAAAAGGGGCATGCACCATCATCAGCTAGTACATCTGCGCCCAGGAACAGAGGTGAATATAATGGCTAGAATTCCCAAAACATCAAGGCTAGACCAGCCCAATCCCAAGGTAGTGTGTCATAAGGAGGGAGTTGGTCTCCTACATGTGCTAAGTGTGGTAGAAACCATCCTGGTAAATGTCATGATATCCAGGCAGGTGTTTCAAGTGTGGCCAATAGTATCACTTCATGAGAGAGTGCCATAAGAATAAGCAAGGTGGTGGAAATCCGGGCAATAGAGATCAATATTCATCAGTTGCTCCACCACATAGGGCTGCACATAGAGGAGCCACTTTTGGTACTAACGGAGGGGCAAACCATCTCTATGCAATCATTAGCCACCATGAGCAAGAGAACTCGCCAGATGTTGTCACGGGTATGATAAAGGTATGCTTTGTTAGACATAGGAGAAAGTCTATCTTTTGTAACTCCTTATGTTGCAAATCAGTTTAAGATTCTCCCTGAAAAACATTGTGAACCCTTCTGTTTTTCTACACATCTTAGGGAGTTTATTCTAGCGGAAAGGGTCTATCGTGATTGTAATATTTCCATCAATCACAAGAACACCATGTATGATTTAGTAGAGTTAGACATGGTAGATTTTGATGTCATTCTAGGTATGGACTGGCTTCATGCCTGTTATACATCAATAAATTCTAGAACTCGTCATAGAGTAGAGTAGTAGTTCAATAGTGACTAAGGGTCATTTTATTTCGTACCTTAACGCAAGGAAGCTAGTTTCAAAGGGGTGTATCTATTACTTAGTCCGAGTTAATGACTCAAGTGTTGAGGTAACTTCCCTTCAGTCAGTTCCTACAGAATTCTTTCCTGATGATCTATCCGGAGTCCCTCCTGAGAGAGAAATAGGCTTTGGCATAGACATCATTCAAGATATTCATCCTATCTCTATTCCTCCATATAGAATGGCACCAGCGGAGTTAAAAGAGTTGAAAAAACAGTTGAAATATCTATTAGATAAAGGTTTTATTCGAGGAAGTGTCTCACCTTGCGGAAATCCAGTCTTATTTGTGAGGAATAAAGATGGTTCTCTTAGGATGTGTATAGAATACCACCAATTGAATAAGGTGACCATCAAGAATAAGTATCCTCTTCCGAGGATAGATGATCTTTTCGACCAGCTTCAAGAGGCTTCTCGCTTCTCGAAAATTGATCTCAGATCAGGCTACCATCAGTTTAAAGTTAGGGAATAAGACATTCCAAAGACAACTTTTAGATACAGGTATGGGCATTATGAGTTTTTAGTTATGTCCTATGGTTTGACAAATTCACCAGTAGCATTCATGGATCTCATGAACAAAGTCTTCAAACCTTATTTAGATCTGTTTGTCATCGTCTTCATTGATGACATACTGGTTTATTCAAGGAATGAAGAAGATCATGCTAGTCAACTCAAGATTGTTCTTCAAATTTTGAAAGATAAGGAGTTATATTCTAAGTTCTCCAAGTGTGAGTTTTGGCTTAAGTCTGTGGCATTCTTTGGCCACATTGTTTCCGGTGATGGGATTAGGGTTGATACCCAAAAGATAGAAGTAGTTCAGAGTTATCCTAGACCCACCTCTCCAACAGATATAAGGAGTTTCTTGGGGTTGGCCGGCTATTATAGGAGATTTTTTGAAGGGTTTTCGTCTTCTCGTCTCCTTTGACCAAGCAAACTCAGAAGACAGTAAAGTTTCAATGGTTTGAAACTTGTGAGAGAAGCTTTCAGGAATTGAAAATCAGATTAACTACCGCTCCAGTTTTTACCTTACCAGAGGCTACTCAAGGTTTTGTGGTGTACAGCGATGCATCAAGAGTTGGTTTGGTCTGTGTGTTAATGTAGAATGGGAAGGTTATAGCTTATGCCTCCGGACAATTTAAGGTTTATGAGAAGAATTATCCGACTCATGACTTAGGATTGGATGCAGTAGTTTTTGCTTTGAATATATGGTGTCACTACTTGTATGGTGTTCATGTTTACATATTCACTAATTACAAGAGCCTCCAATATGTGTTCACTCAGAGGAGCTAAATGTCAGACAGAGGAGGTGGTTGGAATTAAGAAAGGATTATGACATTGAGTGTTCCTTACTACCCAGGTAAGGCTAATGTGGTTGCCGATGTCTTAAGCAGGTTATCCATGGGAGTATCGTCCATGTTGAGGAAGAAAAGAGAGAGTTAGCTAAAGATGTGCACGCTTGGGAGTCAGACTTATGGATTCCACAAAAGGAGGGATAGTTGTGACTAATGGGGCTGAATCAACACTAGTGTCAGAGGTGAAAGAAAATCAAGTCCAAGACCCCATTTTGTTTGATTTGAAGGCGAATGTTCATAAGCAAAGAGTATTAGCTTTTGGACAAGGGGGAGATGGTGTGTTAAAGTATCAAGGTAGGTTGTGTTACCTAGGGTGGATGGACTCCAAGAGAGGATTCTAGAGGAGGCTCATAGCTCCATATATTCCATTCATATGGGTTCCACCAAGATGTACCGCTATTTAAGAGAGGTGTATTCGTGGGAAGGCATGAAGAAAGACATTGATTAGTTTGTTGCCAAATGTCTGAATTGCGAGCAAGCTAATGTGGAACACCAAAGGCCTGGAGTGTTGGCTCAGAAGATATAACTTATGGAATGGAAGTGGGAGATGATTAATATTGACTTCATCACAGGCTTTCCAAGGTCTCGCAGGTAGCATGATTCTATTTCAGTGATTGTCGATAAAATGACAAAGTTAGACCATTTCTTACCTGTAAGGACTACCTATTCGATGGAGAATTATGTGAATTTTTACAAGACTTCATGGAGTCCCGATCTCCATTATTTCAGATAGAGGTGCAGAATTTACTTCTCAGTTCTGGAATTCTTTCTAGAAAGGTTTGAGTTTGAAGGGGAACTTAACTACTGCTTTTCATCCTCAGACGGATGGACAAGCGGAGCGTACTATCCAAAACTTAGAAGATATGTTGAGAACTTATGTGATTGATTTCAAAGGGAATTAGTATGATCACATACCTCTCATTTAGTTCGCTTACAACAATAGCTACCATTCGAGCATCCAAATGGCTCTATACAAAGCTCTTTATGGGAGATGATACAGATCTCCTATTGGGTGGTTCGAAGTTGGAGGAGCAGGGTTTATCGGACCAGATCTATTTCACCAAGATATGGAGAAGGTGAAAGTGACTCAGGAGATATTGGAAACGGCACAGAGTTTCCAAAAGTACTATACAGATGTTAGGAGAAGACCATTAGAGTTTGAGTTAGATGATTGAGTGTATCTGAAAGTTTCACCCATGAAGGGTGTTATGAGGTTTGGTAAGAAGGGAAAACTTAGTCCCCAGTATATTGGTCATTACAGAATCTCCAAGAGAGTTGGCAACGTAGCATATGAGTTGGAGTTACCTCAAGAGTTAGCAGCGGTTCACCCAGTATTCCAGGTGTCTATGTTGAAGAAGTGCTTGGGTGATTCTTCATTGATTGTACAAACTGAGAATGTTGCAATTCAGGATCGTTTATCCTATGAAGAGGTTTCGGTTCAAATTTTTGATCGTAAAATTCGCAAGTTGAGAACAAAGGAAGTTGCATCATTCAAAGTCCTTTGGAGGAATCAATTTGTCGAAGAGGCAACTTGAAAAGAATAGAACGATATCAAGAAGAGATATCCACATCTCTTTAAATCCAGAGAGAATACAGATCAAGGTACTGAATTATTTTCTTAGCACTTTATAAGACTGTGTGTAAGCATGTTATTACCTGTTTTTGGTTGTTGAGTGCCGAAATAATGTTACCATCCTTAACTTAGTGAAAGTTCTCATACGAGGACGAACGTTCCCAAGGAGGAAATATTGTAAAATCTCGTAACCCGAAATAGCTAGGATTAAACAAAGAAACTAAGAATAGTTATTTTGGAAAGAATAGGTGAAATCTGGAAAAATTTCCTAAGTGTAAAAGTAAGTTTTTGGTCATTTTCAAACAACCATAATTTCTTGCTCAGGATGAGTTAGGGTCAGTTCTTTATATGGTTGGAAATATCATGAAGAGATCTTTCCAATGCCACTGAGTTTGTGCATTTTCGATATCGTATGAGGGAGATATGTCTATCGGAAGTTGGGCTGTTGGATTGAGGAAAATCCAATCCGAATTTTAGTAAGGGTAAACTGGTCTTTTCACCCTACTATTTCCTAGTTTGTTTTAAGGGTTTATTAGGGTTAAAACTAAGCCTAAAGTCCGTTTTAGAAAATTGAAATACGCTTAGGGATTGGGAGATTACAGAATAGAAGAAGGGGAAAGGAGAAAAGGCCAAGAAGTCATCAAGAACGACAAGATTTTTTAGTAGAATTCGTCGGGGGTGATCCCTATCGACGTAAGTGGGATCTTTCGTGTTGGCTTAATTCGCCCACACACCAAATTGTTTCAGTTTAGTAATTCATGAGTTGATTGAATTGTTGGCTGCTATTGTTGGTTGAATTCCTTTTTCTCTAGGTTATTTTGAGTTGTATTCGATGGTTATTAAGAGTACAAATAGTCCCAGATTTTTAGTGAAAAAACTAGGAAGGTTTGGAGATGAAAAACAAGTTGAAAAATTCGTCAAACGTACCTGGGCAAGGGCAAGCGTGGCGCGCCTGCAGTGCGCAAACATTTGGCGGTGGTCAACTGAGGCCTGGCACGGCGCGCCACCAGTGTGCCAGAACCAAGGTACATTAACACCTTCCAGTGATTCTAATTACTTCGAATGATTTCTAAACACCTAGAAATTACTAAAGAACTCAAGTCACAACCTTGAATCCTTAATACATTCAAGGAATGTTAAGATCAAAGTCAAGGAAGTTAAGAAGTCAAGTCTAACGCTATGAAGTAAGTTAAAGTAAAGTTTCTTAAAGTTTCCAAGAGTCTTATTTAAATGTTTTAACTTCGTTTTAAGGCTCAAGTTTAGAGTTAAATAAAGAGTAAAGGTTGAAGTCTTTCCTTCAAAAGATATAAGGAAACTAAGTATTCCCTAAGGAGTTGGGTATGATTAAAAGTTTCAAGTCAAGTAAAGAGTAAAGAGTTGAGTTAATTTCTCTAACCATATAAGAGAACTAAGTATTCCATAGTAAGTTTATTAATGTTTTGACATTTAATATATGAGGAAATTAAGATTTCCCAACAGAGTTTTAAACATGAAAAAGGAACATAGATTCCAAAGGGATTTTTTTAAAGCTAAGAAGGGTTGAGCAAATTATCTCAACCCAGAGGAAGGAGGTTAATTTAAAAGCATGATCTAAAGTATATTTTTGGAGTACTATTGAACACCGATGTGGGTATGAGAGTTCATATTAACCCAAGTTTGCATGTAAACCATGTAGTCATCATGGGTATTAACGGGTCATATTTTTTAGATGATCACGTAATTTTAGCGAATGGATCCTCTAGGTTGAGGATGTTCAATGCGCCGGCAAAGTGTAGGACATTTCTGGTAGCATGAGCGAGACATTGTATCACCACTTAGGCTTATAGTGGTGATTGTCGGTTAGAGAAACTCCCACAGAAATTATGTTACTTTTATATATAAGTAAAGTTAAGTTTGTTATTGCATTCCCTTAATTGTTTTACAATCTTTATATATATATATATATATTGCATATGTTTTTAAATTGCTTTATATGCCTACATTGAGTTGAGCAGAACCAAGGTAAGTTCATCTTATTCTCATCAAGCCTAAGTTATTTTTCAGCATTCCAACTCGCATACTCGTGCATTCAATGTAATGATGACAGTTGGCATGCATCATCTTATGATGCAGATGCAGGTAACCACGATCAGCATCCAGAGCATTCTTGATCCAGTTTGAGCATTCAGAGTCAGTGGTGAGCCTCCTTGCTTTGCGGAGGATCCTTTTAATGCTTTCGAGTCTTTTCTATTTAAGAATGTTGTGGGGTGTGTCCCAACATTCACCAAAGTATTTTTAGAGGCTTCATAGATGGATAGACAATCAGATAGCCAGTTTTAGTCTCTTCCTTGAATTTTGCTATGAGAATTTAAGTGCCATTTTGGCCAGACTATTATGTTTTAAGTATTTATTTTAAGAATGTTCTTATTTCATAATTGAGTTGAGTTAAGTCTTCCATTGAGTTAAGTAAGTCAAGCCAAGCGTTTGCTCAAGATCAACAATGGTCATTAGGTGCCAGCCACGTCGAGGGTGTAGGCTCGAGGCGTGAC
This sequence comes from Solanum sitiens, assembly GCA_016801875.1. Taxonomy (NCBI): domain Eukaryota; kingdom Viridiplantae; phylum Streptophyta; class Magnoliopsida; order Solanales; family Solanaceae; genus Solanum; species Solanum sitiens. The sequence goes on along the minus strand of JABWTJ010000089.1, from coordinate 162,338 downwards.
ACCTGAATTTCTTTGATTTCCTTAAACATGCATCTAAGAATACCAAAAGTAACTTCAAAAACTATAAGAAATCTTACAATACCGTCGAGTTTCCATATTTTCCAAGAATTCAAGACGATGGGAGAGCTGACCAAGAGAAAATTGATTTGGGTTTAGGAGTTTTCAGCCGGTTTCATATCTGACGGTGGTAATTTCTACACTACGATAGGATGAAATTCCGTGATGATGGTGAGTTCTGAATGATACAAGTTGGATCTATTTTATAGCTTTTGAACACGCCCAAAATAAATAAAAAAACGCGGTAATACAATATATATTATTTCTTTTGATTTTTATTTTTAATACGATAATAAGAAGAGTCTAACCCATTTATAATAAAAATAACAATTTTTTAAAAATAAACTATTCCAATGTGAAATTTTTTATCATCATATATAATTAAATTATGGTTTTTCAGTGGTCAATTCAAATATAAAATTTATAATTTAAAATTTTAATCGTGATTATAAAGTAATATTTTTCACATATTATATATACATTAATAGATTTCTTTAATATTAAAATTAAATATAATATTTGGCCCAAAAATAATTCATAGTTCGCCCTACAACAAATTAAATATTATTTTTATATACTTGATTGTTGCAATCATTTTAAATTGAATAGTCCTAATAAGTTATCAAGATTTCAAAATGATGCAAAGAGATGTCCTAATACATATATAAACATAGAAAACTCACATTTTAGGTTTGCAATTCTAAAAATCATTAGAGATTTGCATAGTAACGCTGAAGGAGGATGAGAAAAAACACAAAAATGAAAAAGATCACGCTACTAATAAATGAGAGTCTAAAACCTCCATAATTTTAATTACTCCATACAATTACTAGTCTTAATTAATTAGCATTGAAACTGAGCATGTCTCAGGAATTAACCCATGTGTAGAGTTTATATGCTGACCACCATACTTAATTGTCTGACCACCCAAGAAGATCCTGCACAATAAAATCAAAGGTTGAACTCATCCGTGGCCTCTTAAATTTGGCACTAAATTTCACTTAGACACTTTAACTGAGCTTTATTCATTTTAGACACCTTATATAGGGTCCTGCTATGTCATTTTAATACTTTTTGCTCATATAGCATAGTGAGTGTGATACAAATAGTAGTTGTACGTGAGTGCCTTATTTCATTTTTTTTCTTCTTCTTCTCCATTTATAAGATACCATTTTCCCAAACTTAAATCTTTTCTTTAGTAGGATAGATTTCAGAAAAAATTACCAAACTACACAACCTTTTTTATATATTCTCTAAAATTTCCTACCATTTCAAAATATTACAAAAATCCATATTTTCTTTCCTTCTATCCTTTCCAGATACATAACTCACAACCCTCTAACCCAAATATTTTTGTTTCTATTTTCACGCTTGAAATCACTCCCACATATCAGTAGTTGTCTTCGTCACTCCATTTTTGAATTTCAAATTTATTTTCTCTCCAGTTTATCAATTTCTATCACTCCATTTTTGAATTTCAAATTTATTCTCTCTCCAGTTTATCAATTTATAATTCCTAATGAGATAGAACTATTTTTTTATCAATTTTTTTTCTAGTTCTTGAACTGTCGTTTAATTTTTTTAAAAAAAAACTTTTTCATCTGATATCGTTGTTGAGTAGTGTTTATCCTGCTCAATATAAATCTATTTGATACATAAATACTACCTAATGTATCTTTTATATCTATCTAGTTTTACGATGTACCTTCAATCTTATTCAAGTTTAAAAGGTTGTATAGAGAGTTCCAAATCAGTTATATGTTATGTATTGACAATCTTTCATGTTTGTTCAGTCTTATCCAACTTAGAAGGCTATGTATATGTATATATTATCCAATAATAATCTTGATACAAAAGTCGTAATGTTCCATAATTAGAGCACTATGTATCAGTTCCAATAATAGGTATATGATACATAATAGTGACAATGTTGACTACTTTATTATGTATCAAATCATGATCTATTTTTTAAATTCTTATATTCCCATTTTTAGATTCATTGTGCAACACATTGATGTAATTTTCTACTATCTCCGGAAGAAGTAAAATCTTCAGATTGGCAACCAATTCTAATATATGTTAATGGCTAATGTGTATCATATGTATTTGATATACATTATGATAATGCTACATCAAAGAAAATTACTACTAAATATCCATTCTTTTGGCAACTCAAATTGTATTTGATACTTAACAAACAATACACACTAATATATCGATCTAAAATCAACTACCGAATACATTACAATAACCAATGATAGAACAATACACAATAAATTGATTACACAACATTTTGAAATCACAAATCAAAAAATCAACTAGACTACATCTCTCTGTAAAGAACATAAGGTTCAAGATGAGCTTTGAGTAAATAATCAACACCCCACTTACCAACATCCATACCATGGCTAAGTTCACCACAAGCATCCATTTGTTAACATATTCCAAAATACACCATGACAACATGTCATGGGCAAATCAAATTTTACATTATTAGCGGCATCATAATAACTTCCAACCAAATCAATCTGTAACAAAATCTCTAAAAAAAATAAAAACGCAAATCCATCACAAACCGTTTACAACGAAAATATAGCTAAATTATTTGATAACATGCCCCACTAATTTTTCCATCATCAAGTGCAGAATTACCCCTTCATTGAACTCTCTAGTTATGAGGAAGATACCCATATCTATGTGCTTTGTAAAACAAAAATTATTTACTCAATACTTCACCATAATTTCTCCCAACTAATGCTACTGGAAGAACAAGAATAATCACAAAACTAAAAGGATTTTCAATGAACTAAGAGACGAATTTAGGATCTCAATTTTTTTTTTTACAATTTTAAATAAAAATTGAGAGGATCCTCAAACAATTGAATAGGGATAAAACAAACACTCATCTCTTTAATGTATCAAATCTTCATATTTTCCTCAACTCATCAATCTCCAAGTTACAACGATTGATTAAACTCATCTCTCTTTCTCAGATTCTAGAATCTCTCAAATAGTGATACTCATGATGTATCAACTCAATGTTTCAATGATTTTGAATCAAAATTAAAAAGATTTTTGACAAATTGGGAGAAAAAAATTGGAATTTGAAAATTTTGAAGTTGTTTTGCTTTCAAAGAGATTGACTGGCCGTGACAATAAAGTAATTATGTAATTTATGGATTTGGTATTTAATTTTACATTTATTTTCCCTTTAAAGAGGAACAGAAAATATTTTATTCCTTTTTTAGCGCAACAGAAGAATTGTTCTTGTATTAGAACTAATGTATCCGGATGCTGACTTATGTATCTCGAAGGTACATATTTTAAGGGATTATTGTAATTAGAATAAAAGTAAGGATAAAATGTAATTACTCCTTAAACTATGTGATTTATGTAAGTTAATACTAGATTTAATAATGCCACAAATAAAAAGTGAATTTCAGTCCACAAGATTTCCTAAAAGTTTGAAATTCAGTGTCCCAAAATAATTAGCATATTTGTTTTTCACGTATTTGAATCTGTGCACATACTAAAATTGCAAAAATAACAATAAAAATTCTTCCATTTGTTTATTAATTCTTTAATTTTTAGATGTACAGAAGAAAAGATGGTACTTTCGTAAAATAAGTTCTTTGGGAAGTGTTTCTTGAGAATTTGATATGGGTGGGAATAGGGTTGAGGTTTTGGTGGGTGGGGGTGGAGAGGACTATCTGATGCCTGGTTGGTGGAGGAGCGGTTGGGGTTGGAAGATCAGGTAGCTGGTGTCGGGTGGGGTGAAGGAGCAGTTGAGGTTGGGGTGGGTGAGGGCGGTGAGGACGACTTGGTTGGTTGGGTGATGATTTTTTTGATAAAAAAAATTATTATTTGAGTCTAAAATGCCATATGTCATCAAGTTCGTGGTCATTTTTTTTATACTCATAAGTAATTATTTGAATTTTTCTGTATATAAATACCACGTGTCTTCGATTAATTCGTCATTTTGACATGTCATTAAGTTCATTTTCGCAGAAGAAAAATTAATCTTTCGCAAGGGAATGTAGCTAGAGAGGCGGAGGAAGAGCAGGATGCTATAAATGTAGGGAAGGGCATTTCTCAAGGGAATGTAGCCAGGGAGATGGCTATGGCGGCGGCGAAGGCGGCTCTGAAGATACGATGGTGGTTCTAGATGATTAATTTTTCTTCTTTGACCAAAAAAAATTAATATTTTCCCTTTTAAGAGGAACAGAAAATATTTTATTCCTTTTTTAGCTCAACAAAAGGATTGTTCTAGTATCAGAATTAATGTATCCGGATGCTGACTTATGTATCTGGAAGGTACATATTATAAGGGATTATTGTAATTAGAATAAAAGTAAGGATAAGATGTAATTTACTCCTTAAACTATGTGATTTATGTAAGTTAATACTAGATATAATAATGCCACAAATAAAAAAGTGAATTTCAGTCCACAAGATTTCCTAAAAGTTTGAAATTCAGTGTCCCAAAATGATCAACATATTTGTTTTTCACGTATTTGAATCTGTGCACATACAAAAATTTCAAAAATAACAATAAAAATTCTTCCATTTGTTTATTAATTCTCTAATTTTTAGATGTACAGAAGAAAAGATGGTGCTTTTGTAAAATAAGTACTTTTGAAAGTGTTTCTTGAGAATTTGATATGGGTGGGAATACGGTTGAGGTTTTGGTGGGTGGGGGTGGAGAGGACTATCTGATGCCTGGTGGGTGGAGGAGTGGTTGGGGTTGAAAGATTTGGTGTCTGGTGTCGGGTGGGGTGAAGGAGCAGTTGAGGTTGGGGTGGTTGAGGGCGGAGAGGACGACTTGGTTGGCTGGGATGATGAATTTTTCGATAAAAAAATTATTATTTGAGTCTAAAATGTCACATGTCATCAAGTTTGTGGTCATTTTTTTATACTCAAAAGTAATTATTTGAATTTTTTGAATATAAATACCACGTGTCTTCGATTAATTCGTCATTTTGACATGTCGTCAAGTTTATTTTTGCAGAAGAAAAATTAATCTTTTGCAAGGGAATGTAGCTAGGGAGGCGGAGGAAGAGCGGGATGCTATAAATGTGCGGAAGAAGGGCATTTCGCAAGGGAATGTAGCCAGGGAGATGGCTATGGCGGCGGCGGAGATGGCTCTGAACATACGGTGGTGGTTCTAGAATATTAATTTTTCTTCTTTGTCCAAAAAAAATAATTACATTTTGGCATTATATTAAACAAGGTAAATTCTCCGCGCTTCGCGCAGTGGTGAACTACGTCAATAATCTACTTTTGAACATTTGATAATATAAGTGTTTTCAAGAAGGTACAACCCTACGATAAATTGTCAAGAATATTTTATCCAAAAAAGTAATGAAATATTTTTGTAATCTTAGAATAAAAAAGATTTGATTCAAAGTGTTTAGGAATTCTGTTATTTATTCTTCATTTTACTGTTATTGTTCATCACCATAGTCTTTAGAAAAGATATTTAATTGTTCAGTGTCTACATTTATATTTTAAAAAAGTTGTACAAACATTTTATTCGTCAATTGCGAGAGTTTTCTCCTGTTCAAGGCCTCTTCATACATAATCTAAAATTATACATGTTATATAATTAGTTGTGTACTTGAAAAGTTACTTAAAATTAAAGAGAAAATGCATAAGTACACCCCCAACCTATGCTAAAAATCTCAGAGACACAATCATACTATACTAAGGTCCTATTACCACCCTGAACTTATTTTATAAATAATTTTCTACCTCTTTTCAGCATATGTGGACCTATCTTTTGGGCCCCGCGCATGCAGATTTTTTTTAAAACTACCTTGTTGATAGTGCCATGTAGGCCTAAAAGGGGTAAAAATTAGTTAGAGTTCAGGAGGATAATAAGACCTTAGTATAGTATAAGTGTGGCTCTTGGATTTCGGGCATAGGTTAAGGGGGGGGGTACTTATGCAATTTTCTAAAATATAAAACATATCTCTTGGAGTTATAATACAATAACGTATGTCGCTCAAATAATTTTGATTGAATGATATCTTGAGAAGTTCATTATTCAAAATCAATCGCAGTCGATGACACTATTTTGATAGCCAAACGACAAATTTTGTTGTTTATGTTTCGATCAATATGGTTAAAACTTTTTCTAGGGGACTTTTAATCTAAAGTTTATAAGGAGATAATTATTCTTTAATATTTTATTAATATAGATTTATCCTACTTTGACGGGTAATTTATTGATTCCAACCCAACATTTGAACTCAAACGTTTGATGAAGGTTGAGTACAACACTTACCATTTCACGACATTTCTTTATTTTATGTCACTAATTGATTGAATGACTCAATAAGATAAAAAGTTGAATAAATAAAACTTTAAGGTAGTGTGGAAACACCATTACTTTTGAACACTCAAAATCCCTTCTTGGAAATCCCATTAATCTTTTAGCTACTAAACACTCTATGAAGATCAAAGTAATTTATTTTACAAGTTCAAGAATTCTAATGTACATGACACCAATAGTCTAATGATAACATCATACTCTTGATTAAGATATCTTTACTTTAACAGAATAATCAAAAGCATAAGCATAAATAATAAAGTTTAAATATGTACTCAAAAACAAAAATTAATACCATAAGCATAAATTAATGACTGTAAAAACATACCAGGATCTGTAATAATAAAATATATAGGAAAAATCGAGCATACTGAATGCACATTTTCTCCTTAAGGAAATTATTTCATTCTAGTAGCCAAGGTTTAAAGGAATATATCCTCTCATGACATAACGATTTTATTCACCAGTGCGTTGATAAAAAAATAATGATGTTAGTGAGCCACTCAACAAGAGAAAACTACACGAATATTATATTGTGAAGAAGAAGAAGAAGAAGAAAATTGGAACATAACGTCCATACAAGAAGAGACATAAAATCCTTGAACAAAAACACTCCCAAGTAAATTGGAACATCACGTCCATACAAGAACATAATTAACTAATTCAAATGGAGGACCTTCGCTTCCTTTCTTATGATCCTAAAATTGTTAATATCATAAATGTTTTTCCTCGTTGTTTCAGAATAGTCATTACTATTGCATATGTTTCATATCACAAGCCCAACTTATTTGGAATCTAACCATAGTTATTGTTCTGTTTATATTATGTAGTTACAAAGAATTAATGTAATTATAAACCAAACAGTAGGCGACATAATTCAAAACTGGATATTCTAAACCAAAATTTTTACACATAACATATTAAAATCTAGAAGCATAATTTTTTGAGTGCTTGAACTCACAAATATACACAAATAATAATAAAGACAACCTTACTTTCCTAACAATCAAGAAGAAAAACACATTTGCTTAACATATTTGTCAAAAAGATAGTTTGTATGTATGTATCCAAGTTTACGGTTCAAAAATTTGATTGAAATAAGCCAAAAGAAAGAGTTATTACTTCTTTATCAAAAATATAAGAAAAACTTTATCAAAAGAAAGAGTTATCACAACGGCAAAAATGATCTATAGCGGCAATTTTAAATGTCCTTAGAAAAAGTCCATAGCAATATTGAATCTAATGAGAATTAATTAATATAGGTAAAAGCTCTAGCACTCTTAGTTATTGTGCATATTCATTTTCGATAAAAAAATATTATTGTTTTAGTGTATTTTGGACATTTGTTAGTTGAAGAAAACTTGATCATGATTATACTATAAGAAAGAGGCAAAGAAATATGACAAATTAGTTAATTTGCGATAAAAGAAGTGAACTAATTGTCTCTATAATAATATTCTAGAAAGGATGCAATGGCATATACAATGTTTGTACCTAAGAATGAGCAATCAAATAATATACTAACTGTGGCAAAGAAGAGAACAGTTTGTTTGGTTCTTTTAAGAAATTTCAGCATTGGTTGCGTATTTGTTATTATATATTTATTGTTTTGTGCTATCAAATGTAGAACAACCAACAAGAAATTTTCTCACAAAGTATATGAATAAAACTATAGAAAGAGACAAAATAGTAGATAAATTTTCAATCATCCTCATTATAATTTTTAACTGAGTTAGCAAAAAAGACACCAAAATAGCTAAAAGAAATTGCAATAGATAAATGAATTACTATGACTTACAGTAAAAGATTAAACATCATTAGATACGTGGAATAAAACATTGATGAATGAAACACACTTCATAAGAAGCTTAATTAATGTATTTAAATTCAACTCCCATATAGCGAAAAATCTACAAATAATAGTGAAAGAAATAAATGTTTTTTTTATTAAAGAACCAAATATAATAAATTGAACCATTTCAACAGTTTTATAAGTTGTAGACTGAGAGGTACAAGAGTCGTAATATCACATTGCGATTAAAACCATTTTTCTTTGATTATTTGAAGAAACCTATAGGAAGGGAATAAAGAGAAGATCAATTTCAATCATCTTTGCTTAAATTTTTAAAAGAGTTTAAAAATGTCATCAAAATAGTAAAAAGAAATTGTCATAGTTACATGAATAACTATGACTTATAGTAAAGATTAATCTCCATGAAGTAGGAGAAAGAAACCTTTAAGGAATGATACAAACTTCAGGAGAAGCATAATTAATTTATTTCAATTCGACTATCCTATAACGAAAAAAAACTTACTAATTATAGTGGTAGAAAATCCCTCTATTTATATTAAACAAAGTGTAGGTCACAGTTATTTGAAAAAGTTACAACCCTTCGGAAAGGTCACAACTATTTGGAAAGTTACAACCCTTCAGAAATGTCACATCCTTACGTAAAAGTCGTAACTCTTCATAAAAGTCGTAACTCTTCCTAAAGGTCGCAATTTTTCATTAAAGTTACAACTTTTCATGAAGTCACAACTTTTCATAAAATTTACAACTTTTCATGGAAGGGGAAGGCTAGTTTTGATAATATATAAATTTAAAGGGGAATCCTTGTTTGTGGTGGCGCGACATAGCGGGCCTAGGGTTCTCTTATATATATATATATAATGCTTTTTTACTTTTTTTAAGATTGTCTTTAATCATGAAAACTAGTATTTGGTTCACTCTGTAGTTATTGCTTATGTTTATTAGGATAAGTAGTACTTCTGTTTTGAATATTTTTGCAATCTGACTTACTCTAAATGTATTTGACACGCTTTGAAAAATTCTGATCAATTATAAACTGCTAATGTCTGTTTTCATTCCATCTTTATGTTATAGATGCAAAATATCTTGTAGTTAAATGATATATGATTTATTTTTTTCTTCTAGAAGAAGAGTGTATTAGTGAGTGGTTTATGATTCATACTAGTGACAATGTTGACTACTTTATTATGTATCAAATTATGATAATTATTTTTTAAATTCTTATATTGCAATTTTTAGACTCATTGAGCAACACATTGAAGTAATTTTCTACTATCTCAGGAAGATGTAAAATCTTCATATTGCCAACCAATTCTGATCTATATTAATGGCTAATGTGTATCACACGTATTTGATATACAAAATTGAAAGGATTTTCAATGAACTAAGAGACGAATTTAGGATCTCAATTCTCTTTTGACAATTTTAAATAAAAATTGAGAGGATCCTCAAACAATTGTATAGGGATAAAACAAACACTCATCTCTGTATTGTATCAAATATTCATATTTTCCTCAACTCATCGATCTCCAAGCTACAACGATTGATTAAACTCGTATATCTTTCTCAGATTCTAGAATCTCTCAATAAAATAGAGATACTCATAATGTATCAACTCAATTTTCAATGATTTTGAATCAAAATTGAAAAGAATTTTGACAAATTGAAAGAAAAAATTTGGAATTTGAAATTTTTGAAGTTGTTTTGCTTTCGGAGAGATTGACTGGCCGTGACAATAAAGTAATTACGTAATTTATGGATTTGGTATTTAATTTTACATTTATTTACCTTTAAAGAGCAACAGAAAATATTATATTTCTTTTTTAGCGCAACGGAAGGATTGTTCTTGTATCAGAATTAATGTATCCCGATGTTGACTTATGTATCTGGAAAGTACAAATTTTAAGGGATGATTGTAATTAGAATAAAAGTAGGGATGAGATGTAATTTACTCCTTAAACTATGTAATTTATGTAAGTTAATACTAGATTTAATAATGCCACAAATAAAAAAGTGAGCTTTAGTCCACAAGATTTCCTAAAAGTTTGAAATTCAATGTCCCAAAATAATCAGCATATTTGTTTTTCACGTATTTGAATTCGTGCACATACTAAAATTGCAAAAATAATAATAATAACTCTTCCATTTGTTTATTAATTCTCTAATTTTTAGATGTACGGAAGAAAAGATGGTACTTTTGTAAAATAAGTTTTTTTGGAAGTGTTTCTTGAGAATTTAATATGGATGGGAATAGGGTTGAGGTTTTGGTGGGTGGGGGTGGAGAGGACTATCTGATGCCTGGTGGGTAGAGGAGCGGTTGGAGTTGGAAGCTCTGGTGGCTGGTGTCGGGTGGGGTGAAGGAGCGGTTGGGGTTGGGGTGGGTGAGGGCGGAGAGGACGACTAGGTTGGCTGGAGTGATGAATTTTTCGATAAAAAAAATTATTACTTGAGTTTAAAATGTCACTTGTCATCAAGTTCGTGGTCATTCTTTTATACTCTAAAGACATTATTTGAATTTTTTTTAATGTAAATACCATGTGTCTTCGCTTAATTCGTCATTTTAACATGTCATCAAGTTCATTTTGGTAGAAGAAAAATTAATCTTTCGCAAGGGAATATAGCCAGGGAGGCGGAGGAAGAGCGGGATGCTATAAATATGGGGAAGAAGGGCATTTTGTAAGGGAATGTAGCCAGGGATATGGCTATGGAGGTGCCGGAGGTGGCTTTGAAGATAAAGTGGTGGTTCGAGAAGATTAATTTTTCTTTTTTGACCAAAAAAAATTAATTTCATTTTTGCATTTTATTAAACTGGGTAAATTGTCTGCGCTTCGCGTGCTGGTGAACTACGTAAATAATCTACTTCTGCACATTTGATAATATAAATTTTTTCGATAGGGTACAACCATATGATAAATTATCAAGAATATTTTATCCGAAAAAGAAATGAAATATTTTTTTAATCTTAGAATAAAAAAGACTTGATTCAAAGTGTTTATAATTTTTTTTATTAATTCTTCATTTTACTTTTATTGTTCATCCACATAGTCTTTAGAAAAGATATTTAATTATTTCAGTGTCTACATTTTTATTTTAAAAAAGTGGTACAAACATTTTATTCATCAATTGCGAGAGTTTTCTCCTATTCAAGGCCTCTACATACATAATCTAAAAATTATACATGTTATGTAATTAGTTGTGTACTTGATAAGCTAATTAAAATTAAAGAGAAAATGTATAAGTACTCCCCCAACCTATGGTAAAAATCTCAGAGACACACTCATACTATACTAAAGTCCTAGTACCCCCCGAACTTATTTTATAATTACTTTTCTACCCCTTTTCGGCCTACGTGGACCTATCTTTTGGACCCCGCGCGTGCTGATTTTTTTTTAAAACTACCTTGTTGATAGTGCCATGTAGGCCTAAAAAAGGTAAAAATTATTTATAAAATGAGTTCAGGAAGATAATAGGACCTTAATATAGTATAAGTGTGGCTCTTGGATTTCGGGCATATGTTGGGGGGGTACTTATGCAATTTTCCAAAATTTAAAACATATCTCTTGGAGTTTTAATGCAATAACGTATGTCACAAAAATAATTTTGATTGAATGATATCTTGGCAAGTCCCTTATTCAAAATCATTCGTCGTCGATGACACTATTTTGATAGCCAAAAGACAAATTTTGTTGTTTATGTTTCGACCAATATGGTTAAAACTTTTCTTGGGGGACTTTTAATCTAAAGTTATAAGGAGATAACTATTTCTTTAATATTTGATTAATATAGATTTATCGTACTTTGACGGGTAATTCATTGATTTCAACCCAACATTTGAACCCCAAACGTTTGATTAAGGTTGAGTACAACACTTACCATTTCACGACATTTCTTTATTATTTTGATGTCACTAATCGATTGAATGACTCGATAAGATAGAAAGTTAAATAAATAAAACTTTAAGTTAGTGTGGAAACACCATAACTTTTGAACACTCAAATTCCCTTCTTGGACATCCCATGAATATTTTTAGCCACTAAAAACTCTATGAAGATCAAAGTCATTTATTTTACAAGTGTAAGAATTCTAATGTACATGATACCAATAGTCTAATGATTACATCATACTCTTGATTAACATATTTTTACTTCAACATAATGATCAAAAACATAAGCATAAACAATAAAGTTTAAACATGTAACTAAAAAACAAAAAATAATAACATAAACATAAATTAATGACTGTAAAAACATATCAGAATCTTTAATAATAAAATGAAACATAAAAAAAAAGTCGAGCCAATTGAATGCACATTTTATCTTTAAGGAAATTATTTCATTCTAGTACATGAGGTTTAAAAGAATATATCCTCTCATGACATATCAATTTTATTTACTAGTGTGTTGATACAAAAATAATGATGTCAGTGAGCCACTCAACAAGAGCAAACTACACGAATATTATATTGTGAAGAAGAAGAAGAAGAAGAAGAAGAAGAGGAGGAGGAGGAGGAGGAGGAGGAGGAGGAAGAAGAGGAAGATGAAGAAGAAGAGGAAGAAGAAGAGGAAGAGGATGAGGAAGAGGACGAAGAAGAGGAAGAAGAAGAAGTGGACAAAGGGTTACTTTAAATAAATGTTTATTGTTCCTTATTAGAAAGGTCACAACTCTTTTGAGATGTCACAATCATTCTTAAAATTCACAATTTTTCATAAAAGTTGCAACTCTTCATTAAAGTTGCAACTCCTCATAAAAGTCGCAACGCTTCATAAAAGTTGCAACTTTTCATAAAAGTCACAATTTTTCATAATAATTTTGGAAATAACTAAGTTAAAAGTGAATCTTCGTTTGTGGTGGCACCACGTAGACGGGCCTAGGGTTCTCTTTTATATAAATACTAGGTAAATTACCTGTGCGATTGAACTATGTTATTAAGCTCACATTAATCATTTGATAATATTCAGATTTTCGATAGATACACTAAATTGTCAAGTTTACTTTATCTTAAGGGCAATCCAAAATCTTAAAATTGCTATATTTTTTTTTTGATTTTTTATACAAATATTATGAGTCATAGAGATATTTTAAGTATAAGAAAGAAGTTTAACAAAACTCCATGGAAATAATTGTTCAGAAGTAATGGAATTTTCTAAATTCCAAGAACTTTAAAAGAGCAACATTAGACGTTAAAGAAGAGACATAAAATCCTTGAACAAAAACACTCCCAAGTAAATTGGAACATCACGTCCATACAAGAACATAATTAACTAATTAAAATGGAGGACATTCGCTTCCTTTCTTATGACCCTAAAATTGTTAATATCATAAATGTTTTTCCTCATTGTTTCAGAATAGTCATTACTATTGCTTATGTTTCATATCACAACCCCAACTTATTTGGAATATAACCATAACTATTGTTTTGTTTATATTATGTAGTTACAAAGAATTAATGTAATTATCAACCAAGCAGTAGGCGACATCATTCATAACTAGATATTCTAAATCAAAATTTTTAACTTATAACATATTAGAATCTCAAAGCATAATTTTTTGAGTTCTTGAACCCCAAATATACAGAAATAATAATACAGACAACCTTACTTTCCTAACGATCAAGAAGAAAAAGACATTTGCTTAACATATTTGTCAAAAAGATAGTTTGTCTGTCTGTATCCAAGTTTAGAGTTCAAAAATTTAATTGAAATAATCCAAAAAAAGAGTTATTACTTCTTTATCAAAAAAATAAAAGAAAACCTTTATCAAAAGAAAGAGTTATCACAACGGCAAAAATGATCTTTAGCAGCAATTTTAAATGTCCCTAGAAAAAGTCCATAGAAACATTGAATCTAATGAGAATTAATTAAATTAGGTAAAGGCTCTATCACTCTTTGTTACAGTGCATTTTCATTTCCGATAAAAAAATATTATTATTTTTGTGTATTTTGGACATTTTTTAGTTTCAAGAAAACTTGATTATGATTATACTATAAAGAAGAGACGAAGAAATATGAAAAATTAGTTAACTTGCAATAAAAGAAGTGAACTAATTGTCTCTATACTAATATTCTAGGAATGGTGCAATGGCATACAAAATGTTTGTACCTAAGAATGAGCAATCAAAATAATATACTAAATGTGGCAAAGAAGCAAACAATCTGTTTGGTTGTTGTAAGAAACTTCAGCATTGGTTGAGTATTAGTTATTACAGATTTATTGTTTTGTTCTATCAAATATAGCACAACCGACAAGAAATTCTCTCAAAAGTATATGAATATAGATATAGGAAGAGACAAAATAGAAGATAAATTTTCAATCATTATCACTGGAATCTTTAAGTGAATTAGAAAAAAAGACACCAAAATAGCTAAAAGAAATTGCAATAGATACATGAATTACTATGACTTACAGTAAAAGATTAAGCTTCATTAGATATGTGGAAGAAAACATTGAGGAATGATATACACTTCATAAGAATCTTAATTAATGTATTTAAATTCAACTCCCATATAGAGAAAAATCTACAAATAATAGTGGAAGAAATAAAAGTTTTTTTTACTAAAGAACCAAATATAATAAATTGAATCATTTCAATAGTTTTATAAGTTGTAGACTGAGAGGTACAAGAGTCGTAATATCACATTGCGATTAAAATTATTTTTCTTTGTTAATATGAAGAAACCTATAAGAAGGGAATAAAGAGAAGATGAATTTCAATCATCTTTGCTTAAATTTTTAACAGAGTTTAAAAATGTCACCAAAATAGTAAAAAGTAATTATCATAGTTACATGAATAACTATGACTTATAGTGAAGATTAATCTCCATGAAGTAGGAGGAAGAAAACTTTAAGGAATGAGACAAACTTCATAAGAAGTATTATTAACTTATTTCAATTCGACTATCCTATAAAAAAAAATACCCTACAAATTATAGTGGTAAAAAATCCCTCTATTTATATTAAACAAAGTGTAGGTCAAAACTATTTGAAAAAGTTACAACCCTTCGGAAAGGTCACAATTATTTGAAAAGTTACAACCCTTCGGAAAGGTCACAACCTTACATAAAAGTCGCAACTCTTCATAAAAGTCGCAACTCTTCATAAAAGTCGTAACTCTTCCTAAAGGTCGCAACTTTCCATAAAAATCGCAACTTTTCATGAAGTCACAATTTTTCATAAAAGTCACAACTTTTCATGAAAGGGAAAGGCTAGTTTTGATAATAGATAAATTTAAAGGGGAATCCTTGTTTTTGGTGGCGACACATAGGCGAGCCTAGGGTTCCCTTATATATATATGATGATATGATGTTTTTTTACTTTTTTTAAGATTGTCTTGAATCATGACAACTAGTATTTGGTTCACTCCGTAGTTATTGCTTATGTCTATTAGGATAAGTAGTACTTATGTTTTGAATATTTTTGCAATCTGACTTACTTTCAATGTTTATTACACGTTTTGAAATATTTTGATCAATTATAAACTTCTAATGTGTGTTGTCATTCCATCTTTATGTTATAGATGCAAAATATCTTGTAGTTAAATTATCTATAAATTTCTTTTCTTCTTCTAGAAGAAGAGTGTATTTGTGAGTGGTTTATGTGTGTATGTCGGTTGTTTTGTCACTTTAAGTGAAACTAATAGGAAATTTGGCCAATTAGTATAATAAATGAATTCACGAGGGAAGGTAGGTTCATTTCAACAAAGAAGAATATAGTGATTGTGAATGCAATTTAGTGATTTAAATACTGGATAAATATAGAAGGAATAACATTATTTCTTGAACCTCAACATTCATCACTACCAAACACTTATATTTATCTAAAAAACTAAGAAAGGTAAGACCATTGATGTTTCTTTTTTCTTTTTCTAGAAAGAAACTACTGAATCCTTTTAGCTCCAAATGAAAAGCATAGTAACTGCTAACTTTTAATAGCATCTAAGCTTGAAAACTTCCAAAAACAATTGAATTTAAACAAAAGAAACACACATATACCAACTTTCAACATCATCGAAAATCACCTTCTTCATTTGTTTTTGTAAGTATCACATCAATTTGAACGAATGAAGTTATATTTTTTGTCTGAACATTAGTAGGAAACTCCAATTAAGTTATCAGAATTAGAAATAGAAAAGTAATGTAAGCTAATCGCCTTTTCGAAATAAGCGAATAGTCGAACTCTAAGTTAGAAAAGCCACTTTTCAAAGATGTAAACAAATGTCACCTAAGTAGTTTAACTCAACTTGGCGACAAACGGATTCCACATGGCAATAATCTCATAGAGTGGCGTGAAGTACAAAAAACTAGACATTTGTCTGCATCTTTGAAGAAGTTGTTGATGTCAGGGGAAATTGAAATGGAAAACAAATAGAAGTAATGAATAACAAAAGTTTATCTAAAGATGACGTATAAAGTGGGAAAAGGTATAAAAGAACCATCTTTCAGAATCTCATTGGAAGCCTTCGGCTTCATCCCCTTCAGTTCTTGTTGATGTATAATCAAAAGAAAAATGAGAGATGTAGAATAAATTAAAGGAAGGCATTAATTGGAGGAAAAGGGTAATGTTAAAACAGGGGATTTCATTCAAACAACATGACACTACGTTTAAGCAATAACATTTGCAAGATTCCACATGAGAAAGATTAATTAAATAAAGGAGTGAAATATGAGAGCTTCTTAGTGTCAATGGACTAAGCTGTTCACGAAAATTTTAAAGATCCACATCACCTGGACTAACGCCAAAAATACACGAAACCTGTATTATCAAAAAATAAATATCATTTTCTTATGAAACATGTGCAAGAGAATCATGTCAGATAGTGGAGTATTTCCTAAAACATGAATGATGTCATGAATAGTTTTCCAAAGTAAGTTGGAATCTGTTTAAGCTTCAAGGTCATATAACTCAAAGAGAGAGAACCTCTAGCATTGTCTTGTAACTGATGCTACTAGAACAGAAAAGCTCTTCCGTTAGAAGTTACAATTCATAATAAACTTTTTATAATTAACCCAATTAAAACATAAAATGGATAGAAAGAGAGAATGCGCACAAATGACACTTGATAGTCTTACACCCTAATAAATCCTTCTTTCTTTTAAGATGGACCATAGAACTAATATAAACTGTGGTATTGATACCGCAAAATGGAATAACTAGCCAGAGAAGAAGTGTTTGCCATGATTTGTTTTCCACATTTAGACAGACATATATCCTTCAGAGAAAGGAATATTTGAAGAGAATAAGCTATAAAGTGTAGTAAAAGGTACGAGAACAGTGGTGAGCAATCTTTCCCATCCCTTGTGTATTTATACTACTCAGCGTAGCTTTATTTCCAATAATTCCTAATCCTAATTCATATTCCCTATTAGTTAAAGCGACTTGCTAAATCCTGTAATAACAACTATAATCAATACTATAATACTGATACGCTCAAACTATACTTCCCTAAAGAAGTATAAACGGTTGTATCCAGTAAAGAACCCAAATGTTAGGTTGGGGTCGATCTCACGAGAAAAATGATTTAGACTTAACTTTAATCTACGATTACTTTTATTTAGTCAAGTCCTTTTCGAAAACAAATAATTAAAAGGGGGATTTTGTGTAACAAAAGTACTTAATTAAGTCTAAGTAAACAAGTAGCAAGTTCAAATATTTGATGTTTATCAAGTGATGAGAGAAACTAGGGTGTAAGTGTTCCTCATAGGTTCATAACGCAGTAACCGTAGCTATAACAACTCCTTTCCTAGTATCATGCATGCAAAGTGGTAAGTTATGTATCCCTAATTCCTTGGTCCGGCAACTAGGGAATTTCACCCCGCACCTTGGTCCGGTTACGTGTGTATACTTTACTAAACCTTACCTATTACCTCATATTAAGCATCATATTCAATGTATGACTAAGTTACTACTTCGCACCAATTGAAATTAGTCTATTAGATAGTGTATACTAAATCTACGTTGATAATTATTTTCTTATTATCTACCTCCTTGGTTCGGCAAGTAGCAACAAGGCGAGTTCTAACGTTGGCCACCGTTAAAAAGACTTCTAATCGAAAGAATTATCAATACATGCAAGACACTATTCTAGAATTGTTATTTTAGCTAGTTCTACTTTGTTAATTACCCATGTTTCCCACAACCCTAGTTGTGGATTTAGTTACCCATGTTAAGTATTACACAATTCATATTTATTAAACAAGAAATCATATACTTACTTTAACAAGTTGAAGAAAACCCAAAAAATCACTTGAATTAATCAAAATATTGTGAAAATCCATTCCGGAAAAGTGAAATATTTTCCAAAATCCAAAGTTCAACAACCAACAATACAAATCTAAAAATTAACAAAGAGTCTAACCCCAAAAACGAGGTTTTTAGTCCTATTTATAATAAAAGAGTCCTAAATATAAAGGGAAACCTAAATAAGGAAAACTTCTGTCCAAAACGCATCTCGAGTTGACGACCTCACCGACGGACCGTCGAGGGAACGACGGACCGTCGATGCCTCCGTCGGTCCATACTTCAAATTTTTTTCAGATGCTATCTTCTCTATCATTCTGTTACCATCGACGAACCAAACGACGGTCCGTCAATGGACCTACGGTCCGTCCATGGCCTTCGTTACTCCATACTTAGAATCTTTTCAAAATCAGGTACTGGGGCTACATTCTGTTAACACCAATGGTTTGCCAGGACGGTCCATCGATGAGATGACGGACCGTCATCCCTTTCGTAGCTCCACACTTAGTCAGAATTCCCCGATCTTCCCTTAGTAGCATAAATCTTCAAACGATGGTTTCCACCTAGGACCGTCGATGAGTCGACGGACCGTCGATGGCTCCGTAGGTCATCACTTCTGCAAATTTTAGCACAGTCTTCAGCGTTTTTATTCTGGACAGTTTTCCTGCAAACACAGAGAAAAATACATTAAAACTACTACAAAAAGTCTTTAGACACACTAAACTTAAGGAAAAAGCATCGGAAGTACTGTAAAACCACGGTACATCAACACCCTCACCTTAAGTTCGTTGTTTGTCCTCAAGCGACGTACTATGGCTCACCACAAAACCTTTGTACAAAAGTATCCTTATTTTAGAGTTCACAATCATTTGGCTAGCAATCCTGATTATTTTTATTATGTTCATGCATGATATCACTATTAGGCTCGCTCATGTGGATCAGATCATGACACAGACTCACCACGCACCGACACCTCTCCTCTTTTATCTCTCACCAAGGTACCAACTTTCTAGTATTGCAACTAGTGTCCTTACTTTAAAAACAATATCCTTCTTTTTCACACAGTGAGTTTAGTTTGAGTATAAGGATTATTTTTTCAACACTCAATCTCAGAACAACTTCACACCTTATTGATACTTGTCACCATAGGCTTGCCCTTATTTTCATTGCTTTAAGTTCACCATATTAGACTCTTAGGATCACGATAGGACTTTCTTAGCTTGTAACGTAGGCTCAGGGTCAGGTAGGGTACATTTGGATACATTTTAGTGACTTGTTGCCCTCCTTGACATAATGGCTAAGCGTTCTACCTTTTCATCGTTTATTACGCCCTACTCTTTATATTATTATATTCTTTGCCTTGCTTTTTCTCCTTTCTTTCCCCTTTTGTGTAAATGACTCTTCTTTTATTTTTTTAATTTTTTTTTATTGTTTTCAAATGTTCAAAATTTTCACTTGATTTCAACTTTGCTTGAGTCACTTTTCTTTTCTTCTTTCTCTTTAACTCTTTCAACCCCACTTTCCGAAATATTCCTCATAATAGCCACCCTCAACTCATGGCTTTGCCATGAGTTAAGGTACACAATACCCAAAGTTGGGTCATGGCCAAGACGAGATTAGTTTCTGCATTAGCCACCCTCAACTTATGCTTTTGGCATAAGCTGAGGTGCACATGTCTAAGGAGGGACCAGGGCCAAACACATTGTACCCAGAAAAGCTAAGTTGGGGTAGAAAAGAAAGGTCCATTTTAAGCTCAAATTATTTGGATCAAGAAGGGATTAATTTCATTTGATTTTCTTTTATTTAGGCCAAATATTGACTATCTTGAACAAGGGCCTATGATCCTTTCCTAATTTTCTAACACGGATTACTTTTAGCATGACTAACCGGGCAAGTTCTAGCTCATTACCAACGGTGGACTATTCAACTTTCTTCACACTCACTTAACACCTCATTACACTAGCAGATTAGCAGACACCTAGTTCGAGCTTTAGATTGAAGGTCATGCAATGGTGTATCTCTATGTCATGCTTAGAGCCATACATTCATCATTGACTATGCCTAATCATGCAAGCATTTTCTTTAAAATAGGATATCATTTTCTTTAGCCATTATGCTTCAGATTTCATGTCTATACTATGTACAAGATACTAACGTGTCGGTTCAACAGTAAAATAACTAGTCTCTTGAGGAAAAAGAACACAGGCAAGAAAACCCCAAGAGAGGATCTTGAGTTGGGCTACTCAAACTTCACCCTAGCACTCACTTTCCATTTACCCCACCCCCAACAAAATAAAGCATGTAGTTGTCCTCAATGCATAAGAAAAGCAACACAAGGTGGTAGGTGAAGCAAACCTGAGGCGCATAGCGCTGACGATCAATAAGCTGGCGGGTCCGGTTTCTCAGAACCCGCTCCCTCTGTAGTATGGACACCATCAGTAGTGTCCGCTGCAATATCAACACCCTCAGTAGTGCTCCTCTCAACATCATCAATCCTGGAGCTAGACGCCCCAGCATCCACCTCCTGAGCCCTCATCTGTTGGGCCTCCTCATCCATCAGCGAGGCTCTCTTCGCAGCCTCCAAGTCAAGACGCTCTCTTTTCCTAGCTTGAGTCTCATCATCCTCTCTGGATCAGTGCCTCTTTGTATGCTCACGTGGTGGAGGCGGTGGCGCAGCAGTGGTCTGGAAAAGTGCAGCCAGCACCATATCCTCAGTAGGCTCCACAGATATGGCCTCAGACTCGGGCACCCGGGCCTCTAGAATGGCACCCATATCTGCCCTCAGAATTGCCACAGCAGCCTGGAGAGTCGTCAAATCTACAGTAGGGGCTGGCCGGGCGAGCACCCTCAACTCAAAGGCATCAAGCGCTGGTGGACCGCCAGAATCTTCCGCTCAGTCTACTGGGCCATCTTCCTCTCACTCCGCTCCTGCGCCTCAGCAATGGACTTCTGCATCCAAGGCTGTATATGATGCAGAAGTGTGGCCATTTGGGCCTCTAACTTCTGGACCCTAGCAATCGGGACCAGTGCTGCAGATGGGATGGAGCGGGATGAGCTCGGAGCTATGCTAATACCCGAGATAAACTCAACCGGGGTGGTGCCGATAGGCTCTGATGTAGCCTGATCAGCCCATCGGGCTTGCTCTACCGTGTCCGCCAAGTTCTCACCAAGCGGCTGCACCTCTGCTCTGGCCCTCTGTTGGGAGCCAGCTCATTGGCGTCATCCCGAATAAGATCGATATCAACTATGCCAGTCAGGGTCTTGAGAATATCAATGTGCCACATGGGCACTCCAGCAGACCTGCACAACTCAAAAATCATGCAAGGGAAAGGATAAGTAGTGATGGGGCCCTCTCATGAATGACTGCCAGCAACAGCCACGCGAAATCCACCTCGAATCCCGCAACCATAGAATCTATCAGTACTGCTCTATCCCATGTAAAAATATTGTCAGCAGCAGTGGGGGATAGGCAGTGACGAACCAATAGCCATAGGAATTTGGCCGCGAATGTGAGGTTGGCCTTCTTTATTCCGCCTCTGGGCTCTAGCACCCAATCAGCACCCTCACCATCCACGGAGACATTCTGAGCTATCCACCTCTAGGTGGTCTCTCTCACCACCATATCACGCTGGAAACGGCCGTCCTTTATCAGCATCCACCGGTAGTCGAACTCATAGGTGAGAGGGGCCCTTGTGGCATCAGCATCAGCACCATAAAAGAACCTGCGAATGGTGGGCAAGGAGATATCCACCCGCTTGCCGTGGACATGAACATACTCAAGTGGTGCGTGTTTGGCGGGGTTAGCCCGCTTGTCCAAACAAGCCCTGAGAGTCGCCACATAAGATGCGTAGAACTCTCGCACCACCTCCTCGCTGTAACGGCCCAATCTCCTAGCCGTCCACTCTAGCCGATGGCGGGTGAAGAGGTCATGTATTGCTGGCATCGTGGGAAGACTCCCGGTAAGAACTCGACGCTCGACTGTCAGAGTTTAAGTCATGACCCCCTTGTCGTTGAGCAGCTTCGCATCCCTGTATATCTGGTATTGGCCCTCGATACACCACCAGTTGGCCTGATCAGCAACCGGTGCGGGGACGTCGGTCAGGGCTACTGGAGTAGAATACGCACTGTCAGCCTCCTCAGATGAGGCAGAGTGGACCGATGTAGCTGGAGAAGTGGCACCATGTGAGATGAAGCTTCCTCAGACCCGGAAGCCTCCGCAGAGCCAAACGCTCCCTCAGAAACTACAGCAGACCCAGACGGTGTGCCGGTAAGTGTGCGCTCCTCATCAGACTGGGAGGCAGTGACTACGCCAGACTCCACCCTCTTAGGCATGCTCTGAGAGGTCCTAGCAGCACGTGACGGTGTTTGGACGCCTGGTGGCACGTATTCGGGGTCACGATCATCGTCTGAGCCTATCACCATCCGGTGTGACGGGGCCATGGACTTTGATCGTCCCCTAGAGTAGACTACGCCAGGCTTGGGTGTCATTTATACCTGCAAGGAAAGGTTATTAGTACCAATGTAAGCATGCCACACACTAAAAAGAATCAAACACAAAAGGGGAAACACAAACATAGTGGTAGTGCAGAACTGCAGAATTGACTGACGGACACCATCGACGGAACATCGATGGAACGACAGTCCGTCAGTGGGGCTCCATCGGTGGACACTTAGAAAATTTATTTAGACATTGCATAAACAAAGGTTCTGTTAGAGACGACGAAAGTGCAGGACGAACCATCGACGGAACGACGGTCCGTCAGTGGTGGTCCGTCGATGGACACTTAGAAAATATTTTGAGAAATTTCAGAAACAAAGGTTCTGTTAGAGATGACGAAGTGCAGGACGGACCGTCGAAAGAACGACGGTCCGTCAGTCGGGGTCCGTCGATGGATACTTAGAAACTTTTTTTTGGATTTTTAAAAGCAAAGTTAAGGACGATGATAGTGCAGGACGGACCGTCGATCAAACGACGGTCCGTCGACCACCTCTGTGGGTAGACACTTACAAAAAATTAAAGACCCCTTAGTAAATAAGGTTCTGTTACTGTCGACGAGCCTGCAGGACGGTCCGTCGATCAGTCGACGACCCGTCGTCTAGAGCCGTCGTTCCAGAGTTAGACAAGTTTGGGGAGTGGCTGATGACGGACACCATCGACGGTCCGTCTATCGGGGTCTCGTACTGTAGGTCAGAGTCAACCGGTGGAAACCATTGTTGCCCCCAGAGAACAATGTTTTAAGCAAGACTATACACAACAAGATTATGTAGCATGGGACACACTTTCTTCATTCCTAGGGCTTCGGTTAGCACAATTTTAAACTTAGATTCTCAAATACCCAACAAGCCCTAAGTCGGAAACCTATTAAACTAAAAGCACAGTAGACACTAACACCCCCAATCCAGTCACTTTCCATCATTCTACGGGACTAAGAACACAATTTTCATAGATTAAGCATTCAATTTCGGCCCAAAGTCAAGACCCACTTACTAATTCAGTCAATTTTGCATGCTAACAATCAAGTCTCCAAACAAAGAACATGGAATCAAAGTCAGAAGAGAGATACATACCTGTAGACTGTAGTGGTGGGAAGGAGGGGATGAATTCTTGCAAGTAAGCACACCAAAGAGCGACCTCGAACACCGACAGAAAAGAAGACAAGTTGGGGAGAGAAATGCTTTGGGAAATGATAGAGATGTGGGGGAGATGGGAAATCAAATTGAAGGAAGTGGGAGTTAATGGTTGAGTGAGTGGGGAAAGTGAAGGTAAATGGGGAGGGTATTTGAAAGGGTGGGTAACTGAAAAGTTTAAATTTTCAATATATAGCCGGTCGGGTCGGTTTGGGTCGAGTTAGTGGGTTGGAGGAACCGATGATTCCCCGTCGACGGACCGTAAGTCAGTGGACGGTCCATCGACTGCTCCGTCGAATATGCCCTAACTTAGAAAAATTAAATAAACAAAACTGGGATCTACGGACCCTACCGACAGTCTGTCGATTGGTCCGTCGATCAGTGCACCAGACCAATTTTCTGCAAATTTCTGGGGATTTGGTCCCTGCACATTGAACACCCAATAAGCTAATCTTTTTGTATTTTCTGGACAGTTTTTAGACACGGACCCTAGTTTACTCTCTAGCCAACACTTCTAAAAAAATAAAAGAAAATTCATACGTGACTTTTAAGTGAAAAGAAATAATGCAACTACGCCTATAAAATCACGAAAAACCTATTGCAATAGTAAAACCCAACGAATCAACCTCGGTTTCGCATCCTTCTTTGCCATCAAATATCTCAAGGCAGAATGATCAATATGCACTATAACTCTAGTGCCAAGCAAATAGGAGCAAATTTTCTCGAAAGCAAAGACCACCGCAAGGAGATCTTGTTCAGTCACGGTGTAGTTCTTTTGGGCTTCATTAAGGGATTTACTTGCATAGTAAATGGGGTGAAGGATTTTATCCCTTCTTTGTCCCAATACCACACCAAGCGCAACCCCACTAGCATCACACATCACCTCAAATGGCTTGCTCCAATCCGGAGAAATAATGATGGGCGCAGATACCAACTTCTCTTTCAACTCTCCAAATGCCTTCAGACAGGATTCATTAAAATAAAATTTACACTCTTTCTCAAGCATCTTCCACAGAGGATGTGCAATTTTTGAGAAATCTTTGATAAACCTCTAGTAGAAACCCGCATGCCCAAGGAAACTCATCACACCTTTTATAGAGATGGGTGGAGAAAGTCTCTCTATCACCTCGACTTTAGCTCGAACAACCTCTATACCCTTCTCTGAGATGCGGTGGCCCAATACAATACCCTCTTTCACCATAAAGTGACATTTTTCCCAATTTAGCATAAGGTTGCACTCTTCACACCTTTTGAGAACTTCAGACAAAGACAAGTGACTCAAACAATGATCAAATGAGTCACCAACAACAAGAAAATCATCCATAAATACCTCAATGGTGTCCTCCACCATATCGGAGAATATAGACATCATACATCTCTGAAAAGTAGCCGGTGCATTACACAACCCGAAGGGCATCCTCTTGAACGCGAAAGTTCCATAAGGACAAGTAAAAGTGGTTTTCTCTTGATCTTCCGGTGCAATAGAGATTTGATTGTAACCCGAATAACCATCAAGAAAACAATACCACCCCTTTCCTGCAAGCCTATCCAACATCTGATCCATGAAGGGCATAGGAAAATGGTCCTTCTCAGTCCATGCATTCAATTTCCGGTAATTCATACTCACTCTCCATCCGGTCACCGGCCTCGTTGGAACAAGCTTATTTTTCTCATTAGGTACCACAGTCATTCCCGCTTTCTTGGGCACACACTGAACAGGGCATACCCAACTACTATCAGCGATCGGATATATGACTCCGGAATCCAACCACTTAATAAGTTCCTTCTTCACTACCTCTTGCATAGGTGGATTTAAACGTCTTTGGTGCTCAATACTTGGATTATGATCAGGCATGAGTTGAATTTTATGTGAACAAATACCGGAAGGGATCCCAATAATATCCGCAATATTGCACCCAATAGCTCTCTTGAACCTCTTCAACACTTCAACGAAACACTCTACTTGTTGCACCTTCAAATCTGGCGAAGTAATAACCGGCAAAGTGTCATCTTTCCCCAAGAATATGTACCTCAGATGAGGTGGTAGAGCCTTAACCTCTAATTTACTCGCAATGCATCATATCTAACTCCAATTTCTTAGGTTTGAACCGAACATCTCCTCGATTTAGTGCCGCAACCAATGACCCATACTCTGCAATACCATCACTCTCAAAGTTCATAATCACTGCTACTAGTGCCTCAATACCAAGACGTTCTTCTATTTGGACCTCTGACGAACTCTCAACTATGTAGGATATCGCAGATACCGATTGGAGCTCACCACTCTGCCTCATGGACCTACAAATATTGAAAGTCACTTCTTCATTGCTTAACCTAAACTTCATCTGCCCTTTTCCATGTCAACCAGGGCGGGCGCGAACGGTAGCAAGAAATGTCCTCCCAAGAATAATAGGCACCTCAAAATCCACCTCACAGTCAAGAATCACAAAATCAGTCGGAAATATGAATGACTCCACCTTCACTAACAAATCGTGGAGTATCCCAATGGGCCTTTTCACTGTTCGATCGACCATCAGTAGCCGCATTGCAGTGGGCTTTGGATCACCCAAACCAAACTTTTTGTAGATGGATAGAGGCATGAGATTTATGCTTGCCCCAAGATCACATAATGCTTTAGCGAAGTGTAATAGCCCGATTGTACATGGAATAGTGAAAGCATCCGGATCTTCTTTCTTTTGCACTAGAGACCTTGTAGCAATAGCACTACAGTGTTGCATCCTATCATCATCCTCAAAACTAACCGATCTCTTATTAGTGACCATATCTTTCATGAACTTGGCGTAACCGGGCATTTGTTCAAGAGATTCTATCAAAGGAACATTTATGGAAAGCTGTTTCAACATATTAATAAAACGCCGGTATTTACCATCCTCGGTCTTTTTCACCAACCTTTACGGGAATGGTGGTGGTGGTCTTGGAATGGTAGTCACCTTTTTGGACTTCTCTGCTTCTTTTACCGCTTCATCTACCAACTCACCACTAGCTTCTACTACCTCATCTTCTCTTCTCATCTTATTTTCTACGCCAGACGACATAGGTGGATCTATGGTTTGCTTACCACCTCGAGTAGTGACTGCCATACAATTTCCATCATTCTTTGGATTTTGAACAGTGTTGGTAGGAAGAGTACCCGGTTGACAAGGGTTCACAGTGGATGACAATTGGGCCATTTGCATCTCAAGATACTTGATTAAGATTGCATGTGCATCCACTTTTTGCCCAATGTTAGCCAAATCACCTCTCAATTCCTTGGCGTGGTCATCACTTGCGTCAAACCTCCTCCTCATCTTTTGCAACATGTCTTCAACTCGCGCCATACTACCTTCACCATCCCTAGGAACAACTTCCGATTTTAAGGTGGAACATAGGGTCCACTTTGATCGTTTCAGTTTCCATAGTTACTCCGATTCAAGTTGTTGTCGCGGTTGTAGTTTCCTTCACGAACATAGTGACCCTCTCGGTTGTAATTCCCATAGTTCCGACCTTGATTTCCTTGACCTTGGCGCCAATTCTCCTGATTGGAGACTTGGGTGTTCGGTCGGAAACCCCCCGTCTGCTCATTCACTGCATAAAATCCTCCTCATAGTAAAACTCATCTATCGGCGGTGGTGACTTAGTCAAATAATTCACCACATTTATTTTCTCTGCACCCCAGTGACATGTTTTAACACTAACCCAAGCTCAGTTCTCATTTGAGCCATCTCTTCACGAATCTCATCTGCGGCTGGGTTGTGCGTAGATTGCACCGCAAAAGTGTTTCTCCCAGTATCCGACTTCCTAGTGCTCCAAGCTTTATTATTTCGGGAGATTTTCTCTAAGTTATCAGCGATCTCTGCATAAGTACACTCCCCATAGGAACCACCCGCAATAGTATCAAGCACCGCCTTATTGTTATCATCTTGTCCCCGATAGAAGTACTCTTTCAGCGACCCATCATCAATGCGGTGGTTTGGGACACTTCTCAAGAATGAGGTGAACCTATCCCAAGAATTGCTTACTGATTCCCCTGGTAATGCTACAAGGTTGTTCATCCTATCTTTGTGGTTGAGCTGTTTAGAAACCAGGTAATACCTTGGTAGGAACACATCCTTCAACTGCTCCCAAGTATATATTGAATTGTAGGGCAACTCAGTAAACCAGATTGCGGCCACTCCCGTTAGTGAGAGAGGGAACACTCTTAACCCAATGACGTCCATGTCCAAATCAGGCCTCCCTACACAACTCTTACACACCGACCTCAGTTTGGCGATGTGAGCATGTAGATCCTCAGATGGTAGCCCCTAGAATAGACGTCTAGCGGTGAACATCTGCATCAAGCTACTAGTTACCACGAAAGTATGACCATGTGGTAGAGGATGTAGGACAAGTGGCCTATCAGAGTTAGTGATGTTAACATTTCCCCTATAGTACTCTTGAGGGCGTGGGCAGGAAGATGCTTCCTCGGATTACCTTCACCAGGGTTATCAACCATCACTTGATTATGAGCATCTACCGGTGGGGGAGGTTGAGGATTGATCTCGTCCTCGATATAAGCAAGATTGTTTTGAATGTTCATTCTGCGAAGTGTACGGTTTAGTTCTGGATCAGGTGAAAGTATTGGATCTCCTCTACTCCGTGTACTTGGCATACACTAAAGCTAGACCTGCAGAGACAAAAACAAAGAAAAAGTAAAATCAGGAAATGATTGACTAAAATTTGGTAATGTGCTTAAAGTTAATCTAAAATCCACTTTCCCCTGCAGCGGCGCCAAAATTTGATACGCTCAAACTATACTTCCCTAAAGAAGTATAAACGATTGTATCCAGTAAAGAACCCGAATTTTAGGTTAGGGTCGATCCCACGAGGAAAATGATTTTGACTTAACTTTAATCTACGATTACTTTTATTTAGTGAAGTCCTTTCTGAAAACAAACAATTAAAAGGGGGTTTTGTGTAACAAAAGTACTTAATTAAGTCTAAGTAAACAAGTAGGAAGTTCAAATATTTGATGTTTATCAAGTGATGAGAGAAACTAGGGTGTAAGTGTTCCCCATAGGTTCATAACGCAGTAACCTTAGCTATAACAACTCTTTCCTAATATCTTGCATGAAAAGTTGTAAGTTATGTATCCCTAATTCCTTGGTCCGGCAACTAGGGAATTTCACCCCACACCTTGGACCGGCTACGTGTGTATATTTACTAAACCTTACCTTTTACCTCATATTAAGCATCATATTCAATGTATGGCTAAGTTACTACTTCGCACCAATTGAAACTAGCCTATTAGATAGTGTATACTAAATCTACGTTGATAATTCTTTTCTTATTATCTACCTCCTTGGTCCGGCAAGTAGCAACAAGGCGAGTTCTAACGTTGGCCACCGTTAAAAAGACTTCTAAACGAAAGAATTATCAATACATGAAAGACACTATTCTAGAATTGTTATTTTAGGTAGTTCTACTTTGTTAGTTACCCATGTTTCCCACAACCCTAGTTGTGGATTTAGTTACCCATGTTAAGTATTACACAATTCATATTCATTAAACAAGAAATCATATACTTACTTTAACAAGTTGAAGAAACCCAAGAAAATCACTTGAATTAATCAAAATATTGTGAAAATAGATTCCGAAAAAGTGAAGTATTTTCCAAAACCCAAAGTTCAACAACTAACAATACAAATCTGAAAATTAACAAAGAGTCTAACCCCAAAAATGAGGTTTTTAGTCCTTTTTATAATAAAAGAGTCCTAAAAATAAAGGAAAACCTAAATAAGGAAAACTAATGTCCAAAACGCGTCTCGAGTCGACGACCTCACCGACGGACCGTCGATTACTCTTTTTCAGCTGCTATCTTCTCCATCATTATGTTACCATCGACAGACCCAAACGACGGTCCGTCAATGGACCTACAGTCCGTCGATGGCCTTCGTTTATCCATACTTAGAATATTATCAAAATCAGGTACTGGGGCTACATTCTGTTAACACCAACGGTCTGCCAGGACGGTCCGTCGATGAGACGACGGACCATCATCCCTTACGTAGCCCCACACTTAGTCAGAATTCCCCGATCTTTCCTTAGCAACATAAATCTTCAAACGACGGTTGCAACCTACAGATCGTCGATGGCTCCGTAGGTCATCACTTCTACAAAATTCAGCACAGACTTCAGCGTTTTTGTTCTGGATATTTTTCCTGCAAACACAGAAAAAAATACATTAAAACTACTACAAAAAGGCCTTAGACACACAAACTTAAGGAAAAAGCATTGGAAGTACCGTAAAACCACGGTACATGCTTTTCCCTTCTTAGACTGATTTACGAATGCTTTACATATACTTAATAATTTAAATTGATCCACATATTCAGGAGATTTATACTACAACTATTCCAACATCATTTAATATTGTCTAGCAAAAAGAGAGAGTTGGAATGGGACTTACAAATTTAACTCTCACAACAGTTGAATGATGTTCCAATCAAATTAGTGTTTTCATTATCATAGGATTTCTCTACATTCTATACACTGAGTAGCAGTGACTTACATGAAAGTTGTACAATCTGTTCCGATTTGCAATTTTTCATGTGTGGGGGGAAGAGAGAAAGAGAGTTGCATCCACCAAAGGCTAGACATACGTTAGTACATGCACTTATTTGTTGAATCTGTTTAGATGCAATGAGCTACAAATCCAGATTATCCTTCAATATGATGATCGGGAAATGGATATCTTCGGCGCCAATTATTGTTTGGTAGGTAGAAAGTAAAAATAAGTTACGTATACTCATATGCATGTTTTTTGACACTAGGATACCGATGATCTTAGTTGTTTTGCAAAACACTCAACGTTGATTTCATGTCGATACTATCCATGCCATACCTTTGAGGAATCCCTACTCAATGAACCTAACTTAGCAATCTGCTCATGCAGAGCATCCAAGTTGACAAGAGAAACAATAGTTGGTCTCCCATAAGCACACTAACAAATGAAAAGACACTGCAGTCATTAATAATATGGAATTACTATCTTAAGTATATCATCAAATGAAGTTCCAAAATAGATATTTCCGGAAATATAATTTTCCACTCACTTGAAACATAATTATGTCGGCCTCAACTCATCGACAATGAGAGAAAATGTTGAAGGCAACAACGCATCTCCAAGCATAATTGCACCTACGGAATAAAGAAAAATATCTCAAAATCATTTTTGGTGCAAATTCTTAAATTTTGTCCCAGAATTAAGGAACTTTGAGTTTTTATTGGTGTAAATTCTGAAATTTTAAGTCAAAAATGTCATGCATGACAATTCTATTACAAGATCAGACGGAATTTAAAAGAGATTATGCGGCCCAAGAAGCTTGGAAGGAGAATGTTAATCTATAATGCTTTCATGATTAATAAGAATCTTGAAAAATTGGGTGAAAGAAATGAAGCTAATTCACCAAATCATGCACTATAAAAACATTCAGCTCTTATTAAGGTTAGGAACAATGGCAGGAATGGCCGAATGGTTTACCTTCTTTTAACTCCAAATCGTGTGTATTTGTACACTCCCCATGAACTATTAATTTGTTATTCAAGATGTTAACTAGTTTCATTTTCACACTTGGCATGAATAGAGAAACATCAGGTCGTGTGAGTTACCAACATATTTGATTCAGAAAATATAAGAAAGAGAACTAACCCTTCCAAGAAAGATGATAACATGACCTACTTTTCATCATAGAAAACACCATCACCACAAACTTGGCGTGGAAGATTGATTATATTCATGTGGAAGCTTCGAGCAGATAGAGACTGCAGATGTGGAAGCTTCGAGCAGATAGACTCTGTAGAATGTTGCAGTCTCCTGCACCTCTTTTGCCTGATATCATAATTCACATGTATTCTGATCTAGGTTTTCCAAAAGTAGCTTACGATAAAAGGAAGTCATAGAACTACACGATGCAATAACACTGAAATGTTTTGAACCATCTGATGTATAACTCCCTTCTACTAGCCAATTTTTCACAATTTGTTCTCCCCCCACCCTACCTCCCTGTTTTAGAGAGCCAGGTGGGGGGCTACAACCAAGAGGGAACGGAAGGGAATATGGAATGGACAAAGCCACATGTACAAATAATGTCAAATACAATGAATCCTAAGTGATGTTGAATAAAAATATTGAGTGCAATTTCTCTCATCGATAAAGTAACTTTCAGTCCAGAGATTCACGACAATATCCTCAATAAAGAGAAGGACGAGGCGCCAATCCTACAATTAACATGATGAACAAATTAGTCTTCATAAGATATTCTTGAAAAACACATCAAAATAACTTATCAGATTAACACAAGCAGTATCAATGGTGGCAACTAGGGACTTAAATGATGCACATCAGTATTTTTAATTCTCAAAAAGAAGTGTTCAAATGAAGAAAGTTCCTCTAAGATCCATGTCATTGATATATTTCTCTCTTTTATTACTTCAAAGAATAGAAAAGAAACTAACGACATAAGTTAATACCTTTTGACACAAAGGATACATAAAATAGTATCCTCAAAAGCTGTCACGCCCCGAGCTACCCCCGAGACGCAGACACGGGACCTAGGACAACAAGTGATCCCAAGCTAACCCTGTTGGCATGATCATGAACATACTAAAGATAATTAACTGATGTGGAAGATAAATCATTTTTAAAATGAAAAGATGGGGAATACCCATATGCTAAAACTGAAATACATGAAATACTGCTGAGGTTAATACAAAGAAAATATTAACTCAATACTAAGCTAAAACTAACTATGTCTGAAATAAGCCTCTAACTTACTAGAAATGCTGGCACAAGCCCCAGCTAATTCTAGCAAAAATTGAAAATAAATGACTAATGAATGAAATGAACTCATGAATATTGTCCTCAGAGAATGAGAACTCACCACTGATTATGATGAACTGGAGATCGGGAATCGATCTAAGCGTGATCTGGATGCTGAGAACCTGAACCTACATCATGAGAAGATGTAGCACACGCATGCGTCATTACTTGAAGGTGCTGAGCATGTAGGATAGATTAAAGATGAAATAAAACATAACTGAACAAGCACAAAAACAAGTATAATAATCGGAACATAATATATACTAAATTCTGAGCTAACTGGATGGAATGACCAAATTGATAACATGCTGAGATTGAATACTAACTGATCTGTAAATATGGTCAATGCAAGAGAGACTGATCGAACTGTGGGAGCTACTAATAATCGATAATAAAACCACATGAGCTAAATGTGGAGTCCGATGTATACGCCCCATCGAGGGGACCCAATATAAACTCCAGCTTGCTGGCATGATCACTAAACTGATGCCCACATAGGGGACTTACAACCTAGTTGGCTAGTAGTTCTGGGACTAATTGGGTATGTTGAACCCTAGTCTAACTTGGTATTATGCTACTCCCACTGAATAAAGTGATTAAGACATTATGACTAAATTTCTGTAAATACTGAATAGCCCAAAACTAAACATGCAGACTGAGAATGCAACAATAAATGTGATAATAATGCATTAATAATTGAGGCATGTATATTTGAAGTAACTGAAATATCTGACCTAGCATGTATAATTCAAGAACTAAGGAAATACATAGCTAGGGTTCTGAAATTCTTGCGATAAACTGAATAATAGGCACCTCAAAATCCACCTCACAGTCAAGAATCACAAAATCAGCCAGAAATATGAATGACTCCACCTTCACTAACACATCGTGGAGTATCCCAATAGGCCTTTTCACTGTTCGATCGACCATCAGTAGCCGCATTACAGTGGGCTCTGGATCACCCAAACCCAACTTTTTGTAGATGGATAGAGGCATGAGATTTATGCTTGCCCCAATATCACATAATGCTTTAGCGAACTGTAATAGCCCGATTGTACATGGAATAGTGAAAGCACCCGATCTTCTTTCTTTTGCACTAGAGACCTTATAGCAATAGCACTACAGTGTTGCATCCTATCATCATCCTCAAAACTAACCGATCTCTTCTTAGTGTCCATATCTTTCATGAATTTGGCGTAACCGAGCATTTGTTAAAGAGATTCTATCAAAGGAACATTTATGGAAAGCTGTTTCAACATATTAATAAAACGCCGGTATTTACCATCCTCGGTCTTTTTCACCAACCTTTGCGGGAATGGTGGTGGTGGTCTTGGAATGGTAGTCACATTTTTGGGCTTCTCTGCTTCTTTTACCGCTTCATCTACCAACTCACCACTAGCTTCTACTATCTCATCTTCTCTTCTCATCTTATTTTCTACGCCAGACGACATAGGTGGATCTATGGTTTGCTTACCACCTCGAGTAGTGACTGCCATACAATGTCCATCATTCTTCGGATTTTGAACAGTGTTGCTAGGAAGAGTACCCGGTTGACGAGGGTTCACAGTAGACGACAATTGGGCCATTTGCATCTCAAGATACTTGATTGAGACTGCATATGCATCCACTTTTTGCCCAATGTTATACAAATCACCTCTCAATTCCTTGGCGTGGTCATCACTTGCGTCAAACCTCCTCCTCATCTTTTGCAACATGTCTTCAACTCGCGCCATACTACCTCCACCATCCCTAGGAACAACTTTCGATTTTAAGGTGGAACATAGGGCCCACTTTGATTCATTCAGTTTCCATAGTTACTCCGATTGAAGTTGTTGTCGCGGTTGTAGTTTCCTTCACGAACATAGTGACCCTATCGGTTGTAATTCCCATAGTTCCGACCTTGATTTCCTTGACCTTGGCGCCAATTCTACTGATTGGAGCCTTGGGCATTCGGTCGGAAACCCCCCGTCTGCTCATTCACTGCATAAAAATCCTCCTCATAGTAAAACTCATCTATCGGCGGTGGTGGCTTAGTCAAATAATTCACCGCATTCATTTTCTCTGCACCCCCAGTGACATGTTTCAACACTAACCCAAGCTCAGTTCTCATTTAAGCCATCTCTTCACGAATCTCATCTGCGGCTGGGTTGTGTGTAGATTGCACTGTAAAAGTGTTTCTCCAGTATCGACTTCCTAGTGCTCCAAGCTTTATTATTTTGGGAGATTTTCTCTAAGTTCTCAGCGATCTCTGCATAAGTACACTCCCCATAGGAACCACCCGCAATAGTATCAAGCACCGCCTTATTATTATCATCTTGTCCCCGATAGAAGTACTCTTTCAGCGACCCATCATCAATGCGGTGGTTTGGGACACTTCTCAAGAATGAGGTGAACCTATCCCAAGAATTGCTTACTGATTCCCCTGGTAATGCTACAAGGTTGTTCACCCTATCTTTGTGGTTGAGCTTTTTAGAAACCGGGTAATACCTTGCTAGGAAGACATCCCTCAACTGCTCCCAAGTATATATTGAATTGTAGGGCAACTCAGTAAACCAGATTGAGGCCTCTCCCGTTAGTGAGAGGGAACACTCTTAACCCAATGATGTCCATGTCCAAGTCAGGCCTCCCTACACAACTCTTACACACCGACCTCAGTTTGGTGATGTGAGCATGTGGATCCTCAGATGGTAGCCCCGAGAATAGACCTCTAGCGGTGAGCATCTGCATCAAGCTACTAGTTACCACGAAAGTATGACCATGTGGTTGAGGAGGTAGGACAAGTGGCCCATCAGAGTTAGTGATGTTAACATTTCCCCTATAGTACTCCTGAGGGTGTGGGGCAGGAGGATGCCTCGTCGGATTACCTTCACCAGGGTTATCAACCATCACTTGATTATGAGCATCAACCGGCGGGGGAGGTTGAGGATTGATCTCATCCTCGATATAAGCAAGATTATTTTGAATGTTCATTCTACGAAGTGTACGGTTTAGTTCTGGATCAAGTGAAAGTATTGGATCTCCTCTACTCCGTGTACTTGGCATATACTAAAGCTAGACCTGCAGAGACAAAAACAAAAGAAAAAGTAAAATCAGGAAATGATTGACTAAAATTTGGTAATGTGCTTAAAGTTAATCTAAAATCCACTTTTCCCGGCAGCGGCGCCAAAATTTGATACACTCAAACTATACTTCCCTAAGAAGTATAAACGGTCGTATCCAGTAAAGAACCCGAATGTTAGGTTGGGGTCGATCCCACGAGGAAAATGATTTAGACTTAACTTTAATCTACAATTACTTTTATTTAGTCAAGTCCTTTCCGAAATAAAACAATTAAAAGGGGGTTTTGTGTAACCAAAGTACTTAATTAAGTCAAAGTAAACAAGTAGCAAGTTCAAATATTTGATGTTTATCAAGTGATGAGAGAAACTAGGGTGTAAGTGTTCCCCATAGGTTCATAACACAGTAACCTTAGCTATAACAACTCTTTCCTAGTATCTTGCATGCAAAGTGGTAAGTTATGTATCCCTAATTCCTTGGTCCGGCAACTAGGGAATTTCACCCTGCACCTTGGTCCGCCTACGTGTGTATATTTTACTAAACCTTACCTTTTACCTCATATTAAGCATCATATTCAATGTATGGCTAAGTTACTACTTCGCACCAATTGAAACTAGCCTGTTAGATAGTGTATACTAAATCTACGTTGATAATTCTTTTCTTATTATCTACCACCTTGGTCCGTCAAGTAGCAACAAGGCGATTTCTAGCGTTGGCCACCGTTAAAAAGACTTCTAAATGAAAGAATTATCAATACATGCAAGACAATATTTTAGAATTGTTATTTTAGGTAGTTCTACTTTGTTAATTACCCATGGTTCCCACAACCCTAGTTTTGGATTTAGTTACCCATGTTAAGTATTACACAATTCATATTTATTAAACAAGAAATCATATACTTACTTTAACAAGTTGAAGAAAACCCAGAAAATCACTTGAATTAATCAAAATATTGTGAAAATTGATTTCGGAAAAGTGAAGTATTTTCCAAAACCCAAAGTTCAACAACCAACAATACAAATCTGAAAATTAACAAAGAGTCTAACCCCAAAAATGAGGTTCTTAGTCCTATTTATAATAAAAGAGTCCTAAAAATAAAGGGAAACCTAAATAAGGAAAACTTCTGTCCAAAACGCGTCTCGACTCGACGACCTTACCGACGGACCGTCGATGCCTCCGTCGGTCCATACTTCAACTCTTTTTCAGCTGCTATCTTCTCCATCATTATGTTACCATCGACAGACCCAAACGACGGTCCGTCCATGGCCTTCGTTGCTCCATACTTAGAATCTTTTCAAAATCAGGTACTGGGGCTACATTCTGTTAACACCAACGGTCTGCCAGGACGGTCCGTCGATGAGACAATGGACCGTCATCCCTTACGTAGCCCCACACTTAGTCAGAATTCCCCGATCTTTCCTTAGCAGCATAAATTTTCAAACGACGATTGCAACCTACGGATCGTCGATGGCTCCATAGGTCATCACTTCTGCAAAATTCAGCACAGACTTCAGCGTTTTCGTTCTGGACATTTTTCCTACAAACATAGAGAAAAATACATTAAAACTACTACAAAAAGGCCTTAGACACACAAACTTAAGGAAAAAGCATTGGAAGTACCGTAAAACCATGGTACATCAAATACCTTTTCCCTTCTTAGACTGATTTACAAATGCTTTACATATACTTAATAATTTAAATTGATCCACATATTCAGGAGATTTATAGTACAACTATTCCAACATCATTTAATATTGTCTAGCAAAAAGAGAGAGTTGGAATGGGACTTACAAATTTAACTCTCACAACAGTTGAATGATGTTCCAATCAAATTAGTGTTTTCATTATCATAGGATTTCTTTACATTCTATACACTGAGTAGCAGTGACTTACATGAAAGTTGTACAATCTGTTCCGATTTGCAATTTTTCATGTGTGGGGGGAAGAGAGAAAGAGAGTTTCATCCACCAAAGGCTAGACATACATTAGTACATGCACTTATTTGTTGAATATGTTTAGATGCAATGTGCTCCAAATCCAGATTATCCTTCAATATAATGATCGGGAAATGGATATCTTCGGCGCCAATTATTGTTTGGTAGGTAGAAAGTAAAAATAAGTTACGTATACTCACATGCGTGCTTTTTGACACTAGGATACCGATGATCTTAGTTGTTTTGCAAAACACTCAACGTTGATTTCATGTCGATACTATCCATGCCATACCTTTGAGGAATCCCTACTCAATGAACCTAACTTAGCAATCTGCTCATGCAGAGCATCCAAGTTGACAACAGAAACAATAGTTGGTCTCCCATAAGCACACTAACAAATGAAAAGACACTGCAGTCATTAATAATATGGAATTACACTCTTAAGTAAACCATCAAATGAAGTTCCAAAATAGATATTTCCTGAAATATAATTTTCCACTCACTTGAAACATAATTATGTCGGCCTCAACTCCTCGACAATGAGAGAAAATGTTGAAGGCAACAATGCATCTCCAAGCATAATTGCACCTACGGAATAAAGAAAAATATCTCAAAATCATTTTTTGGTGCAAATTCTTAAATTTTGTCCCAGAATTAAGGAACTTTGAGTTTTATTGGTGTAAATTCTGAAATTGTAAGTCAAAAATGTCAGGCATGACAATTCTATTACAAGATCAGATGGAATTTAAAAGAGATTATGCGGCCCAAGGAGCTTGGAAGGAGACTTCTTAATCTATAATGCTTTCTTATTAATAAGAATCTTGAAAAATTGGGTGAAAGAAATGAAGTTAATTCACAAAAACATGCACTATAAAAACATTCAGCTCTTATTAAGGTTAGGAACAATGGCAGGAATGGCCATTTGGTTTACCTTCTTTTAACTCCAAATCGTGTGTATTTGTACACTCCCCATGAGCTATTAATTTGTTATTCAATATGTTAAACAGTTTCATTTTCACACTTGGCCTAAATAGAGAAACATCAGGTCGTGTGAGTTACCAACATATTTGATTCAAAAAATATAAGAAAGAGAACTAACCCTTCCAAGAAAGATGATAACATGACCTACTTTTCATCATAGAATACACCATCAACACAACTTGGGGTGGAAGATTGATTAAAATGATGTGGAAGCTTCGAGCAGATAGAGACTGCAGATGTGGAAGCTTCGAGCAGATAGACTCTGAAGAATGCTGCAGTCTCCTACACCTCTTTTGCTAGATATCATAATTCGCATGTATTCTGATCTAGGTTTTCCAAAAGTAACTTACGATAAAAGGAAGTCATAGAACTACACGATGCAATAACACTGAAATGTTTTGAACCATCTGATGTATAACTCTCTTCCACTAGCCAAATTTCCACAATTTGTTCTCCCCCCAGCCTACCTCCCTCTTTTAGAGAGCCAGGTGGGGGGATACAACCAAGAGGGAACGGAAGGGAATGTGGAATGGAAAAAGCCACATATACAAATATTGTCAAATACAATGAATCCTAAGTGATATTGAATAAAAATATTGAGTGCAATTTCTCTCATCGATAAAGTAACTTTCAGTCCAGAGATTCACGAAAATATCCTCAATAAAGAGAAGGACGAGGCGCCAATCCTACAATTAACATGATGAACAAACTAGTCTTCATAAGATATTCTTGAAAAACACATCAAAATAACTTATCAGATTAACACAAGCAGTATCAATGGTGGCAACTAGGAACTTAAACGATGCACATCAGTATTTTTAATTCTCAAAAGAAGTGTTCAAATGAAGAAAGTTCCTCTAAGATCCATGTCATTGATATATTTCTCTCTTTTATTACTTCAAAGAATTGAAAAGAAACTAACGACATAAGTTAATACCTTTTGAAACAAAGGATACATAAAATAGTATCCTCGAAAGTTGTCACGCTCCGAGCTACCCCGAGACGCAGACACGGGACTTAGGACAACAAGTGATCCCAAGCTAAACCTGTTGGCATGATCATGAACATACTAAAGATAATTAACTGATGCGGAAGCTAAATCATATTTAAAATAAAAAGATGGGGAATACCCATATGCTAAACCTGAAATACATGAAATACTGATGAGTTTAATACAAAGAAAATATTAACTCAATACTAAGCTGAAACTAACTATGTCTGAAATAAGCCTCTAACTTACTAGAAATGCTGGCACAAGCCCCAGCTAATTATAGCAAAAATTGAAAATAAATGACTAATGAATGAAATGAACTCATGAATATTGTCCTCATAGAATGAGGACTCACCACTGATTATGATGAACTGGAGTTCGGGAATCGATCTAAGCATGATCTGGATGCTGAAAACCTGAACCTACATCACGAGAAGATGTAGCACACGCATGCGTCAGTACTTGAAGGTACTGAGCATGTAGGATAGATTAAAGCTGAAATAAAACATAACTGAACAAGCACAAACGCAAGTATAATAATCGGAACATGATATATACTAAATTCTGAGCTAACTAGATGCAATGACCAAATTGATAACATGCTGAGATTGAATACTAACTGATCTGTAAATATGGTCAATGCAAGAGAGTCTGATCGAACTGTGGGAGCTACTAATAATCGATAATAAAATGACATGAGCTAAATGTGGAGTCCGATGTATACGCCCCATCGAGGGGACCCAATATAAACTCCAGCTTGCTGGCATGATCACTAAACTGATGCCCACATAGGGGACTTACAACCTAGTTGGCTAGTAGTTCTGGGACTAATTGGGTATGTTGAACCCTAGTCTAACTTGGTATTATTCTACTCCCACTGAATAAAGTGATTAAGACATTATGACTAAATTTCTGTAAATACTGAATAACCCAAAACTAAACATGCAGACTGAGAATGCAACAATTAATGTGATAATGATGCATTAATAATTGAGGCATGTATATTTGAAGTAACTGAAATATCTGACCTAGCATGTATAATTCAAGAACTAAGGGAATACATAGCTAGGGTTCTGAAATTCTTGCGATAAACTAAATAATTACTTTAAAATCTGATTTGGAACATATATTTAACTAATTTATGATGATCTGTTGTAATTCTAGAAACCCTAGGTTTAATTATGATAAGATAATCAAGAACTGACTGAAAACTAGGGATCTAATGGGTGAGAGGAACCCACTAGTGAAATCCCACATACCTGGTGATGAAATCCACAGAGAAATATTTAGATTTCAGGGCTGGAACTGAGGGAATTTTGTTGCGTTCTTGAACTAGGGCTCTTGACCTTTTTCTCCTTTCTTGCTTCTAATTTTCTAAGTTTTGATTTAATTATTTGACTTAGGTAAGTTTTAGTTATGTTTCTAGGCTTAAACTGACTAAAATTTGATGATTTAGGGTCAAAGTGACGTACCGTAGGGTTTAAACGAAGTAGAAAAAGACCAAAAGACCCCCGAGTTAATTGATGTCGGATCAAATGATGATCTGGACTGACGGTCCGTCGTTCAATCAACGGTCCGTCGTTTGGGTCCATAGTTGGGTCTGTTCGACAGGCCTTTACCAAAACGGGCATAAATTTTTACTCCAAGGTCTGATTTTAGTAAACTTGGTGTCTATGGAAAGATAATTCAATTATATATAATTTCATAGGCCATGAGACACCTAATTCATTTGGTGATAAGAGTTATGATTATTTGAATTTGACCCAACAACATTTTCCCCTTAACTGTGTGCTAATTTTCACCCACGGTCATACCTACGGTCTGAGGTCCATCTACAAACCGTACTGGTCAATTGTGGTTCATGTCAGAGTCTGGGTAAGTGGGGTGTTGATCGACACAGACTACAAATAGTAGTATGACATACAGACCGTAGGTCTATCCGTGGATCGCCACTTAGTCAATTTTTCTGGGCTGCATCATGGGAGAGTTTTAGTAACAAACGACGGATGTGAAGTACGGGCCGTAGATCAGACTACGGTCCATCGATAGCGATAGTTGATTGCACCTGTAGATTTTTGAAAAGCTGATTTTTGGTCTAATTTGGATACGGGGTGTTACATTATCTCCCCGATGGGAACATTCGTCCTCGAATGAAGACTAAACTAGCTGAAATAGAGGGAGAGAGCTGCAATCACTACTACTAAATACTGAGGACTGAGTTTCTAACTTATTAAGTTCCAAAGACATGCAAATACACTGAAAATGCAAGTACTAACTGAGGGAACATGATTCTAAGGATGAATTCATGCATGAATGACTGAAAAACTGAAGAGAAACTATTACCTCAAGCTGGAGTGGAATCGGAAGGAAAGAGGTGAGGATACTTGGCTTTCATGGCTGCATCTGCTTCTCAAGTAGCTCCCTCTACGGACTGACTCCTCTACAAAACCTTGACTGAAGCGACTTCTTTGTTCCTCAACCTTCTAACCTTACGGTCAAGAATCTCAACTGGTACATCCTCATAAGAAAGAGTATCATTCACCGCCACACTCTCTAATGACACTATAGAGGCTGGATCACCCACACACTTCTTCAAGAGTGAGATGTGGAAGACCGGATGCATTGCTGCTAATTCTGCTGGAAACTCTAACTCATATGTCACCTTGCCAACCCTTTTCAAGATCTTGTAAGGGCCTACATATCTAGGACTGAGTTTCCCTTTCTTGCCAAATCTCATCACTCCTTTCATAGGTGACACTTTAAGGAAAACCCAATTATCATCTTGGAACTCTAGTTCCCTTCTCCTTACATATGTGTAAGATTTCTGATGACTCTTGGTTGTCTTAAGTCTATCTCTAATGAGTTGCACTTTCTCCATAGCATAAAGGACTGAATCTGGTCATTTAAAGCTGTTTCACCTACTTCAAACCAACCAACATGAGATCGATATCTACGCCCATATAGTGCCTCATAAGGGGTCATCTGAATGTTGTAATGGTAGCTATTGTTACAGGCGAACTCAATAAGAGGAAGGTGATCATCCCAACTACCTTTGAACTCGATCACACAAGCTCTCAACATATCCTCTAGGGTTTTAATGGTACGCTCTGCCTGTTCATTCGTCTGTGGATGAAATGCAATGCTAAGGTTAATCTGAGTACCAAGACCCTTCTGAAGTGACTTCCAGAAATGAGAGGTAAACTGAGGACCTCTATATGAGATGATAGACAAAGGAACCCCATGCAAACTCACAATTTCGTTGATGTAAAGCTTGGCATAGTCCTCTGCCAAATCTGTAGTCTTGACCGCTTAAAAGCGAGAAAACTTAGTCACCCTATCAACTATCATCCAAATAGAGTCATGCTATCTGCGAGTACGAGGTAAACCTGTGATGAAACCCATATTGATCACATCCCACTTCCAAGTAAGAATATCGATATCTAGAGTCATACCTCTTGGTTTCTGATGTTCTACCTTGACTTGCTGGCGATTGGGGCACTTACTCACAAAATCTGCTATATCCCTCTTCATGTCATTCCATCAATAGACTTCCCGTAGATTGCGGTATAACTTAGTCTCACCTGGATGAATAGAATACCTGGAGTTATGTGCTTCTGCAAGAATATGGTGTCTCAACTCGCCCACATCAGGAACACACAATCTACCCTGGCAGTGAAGTACACCATTTCCCCCTTGGGAGAAAACCTCCACTCTCTGATTGTGGACTGCACCCTTCAGTTCAAGCAAGATTGGATCACTGTATTTCTTTTCCTTAACCTTCACTACCAAAGAAGATTCTTTCCCATTCTGAACTATTACACCACTGTCTGATATGCTCATAAGGCGAACTCCTAAGCGAGAAAGCCTGTGAACATCCTTCACTAGCTCCTTCCTTTATTCCTCAACATGGGATACACTACCCATAGATTCTTCTAAGAGAATCTGCTACTACATTCGCCTTACCAGGATGATAATGCACACTCATATCATAATCCTTAAGGAACTCAAATTATCTCCTCTGGCGAAGATTCAACTCTTTTTGGGTGAACACATACTGAAGGCTCTTATGATCAGTAAACACATCTACATGAACACCATACAAGTAGTGTCTCCATATCTTGAGTGCAAATACTACAGCTGCAAGCTTAAGGTCATGAGTTGGATAGTTTTTCTCATGAACCTTAAGTTGTCTAGAGGCATAAGCTATAACCTTATCTCGCTACATCAACACACAACCTAGACCAACTCTGGATGCATTACAATAGATCACATAACCATCTAAACCCTCTGGTAGAGTCAAGACAGGAGCTGTAGTCAATCTAGTTTTCAATTCTGCAAAGCTTTTCTCACAATCATTTGACGATTGAAACTTGACCATCTTCTGAGTTAACCTAGTCAATGGTGAGGCTATGGATGAGAATCCTTCCACGAACCTTCTATAATAACCCGCTAGACCTAAGAAACTTCTGATATTTGTAGCAGAGGTAGGTCTGGGCCATTGTTTCACTGCTTCTATCTTCTGTGAGTCCACTCGTATCCCCTTGCTAGATATAATATGACCAAGGAAAGAAACATATTGCAACTAAAACTCACATTTGCTAAACTTAGTGAATAACTGGCGCTCTTTGAGAGTCTGCACAACAACTCTAAAATGGATTGCATGTTCTTCCTTATTCCTAGAGTAAATGAGGATATCATCAATAAAGATGATAACGAACAAGTCCAAGTACTGTTTGAACACTCTGTTCATCAAATCAATGAAAGCTGCAGGAGCATTGGTTAGTCCAAATGACATAACTACAAATTCATAATGACCATACCGAGTTCTGAAGGCTTTCTTCAGAATATTACTATATCTGACTCTAAGCTGATGATAACCCGATCTAAGGTCTATCTTTGAGAAATGGATAGCACCTTGAAGTTGGTCAAACAAGTCATCAATCCTGGGGATAGGGGGATGGGATACTTATTCTTGATTGTGACCTTGTTCAACTGTCTATGGTCAATGCACATTCTAAGAGAACCATCTTTTATCT
Source organism: Solanum sitiens (assembly GCA_016801875.1). Classification (NCBI taxonomy): domain Eukaryota; kingdom Viridiplantae; phylum Streptophyta; class Magnoliopsida; order Solanales; family Solanaceae; genus Solanum; species Solanum sitiens. The sequence goes on along the minus strand of JABWTJ010000089.1, from coordinate 117,423 downwards.
TTACAAACAACACCGGTGCACCCCATGGTGAAATACTAGGTCTAGTAAAGCCTTTATCTAGACGGTCTTTCAACTGCTCTTTCAATTCCTTAAGCTCTGCTGGAGCCATTCTGTAAGGAGGAATAGAAATAGGTTGGGTATTTGGAAAGAGATCAATTCCAAAGTTGATTTCCCTTTTAGGAGGGACTCCAGGAAGATCTTCTGGAAACACTTCTGAAACTCACAGACTACTAGAACTTACTCAAGAGTTGGGGTTTCAGAGCTGGAATCTTTAATCCGAACTAGATTATAGAGATAACCCTTAGAGTTCTTCTTTCTAGCCTTAAGGTAAGAAATGAATCGACCCATAGGCGCTAAGCTACTACCCTTCCACTCTAAGATTGGTTCGTGTGGAGACTGAAAACGAACAATCCTAATTCCACAATCGACTGAGGCATAACAGGAATGTAACCAATCCATGCCTAGAATAACATCAAAGTCTACCATTTCTAACTCTACAAGATCTACTAAGGTGTTTTTTTGAGAGACTCTGACAAGGCAATTTCTGTATACCCGTCTAGCTATAACTGGGTCACCAACTGGAGTAGAGACTGAGAAAGGTTCTGAGAGTGTTTCTGGACTAACACTAAATTGGATTGATATGTAAGGATTTAGAAAGGAAAGAGTAGCCCCTGGATCTAACAATGCATAAACATCAAGGTCAAAGACTCGTAACGTACGAGTAACTACATTAGGAGAAACTTTCTGATCTTGGCGAGCCTGAAGAGCATGCAACATGTTCTGACGCTAACATACACCTGTACAAGATGAGTAACCCTACTGAGTTGGGCGACTTGCTGGTGCTGCTGAAGTTGTAGACTGAACTCTATGATTACCACATCTTTGACCCTGTCTATAAGGATAATCCCTCAACCTGTGACCAAACTGACCGCACCCAAAGCATCATTCCTTTCCTGCAATACACTCACCCGAATGGTTCTTACCACACTTAGGGCAAGTGGGGTAAGTCTTGGTGCCTGAAACACTTCCCTGAGACTTAGAGCCTGGTGCTCTAACATTCTGGTCATACCTGTTCTTGGAGGATGGAACACTAGTTGACGAATGGGCTGTAGATGAAAACCTTTGCTGACTCTGCGAGCAATTTCCACCACCTGATTTCAACTGAGAATAGTCATAGTTCCCAGTCCTAGCCTTCTTATTCTCCTTAGCCTGTTCCCTAAGCTTATCACCCTCAACCTGCTGAGCATGAGTCATAAGCCTAGAGATGTTCATATCTCCCAGTAACATAGGATTTCTGCACTCAGTTTTCACCAAACCTGACACTCCATACAAGAACTTATTCATCTGAGTCATGGAGTCAGCAACCATGTGAGGAGCTTACCTGGAGAGTTGGTTAAACTTGAGCCCATACTCTTTGTCCGTCATGTTTCCCTACCTTAAGTTCATGAATTCCTGAGCCTTTGCTTCTCTCAACTCTATTGGGAAAAACCTGTCAAGAAAGGTCTCACTAAAGAAATCCCAAGTAATAGGAGCTACATCAGTACCCCTATTATCCTTCCACTGAGTGTACCAGATATGAGCAACATCTTTCAGCTGGTATGATGCCAACTCAACCTGATCATTCCCAGTCACATGCATCACCTCAAATATCTTCTTGATCTCATCAAAGAAATTCTGAGGATCCTCACTGGTTTGCGATCCTAAGAACTCACGTGGATTCATCCTAACAAAGCCACGGTCGCTAGCTGCTGTTGATCCACCATTTCCATTCACATGAGCTTGAACCTGCTGATTGTTCTCATTGGCGACACTCTGATCCAACATCTGAATGGCATTCCTAAATTCAACATTGGAGACTTCCTGATCTGGGACTAGAGGAGCTGCGTTTACATTCCTGGCTTTCACATTCCTAACGTTAGCTCTACGAGGATACATGATCTGAAACGTAGAACATCAAGTTAGAGTGGAATAAGATCATAACTTACGCACAATAAGAGTAACAAGAAAGTGATGTTTTTCCTAGAACACTTCATAGCCTCCCTCTCATTAGAGGTTGTGCACTTCACACCCATGAAAAGGACTCTACTTAGTGTGGTTTTTCATACATCTTAGGACACTTAAACCTATTGCTCTTATACCAAGTTTGTCACGCCCCGAGCTACCCCAGAGATACGGACACGGGACCTAGGACCACAAGTGATCCCAAGCTAATCGTGTTGGCATGATCATGAGCATACTAAAGATAATAAACTGATAAGGAAGCTAAATCATATTTAAAATGAAAAGATAGGGAATACCCATATGCTAAAACTTAAATACGTGAAATACCGATGAGTTTAATACAAAGAAAATATTAACTCAATACTAATCGAAAATTAACTATGTCTAAAATAAGCCTCTAACTGACTAGAATTGCTGGGACAAGCCCCAGCTAGGTCTAGCAAAAAACTGAAACTAAATGACTAAAAGACTGAAATGAACACATGACTATTGTCCTCAGAGAATGAGGACTCACCACTGATTCTGCTGAACTGGATATCGGGAATCGATCTAAGCGTGATCTGGATGCTGAGAACCTGAACCTACATCACGAAAAGATGTAGCGCATGTATGCGTCAATAATTGAAGGTACTGAGCATGTAGGATAGAGTAAAGCTGAAATAAAACATAACTGAACAAGCACAAAAGCAAGTATAATAATCGGAACATGATATATACTATATTTTCAGCTAACTGGATACAATGACCAAGTTTATAACATGCTTAGACTGAATACTAATTGATCTGTAAATATGGTAAATGCAAGAGAGCCTGACCAAACTGTGAGAGCTACTAATAACCGATAATAAAATTACATGAGCTAAATATAGAGTCCGATGTATACGCCCCATCGTGAGGACCCAATATAAACGCCAGCATGCTGGCATTATCACTAAACTGATGCCCACATAGGGGACCTACAACCTAGTTGGCTAGTAGCTCTGGGACTAATTGGGTATGTTGAACCCTAGTCCAACTCGGTATTATGCTACTCCCAATGAATAAAGTGATTAAGACATTATGAATGAATTCCTGTAAATACTAGATAGCTCAAAACTAAACATGTAAACTGAAAATGCAACAATTAATCTGATAATGATGCATTAATAATTGAGGCATGAATATTTCAAGTAACTGAAATATCTTACCTAGCATGTGTAATTCAAAAACTAAGGAAAAACATAGCTAGGGGTCTGAAATTCATGTGATAAACTGAATAATAGCTTTACAATCAGAGTTGGAACACATGTTTAACTAATTTATGATGATCTGTTGTAATTCTAGAAACCCTAGGTTTAATCATGTTAAGAGAATCAAGAACTGACTGAAAATTAGGGATCTAATGGGTGAAAGGAACCCACTAGTGAAATCTCACATACCTGGTGATGAAATCCATGAAGATATATTTAGATTTCAGGGTTGGAACTGAGGGAATTTTATTGCGTTCTTGAACTAGGGTTCTTGACCTTTTTCTCCTTTCTTGCTTCTAATTTTCTAAGTTTTGATCTAATGATTTGACTTAGGTAAGTTTTAGTTATATTTTTAGGCTTAAACTGACTAAAATCTGATGATTTAGGGTCAAAACGACGTATCTTAGGGTTTAAACGAAGTAGGAAAAGACCAAAAGACCCTTGTGTTAATTGTTGTCGGACCAAACGACGACCTGGACTGACGGGCCATCGTGCAATCGACGGTCCGTCGTTTGGGTCCGTAGGTTGGGTCTGTTCAACAAGCCTTTTCTTAAACGGGCATAACTTTTTACTTCGAGGTCTGATTTTAGCAAACTCTGTGGATATGGAAAGCTAATTCAATTATCTATCATTTCATAGGTCATGTGACATTCATTTTGTGCTAAGAGATATGATCATTTGAAGTTGACCCAACAATATTTTCCCCCTAACTGTCTGCTAATTTTCACCCACGGTCATACCTACGGTTCGTAGGTCCATCTACGGACCGTAGTGGTCAATCATGGTTCATGTCAGAAGCTGGGTAAGTGGGGTGTTGTTCGATGGACACAGATTACAAATCATAGTCTGACTTACGGATCGTAGGTCTGTCCGTGGATCGACACTTAGTCAATTTTTCTGGGCTGCGTCATGGGAGAGTTTCAGTAACAAACGATGGATGTGCAGTACGGGCCGTAGCTCAGACTACGGTTCATCGATTGTGATCGTCGATTGCACCTGCAGATTTTTGAAAAGTTGATTTTGGTCTGTTTTGGATACAAGGTGTTACAAAAGCTCTTGAGTCTCTAGAATAATACCAAACATCAACAGTGTTAGCATATTTAATAGGTCAAAGCTGTGTTTCCAACCTCCACAGCTAAAGAGTGAAGCTCAACCTAAATTTTTTGGTAGGGCATATTCTGAATAACATAAATTTTTTTGGTGAATTAGATGGTCCAGATTTACCTACAAGTTTGAAACTCCGAAGAATATTAGCCACTGCTCTACGAGAACCCCACTCAATAAATTGATATACAGTTGGATGTGCCCATCTCCTGAAGATAGAAATGCTTCGAGAAGTTTGAGTGGGGCTTCAAGAACAACTCCACAACTTTCCACTCAATACCTTTGAAAGGGTAAATTAGTGGTACCAGCATCGAGTCTGTTATAAAACTTCTCAACACAACCTGGTGAAATCATTCAAGAGAACCCCGGACAGAAATTCGAGTCTGTTCTAAAACAACTCTTCAACAACCCTTATGAAATAATTAAAGAAAACCCCTTACAGAAATTCGAGTCTGTTTTAAAACAACTCTTTAACAACACTGGTGAAATCATTCGAAAAACCCTGAGAAAAATTCAAGTATGTTTTATAAGAACTAGTCAACAACACTTGTGAAATCATCCAAGAAAACCCCATTGACAGAAAAAGCCTCGGGCATTCATCTCCTGTCCCCTTAAAAAGGTAAAAATAAATTCTTAATTTTTAACAAAGAAAATAATGATTTCTTGAATTTCTTGCAAAAACTATGATTTCTTTGATTTCCTTAAATTATGCTACTCACCCAAAATTAGTAGGTCTGCTTTATTGATCCTCATTCTTTGAATCTTTTCCACTTTATCCATATCCGGGTTATTGTTCCAACACAAATGAAAATGAAGACAAAGGAATAAAGAAAAATATGTCAAAATCATTTTTGGTGCAAATTCTGAAATTTAGTCCAAGAACTAAGAAACTTTTGAGTTTTTGTTGGTGCATATTCTGAAATTTTAAATCAAAATGTCAGGCATACAAATTCTATTACAAGATTAGAAAATAAGCAAGATGGAATTTGAAAGAGATTATGCGACCTAGGAACTTAGAAAGAGACATGGTAATCTATAATGCTTTCATGATTAATAAAAATGCAGTCTAAAAATCTTGAAAAAGTGGGTGATAGAAATGAAGCTAATTAACTGAAACATGCACTACAAAAATTGAACTCTTATTCAGGTCATGAACAAATGGTGGGAATGGTTTACCTTCTTTTGAATCCCCGTCGTGTGTGCCTGTACTCTCCCCTTTGAGCTTGTAATTTTTTATTCCAGATGTTAGCTAGTTTCATTTTCACACATGGCTTGAATAAAGAAACATCAGGTTGTGTGAGTTACTAACTTATTTGATGGAGAGAATATCAGAAAGAGACCTTACCCTGGCATGAGTGGCACATCATGAACAACCACAATAATTGTTATTTACTACTGCCTTTCTGGAAGACTCATTTGTGGAAGAGAACTTCTCCATGCTTTGGTAAAATGGATGAGCTGAATGACTTCTTCTGATCTTCTTCATCCATAAGCTCATCTGTTTTACCTCGATTTCTAGTATCAGTCCATTTACCCGAGTTCCATCCACCCTAGAGTAGAGCATAGCTCGTGGTGTCAAATAATTATCAAGGTTATCTTCACCATGTGAATGTAAAAGTAACAAATCATCTCCGTCATAATAGATTTCAGAAGGACTAAACTGTAAACATCCCACGCATAAAGTGCCCCTATATTATTACTGCACCATATCCTTTTTAGAACAAAGCATACAAATCAAGATAAAGTTTTGCAGGATTTGGGAACAAACAGTCGTCTTTTCTCATTTTATTGATGGCAGGAACAAAGAAAGTATGTTCCATGTTTCTAAAATTATATGTGAGACCAACTTCACGTTTAACAGAAGTTTCAATCCCATTTTCAGCAATGTAAAGATTAACATCTTGAAACCAGGTCCCGAAATCTGGTGACAGATGAGACGCGGTTTTGGACTAAAATATGGTAGGCCAGAACCATACTTTTTAGCAGTCAGTTAAAGAAGTCCATAAGATAATCGTATTCTTTTAGAATATCCTTGGTTAATGCAGACCTATGATTTAAGACCTAATTAACATCCTCAGCTACTTCAAATTCAACACTATAATCATATTATAGGTGATTTTGTTTTGTTCTGTATTTAGTTTTTTCAAACTTAATATCTTCATAACTATTAAAAGATGATCCATCATGTATCAGGCTTCTGTGCAAAGAACTGCTCCGTATTAATGGTTTCCTTCTCTCATGCATCACATTTGAACTGTTATCAAGGTCAAGAGATTCCTTAAATGAGGCATTCTCTGTTGATCTGGCAGCTACAATTGTTAAAAATTCCTCCCATCTGGAAACTAACGGGCAGCCTGATCTACAACTGGAGCTAGCTACCTAAAGCACTGAAAATTGTTATCCAGGAAATCAGCCTCCTTAGGTAAAACATTAAAGGAATGGGGGTGCGCAGCATTTCTGGATTTCCAATTCACACCAAGTGTACAATGAGCAAGAGAGAAATCAATTGACAGACTTGAACGTTTGATCTGACAGAGGAATCTGGACTCATGATCATGCTTTTCAGAAGCACTTCTCCACAAAACAATCTGTGAAGATGGAATCTCACTCTTGACAGTGCACTCTCCAGTCCGCCATTTCATTAGGACAACACATGTTTAGTATTTTTTTCTAGCTTGATTGCAAAGCATGGTTTGGAGCAGTCAGCTAAAAGTGTGTATATATCAACATTCAAACTTCTTTTTATTTTCCTTTTTTGAGATAATAATTCAAACTACTCCTCTCTTAACCTACATATGGTACACAAAGTAGAAATTCTGAGCTGGGGATGATCAACATTTCTAAATGTCTACATTAACAGACAAAGTAATCAGTGAAACAAAATCCAGTAATCCTAAAAAGTGCAAAAGCTCTCAAGTGTGATTTAGTCCATGGTCTGCAATCTAAAACTAAAAAGAACTAAATGCAGTCTTCTGTTTACATGTGCTTCCACTTCCTCCAGGCTCCACTTGTCAAGAAAAATATAAAATTGTCACTTCTTCGAAGCCTATTATCGCTTTTCCTTAATCCTCTTGTTCTAATTAATAATTTCTTGTATTTATTAAAACTGGTAGAACGTTAACGTAGCTTTAAAGTGTTCAAATGAAGCAAGTTCCTCTAAGATCCATGTCATTAATATATTTCTCTCTTTTATTGCTTCAAATAAGAGAAAAGATACTAACTGAGTAACTCTACACTGAAGGAGGTAAGTTTATACCTTAGGAAACATAGGATGCATAAAAAGGTATCCTCGAAAGCTCTTGAGTATCTAGAATAATGCCAAACATCAACAGTGTTAGAATATTTAATAGGTCAAAGCTGTGTTTCCAACCTACATAGTTAAAGAGTGAAAATCAACCTAAATTTTTGGGTAGGGCTCATTTCTGAATAACAGTAATTTCTGGAGAATTGATGGCCCAGATTGACCTACAATTTTTGAACTCTTGTGAATATGATCCACTTATTTACCCTGATTTCACTTAAAGAACAATATGCAGTTGAATGTCACCATTTCTAAAGATAGCAAGGCTTTCAGAAGATTGATTTATGTAGCAAATATCTAATTTATAAAAATTGATGCTAATTTGAAAGAAAAGACTGCAAAATCCATTTAAAGGGAAGCATAAACGATTGGGTAAGCAAAAACCAGGAGTCTAAGTTCAAACAAGAAGTCTTGTCAGTCTTAGAAGCAGCAAACACATTATAATGAGAAACACAACACTACGGTCAGTAAAACAACTATGTACGACATGTCCTAGTTAACATTGGTCTATTCGGTGTTGCAACCAAAAGAAGCTAGAAACAAGGTTTGGTTTTGCATTGTTCTCCCATAATCAGTGGTAGAGTATTTTGTTAACCGGGAACAAATGAGACGCAATGTCCTTATACCTGTTAGGGGGGTCTTTTAAAAAATAACGATGTTTAGACAGTCTTAACCTATAAACTTCACCCACACTGAAGTTTCATGAAAATGATTAGGCGTTTTGAAATATAATTTTACAAAAAACCCAACCAATTCTCACAAACTCAATGTCTACAAAAATAAAACCAAAGACTCACATCCATTACCCAAACCCCAAAGAAATCAAATAAGAGCTTCAAAAGTCTTTCTTTTCATTCTTAAACTCCATGCCCAGTCAAACACCCTCACATAAATTGGAATGGAGGGACTATTTCCTATTATACACATAAACAGGACCTGCAAATTAAACGGTGGTTGTTAGGAAAACAAACTGTAGAAAAGATGACTTGTCACATCTCTTTATCCATCAATTTATCAATTTGGTCCTGCATACCTTCCCTATCTAAACATCAGGATGTATCCGCAGAGCTTAAATGAACCATTGCTTGCATTCAATTATTTAATTTAACTTAGAGGAATGCCAAACCCACTGGACAATAGTGGCAACGGAGAAGGAGAAGCACGTGTAGAAAGTAGGTCATCCTAACTGCACACGAAATTACAAAATCTAAGAAACCAGACAGGAAATATCCTAAAGTTAGCTGGTATAACAAAGCCGGAACTTTCAATATCAACAATTTTGAAGGAGACACTGCGATGCACAAGGGTGGTTCTTAGGTGAGACTCTTATAGAAAATGAAAGACCCTCTTTGGGCTTCCAAGATTATATATGCAAACCATAAGATCAACCATGAGAAAGTATAGCTTTAAAAGTATAAAGTATAAACAATATATATTATTTGTTTGAACGGTGAGAAACTAGAAGTATTTGGACTGCATTTCCTTCCTTCAAACTGGTTGGTTGCAAAATACATCACGAACAATGACTGCAAAAAGAAAAATTCCAATGAAATTACCTTATTATCAACAAGTAGTCAACTCTTGTGTCAGGTAGGCTGCTTATACAGAATTACCTTTTGTACCAACATTTTGTATATAATCATTAATTCCAAGGTACAAACACTTGTCATTCTGTAAACAATGGCTAGAAGAAAGACCAAGTTAGTAGTTTACACTTATCCAAATGGATGCTACGAACTAAAACTCAAAAGAACTTTACCTGAAAAACATACGATATCCATTTGGATTTCCGAGAGTTTTAGTAACTATTTCCAACAAAGAAACATAAAAAAATAGAGCTGAGAGCCTCTCCTCAAAGCCAAAAACTTGCTGGAAAAGTATGCAATTCGTCTTAATGGGTGTATTTTGATGTAGCTGATGTAAAGCAAGCATACGAAACCATACTAAAAATGGCCAGACAAAAGAGAAGCAAAAACATAAGATGAAACATGCACAATAGCAGGTCCCAATTCCAATAGCAACATATATGAGGTGGAAAGTGGGATCTAAGTTCAAAGTACGAGTACACACCTTATAGAATAACATACCTAAGAAGAACAGTTCTATAAGGAAGTAAATCTCATGGAAAAAGGAATAAGAGTTGAGATATAAGAATATTGATGTGAGAAAAAAACTATGATACTAGAATTGAACATCATCCTAAAAAAAAAAAATAGTAACAATTTTCATATAAAGCATATGCCCTTGTCATTAAAAGAAGTTAACAAAGGAACAAAAAGAATTCATTGAAGAGCTCACCGGTCACTGCATTTTGTGCAAGCAACACACAAAAGAAAATCCATACCTTTAATTGCTTCATACAATTATTAATCTTAAATTAAGAGCTCAATTGATTATCATCGAGATTGGATTGTGTAAAAGAAATTCCCAAGTCTCACGAATTAACCTATGTGTAGAGTTTATATGTCGACCACCATACTCAACTTAATTTTCTGACAAATTGTTGGATACATTATCCTTTTATTTACCAAATATCATGATCAACTACGAACGAAACCTACAGTAGATTATCAAATAGACTTATAAATCAGAAATTCTGTCAAAGCACATTAAGAAAATTACATACTAAACAGAGGGGCTTTTGAGTCTCAATAGGATTTCTACATACATGTACAAATAATCCATATTACATTCAACCCTGAGAGAACATGCTTTGTCAGCCAACTTAAACAATAACATAATAAATAAATTCAGTGAGGGAAGGCAAATTCATTTTATAATGATCATGAATGCAATAAAGTGATTTAAATACGGGATAAAGACGGAAGGAACAACATTATTTCTTGAACCTAAGTATTCATCACTATAGAACACTATTATTCATCAATAAAACTAAGAAAGGTAAGACCATTAATCTTTATTTTCCTAGAAAGAAACTAAATCATTTTAAGCTCCTAATAAAAAGCAAAATAACTGGTAGCTTTTAAAAAGCGAATAGCATCTACGCTGGCAAACATCCAACAACTCTTGAATTTAAACTATATATCAATATTCAACATCAAAAATCACCTTGTTCGGCCATTTTATCACTTCAATTTGAACTAATTAAGTTTTCTTTTTGGTCATGATTGTAGGAACTTCCTAGTGCTTTATTAGAAGTAGAAACCTGAAAATGAATGTAAATCAATCACCTTTCCAGACTTAGCAAAACCTAACGCACCCTATATATCACACTTCTTTTCTTTAGTAATATCACAAAATTAAAATACAAAAGAGTAAGACATTATTTGGTTACAGTATTAGTTATGCAGTTATAATAATGTAAAACTTGTTATGTGGTAAATAATAATGTGGGGATTATTACGTGGTGAATAATAAATGAGTAATGCCATGCAGAGATCCGTCGATATTTTTAAATAGTCTAATCAACTTAGTTCAATGCATTATTGACAAATGCTGCAATAGTTATGTCGACCTTATTTCTTACTGAGCTACATGGTTATGCGGATATTACTTTTTCGTACGCGGCCAACAAATGATATACTATTTATGCGGAAGCTATGTCAAGATTTATATTTGCTAAATAAGTCCAACCAAATGATCCCTAAGATTATAAGAAAATTCATGAGAAACCAAGAATGGACAAAAATGATTATGCAAATGTCAGAATAGACCTGATCAATTATAGCTAGTGTTGTGTTTTCCACAATCTGAATAACTTCTTATTAACCTGTTGGAGAACTTTGGCACCCTTCAGGCAGTTTTTATCAATGGTATCAGGAACCAATGAATTACCAAGAAATTGCAAGACACTAGAAGTGACATTGAGTGACAGGAGGCTTCCCAAATGGTGTTTTGATGATTCCTCACCAGTGCAGGGACTCGGTCCTCTGCAGAGTTGAAGAACTGGTCTTACCAGAGAAAAGTACAGACAGCTGTAAAAGTTGTCTCTGTTAGAGAAGTTGGTGAGGAGAAGTGCACCGCTCCAATCAGAATCGTCTAGGATGTTTTGTTTGTTGGACAACATATCTTCATTGTATATATCAAACAAAACATCATGCATTCATCATTCATTCAAAACAAAAACATACTAGCAAGGATCAAAACAGCAAGAGATCAATTCAAAGGGCTTTCAGTTCTTCTAGTGATTTGTTGTTCTTATATTTGCTTGTAATTGTTCTAAATTGTAAGATTCATTTCGAAGTGATTAGAAACGTATCGAACCTTGGGTGTTTCATTTGTAAGAGTTTTAGTTAAGGTTAACTTAGGCTCTTACGGAGCAGTGTTGTATCTGCTCGTGCTCAGCTGAGCAATAGTGAGTATTGCTTAGTGAAGAGGCTAACAGGTTAGTCTCTTGGTGTGTAACCGACTTTTACTTTTGCTTGAGAGAAGATTAGTGAAAGTGTTTGTTGAAAAGTCCTGTTGAGAACATGTCGTGGTTTGACTCCCTTGAGCAAGGAGGTTTTCACGTAAAAGTGATTGTCTCTTTTACTTCTGTCTTTGTATTATTATTTACTGCTTTATAGTGCTACGGGGACCAGGTCCCATCTTAGTTTTGTGGACGCAAACATTCCAACAAGTGGTATCAGAGCTTAACTTTTCACGTTAGTTAACACCAATAAAAGAAAGATCATGAAGGAATGGCTTCTCCACCAAATCTGGAAGAAGGGCAATCATCAACAAGGCCACCCCGCTTCAATGGTCACTACTATGGGTGGTGGAAGAATAGAATGCATGACTATATCAATGCTGAAGACTCTGAGTTGTGGGACATTATTATGGATGGACCGTACATCCCTATGAAGGAGGTAAAAGATGGAACACTTACCACCTATGTAGTGAAGACTAGAAAGGAGTACACCGAGGCTGATCGTACGAAGATTGAAAAGAACTTTAAGGCGAAAAAGATTCTGGTATGTGGTATTGGTGCTGATGAATATAATCGGATCTCTGCCTGTGAATCTGCAAAGAAATTTGGGATTGTCTTCAAACTACACAGGAAGGAACAAAAGGGTAAAAGAATCAAAGATTGATATGCTTACTACTCAATATGAGAATTTTGTGATGAAGGAAGGTGAAACCATTTTTGAAATGAACTCTCGTTTCACAGCTATCACAAATGAGCTCAGAGGACTGGGAGAACCAATTCCTACATGCAAGCAAGTAAGGAAGATCCTCAAGGTTCTTCCAAAATCTTGGGAAAGCAAAGTGGATGCAATTACTGAGGCACAAGATTTGATGACATTGCCTATGGATGAGCTCATTGGAAATTTACAAACCTATGAGATGAACAGGAAGCAAGGATCTGCTGGAAAGGAATCAAAGAAGGAAAACAACATCACTTTGAAATCTTCACAAAGTGAGATGTCAGAAGAAGAAGTTGAAATGGCATACTTGACAAAGAGATTTCAAAAAATCATTAAAAAACATGGTGGCTTTCAAAAGAAGGGAACTACTAGCAGAATGGCAACAAAAAATAACCTATGTCACAGATGTGGCAAACCAGGTCATTTTATGAGAGACTGTCCAAATCAAAAGCAAGAGTCTCATGAAGTGAGATATCGTAATAAGGACGGTCCCAGACAAATTCGAATAAAGGCACATGCTGATCAGATGGTGAAGAAAGCCTTTGTTGTATGGGGTGATGATTCAAGTGAGTCAGGGGAAGAAACTGAAGAACATGAAGATGTCTCGATGTTGCCATCGAAGATGATGAAATCATCTTCAACCAAATGTTCTTATTGATGGAAAGATCAGATGATGAGGATGATACTTCTGAGGTAACTCTTTTTGAATTAAAAGATGACCTAGGAAATATGTCTGCTAAAAGTCGGAGGAAACTTGCTGCGTTATTGATTGATTCAGTAGATGAAAGATCAACTGAAAACTCGAGCCTAGCTGAAAAATTGAACATTTTTGAAAATGAGAAGGTAGCTCTTCTAACACAGATTTCTGAAATGGGTAGAAGGATAGGGATACTAGAGTCTAACCATCATGCTGACGAAGAACAACCTAGTACTTCTAAACTTAATAAAAGAAAGCTTAGTATCTATGAAGAAAAGTTGGAGAACAAACTCAAAATCTCAGAGAATAAGTTAGCAGCTTCTCTTGAAACAAATTCTCAGCTTCAGAAAGATCTTATGAAAATCAAAGAAGAGTTAAGCCATTCTCTAAAATGGACTAATTCTTCAAAGATTCTCTCAAATCTCTCTCAGCAAGGTTTCAATGGAAAAATGGGCCTAGGGAGCAAAAGAATAGAACTACCATACAATCCACATAGCAAATATCTGTCACTGGCTGATAACTTTATGTACTCATTGTGGAAGAAATGGTCATGTGAAAGAAGGGTGTGATAAACTAAAAGAAGCTAAGAAGAGGCATGTGGAATTTGTAAAATCAGAAAGTTGTCAGACGAACAGGAAGCAAGGACCTGGTCCGTGTGATGAACATATCAGAAACAATAGACATGCTAAAGAAATGAAAAAACGAATTGAGTCTCATCGTCATTATAAAAACTTCTCACCTCCTTGGGCTGGTAGATTTCTTATCAAGACATTTGATAGTTACTGGGAACTCCGTGTGAAGTGGGTTCCTAAAATTAACAAGTGATTCTTGTGCAGAAGAGAGGAAGGAGTCAGTGCTGGTACATGGACAGTGGATGCTCCAGACATATGACAGGCGATACCTCAAACTTCCTCTCTTTGCAGGCATACGAGAGTGGTGGTGTGTCTTTTGGTGGTGGCAAGAAAGGTTCTATTCTTGGAATTGGAAAGATAGGCAAGTCTGACAGTAACTCAATCAACAATTTGCACTATGTGGAAGGGCTCAAGTACAATCTTCTGAGTATATCTCAGATGTGTGACAGAGGAAATGAAGTCAAATTCATGGTAGACAAGTGTTTTGTGACAAATTGTGTAACCAGGAAGGTGGTAATGTCTGCTACAAGAGTAAGAAATATGTATGTGGATGATCTAGAATCCATAGAAGTAGATAAACTCTCGTGTCTAAGTGCTCAAATAGATGAATCTGAGCTGTGGCACAGACGTCTTGGTCATGTAAGTACTACTCTCTTAAACAAACTTGTGGCAGGGGACCTGGTCCGCCGACTACCTAAAGTGAAATTTACAAATGGTAGAGTTTGTAATGCATGTGCAAAGGGCAAACAGACAAAGTCCTCATTCAAGGCCAAGAAAGAAGTCAGTACATCAAGACCACTTGAATTGCTTCATATGGACTTGTGTGGTCCAATCAGAGTGCTGAGCAGAGGAGGCAAGAAATTCATTCTTGTTATGGTTGATGATTTTTCAAGATACACTTGGGTAACTTATGGTTTTCTTCAAAGCCATTCAATCAAAGTTAAATTGCAAGATTGGTAGCATAAGATATGATCATGGAACTGAATTTAAAAATGCTCAGATTGAAGGTTATTGTGGTGAACATGGAATAAGTCACAACTTCTCAGCAACCAGGACTCCCTAGAAAAATGGAGTAGTGGAGAGAAAAAATCGAACACTAATGGAGATTGCAAGAACTATGTTGATTGACTCTATACTTGCTATGAGCTTCTAGGCTGAGGCTGTAAATACTGCTTGTTATGTGCTTAACAGATGTCTTATTAGGTCACTTATCAATAAAACTCCTTATGAGTTAATCAATAATAAGAAACCTTCAATAGCTCACCTGAAGCCATTTGGTTGCAAATGTTTTGTTCTGAACAATAGAAAGGATGATCTTCGAAAATTTGATACCAGAAGTGATAAAGGTGTGTTCGTAGGCTATTCGTTGTCAACCAAAGCATATCGAGTGTTCAATAAGAAAACAAAATGCGTGGAAGAAAGTGTACACGTCAAATTTGATGAAGGCAGAACAAAGGATGAAACTGGGATGAAGATGAGCTGGAAGAGTTGACTGAAGATAGAAAAATCATTCAAGAAAGTGAAGAACCTCAAGACGAATCAACTGACGGACCTGGTCCTCTGAACAGTCATAAAGACACCAGGTCTCATAATTCAAATAACAGTGAAGAAGATCTTGATGCAGATAGAGAAGAAGAGATTACTAGAAGTCTGTGTGGAAACTCAATCTTCACATCCACTAGACAATCTAATATCTCCTTTAGAGTCCGAAATTCAAACAAGATCAAAGGCACGCAATCTGGTGGCATTTTCAGCATTCATGTCTCTAATAGAACCCAAGAGTATCAAGGAAGCGTTGAAGGATCCTGACTGGGTAGTCTCCATGCAAGAATATCTTCATCAATTTGAGCGAAGTAAAGTGTGGCACCTGGTCCTCCGACCAGTTGACAGAACCATAATAGGCACTCGCTGGGTGTTTAGAAACAAACTAGATGAAAATGGAACCGTTGTCAGAAACAAATCAAGGATGGTGGTGCAAGGGTACAATCAAGATGAAGGAATTGATTATGAAGAAACATTTGCTCCTGTTACTCGAATGGAGGCTATCAGAATTCTAATTGCTTTTGCTGCACATAAGGAATTCAAATTATTCCAAATGGACGTGAAGAGTGCGTTTCTAAATAGAAACCTGAAGGAGGAGGTGTATGTCAAACAACCTCCAGGATTTGAAGATTCAGAATTGCCTTATCATATGCTGAAACTGGATAAGACATTGTATGGGTTGAAACAAGCTCCTCGAGCTTGGTATGAGAGACTATCAAGGTTTCTGTTGACTAATAAGTTTGTCAGGGGAAAAGTAGATAATACCTTATTTCTAAAAACTAGAGGTGAAGATCTGTTGATTGTGCATATTTATGTTGATGACATAATTTTTGGAGCAACTTCAGATGAATTATGCAAGGAGTTTGCTGAGTTGATGAGTAGTGAGTTTGAGATGAGCATGATGGGGGATCTTACATTCTTTCTAGGTCTGTAAATTAAACAGCCTCATAAGGCACCTCAATATGTCAAGGAAAATACATCAAGGAGCTGCTCAACAAGTACAAAATGTTGGATGCAAAGGTTCTGGATAGTCCAATGAGCACAAGTGCAAGGATTGACAAAGATGAAGCTAGACAAGAGGTCAATCAAACAATGTATAGGGGGATCATTGTATCACTTCTATATCTGACAACTAGCAGGCCTGACATTGTGTTCAACGTAGGGATGTGTGCTAGATTCCAAGCTGCACCAAAGGAATCACATCTGAAAGCTGCCAAAAGGATCCTGCGATATTTGAAGGGCACACAGGACCTGGTCCTCTTCTATCCTACAGGTGATTCTTTTGAACTTATAGGTTACGCAGATGCTGATTATGCAGAATTCCTAGAAGACAAAAAAAGTACATCTTGAATGGCACATTTCTTGGGTCAACTTTGGTCTCTTGGAGAACGAAGAAACAAAACTCAGTGGCCTTATCTACGGCAGAAGCTGAGTAGGTTGCTGCTACTGCCTGTTGTGCTCAACTTCTTTGGATCAAGCAACAACTGAAGGATTTTGGAGTGCTAGCAACAACAAATCCTCTGATGTGTGATAATATGAGTGCATTAAATATTGCAAAAAATCCAGTGCAACACAAAAGAACCAAGCACATTGATGTGAGGCATCACTTCTTGCGGGATAATGTAGAAAAGATGAATGTGGTGATGACATTTTGCAGTACTGAAGATCAAGTGGCAGACATTTTCACTAAGCCATTGGGAAAGGAAATCTTCCTTAAGAACAGACTGAGACTTGGAATGATCAAGCTCACGTAGCTCTTGAGCAATGCTGCTCAGAGAAACCTAAATTGACTATGTTTAGGGGGACAAGTATCTATGTTATAATTAAATTCAAGTACTTGAGAATTCACACACTGTACCTTACTGCAGGTATACACTCAGAAAATGAATAGTTGAAAGGATGATCTCAATCATACAAAATTTGAGCAAACAAAGCATAAGAAGGACATGGTCGCTCACAAGGTTAGTATCATTTAATACTACACTGACAACTGTCTGCATCATTGCCACGTGTCCTTCTCCGGTTCGTCATGTCAGTTTCAAACGTCTTGTTTTAAAATTTGAAGAGTCATTACTGTTGAGGACCAAATATCTTTTTTTTGTAAATATCTCTTTCTTTCTCTCAACAAAAATCACAAAATCTTTCTATAATCTTGCTCTCTAACTATTTTTCTCTAAAGATTTCTCTCTTCTAACTTCAATCTCTAAAAATGTCTAAGTCAAATTATTCATCTCATGGTCTTATCTCCCCGGAAATCAAAAAACCTAGTTCATTCGATTTCTCAATTCCACTTCGAGAAGAGTCATCAGTAACCCCCATGTATGGAGATGGAACACAAACTGCAACTGTCTCTCCCTTAAATGCAGTCGAAGGAGGATCTGCACCACCTAGACTGGACGGAGCACCGTGTTCTCTATTTTGTCTGAAGGAATGTCACAGTCATCTGAAATGCAATCTGTGTCTAAGCCAAGTTCCAAACTGGGTTCTGAAGAAATTGATGGTGCATCCATGACACTGTCATCCTCGATGTCAGAAAGACTGTTTGAAGGGGATCTGTCGGAAGGAAAGGGGCCGAAATCTTGTATTCTTGCCGCTGGAGCAGAACTGGTTGCTATACAGAGTCTGGCATCTCTTAGAGACGAGTCTCATCCTTCATTATTAAACAAGGAGTTCAGGTCCCCAGAACAGTCATCATCTAAGGGACAACCCATTTTTGATCATACTCCCAAATCATTTGATATGAATTCTGAAGGGGAGGAAGAGGAGGAAGAAACACCTCTCAGATGGAAAAGACAAGGAACACGAGGCACTAACCTTTCTCTTGTCGAAGAAGTGGGTCAAGTAACTGATGATATAATGCAGACTCGGGTAGATAGTGATGAAGAACGAAAACGAAAAGGTAAGTGAAAATTGATTCAGTCTGATAAGGAAAAAGGTAAAAGAAAATATGGTACTAGAAGTGCCACACAAAAGGTACTTGGGAGTGCCATGGTGGCAAATGCTATACAGACTCAAAGAAGGAGGCAACAACGTAGTCAAGGGTTGACTCAAGAGGAACCTGTTTTTGACCCGCTCCCCATTGAGGACAGCGACTCCAAATCAGAGGATGGTTCAAAGTTTGTAGCAAAGCAAAGGAAAGGGTTGGGAGACAAAAAGGAGGAGAAGAAGAATGAGAGTAAAACTGGTTTAGGAATCCCCCAGTAACGAAAGTTAAAAGAAGATGATTCAAAAGAAAGGGAAATCTGAAGTGTCACCTGTAAAGGGACCTGGTCCCAGGGTAAAAGTTGAAAGACAAAACCTGTCAAAGGAAAAGATCAAGTTACAAAGGGTGCTGAATGATCTTGTGTTGGCGGAAGACATTCTGACGGAGCATGGAATGGGAGCCCTTGTTGATGCTGTGGAAATACAGGAATGGGGACATTTGTTGGAACCCCCTGTTCCCTACCTCCACGAACCAGAAGTACGCGAGTTCTATTACAACTGGAACTTGCTTGAAGATGGAGGTATTGCTACATCTATCAAAGGAGTAAAAATAAGTCTGAATGAGGAAACGTTGGGGATCCTTCTGAGTGTGACCACTGTTGGATTAGAACCATTGAATGATGTAAACCTTCTGTAGCACTCACTGAACAAGCCTCAAAGAAAGGCAAACCCAAGCAGGCAGGGGTAGCCAAGAAGTATCTAAAAGGAGAGTACCAATTGCTTTTTGAATTTGTCAATAAGGTCATGGTACCCAGGTCTGAGAAACGCATAGTTGCATCTGCTGCAGACCTCTTCCTGATGGAGAAATTGAGTGATCTTGATGAAATAAATCTCCCAGCACTAATGCTTGAGCACATATATCGGTTTATGACTTGGAATACAGGAAGTCATGGTATTCTTTATGGGTACATTCTGAACTGGGTGTTCAATCACTTTGAAGTGCCTTTAGAGTTGGGAGTACCATGTACTGTCAAACAAATGTTCTCCAGATCCACTCTCCCAGACTGTGAATGTATTGAAGGGGAGGCACCAGGTCGTTCCCAAGTTGCAGCTGTATTGGAGCAACAGTCTGTTCTTAAGAGAGAGGTGGATGATCTGACAGTGCTCGTTGCATCTAAGGAGGTTGAGGTGGTTACTTTGAATTTAGAACTGCAAAAGGTGCTTTCACGAGGACCTGGTCCTGATCAAGTTGATGACTCAGAGTTACGCATGTTGAGAACTGAGAATGATCAATTAAAAGCTACGAATGCCTCGTTGACTGAGGAGGTTCAAGCTCTCAATAAGCAGCTCATTAAAGCTCATGAAGATGCAAATGATCGAGTAATGTTGCTTCCGCGAACTCTTCAACCCCCTCCCCCTCTGTCCTAAAAGTGTCTAGTTGTATCCTCCTATCCCTTTTGTCGTTGGTTTGGTCAGTTTGTGGCATGGTGTCGTTTAGTTGATCACTGGACAGTATTATGGTTATCAAATCTTTTTATTATCTTATGCACTGTTTTGTTAATGATAATCATCTCTTTTTGCAAAAATTCATGCGTTCAAGTGTGGCCATGGCCCTGAATTCTCTTGTGCTTGTTGTTTAATTTTGATGTATGTTTACTGTCCCTCCTTCTTGATGATGTCAAAAGGGGGAAGATCTGGTAGTAGCTTTTCACATCTGATAGTAGATGATAAATGGGGCATGGTTTTAGGGGGAATGATAGTAGTTGTTTATTCAGTGAAGTATGGCTTAAGAGGGAAATACATATGATACATGGGCATTGTTTTAGGGGGGATAAAGATTGTCTAAATTGAGGGAAATAATCTTTATATAATGCTTTAAGTTTGTTTTGAATAAATTTATGTGAGCAACAGAATGCAGGATGGTCTGTCATCATCAAAAAGGGGGAAATTGACATGAGGCTTCCCAAATGGTGTTTTGATGATTCCTCACCAGTACAGGGACCCGGTCCTCTGCAGAGTTGAAGAACTGGTCTTACCAGGGAAAAGTACAGACAGCTGTAAAAGTTGTCTGTGTTAGAGAAGTTGGTGAGGAGCATTGTACCGCTCCAATCAGAATCATCTAGGATGTTTTGTTTGTTGGACAACATATCTTCATAGTATATATTAGACAAAACATCATGCATTCATCATTCATTCAAAACAAAAACATACTAGCAAGGATCAAAACAGCAAGAGATCAATTCAAAGAGATTTCAGTTCTTCTAGTGATTTGCTATTTTTATATTTGCTTGTAATTGTTCTAAATTGTAAGATTCGTTTCAAAGTGATTAGAAACGTATCAAACCTTGGGTGTTTAATTGTAAGAGTTTTAGTTAAGGTTAACTTAGGCTCTTACGGAGCAGTGTTGTATCTGCTCGTGCTCAGCTGAGCAATAGTGAGTATTGCTTAGTGAAGAGGCTAACAGGTTAGTCTCTTGGTGTGTAACCGACTTTCACTTTTACTTGAGAGAAGATTAGTGAAAGTGGTTGTTGAAAAGTCCTGTTGAGAACAGGTTGTGGTTTTACTCCCTTGAGCAAGGAGGTTTCCACGTAAAAGTGATTGTCTCTTTTACTTCTGTCTTTGTATTATTATTTACTGCTTTATAGTGTTACGGGGACCAGGTCACATCTTAGTTTCGTGGACGCATATATTCCAACATTGAGTATAATATCCTGATTCTTAAGATCCTCGTTTCCAGTACGGGTCTGCATCTCATCGAAAAGGTAAAAATCCATCATCTTAACAAATAGAACAGAAGTCGGAAAATTATCCGAGATATAGTTGAAGTACTCAACTCAACTGTAATCTCTGGACAGAAGTCCCTGCATTTTGTCCCAAAATCAAAGAAACTTCTTCTTGCAATGATAAAATTGAAGAGTTGTATGACTAAAACATGCACTAAAAAGATTCAGCACCTATTCAAGTCAGGAACAAAAAGCAGGAATGATTTACCTTCTTTTGACACCCCATTGCGCGTACTTGAGCACTCCCCTCGAGCTTGTAATTTCTTCCAGATGTTGACAAGTTTAATTTTCACACTTGCCTCAAGGGAGAAACATCAGGTCGTCTGAGTAAGTAATATGAGAAAGAGACCTAACCCTCCTAAGAAATTTGATAACATTACCTTACATAAGAAAATACATTGTCATGGGTGGATGATTGATCACATTGATGGAATGACTCATGACTGCCATGGAAGCTCCGACTAGATAGCTTCTGTAGAATGATGCAGTCTTCTAACACCTCTAGTTTATGCATGATGGAAAATGACCTTTAATTGGTTGCACAAACTTCATGTCATCGTTGATTATTAACACAAACAAGCACAAAAGACAAATTACCTGGCATGAGTGACACATCATGAATTGTCTTAATATTTTTATTTCCTTCTGCCTTTCTTGAAGACTCACTCGCGGCAAAGAACTTCTTGCCATGGTAAAATGGAAGAGTTGTATGAATTCTTCTTCCTTGTAAGACTTATCTGTTTTACCTCGATTTCAAGCATCAATTCATTTATACGAGTTCCCATCCACCCTAGAGGAGCGCATAGCTCATGGTACCAAATAATTATTGAGAGTTTCTTATCTACAATCATTAATTCCAAGGTACAAACACTTGTCATCCGGTGAGCAATGGAAAAAAATAGACCAGATTAGTAGTTTACCTTCAAAACCTTTTGATATCCATTTGGAATCCGATGGGTTTTAGTAACAGTTTTTTTCTAACAAAAAAAGGTCAGAAATAAAGCTCACAGCCTCTCTTTTAAAGCCAAAGCTTACTGTGAAAGCATGCATAACATCTGAATGACAGTATTTTGATGTCGCTGGTGTAAAGGAAGCATACAAAACAATAGTTAATTAAATGGCAGGCAAAAGGGAACCATGATAGAAGATGAACGAAACGGGCCTATATGTTGTCTCCATAAGCTAGGCCAACAATACCTAAGCACGAATTTGTATGTTCCAGCTCAACTTTAGCTAGAATAAGTAATCAAAACATCTCTTTACATACAGAAGTGGTTAACAAAAATTATATTTCATCCCCCGTCCCCCTCTTTTTCTTTTGGGGAGGTCGTACAGGTATAGAAAGTATTTTATTCCAAATGAAGAACCAGGAAAGCAATGTTCATGAACGTCATACAATAAAGTAAAACCAAACTGTAAGTGTTAGAATCTGTGCGTCCACTACAAGTCAATGGACCAGGTCCCTTGACACACTAAAATGATAATAATTGTAAATGAATGCAGATTAATGACACAGTGATTTTACGTGGAAACCACCTTGCTCAAGGGAATAAAACCACGACCTGTCACACATGATTTTCAAACCGTTTCACTAATCTTCAAGAGCAAAAGTAAAACCGGTTACAACAAATGTGAGAAAAAGTTATTAATCTCACTATCAAGCAATAACTCTATTGCTTGATGAGCCTAAGTAGATGTTACTCTACCCACTAAGCTATCACCTCTAGACAATTTAGGATTTTCTAAGAAATCTAAACAGACTGCCCACTAAACCATTAACCTACTAATTATTTAGGATTTTCTAAGCAACACACAAGTTGCCCACTAAGTTAGTTAAACTTACTAACTTAGAGTTTCCAGATCAAACCACACTGATTCCTTTATAATGATAGGATCAGTTCACAATATCAGACCGAAAGAGAATACTTCTAAACACAAACACGTTATCTTCACTTCAGCTTGAATCATTTGAAATATTTCTTCTTTTTAATTTTCTCAGCCTTTGCAAGAGTTCTTGATTTTTCTTTTTTCAAGTTACAAAAACTGGCAAGAGTGTATGGAGATGTTGTCCTTCTATGGAAAGGTCACCATCCTTAAAGCCATGCCATTGGTTAAGGTTTCTGATGCCTCTGCCGCTGTTGGAGATTGTGCACCAACTTTTTGTACTTTCTCCAGCTGGCAGTCACCAAACATAGTGAGCTGAGAACCAGGTACCTTCACAAGGTCCCTGTATTTGTCAAATCATCACAACTTCAAATAACATTTTCCCCCTTTTTGATAATGACAAACAATAAGCCAAGACCCAAGGCAACATCACACCCTTCGCATCTTCAACATTGTTCCCCTTGATTTGCTTGCCCATGTATTGTTCCACCCGAAAGAAAACATACCAAAACAACAATAACAATCCCCCATTTGTTACCCCTGACAGAAACATTTCCCCAATGCATCCAAAGCATAAAATTCCCCCTTTGGCATCATAAAAAAAGAGACACAGTAAACCAACAGTACCAATAATGCAGCCAAGTAAGATCATAGCCTTTAGGCAAGCAAGCATAAAAGAAAGCATCAGACAATAGATATTAGCCAGAACAAAAGAGGAATAAGATCAATAACAGCCCAGAAATAAAATACAATACATTAAAATTAAACTAGGATTTAGAATACCATGTTGATAAGCCACAAAAAAAATACACGGAGATGACAGGACGGACTATGAGGGGGGAGGCTGATGGGAAAGGGACTGAATGATAAGAGTGAGTCTAGCGTTAGCATCATCATTGTCCTTGATTGCTTTCTCTTGCAAAGCAACAATCTTGGCCCTCAGTTCTGCATTTTCTTTCTGCAATTCATGAACTACAGAGGTACCAGGTCCCTCAGTCTGCGCCTTGAGTAGTTCGGCCTTAAGAATGGCAATTTTTGCATCCTTGCTACTCAACCTCACAGTCATCTCTTCCAACTCATGCTTCAGCTGATCCTGCTCTTGAACTAGTTAAGACACTTTGCTCTTAGAAATTCCTTTCCCTTCGATGCATTCACATTCAACCAAAGTAGTCTCAGAGAAAGATTGTTTCACAGTACCAACCTTTCCAACTCCATGAGGAATGTTAAAGTGTTTGAATACTTTTGTTAAAAAGTATCCATAGCCCATTCCATTTTTCCCTTTTTGCTCAATTACGGTTTTGTACATATGTTCTAGCATGAGTGCCGAAAGGTCCAATGATTCGAATTTGCACAACAATTCCATAATAAACAGATCAGCAGAAGTTGCTGACGTTCTCTTCTCTGTTCTTGGTAGGAGAACCTTGTTGACAAACTCAAAGATTAGCTGATATTCACTCTTCATCATCTTTTTGAACAAACCAGCACATCGAGTAGTGGGAACCTTGGAACATAACTGTACAAATTCTATAGAAAAATCCATCCCAACTACGGACCGGATACCTCCTTGAGATACTCCAAGAATATTTCCCAGTAAGTCTTCTTCAAGATGGATTTCTATGTCTCCTACTCTGGTTTTGATACTGCCATCTTCCTGAATCTCGATATTGTAATAGAGTTCACGAACTTTTTTCTCATGAAGAACAGGAGACCTGAGGTCAAAAAGATGCATCCATGATTGAATTTCCACAATGTCATGAAGAGTGTTCATCCCAGGTTGGGTAACAATATTCATGTCAAACACTCTGCCTGCCAAAATACTTTGCTTACTTAGATTGTCAACAATTGTCTGTCTGCTGACTATTGTCTCATCTACATGTACATGTGGACCAGGTCCCTGTTCAGAATTTTTGGTTTCCTTTTCAGATGTCTTTCTCTTTATTTTCCCTTTCTCTTTAACAAAACAAGCTTTATCCACTTCTTTGGAACTCTTGTTACCACCCTTCCTCTCTACACTTTGTTTTAATTTGCCTGAAATTTTCTTATCAGGTCCCTCATCAGATTCTGCCCCAGAAACCTCAACCACATCAGACGAAGGCATCTGGAATTTAGTCACTCGAAAGGTTATTTTCCTTCGATTTTTGGCAGTTGTTTCTGCACTATTTTTAATGGCATCTGCCAACATCTTCTTCGTATCAGATCTGGTAAGAGGTCTTCGTATAGACTTACTTTCAACAACCTTTTCTTTTCCATTTTTGGAGACAAACACCTCTCTCTTCTTCACCATCCACTGAATGGGATGATTATCACTCTCCGCGTCAGTAGAATCTGACGAAGGGTATCTCCCAAAATCTGGAGTTTTGTCAAAAACAGGTTGGGTTTCTCTGACATCTTCATACAGAGGATTTTCAGTTTCCTCTAGTCGGGCTTTTTCTCTCATCATAGTAAGACTCTTAATAACCAATCCTTCACTCGCGGCCAAGATATTTGACTCAGACGTCTTACTCTCTGGTAGATCTCCCTCAAAAAGATTATCTGAAAGAATTTCTAGATGGGAGAGAACAGGGTTGTTAAGGTTGAT
Source organism: Solanum sitiens (assembly GCA_016801875.1). Taxonomy (NCBI): domain Eukaryota; kingdom Viridiplantae; phylum Streptophyta; class Magnoliopsida; order Solanales; family Solanaceae; genus Solanum; species Solanum sitiens. The sequence continues at coordinate 91,663 of JABWTJ010000089.1, read as the reverse complement.
GGAATGAAAAGGGTTTTGAGAACTATCTAGAGTAGGACTGATTTCAGAGGTTATCGGTACTTTGGATTTGAACCCTGAAGATGGAGTGTAGAATGACACATGGTCGATTTTACTCAGAGATGCAAGCATTATTTTTGATGAGGATGATGGTTTCGACATGTTATCAGAAAGAGAGAGTAAAGGAAAAATTTCAGCAACGAAGAAAGGAAGAAGAATGAGAGAGTATTTTAGGGTTTTTCAATAGAAGAATCAGAAAGAAGTATGAAGAATTTGTGAGGAGAGAAAGATGTATAAAAAGAAGAGAAACGGTGCCAGGTCCCTTGGGATGCATCGCTTGGAGTTAAGCGATGGGACTAACGGTCAGAATGACCGATAACTGACATGTGGCTGTTTCAACGGTCCCTTTTTAAACCAGCTTAAAATTAATGTAAAGAAAGCTAACCTCTGGAAGGACCAGGCCCCTTACTGCAAGTTGAACGCCATTTCTGAATGGTTATGGCCATGTTTTGTCTTTTGTAAATCTTTTATGAATGTATACCTGCAATAGGTACAACATTGATCTTACTTAGACAATTTATTATTAGTAAAGAGGATACCTGCACTACAAGTTCTAGCCATCAAGGAAATTTCATGCTTGTGAGTGACTTTATGTCAATTTGGATTCATCATTCCCAACTTCAGCCTGTTACTCTCAAACTGATCTTTGCTGAGAGCCTTGGTGAAGATGTCTGCGATTTGATCCTCCGTTGGGCAGTAGGTCAGCACAATATTTCTTTTTTCAACATTATCTCTCAAAAAATGATGTCTTACATCAATATGTTTTGTTCTCTTATGATGAACTGGATTCTTTCCCATACTGACGGCACTTGTGTTGTCACACATAAGAGGAATTGACTTTATGGTCACTCCAAAATCTTCTAAATGTTGCTTAATCCTCAAAAGCTAAGAACAACAAGCAGCTGCTGCTACATATTCAGCTTCAGCTATTGAGAGAGCCACTGAATTCTGTTTCTTCGTTGCCCAGGAAATGAGTGAGAACCCAAGAAAATGTGCCATGCCTGAGGTACTCTTCCTGTCCACTTTATAACCTGCAAAATCAGCATCAGCAAAACCAACTAGATTAAAAGAATCCCCAGCTGGATAAAACAGGACCAGGTCCCCTATTTTCTTCAAGTATCTTAGTATTCGTTTTGCAGCTTTCAAATGTGAATCTCGGGGACATGCTTGAAATATGGCACACATTCTAACATTGTATACAATGTCAGGTCTGCTAGCAGTTAAGTATAACAAGGATCCAATAATTCCTCTATACAAGTTCGATCCACCAGAGAATCAGCTTCATCTAACCCAAGCTTGGAATTTGTTCCCATAGGAGTATCTATAGGTTTAGAATATTATGTTGAATTTCTTCAACAACTCCTTTGTGTACTTCTCTTGACTAATTGAAGTACCTTATGATGATTGTTTGATTTGCAGTCCCAGAAAGAAAGTTAATTCACCCATCATGCTCATCTCAAACTCGTTTCCCATTAAGGAAGCAAATTATTCACACAAGAGCTCAGATGTAGCTCCAAAAATAATATCATCCACATATACTTGTATAATGAGCAGTTCTTGTTCCCTTTTCATTAGAAACATAGTGTTGTCAATTTTCCCTCTTTTGAATCCATTCTTCAGCAAGAATTTCGACAACCTTTCATATCATGCTGTGGGAGCTTGCTTTAAACCATACAATGCCTTGTTCGATTTGAAAACATGATTTGGTAGTTCAACATCTTCAAAGCCCGGAGGTTGCTTAACATATACCTCTTCCTTCAGATCTCCATTTGAGAATGCACTTTTGACATCCATTTGATACAGCTTGAAACCCATAAAAGCAGCAAAGGCTATAAGAATTCTGATAGCCTCGATCCTTGCAACTGGAGAAAATGTTTCATCATAATCTATACCCTCTTCCTAATTGTACCCTTGAACAACCAGTCTGGATTTATTTCTTGTAATTACGCCATTCTCATCAAGTTTATTTCTGAACACCCACCTGGTCCCTATAACAGTTCTGTCAGCAGGTCTTGGTACCAGGTACCATACCTTACTTCTCTTAAATTGATGTGGTTCTTCTTGCATTGAATTTACCCAGTCTGCATCACTCAGAGCCTCTTTTACATTTTAGGCTCAATAGTTGAGATAAAAGATGAAAATGCAACTAGATTTCTTGTTTTTGATCTAGTATGCACTCCAGAATTCAGTGGTGAAATGAGATTTTCAAGTGGATGTGATGAACTATGCTTCCACGCTGGCCTAGACACCAAAGGTTGAGGTTGATCTACATCATCTTCTTCATCCTCAGACTAATAATTTTTTGGAGATTGATTTATTTCTTCATGAGTGTTCTGTATGGTACCAGGTCCGTCATCTGACTTGTCATTTTCTTCTGACTTTTCTGATGAATCTAGATCAGCATCATTTGTCTCCAGATTTTCAAGTACTTCATCCCTGCCACCTTGAATTTTCTGAGCTTGGGACAACTCGTACAATTCATTTTCATCATTCACTTCCAGTTTCTTCAGATTGTTGTTTTCATCAAATACCACATGAACACTCTCTTCAATGCATTGAGTTCTTTTGTTGAAGACTCTATATGCTTTGCTCGATGATGAGTACCCCACAAAGATCCCTTCATCACTACGAGGATCAAACTTTCCAAATATTCTTTTCCATTGTTCAAGACAAAATATTTGCATCCAAACGCCCTTAGATAACTAAACTTTGGCTTTTTATTGTTGAGAAGTTCATAAGGAGTTTTGTTCAGTAAAGATCGTATCAAACATCTGTTAGTAACATGGCATGCAGTGTTGATTGCTTCAGCCCAAAAATTTTGAGGTAGATTAGACTCAATACGCATGGTTCTCGAAATGTTCAACAATGTCCTGTTCTTTCTCTCCACCACTCCGTTTTGCTGAGGCGTTCTTGGAGCTGAAAAATTGTGACACTTACCATTTTCTGAGCATAATTCATCAACTTTTGAATTTTTGAACTCCGTTCCATGATCTGATCTGATCCCTGCTATAACTTGATTAAGTTTATTTTGAATAATCTTGAAAAACACAATTAGCACATCAGGTGTTTCAATTTTTATTCTTTGAAACCTTGTCCACGTGAATCTTGAGTAATCATCAACAATAACCAAAATGTACTTCTTGCCACTTCTGCTTTGGATTTTCAGGGGTCCACACAAATCCATGTGCAACAGTTCCAAAATTCTTGAAGTACTCACTTGTTTCTTTGACTTGAAAGATGATTTGACTTGCTTCCCTTTGACACAAACTTCACATACTTTACTTTTACTAAGCTTGAATTTTGGAAAACCCAGTATCAGGTCCCTAGACACCAGTTTATTCAATAAAGACGAGCTTACATGACCCAACCTTCGATGTCATAGATCAGCATTATCACTCTAAGCACTAAGACATGTCAGATCATCTCCATGAGATGCTTCTAGATTTGCCACATACATGTTTTTGCATCTCTGGGCAGTAAGAACCACTTTCTTTGTAACCTGATTGACTACAGTGCACTTCTCAGAAGTAAACGTGACTTCATTTCCCTTGTAGTAGATTTAAGATACACTGAGAAGACTGTATTTCAATGCACTTACATGATACACATTTTCGATGGATTCTTCAATTGATTTTACAACTCTACCAACACCTAGTATATACCCCTTGTTTCCGTCACCAAAAGAGACACCTCCTCCTTGAAATGCCTTGAGCGAGAGGAAGTTTTTTGTGTTTCCAGTCATATATTTTGAGCATCAACTATATATGTACCAACATTGACTGCTACTTCTCTCGCCCACCTGCAACACGAATCACATGTTAGACTTGGGAACCCACTTTAACTTGGGTTCCCAAAAGGCAGATAAAGGGGTTATAAAGGCTTTTCTTGTCCAGTGAGGTAATTTACATTCTTTATTTATCTCTGTCTTTTGGACAGGACCAAGTCCTCTACTTGATACCCTTTTCTGTCTTGTATAACTTGACAATCTTTCTTGCGATTCTTTCCAAGCTTTACATTCCCCTTTTAAATGACCATTTCTCCCACAGTCAAAACACAACAAATTATCAGACACATACACATATTTACTGTGAGGATTGTAAGAAGGAGTAATATTCAAGCTTCTAGACCTTTTTTGTTGTAGTTGCTTTGATTTGTTACATTTCAAAGAAGTTTTGAGGATCTTGTCCATTTAAGTGAATTAGTGAGTTCTTCCTTAAGCTGGACTAAATCCTTTTCTAATGTGCTATTCCGTTCCAATGCTAAAGCAAGTTTAGTCTCTGTAGTTTTCAAATTTTCTTCAAGTTCAATTTGTAAACTAGTAGACTCTCCTTTTCTTTTTCCAGATTTCTCAATCATTAAATCCAATTGGTTTTTGAGTTCTAGTGTTTCAGATTCTAGAACAACCATTTGGTTTTCAATGACTGACATTTTCACATCCATTTTTTCCTTATTCTCACATAGACTTTCAAATTCAGCATTCATGGAGTCTCTCTCAGAGGTTAATTCAATCACAGAATCGATCAACACAGTTGCTAATCTTCTCAATCTTTTAAGGGAATAGGTATTCAAATTTTGTTTAAAGTCAAGAAGAGTTACCTTATCTTCATCATCTTCATCATCTGACTGAGCCATGAAGGCAAACATTTCATTGAATACGTTTTCCTCATCTTGAACCACCACCATTGATGCATCTCCAGATTCTCCAGAATCTTCGGACTCACTTGAAGAATCTCCCCACGCAGCAAGATCCTTCTTTACTATGTAGTCAGCTGCCGCCTTTCGGTCATTTCTATCAAGTATCAGGTCCCTGCGCTTGTCCTTCTCACATCTTGGCTTTTGATATTCTTTGTTTTCAACCTTGAGTAATGGACAATCCCTTATAAAATGCCCAACCTTTCCACACTTGTGACAGGTGTCACTGGCTGTTGCAGCTCTAGGATAATTTCCTCCCTTTCTGAAACCTTTGTTTTTTCTCACAATCTTTTGAAATCTCCTGGTAAGGTATGCCGTATCATCATCTTCACTGGAATATTCTTGAAGCTTGAGTTTCAGCATTAGAGACTTGTCCTTCTTGGCTTCCTTTTTCGACAAATCATGACTTTGGTTCATTTCATGTGTTTTTAGATATCCGATAAGAGCATCCATGGTTAAGACTTTCAGATCCTTGGCTTCAGTGATAGCATCTACATTGCTTTCCCAGGACTTCGGAAGAATTCAAAGAACTTTTCTAACTTGCTTACTCATACTGATGGGTTCTCCATGGCTTCACAACTCATTTGTGATGGAAGAAAGTTTTGTATACATGTCATGAATGGTTTCTCCTTCTTTTTCAATTTGAAGTTTTCAAATTGAGAGGTAAGCATTTCTATCTTCGACTCCTTTACTTGTTCAGTCCCTTCATAAGTAGTTCTTAAGCAATCCCAGATCTCCTTTGCAGATTCACAAGCAGAGACATGATTAAACTCTTCAGCGCCTATACCACTGACAAGCAACTTCTTTGCTTCCTAACCCTTTTCAATCTTCTTTCTATCAGCTTCACTGTATTGTTGCCGAGTCTTTGGAACAACTCGAGTGATCTCACCTTCTTTTGCTTCAGACGTTGGGATAAATGGTCCATCCAAGACAATATCCCATAGCTCACTATATTCAGCCATGAGAAAATCATGCATACTTGTTTTCCCCCAGCTATAGAACTGGCCATTGAATCGAGGGGGTTGAGTTGAAGATTGACCTTCTTCTAGATTAAGTGGAGCAGCCATTCAAGATCAGGACTCACTTTCTTGGTGTTAAGAAGATAGAGAGTACCTGCTCTGATACCACTTGTTAGAATCTGTGTGTCCACTACAAGTCAATGGACCAGGTCCCTTGACACATAAAATGATAATAACTATAAATGAATGCAGATTAATGACACAGTGATTTTACGTGGAAACCACCTTGCTCAAGGGAGTAAAACCACGACCTGTCACATAGGATTTTCAAACCGTTTCACTAATCTTCAAGAGCAAAAGTAAAACCGGTTACAACAAATGTGAGAAAAAGTTATTAATCTCACTATCAAACAATAACTCTATTGCTTGATGAGCCTAAGTAGATGTTACTCTACCCACTAAGCTATCACCTCTAGACAACTTAGAATTTTCTAAGCAATCTAAACAGACTGCCCACTAAACCATTAACCTACTAATGATTTAGGATTTTCTAAGCAACACACAGGTTGCCCACTAAGTTAGTTAAACTTACTAACTTAGAGTTTCCAGATCAAACCACATTGATTCCTTTATAATGATAGGATCAGTTCACAATATCAGACCAGAAGAGAATACTTCTAAACACAAACACGTTATCTTCACTTCATCTTGAATCATTTGAAATATTTCTTCTTCTTAATTTTCTCATCCTTTGCAAGAGTTCTTGATTTTTCTTTTTTCAAGTTGCAAAAACTGGCAAGAGTATATGGAGATGTTGTCCTTGTATGGAAAGATCACCATCCTTAAAGTGATGCCATAGGTTAAGGTTTATGACGCCTCTGTCGCTGTTGGAGACTGTGCACCAACTTTTTGTACTTTCTCCAGCTGGCAGTCACCAAACATAGTGAGCTGAGAACCAGGTACCTTCACAAGGTCCCTGTATTTGTCAAATCATCAAAACTTCAAATAACAGTAAGCATAAAAAAATTGTGGTGTACAGCAATACAAGTTTGCCCAATTACAAATAAAACCGTAAACAATAAATAAAAGAACATCGGTGAAAAGATACTAATGAACACAAACCATCAAACAACCTATTAGTTGAGTAATGTATGCAATCCTATAAACTATAACAATAATTCAATTATGAACATCATAGTTGTCAGGCAAAAGAAATTGTGTATAGCAGTATCAATACAATAAAACAGATGATGTAAGTTCAACATTTTGCAAAAGGATCACCAAATATTTTTCCCATCGGCATCCGTTCATCTCATGAAACACGAGATCCTTCAAAAGAAAGTACAACTTCAGATGATCCTTAATAAGACGGTACAACTACAGATTAAAGTAGTATAATGAGCAAAACTTTCTGCACATCAAATGCATTAGATCAATGTCAAAGAAACTAACACTTACCATTGTTATCCACCTTAACATAGCAGGTCCCAATTCCTATTGCAATATTTACCTGATCGAAACTGGTTTAACTTCAAACTAGGAGTACTCTACTTATAAGAATAACAAGCATATGTCGTAGTATTTAGAAGTAGAAAACCAAGGAACATAAGAAGTCATTGAAAAGTTTAACGGATCACTGCCTTTTCTGTACCTACTCTAAGCGATTAAAATTGCATTAAAGAATGACTTGACATATTTCTCAGCAGCCCACCTCTATTGATCCTCAAGGCATTTACAAAATCAGAAAACATATAATTCCCCCGTTCTCTTACTTGACACAATTTTCAAGTTTTAAGGAACAATCAAAATTAAAAATTCTAGACCATGTAAAAGAAAATGACCACTGAGGGTGTATATGAAAGTCTGTCCCATCGAGTATCTTCGTTCAAAATACTACAAATCATAATTTCTTATAATTAAACTACTTATTTTTTTAGAGTTGTGTCAGTGGGGCCTTCAACAAGAAAAACTCCACATCTTCCCATTCAATGACTTCATAATTATAATAAAACCAATAACAACACTACGAATATCTATCATGACTTCATAACAGATATTTATATAAAAGAGAATCCTAGACCCGCCTATGTGACGCAACCACAAACCAGGATTCCCTTTTAACTTATTTATTTCCCAAATTAGCCTTCTCTTTCATGAAAAGTTGTGTCTTTTATGAAAAGTTGTGACTTATACAAAAAGTTGTGACTTTTTATGAAAATTTGTGACTTTTACGAGTAGTTGCATCTTTTATGAAGAGTTGCGACTTTTATGAAGAGTTGTGACTTTAACGAAGAATTGTGACTTTTATGAAAAGTTGCATCTTTTATAAACAAAAATTGTGGCTTTTTTGAATTGTGACTTGTCCAAAGAGTTGTGACCTTTACGATAAGGCACAATAAGCATTTATTCACACTACCATTTGTTGTCTATAAATAGAGAGATTTTCCCTCATTTTAATACAAGGAAAATTCTGAACTTCTTCTTCTTCTGCACAATTAAATATTTGTGCACTTTGCTCCTGTTAAGCGGCTCACTGACACCATTATTTTTGTATCAACACACTGGCGAATAAAATTGTTTTTTTCCTGAGAGCATCTATTCCTTTAAACCTCGGGTACTATAATGAATTAATTTCCTTAAGGAAACAATGTGCATTCAGTGAGCTCGACTTTTTCCTTTATGTTTCATTTTATTATTAAAGATCCTGGTATGTTTTTTACAGTCATTAATTTATGTTTATTTTATAATTTTTATTTTTGAGTACATGTTTTGAACTTTGTGGTTTATATTTATGCTTTTGATCATTATGTTGAAGTAAAAATGTGTTAATCAAGAGTTTAATGAAATCATTAGACTATTGGTGTCATGTAGATTAAAATTTTTAATCTTGTAAAATAAATGGCTTTGATCTTTATAGAGTTTTCATTGGCTAAAAGATCCATGAGATGTCCAAGAATGGACTTTGAGTGTTCAAAAGCTAGGTGGTTCCACAGTACCTTGGAGTTTTATTTATTTAACTTTCTATCTTATCGAGGCATTCAATCGATTAATGACATCCAAATAATAAAAGAATGTAGTGGGATGATAAGTTTTGTTCTCAACCTTGATCAAACGTTTGGGGTTCAAATGTTGCATTGGATTCAATGAACCCCTCAAAATAGGATGAATCTATATTAATGAAATATTAAAGAAACAATTATCTCCTTATAAACTTTAGATTAAAAGTACCAAAAAATAAAGTTTTAAACATAATGATCGAAACATAAACAAAACAATATGTCTTTTGTCTATCAAAGTAGTGTCATCAACTGCATATGATTTTGATAAGGGACTTGCCAAGACATCATTTAATCCAAATTATTTGAGCGACATACGTTATTTCATTGAAATCCAAGAGATGTGTTTTTATATTTTAATAAAGTTATCAAGAACAAAACTAATTATATAAGATGTATAATATTTAGATTTTGTATGTAGAGGCCTTGAATAGGAGAAAGCTCTCGCATTTGAAGAATAAAATATTTGTACCACTTTTTGAAAATACAAATATAGACAATGAAACAATTACATATCTTTTTGAAAGACTTTGGTGATGAAGAACTAGAGAAGACTTTGGTGATGAACAACTAGAGTAAAATGAAGAATTAATAACAAAATCCATAAACACTTAGAATCAAGTCTTTTTCTTTTTAAGATAATAAAACATTTCATATCTTCTTTGGATAAAGTATTATTGAAATTTTATCATAGGATTGTACCCTCTCGAAAACACTTATATTCTCAAATGTTCAGAAGTAGATTATTGACGTAGTTCACCACCGCGCGAAGCGCGGGAAATTTACCTAGTTTCAATTATATAAGAGGCTTACCTCCATGCTACGATCACGTTCATCTTTGCCAGGGAAAGAAAGGCCATCATCTTCAAATTGCTGCACCATATCAAGATTCACCTACATAGCACAGGACAAGTTCTAAGGTTGCATCCCTTACGAAAGACATCACATCTTATGGTCCACATATAATTATTAAACCAATCCACCTAGACGTGCAACAGTGAAATCACAATTCCAAATTTAATGAGAAAAAAGAGTTGAATCTCATATGTGTGACGGTGCCTCTCATCTACAAAGCTCCAATTTCCACATCTGACAAACAATATAGTTTAGCCACTTTGTAATATCAATAGGAAAAGTCCTCCAAAATGGCTACAAATCAAGATACGACCAATGCAGTGAGGTTGGAGGAAAGGAAGTACTTCTAGTTATGCAAATTTAGAATCTTTGACTTGAAAGTACGTTCTTCTTGATCCAAGACACATGGTACACCCATATGCGCTTTTGAACCCTGTGAACTTGGTCGACAGATTAATAGAGCTGCTGCTTAAATTAAACCTCAAACACATGAAGATCATGAGGGAAATTCATGATGAAGGTGAAATATCATAACTTAACTCCCGGCATAAAAATTACCCAAAGATTGTGACTGTTGGGATCAAACTCTGTATTGTTCGCATCTTGCAACCCAAGAATGGATCTAGCATAATAGCAATTTGCATGCCTAGACATATGACCAAGTAAGGAATCTTGTTTTCACGTACCTTTCAATATCAACAATTTTGATGGAGACATTGGGATGCACATGGGTGGTTCTTAGGTAAGACTCTTGCAGAGAATGCAAGATCCTCTTTTGACTTCCAAGACTATATATGCAAACCAAAAGATCAGAAAGGACAGAGTACAACTTTAAAAGTATAAAGTATATATAAATCAATGTATTTTATTTGTTTCAATTGTGAGAAAACTAGAAGTACTTGTAGTGCATTTTCTTCGTTCGAACGGCTTATACGGAATTACCTATTGCACCAACATTTTGTCTACAATCTTCAATTCCAAGGTACAAACACTTGTCGTCCGGTATACAATGGAAAGATTAAAGACCAAGTTAATAGCTTTACACCTATTCTAATGGATGTTATGAACTAAAACCCATAAGAATCTTACCTGAACAACCTACAATATCGATTTGGCTTCCAGTGAGTTTTAGTGACATTTTCCAACAAAGAAACGCCAGAAATAGAGCTCAGAGCCTCTCCTTTAGACAAAAACTTGCTGGGAAAGTATGCAATTCATCTTAATGGTTGTATTTTGATGTAGCTGGTGTAAAGCAAGAATACGAAACCATGATAAAATGACTGGACAAAAAAGGAAGCATATACAGAAGATGTAGAAACAGTCACATAGCAGATCCCTATGCCATAGCAGCAGATATCTGGTTGAAAGTTGGTTTAAGTTCAAAGTACGAATACACAACTTATAGACAAACAAACATAAGAAGAACAGTCAAGTAAGTGTCATGGAAAAAAGGAATGAGAGTTTTGATACTCCTATAAGAATATTCTTCGGGAGAAAAATTATGATTTTAGAATGGAGCATCACCCTAAAGAAGAGAACCAATAGTATCAATTTTCATATAAAGCATATACCCTCGTCATTAAAAGAACTTAACAAAGGAACATAAAGAATTCATCAAAGAGCTCACCGGTCCCTTCCTTTTAAGAAAGCCAACAAAACATTGACAAAATCAGAAAAGATGAACCATATATTCTCTATTCTATGACATTACACAAACCTTTATGGAAGTCTGTCCAATTGAGTATCTTCATTCAAATTACTACGAATCACAAAGTCGTATAGTTAAACTGTTTAATTTTTGTTTTAAGTTGTGCCGTTGGAGAGTTCAAGAACAACTCCACATTATTCAATTCTTGAACATCCTTAACATACACTCCGATAATAACAACCTAATTTCTTGAAATTCCTTGATATTTGCAATGTCAGTATTTTCTTGAAAACTAAAATTTTTTAATTTTTTCTACGGATACGAATGTAAAAACAACAAGCGCTTGACTTATCTTGAAAAGGATGCATGCGAGAAATTCAAGAAAACCTTACAACATCAAGTTCTCTGAGTTCCTCCTTTTAATGGATGGAAGAAGCAGCTAGATCGGCGGCATAACTTCTACGGGGGGTTTACGGTTTTGAACGGAGATCACCCTAATGGCGTACTTGTGATGTTAGCGTAAGAAATTTTCAGTTGAGAAGGTTGTCTCTCTTTTATAGCTTTCCAAAACGCGTACACGCGGAAATAAAATAATATAACATGTATTTATTTACTATACTAGTTAATACTCTCAAATATAGTAATTTTTTTGCAGATTTATAATTTTAATATTTTTATTTAAACTTTTTAATAAGCAGAGTCTATTTACAAATCCAAACATACTGTGAAATTTGATATTATCCTATATAGCTTAAATTTAACTTCTCCAATTTATAGTTCAAAATTTAAATCCTTAGTTATAAAATTAATAATTGATATTTTATACATTTTAAAATTCCAAAATATTAATATGATTTTTATTTAACTTAAACTAGTAAAATAATTTGCACTTGACACACAACAAATTAGATATTTTTCATATACGTGAGTATTACCACCATTTGAAATGTGAATATATATTTTTAATCCTCCAAAATACACCACAAAATTAATGCTACCAGATCATTCAATTGTACAATATGTTATCCGACATTAATATCGAAAAGAAATGCCATGATACATTAATTTTTTTTGTTAAATTTTTATTCTAATATCTATTTATTTAACGAGTACAGTTTATTCTCATTTTTTTTTTGACTCAATAATTTTTTTGCGTGCCTGCTTTTTGTTTTGTAAATACTTTTATTGCTTAAAACGAAAATCTCTCCGAAACAGACTTTTTATCTCGAATAGATATTGATATAAATAATGAGCATTCTACTTTCAAACTCCGAGTTAATTGATTTCAATAGATACATTGTTATTGTAATTGGATGAATTATTTTTTAGTGCAAATTTTAGTGTGTGAAAAAAGTTATTACTAAAGATACTTTAGACCCACCTACTTGTTCAATTTATTGATAACAAAAATAAACTAGCTTAATCTTGTTTCATTCTAACCCTAAACTATATTTTGGAGTTGGAAACTAGTGATGACAAAGTGATGAGATAAAAGATCACAAAGCAATTGGCACAAACACAACTCAAGAAGGCATTAGCTGATGAGGAGCCAAGTTAGGATTGAATCTTGGAAAAATGTTCCTGCCAGGAGGAAGTATTCAGTCGATCCCTGTGGTAAAAAATCCAATAATCCGCACCGAACCAAAATCAGACAAAGCTGCAACACCATTACCTTATGGGAAATCAAAATCAGTCTATAGCTAATCAGATGCAACGTTCGACTAACTTCACTCTTTCAAGCACAAGACATGGAACAATCTGCATAAGCTAAATTAAAAAAAAAATTCAACTCGTGAAACTTTTCACTAAGACAAAAGGAAATTGCTCCAAGAATATGTATCTCAACATTTTTAAAAAGGCAGTACATTTGCAAACACGAATATTTGTCTAAGTTAGGAAAGTAAGTTTTTGTCATTTTAAAACGACCATAACTCCTAGATTAAGATGAGTTAGTAGTAGATCCAAATATGGTTGGAAAGATCTCAGAATAATCTTTTCAACAAAGCCAACTTTGCGCGATTTCAATATAGTATGAGTGAGTTATGCCTTTCGGAAGTTGGGTTGTTGGATTGAGGAAAGTCCCAATCTGAAAAAGGGCAAACTAGTCTTTTCTCAAATTAATTTCCTATTTCATTTTAGGAGTTTATTGGGGTAAAAAGAAATCTTAGATTATTTTGAAAAAGTCAGAATTATGCTTATGGCGTGGAGAAGAGAGAAGAAGAAAGAGAGAGAGAGAAGTCAAGAATTCGCCAAGAACGTCAAGCTTTACGAGTGGAATTCGTTGGGGGTTATCCCTATCAAGGTATGTGAGTCTTCAATAACTCTGGGTTCGTTCGCCCACGTGCCAAGCATGCTTGATTTAGCATGATTTCATTCCTAAAATATTGGATTTTTGAATGTTGTTCTTGAATTGCTTTCGTTCTTGAACTTGAGTTGAGATTTAGGAGTTCTTTGATGATCTTAGTGTTATTCTTGAATTCATTGGGTTGGAACCCTTGTATATATGATGTGGATTTCTGAAATATAAGTGAATCTGAGAAAAGTAATCGAAAAAGAACAATTTACTTTCAGAAAACGAGTTGAGAAATTCGTCAAGCGTCACCTGGGCAAAGTCAGGCGTGGCGCGCCCCATCTGCGCTACAGGGCCTGGGGCAGAATTTGAAGCTTGGCGCCTAAGCTCGCTGAAATCGGCATTTTTCGCCGAATTTTCATAATTCAATCCGATTAGGCTTTTCTAAAGTATTTTAACACTTCCTAGTGATTCTAAATACTCTAAATGACTTCTAATCATAAAGAAATCATCAAGAAGCATGAATTACAACCTTGAATCCATAACTTCAAATTCAAGGAAAGTTTAGAACCAAGTCTAGAAAGTTCCTAGAGTCCTTTCAAGAAGTCTTTTACAAATACTTTAAACTTATTTTAAGACATAAAGATCAGGTTGAGTAAAGAGTAAAAATAAGAAAAAGAAGTTAATTTCAAGTTTCATTAGACTTTCAAAAATGTTTTCAATATCGTTTTAAGACTTAAGTTTGAGTTCAGCTCAAAGCAAAGTGAAGAGTATCTTCAAAGCAGTATATGTGGACTAAATATTCCTAAAGGAGTATAAAATGTTTTAACATAAAAAACAAAGGGAAACTGAGATTTCCAAATAGCCTTCGGCTAACTTTCAGAAAAACAAAAATAGCTTGTAAATAAAGCAAGCACAGAAACTGAGATTTCCAAGATAGCCCTTGAGCTATGTTTTTGAGAACTAATCTCAAATCACAGAATAAGTATGTTTTTAAAACATAAGATCCAATATATTTTGGGAGTATTATTAAGCACCGATATGCAAGAGAGTTTTCAGACAACCCACAGCCCCCATAAACCATGTAGCAACCATGGGTAAAAAGAGGGTCATACTTTTTAGATGAACCATTTTCATAGTATACTAGTGGATCCATTAGACAGTTCAAGTCTTATACCTTGGCTGGGTATAGGATGCGCTGGCAACATAAGGTAGATCGATGTATCATCACTATAACTCTTAAGTGATGGTTGTCTGTTAGACAAACTCCCATAGAAATTAAATGTGTTTATATATATACATCAGTTTATTTGTATTTCTACATACATCTCAGAGTCAATTGTATCCTTGTATACAGTCAAAGTTTACAACATGTTTTCAAACAACTTTTCTTCATATTGCACTTGTTTTTAAATTGCTTTGTGTTGAAATGAGTCAGTATTATTGAGTTATGATATTCATGAGTTGAGGAGACCCAAGCTAAGTGTCCTTCTTACTCTTTTCAAGCTTAAGTTGTTTTAGCATTCCAACTCTCATACTCGTACATTCAATGTACCGATGTCAGTTGGCCTGTATTGTATCATGATACAGATGCAGGTAACGAGGATCGACATCCGGTGCACCGTTGATCCAGTTGAGCACTCTAGAGTCAGTTAGTAAGCCTACTTGCATTCCGAAAGACTTCTTTTATTGTTTTGTTTTTCATTATTTTCTTTATTAGGTTGTTGTAGGGTCTGTCCCAACATCCAACGCAGTTTAGAAGGCTTCATAAATAGACAATCAAATGTTAGTCCTTTATTCTTTCCATTTCTTTCTATTTTTTAGACTTGGTTGCCACTTTTGCCCAGATGAATGTTTTAAACCTATAGAACATTCTCAGTCAGTATGCTTTATCAGTTAAGTTAAGTTTGATCATTATAGATATTGATTGACGTCTTCCCCTGAGTTGAGTAAGCCAGGCCAAGGGTCTTCGAGTGTCGGCCACGTCCAGAATGTAGGCTCGAGGGGTGAAAAATTTGGTATCACAGCACAGAGTTTAAGAGTCCTAGGGAGTTTATGAAGCCGTGTCTGTAGAGTCCTATTTATCCGTGTGAAGCGCGTCATATCTATAATTAGGAGGCTGCAATATTTAGGAAACACTTCACTTATTTCATATTCCTTTCATGTGTTACAGTTTATCGCTAAAAGTTTCTCTCTACTTTGTGCATGCGCGTGTTTTCATATAAACATACCTCCACGAAGAGCAGCAAGAGGTCGCCTAGTTAGAAGGAACGTTGGAGAACAAGGAGTACCCAATGCACATGAAGTGAAACTCCAGGGAGAAGTCACTAATGCCGAATTCAGAGAGGCAATTAAGATGTTGAGTCAGGATATGGCGAATCAGGTTAATCATCAAGGAGGAGCTCGACAAGAAGGGGACGACACTTCAAGGATTCGTGAGTTCTTGAGGATGAATCCCCCAAGTTTCACTGGTTCAAGCACCACTGAGGATCCATAGAACTTCACTAAGGAACTGAAAAAGGTGTTTGAGGTGATGCATGTTTAGCGAGAGATTTGAACTATATGCTTACCAACTCAAAGGTATTGCTAGAACTTGGTCAGATCAGTGGAAAGAGGGTAGAGATGAAGATGCACCACCTGCGAGTTGGGATTTTTTTAGGAGGCCTTTTTGGGGCGTTTCATTCCCCAAGAACCGAAAGAGGCCAAGGTATGTGAGTTCCTCACACTTAAATAGGATTCTCTCAGTGTGCATGAGTATGGGTTGAATTCACCCAACTATCTCATTATGCTCGGTAAATAGTTAAGGACATGATAAGTAGGATGAGTATGTTTGTTGCCTTGATTGGGTGTTTCTTCAAGCAAAGAGGACCTGGAAACAATACTTATTGGGGACATGGACATTTCGAGGTTGATGATGAGAAAAATCTAAGGGACAGAGAGGAGTTTAAGAACACGAGGGCTAAGACAGGGAATGAGTCCGGTAGCAGAAAAGTAATGCCAACCGATAATCCTTCCAACGGAAACAAAAGGGTCCTGCCCCATCATCTGCTAGTGCATCTGTACCTAAGAACAAGAGTGATTATTATGGTTGGAGTTCCAAAGTTACACCTGCATATTAACAGGGTAGTGTAGCGCAAGGGGGTAATAAGTTTCCTGCCTGCGCTAAGTGTTGTAGAAACCACTCTGGTGTTTGTCATGAGGGCTCCACTAGTATACTCTCATCAATCGCCAAGAGAATGTTGTCACTAGTACGATTCAAGTCTTTGAATTTACTGTTTATGCAATGCTAGACCCAGGAGCGAGTTTATCTTTTGTAAATCCATGTGTTGCCATGAACTTTGATATTATTCCTAAGCAACTTAGTCAACCATTCAATGTTTCTACACCTGTTGGTGAATTGATTCTAGTAGGGTCTATCGTGATTGTCCCATTTCCATCAATCACAAGATTGCCATGGCTTATTTAATTGAGTTAGACATGGTAGACTTTGATTTCGTTGTTGGTATGGACTGACTTCATGCCTGTTATGCCTCAGTTGATTGTACAACTCGAGTAGTCAAGTTTAAGTTTTCAAATGAGCCAGTATTAGAGTGGAAAAGCAGTTAAACAGTGCTTAAGGGTCGTTTCATTTCGTACCTTAAGGAGAAGAAGTTCATTTCTAAGGGGTGTGCCTATCACTTAGTATGATTTAATGACTCTAGTGTTGAGATACGTCCTATTCAGTTAGTTTGAGTAGTAAACGAGTTTCCAAAAGTCTTTCTGGATGATCTTCACAGAGTCCCTCCGGAGAGAGATAGACTTCGATATAGATCTTCTTCCAGATACTTATCTTATCTCTATTCTTCCATATAGAATGACACCACCAGAGTTGAAAGAATAGTTGAAAGATCTGTTAGATAAGGGTTTCATTC
The DNA here is from genome assembly GCA_016801875.1 of Solanum sitiens. Classification (NCBI taxonomy): domain Eukaryota; kingdom Viridiplantae; phylum Streptophyta; class Magnoliopsida; order Solanales; family Solanaceae; genus Solanum; species Solanum sitiens. The sequence goes on along the minus strand of JABWTJ010000089.1, from coordinate 74,195 downwards.
GACCGAGTGTCTCACCTTGGGGCGCTCCAGTCTTGTTTGTGAGAAATAAAGATTGTTCCCTTAGAATGTGTATAGATTACTGTACATTGACCAAGGTTATCATAAAGAATAAGTATCCTCTTCCAAGGATAAATGATATTTTCGATCAGCTTAAGGGTGCTTGTTGTTTTTCCAATATTGACCTCAGATAAAGCTACCACCAGTTGAAAGTTAGGGAATGCGACATTCCAAAGACAACTTTTAGAATCAAATATAGGCATTATGAGTTTTTGGTCATGTCATTTGGGTTGACAAATTCTCCTGCAACATTCATCAACCTTATGAATAGAGTATTCAAATCTTATTTGGATGTGTTTGTTATCGTCTTCATTGATGACATGCTAATCTATTCAAGGAATGAAGAGGATCATGCTAGTCACCTCAGAATAGTCCTTCAGACTTTGAAAGATAAGGAGTTATATGCTAAGTTCTCAAAATGTGAGTTTTGGCTTAAGTCTGTAGCATTCTTGGGCCAAATAGATTACGGTGATGGGAATAGAGTTGATACCCAAAAGATAGAAGTAATTCATAGCTGGCCTAGACCCATGTCTCCAACTGATATAAGGAGTTTCTTAGGTTTGACTTGCCACTATAGAAGGTTTGTTGAGGGGTTCGCATCTTTTTTGTCTCATTTGACCAAGTTGACACAAAATACAAATAAGTTTCAATGGTATGAATCTTATGAGGAAAGCTTTCAAAGTTTAACAAGAGGTTGACTACTGCCCCAGTTTTGACCTTACCGGAAGTTACTCAAGATTTTATGGTGTATTTTTATATGTCTAGAGTAGGTTTGGGGTGTGTGTTAATGTAGAATGGCAAGGTTAGAGCTTATGCATCAAAAAGTAGCATACAAAAAAAGGAAGTCATACAAGTACATGATGGCATAACACATAAATGTTTTGCAAGATGTTTAACTCTCTTCGACTTACCAAATTTCCAAAAATAATTATCCCCCCACCCTACCTCCCTCTTTTAGAGAGTCAGGTGGTGTTGTTATCACATGTATTAAGGTAAGCAAAAAATACAGAAACAGAAAGAAGATGAAATAGACAAAAAAATACTTTCAATCTGAGTCCACAAAAACTATTATGTCTCCTTATGAAATTTAATCCCCTCACTGTACCCGAGGTTACAGATTAATTTCTCCCAAGATAAAATGGATTAACCTGTGAAAGGAGTAGTGGTACCTCAAACTTCAATAGCTTCAACAAACGTAAGAACAGTAACAAGCCACACACAAACTCAGTCGATCGATAATTTTAGTTTATGAGAGAAAATGTATGCAGAGAAATTTTTTTTAGGTGTTTGAAAACGAAAAATGACTTCCTTTTTATAGCCATTTTCAACAAGAAACATGTCTGTTCAGACACATATGTTCACACACCATTTTTTTCAGAAGGTTGTGTCTTTTGGGAAAAATCACAACTTTTCGGAATAATCTGTCTTTTGGGGAAAAAATGACTTTTCGAAATTAGATCTTTATTACTGTTGCACGTGAATTTCAAATAATTTCCGTTGCACCATCCAAAAAATTTATCAATCAATCACATCATTTGCCAAATCCAAATCCAAAGCTGAAGCCGAGGCCGAGCGAGCAACGACGACGGCGCGAGGGGACATCTTCTTCTTAACCCTTTAAGAAGTATAGGAAGTGTTTCCTAATATAAGGACAACAATTTTCTTTCTTTGACCGATATAGGGAAAATGACTTTTCATTTACACTTTGCAAATGACTTTTCATTGTCCCTCCAAATTGGTTCCCTCACTTTTCCACTTTTTCTCTTTCTCTTTTCCCATTCACATTTTGTTAAAACAACAATCCCCCACATTAATGGGGAATGACTATTGTTAAAACATATGCATGAAAAACTTGTGTGTCTTGTAAGTAAGGATTAATCACATCTGGATAAGTAGGTTTCCCTTTAAACTTTCCTTAGTGAACATATATCGGATCTACTCGGTCAATCGGTAGATTTGATATATTTGAACCATCGAGCTTTGGTGTATACCTAGAAAACATAAGTCACACAAGCAACCCTTGAACTATTCTTAGTTCTCATTGATTTGTTCGTTTCATCCATGAACACATATCGGTTAGTAAGTGCTTAGAGAACTGGAGTTACTGGATTCTCCTTGAAGCGTCTTACACTTCACAGTCACATAAGTGGTTTCTAAATGTGGTATCCAGTATATACACTATTTGATATACCCCATATAAAGCTTAGAAATCATTAAAACGTCCTTATACATTTATCCTGGTTACTGAACATTGTCTCATCATGACAATGGACCATAAAATAATTTTTGACAATGTTGAACCATCATCAATGACTTTGTTTTATCGCCTTGAACCTAGATCTTGGGATCTCCAGTCTTCTAGGTAGAGTTACCACCACGATGACTTGTTCTCGGCCATAGTCCCATTCCCGTTGATGATTTATCAACTCCCTCTATAGTTAGGCCTTTTGTAAGTAGATCCAACACATTATCCTTTGACTTTACATAGTCAATTGTGATAATTCCACTATAGAGTAGTTGTTTAACAGAGTTATGTCTTCGTCTTATGTGACGAGACTTGCCGTTATTGATAACGCTTCCAGCCCTTCCTAATGCAGCTTGACTATCATAGTGTATGCATATAGGGGACACTGGTTTGGGGCAAAATGGAATATCTTATAAGAAATTCCAGAGCCATTCAGCTTCTTCACCTGCCTTGTCTAAGGCTATGAATTTAGACTTCATTGTAGAGCGAGCTATAAAAGTTTGTTTGGATGATTTCCAAGATATTGCTATTCCACTAATAGTGAAAACCTATCCACTTGTGGATTTTGTTTCAGTTGACCCAGTAATCCAATTTGCATCACTGTATCCTTCAAGAATTGATGGATATTTGTTGTAATGCAAAGAATAATTTTGAGTGTCATCTAAGTATCTCAAAACTCTCTTCATTGCCAACCAATGATTTGGATTGGGATTACTTGTGTATCGACTCAGTTTACTGATAGCACAAGCTATATCTGGTCGTGTACAATTCATTACATACATCAAACTTTCCAATACTCTGGCATAGTCAAATTGAGACTGACTTTCACCTTTATTCTTTGCAAGATGAAGATTCACATCAATTGGAGTCTTTGCCCTTTTGAAATTCAAATACTTGAACTTTTCAAGTACCTTTTGAATATAATGAGTTTGAGAAAATGCTAGACCGTTAGAAGTTTTGAGAATCTTAATTCCCAATATAACATCAGCAATTCCTAGATCTTTCATATCAAACTTACTAGCGACCATACTCTTAGTAGATTTTATATTGGCAATGTCCTTGCTCATTATCAGTATGTCATAAACATATAGACAAATAATGACTTCCTGATTCAAAGTATCTTTAATTTAAACACATTTATCACATTCATTGATCTTAAATACATTTGAAAACATGGTTTGATAAAACTTTGCATGTCATTGTTTCGGTGCTTGCTTAAATCCATAAAGTGACTTAATAAGTTTGGACACTTTCTTTTCTTTACCAAGAACTACAAAACCCTCAGGTTGTTCCATGCAAATTTCTTCCTCAAGCTCTCCATTTAAGAAGGCGGTTTTCACATCCATTTGACGGATTTCAAAACCGTATACTACAACTAGAGCAATTAACATCCCAATTGATATTATCCTAGTCACTGGCGAGTATGTGTTAAAATAATCTAGACCTTCCTTTTGTATAAATCCTTTGACAACAAGTGTTGCTTTATATTTGTCATTAGTTCCATCTTCTTTCTTCTTCCTTTTAAAGATCCATTTTGAAACCAAGGGTTTGTTTCCTATAGGAAGATCAACCAACTCCCAGGTATGATTGCTTAGGATTGATTCAATCTCACTATTGACAGCCTCTTTCCAAGAGGTTGAGTCGCTAGACAACATTGCTTTCTTAAATGTTTGACTCTCACTTTCAAGAAGGAATATTACAAAATTAGATCCAAATGAAGTAGTTGTCCTTTGACGTTTACTACGCCTTGGACTCTCTTTATTGGTTTCATTCTCTTTTGGTTCTTCTTGGGGTTGTTTAGACCCTCCCCTAGATGACTCAAGTCTAGTTTTATATGGATAGATATGTTCAAACAAATCGGCATTATCTGATTCCATTACCGTATTATCATGAATAACCGGATGTTTAGACTTATGGACCAAAAATCAACATGCCTTATTGTTTGTGGTATATATAATGAATACACAATCCACAGTCTTAGGCCCTATTTTACGCTCTTAGGTATAGGAACCTAGACTTTGGCTAGACACCCCACACTTTGAAATATTTCATGTTGGGTTTTCTACCTTTCCATTTCTCATATGGAATAACATGTGTCTTTGAATGAGGCACTCTATTGAGTATTCAATTTGCTGTAAGGATAGCTTCTCTCCACAAGTTTTGTGGTAAACCTGAACTTATGAGGAAGACATTCATCATTTCCTTTAATGTTCGGTTTTTCCTTTCCGCAATCCCATTAGTTTGAGGAGTATAAGGAGAAGTAATTTGATGGATTATTCCATTTTCCAAACATATATCTTCAAATGGAGATTCATATTTTCCGCCTCTATCACTTCTAATCATTTTGATCTTTCTATCCAACTGATTTTCAACTTCAGTTTTATATTGCCTAGATGCATATATTGCTTCATCCTTACTTATTAGCAAATAGAAATAACAATATCTAGTGCAATCATCAATAAAAGTTATGAAATACCTTTTCCCATCACGTGATGGTGTTGACTTCATGTTACAAATATCAGTGTGAATCAGTTCTAAAGAATTTGAATTCCTTTCAACAGATTTATAAGGATGCTTAGCATACTTAGATACAACACAAATTTGACATTTGATTTATTGCACTCAAATTTTGGCAAAACATTTAAGTTAATCAGCTTTTGCAAGTTTTTGTTATTAACATGTCCCAAATGTTCATGCCATAAACATTTAGACTCAAGCAAGTAAGAAGAAGCAGAATCTTTATTCATATCAACTGCAATTACATTGAGATTGAAAAGGGCGTCAGTGAGGTAACCTTTTCAAACATACATTCTATTCTTACTCACTACTAGTTTATTATAAATAAATACACATTTGAATCCATTCTTAGTCAAAACTGGAATAGAAACTAATTTATTTTTGCAATTTCGGAATATACGAGACCCTGTTCAAAATCACCATCTTGACTCATGTCATTTTTAATAGGACCTTGCTAGTTCCTTCCACCTTTACAACAGCGGAGTTTGTCATAAACAACTTCTCGTCTGTAGGTACTGGAGTATATGATGAAAATAATTCTTTGTTAGTACAAACATGGAATGAGGCACCAAACTCTATCCACAATTCTCTTGAATTTCCAACCAAGTTACATTCTGAAAGCATTGCACAGAGATTGGCCATTTCTTCTTTGGATTCAGCCAAGTTTGCTTGATCCTTCTTCTTCTTTTCCTTCTTGGGACCCGACATTTAGTAGCCCTATGACCACCTTTTCCACAATTGAAGCAGCTTCCACTAAATTTCTTCTTAGGAGGATTGCTTTTACGACCAGATGCTTTCCTTTATTTTCTTTAATTTTGTGGGATCTTCTTCAACAATATTTACTACAGATATTGTTGAATTACCATGTGACCTCTTTTCTGCATTCTCATTATCCTCTTCGATTCTCAACCTTACTATGAGATGTTCAACAGTCATCTCCTTGCATTAATGTTTCAAGTAGTTTTTAAAGTCCTTCCACAATGGAGGTAACTTATCAATAATGACAATCACTTGAAATACATCATTCACAATCAATCCTACATTAAAGATTATGTGAGTAATAAGAAAAAACTTAATATTTCTAACATAGACATTAAATAAATTTATACCTTCAGCAAGGATATCATGGATTATGACCTGCAGTTCTTGAACTTGGGTGACGACGGTCTTACTTTCTATCATCTTATAGTCCAGAATCTTTGCCACAATGAACTTCTTCATTCCGGCATCCGCTGGTTTGTACTTCTTTTCTAAAGCATCCTAGAGTTATTTTGAGGTTTGACATTGTTGTACACATTGTACAGATCATCTTGCAGGCCACTCATAATATAATTTTTACACAAAAACTCTGAATGTGTCCATGCTTCTGTTACCAAGAATCCTTCTCCAGGCGGAGTTTCATCCGACATAATAGGAACATTCTCGTTAATGAACCTCTGCAGACTCAGCGTAGTGAGATAGAAGAACATCTTTTGCTGCCATCTCTTGAAGTCGACTCCAGAAAACTTTGCAGGTTTCTCAGCCGGTGCTACGATAGTAGTTAAACGATTGTGTGCCACCGATGTTGTTGCAGCACTTACTGTTGCAGCACTTACTGTTGCAGCACTCACTGTTCCAGTATTTAGTTGACTTGAATTAGTCATTTTTCTATCACAAATTACAAACGGTTTTAGTATATGAAATACTTACATTAAAAAATAAATCTTTACACAGATTATTTTTTATTTAACGATAAAGTTTTATGTTCTTTTAATCGTTAATCGAATTAATTTTAAAAATTCAAACAAAGTAGAAAACCATAAAGGTTTTAATCTCCAAAAACCTCAAATACAGAAACTATTAAATTTCTTAAGATTACTATCACCTTTATTAGGGTTAGTCAAAATTACAGAAACATAAAGAAGATGAAATAGACAGAAAAACACTTTCAATATGAGTCCACAGAAACCAATGTATCTCCTTAAGAAATTTAATCATCTCACTGTACCCGAGGTTACAAATTAATTTCTCCCAAGATAAAATAGATTAACCTGTTAAAGAAGTACTGGTACGTCAAACTTTAATAACTTCAGCAAACGTAAGAGCAGTAACAAAACACACACAGACTCAGTCGATCGACACTTTTAGTTTATGAGAGAAAATGTATGTAGAGAATAAAAAAACATTTCAGTATTTGAAAACGAAAAATGACTTCCTTTTTATAGCCATTTTCAGCAAGAAACGTGTTTGTTCAGATAGATTTGTTGAGACCCATTTTTCCCATAAGGTTGTGTCTTTTGGGAAAGATCACAACTTTTCGGAAAGATGTGTCTTTTGGGGAAAAATAATGACTTTTTGGAAATTGTATCGCTATTACCGTTGTACGTGAATTTCAAATAAATTTTGTTGCGCCATCCAAAAACTCTATCAATCAATCACATCATTTGACGGATCCAAAGCCGAAGCAGAAGCCGAGGTCGTTGCCGAGCGAGCGAGCGACAACAGCGCGAAGGAGCATTTTCTTCTTAACCCTTTAAGAAGTATAGGAAGTGTTTCCTAAAATAAGGACAACAATTTCCTTTCTTTTACCGATATGTGAGAAATGACTTTTCATTTGCACTTTGCAAATGACTTTTCATTTTCCCTTCAAATTGGTTCCCTCACTTTTACATTTTGTTCTATTTCTCTTTTCCCATTCACATTTTGCTAAACCTAACAGGTGGGGGCTACAACTAAAAGCGAACGAAAGGGAATGTGGAATGGACAAAGCCACATGTACAAATAACTTCAAATACAATGAATCCTAAGTGGTGTTGAATAAATATGTCGAGTGCAATTGCTCTCACCGAAAAAGCACATCAAAATAGCTTTATCACATTAACAGAAGCATTATCAATGGTGCTAACTAGGGACAAAAAATGTTTCACATATTCTTGAAATTCGATTGCACATCTAACATGGAATAAAATGAACAATTGACATGTTATAATAGACAAACAAGAACCCCCACACCCCCTCCACACACACCTCTTTTTATTTTCCTTTTTCAGATAATAACTCAAATCACTCCTCTCTTTACCTACATATGGTACACAAACAAAGTAGAAATTATGAGCTGGTGATGACCAGCATTTCTAACAAATAAATAACATGGCATTGAAACCAATAGCTTCCTAATCCAGATTATAGCAAAAAGTCTACATTATCAGACAAAGTAATCAGTGAAACGAAATCTAGTAATCCTAACAAGTGCAACAGCTCTAAAGTTTGATCTATCATGGTCTGAAGTCGAAAACTAAGAAGAACTAAACGTACTCTTCTGTTTACATGAGCTTCCACTCCCTCCACTCAGTAGAGAAAAATATTGAAATTTTGTCACATCCTCAGAGCCTATTCTTGCTTTTCCTTAGTCGTCTCATTCTAATTAATAATTTCTTGTATTTATTAGAATTGTTGTCTATTAGAACGTTAAAGTAGCTTTAAAGTGTTCAAATGAAGCAGTGTTTTTAATTCTCATAAAGAAGTGTTCAAATGAAGCAAACTCCTCTAAGATCCATGTCATTAATATATCTCTCTCTTTTATTACTTCAAAGAAGAGAAAAGGCACTAACTCAGTAACTCTTAACTGAAGGAGGTAAGTTGATTCCTTTTGACACAAAGGATACATAAAATAGTATCCTCGAAAGCTCTTGAGTCTCTAGAATAATACCAAACATCAACAACATTAGCATATTGAATAGGTCAAAGTTGTGTTTCCAACCTCCACAGCTGAAGAGTGAAGATCAACCTAAATTTTTTTGGTAGGGCACATTCTGAATAACTAAAAAAACTCTGGTGAATCAGATGACCCAAATTGAACTACAATTTTGAAACTCCTGAGTTAGTCACTGCTCTACCCAGATCCCACTCAATAAATCAATATACAATTGGATGTCAAAATCTTCTAAAGATAGCAAGGCTCCAAGAAGATTGATATAGCAAATATCAAAATTTATGAAAATTAATGCAATTTGAACAAAAAGACTATGATATACATTTAAAGAAGCAAAAATGACCGGGTAAGGAAAACTCTGAAGTCTAAGTTTAAAAAGGAAAACCTGACAGTCTTAGAAGCAGCAAACACATTGTAATGAGAAATACAATACAACAATCAGTAATCCCAAAAAAAAAGATTTTTTTCAAGCAATTGTGTAATAACTTTTTCTTCTTTTCAATCATATATATTACTGAATCTAATGATTTAAACTTACATTAAAGAAAAAATAGAACGTTTTCTAGTTTTATAAGTGTTCGCTTTAAAATAGAAAATGGATTCGATACAATTCAACAGAATCTAAGAAATAATCAACAATAGAAAAGATTTTCGAATTTGATACTTTAAAATTCCAGTTTTATTTTCGAATGAAGTTAGACGATACAACTCTTATTAGTTTATAGTTTACCCAAGAGTTACACAATGAATCGGTTGATTGGAATTGCGGGATAGATAGATGTTACAGATGATGAATCAGTTTCTTTTATATGTTTGTCCGTTTACCTTGGTTAGTGTTGTCTGCCTATAGATGAATCAAATTTTCATTCAACTTATTCTTTCAATTGAAATTGAGATTTTTGCCTATCCTCCTATTTTGCAAAAATGGAAACTTAGGTACGTGCATAAAGAGTGACAATTTCGGCGGCAAGTACTGTTTGAGTACTTAGTTGTAGAAGAGGTCGTGTTTACTACTTCTCGATTTTGTGGCAATCACCTTGGTCTTTTTCTAAGCCCTATAGATTAGAAGATTTGGTTGCTACTGTTATGTGTCTCATAGTACCTAAACAAACGATGAAGCTACATCAATCAAGAATGACCGCTGCCTCTAAGTTAGATTGCCTTTTTTCCTCGTAGCTTGGATCGAAGGATAAGGTGTGGAGCGAGGGTAGTTCCCTAACTAGCTTGAGGGGAAAGATCATAGATAGATTATCTGGACTAGATCCTAGGAAGCAAGCCTTGATTAGAGATTTGGAAGTAGTCAAATCTTTAGAGTACAGAACAGAGTACATGGATCAAAATCTCCTGGATTCAATCTAGAGAGGAGCTCCACTATATGACAAATATAAAAGAAGATGGCTAATTTTGTTTGAGAACAGACAGATTTGATTCACAGCCTATACCGCTTTAGACCAAAAGAGAGATTAGATTGACTTCCTAGATCATGGAACCAATTAGGATTGGAACGACTATCGACCAAGCTTAGGTTAACTCCTGAAGTTCGTGCCTCTCCCCTAAATTTACTTAATTCGCTGTATAAGAAGGGAAAGGAAAGATAGAAAACCTGCGCTTATGCGCTTGCCATTCGTGTCGTGCTTTTAATCTGTACTTGCAGCGCTACTACCAATATTCGAGTGAAGAAGAAGACTCCAAATCCCCTCAAATGGTCATTTTTCTTGAATTGGGTGTTGAATCTCTATCCTTAGTCTAACAGGGTTTGTTGATACTTCACTATCTTGTTGACTATGAGTCTGACTGTACGCAATGAATTGATTTGTCTTCAGTGTACCCCGATTTCATCAGTATGACATGTCATTGTTAACATTGGTCTGTTTGGTGTTGCAACCAAAAGAAGCTAGACACATGGTCTTGCATTGTTCTCCCATAATCAATGGGAGAGAATTTTGTTCTCCGAGAACTATTATGACGCAAGGGCCTTATACTTGTTAAGAGGTCCTCTGGTAATATTTCGATTCATAATAAATAATGATGTTTAGAGAGTTCTAACTTATTCATTTCACCCACATGAGAGTTTCAAGAAAACGATATAGGTGTTTTGAAATATGATTTACAGAAAAACAACCCAACCAATTCTCACAAAACAAAACCTAACGCAAACTCAATTCTACAAAATAAAACCAAAGACTCACAATCATTTCCCAAACCCCAAACAAGTTAAATAGGAGTTTCAAAAGTCTTTCTTTTACTCTTAAACTCCATGCCTAGTCAAAGACCCTCACATAAATTGGGACAGCTGGAGTATTTCCTATTACACACAGAAACATGACTTATCACATCTCTTTATCCATCAATTTGGGCCCTATATACCTTCAGTGTGTAAATATCAGGACCTTCAAATTAAAAAGTGGTTTTAGGGTAACAAAGTGTAGAAAAGATTACCTATCACATCTTTTTATCCATCAATTTGGGCCTGTAAACCTTCTTCATAAACATCAGGACCAGTTATGTATCCTGAAAGCTTGAATGCACCAACGCTCACATTCAATTTTTTTAAGAGAACTCGTATGAATCCCAAATCCACTGGACAACAGTGGCAAAGAGAAGGAGAAGTATGTGTGCAAAGAAACTCATCCTCATTCCACTGCATGCAAATGAACAAATTGATCTTTTTGTGTAACAAAGACGGACCTTTCATCATCAACAATTTTGAATGAGATAATGGGATGGGCAAGGGAAACTCTTAGCAGAGATTCTTTTGGAGAATGCAAGACCTTCTTTGAACTTCAAGATTATGTATGCAAACAAAAAGATCAATCAGATTAGAGTACAACTTTAGAAGTGAAGTATGTAAATCAATATTTTTTACTTCAGATCAAAGTATAGTTTTAGAAGTAAGTATGTAAGTCAATTATAAGTAAAGTCTTCTTCAACTCCTCAACAATGAGAGAACATTCTGAAGGCAACAATGCATCTCCAAACATAATTACACCTACAAAAATAAATAAAAAAATAAATAGAATGGAAATATCAAGAATCAATCAATCAATTATGCTTCACCCCCAAAATACTCTATCAATGTCGGGGTTATTGTTCAACACAAATGAAAACAAAGAAATTAGGAGTGAAGAAAAATATCTTAAATCACTTATGTTTCTAATTCCCTGATCTTCCTCTTTTCCTTGTGTAGGGGTGGGTGAAGGGGAGAGAGCATCAAGATAGCTCTAAATTCATAAATTAAATATTAACTTAATCTTGCAAGGCTTGTTATTCAGGACCCGATTCACGGATGGGGTACTATTGATGATCCATCTGTGGGTTGCAAATATATTATTCAGAGAACATGACACAGAATTTAAGGAAGAAACCATGAGAAAAATTAGACTTAAATGGAGTAAAATATGAGATCTAGTTTGTGTAGAAGGACTAACTTGTTGAATAAATCCTAACAGATCAACATCAGTCAGATTAACATGCAACTAACATGAAACCATATTATAATGAAAACAATCATTTTCTTACGAAACACATTTAAGAGAATCTTGTTAGCTAGCAGAGTATTTCCTACTGATGTCATAAATAGTTTTCTAATTAAGTTGGGTGATATTCAAGTTTCAAGGTCTTATAATTCAGAAAAGAGAGAACCAGTAGTATTGTTTTGTTACAGATGGTATTAGAACAATTAAAGTCTTCCTTATAAGTTACAATTCATAATTCACCTGTTATACTCAACCCAATTAAAACATAAAATGGACCTTAAGAGACAATGCACATAAATGACACTTGATAGGCTTAAGCCCTCAAAAATCCTTCTTGCTTTCAACAAGACGGAGCACAAAACTGATATATACTTGATACCTCATAATGGAATAGCTAGCCTAAGAAGAAGTGTTTTTCAGGCTTTGTTGTCCACATTTAGACAGTCATATATCCTTCAGAGGGATAAAAATGAATGTTGAAGAGAATAAACTATAAAATGTAGTAAAAGGTTTGAGAATGTTGGTGAGCAACTAATCTTGTATTAACAACTACAACACCTTTCACTTCTAAGACACAATTGCAAATGGTCTGCATGTACTTAACGTTTTCAGTGTATAATATGACAGATACAAGTACTAGAGAATGTTACTGCAAGAAGCGTGGCTGATGTTGGCAACTTGCAAAACAGATAGGAGTTTCTGCTTTAACCAAAACATATTAACTTCATGCTCAGAGTTTAGTTTAACTTTAATGAATGTTGCAAAATTTAGTGCAATGGACTGATTGTGTGATGAAAATCTAAACAAAGATTGTAACTTACCTGGTAAATGATCTTGAAGTCTCAGAATGATTGTTTTAGATCAAACCCAAGTTCTGAACTTGGTCGGCCTAATTGTGTAGTAATTGGTAACCAATTTCAGGTATGACCTGCAAAATCATAGTTAAAGACTCAAAAATCAAAGTTACCTATTATAAAGAGTTTCAAGACATCCACGCAAGACTTAAAAGCAATATTACCTAATATTAAAACAAACATACAAATTCTTGCTCAGAATCAAGATAGGTTCTTGTCCTCATTTTTCAAGATATGACCTGATAATTCAGTAAGTTACACACACAAAGCTGAAATGACACTTCAATGAATATTTTGACAATCATTACCTACCGCACAATTCTCCAAAACAAAATCGATCATCTTCAGCATACTGTAGATCATGATAATGACTCTAATGTTCAACAAAGATAAATGTTAGAATTAAAAAAAGCATCATAACCCTTGACTTAGTTCTCTAATTTTCCTTACTTTCTTTATTAATGGATGGAAGAATACCGAGATAATGGGAAGATCAGTAGTTTTACTTGAACAGATAGAGTGGCAGGGAAATTGACATAGGGAGATTATTATATTTTGTTACCTGTGTTAGAATTTGTGCGTCCACTATCAGTCAATGGACCAGGTCCCTTGACACAGCAACAGTGCAGAAGATTAAACAATATGAAGAACACAACACCAGCAGTTTATGTGGAAACCTCCTTGCTCAAGGGAGTAAAACCATGACCTGTCTCACAGGATTTCCAAAACCGTTTCACTAGTCTTCACAAGCAAAAGTAAACCGGTTACACAAAATGTGAGAAAAAGTTTTTAATCTCACAGACAAGCAATAGCTCTATTGCTTGATGAGCCTAAGTAGATGTTACTCTACCCACTAAGCTATCACTCTAGACAACTTAGGATTTTCTAAGCAATCTCAAAGACTGCCCACTAAATCACTAACCTACTAATGATTTAGAATTTCAGATCAAACAACTATCTGACTTCTTTATAAATGGAGGAACAGATTTACAATTTACGCACAGAAGAAATAATCCTAAGACAACTAAGCTTCCAGCTCTTTCAGATTTGAGTTGATCTTGAGGATGTTTCTTCACTCCTTTTGTAAGCCTTTGCAAGAGTTCTTGAGATCTTTTCAAGTTGCAAAAACTGATTGTGAATATAGGGATGTTTTGTTTATGTAGAAAGGTCACAAAACGTAAAACAATCCCATTGGCTGAGGTTTCTGCTGCGTCTGCCACTTTTGTCCAACAGTGGCACCAACTTTTTGTACTTTCTCCAGCTGGCAGCCAAAAATCATATTGAGCCAAGAAGCAGGTCCCTGAGTTTGTCAAATCATCAAAACTATAAATAACATTTTCCCCCTTTTTGATGATGAAAAACAATACACCAGTGTCTACATGTTCTTCCATGTTTCCTTCCCCCTGTCAATAAAGACCTAACAGTTGCATATACATTTGCACAATGAATCTAGTCTCTTCACAAGGTCTCTGAGTTTGTCAAATCATCAAAACTTCAAATAACATTTTTCCCCTTTTTGATGATGACAAACCATACACCAATGTCTGCATTTCTTCCCCCTGTCGAGTAGACACACTGATTAGTTTCCTACACCATGGACCAGGTACCTTTACAAGGTCCCTGTAGGTTTGTCAAATCATCAAAACTTCAAATAACATTTTCTCCCTTTTTGATGATGACAAACCATACATCAGAATTCAAGACAGGATCACAAGATATTGCAAAGTTTATTGTTCCCCCTGAATCAGTTATCTATATACCTGCAGTGAACAAGAAAATTCACAAGAACCATAAACCAAGCCCAGAAATAATATTTCCTGTTTTCCCTGAATTACTTCTCCCATCCATGAAGTACAACATTCTTGCATAAAGTACATCTCCCATTCTTACATAAAAATTCCCCCTTTTGTCATCATTAAAAAGAGACACAGTAAACCAATATTATCAATAATGCAATCAAGTAAGATCATAGCCTTTTGGCAATCAGACATAAAGGAGTACAAAATACGATAAACAATTTGCCAGAATAAAACAGGAATAGGATTAATAGTAGTTCAGAGGCATCATTCAATACATTAAAATTAAACTAGAGTACAGCAAACTGAGTAGATAAGCCACATACAAGAACCATAAAGAAGAAAAAGATTTAAAAACGACTATGAAGGAGGGGGCTGATGGGAAAGGGACTGAATGATAAGAATAAGTCGAGCATTAGCATCATCATTGTCTTTTATTGCTTTCTCTTGTAAAGAAACAATTTTGGCCCTCAGCTCTGCATTTTCTTGCTTCAGCTCTTGAATAACCGAGGTACCAGGTGCCATAGTCTGTGCCTTAAGTAGTTCTACCTTAAGAATAGCAATTTCAGCATCTCTACTACTCAACCTCATAGTCAATTCTTCCAACTCATGCTTCAATTGATCCTGGTTCTCCACAAGTTGAGCAACTTTACTTTTGGGATTTGCTTTTCCTTCTATGCACTCACATTCAACCAGAGTGGACTCTGAGAAGGTTTGCTTCACTGTACCAACTTTTCCAACACCAAGAGGAATATTAACGTGTTTGAATACTTTAGTTAAAAAGTATCCATAACCCATACCATGCTTTCCCTTTCTCTCGATGACAGTTTTGTACATGTGTTCAAGCATAAGACCTGGAAGATCAAGAGGTTCAAATTTGCATAACATGTCCATGACAAATAGATCAGCAGAAGTTGTTGAAGTTCTCTTTTTAGTTCTTGGAAGGAGAATTTTGTTAACAAACTCAAAAACCAACTTAGAATTCACTCTTCATCAGTTTCTTAAATAACCCTGCACACCTGGTAGTTGGGAGTTTAGAACAAGTTGTGAAAAATTCCACCGAACAACTTTTTCCAACCACAGACCTGATACCTCCTCGAGGTACTCCAAGAATATTTCCCAACAGGTCTTCATCAAGATGAACAACTATGTTTTTCACTCTGGTATTTATACTACCATCATCTCCAAAAGTAATATTGTAGTAAAATTCACGGACCTCTTTCTCATGAAGGACAGGAGACTTAAAATCGAATAAATGCATCCATGATTGAATTTCTACAATATCATGAAGAAAGTCCATACCTGGCTGATGAACAATATTCATGTCGAATACCCTTCCAGCAAAAACAGATTGTTTACTCAAGTTATCAACAATTTCTTGTTTGTTAATGACATCTTCATCCACGTGCACTTCAGGACCAGGTCCCTACTCAGACTTTTCAGTTTGTGTTGCAGAAGTTTTTCTCTTCCTTTTTCCTTTCACTACTGCCTTTGTGGATTTTGTTGTGTTGGACTTATTTTGGACATTTTGTTTCACTTTTCTTGAACTTTTCTTACAAGACCCCCCATCAGACTCTTCCCCAGAAACTTCCACCACATCAGTCGGAGGCATGTGGAATTTTGACACTTTGAAGGTTCTTTCACTTCGATTTCTGGCTGTAGATTTGGCACTGGCTTTCATAGCATCGACTAGCATTTTCTTAGAGTCAGATCTAGTAACAGGCCGTCGTTTAGGTTTACCCTCTACAACCTTTTCTTTCCCTTTTTTAGAGACATTTTCCTTTCTCTTCTGCAGTGACCACTGAATAGGACGATTAACATCTTCTTCATCAGAAGAATCAGACGAAGGGTATCTCCCAAAATCCAGAGTTTTATCAAAAATAGGTTGTGTGTCTCTGATATCGTCATTCATGGGGTTTTCACATTCCTCCAATCTTGCTTCTTCTCTCATCATTGTGAGGCTCTCAATGACCAGTCCTTCACTAGCAGCCAAGATATTGGACTCAGATGTTTTGCTCTCTGGTAAGTCACCCTCAAAAGGGGTATCTGAAAGAATTTCCATAAAAGGACCAGGTACCAGGGGAAGACTAGGACTGTTTAGATCTATAGACTGAATGGGGATGATGGAGTTATCTAAAGGAGGACTGACTTCAGAGGTTGTTGGAACTATTGATTTCGATCCTAAAGGAGATGGGGTATAGAAAGAAATTGGATCGATTTCACTCAAGGATGCAAGCATCTTCCTTGATGAGGATGAGTGTTCCGACATTTTTCCTTTTTAAAAAAACAACAGCAAAGAGAAGAGAGAAGATTTGGTATTTTAGGGTTTTTCAGAACAAAGAGAGAGAGTGAAGAGATTTAGAAATGAGAAGGTTGAATATAAAGAGGAGAAGCGGTGTCAGGTCCCTTGATTTGACGTGTCGCTTGGAGTTTCAAGCGATGGGACTAACGGTCAGAATGACGAAAGACTGGCACGTGGCAATATCAACGGTCTATTTAGACTAGTTTAAAATTAATGTAAAGAAAGCTAACCTTAGGAGAGACCAGGTCCCATACTGCAATTTAAGCATCATTCCTGAATGGTTCTGACTATGTTTTTTGCTTTTGCACGTCATTTATGAATTTATACCTGCAATAGGTACAACATTGATCTTACAAGACATATTATTATTATTAGAAAGGATACCTGCACTACAAATTTTTGCCACTAAGGAAATTTCATGCTTGAATAATTTTGGGATTACTTCTAGTTCATCATACCCAACTTCAACTTGTTGCTCTCAGACTGATCTTTCCTTAGAGCCTTGGTAAAGATGTCTGCAATTTGTTCCTCTGTTGGGCAATAAGTTAGCACAAAATTCCCTTTTTCAACATTATCTCTTAGAAAGTTAGCACAGGATACTTTCCCATACTCACAGCACTTGTATTTAGCACACATAAAAGGAATGGTGTTGATGAGGACTCCAAAATTCCCAAGCTATTGCTTTATCCGAAGAAGTTAGGCAATCTGGAGGCAGCAACTACACACTCATCCTCAGCTGCAGGATAAAACAGGACCAGGTCCCTTGTTTTCTTTGGATACGCAGGATTCTCTTAGCTGCTTTTAGAGGAGATTCCCTGGGATATGTTCGGAACTGTGCATACATTCCCACGCTGAATACCATGTCCGACCTGATTGCATATGAAGGTTCTTTAACAGCTCCTTTGTATGCTTCCCTTGACAGATTAACATGCCACTGGAGGTTTGCTTAATCGTGCTTCTTTCAAGCTGATGTAGTGCTTCTTGCATTGAGTTGACCCAGTCTGCATCACACAATGCCTCTTTTACATTCTTAGGCTCAATTGATGAGATAAAAGCTGAAAATGCAACTAGATTTCTTGTTTTTGATTCTATTATGGATTCCAGAATTCAGAGGTGAAATGAGATTATCAAGCAGATGAGATGAACTGTGTTTCCATGTTGGCCTTGATGTCAACGGATGCAACTGATCATTGTTCTACTCTTCAAATGAACACCTGTATCAGTATTACTTCTTTCACTTTGCTTTGAACTTTTAGAGGTCCACACAGATCCCTATGCAGCAGCTCTAATACTCTTGACGAGGTCACTTTCTTCTTTGACTTGAAGGAAATTCTGATCTGTTTTCCTTTTACACACACTTCACATATTTTATTTTCACAAAATCACAGTTTTGGCAGACCTAGTACCAGGTCCTTAGGAACCAGCTTAATCAATAAAGATGAGCTCACATGACCTAGTCTCCGATGCTACAGATCAGCATTTTCATTCTGAGCACTTAGACATGTTAGATCATCTCCATGAGATATTTCTAAGTTTGCCAAATACATGCTTTTACATCTTTCAGTAGTGAGAAACACCTTCTTTGTATTTAAAATAACCACAGTACACTTCTCAGATGTAAACTTTTCTTCATTTCACTTGACACAGATTTGAGACATACTCAGAAAACTGTACTTCAAAGCACTAACATGATACATATTATCAATGGATTCTTGAAGCGTTTTTCAACTTTACCAACACTTTAAAAAAAACTTTTTTTTTTTAAAAAAAATAAACACCTCCACCTTGAAGTGCCTTGAGCGAGAGGAAGTTTTTTGTATCTCAGTCATATTTTTGGAGCATCCACTATCCATGTACCAAAATTTGATTGCTACTCCTCTCACTCACCTGCAGCAAGAATCACTTAGTAGACTTGGGAACCCGTTTCAATTTGAGTTCCCAGAAGGCAGATAAAGGAGTAATCAAGGTGTTTCTCGCCTAGTGAGGTAAATTTAAACTCTTTTTGATCAAGGGTTTTTGAACAGGACCAGGTCCCCCTTTTGAACTCCTTTTCTTTTCTGTGAAGTTTGAGAATCTTTCATGCGACTCTCTCCAGGCTATACATTCACTTTTTAAGTGCCCATTTCTACCACAGTGAACACAAAGCAAGTTATCTAAAACAAAGACATATTTGCTGTGAGGATTGAAAGGAGGAGTAATATTCAAACTTCCCAGACCCCTTTTGTTGTAGTTGCTTTGATTTGTCACATTTGAAAGCAACTTAGAAGATTTTGTCCATTTAAGGGAATTTGCAAGGTCATCCTTAAGTTTGACAATATCTTTCTCTAAGCTTTTGTTCTTTTCCAAGGTGAAAACAAGGTTAATCTCTGAGTATTTCAGTTTTTCTTCCAGCTCAACATGTAGACTGGCAGACTTTCCTTTCTATTTTTCAGACTTCTCATTCATCAGATACAATTGATTTTTGAGTTCTATTTTTTTAGATTCTAGAACAATCATTTTGCATTCAATTTGACCCATTTTCTCACCAATTTTATCTCTGTTTTCACTTAGACTTTCAAATTCAGCATTCATGGAGGCTCTTTAAGAAGTTAATTCAATCACAGAATCAATCATCACATTTGCTAATTTTCTCAGTCTTTTAAAAGAATAAGTATTCAAATTTTGCTTAATATCAAGAAGTGTTACCTGATCCTCGGCATCTTCATCATCTGACTGAGCCATTACAGCAAACATTTCATCGAATATATTATTCTCATCATGAATTGCCACCATTGATGCATTATTTGGTTCATCAAGATCTTCTGACTCACTGAAAGAGTCTCCCCATGCAGCAAGAGTTTTCTTGACCACATGATCAGCTGCAGCTTTTCGATCACTTTTATCAAGTACCAGGTCCCTGCGTTTTTCTTTCTCACCTCTTGGTCTTTGATGGTCCTTGTTTTCAGTTTTGAGTAACGGACAATCTCTTATAAAATGTCCAGCCTTTCCACACTTGTGACAGGTATCACTGGTTGTTGCAGCTCTAAGAGAATTTCCTCCCTTTCTGAAACCTTTGTTTGTTCTTACAATCTTTTGAAATCTCTTGGTAAGGTATGTCATATCATCATCTTCACTGGATTCTTCTTTAGGCTTGAGTTTCAGCATTAGAGACTTATCCTTCTTGGTTTTCCACCAGCTATAGAATTGGCCATTGAATCGAGGTGGTCGAGTTGAAGATTGACCTTCTTCTAGATTAAGTGGAGCAGTCATTCTAATGCAGGAATCACTCTCTTGGTGTTAACCAGCTAGAGAGAACCCGCTCTGATACCACTTGTTAAAATTTGTGCATCCACTATCAGTCAATGGACTAGGTCCCTTGACACAGCAACAGTGCAGAAGATTAAACAATATGAAGAACACAACACCAGCAGTTTACGTGGAAACCTCCTTGCTCAAGGGAGTAAAACCACGACCTGTCTCACATGATTTCCAAAACCGTTTCACTAGTCTTCACAAGCAAAAGTAAACCGGTTACACAAAATGTGAGAAAAAGTTTTAAATCTCACAGACAAGCAATAGCTCTATTGCTTGATGAGCCTAAGTAGATGTTACTCTACCCACTAAGCTATCACTCTAGACAACTTAGGATTTTCTAAGCAATCTCAAAGACTGCCCACTAAATCACTAACCTACTAATGATTTAGAATTTCAGATCAAACAACTATCTGATTCCTTTATAAATGGAGGAACAGATTTACAATTTTCGCGCAGAAGAAATAATCCTAAGACAACTAAGCTTCCAGCTCTTTCAGATTTGAGTTGATCTTGAGGATGTTTCTTCACTCCTTTTGTAAGCCTTTGCAAGAGTTCTTGAGATCTTTTCAAGTTGCAAAAACTAATTGTGAATATAGGGATGTTTTGTTTATGTAGAAAGGTCACAAAACGTAAAACAATCCCATTGGCTGAGGTTTCTGCCGCGTCTGCCACTTCTGCCACTGTTGGAGACTGTGCACCAACTTTTTGTACTTTCTCCAGCTGGCAGCCAAAAAGCATATTGAGCCAAGAACCAGGTCTATGAGTTTGTCAAATCATCAAAACTACAAATAACATTTTCCCCCTTTTTGATGATGACAAACAATACACCAGTGTCTACATGTTCTTCCATGTTTCCTTCCCCTTGTCAATAAAGACCTAACAGTTGCATATACATTTGCACAATGAATCTGGTCTCTTCACAAGGTCTCTGAGTTTGTCAAATCATTAAAACTTCAAATAACAACATGCAACAACTGTGAAGCAAGGGCCATGCCTGTAAGGAGGTCATTTTAAATGCTATGAAATCCTTTACGATTAGTAACAAATAATTATATTTAGCCAATATTAACCTATTAAATTCACCAGCATTGAAGTTTCCAAAACTGATTAGGTGTTACAAAATATCTTCATAGAAAACTATGCAAATCAATTCTTACAAAACAAACTCAATTCTACAAAATAAAACCATAGATTCACATTTGTTTCCAAACCCTACAAAAAAAAAATCATAAATGCCTATAAAAAATTTCATCTTAAATTTCACAAGTCTTTGAAGGATCCAAAGTCTAATCATCTAAAGATCTTGGTCAGTTTAGGTACAACAAAAACAATGGATACATCAATATCTACATAGCTGCTCTATGTCAGAAGTACTATCAAAACTCATCGCTATGATATTAAGAGCTGGTTTGAATAGTCTTTTTAATTTTAACTTAGAAGTCAAAATCCATAAATTAGAAATTCTAACTCGTGACTTTGACTTATTTTAAACATTTTAACTTAAAATTAAGTGTTTTTAAGCCCTTTCTATAATTCTCCAAATACTCCAAAAGTATTGAAAAGCTATTCATACTTAAAATCACTTAAATCAAGCAAATCCCAACATGCTCTGAGTAATTTATGTATTGGTCCTTTGGAAACAAATCTTGAATTGATATCTGCATTACAAAGGTCGAGGAAAACAAATACATTGTGAAAAACAAGCATCCGATAAAGTAAAAGTTAAATCAAGAATTAGTTTTCTGTTTCTTTTGTCAGGACAATATACTGAAATAAGTGGATACAGAAATACTGAAGGACCTACCAACTAAACCATGGTTATAAAAGAAACAAAGAGAACAAAAGATAACTTATCACATTGATTTATCCATGCTTGTATACTTACACTATATAACCATCACGACCTAAGATGTATCCTGATAGCTTGAATTAACCATCACTTGCACGCAATTTGTTAATGGTCTCAGAAGAAGCCCAAACCCACTGGGCAATAGCGAGAACAGAGAAGGAGAAGCACCTGTGAAAAGCAGGCTACCCTTACTACATGCAAATGAACAAGATCTTAAAACCCAGACATGAAATATCCTTAAGTTACTGGTTTATCAAAGATGACCTTTCAACATCAACAATTTTGAAGGAGACAGTGGGATGCATAAGGGTGATTCTTAACAAAGACAATTTAGAGAATGCAAGACCCTGTTTGGCCTTCCAGATTTTATAGCAAACCAAACAAGCAATCAAATCACAGAACAGTGACTGCAAAAATGAAAAATCCCTAGATATTTCCTTATTAGCAAACAACAGTTGACTCATGTATCAGGTATACTTATACATAATTATCTGTTGTACCATCATCTTGTCTAAAATCATCAATTTTAAGGTACAAACACTTGTCATCCTGTAAACAATGGTAGGAACGAAGACCAACTAAAACTTAAAAGAACTTTACCTTCAAAACCTAACAAATAATGGCTGCCCATGAGTTTCAGTAACAATTTCCAAGAAAGGAACTCAAGAAATAGAGCTCAAAGCCTCTCCTTTAAAGCCAAAGCTTGCTGGGATTTGGGAAAGCACTGAATGGCTGTATTTTGATTTCGCAGGTATTACGAAAGCATATGAAACCATAGTTAAAATGGTCAAACAAAAAGGAAGTGTAACAGAAGATGAAAGATATAGGTACATATACCGTCTGTACATATACTGTCTGCATAAGTTGGGATAAAAGTACTTAAGTACCAATATGTATGTTCTAGGTGAACTTCACCAAGAATAAATAATCAAATCCTCTGTGCATACATTTGTGATCAACAAAAAAAATAAAATTCATCTCCACCACACCTGCCTACCCCTCTTGAGGAAGCGGTACAGGTAAAGAAAGCATTTTATTGCAAATGAAGCACCAGGAAAGTGATGTACATGAAGATCTTACCATAAAAGCAGAAACAAAATGTAAGCATCAATAGTTTGTGTTGTGTATAGCAATTCCAGTTCTCCCAATTATAAGTGAAATGACAAAACAATAAATTCAAGAACATCTGTAAAAAGGTATTAATGTACACAAACCGTCAACCAGCCTATCAGTTGAGTAATGCACGCAGTCCTATAGACTAAACAATCATTCCAAGTTATGAACATCATAGTTGACACCCAAAATAAATTATGCACGATAGCGTCATTACAAAAAAAATTGGTGATGTGATGTTACCATATATTTCTCCCATCAGCACAAGTCCATATCACCAATCCATCTCATGAGACACCAGATCGTTCAAAAGAAGTGATAAAGTGAAATACAAATTGAGTAGAAATTTCTGCACATCGAAATGCATTAAAACAATGTCAAAGAAACTAAAACTTACCATTGTCATCTATATATATATATATATATATATAGCAGGTACACCTGGTGCAAAGTTGAAACTGGGTTAAAACTAGGAGTACACAAGTTATAAGCATAAGAAAATAAAAAGGACAATCCTATAAGGAGGTAAATATCATTGAAAAAAGAACTAAGAATTGTGTATAAAGAAAATTATGATACTAAAAAGGAGCATCTAAGAAAAAATAGTATCAATTTCATATAAAGTATATGCTCTCATCGTGCCAACTAGCAAAGACAGTAACATAAGAATTCAATGAAGAGACTCCTCCCAGGTCACTTCCTATTTTCCAAACAACACACAAATTTGCAGGTGGAACCATAGAGTAAGGGATTAAAAGTGAATGAAAGCACGACTTCCCATTGTTACTCACATAATTATGATGTTCTAAGCAGCAGCCCATAGATCCTCAAAATATTAACAAAATCAGAAAAGGCAAACCATATAATTTCCCATTCTCTTACCTGATAATCAAAGCAAACAAAGGTCCATAGACCATGTAAAGGAAATTGGTCACTGAGGGCATTTACATAAGTTTGCACAATTGAGTGTCTTCGTTCAAAAATACTTAACTTCTTATAATTACACTACTTGATTTTAGGTTTAGGTGAGTGGGGCTTCAAGAAAAACACTGGCCACTGAAAACCATTGAAAGGGTAAATTAGTACATCTTGGTGGCACCAACATCGCGTCTGTTTTAAAACTCCTCAACAATCCTGGTGAAATCATTCAAGAGAACCCCTGACTGAAATTCGAGTCTGTTTTAAAACAACTCTTCAACAACCCTGGTGAAATCATTCAAGAAAATCCCAAATAGAAATTCGAGCCTATTTTAAAACAACTCTTCAACAACCCTGCTGAAATCATTCAAGAAAACCCCCGACAGAAATTCAAACCTATTTTATCTGAACTAGTAAACAACACTTGTGAAATCATTCAAGAAAAATCCATTGACAGAAAAATCCTTGGGCATTCATCCCCTCTCCCCTTAAATAAGTAAAAACAAATTGTTGATATTGTAATAAAGAAAAGAAAGATTTCTTGAATTTCTTGAATAAACTATGACTTCTTTGATTTCCTTAAATATGGATAAGAAAATCTTACAATAGTTACCAGATTTTTCAGGAATTCTAACATGATGGGAACGCTGACGAAGGGAAAAATTGATTCAGATTTAGGGGTTTTCATCCGTTTGCGTATGAAGTTCCGGTCCTACGACGTTTGAGTACTATAATTGATGCATGATACAGATCTCTATTCAGTATAAAGTGAGTCTACATCTTTTTGAAATTAACAGTAGTACATTTATGAAAAGAAATATTATTGCGATGTAAACTCCGTAAAAGCACCAATGTATGGAATCACTACACTAAGCTACTAAAATAGTTACAGATGGTAGTAAATCAGTGATTCAAGATCCAGTGTGGCTGCTACTCCTTCCATTCAATGTGAGAGAATGCTGAGGATTTCTCCATAGAGGACATGCTATGTCAACTAACTTCATCCGTTTCACTAAAGTTCCAAAAAAAAAATCCCACCTAACCTACTCTCAAATACATACTCTTCTTCCTTCTTGAAGAAAAAAAGATATTCATAGATCATTTAACTACGAGATACTTTTCATCTATAACATAAAGATGGAACGACAACACACATTTGATCATAATATTTCAAAGCATGTAGTATACATTTAGATAAGCCACATTGCCAAAATATTCAAAACAAAACTACTATTTATCCTAATAAATATAAGAAATAAAAAGGGTGTGAACCAAATACTAATAGTCATAATTCATGGCAATCATTAAAAAAGTAAACAAACATTTACTATAATGCCAGAAATGGAATTAATTCTTTTTTTGGTCAAAGAAGAAAATTAATCTCCCATAACCACCGTATCATCACAACAATCTCTGTCGCATTATAGTCGTCTCCCTAGCTACATTCCCTTGCGAAATGCCTTTCTTTCCCATATTTATAGCATCCCGCTCCTCCTCCACCGCCTCCATGGGAGAAGAAAAATTAATCAATCCATCAATTATGCAACACACCCAAGATTAGTAAGCCTTCTAGATTAATCCTTATTCCTTTGAATCTTTTCCATTCTATCCATATCCGGGTTATTGTTCCAATACAAATGAAAATGAAGACAAAGAAACAATGAAAAATATCTCAAAATCATTTTTGGTGCTAATTCTGAAATTTTGTCCCAGAACTATGAAACTTCGAGTTTTTGTTGGTGCATATTAGGAAACTAGTTCCGGGCACGTGCGTTCCACGTGTACCCAAGGCTAAGTTGCATAAAGTTGTTGTAAAGATGTTTGTGTATGACCTATATGATATGAAAGATGAAGAAACCACAAATATTGTGAAAGAAAAATAACTATATGTTAAATATGTGTACATTTTAATTTACGAATTTACTGATAGAATAATAATAGATAAACAAAAAATAGTTACAAATTACAATAACTGATTAAGAAAAATATATAGAGAACTTTCACAAATATAAGAAATATTAGGCAAGATAGAACGCATACTCATATGGCAGGTATCTCAAATTTTATTTTCAAGAAAATCAACAAAGCCTTTCTTTTGTAATGGAAGATTTATGTACTTTTTTTCTTGTAAATATGGGTCTTAACTTAACTAAGAGAAAAATAATTAATTAAATTGGAGAATTGTAACTTAAACTTCATGTTAGAATTAAAATGAATTAAATGAAAGAAAGTGAATGAGCGGAAACAAAGTGTTAAAAGTCTTTACATATTTCACGAGTAGCTAGAGGCTAGATGAATATGGTCAATATATTAAATTAAGTGTATTTAATTATTAAGTAACCCTTCAAATTCTTCAGATTTTATATTTTCAAAGAGTGTTATACTCAATACAAATTTATAAGATTATTTTAGAAATCCAACATTTAGCTTTGTTGCTTCACACTTTTAGTAAAACTAATAATTTTATTTTTTACTATAAAGTTCATAAAATAAAATAATAAATCAGAAAAAAGTACTTTAAAAGCTATACAACTTACATTTGTTGTCACCAAAGCAAGAATAATTATCAATCGTGAAAAGACAAAAATCATAAAATTCGAAGTCTTAATCTGTAGAATAATTTTCATTCTTTCAATAGGAATTAACTCACCTCTAAAGAAATCTAACAAAAAATAAGAAAATGAAGCTAAAGTAACAATGTGAAAGAAGAAAGTAGAAAACATTGTAGAGAGATATAATTGAGGGACTCAAAGGATTGTCATGAATATGCCATTAACCCATTTCATGGATGAAAGGTGAAAGTAACAAATATAATAATAATGAACATCAAAAATAAAAAATTCCACTTGAACAAATAGAAGAAAAATCTAAGTAGGTCTTAGTTAATCTACAATAAAATTATCAATCAAATATCAAGATACCCATCAATGTAAAAAGGTGTTCGCATTTAATATAATATAGTATATATAAATATAATATTAAATATAAACTATATAAGAAATTGAGTGTGTTAAGTTGGAGGTATTATAGTTATTTAACATTCATGTTAGGGAGTTCATGATTTTAAGGTAGTATAGATAGATAGATATAGATATAGATATGATTTTAAATAAAAAAATGCCAGGCATACAAATTCTATTACAAGATCAGAAAATAAGCAAGATGGAATTTTGGAAGAGATTATGCGGCCTAGGAACTTAGAAAGAGAATGGTAATCTATAATGTTTTCATGCACTAAGGAAATTCAGCTCTTATTCAGGTCAGGAACAAATGGTGGGAATGGTTTACCTTCTTTTTAATCCCCATTGTGTGTACTTGTACACTCCCCTTTGAGCTTGTAATTTGTTATTCCAGATGTTAACTAATTTCATTTTCACACTTGGCCTAAAGAAAGAACTATCAGGTTTTGTGAGTTACTAACTTATTTGATGGAGAGAATATCAGAAAGAGACCTGACCCTTCAAACAAAGCTGGTAACATGACCTACCTTTCATCAGACAATACACCGTCACCACAACTTGGGGTGGATGATTGATTACATTGATTTGGATGCTCCGAGCAGATAGCTTCTGCAGAATGCTACAGTCTCCTTACCGCTGTAGTTTCTGCACTGTGGAAAAGAATATTAATTAGTTGCACACATTTTCTGTCATCATTGATTATTAATACAAACAAGCACTCAAGGACAAATTAACTGGCATGAGCGGCACATCATGAACAGTAACAATATTTGTTATTTACTGTTGCCTTTCTTGAAGAATCATTTGTGGCAAAGAACATCTCCATACTTTGGTAAAATGGATGAGCCGAATGACTTCTTCTGATCTTCTTCACCATATAAGCTCATCTGTTTTACCTTGATTTCCAGTATCAATCCATTTACCCGTGTTCCATCCACCCTAGAGGAGAGCATAGCTCGTGGTGTCAAATAATTTTTAAAGTTTTGTTCAGCACAAGAAAGTAAAAGTGACAAATCATCTCAGTCATAATAGAATTCAGAAGGACCTGAACTATAAACATCCCAAGCATCAAGTTCCCCTATACTGCCCCATATCCTATTTAGAACAAGCATACAAATCAAGATAAAATTTTGTAGGATTTGGGAACAAGCAGTCATCTTTTCTCATACTCCCTCCGTTTCAAAAAGAATGACCCTATTTCCTTTTTAGTCTGTTTCAAAAAGAATGACCCCTTTCCTTTTTTAGCTACACTTTAACTTTAACTTTCCACGTGGCATGTTTAAGACCACAAGATTAAAGGATATTTTGGTACATTTGACATAACTTTAATTTAGAACCACAAGACTAAAAAGTCTTCTTTCTTTTCTTAAACTCCGTTCCAAGTCAAACTAGGCCATCCTTTTTAAAACGGAGGGAGTATTATTTTTGGCAGGAACAAAGAAATTATGTTCCATGTTTCTAAAATTATACGTGATACAACCTTCATGTTAAACAGAAGTTTCAATCCCATTTTCAGCAATGTAAGGTTTAACATGTTGAAACCTGGTCCTGAGCAAAGAATCTGGTGGCACAGGAGACGCGGTTCAACAATAAAATATTGCAGGACAGAACCATACATTTCAGCAGTCGGTTCAAAGAAGCCCATACGATGATCGTATTCTTCTAGAATGCCCTTGGTTAATGTAGACTTTTCTGAAACTATTTTGACCTCTGCAGTGCCTTGCACTGAGTTCTCAAATATATTTCCTTGCCTCCAGGAGACTTATGATTTAAAACCGTATAAACATCCTCAGCTACTTTTAATTCAACACTATAATCATATTCAAGGCGATTCTGTTTAGTTCTTTATTTATGTTCCAAACTTAATATCTTCATCTCTATCAAAAGATGATTCATCATGTATCAGATTTTTGTGCAAAAAACTGCTCCGCATAAATGGTTTCCTTTTCTCATGCATCACATTGGAGCTCTTATAAAGTTAAAGCGACTCCTTGAATGAGGCATTCATTGTTGATCTGCCAGCTACAATTGTTCAAGATTCCACTCATTTGTAACTGGAGTGAGCTGAAGCACTAAATTTGTTATCCAGGAAATCATCCTCCCTAGGTAAAACATTAGATGAAATGGGGTGCGTAGAGTTTCTGGATTTCCAGTTTACACTGACGGTGCAATGAGCAACAGAGCAATCAATTGTTTGACTTGGACTTTTGATCTGACAAAGGAATCTGGACTCAGTATCTAGACTTTCAAAAGTACTTCCCCATAGAATAATCTGTGAAGATCGAATCTCACTCCTGACAGAGCACTCTCCGGTCAATTTCTTTGGCTATGGGAACACTGGGTCCAGCACCTCTTTTTTCCTGATCTCATAATTCACAGGTATATCTGAAAAGTGGATCAGGGAATGAGATAGCAATAGATGAGGAGGATACTTCAACAACTATATTCTTATCTAGGTTTTCCAAAAGTAGCTTACGAAAAAATGAAACCATAGAACTACACAATGGCATAACACTGAACTGTTTTGCACCATCTGATGTATTAACTCTCTTCCACTTACCAAATTTCCACAACTTGTTCTCCCCCACCCTACCGCCCCCTCTTTTAGAGAGTCAGGTGGGGGGCGACATCCAAGAGGGAAGGGAAGGGAAGGTGTTATTTGTAGTTTTGATGATTTAACAAACACAGGGACCTTGTGAAGGTACCTAGTTCGCAGCCTGAATTGCTAGTTGACTGCAGCTGGAGAAAGTACAAAAAGTTGGTGCACAGTCTCCAATGAGGCCAGAAACGTCAGAAACTCCAACCAATGGCATGGGTTAAGGAAAGTGACCTTTAAATACAAAGTACATCTTTCCTTACACTTTCTTCTTAGTTTTTGCAACTTGAAAAAGCACATTCAAGAACTTTTGCAAAGCCTTAGAAAATCAAGAACAAGAAATATTCAAGAACAACAGAAGCTTAAGCGTACATTGTGTAGTTGCTTAGGAATACTTTCTTCTGATCTTACAGTGTAAACTGATCCTAAAACTATAAAGGAATCAGTGTGGTTTGATCTGAAATTCTAAGTTAGTTAGTTGAACTAATTTAGTGGGCAACCTGTGTGTTGCTTAGAAAATTCTAAATCATTAGTAGGTTAGTGGTTTAGTGTCTGTTATATTGCTTAGAAAATCCTAAGTTGTCTAGAGTGATAGCTTAGTGGGTAGAGTAACATCTACTCAAGCTCATCAAGCAATAGTGCTATTGCTTGATAGTGAGATTAAAAACTTTTTCTCACATTTTGTGTAATCGGTTTCCTTTTGCTTGTGAATATTAGTGAAATTGTTTTGAAAATCCTGTGAGACAGGTCGTGGTTTTACTCCCTTGAGCAAGGAGGTTTCCACGTAAAACTTCTTATGTCCTTAAACTGCATTCTCTTACTGAAACTTTATTTTAGTGAGTCGAGGGACCTGGTCCATTGACTGAGTATGGGAACACAAATTCTAACAAGTGTATCAGAGCAGGTACTCTCTATCCGGTTAACACCAAGAGAGTGATTCCTATTCTAGAATGGCTGCTCCACTTAATCTGGAAGAGGGTCAGTCTTCAACTTGACCTCCTCGTTTCAATGGCCACTTCTATAGCTGGTGGAAAGTTAGAATGCATGACTTTCTTATGGCTGAAGATAGTGAACTGTGTGACATTGTCTTAGATGGACCCTTCATTCCCATGATTGAAGAGAAAGATGGTGAAATCGCTAGACTTGTTCCAAAGCCTAGACGCAAATATGATGAAGCTGATAGGAAGAAGATTGAAAAGGGATACAAAGCAAAGAAGCTTCTTGTCTGTAGTATAGGAACTGATGAGTTCAATCGTGTCTCAGCTTGTGAATCTGCAAAGGAGATCTGGGATTGCTTAAAAACAGCCCATGAAGGAACTGAACCAGTAAAAGAGTCAAAGATTGATATGCTCACCTCTCAGTATGAAAATTTCAAAATGAGAGAAGGTGAAACTATTCATGAGATGTTCACCAAACTGTTGACAATCACAAATGAGCTAAGAAGTCTTGGAGAACCCATCAGCATGAGCAAACAGGTCAGGAAAGTTCTTCGAATTCTTCCCAAGTCCTGGGAAAGCAAGGTAGATGTCATCACTGAAGCAAAGGATCTGAAGGTGTTAACAATGGATGCTCTTTTTGGAAATCTCAAGACCCATGAGATGAACCGAAGTTATGATCAGTCAAAGAAAGAAGTCAATAAGGATAAGTCCCTGATGCTGAAATACACATCTGAAGAAGACTCCAGTGATGATGATGATATGGCCTATCTCATCAAAAGGTTTTAGAAGATTGTGAGAAAAAACAAAGGTTTTAGAAAGGGAGCAAATGTTCCACGAACTGCAACTCCAAATGATACCTGTCACAAGTGTGGAAAGGCTGTACATTTTATAAGAGATTGTCCATTACTAAAAGCTGAAAACAAAGAATATCAAAGACCAAGAGGCGAGAAAGAAAAGCGCAGGGACCTCGTACTTGATAAAAATGATCGAAAAGTTGTTGCTGATTATGTGGTCAAGAAATCCCTCGCTGCATGGGGTGATTCTTCGAGTGATTCAGAAGACTCTGATGAACCAAATGATGCGTCAATGGTGGTGGTTCATGAGGATGAAACCATATTCAATGAAATGTTTGCTTTCATGGCTCATTCAGAGGATGAAGATGATGAGGATAAGGTAACTCTTCTTGATTTGAAACATAATCTGAATACCTATTCTCTTAAAAAACTGAGAACATTAGCTAATGTTATGATTGATTCAGTGATTGAGTTAACTTCTGAAAGAGATACCATGAATACTGAGTTTGAAAGTTTAAATGAAAACAGAGATAAAATGGGTGAGAAAATGTTGAAAATTGAAGATCAAATGGCTGTTCTAGAATCTGAAAAAACTAGAACTTAAAAAACAATTACATCTGATGACTGAGAGGCCTGAAAAACAGAAAGAAAGGTCTAGTAGTTAACAAGTTGAGCTTGAAGAAAACCTGAAAACTACTGAGACTAATCTTGTTTTAGCTTTGGAAAAGAGCAACAGCTTAGAAAAGGATATTGTCAAACTTAAGGATGAACTTGAAAATTCTCTTAAATTAACAAAATCTTCTAAGCTGCTTTCAAATGTGACAAATCAAAGCAATTACAACAAAAAGGGCCTAGGAAGTTTGAATATTACTCCTCCTTTCAATCCTCACAGCAAATATGTATTTGTGTCTGATAATTTGTTGTGTCTTCATTGTGGTAAAAATGGGCATTCAAAAATAGAGTGTATAGCCTGGAGAGAGTCACATGAAAGATTCTCAAAGTATACAGAAAAGAAAAGGATTTCAAAGGAGGGACCTGGTCCTGCTAAAAAATTCTCAATCAAAAGGATTTCAAAAAGGGGACTTGGTTCTGCTCAAAAACCCTTGATCAAAAAGAATCTAAAATTACCTCATTGGGCAAGAAATACTTTGATTAAACCTTTGTCTGCCTTTTGGGAACTCAAATTGAAATGGGTTCCCAAGTCTAATAAGTGATTCTTGCTGCAGGTGAGTCTTGCTGCAGGTGAGTGAGAGGAGTAGCAGTCAATGTTGGTACATGGACAGTGGATGCTCTAAACATATGACTGGTGATACAAAAAACTTCCTCTCACTCAAGGCACTTCAAGGTGGAGGTGTTTCTTTTGGTGATGGAAAGAAGGGGTATATTTTAGGTGTTGGTAAAGTGGGAAAAACGCTTGAGGAATCCGTTCACAACGTATATCATGTCAGTGGGTTAAAGTATAGTCTTTTGAGTGTGTCTCAAATTTGTGACAAGGAAAATGAAGTGAAGTTTACATCTGAAAAGTGTACTATAGTTAATCTGACTACAAAGAAAGTGATTCTCACCGCTCATAGAAGCAAAAACATGTATGTGGCAAACTTAGAAACATCTCATGGAGATGATCTGACATGTCTAAGTGCTCAGAATGAAAATGTTGATCTGTGGCATCGAAGACTAGGGCATGTGAGCTCATCTTTATTGAATAAGCTGATTTCTAAGGACCTGGTCCTAGGTCTGCCAAAGCTGAAGTTTTGTGAAAGCAAATTCTGTGAAGCGTGTGTAAAAGGAAAATAGATCAGAACGTCATTCAAGTCAAAGAAGCAAGTGACCTCTTCAAGAGTTTTAGAGCTGCTGCATATGGATTTATGTGGACCTCTGAAAATTCAAAGTAGAAGTGGAAAGAAATACATTCTGGTGATAATTGATAATTACTCAAGGTTCACATGTACAAGGTTCTTAAGATCAAAGGCAGAAACACCAGATGAATTGATAGTATTTTTCAAAATGATTCAAACAAAATTGAATCAAGTGATAGCTGGAATTAGGTCTGATCATGGAACTGAGTTTGAAAACTCAAAAATTGATCATTTTTGTCTGGAAAATGGCATAAGTCACAATTTCTCTACTACAAGAATTCCCCAGCAAAATGGAGTAGTGGAAAGGAAAACAGAACCTTGGTAAATATTGCAAGAACTATGATTATTGAGTCAAATCTTCCACAAAATTTTTAGGCAGAGGCAATCAACACAGCATGTTATGTTACCAATAGATGTTTGATAAGGTCTTTGTTGAATAAGACTCCCTATGAATTACTCAACAACAGAAAACCTATGTTGAGCTATCTTAGGGAATTTGGATGCAAATGTTTTGTCTTGAACAATGGGAAGGATGATCTAGGAAAGTTTGACCCCAGAAGTGATGAAGAAGTGTTCGTAGGATACTCTTCATCAAGTAAAGCATACAGAGTTTTCAACAAGAGAACTCAATGCATTGAAGAGAGCATTCATGTAGTGTTTGATGAAGATGGAAATATGAAAGGGACAACATCAAATGATAAAAAGGAGTTAATTGAGCTGTTTAAATCTCAGAAAAGTGAAAGAAGTGAAGCTGAAATAAATGATCAGTTGGAGATTGACAATGCTGATCAAAGTTCATCTGAAAAGGCTGATAAGGTTGATAAACCTGAAGACGAACCTGGTCCCATTCTAAACTCAAGTCAGAATATCACTCACTCTTCAGAAAATGAAGACTCCCTTGATGAAGAAGAGAACACTGATCAGTTGAACTAGTTGACTTCAAGACTAGGATGGAAACACAGTTCATCACATCCACTTGATAATCTCATTCACCTCTGAACTCTGGAATTCACACTAGATCAAAAATAAGAAATCTAGTTGCATTCTCAGCATTTATATCATCAATTGAGCCTAAGAATGTGAAAGAGGCATTAGGTGATGCTGACTAGGTTAATTCAATGCAAGAAGAACTCCATCAGTTTGAGAGAAGTAAGGTATGGTACCTGGTCCCTCGACCTGCTAAAAAAACTGTTATAGGAACCAAATGGGTTTTCAGAAACAAGCTTGATGAAAATGGTATGATTACTAGGAACAAATCCAGATTAGTTGTTCAAGGATATAATCAAGAAGAAGGCATAGACTATGATGAAACATTTGCTCCTGTTGCAAGGATGGAGTCCATCAGAATTCTTATAGCCTTTGCTGCATTCATGGGATTCAAGCTATATCAAATGGATGTCAAAAGTGCTTTCCTAAATGGATACTTAAAGGAAGAGGTGTTTGTTAAACAACCTCCTGGGTTTGAAGATGCTGAGCTACCAGATCATGTGTTAAAATTGAATAAGGTCATGTATGGTTTAAAACAAGCTCCCAGAGCTTGGTATGAAAGACTGTCGAAGTTCCTATTGAAAAATGGGTTCAAAAGGGGGAAAATTGACAATACCTTGTTCTTATTGAAAAGAGAACATGAATTACTTATTATACAGGTATATGTGGATGATATTATATTTTGAGTTACATTGGAGCACTTGTGTGAAGAATTTTCATCATTAATGAGAAATGAGTTTGAGATGAGCATGATGGGTGAACTGACTTTCTTTTTGGTGCTACAAATCAAGCAATCATCAGATGAAATCTCAATCAGTTAGGAGAAGTATATTAAGGAGCTGTTGAAGAAATTTAATATGTTTGATTCTAAACCTATTCATACTCCTATGGGTACAAACTCCAAGCTTGTAGCAGATGAATCTGATTCTCCTGTGAATCAAACCATGTATAGGGGAATCATTGGATCCTTGTTGTATCTGACTGCTAGCATACCTAACATCGTGTACAGCGTTGGAATGTGTGCTAGATTCCAAGCATGTCCTCGTGATTCACACTTAAAGGCTGCTAAACGAATTCTAAGATACTTGAAGAAAACAGGGGACCTGGTCTTTTTCTATCCAGCAGGTGACACTTTTGATCTTGTAGGTTTTGCAGATGCTGATTTTGCTGGTTATCAACTAGACAGAAAGAGAACTTCAGGGATGGCTCATTTTCTTGGATCTTCACTTATCTCTTGGGGAACGAAGAAACAGAATTCAGTAGCTCTTTCAACAGCTAAAGCTGAATATGTAGCAGTTGCTGCATGCTGTTCACAATTGTTGTGGATCAAGCAACACTTAGAGGACTTCGGAGTAAGCATCAAGGCAATACCTCTTATGTGTGACAATACTAGTGCTGTTAGTATGGGAAAGAATCATGTTCACCTTAAGAGAACCAAACACATTGATGTTAGACATCATTTTCTGAGGGATAATGTTGAAAAAGGAAACATTGTGCTTACCTACTGCCCAACAAAGGAACAAATTGCAGATATCTTCACCAAAGCTCTCAGTAAAGATCAGTTTGAGAGTAACAGGTTGAAGTTGGGCATGATGACTTCAAGTTGATTTCAAAGTCATTCAATCATGAAATTTCCTTGGTGGCTAAATTTGCAGTGCAGGTATCCTCCTTATTAATAATATTTTGTCTATGTAAGATTAATGTTGTACCTATTGCAGGTATACTTTCATAAAAGATCGGCAAAAGCAAAGACATGGCCATAACAATTTAGGAATGGTGATTAAATTGCATTAAGGGACCTGGTCCCTGCAGAGGTTAGCCTTCTTTACATTAATTTTAAACTGGCATAAAAGAGACCGTTGATAAAGCCACGTGTTAGTCATCGGTCATTCTGATCGTTAGTCCCATCGCTTAATCTCCAAGCGACGCGTCAAATCATAGGGACCTGGCACCTCTTCACTCTCGTTTTATACCCCTCCCCTTTCTCTTAAACTTCCTCATACTATTTCAGAAATTTTTTAAAAAAAAATAAAAAAAATCTCTCTACTTGCTGTTGCTGTTTATCTTTATTCTTCTTCTCTTCTTGCTTGATAAATATGTCTGAACCAACATCCTCATCCAAGAAGATGCTCGCATCTTTGAGTGAGATTGACCCAATATCTTTCTATACTCCATCATCTTCAGGTTCAAAATCCAAACTTCCCACAACCTCCGAAATCAGTCCTCCTCTAGATGACTCTCAAAATCTTCTTCGTTCTATAGATCTCAACAGTCCAGTCTTCCTCCTGGAACTGGTCCCTATCTTGAAATGCTTTCAGATGCTCTATTTGATGGTGACTTACCAGAGAGCAAGACATCTTAGTCTAATATTCTTGCTGCCAGTGAAGGGTTGGTTATCGAGAGTCTTTCCATGATGAGAGAGGAAGTTAGGCTTAAGGGAAGTGAAAACCCCCAAAATGACGAGATCAGAGAGACTCAGCCTATTTTTAATAGAACTACAGATCTTGGAAGATATCCATCTTCTGATTCTTCTGAATCAGAGGGTGATAATCGTCCTATTCAGCAGTTGTTGGAGAAGAGAGATGAATATGTGTCTAAAAAGGGAAAAGAAAAGGTGGTGGAAAGTGCTTCTAAACGTAGACCTATTACTAGATCTGACTCGAAGAAAATGATGGTTGATTCTATGAAAGCCAGTGCTAAATCAACAGCGAAAAATCGGAGTGCCAGAACCTTCAAGGTGTCAAACTTTCAAATGCCTTTGTCTGCTGTGGTTGATGTGTCTGGAGGAGAGTCTGATGAAGGATCTGGTAAGAAAAGGTCAGAAAAAGAAACAATGAGAGCAAAAGAAAGTTGAATAAACAAAATCCACAAAGGTGACCATGAAAGGAAAAAGGAAACGAACGCAATCTGTTACAGGTACTAAAAAGCCAGCACAGGGACCTGGTCCTCAGTTACATATGGATGAATGGAAAGTCAACCAGCAAGAAATTGTTGACAATCTGAGTAAGCAGTCTATCTTGTCAGGCAGGGTGTTTGATATGAGCATAGTCAGTCTTCCTGGAATGGACTCACTTCATGATATGGTTGAGATTCAGTCGTGGATGCATCTATTCGACTATAAATCTCCCGTTCTTCATGAAGAATAGATACGCTAATTATACTACAACATTCTATTTCAGGAAGATGGAAGCATCCAAACCAGAGTGAAAGACACTGCCATTCACCTTGATGAGAATCTGTTGGGAAAAATTCTTGGGGTACCTCGTGGAGGTACCAGGTTCGTCGTTGGGAAGACCTTTTCTGTAGAATTTGTCAAGTTGTGTTCCAAGTTGCCAACTACCACATGTGCTTGGTTGTTCAAGAAACTGATGAAAAGTGAATATCAGTTAGTCTTTGAATTTGTCAACAAAATTCTACTTCCTCGAACAGAAAATAGAACCTCAGCAACTTCTGCTGATTTGTATATAATGGAGTTGTTGTGCAAATTCGAATCTCTGGATCTTCCAAGACTTATGCTTGAGCACATGTACAAGACAGTCATTGAGCGGAAAGGCAAACATGGAATGGGCTATGGATACTTTCTCACTAAAGTATTCAAACATTTTAACATTCCGCTTGGTGTCGGTAAGGTTGGTACGGTGAAGCAATCGTTCTCGGAGACTACCTTGGTTGAATGCGAGTGCATTGAAGGGAAGGGAAACCCCAAGAGCAAAGTAGCTAAACTTGTCGAAAACCAGCACCAACTCAAGCATAAAGTTGAAGAGATGACTATAAGGCTGAGTAGCAAGGATACAGAAATTGCCATTCTTAAGGCCGAGCTACTCAGGGCGCAGACTGAGGGACCCGGTACCTCTGCAGTTCAAGACCTGAAATAAGAAAATGCAGAACTGAGGGCCAAAGTTATTGCTTTACAAGATAAATCAATAAAGGACAATGATGATGCAAATACTCGACTCACTCTCATCATTCAGTCCCTTTCGCATCAGCCTTTCCCTTCATAGCCTGTCCTTCAGTCCTCCCGTGTCTTCCTTGTGTGGCTTGTCACTTTGTCTTTTGGAATTCAGTTTGTTCTTAATGTATTGAATGTTAATCTTGAACTGCTATTAATATTATTCCCTTGTTGTTCTGGCTAATATCTATTGTCTACTGCTTTCTTATATGTTTGATTGCCAAAAGGCTATGATCTTACCTGACATTATTATTGATATAGTTGGTTTACTGTATCTCTTTTTTATGATGCCAAAAGGGGGAATTTATTGGTTGGGTGATTGGGTGTGTGGTGAGTACTTCAAGGAAACTGTTGACATGTTTGTGAGGGGGAACTGTTGCTATGGTTATGGGTTGGTATTGTACTGTGTTTTTGTTTCACCTTTATTTCAGGTGTATGGACAAGCAATTCAGGGGGGACATATGTTTTGTTGCCTTGAAGTCTGGAGTATTGTTTGTCATCATCAAAAAGGGAGAAAATGTTATTTGTAGTTTTGATAATTTAACAAACACAGGGACCTTGTGAAGGTACCTGGTTCGCAGCCTGAATTGCTAGTTGACTGTCAGCTGGAGAAAGTACAAAAAGTTGGTGCACAGTCTCCAACGAGGCCAGAAATGTCAAAAGCTCCAACCAATGGCATGGGTTAAGGAAAGTGACCTTTACATACAAAGGACATCTTTCCTTACACTTTCTTCTTAGTTTTTACAGCTTGAAAAAGCACATTCAAGAACTCTTGCAAAGGCTTAGAAAATCAAGAACAAGAAATATTCAAGAACAACAGAAGCTCAAGGGTACATTGTGTAGTTGTTTAGGAATACTTTCTTCTGATCTTACAGTGTAAACTGATCCTAAAACAAAGGAATCAGTGTGGTTTGATCTGAAATTGTAAGTTAGTTAGTTGAACTAATTTAGTGGGCAACTTGTGTGTTGCTTAGAAAATTCTTAATCATTAGTAGATTAGTGGGCAGTCTGTTAGATTGCTTAGAATATCCTAAGTTGTCTAGAGTGATAGCTTATTGGGTAGAGTAACATCTACTTAGGCTCATCAAGCAATAGTGCTATTGCATGATAGTGAGATTAAAAACGTTTTCTCACATTTTGTGTAATCGGTTTCCTTTTGCTTGTGAAGATTAGCGAAACTGTTTTGAAGATACTGTGAGACAGGTCGTGGTTTTACTCCCTTGAGCAAGGAGGTTTCCACGTAAAACTTCTTGTGTCCTTATACTGCATTCTCTTACTGAAACTTTATTTTAGTGAGTCAAGGGACCTGGTCCATTGACTGAGTGTGGGAGCACAAATTCTAACATAAGGGAATGTGTAATGGACAAAGCCACATGTACAAATAATGTCAAATACAATGAATCCTAAGTTATGTTGAATAAAAATGTCGAGTGCAATTGCTCTCACTGAAAAAATCACATCAAAATAGCTTTATCAGATTAACAAAAGAAGTATCAATGGTGCCAACTAGGGACATAAATGTTGCACATAAATAACATGGCATTGAAGCCAATAGCTTCCTAATCTAGTTCACAGCAAAAAGTCTACATTATCAGATAAAGTAATAAGTGAAACAAAATCCAATAATCCTAAAAAGTGCAATAACTCTAAAGTTTGATC
The DNA here is from genome assembly GCA_016801875.1 of Solanum sitiens. Classification (NCBI taxonomy): domain Eukaryota; kingdom Viridiplantae; phylum Streptophyta; class Magnoliopsida; order Solanales; family Solanaceae; genus Solanum; species Solanum sitiens. The sequence goes on along the minus strand of JABWTJ010000089.1, from coordinate 34,344 downwards.
TAGTCATGGTCTGCAGTCGAAAACTAAGAACTAAACGTAGTCTTATGTCTACATGTGCTCCCACTTCCTCCACTCATTAAAGAAAAATATTAAAATTTTGTCACTTCCTCAGAGCCTATTCTTGCTTTTCCTTAATCATCTCATTCTAATTAATAATTTCTTGTATTTAATAGAACTGTTGTCTATTAGAATGTTAAAATAGCTTTAAGGTGTTCGAATGAAGCAGTATTTTTAATTCTAAAAAAGAAGTGTTCAAATGAAAATAGTATTTTTAATTCTAGAATAGAAGTGTTCAAATGAAGCAACTTCCTCTATGATCCATGTCATTAATATCTCTCTCTCTTTTATTATTTCAAAAAAGAGAAAAGATACTAACTCAGTAACTCTTAACTGAAGGAGGTAAGTAAGTACCTTTTGAAACAAAGGATACATAAAATATTATCCTCGAAAGCTCTAGAGTATCTAGAAGAATACCAAACATCAACAGCTTTAGCATATTTAATAGGTCAAAGTTGTGTTTCCAACCTCCACAGCTGAAGAGTGAAGATCAACATAAATTTTTTGGTAGGGCTCATTCTGAATAACTAAAAATTTTCTGGTGAATTAGATGGCCCAGATTGACCTACAATTTTAAATCTCCTGAGAATATTAGCCACTGCTCTACCCAGATCCCACTCAATAAATCAATATACAGTTGGATGTCACCATCTCCTAAAGATAGAAAGGCTCCCAGAAGATTGATGTAGAAAATATCTAAATTTATGAAAATTAATGCATTTGAACAAAAAGAATTTAATATACATTTAATGAAGCAAAAATGACTGGGTAAGCAAAAATCAGGAGTCTAAGTTCAAACAGGAAGACCTGACAGTCTTATAAGCAGCAAACACATTGTAATGAGAAATACCATACTATAATCAATAATCCCAAAAAGAAAAAGATTTTTTCAAGCAATTGTGTGATAATTTTTTCTTCTTTTCAATCATATATACTACTGAATCTAATGAGTTAAACTTATATTAAAGTAAAAAGAGAAAGTTTTCTAGTTTTATAAGTGTTCGCTTTAAAATAGAAAACGAATTCGATACAATTCATCGGAATCTAAGAAATAATCAAAAATAGAAAAGATTTTCGAAATTGATACTTTAAAATTCCAGTTTAATTTTCAAATAAATTTAGATGATACATCTCTTATTAGTTTAATAGTTTACACAAGAGTTACACAATGAATCAGTTGATTGAAATTGCGGAATGGATAGATGTAGCAGATGATGAATTAGTTTTTTTTATCTGTTTGTCCGTTTATCTTTGTTAGTGTTGTTTTCCTACAGATGAATCAAATTTTGTTCAACGTCTTTTTTCAATTGAAATTTAGATTTTTGCCTATCCTCCTATTTTGATAAAATGGAAACTTAGGTAAGTGCATAAAGAGTGACAATTTCGGCGGCAAGTACTTTTTGAGTACTTAAAGCGGAGTGGTAGAAGTGATCATGTCTACTACTTCTTGATTTTGTGGCAATCACGTTGGTCTTTTTATGAGCCCATCAGAAGCTTTGATTGCTACTGTTTCGTGTCTCATTTGTACCAAAACAAACAATGAAGCTACATCAATAAAGAATGACCGCAACCTCTAAGTTAGCTTGCCTTTTTGCCTCGTGGCTTGGATCGAAGGATAAGGTGTGGAGCGAGGGTAGTTCCCAAACTATCTTGAAGGGAAAGATCATAGATAGATTATTTGGACTAGATCCTAGGAATCAAGCCTTGGTTAGAGGTTTGCAAGTAGTCAAATATGAAGTATACAAAACAGAGTAAATGGATCAAAATCTCCGGATTTAGTTTGGAGAGGGGCTCCACTATACAACAAAGAGGAAAGAAGATGTACTAATTTGGTTAGAGGACAGACAAATTTGATTCACATACTATACAACTTTTGACCAAAAGAGAGATTAGATTGACTTCCTAGATCATGGAACCAGTTAGGATTGGAAAGACTATCGACCAAGATTAAGTTAACTCCTTAAGTTTGTGCCTCTCCCCGAAATTCACTCAATTCGCTGTCTAAGAATGGAAAGGAAAGACATAAAATATGTGCTTACACGCTTGCCATTCATGTCGTGCTTTTAGTCCGGACTTGCGGCGCTACTAGCCACTTTCATTCTTGACTTTCAGCTCTATTTGAGTGGAGAAGAAGACTCCAAATCCCCTCCGGTGGTCATTTTGCTCTGATTCGGTGTTGAATCTCTATCCTTTGTCTAACCGAGTTTGTCGATACTTCACTATCTTGTTGACTATGAGTCTGCCTGTAAACAATGAATTGTTTTTTCTTCGTGTACCCTGATTTCATCAGTATGACATGTCTTTGTTAACATTGGTCTGTTTGGTGTTGCAACCAAAAGAAGCTAGACACATGGTCTTGCATTGTTCTTCCATTATCAATGGGAGAGAATTTTGTTCTCTGAGAACAGTTGTGACGCAAGGGCCTTATACTTGTTAGGAGGTCCTTTGCTACCATTTCGATTCGTAATAAATAATGATGTCTAGACAGTTCAAACCTATTGATTTAAGCCACATGAAAGTTTCAAGAAAACGATCTAGGTGTTTTAAAATATGATTTACAGAAAAACAACCCAACCTATTCTCACAAAACAAAACCTAACACAAACTCAATTCTACAAAATAAAACCAAAGACTCACAGTCATTTCCCAAACCCCCCAAAAAGTTAAATAGGAGTTTCAAAAGTCTTTCTTTTATTCTTAAACTTCATGCCTAGTCAAAGACCCTCACATAAATTGGGACAGAGGAAGTGTTTCCTATTACACACATATCCAGGACTTATCACATCTCTTTATCCATCAATTTGGGCCCTATATACCTTCACTGTGTAAACATCAAGACCTACAAATTAAATAGTGATTTTTAGGGTAACAAATTGTAGAAAAGATTACCTATCACATATCTTTATCCATTAATTTGGGCATGTAAACCTTATTCTTAAACATCAGGACCATCTATGTATCCTGAAAGCTTGAATGCACCAACATTCACATTCAATTTTTTAAGAGAACTCATATGAATCCCAAATCCACTGGACAACAGTGGCAAGGAGAACGCGAGAAGCACGTGTGCAAAGCAAGTCATCCTTATTCCACTGCATGAAAATGAACAAATCGGTCTTTATGTGTATCAAAGATGGACCTTTTATCATCAACAATTTTGGATGAGATACTGGGATGGGCAAGGGAAACTCTTAGTAGAGACTCATTTGGAGAATGCAAGACCCTATTTGGACTTCAAGATTATGTATGCAAACCAAAAGATCAATCAAATTAGAGTACAACTTTAGAAGTGAAGTATGTAAATCAGTATTTTTTACTTCAGATCAGAGTATAGTTTTAGAAGTAAGTATGTAAATCAATTAGAAGTAAAGTCTGCTTCAACTCTTCAACAATGAAAGAACATTTTGAAGGCAACAATGCATCTCCAAACATAATTACACCTACGAAAATAAATAAACAAAAAAATAGAATGGCAACATCAAGAATCAATCCATCAATTATGCTTCACCCCCAAAATACTCTATCAATGACAAAGTTATTATTCCAACACAAATGAAAACAAAGATACTAGGAGTGAAGAAAAATATCTTAAATCACTTCTGGTTGTAATTCCCTGGTCTTCCTCTTTTCATTGTGTGGGGTGGGTTTAGGCGAGAGAGCATCAAGATAGCTCCAAATTCATAATTTAAATATTAACTTAATCTTACAAGCCTTGTTATTCATGACCCAATTAATTGATGAGGTTACTATTGATGATCTATCTGTGGGTTACAAATATATTATTCAGAGAACATGACACAGAATTTAAGCAAGAAACCATGAGAAAATTAGACTTAAACGGAGAAAAATATGAGAGCTAGTTTGTGTTGATGGATTAACCTGTTGAATAAATCCTAACAGATCCACATCATTCAGATTAACGTGCAAATAACACGGAACCGTATTATAATGAAAACAATCATTTTCTTATGAAACACATTTACGAAAATCTTGTTAGCTAGTAGAGTATTTCCTAAACATAACTGATGTCATAAATAGGTTTCAAATTAAGTTGGAGCATATTCAAGTTTCAAGGCCTTAAAATTCAGAAAAGAGAGAACCAATAGTATTGTTTTGTTACAGATGGTATTAGAACAATAAAACTCATCCTTATAAGTTACAATTCATAATTCACCTGTTATACTCAACCCAATTAAAACATAAAATGGACCTTAAGAGACAATGCACAGAAATGACACTTGAAAGGCTTAACCCCTCAAAACTCCTTCTTGCTTTCAACAATACGGAGAACTAAACTGATATAAATTATTATTGATACCTCAGAATGGAATAACTAATCTTGTATTAACAACTACTACACCTTTCACTTCTAAGACATAATTGCAAATGGTCTACATGTACATAACTTTTTGAGTGTATAATATAAAAGATATTATAAAACAGATTCGAGTTTCTGCGTTAACCAAAACATATTAACTTCATGCTCAGAATTAGGTTTAACTTTAATGAATGTTGCAAAATTTAGTGCAATGGACTGATTGTGTGATGAAAATCTAAACAATGATTGTAACTTACCTGGTAAATGATATATAAGTCTGAGAATGATTGTTTAAGATCCAACGCAAGTTCTAAACTTGGTCAGCGTCGTTGTGTAGTAATTGGTAACCAATTTCAGGTATGACCTTCAAAAGCATAGTTAAAGACTCAAAATCAATGTTACCTATTATAAATAATTTCAAGACATCCCCAAAAGACTTAAAAGCAATGTTACCTAATATCAAAACAAACATTTAAATTCTTGCTCGGAATCAAGATAGGCTGTTGTCCTCATTTTTCGAGATAGAACCTGATAATTCAGTAAGTTAAAGACACCAAGCTGAAATGAAACTTCAATCAATATTTAGACAATCATTACCTTCCACACAATTCTTCCAAACAAATTCGATCATCTGCAGCATGTTGTAGATCATGACAATCACTGTAATGTTCAACGAAGATAAATGCTAGAATTAAAAAAAGCTTCAAAATCCTTGACTTAGTTCTCAAATTTTCCTTATTTCTTTATTAAGGAATGGAAGAATACGAAGATAATGGGAGGATCAGTAGTTTTACTTGAACAGGTAGAGCGGCAGGGAAATTGACATAAGGAGATTATTATATTTTGTTACTTGGAACAATTGTGATGCAAGGGCCTTGCATGTCAGGGGGTCATTTTAAATGCTATGAAATCCTTTACGATTAGTAACAAATAAGGATGTTTAGCCAATATTAACCTATTAATTTAACCGCATTGAAGTTTAAAAACCTGATTAAGTGTTACCAAATATCTTCATCGAAAACTATGCAAATCAATTCTTACAAAACAAACTAAATTCTACAAAAGTAAAACCATAGATTCACATTTGTTTCCATAACCTACGAAGTAATTCACCTTAAATTCCATAAGTCTTTGAAGGAGCTGAAGTCTAATGATATAAAGATCTTGGGCAATTTAGGTACGACAAAAACAGTGGATATATCAATGTCTACATAGTTGCTCTATGTCAGACGTACTGCCAAAACACATCACTACGTTATTAAGAGCCAGTTTAAATTGTCTTTTAACTTTTAACTTTGAATCCAAAAGCCATAAGTTAGAAATTCTAACTTATCACTTTTGACTTATTTTTAACATTTTAGCTTAAAATTAAATGCTTATAAGCCCTTTCTAGAATTCTCCAAATACTCCAAAAGTACAGAAAAGCTATTCTGACTTAAAAAAACTTAAAACAATCCAATCCAAACATGCTCTTAGTAATTTATTTATTGGTTCTTTGGAAACAAATCTTGAATTGATATCTGCATTATGAGGGTCGAGGAAAACAAATACACTATGAAAAACAAGCATCCGATAAAGTAAAAGTTAAACCAAAAATTAGTTTGATGTTTCTTTTATAAGGACAATATACTGAAATAAGTGGATATAGATATACTGAAGGACCTACCAATTAAACCATGGTTATCAAAGAAACAAAGATAACAAAAGATAACTTATGACATCGATTTATCCATGCTTGTATACTTACATTGTATAAACATCAGGAAAGCTAGAATTAACCATCACTTGCACTCAATTTGTTAATGGTCTAAGAAGAATCCCAAAACCACTTGGCAATAGCGACTACAGAGAAGAAGAAGCACCTGTGCAAAGTAGGCTACCCTTACTGCAAGCAAATGAACAAGATCTAAAAAACCAGACATGGAATGTCCTTAAGTTACTTGTGTATCAAAGATCACCTTTCAACATCAACAATTTTGAAGGAGACACTGAAATGCATAAGGGTGATTCTTAACTTGACAATTTCGTAGAATGGAGACCCTCTTTGGCCTTCCAGATTTTATAGCAAACCAAACAAGCAATCAGATCACATAACAGCTTTAGTAAAGTACATAAATCAATTTTTTTTCTTATTTGAGTTTGGAAAAAGCTAGAAGTACTTGGAGTGCAATTGATTCCTTGAACTGGTTGATTGTAAAATACATCACCGAACAATGACTGCAAAAAATGAAAAAATACCTAGAAATTTCCCTATTAGTAGTACGCTTATACATAATTACTTATACATAATTACTTGTTGTACCAACAACTTGTCTAAAATCATCATTCCAAGGTACAAACACTTATCATGATGTAAACAATGGCAAGAACGAATATTAGGTTAGTTGTTTCATACCTATCCTATTGGATACTACCAACTAAAACTCAAAAGAACTTTACCTTCAAAACCTTGCCAATACTGGCTCCCCATGAGTTTCATTAACAATTCCAACAAAGGAACTCAAGAAATAGAGCTCAAAGCCTCTCATTTAAAGTCAAAGCTTGCTGGGATTTGGGAAAGCACACATATCACCTGAATGACTATATTTTGATTTCCCAGGTATTGAGCACGAATATGAAACCATAGTTAAAATGGCTACATAAAAAGGAAGTGTAACAAATTAAAAGATGAAAGAAACAGGTACATATACCGTTTGTACATATACTATCTCCATAAGTTGGGCTAAAAGTACTTAAGAACATATATGTATGTTCCAGGTCAACATCAGCTAGAATAAATAATCAAATCCTCTGTACATACATTAGTGATCAACAAAAAAAAAATCATCTCCACCACACCTGCTTACTCTCTTGGGGAAGCGGTACAGGTAAAGAAAACATTTTATTGCAAATGAAGCACCAGGAAAGTGATGTAAATGAAGATCTTACAATAAAAGCAGAAACAAAATGTAAGCATCAATATTTTGTGTTGTGTACAGCCATATCAGTTCTCCCAATTACAGGTTAAACCACAAAACAAAAAATGAAAGAACATCTGTAACCGTCGACCAACCTATCAGTTGAGTAATGCATGCAATCCTATAGACTAAATAATCATTCAAAGTTATGAATATCATAGTTGACAGGAAAAATAAATTATCTACAGCAGCATCATTACAAAAAAGAGATGATGAGATGTTACCATATCTTTCCCACATCAGCACCAGTCCATAACACCAATCCATCTCATGAGACACCAGATCATTCAAAAGAAGTGATAAAGTAAAATACAAATTGAGAAGAACTTTCTGCACATCAAAATGCATTAAAACAATGTCAAAGAAACTAAAACTTACCATTGTCATCCATCTATATATATCAGGTACACCAAGTGCAAAGTGAAAACTGGGTTAAAACTAGGAGTACACAAGTTATAAGCATAAGAAAATAAAAAGGACAATCCTATAAGGAAGTAAATCTCATTGAAAAAAGAACTAAGAGTTGTGTATAAAGAAAATTATGATACTAGAAAGGAGCATCTCAGAAAAAATAGTATCAATTTCATATAAAGCATATGTTCTCACTATGCGAAGTAGCAAAGACAGTAACATAAGAATTCAATGAAGAGCCTCCTTGTCACGACCCGAAAGCACCCCCTAGAAGTTAGGGAAAACCTTCGAATCGTGAACGGCGTACTTGACCCCTTTGGGGTCTCGTACAAGCCCTCTAACTCGCATTCATAACATAAAGCATGAAAAGTAGTGCGGAATTAAAACTTTTCACGATAATAATAAATAAAGGAGTCTTTTCATAATTACTAGGAAACATTATCGTCACAAGCCAACTTAAAGACACAACTTAGAATCTTAGGGACACGCCCCTTTACAATAGAATAAATACATTTTTAAGTCTTAATAAGGAAACTAAGAAACATAAAAACTATGTCCTCGAATATATGAGGACATACCCAAGTCTTGAGAGATAAAATTCCCAAGCTTCAACTTCGATCCTCCAAAGGCTTCCAACCTATACTCATAAGGTATAAAAAGTATGGGGTTAGTACAACAATGTACTAAGTATGGCATATGCAAAAACATGCAAAAAGGGACATTTTAGTAAAGATAGCTTTTTATGCAATTCAAATATAACCTTCATGAATCTAGAAGCAAACCCACATAAGAATCAACAATTAATACTTTATGGCTATCTTACCAAACTTAAAGTAAGCAAAAGGAACATTTCAATTAACTTTGCTAAACTTGCAATAAAATTGAATAAAGCATCATAGTGAACATTTTGAATTCTTACCATGAAGACCTTACAGTGAAAGGCACGGTCCAAGTCATATGAACCCTTTTTCTTTGAAGTTGCCCTAACCCAAGGTTATTCTAAGACTCCCTAAGGTGAGCCAAGAAGGGACTCTCATTACACCTCCCTTCAAAGCACACCAAAGCGACCCTTAAAACTACCTAATCTTAGGCTTACTTCGTTAGAAATCAAATCCACGCCCTTGGCTAACATATGCAAAACACTCATGGAAATATAGGTCATACCAAGTGCAATGTGAGAGTAGCATCCCATACTACCACTCCCACTTAGTACTCCTAATGGATTCCATTTACTCAAGTACTCCACAATAATCCTCCATAACACTACACCATAGTACTCATTCACACGGATTTCATGAAGGTACTCTTCTCCCATAGTAGGTATAGGTCACACCGAGTGCAATGTGAGAATAGCATCCCATACTACTACTCCCACTCAATGCTCCTACTTGGTAACTAATGTGGATTGAGCACTTCACGACATACATACACAATTTCAACAATACACAAGATAATTAGTTTCAAATCAATTCTTTTGTGGAAGTTAGCTTAACCGACAAAGACCATGAGAGCTAGACATGGAATCCCGATATAAACCCCTATCGGATGAGGGATCCTTACTTGCCTAGAGTAAGGTAATGCTTCTTAGCGTTTACATGGCTTTTCCAATAGCTACTCCTATGCGGGCACATAGTTAAGGGATAAGGAGATTTCTACTAAGTAACTCACTCTCTACTAACGAGGAGTACTCATCTCAAGAGGTACTTTGGATTACAACATCTCAACTAACGAAGTGCAATCCACCTCCCCTTCATATCCTCTCGGTGCTAGGCATAACACCTCACGGATTTCTCAACATAAAAGTCTATCATAGGAAGCTCACTAGGAAATGGAGAGGTTGTTACTAGACACTACATCTCAACTCACGAAGTGTGTCCACCTCAAGATTTCCCCTTTTTGCTCAACTTGACATAATACAAATCTTAGAAGAGTGTGTGTGTACATGTGCACACCTTGCATATAAGCATCATTTTATCTTCATCAAGTTCTACTCATACTTTAACCTTGATTCATCAAGCTACACACTCTACATACTTCTCGTAATCATATACTTCATTTAGACATAAACTAGGTCAAACATGCAATTCAAGCTACATCAACACAACATAAGACCCATTTCCAATATATCTTCATTTCACATATTAGACCTTCAAGGTCACATACTCAAACCATACTAAGTAACATCAAGTTCATCAATTAGCACCGCCACCCATAAGGTGGACCATACCACTCAAATAGCAATTCATAATAAGAACTATACAATAAGAGAAACTCATCAACAAATTAAACCATCATTACCCATAAGCAATTTATCAATATTTCACCATATCAAGGCCCTTAGGGCAGTAGCTACACCAACATGACATACACAAGAAGACCCAAATTCATACCTTACTCAAATCATGCTCACATAACCCATTTTCATGCCAAAAGTTGAAGTATGCATATACAAGAGTTTCATGGAGTTTTAACATCAAAACCATCTATTCAAACCAAGATAAATACATTTAAACCATTAAAACATAGTTAAAAGAAGACCCATAATAGAAATCAAAGTTTAGAAGAAGTTGAGTTTAAAAACCCCTTTTGAAAACCATTTTGGAAGTTGGCTTCTTGAATGGAAAGGTATTCAAGAATGGATACCATACCTTTAGGAGAAAGAAACCCACGAATTTGATGAAGAAACAAGTCCCAATCCGTCCTTCTACCCTTCCTTGACTTCTAGCTTCCAAGAGAGTTGAGAGAGTTTTCTTGAGAGAAAGAGAGAGTTGGATCTTGAAGAGAAAAGGGGGCTCTTCTCTAGGTTTAGGGTGTAAGAGAGTCTTATAAGGCTTGGGGTGTATTTACATAAAACACCCTAAGCTGGCAGCCTTTAAATCATGCACTGGCAGGCTTCGTCGACGAGACCTCCTCGACGGACCGTCACGTCCACCACGGACCGTCACGGGGTTCCGTCGAGGAACACTTGGCTTCTAAATGGAGCCTGTCCCAATTTCACTCTCTGTCACCCACGACGCCCTGGCTCGACGGACCGTCCTGAGTACGACGGACCGTC